>CP149045.1:15000000-17500000 GCA_038024825.1 Polylopha cassiicola | reverse complement strand
TCAATGCTTGCTCCCCACTGCAAGAGTTTCTCTTGTAGCTCGTGATGGTACAAAATATATAGTAAAAGCATTGCTAGACAGTGGATCACAAGTGTCATTTGTGTCGACCAATCTCATACAAAGGTTAGGTCTGACACCGAACAAAGATGATATCACAATAGTGGGTATAACAAATGTGAACAATAAAGTAAATTATAGTATACCACTCGAAATACATTCACTGATCTCACATTATAAATTGAATTTAAACTGTCATGTGGTTGATACAATCACATGCAAGCTACCTCAAAATAAAATAGATATCTCTCAGGTACAAATTCCCTCTGGCATTCAACTGGCAGATAAGGAGTATAACATTCCAGGCGAGATCCATATATTGATGGGATGTGACGCATTTTTCCAGGTGCTCCTGCCGCAACAGCTGTCATCAGCCCGGCAGCAATCCACGCCTGAGCCACATAGTCTTCAGCCTGCTATAATCAACACACACTTCGGCCATGTCATCGGGGGGAGCATTCCTCTACCTAAGGGAGCATCTAATAAAGTAGTTAGTCTACATTGTCAGGTATGCCAGTCTGATTCTGATATCATAAACGATACCCTTCAAGCCTTTTGGAAAACTGAAGATGTGCCTGAGATATTCAAAGAAAAATCCTCAGAATCTCAATTATGTGAGAAAATATTTCAGGACACTGTACAATTAAATAACAACAAGTTTCAAGTTGATTTACCATTAAAATTACCTTTGGAAAATATAAATGACACTCTAGGTCAATCTTTTGATCTAGCTTTGAGTAGATTTTTAAACTTAGAAAAAAAATTACAAAGATATCCTAATTTGCTTGAAAAATATAGACAGTTTATAAATGAATATGTGGAGCTTGGTCATGGCCACTATGTGGACATCAATAGTTATGACCTAAGCAAGGATGCTGTGTACTTCCTACCACATCATGCAGTATTAAATGAAAATAGTAAATCTACTAAAACAAGGGTTGTTTTTGATGGATCGATGAAGACTAATAAAAAAATCTCATTAAACCATGTTTTGCTTAATGGTGATTTGTTACAAAAAGATATATTTCACATAATGCTTTTGTTTCGTTTCGGCGATCATACACTCACGACTGATATTCGACGTATGTTTAGGGCGATATATGTCAATCCCTTGCACACTTCGCTTCAAAATATCCTATGGCGTGACAATCCGAACGAACCTATACGTTGCATTCGCTTAGATACTGTAACATATGGCTTAAAGAGTTCTAACTTTTTAGCTACGAGGTGTTTGTTTGAGCTTGCATCGCGATATGAGCATGATTATCCGTTAGCTGCGTTTATCATACGGAATTGTAGTTATGTTGATGACGCGTTATACGCTAATTCTGACCTAGCTACAGTTCTAGAAGCTAAACGACAGCTACGCGAATTACTAAAGCTTGGGGGATTCGATACTCATAAGTGGTCATCCAATAATGAGCAAGTTCTGTCGGATATACCTCCAGCAGAGCAACATTTTGATAAAATAGATTTATTACAAGATGAACAAAAAATTAAGGCATTAGGCTTAACGATTGATATTAAAAAAGATTGTTTTACAATCTCTTGTCCTGAAACATATAATGAAAAAACAGTGACAAAAAGAAACATTTTAAGCTATATTTCAAAATTTTATGATCCAATGGGATATATTAGTCCTATTGTAGTAAAGGCAAAGGCCATTATACAGAAGCTTTGGTCAGAACAGATTGATTGGAATGACAATCCATCCGATGCTTTAACAAGAGAGTGGTTGCAATTTGCGCAAGGTCTGTCTAGCATGAATCCTATTTCTTTAAGTCGCAACATTCCAGTCAACGATTCATCTGCTGCTGTCCAACTCATCGGCTTCTGCGACGCATCTTCTACCACCGGCTACGGCTGCTGCATATATTTGAGAGTGGTCGACCAAGCAGGTAATGCGAAATTATACTTACTTTGCTCAAAGTCACGAATAAACCCTCTTAACAACAAACTAACGGTGCCGAGGTTGGAGTTGAATGCTGCCTTGCTGCTTGCTAAACTAATATCACGTGTGTATGATACATTAAAACTTAAATTAAAGATTGACGATGTCTTTCTCTTCACTGACTCGCAAATAGTCCTAGCATGGTTTGCAACTGAAGTCACACTTCTTCAAGCATATGTTGCCAACAGAGTGGGTGTCATTAAAAATCACACAGGTGATTGGCGTTGGTTGTACATCAACACTGCAGACAACCCTGCGGATCTGGTCAGCAGAGGAGTCGATCCGGAACAGCTGGCAAACTGCACATTGTGGTGGCATGGACCGTCGTTTCTGCAAAATAAGTATGACTTTATAAATAATAAAATATCATTACCTGATGTCATCCCAGAAATGAAGGCTCGCGCTGCTCTCTCCAGTGGATCAGTTTCTCTTGGTACCAGCAAATGCAACCCTCTTCTTGAAGCAGTCATAGATAAATATTCAGACATAAATAAAATGTCACGAGTCGTTTCTTATTTCTTTAGATTTTTTAATTATCTTAAAGCGAAAATAAATAATAAAAATGAAACATTGCAATATAAACCTCTCTCTAGTTCTGAATTGCAAAGGGCACTGATACTTATTGTACAATATGATCAAAGCATACATTATGCTAGTGATATTCACGCTATCAAAACTAACAAACCTGTCAGTGCTTCCTTAAAGCCATTATATCCGTTTTTAGATAACCAAGGCGTTTTGAGAGTAGGTGGCAGACTCCAAAATTCCAATCTGTCATACTCACAGAAGCATCCTATTATATTATGTAAAGGTTCAAAGATAACAGAATTCATTATTAGAAGTGAACATATTAGGTTGTTACACGCTGGACCAAAATTATTACTGTCCAGCTTAAATCAAAAATTCTGGTTGGTAAATGGAATTAGAGCAATAAAAAAGGTTATTTACAAATGTATTATTTGTTTTAGACTGAAAGCTAACACAGCTAAACAATTAATGGGTTCTCTTCCCGAGGATAGGGTTGTGAGACCTGCGAGAGCTTTTCAAAAAGTAGGTCTAGATTTTTTAGGTCCTATAAATGTTAAACAATCCCGAGTACGTCGTGCTATAGTAGGAAAAGGTTATATATGTGTTTTTGTATGTTTCAGTACAAAAGCTGTTCACTTAGAGCTATGTTCAGATATATCTACTGCTACATTTCTCGCATGCTTCAGACGTTTTATTTCGCGTAGAGGTTTGCCTACTGATTGTTACTGCGATAATGCAAGCACATTCAAATCAGCCAATAGTCAGTTAACAGAATTATATAGATTAGTAAACTCTAAGGAACATCAAACTCAGGTGCAAGGCTTTGCTGCACAAATGCAGACAACCTTTCATCACATTCCTTGTTATTCTCCTGCCCAGGGCGGTCTGTGGGAAAATTCCGTTAAACAAACTAAAAATTGTTTAAAACGTACAATTCAGAAAGCTTTATTAACTTATGAAGAGCTTAATACAATTCTAACGCAAATAGAAGCTGTATTGAACTCTAGACCATTGATTCCTATGACTAATAACTGTGATGATTATACATATTTAACTCCAGGTCACTTTCTCATAGGGACAGCTATGACTTCTTACCCTGAACCCGATATTACATCTGTACCGTTAAATAGATTAAAACTGTGGCGCACTTGTACTCATATGGTTCAATGTTTTTGGCGGATCTGGCATAAACAGTATTTAAATACTTTACAAAATAGGCCTAAATGGCGCACTGTTGAGCCAAACATACAGGTAGGTTCCCTTGTACTCCTGGTAGAAAAAGATACTCCTCCATTAAATTGGCCCATGGCAAGAGTTATTCGTGTCTGTCCTGGAAAAGATAATCTAGTTAGGGCTTTTGAAGTAAAAACCCCTAATGGCAGAACACATGTTAGATCTATAACTAAAATATGTGCGTTACCTTTAGAGTAATTTACA
The DNA here is from genome assembly GCA_038024825.1 of Polylopha cassiicola. Taxonomy (NCBI): domain Eukaryota; kingdom Metazoa; phylum Arthropoda; class Insecta; order Lepidoptera; family Tortricidae; genus Polylopha; species Polylopha cassiicola. The sequence goes on along the minus strand of CP149045.1, from coordinate 17,496,027 downwards.
TAATATAAGTAAAAATAAGTTACATGAATAATAATGTGATTGTAGAACATAAGCTATAAGATAAGTTTACCTATAATAAGTAATGTTGTGCAATGTACACTTACCTTTAATATGAACACTTACCTCTTGTGTCGTATACCTCTCACCATACCTATAAAATGAAAATAAGTTAGATCATATTAAACTTAACTTACAATAAATAAGAATAATACTTACCTTGGCGTAGTAGTCACTTCATGTAACCTGTAATAGTATAAAATAATAATTATTTAAAATAAAAAGCAAAATTAAAATGTATAAGTTAACATGTAACAAGTATATAATAATAAATTACTCACCTTGTTATCAATAGATATACTCACCATGTTCCTATATATTTTTTAGGTATAACATTGTACTGTCCAGTTTCATAATTTACTTATGAATATGATTGCTATAATTAGTTATAATATAATTAATTATTAAAAATAATTACTTATTTTCAAGTCTATTATATAAAGTACAAGGTAAAGTGCCATATTGTATTAGTACCTATTAGTTTAAATGTTAATTAAACTTATGATTTAATTAGTCATATAATATAGGCACTAGCCTTTGTATTTTCTTGAGGCCGCAACATGTTTGCAACATTAAAAATATAAAATATAATTTAATAATTTATATGCGATGGCAACACTGCCACTTCCTCTTCCATTTCTAACACCAACTTGTAATTACGTGTGCTCAGTTAATAAATATTTAATTAATACGAAACCAAGTATTTATTCAATAACACCAGCGCAGCAAGATCTCTTCAAACGTCAGCCAATAAAAATTAAATACGCGAGTTAAATCCTTTAAAGTTGTTTACCTTCATCGGATTCCAAAATTAATTTAAATGTTATTATTTTAGATGTAGCTTCGTTTAAAAAACACGGGAGGTTTAAATATTTCATCGCTTAGGTTCACTGAATTCCAGATTACATAATTACTAACTAATTTATGACCATTTATACTAACTAATATTATAAATGCGAAAGTAACTCTGTCTGTCTGTCTGTCTGTCTGTCTGTTACGCTTTCACGCTAATAATACTGGACCGATTTAAATGAAATTTGGTACAAAGAGAGTCTGGAGCCTGAGAAAGGACATAGTCTACTTTTTAACCGACTGCAAAAAAGGAGCAGTTCCACGCGGAAGAAGTCGCGGGCAGAAGCTAGTGCTTTATAATATAATATCTAATTAACTACGTACTTTGAAGGCTCACTGAAAATGTTATGAAAGGAACACGGTTTAAATCATCTATATCTCAAATAGAGACGAATAATGGGGGAAAAGTTTCAACGCATTGATTTATGATCGCCGAGAAATCATTAGTGAGTTGTGTAACAGAAGTTTGGTGAAAGGTAAAAGAAAGTTAAAATTAACCTTTCCCCAGAAGTAGTAGGTAGGACCCGAAGTTTAGATTTAATGCCTGTTTTTGAGCCTCGAAATTACTAATTATTATTATACTTTAACCTTATTTATATTTTAGTAGATCTAAATAAAATGTGTTGTTTATTGATCTGTTCGTCAAATTTCCACAATTATTTGTAACACGAGTGTAGTAAATTTAGGCTTTTACGAGTGTATGTGAATATCGATTATAATTATTACCAATTTTCGTTAACAATGTCCCTAATTTACTCGTTGCATGATTTGTTTTTGATTTAAAAAAAATATTAGATCTCTGTCTTTTTAAATTTAGATGAAGGTTGCTAATTTCTATGGAGACACTTTTAATTTAATCGTGGACAGTGAAGATGTAGATGGTATGTTTTATGAGAGTCCGACAATTGATGCGAAACAATGTCGCGGGCAAGCTCGTGTTTCCTATATGAATTAGCTCTAAAACATCTTACATAAACAAACAAGTACCGTATAAGTGTATAATTCACACAGCGACCTTTAGCTGATAAAAACATGTACAAAGATAAGGTAATGGATGAATTGGACGACGGGATCAGCGACGCCCATGATGCAATTGGGTCTCGATTTTTTCAAAGCTTGTCCTAATATAAGTACAGATGTATATAAGAAATATTTGTCACATACCTTTAGCATGGCGCTTTGAACCGTCATCTCGACGACTTGTAAAGAGAAGTTATGTCGATGTCCTTCTTCGTTAAACGAAATGTTTCCCGTTAGACCTTCAATATCCGTCTACAACATAAAATGTTACTTTTAAAAGAACATTCTCCAATAAAAGCTAGATTATTTATCTTAAACCCCAAAAATGAATAAGAAAGCATAAAACGCTTCAATTCCACGAGGCATTAGGTGAATAAACTTTATTTTATATTCCATGAATTAATTTCAGAAGTGGCTTTCACTAATGAAAAAAGCAAAATTGAAATATATTTACATTGTGAAATGAACATTTTCGAAATGTTCATTTACCTAAGTTTATAAACAGAAACAGAAATGCACTTTGAAAAATAAACTTTCCCACCGTTAATGGATTGCAACCTCAAATTGAAAAGATATGAAATTGGGGTAGTGCACATCATATTTTCATAATTCAACCTGCCTTTTTAATTAATCTGGATATTTTATCTCCGTGTTCGAATGGTACCACCCAACTTTTTCCTGGGTTACAGTCGATGACTTTGGTGGAGTTAGCTTGTCCGGCTGCTCGTCGTAGGGCGTTACGAAACGCGTCGGGTTTCTTCCTGGAAAGCCTTCCCAAGGCATCCATTAGGACTTGGACTCCATCAAACATTAGAGCTGCCTGAGCCTGTGTACGAATTACTGCGTTACTACTTACGTACTACGTTAGGGTCATTTCTAAGTATATTTAACTTTGTATCACGGGTATATTTTGTATAGTCTAATTTAATTATGTTCAGACCCTATATTTTAGTCGCATGTTATTTTATAAATTATATGAGTTTTATTACAATGGCAACTTTACAAAATGGAGAATTGTCTCTTTGTTTTAAACATAAAAAAAATACTTTTCTGATATTCGTCCTTGACTTGTAATATGAATTGACTACTAATACGGTAAATATAAAATTAAGTTCTATAAAGCTAATGAAATATTCTTCATTTAATAAAGTTCACTTTCTTAGACTGTATAAAGTCTGCAGTTAAAAGTCGCCCGTTAATTTAATAACACCCTGAAATAATTTACTACAGCGCTTTGCTTCAAAACGCACGTTGTGCTTTCTAAAGATATGAGGTAATAAATAAGGCAGAGGTTTCATTATGAAGTGCTACGCGAGAGTCACTAAAATCAGCATAAACCTGTTATATAACTCGCATTGAAATTTTCTCCATAATTTCCATTTGACGCGTTTTTGACATTCTAAATTTAGACTACCGTCAACTTTGTTAATTACAATGAAATGCCTTATAAACTCACGGCAAAATAAATTTCTCTCAATAAGTTACACAGTTGCTTTTACATCAAACAAGAGGTTAATCGAATTTCCAACTCCATATTGTAGTATAAGTACAAGTTTTAATTAATTAGCGAAATTTAAGGGGAGGTGATTAATTCTATGAGAACCTGCTTTCACAAATTATTATGCAACAGAATTGACATGGAACATGGAACTCTATTTATCTTCTATCAAGGTATATCCTTGCTTATATCTATACTAATATTATAAAGCTGAAGAGTTTGTTTGTTTGTTTGAACTCGCTAATCTCAGGAACTACTGGTTCGAATTCAATATTTTGTTGGATAGACCATTTATCGAGGAAGGCTTCAGGCTATATAACATCACGCTGAAATAGTGGAAAATGTGTAAAAAACGGGGAAAATATGAAGCCTTATGAAGAAGTGACAGTTAGAAGACTTTGACAGATCTTTGACGAAACAGTCGGACGGGCAGGGCAAGGTCTGCCGGGGCCGCTAGTTATAAATAAACGCAAGAGTAAGTTAATTTGTTACACTTAAATTTTTAGTTTGAAGTTAGTAATCCACTCGATCAAAACCGCTAGTAATTCTATGAAAGATTATCTCCTGTCCTCGACTTCATCCGCGTGGAATAGTAAGTATTCCGCTCTTATTAGTACTGGGGTGATGATAATATACTTACAGACTTAATACTGAAATATTTTTTCACATCAGACCAGTACTTAGTTCTTGAGATTAGCGCATTCAAGCAAACAAACTCCTGCTTTATATATTAGAATAGACTAAATAGACACAAGTACAAGTCGATATAATGAGATCTAATCATTAATGAACGTAATTAAAATACTGTAGACTTGTGACTTGATGCAATGAATATCAGTATCAAAGCCCTATAGAATCACGATAAGCTCAGATATGCAAACGGGATCAATTCAAGTTGGTTCCCAAATTAATCTACTGGCACCAAAGTGGACTCAAACTCATCGACTAGCTGATGCGAAAGCGCTGTTTCACACGAACAAATCCAGGCGACCGGAGGTTACGACCTTTTTCAAATAAATACATTGAATACATTGAAATACATTGAATATACCTACTATAATTTTTGTACTTAATTAAGATTGAGCATTTTTTCTCAATCGCCCAAAGGTTAACTGGAAGAGATCCCTTACAGGGTTCCCTTTGTACATTTATTCTGTTTTCGTTTGTGTGATTGTTTTTTTTTTGTACAATAAAGAGTTTACATACATACATTTAAAACAAATAATAGGTCGGTACATTTATTTTCTTTTGTTTATTTTTTTAATATTTTATTGTGAATATCTCCTGTTGAACTGATTTTTTTTTAATTATTTATTCGTAAATAATATACATTGTGTTTGAAATCCAACTTAACTAGTTATTGTTATATTAAATACACCCGTCAATAAGTCTAATCTTTCTCTTGGTGTAATTAACGAAGTTGTATATTTCAATCACTCTGTAGGTATCAATAGATATCCGCATACTACTTTTCATATCATAATAATATATCGATAGCTTGATGATATCAACACAAAGTATGTTTATAAACGAAAGAAATAGTATTTGAATTCAAGCTTGTGAAATATTGGATAAAATGATTGGATATTCTAAATAGCTCACCACAATGTGATATGTAGGTGTAACTGTACTTAATTTAAACCCTAATATTAATCTAGTTTATATACAACTTCAATTGGAGTGGTTACTGGCCCGGTATTATCGTTATGCCACCACGGTAACCACGAATCAATTGGTTAATACGGAAATCCGCAAATATGTTTATAATTGTTCCAACTACGGTCGAAAGATTTTTCTATGAAAAACTAAACTCTGTAATGTATAATTAAAATCCTAGTATGATTAAAATAGCTAACTTACTAAAAATTTATTTTGTATCTTATTATTGTAATATTAAAAAGCTGAAAGTTTGTGAGTACGTAGGTATGTTTTTTTTTTCATCTTTACGCAAACACTACTGAATGGATTTTGATGAAACTTTACAAATCATATACGCTATATTTTATAATAATATTGTGTAAAGTAAGCATCGTGCGCCGACAAAGTCGCGGACAGAAGTTTAAAAAAAACATAGATTTTATATTTCAGAAAAAAGTCAACTGTAAGTCAAGTCTTGGACAACGATTTTAATCAGTTCCCAAGTTTAAAACATTGTACTGTTGATACCGGTAGTAAAATATCTGTCGCTATTCGCGCCGTTACAGAAAGTCAACCGTGCGCGGCCGTTCTAATGGAAGCAAGGCACTCACCGATATGGTTCCCTTGAATCGGGGGTCCATTCTTCGCAAACCGTCCATGAAATCGCGCACAATCTTGCGCGAGTGGTCGACTATGCGGAAACCCGTGATATTGACTGCACCGTACTCTGTTACTTCGTTCTCCCAATGATCGTCCATAACCTGTTAATGGAAATTCCAGCAAGCCTGTTTGAATCCGATAGATGTCGCTGTCAAAGCCTATAATGAATCGAGTCGACATCTGTCGATATGTGATGATGATGTTCTTAATTTTTTATTTGTAATTATGTCCCTTTTTTAAATAAATGATACCTCATTGAGTTTAGCCCTTTCTTCTCAAGTGAGGTTTTGTTGGAAACGGTTCTTCTGATCTTTATAAGAGCTAGTAAAAGTCTAAATTGAATACCTAATCATATCATACTATAAAGATTTGTGCTTGTCGACAACGTTACCGATTTATGACAGTTCAGTGCGAGAATGAAACGACAACGACATGACAAGATGTCGACACGAAAATTTATCGTAGTCTACCAGGTCTTAATTTCTCCCCGAGACAGTGGGCCAGGGGAATTCCAGTGACAAACTAAATAACGTTCGTTTACAAACTTTAGCTACTGTGCTAACTATTGATTGAGTATCGGATACCTATTTGATTTGTGTGTCGAGTTCTAGTTGTTGCACTGTACGAGCAAGTTTCAAGTAGGTACTGTAGAGGTTACAATGTTATATTTTATGTTGTCATGTAAAATTTTTGATAACTGTAGAAACCCGGTACTATCGAGTAGGTAGTCAGACAGTCTTCTATAGTTAGTTCAACCGTTCTTGAGTTATAAATAGTGTAACTAACACGACTTCCTTTTATAAATACATATAGATATAGATAGATATCTGAAGCGATTAATCCGAATCGTCACGTTCATTCAATCCGAAGCAAAGAGAACAAGTCACGTGGTTTCTGCTTGATCGGTTGAGTAGTTACAGAAATCCTGTGGAAAGTCGATACGACGGATGAATGGTCAAAGACACTTCGCTAATAGGGTTGGCAGGATGAACTGAAGATATAATTGGCATTGTTTCATTTCCTGACATACATATCTATCTATATATATCTATAGATACAAATAAAATTGAATCACTGAAATGTGCGCACATACTGATCGTCCGCATCAAATTGGATAATTATTAAAAGCTTCTATTTAACTTGCAATGTAAGTACGGGTAAAATCTTGCGACTAATTTTGATGCAGATAACTTAAATCGATTGAGCTGAAATTTCGTACACACGTTTAATTAGGATGATAATGCATGTTTAACTAAAATCAAATTAAGGGGGTACAAAGGGGGATGGAAAACCAAATGTCTACGAATATACCCGAGTGGGACATTTAATAAAAAGAATAATATGTAGGTAGGTACATTGTAAATATATAAAACATTAATTTTTATAAAATCTTTTTTAATTTTTGTTATGTATTTGTTGTCAGTACAAGAAAAATAGGAATGGTTGTTTTTATTAAAATCAGAATATTATTATGACGGTACAAAGTTTGCCGAGTTAGCTAGTTTCTAATAATATTATCATCATAACTGGACACTGTTTGACACTGATTCTTAATTTGTTCCAATAACGTAACTGAATCGTATTTAATAATTTTCTACGTAACGATTTAGTTAATCAAATTCATTAACAACTTGTGTCATCGCCGAAGTATAAAGCTTTTAGTGAACAGAACTATACTACCAAATAAAAGAGTCACGTACATATGTGATTAAGTTTTAGAGCGTTTGGAGAGGTTAACCATTTCCTAGATACATATATGAACCTTGTCTCCCCAAATCTAATTTACGTCCTATAGAACCTTAACCCTTTACAATAAAACCGATCACCCGTTTAATGGTTATAGCTAATAGTGAAGCAAAATCTAATTAAACACAAATCACTCCTTCATCCAAGTCTAACTGCAAATATGAGTTATCAAAATTAGAATTGGCTAATACAATCCCAAGCATTATGATGATTTCGCACACCTAGATCTAAAGAGAGCTAACTCAAAAAAGGTACTTTTTCAGGAGAGGCGAGAAACTGATTAATATTTCCATATGCACGCATGAGTTTTCTGTATAAATTTATACTTTTTATAATAAAGCTAGCAGAGTTATATTAGCTGAAATCAGTTTTAGACTTTTAGTGTAGGTGGGTTTTGCTGGAAATTCGATGGTGTGCATAACTCAAATCTTCCGGTTTTTGAGTTAGCTCTCTTTAGATCTAGGTGTGCGATTTGTAAGTCGTCATTTTGTCGTGTCGATATCGCTTTATTGTCACGGTCTATCTATCATAAATAGGATTAAATGATTATAGAATTGACTACTGCTAGACAGTTACATATTAGGTATGTTGATAAAATGTCCTGTAAACGTTAATGTGGACAATATTCTTGGCCGTTCAATAGATGACATAATTGGAATGAAACAACTGTAAACGGGTGTAACTCGCGTATTTATTGGCTAACATTTCAAAAACTTTACAGTTCCCATATTCGTAGCACGACTGAGTTGAGGATAGTCTAACGCTAATCCGTTTATAGTTGCTTCATTCTAATAAGAACCGTGAAGGCATGCGAAATTAGATGACATGATATCGATCGAGACGTGACGTGAATTAAGTTCATCATAGGTTTGCTAACAATTTAAGTATACTCACCAATCCGCTGAGCATATAGTGGTAAGTCCTCCGGCCCAGTTGTACACTCCGTACGTGTTCAACGAGTATGTTTTTAGCATTTTTTGCATTGCAATCTAACACAATACGTTTGTTGCCCCAGCGGTCGTGTTGTTCAAGTGCTAGCAAAAAGTCCATTGCTTCTGATGCGTTCGTAATTCGTTTTACAAGAGAGATTCGAAACGCTGTATGACCAGGTTGCATTGATTGGTACAGCTGCTGTAGACGTAGTAGACCTAAAACATTACAGATTATTCAAAAGACTTATATAAATAATACAGGTATGTAGGTTTTTTTTAGTGATCATAGTGACACTTTTTTAAGATTTTGTACATAACATCTATATAATTATGAGACAGTAAACCAAAGTATTTAATGTCATTTACAAGGTACGAAAACAACGAATATAACGAATAACAAGAAAATGTTATCACATAGTTACATTTAGCATTATTGGAATAGCCAAAGTCAGAGTCATTTTTGTGACGCTTTTTGTTTTAGCTCTCTCCTAAACCAATTCGAGTCCACGCGAATTTTATCGAATTAAACGCCCCATATAAAACAAGCGAAACGAAAAAGGGACAAAAGCGTGCTCCGAGGAGGCAAAAAATAAAAACTCCTTTCCTGTGCGTGAAAGAGTGCCTAACCGGGAAGGTATGGGCTGTACATAACAAATAGAAAAGAAAAACAACGTGTAAATTTCACAATTCAGAAAAATTTTTTTTATTATCTTGCAAAAGCTCTCATCATAATCGGAAAGCAAAAAAATGAATGAAATGGATAGTCAATTACTACATAAAGTAAGTTGTCAAATACTTTAGACAATTTATAGCGCCGGATATTTTATTTTATTGGTGCTGTTAGCTACAGTTCGACCTCTTTTTTTAAATTTGATGCCGACTTTGTTATTTATAGTTCCTTTTTTCTTGTCAAATTCAATCTATAACTGTACGTGTGCTAATTAAGCAAAAATAAAGTGTTCAAGTGTGATTTACCAGCCCCAGAATTACGATTATTAAATTAACCGAAACGAACCGTTTACATTTACAGTTGATTTCTTCCAACCTCAATTAAGTTATGCTGAAATAATTTATCAACCATATCAAAAATTTAATATCTCAGTACTTATAGTGGTATGCTCGTTAATGCACCATTAATATAAAATTTATACGATTTAAAATATCTTTCGAAATGAAAAACAATTACCGAATCCATACAAGTATGTAGAAGGGTAAAGAATAAAATAAACGAATTTATTTTAATGATGGAAATGAGTCCATCCAATAGGATAGCTTACAAAAGCGTGCTGAAACTTTAATTAAATGGGGCATTGAGATTTGAATAGGTACGAATAAAAGAAAATGCATTCGAAAAACGGGGTCAGTGGTATCGTGACCTGCTTAGCCGCTTCGCGGACAACACGCAAGTGAGAATCCAAAGCAGTTTCGCTGTTGAGAGATAAATGTGCGGGGAGAGATGCGGTGAAAGTTTCCCCGCACCCGGACTATTGTCACCATGTGTCGCAATTGAACTCGCTACCCTTGAGGTTTTCCACTGTCGTCACCCGACTAATGGCTTATGACGACCACTAGCTCGATCGCCTTGTGTCCCGATATCAATTATGTACCCAACGCTTGACCCCAAAACAAAATATGACTCAACGAAGCCTCGCTACGTTTTTCCTAATTCGACCTTCAATATTCTCTGTACACACTCGGTAATGTACCGAGGCACGCGGAGGCGAAGTGCTAAGCGCACATTCTTATCTTTGAGAGAATGAAACATAATTGGATTCCACTTCAATTTCTTACACAAAATAGAATAAGGGAGTAATTTTGTGATCTTTAACAGAAAGGAAACTTCGTCGCCAGTCTTTGCAGGAGTGAAAGTTATTGATTTTCACTGAAAATGAATTTGCGGTTTGCGGCTGTAAATTAGATGAAAATTGACTCGCTACATTTCTAATATTAAAATCTAGTTTAGTACTTAGTAGTGTATTCATATTATATTTAATTTAACTAATTTCAACGACTGGTACAAAAAATAATTGATCGTAAACCGACATACTTAATATAAAATACCCATACCATATAGGTAGGTAGGTACCTAAAGTAATTCTAATGAAACCGATTATGTCATGTTATCAATTAGTTAAATTGTAGTGTTTGGGCAGAAATCATATCGTAAGTTTATATTTTTGTTTCAGTTATCATAATAATATCTTTTATAGTAGTTGATGTACGTGGTCATTAAAAACTTCGAAGGCTATGCTTAAAAAAATCCTTAAGCAATGGCTATTTAAGAAACTTTTACGTTGCAGTGGTAAATTGTACCTCGAGTAATTTTTACCTCCACACAAAATATATCTTTCGTTTCGTCACCCCATTTCACTACCAATTTCTTTTGATAGGTTTTTTTGTTCTTTCCGCTCCCGTTTGCGGCCATGTTCCAATATTCTTGCTAAGGCCACAAATTGGATGAGAATGACGCAGTATGGTGCGTTACCAAAATTGATTTTAGGAAAAATATTTTATTTTTTCTATATAACCATGTGCGGCTTAAAAGAACTCGAACTGTTCACAGCAAATATGTAAGATTTTTTTCTTAGTAACTTAATCAAGATTTTTATAATATAAACATAAGTCCTTTATATGTTGGATCGAAGGGAACGCCCAAGATTTTTTTTTGAGAAATATATTTAGACCCAGCTTATTTTTATATCCTTTTCGTCTTAGGGCGTTATTCAGTGTCCTTTCTAGTCTAAACTAACAAATACTTCAATTATTTATAGCGCTTTCTCTTTCGCCAATCGTATCATCTAACAATAAGTCCATATACGCGTTTTCAAACATCCAATCTTATAATAATGAACCAAATTATAAACTTACTAATATTCCAGTGCACAATATTTAAAAAAACAACACAATGACATCTACTTTTGTAATTTAAATCTGAGGCTGGCAAATGCTACAGGTATTAACGAATACCTACAATACGTATAGGTATGCATACAATCGTATCGAATTGTTAAAGGTTCTCGTCGGTGGAATATCAAAAGGAAAAGCGAATTGTACCAGTGCATAAGACGGGGCCCGCTTAAAAGTCACTGAAACAACTTGGAACTCTTCCAACCTAGTATACAGAACGATGCTGTATTCAAAGGTATTCAGAAATTAAAACAAAGTTTTGACGTCGGAAACTTATTATCATGTTAAAAAATATGATGCAGGCTTCATCATCTATACTAATATTATAAAGCTGAAGAGTTTGTTTGTTTGTTTGAACGCGCTAATCTCAGGAACTGCTGGTTCGAATTCAAAAAATTCTTTTTTTGTTGGACAGACCATTTATCGAGGAAGGCTTTAGGCTATATAACATCACGCTGCGATCAATAAGAGCGAAGAAAAAGTGGAAAATGTGTAAAAAACGGGGAAAATATGAAGCCTTATGAAGAAGTGACAGAAGACTTTGACAGATCTTTGACGAAACAACTGGACGGGCAGGATGACGTCTACCGGGGCCGCTAGTATTCAATAGTTTTTAAATGAGTTTCAATGAATTTCGATTGTAAAAGATTTTTGTGGTCGATGTTCATCTATTTTTGTGTATTATTTATTGTTTAGAATCTTTTAATAATAAATGTAGTATAATCAAACAAGAAGGACTACAATGACAGATAATGCAATTAAAGCCAAGAAAGTGCGTAACATACGCATATACTCTTAAATAAGCTAGCTTACTCAATCTAATAATAGTATTGACAAATAGGTGCCTTGGCACAAGATAACGGAGCCTAAGCTGAAGTAAATACAAGAAAATAAAAGTCCCCATATATATACGCAGCTGAGAATATAACATAACATAATATTATGGATACCTTTTCTCGAGTGCCTGTTGGAAATCTGATCTTTTGATGGAATAGAAAGTCCGTAAAGCTTTTTGACTGGGGATCACAGGATTCATTCGACGAGGAAGCAGCTTGGGCGAGACAATTTATTTCTCTTTGATGCTTATGTTAAAACTACTATCGGAATAACGACATTTAACATTTATTCCCTCGCAATTAATATTACGTGATACCCAATCTCTTTGTACCAGGGAAATTAATTAAACTGGGAAATTGAGGTAAATACTCCCATTGAATATAAAAATATTTTACGATGGAGTTGTGAATACGAAAAATACAGATTTAAATTTCGAAATGAAAAATTTACGTGTAAAAGTATTTTAATGCAATTTAATTAACGCTGTATTTAAACTGGCTTCGCATTAAGAGGTTTTTAATTTATCCGCTTTTTTTTGTAAATTCTTTGATATCATATTTTAAGATTAGCTTCCACTTCTTTTTTATTTTTCTTGTGTTTAAAATTTCTTTGGAACTGAAATAGCGGCAGTTAATATTAACACTCCGGTTTCAGCTATAAATTAACATTTTGTATATGAAGGTCTAAATAACGTGTTTTCTTATGTTACTAATTTGGGATTTTATTTTTTTCGAAACAACATTTAGCTATACGTTAACCATGTAAGTTATTGAAAATACCAATCAATCAATTGGTAGACATATCTTTCGTTACAGATTAAAACCAACAGAGAAAATGATAATTGAAAAAAAGCACATGCCGCATTAGAATTGCTAATTGCAAAGTACGAATCTATTGACAACTTATAACCTTCTAATATCCGTCTTCAGTTTAAAACATCGCTAGTAATTCAAACGCAAATTTCAAAGAGACCATAAGCGTAGCTGCAGCTATTAAACAGTAATACAAAGAGTTCGATGAAGCCTCAATCACGTATCTTGCGGCAGTTGGTCTGACACACTTGTAGATAACATGCACGTCGTCGTTGTGACTCTAAAACGGTTCCTGAATACGACCACGCCGCATCTGGATGCTGGTGACATGTGATTCGTGTCTTGCAGGGTGGTAGCACTGCGCTCTGAATAAATTGAATCCCGATATCATCTTGTCACAAAATACTTTGCATCCGCTAGTGTATTCGCGAGTTGGATGCATTCAAAACGACGATACGTATTATTAATCCTTGTAAATCTATTAACAGTCCATATGCGGAGAACTCTACTTGAAATAGCGTTTAGTTGAACGTGGAATTTTGTGGTATTTTAGCGTACGACTTGAAATAGGTACATATGCGTGAATCGATTTCGAATCAATTATTTGTACCGATTCATAAACGTCGTTATCAGTGTCATTCAAATTTCAATTTACAGATATTTTGGTTATTCTGTATTATTTTAGAAAAAAAAAAGTTAAACAGAAAAATATATATTTTTTACCTTATTGTTTATCTAAAAATGATAACATGGTTGCAAATAAAGAAAAGGAAAGGTAGTGTACGAATACCTTAATATTATGATAAAATCTTCACTGAAAACCAAATCTTATATTGCACATGCATATGACTGTTTATCAGCCATGTTTGAATATCACATTGAATATCTCAGTAAAGCAGTTGGCATCCAGTATAATGAAAAGCAATACTTGAGGTAGAAGTTGTGCAACTTTATCGAATTTCTACGGGACAATCATTGTTGCAATGCTTTTAACGTATTGGAAGTAAGCATCGACATCGACAATGCAAAAATTTTAACGGTTCTATGGCGGAATCTTCGATTGCGGTTGATAAGATAAACTTTGATATTTGCCATTGTAAGATTGTGAGTTAGTTTTGACTTAGGTATAGGCTAAAAGGTGAATAAATATTTCTTTGGAGACAATTCGGTAGTAACTGTTAAATCAAATTATACTCATATTTTGTTATAGTCTAAGTATTTCGTAGCTTTGGAGTTTGGAAACATAGGATTAAAAAAAATGCATTTCTTTCTATAGTATGTACTTACCTAATTAATACAACTGTTGAGTTATAACGTAAAAATAAACTTTCTTAATAATTTCTGATGCCTTCGCGGTTATTACACATTGGAATGAAACAACTATTAACGGATTTAACTCGCGTATTTTTATTTTATTCAGCTAATAAAATAAAATAAAAAATACGCGAGTTAAATCCGTTAATAGTTGTTTCATTCCAATAAACTTTCTTCTAAGTCTTAAGTTTATCGTCAGTCGACATCAAGTAAATAAGAAGCAAGTTTTAATATTCCTCTAAGTCATGCAAGCACTTCAAACCGATTTTGTTTAAAAACTTCAATTCTAGAAGAAAAATATCAAAAGAATGGAATTACAATATTACAAAGTTGTCTAAGTTCGAAATAATAAAAAGGAGAAGAGAAAAGAGTAATACGGTCGACATATCATGCATATTATCAGGTACCTATAGTAGATACTTCCAAATGACTATTATCCAAGGTTACAAGGTAGGTAATATTAATGTAACATATGAGAAAACAGTAATAAAGTAGGCATGCTTTTAACCAAAGTTTTACTAAAAATAAGACTAATGTAACATATTTGAACAAATTGGAGTAATGAGAAAGAAAGTCTCCAATATCATTAGGTGCAGTTTTACTGCCTGGGTGGTCTAGCAATTCTACCAGGGGACGTAAAACTTTACGGTCAACCCGGTAAATGCACTGCGATAATCGAATGAAACCTAGTGAGTGCATCCGAATGAAACCCTGCCCATTCGAATAGTAGCACAAACTGCCGTGACACAAATTTTTGATTGCCTAACTCAATCGCAAACTATTTCGTGCATATGCGATTTTTGTACGAAATATGAAAATCCCAAAATTTCTTTCAGTATTGTGATCAATAGCAACAATATTTTTAACTGACGCGCTCAAAAATTGCATTCTACAACATCATAATGGATTTTCTTGGAGTAAAAAGACCGAGATAGCTTCATAACTTTTCCTAAGAAGCTGGGCGGGGCTGAAACGTCGGAGGTGAAATATGTAAATACCTTCCGATGCTCAAACTCTAGTCTCACTAAAAAGATAAAAGGGCTTATATACTGCGGTGCTTAGCTAACGTTTCGTACATATAGATACTAAATGAAATACCAGTTACTTTAGTGCAAGTATCATGAACTGTAATAATGAATATAAACATATTTTTCATTATTTCGTTCAAAATAATAATGATTATGTTACAAATACAACAACTACGGCTACTAGAGCAATTATTTTTGTTTATATTAAAACTAGTAGGTCATTTTAATCCGTATAAAAACCCCGAAAGCATCAGAAATTATTATATTAAAACTAGATTCGATAATTGCTGATGTTCTTGCGGTTAATACATTGGAATAAAACCATAACGAATTTATCAATAGATTTGAATATATCGCTTAGACGCTAAAGTTTATTGTCAGCTCACTCGTTCGACGATTATGGAAACTGTAAATAATCATCACGTCAGCAAATTAAATAAAATACGCGAATTAAATCAGTTAATAGTTCATTCCAATGTGTAACCGCGAAGGCATCAGCAATTATCACTCGAACCTAGTTTAATAAGTCTCGCCAATATTCTAGACAGTCTTCCGTAATCCGCCTGCAGAACAATTTACGATATAAAACAGCCATTACTGTTGTAAAGCAAAACGATAAAGCGAATGTAGTAAGCCGGCTCGACTTCCGAGCTCACCCCGTCCGCTGTCTCCTTTTATCTTAATATTCACTGATATTAAAAATTTAATCCGAAAAAATATCAGAAGCTTGCCTTCTCTTTGCCTACTGTTATCACAGTTGTCTAAGAAAAACAAGGGTTATTTTTACGTTGTTATTAAGGTAGGAATAATAACTCTCTTGATTTTTATAAAGTATTATGTTGCGTTGATAACGTTTATACATTTTTTATTGTGATATCTTAAGTAATTGAATATGAATGCTATTTGAGTAGGTACTCAAATAGCAATCATATTCAATAGTAGGTACCTACTAAGAATATTTTTTTTACAAAATAAATGTATTTAAGGTAGGTCTATAAAATAGTAGATATTTTATGGTTGGCTTCATTAACCCTAGATTTTCAATAATATACTTATTTCCAACCTACTTTGAGTGCCGAAATGCAGTAAAAAAAGATTTATTACGATATCTTTAATATCATTTTTTTATGAAGTGGTAAAGCCTAGGACAACTCTTATTTAAAAATATTGCATTTTTGACGGCCCTTATCCAAATACAACATACGTACATATATTTACTCAGCTTCATATTAACTGACTTCATCTACAGTTTAAAGGGTTTTTTCTGTGTCATAAAGTTCGGCATCTATACACTTACACTTGCTTAGTTCTATACGCCAAAATATTCAAAATAACGTATCTACAAAGCATTTCTCTTAAAAAAAATAAAAACTAAAAAAATATTTAATCTCGGTAGACGAAGACGTAAAACCACTTGAGCTGGTTTAACGTAAGTATAAACATAAGTAGAAGCAGGTACAAACATGAGTATGTTACTCAGCAAAACATATCGCACACCTAGATCTAAAGAGAGTTAACTCAAAAAAGGTACTTTATCAGGAGAGGCGAGAAACTGATTAATATGTCCATATGCACCGATGAGTTTTCTGTATAAATGTATACTTTTTATAATAAAGCTAGCAGAGTTATGTTAGATGAAATCTGTTTTAGTGTAGGTGGGTTTTGCTGGAATCCGATGGTGTGCATAACTCAAATCTTCCGGTTTTTGAGTTAGATCCCTTTAGATCTAGGTGTGCGATATCACGGTGATGAAAAATCCGCTCCAATCAACTCCATATTATGATCCTAAAACTGAAATCAACTACTTACCATCATGTGAATCGTACATGTAGATAATCTCCTTCCAACCGTAATACAAAATAGTGTCCACAATGGCCTGATGATAGTCTGGTCTCATACTGACAGCATGATCGATAAGCCCCGATGATGGTGGAATTACCTGTTAGAAACCAAATATTTGAGTGATTAGGTACATCTATACTAATATTATAAAGAGAAAAGATTTGTAATTTTTTGTAACGAATAAAATTAATTCGATTTTAATCATTTTAATAATTCTTCGATTTTTTTTCGATTTTAATAATTCTTTCACTGTTAGAAAGCTACGTTCACCCTGAGTAACATAGACTATAGAATATTTTGAAAAAATTAGGGATCCGTGCAAACCGGAGCGGACCGCTAGTAGCTAATAAATATCAAAGAGTAAGTATGTAGCAATTGAACATTTTGTCTATACTAATATAATAAACAGGAAAGGTTTGTTTGTTTGTTTGGATTGAATAGGCTCCAGAACGGCTGGACCGATTTGAAAAACTCTTTCACTGTTGGGAAGCTATACTATTCCCGAGTGACATAGGCTATAAAAAAAAGATGATCCATGCGAAGCCGGGGCGGACAGCTAGTATCTTATAAACCTATTTTATTACAATGAATAATATAATTAACGTGACAATTTATCATATCGCAAAACGAGATATTATTTTATTTAGATAAAATAACAGGTAATGAAAAAAACAGTATGAAGATCGGTTTAGCCGTATAATAGTCTATTAGGGTTGAAAATGGATATGAAAAAATAACAAATTTCTACAAATCTATACTAATATTATAAAGCTGAAGAGTTTGTTTGTTTGTTTATTTGTTTGTTTGAACGCGCTAATCTCAGGAACTACTGGTTCGAATTCAAAAATTCTTTTTTTGTTGGATAGACCATTTATCGAGGAAGGCTTTAGGCTATATAACATCACGCTGCGACCAATAGGAGCAAAAAAACAGTGGAAAATGTGTAAAAAACGGGGAAAATATGAAGCCTTATAAAGAAGTGACAGAAGACTTTGACAGATCTTTGACGAAACAATCGAACGGGCAGGACGACATCTGCCGGGGCCGCTAGTATAGGTATCAAATGAAAGAGGATTACATCCGCATTACATAATTGTAGTTGAAATTAGTACGCAGTTTTTGAACACCGATTTCGGAATCTGCGTAAAAGTATTCCGTTATCGGAAAACGTGACAATTTTGTGTCCCGGATATTATTTCGGGCACAACGGGACATTTGGTCACGTTAAATATAAGCAAGAGTTCGATGACAAGTATTGCAAAGGTGATTAGTTGGATTCTCGTTATTGTCAGAACTTTACCTTTTAATAATTATACACCTTTTCCATAATTAACAAGTTTGTTAATTATATTCGCTAAAACTAGCTCTTGCAAAAAGTTATAATGAAGTCAAGGAAGAGGTTGATTTTTGTGATGGACCCGCCTTAGATGTTTTTGAAACTTGCGAAAATATAATAAATAATAAAAAAAAATATGATTTTTATTATTTAAAAAAAATAAAGAGCGAAATCACGACTGGTTGTAAGAGGGTTCTATGTTATCTACAATGTGCAAAGAAATTACTTGTAATTTAATATGTTGTGACTGAAAAAGGAAAAGATATTTTCTTTACCTTGAAGCTGTATTGAAATCATTATATTACTATATTCTCACTAAAGGACGGTCGCGGAACACAGCGAAAACCGGACGTTGCCCTTTTTCTCGCTCTCACACTCTCACGCTCGCACAGTAACCTTGAAAGTTATTGTGCGAGCGTAAGGACACTATTAATACGCGCGTGTGACAGAGAAACATAGAATAAGGGCAACGTCCGTTTTTCGCTGTGCTCCGCGACCGTTCTTTACAATGTGCCATGTGATCGACAATCAATTCGATTGATATCTAAGGTTTAATACCATCAATTTTACTGATAATGTGATATTTGTACCAAAGCAAAAGTAGTAGCGTAGAGCCATAGGTGTGGGTTCAACTCTCACTGGAGTCTCTATTCTACTCTTGTCTTGGTACAAATTACGTACTGTTTTTCATACAATTTTAGATCCTGAATCGTGAAATTCGAAGTCACTTATAACAAAATCATCAATATTATGATGATGACAGCAGTATTATATTACTTGAATATACAACTAAATAAGTAACTTACTTTTTCAGGGAACCACGGAGTCACAAAGGGCATCTGAAAGGTATTGGTGTAAGAGTGAAGAGTGTCAAATGACTCTGGTGTGACTGCGCCAAGCATCGCAAACACTCCACGAGCGAATTGGTTGCAAACTGCAAAAATAAACAGTATTTTAAAATAATGAAACATTTGTCGTGAATTTACGAAATAAAAGCCGCTGGCTTAGCACGAAATCAGATGAGCTTATTGCTTTATCACCAGAATGTCGTAATATAAATAAATGTTAAATATCGTTTTATTTGCACGCTGCTAGGTTTATAAAATTTAATTCTATTTTCAAATCACAAGTTAGATAGTAGTTTATATAATAACTTTTTCTGTCCTCCGGTCAGAAAGCGCCAACTTTCGGGCCGCTGCGCTAAATGAAATTGCCGCTTTCTGGCTTCGTCGAACAAAAAAATAGTACCTATACTGACCTAGGCCAGTAAAATAAAAAAAGCCTCAGATCACATTTTTGTCAACCTCGGCTTCACCTCGGACGACAATTGGTGTGATCTGAGACATTTTTTATTTTACTGGCCTAGGTGCGTAATGTACTATTGATGCCTTCGCGGTTATTACAGATTGGAATGAAACAACTATAACGGATTTAACTCTCGTATAGCGTATATTTGTAGCACTGAGCTAATGATAGTCTAACGCTAAAGTTTAACGTTTTCGAAATGTCATCAAATAAAATAAAGTACCCAATTTAAGTTTATTATACTTGTTTAATTTCAATTGTTAACAGTTTTTTTTTTCTTAAAAAAATCAGTACGAATAATTCTTAATTAGACACCAATAAGAATACCACGTAATTTGCAGTGCCCGCAATTTTTGGTGGCTATTTGATTACAACGACAAAAGTAATTCGAGAAGCTCTGAAAGGGAGACGGATTAAATCGGACGTTCACTTTATTTTCAAGTTCATTAAATTTAGCTTAACTGACAGGCTTTTAGGGTAATTGCATTAGGGTGCAATTACAGAGAAGAGGAGAAACGATCGGGCCGATGTCAATAACGATATCTGTTAGCGTCGTCGAGATCGATTAGTCGAAATTTGATTTACTTTTGTCAACTGTATTTTGAATATTCAAGAGCCATAATAATTTATTTTATTTTTATGTTTCACAAAAAGAAAAGAATAATAAAGAAATAGAATATAGTTTCATAATAGTTTCTGCAGCGCTCGCGGTTATTACACATATTTTAATTTGATTGCTGAATTTTCGAAAAATAGTCTTACACTAAAGTCTATCACCGGCTTAGTCGTGCTACAAATATAGGAACTGAAGTCTTTGAAAAGTTAACAAATAAACTCAAATTACTAGCACTCGTAACGAGATCCTCAATACAAGGAACGGTAACATTATGTAATTGAATAAATTATAATATATTATGTCATTATAAATAATTAAGAAGGTAAAACTACAACTGATATGTCAATTTAACAATATTATATCACAAAAACATAAAAAATCAGCATATAGTTGTTTAATTCTAATGTGAGACTGCGAATTTCTCAGAAATTATTACCTATCCCTACTAATCCCTACTAATATTATAAATGCGAAAGTAACTCTGTCTGTCTGTCTGTCTGACTGTTACGCTTTCACGCTAAAACTACTGGACCGATTTTAATGAAATTTGGTACAAAGAAAGTCTGGAGCCCGAGAAAGGACATAGGCTACTTTTTAACCGACTGCAAAAAGGAGGAGTTCCATGCGGACGAAGTCGCGGGCAGAAGCTAGTATTATTATAAAGCATATAATTATCAGTATAAGTCAAACTCCAACCTGCATTTGAATTCATTGCAACAGATTAAAGCAAGTGCCAGCTTAAATTTATTAAAGGCTTTCAAATTTGTAAACTTTATAAGTTGTACGATATTTATTGTGGTGAGAAGGGAGCACTTATCTTTCGAGGATACCGTTAGAACATTTTCGGTTGCCAAATTTACTAAAAAATGTATTAAGGTCAATGGTACGGTAAACTATGCCCTGGGGACATTACAGAAATTCTGCTTTGGTGTTACGGAGAATATTTTTATTTAACTGTCTCGGCAGATATGCCGCAGTTGGTAATTGAAAGGTCTAATATACTTGTAGTTTTCTTAATAGTAAAAAACGTTAAGGGTTTTGTATAAGCCGTGAGTCTTGTTATTTGTACATGGCCCAGCTTTGAACAACCTTGTTATTTATAATTTACTAGCGACCAGCCCCGGCTTCACACGGGCGCTATAAACCTTCCTCTTAAATCACTCTATCTATTAAAAAAATCATCATCAAAATCCGTTGCGTAGTTTTAAAGATTTAAGCGTACATAGGGATATAGGGACAGAAAAAGCGACTTTGTTTTATACTATGTAGTGATATATGTTAAACTGTAAAATAGTATGTCGATGGTAAAGAATTATTTTATTCGTTATACAACATATTATAGTATGTATGTAATGTTAGTAACTTATGCGGTTCTTCAACAGAAAATCTTCTATTCTTATGAGTGTAGGTAAGGTATAAATAAACAACCCGTTTCGCGGGATAATGAAATAAACCTTAATTTTATGTCAACCTTTCAAATTTACATTTATTAAAATTCCTTATAACCTTAAAGTCTACCACAATAAAATCATAACATTTTCTTTTGGAAGTCAAATCAAATATCGTCAACTATAATACCTACATGGAAAATACGGTTCATATTACTATAGCAGTAATGCTCATCACAAATCAGGTTTTGAACGGATCATAGACTTTAATAGCGATTTCTAACTTCCAAAATGTACCCTTGCATTAAATCCTTCATCGGATTTCATCTCACACACAAAATATGCATGAACTTGTAATCCACTTATATAAGCTATAATAACTACGTACTTTGTAACTGTTGCGGAATATGATCAAAGTGAAATGATCTAAGTCTCAGACTTATGAAACAAGGTTAATAGGATCTCTAATGATTATAATTTTAGTAATTACAGTTTAGAAAGTAAGAGGGTGTTAACTGTTAATGAAGAACTTTACTAAGTCTTATTTTGGATGTCGTCCAACTACTGGTTAACCTTTCCGACCACATAATGCGGGACGAAGTGGGTTCAACTATTTAAGTTTAATTATTATTAAAGTTTGCCTAACTCTAAATTAAAATAAAATTTGTTATAAATCTCAAATTTGCCTACACAGAAAAATCGCGAAGGCCTTTTTGATTTTTAAAAATATTTTATAAAGGATGAAGTCGAGGATTAGAATTTGATCCAAAGTCCAAAATTAACATCCTATTTGTTTTCATGTAGTCATAAAGTACGTAATTTTTAGCTTGTGCGTTACCTATTTTATATCTTTGGACCATTCGCAATCATTAATCTAGTCTTAAACTAAGTGATGCTTTTACTCTGGGTACTAGACAACAGATAAATACACATAAAAAGATCCAATACTAAGAAACAGATGCCAGTGCTTATAACACTGACAGCCCTAGCAATCATCGAAGCGGCAAACTCCGGTTTCGTAGTTAACGAATCTGACTACTAGACCAACAGGCCGTCAATCGATAATTACCTCCTAAAATTTACCAGTAGATTACTCAGCTTGAAGTTCAAAACCTACCAGTGATCACTACACCGCAGGGTCCATGACCGTCAAAGCTAGTCTTTGAGCCGACTGGATGTTCGACCGCAAAATGTTTGCCGTAAAACCGAATAGCGCCACCATCAACACCAGCATCCTCTTTCACGCCTTGTTTACCTTTGTTTTCCTTTTTAATTTCCGCGTTACTTTTTCTTATTGTTTCCATTTACCGACATGCGAAATTTGTCTTGGGCTCACAAACGTCTGTCGCGACAATTAAGCGGGGTCCTTTCATTGATAGCGCAAAGCGATCCCTCTGGAAGCGTTTATGAAACATTGCGATAAGACACTGTCTATTTCAGGGATTTCCTTTGTTCTCCTTAGGCTGCTAGTGTTGCAAAAATAATGAAGATTTTGCGTTTTTTGCACTGCTAAGACGTTTTGTTTGAGTGTCTTTGCGCCATGAATAGAATCTTTGTCCGCACCATTTATATTATAGTAATTGCATTGAGCGATGTATTCGTTATAACTCTTGATATTTCATTTACAATTTCCAATTTTACTTTGCGTATTATTAAGTAAAAAATCCTCGTTTTTTAAATATTAGCCACTCAGTTAAAAATAAAACAGTAACCTCTTCAAAGGGTACCATAAAATCGATAACGCAATTTAGATCCAGTACAGTTGTTTAAAAATTGAAGTGAACAAAATGCGGTTTAATTCTAAAAGGCAATTCTGATTGCCTAAACCTTATTATATGCTCGAATAAACACAATCCGTGCGGCACATACGATGAAAAGCTTGTTTTGTTGCGGCATTAAATTCATCGGACGGACTAATAGGTATTCCAATGATCGTAAATCAGATTTGACGTGCTAACCAAACACGATTATGTGGGCACACTTTTAGAGGTTTCCATCATCATAACTGCGTGGTTTAATTGATTTATAAGTTAACTGGCTCCTGCCCGCAACTTTGTCTGCGTTCAATGAGTACCTACTTTATACGATATCGTTATAATAGTACATTACGCACCAAGGCCAGTAAAATAAAAAATGTCTCAGATCACATGTAATTGTCGTCCGAGGCGAAGCCGAGGTTGACAAAAATGTGATCTGAGGCTTTTTTATTTTACTGGCCGAGGTCAGTATACTATTTTTCTGTTCGACGAAGCCAGAAAGCGGAATTTTCATTTAGCGAAGCGGCCACAAAGTTGGCGCTTTCTGGCCGGAGGACGGAAAAATATAATAATATATGTTATTCTGTTAAATAAACTATAATACCTATTGTAAAGTTTCGTCAATATCCATTAAGTAGTTTTTGCATGAATGAGTAACATACAAACATCTATACAACTTTCACATTTATAATACATATTAGTAAGTATAAGGATTATATACTCGGTACACTCGGCTAAATGTAACAACCAATCATTATCAAAATGATACAAATATTTACCGTTATACCTACATTTAAAAACAGGCCAATGTTCTAACTCAAAGGATAATTGTCAGAATGGGTACTGTTGAGTGACAAGAACGGCAATAAAAGCACCGCACGGACACGAGTATAGAGCCAGGGTTGAAATGAAACATTTTTTATCAATGTTTTTTCAGTAAACTGCTTTGCTAGGATTCGACTTTGAAACGCATCAAAGGATTGGCGAAACGAAATAATATTGTCCGTCTCGTTGCAATCAGACCAAAGACATGAGTGAAAACTCCTCATTAGTTTTTATTTTCATTACATTAGAAAAGAAATTCTTAATTAATTTCTAATGCCTTCGCGGTTATTACACATTGGAATGAAACAACTATTAACGGATTTAACTCACGTATTTTTATTTTATTTTATTAGCTGACGTTTATGAGTGTAGTTTGTGTGTGAGTAAGTGACTTTAGCGTTAGACTATTGTCATCTCAGTCGTACTACGATTATGGAAACTGTAAAGAATCCGAAACGTCAGCTAATAAAATAAAATAAAAATACGCGAGTTAAATCCGTTAATAGTTGTTTCATTCCAAATTCTTAATTGTTCATTATCAATTAAGAACTTTCCAATCAAAAAAAAAAAACATTAAATTATTTTCAAAAACCATCATTTAAAATATAAATTGTGCTTGAACTACGCGCGGTGTCTTTTTTAAATCGTATCTAGATTTTTCTTTTAAATAGTTAATTTACGTTTCTGTTAGTTGTGTTTATATTTATATTTTTCGCACATCTTTATCGCTTACTTAAAATATTAAATTTCACGGAGTGAGCACTAAAATATTAATGTTCTAAGGGTTACACGTGTTTAATGAACCTTTTCGTTATTTTATATAAGTAATTAACCTTACTAAAAATCATCCTTCAACGTAGGAATAATTTTATTTAAACTAGGTAGTCCTTTCAGCTATAAGTCTATGTTAGTCCTTTTGTAATAATTTCTAATGCTAGCGATTATTACTTATTGGATGAAACCACTATAACGGATTTAACTCGCGCATTTCATTTATTTGCGACTTTTCAAAAATTTATAATTCCTATCTTCGTATCACGACCGAGCGGACGATAGACTATTTTTTAGGTTAGACTATTATTATTAGAAACTTCAGCACATAAATGAAGACTACGTTTTTATGTTCCCGAACCCTTAGCAAGCGTTGCGTCTGAAAAACACATCCCTATAAGGCTTTTCATCGTTCAAACCAAATAGTCTATGATTCGAACTTACATCGACATTCACCGATGATAGAATAATATTTATAATATATTAGAAATTTTATTAAAAATAAGTTGGCTACAAAAATCCTGAACAGTTTATTTCCAATATTTTTTCTAAAGATCACGTTTTATGTTTAATAATTTTGCTTACAGAATAACATAAATATAAAAATAAAATCAATGAAAAATAAATTCTAATAAAATAATTCATATTCAATATTTGATTTATCATATGTAAAACTGTGAATGTTCAATTCATTAGATTATCTCTAATTTGAATTTTAATTACTATTTTGATTAATTATATAATTAGGATAAAAAAAAACTTATTTCGTCTTGATATTGCAACATTTCGGTACAAATCCTTTTTGAAAAAATAATTATAAGTAGTCTGTCCAGGATTTTTTTAGCCAACTCAGTTTTAATATAATTTCTAATATATACTAAATCACTACATATTCTAAAACAAGGTCTGTCTGTCCATCCCTATGTATGCTTAAATCTTAAAAACTACGCAACGGACTTTGAAGCGGTTTTTAATAGATAGAATGATTTAAGAGTAAGGTTCATAGCACCCATGTAAAGCCGTTGCGTGCCGTTAGTTTATTATAAAAAATGTTTCAATCAGCTCTGTAAATATCGATATAGGTTCGGATCTTGTACTATAACTAAAAATCTGTTAATAAGTGTCCCGCCAGCCCGCTAACACAGATGACTGATTACTCACTGAGCCGGGACAGTTTGAAGGCGTCAGCTGTGTTGATGACGTCCACGTAGGCTTGCAACTCGAGTCGCCGGCTACTTATATTCTGATTATGCATCGTCATAGCGTATTTAAACACATTCTGGATTTCTTCAGTGTTCTGATCGAAGATAGCGCCTGTAACAAACGTTAGTTTTTAATAAATATTGTGGTGTCTATCTGCAAGCCTATGACGAATTGTCGAGTTGACATCTTGTAATGTTGATGACGTTTTATTCTCGCTGTGACCTAATAAATCGGTAACGTTGTCGACGAGGACAAATCTTGTCATGTCGATATTGTTTTATTGTCGCGGTCATCTGTCATTAATTCAACATGATAAGATGCCGACTCGACAATTTGTCACAGGATTGCTGTGTTCTGATATTATAGGTGGAAGAAACTTGAAATCGGATCAACAAAACTAAAAATTGAATTTGGTGTCTATACCTTAATTTCTCAGGCTTTTATGTAATTACGCTTTGGAATAAAAAGATTATAACAGATTTTATTCCCACAAGGTAGACAGTGTGCCCATGGTCTTGTAATTTATCTTTGTGGAAGCACTAAATACTTGAGATGTTGTACCTACCTATAATTGTAATTTTTAATAATTCACAAATTCAATAGTTTCGTACCAACTGGCTGGGTATGTACATTCGAGTGAAAGAACTATATCGGACTTAACTCACGTAAGTATTTTTTTTGCTACAAATATGGCAACTGTACATTGGAAACATCAGCGAATAAAATAAAATACGCGACTTAAATATAATATATCCGTAATACTTGTTTCCTTCCAATGAATATTAGTAGGTATTAAATCGATAAATCAAACATTTTGTGGAGTAGTATACAAATATATCATAAGCGTATAAAAACATACACAGGGCGGATATTTGTAGGGTGAGATCATCGCTATTCACAGTGGCACTCCAGTTTCTTTTGCTCCATCCATCCCCCTTGGGTCTACATGCTCATGGACTGAAAATAATTTTGTCCGTACCTTACACTACTACAGATGGTAAATAACGTTACTTAATCCTAGCATGGTACATAAACAATATCGGGCATCGAGTGTGATTTCTTTATGCCTGTTAATTTATATTATTATTGTTATTTTCTGTCTGATATCATGGCGCATTAGGTATGCCTGTAATGTTATGTTATAATAATTTCTGATGCCTTCGCGGTTATTACACATTGGAATGAAACAACTGTTAACGGATTTAACTCGCGTTAATAGTTGTTTCATTCCAATGTTATGTTATGTTAATAATAAATAAAAATATATTTAGCAAAAATATATTCTGTTTACAGAAATTGCGTTACGCTGTGTGAACCGGTAAAGCGTCAGGTCGTTCAAAGTAATTAAAAGACTTATGTAGTTTACTATCTCGTTTTAAAATGTACATTCGTACTTTGAGAGTAATTATTTTTAAATTAAAATGTAATTTGAATAGTGGCTCGCATGAATATAACGATCTGAATGGTACACAATAATATTTACGTTTACGCGAATACCGGCATTACGGAAGCTAAACGTTCGACATACGTACAAAGAAAATACTTTGTTCAACTTTTATAAAACAGCCATACTTTGTAATTTTTTATCTGTTTTGATTTTATAAGCAATCAACTGTTTCATTTGTGTGTTCCAAAGGCGCAATTTATTATTATCTAGAATCTTAATAATTTACATGAATCGCGAGTACGGGCAAGTAATAATAAATATTATTCAACTATATTTTCTATTTACATTTATCTTCTTTTTGGCATATCATTTATGCAGAATGCCGCGGGTATTTGCCAATGAGTAACAAAATTCTCTTACATTTACGCTACTTACGTAAATCAAAATGTAGGGGTAAATAATTTTCTATTACTTATCTCAACGCTCAAAGTTGAAAGGTTCGAGACAATAGAAAATCGAGTTTTAAAGTGAGTAATATAACATAATCAAAAAAATGTAAGTGAGTAAATCACTTTAGCGTTAGAACTTAGACTATTGTCAGTTCAGTCGTGCTACGATTATGGAAACTGTCCACAATCCGAAAGTTCAGCAAATAAAATAAAATAAAAATACGCGAGTTAAATTCGTTAATAGATCCAATCCAATGTATAATAACCGTGAAGGCATCAGAAAATATTAATGTTACAGTTTTTTTTAAATATAATGAACTTTAAGTCACGGCGGGTATACGGTATATAACTTATTAGGTATAAATTTTATACACCATAGAAAATCCTCTAGACAAGTGGCAGAACACTCGAATGGACATCTTTATCGGTCGTATAGTGAAAAAGTGGGCTCGCCGGTATTCTGAGAAGCGTCATCAGCTTGATATACGAGTGCTGACCGAAACGTTTATCGGAATCACTGGGCACAGCTCGCTGGCTCCTTTAATACCCGACTTCGGCCCGCCTTGCATTACGTGGTCACACACTATCGCTATGTCTTTTTTCACCCCCGCCGTCCGTACATTATGTTCTATCCTAAGAGCCATTTTGAAGCTCCATTCTTAGCAATATTTCATCCATTTGCAACGTCATTTCTTTCTATATTAGGTTCCGAATGGTCACACTATGAGTTTAGAGATTCGCTAGAATTATGTCTTCGTGAAACGTAGGCAGGATTTAATCGAATGTTTTTGAACGTGTGTGTCAAATAGCAGTGCTACTATTATAATATTGGAATGAAACAACTATTAACGGATTTAACTCGCGTATTTTTTTAATTTTATTTTATTTACAGTTTCCATCTTTAGCGTTAGACTATTGTCAGCTCAGTCGTGCTACGATTATGGAAACTGTAAAGAATCCGAAACGTCAGCTAATAAAATAAAATCAAAAAAATACGCGAGTTAAATCCGTTAATAGTTGTTTCATTCCAATGTGTAATAACCGCGAAGGCATCAGAAATTATTATATTATAATATTGTTTTAGTAATAAACTTTATGTTTGTTCTTCGTAGTTTTGAAGCTATTGTTTTTTCTTTATCTTTACAGGTATTTCTTTTGAAAGTAGGATTTGTCGACGGTGGGTAGCTCTTACCTGGCCGGGGCTATAAGTTCATTAAAAGAAGATTAAAAGAAACTTTTTCAACGCTGCGAAAGTGTTCAAAACCTCAGGCGCTGTAACAGTGCTATGAATTTTATGAGACGATAATAAATTTCACTGAAAGTAATATTTAAAACAATTTTGTAGTGGTTTTGTAATTGAATAGTTGCTGTTTTCATTTCATTGTTCTTTTATCACCATTAAATGATCTTTTAAAATTTGTTCTACTGAACAATAAACTCACGGACTTTACAGAATGTTTGTATGATCATAATATGATGATTTAGTATTTAAATTTATTTTTCTGTCCTCCGGCCAGAAAGCTGCACTAAATGAAATTGCCGCTTTCTGGCTTCGACGAACAGAAAAATAGTATACTGACCTCGGCCAGTAAAATAAAAAAGCCTCAAATCACATTTTTGTCAACCTCGGCTTCGCCTCGGACGACAATTACATGTGATCTGAGACATTTTTTATTTTACTGGCCTCGGTGCGTAATGTACTATTGTATAGTAAATGGTAACAAACACATAAAAATATACGCATATGTAAAAATTGCAAGGAATTTCATCATACACCTACTTTCTCTCTATTTTATTTTTTATATTTAGACGTAACGAGGCGTTTTTCCAGAAAAAATGAAATTTTACCGTCCTCTTATGCAGGGGTAAAAAACTATAGTTACTCGAGGCTGGCATCGTTACGATCCTTCTCAAATATTATTTACGGACGCAGATAGCGGGGTTTATAAAGCGGAACTTTTACAACAAATAGGCTGTTTACGTTGCTGTCTACTTATTCACGTATAAAATTTTACCTATTTTTCTTTGTAGTATTTTATCCCGTCGCAATGGATAAAAAATGTATGAGGAACTAGCTTCTGTCCGCGACTTAATCTGCGAACGATGGGTAATTTTATAGAATATAGTTATGAAATATAGCCTATATGTTGTTCAGATTATAAGCTATATTATTGTAAAGTTTAATCGAAATCCATTCAGTAGTTTTGGCGTGAAAGAGTAACAAACATATATCCAGACATCCATCTTAACATACCTACATTCTTACAAACTTTCACGCTTATGATATTATATATTATTATGAGTAGTACACAACATAGAACTTTGGACCACGTTTATTATCAAATCGAGTTACTAGACTTTATTTTTTATATGTTTTTAAACTATGTTTTTGATTTTTTTTTTAAAGTGTTTGTTACCTACTTGTAGCCGTGTAATGATTTTTTTTTATATTATTGGTATTTTATTTATGGATCACGAGTCACGACCGGATAAAGAAAAAATACCAAGATAAATGTAATTAATTATTGTTGCTAAGTTTATGGAAAAATAATATTATTAAGAAATAACAAGGGTTTAAATAATAGATGACCCTTTTGTCTGAATTTCCAAATTGATGAAAGTGCGTTCAACCAAATATTTTAAAGTCACTTTGCTATGTCAATAAGTTTGACTTAAAAACAAATCTTGTTGTTGGTTAATAATTTTTGATGCCTTCGCGGTTATTACGCTTTGGAATGAAACAAATAAGTCAACAATAACATAATATAATAAGTTTATATTTAACATTTTTTTTTTAACGTTATCGTTATAATATGTTACCTTATATAATAACTTTAGTTAGACTACCGTCAGCTCAGTCGGCTACGAATATGAGAACTTTAAAGTTTTCGAAACGACAACAAATAAAATAAAATACATGAGTAAAAATCCGTTACATTTGTTTAATTCTAATTTGTCGTTATTATGCGTAGAAAAAAAATACCAATTTTACTAAATTGATATAATGAATAATTTACACATAGGTACAATGTTCGAGTTTAAGTTTAACTTTGAGTGTTATTAGTTATTAATTAATAAATTAAAAAATGTGTTGAGGGTTATTTTAAGCTTCATCATAAAATCTGCATATCCGAAACAAACGCGTTACAAGAAAATCTTGTTAACACATACGTTCTTTTATAATTTCATCAACTTACAAACTGCTGCTTTTCTAGAATAGTGTCACAACTGGAAACGTTTCACCATTTTGAATTGAAATTTATTTATGTGACGGTTTACAGTCTTAAATGGAGTAACAAATTATTTCGAGTTGTGACACTATCCTAGAAAAGCAGCGTAAACATGTTTCATTTCACTTCAACCCTCATTACCTATAGATAAGTAAGTAAGTATGTTTATGCTATATCATACATATAGCTTCGACTAAGTCGCATATACGGTTGCTTCCTGAAATAGATAAAAGTACAACACATGTTCCGGGCACCGGCCTTGTGCTCTTTGAGCAGAATACCAAGGGTACTGTAATGTAAGTGGACAGAAAAGCTATTACAACATAGGAGCGGCTTGGCTTTTTCGATTTTGTTGTTATAAAGAGTGTATAAACCACTAGCTTCTACCTGCGACTTCTTCTACGTAACTGTTAGAAGATGTCAAAGGAAGCGAGTATTTCGGAGATAAATTATAGAGTTCTATTTTTTTGTTACTTCTATTAAAACTCACGTCAAGTAAAGCTGCTCTATAGGTAACTTATATCTATACTAATATAATAAAGAGGAATGATGTAGAGATATTATTATTCAATTGTTACTATGTACCTATTAAAGCGCGCGAGCGCGCGCGGCGTTGCCGGGCAGCGCGGCGCATACGCTGTTGCCGGCTCGCCGCCCGCGACCGCGCGGCATCCAGTCTGGCGGGGACCATACCGGTACTATCACGCGTTTTCTCGCGCTCTCCCAGCTCGGAAGAACCTCGCCCGACTTCTAGCCGTTGGCTCTATTTTATATACCTATATTATGTACCGAGATTGGACGAATTACATAGTACTTACCTATCAAGAATAAGTTGGTTTCATTTTAAAACCTGCGACAATTGGCGCTCCAGGTTGCTGGGAGATTGTGTCGGCGTGTTTAATACATTCACGATTTACCTACTTACGCAAAGGAACGTCAGCTCAAGACGCTGCTCATCAAGACCTACTATTTGGATACCTACCTATATTTCGTTGCTGCCTCTGAATGAGATTTATCTTCATACTTCGGTCAATGCATGATGGAGAGAACTACCTAAATACTAACAGACTGGTGCCTAAATACCTGATACCTACTAACCTACCTACCTGGCTGAACTGATTTGGTGTTATAAACTTGCTCGTGTGTGTTTGGTGATGGTTAAACGTGGTGATTTTAACAGTGCTTTTTGGTTGCGGTCTATCCTACTAACAAATAATTAAGAACATTACTTACGTTAAGTACCTACTTGCATACTGTTTATTTTTTTGTCCTGTTACACTTTAATAACAGGCTTTTAATTGCTATCTTACTAACAAATGTTTTAAAGTGCATCTAGTGTAATTATATCAAACATTTTGTTTACCTATTTTGTTACCACATGCACCCAAAGCCGAAATCACGTTGTAACTCGTCGCCGGCGCACGGGGTCAAAGAGTTCAAGGACAGCGCGTGTTACGTTCCTAGAATTGTTGCTATGTACCTATAGAATAAGTTCGTGCGATCGGTAAGTTCATTAATTTATGCTTCTCTTATTTGTTTACTAGGACCTATGTATTTTATTGTTTTTTTGTTTGTGTTGTTTATCATTTACTTTTTATTATCTTTTGAGTTTTGCTACCGCGTCGGTAGGTACCTACTACTAAAAACGTACTTCAGTGAACCCGTTTCTGGACTATGATATTTAGATAAGTAATATTCTTTTATTGTTTACGTGTTATTTTGTTAGTGGAATACCTACATATTTACGTAACATTATTACGTAGGTACTTATTTTTTTAGATATTAGGTGTATTATTTTAACGAAAATGTCTGTTTATATAAACATGGAAGATTCTGAGGATGAGATCTATTATCCAAGTGCAGTATCACGATTGCCTCAAGTTTCCATTATTACTCGAACTAGTAATCACGATGAAAAGCCGGCCGTGAGCAGGTTTCATGAGCCCAAGGAGGAAACTCCCGGGGCAAGCGCAACTAGCGATAGTTTCCCGCCTGAGCCGTCCGGATCCGGCACGGGCGACGCGACTCTCCCGCCTCAACCAATTCAATACGTATTTCCGTCGTGCAAAAACAACACTTTATTAGGTTGGAATTTGAAGTTTAACGGAAACGACGTTCGCGATTTTATTATCCGCGTTGAAGAATTAGCAACTGCCCGCCTAGTAGATGAGGATTTGCTGTTACGTTGCTTCATTGACTTGTTGGGTGAGATACCATTAAAATGGTACCGGTCACTGCGACCTCGAGTTACTTCATGGGAGGATTTAAAGTCGAAGCTGATCGATAGATTCGAATACACGAATTATTATCTGGATATTGAGAATACCATAAGGACGTATCGTCAGCCTTCTAATATGACCCTTGCGGAATATATTACAAACATTAGAGATCTAGCCAATAGATTACCAGACGGACAAATAAAAGAGAACGTTCTTTTAGATATCATTAAAGTTAATTTATCCCCTCAATATGCCCAGTGTCTTATATATGGGAATGTCAATTCTATTAACGATTTATTAACTTACGGTAAAAAAATTGATATGTATAATCTTGCTCCTACCCATCAGTCGTCTTCCGAAGTGATGAAACCACAGGCACCCAATTCAAAGCCTGATTTCCAAGTAAACGCAATGACACAAGACAATAGTAGATGTTTAAAATGTAAGAACCCGGGACATTCTTATAAAAAATGTCCCAATATATTAATTCCAGTTTGTTTTAAATGTGGTGCCTTGAATACAACCTCTAACAAATGTTTTAAATGTAAACCTGCATTATCTCCCGAAGGAATACAGCAAAGCCCGCGAATACCAAGCGGTCTTCCTCGTGAATCAAAACGCAATCCAAAAAATTAGTTAACGCACCGGTGTGTTCAGAGAGCGAGTGGGCTGAATGGTTGAATTTTGTATCAAATTTTTTCCAAGCTCATCGTGAAGCATATCCGGTGCATACAGATGATTATTTAGAAAGACCTTATGTAGAAATTGAAATTTTAGGTACTACATTTCTTGCCCTTTTGGATAGTGGCGCCAATGTAAATATTCTAGGAAATAATGCTCATAATTATTTTCGAAATTCGGGTTTTATTTTGGATTCTTCTGGGTCGTTGGTGACGAAGACAGCTGATGGTACTTCACAATGTGTAATTGGTTCTATGACCATAACAGTGTCATGGTGTGGTCGCGAATTTCCTGTTACATTTGATGTCGTTCCGTCGATAAAAAATAATTTTATATTAGGTACTGAATTTTGGAATAAGTCAGGTCTTCGCGATAAAATTCAAAATGATTTTGTTAAATATTTGGTTAATCCGAAAGAAGCGGATACGAGCATTGGAGTCGTAGAACGATCAGATCCTAAGTTGAGCACTGTTCCTTTAAATTTAGTAGAATCCTCGAGTCAACAAAATGATAGCATTTTTAAAGAACCTAATGATACAGTTGTTAGTGTGGTTGATGATGATGATGGTTTAGCTACTCGTTATAATTTAGAAAAAGACCAACAGTTTATTCTTGACACAGTTATTGAGAAATTTAAATCAATATCCTTCGAAACCAAAGGTTTAGGTCGTACAAATTTGCTGCAGTATGATATTGAGACCACAGGACCTCCGATTAAGCAAAGATATTACAGGCTAAGCCCATACAAACAAGAGATTGTTGACGCTGAGATAGACGCAATGATTGAATTAGGAGTTTTAGAACCTTCTGTTAGCCCGTGGGCGAGTCCTGTCCTTCTGGTGCAAAAGGAAGGCAAAAATAGAGTGTGCGTTGATAGTAGAAAACTTAATTCTGTTACAAAAAAAGATAGCTATCCTCTTCCTCGAGTCGACACTATATTAGATAATTTAAAAGACGTTAAAATACTTAGTTCAATAGATTTGTCAAAAGCTTTTTTACAATTGCCGTTGTCACAAGATGCCAAAGAGAAAACAGCTATAATCACTCAAGGTAGGGGACTTCTCCAATTTAATGTAGTACCGTTTGGCTTAACCAATGCCCCTCAGTGTTTACAGAGACTAGTGGATACTCTATTTGGGCCAGAATTTAAAGGAAACGTTTTTGTTTACCTTGATGACCTTTTAGTCATTTCAAAAACCTTTGATGAACATGTGACACTTCTAGAGAAAGTATATGAAAAATTGAAGTCCGCTAACCTTACCGTTAATTTTAATAAATGCGTTTTCTTGCGATCCGAACTCAAGTATCTAGGATATATTCTTACAAGTAAGGGCCTTAAAACTGACCCCGCTAAGATAAATGCAATCAAGATGTTTCCTGTTCCAAAAAATGTTAAAGACGTTCGTAGTTTTTTGGGGTTGGCTTCCTACTATCGCCGTTTTATCTCTAATTTTTCCAGTATTGCTGCCCCATTGTCCCATCTGACTAGTGTTAAGTCTAAATTTGAATGGACCACTAGTGCAGAAGCAGCTTTTAATAATTTAAAAGAAGCATTAACGTCCGCTCCCGTTTTACAGCCGCCTGATTTTGATAAACCATTTTTTATTCATTGTGACGCGAGTTCTCATGGAATTGGTGCTGCTTTAGTACAAAATGATAATAACAGTAAAGAACATCCCATAGCATATTTTTCAAAAACACTTTCTAAACAAGAAGCAACTTATTCAACTACAGAACGAGAACTTTTATGTGTGGTAGAAGCAGTGACTTATTTCAGACATTATATAGATGGTACTCGTTTTACGGTTGTCACTGACCATGAAAGCCTTAAATGGTTATATAAATTGGAAAATCCATCTGGTCGACTAGCACGATGGGCAACGAGACTTTCCCAATTTTCTTTTGATATTGTTCACAAAAAAGGTAAATTTCATTTAGTCCCTGATGCTTTAAGCAGAATTAAAGTAGAAGCAATCAATAGACTTGACGACGACTGGTACACAAAAACATTCAATAACGTACAAATATCTCCTAATAAATACCCTAACTTTAGAATTGAAAATAACAAACTATTCCGATACTGTAAACCTAAATTTAATATTTTTGATAATTATGCGTGGAAAGAAGTTGTACCCGCTTATGAAAGGGAAGGTCTCGTTACTCAAAGTCATGAAGATCCTGTCGGTGCTCACTTAGGAGCCTTCAAGACATTTAAAAAGTTGCAGGTTCACTATTTTTGGCCTAAGATGCTTAACGAAATACGGAATATTATTAGTGGTTGTAACTCTTGCAAAGCCTACAAACCTAATAACAAGCCCCCACATGGTCTAATGGTTCATCAAAAGAAAGTTAATGCACCGATGCAAGTCCTTAGTTTAGATCTTGTTGGACCTTTGCCTAAGAGTTACTCTGGACATACATATTTACTAACGGTAGTAGACACTTTTACAAAATATATTTGGGTATTTCCTCTTAAAAAAGCGAATACTAAGTCCATTATTAAATTCCTCGAAAATGATATTTTCTTAATTTTTGGAGTCCCACACACTCTTATTACTG
This sequence comes from Polylopha cassiicola, assembly GCA_038024825.1. Taxonomy (NCBI): domain Eukaryota; kingdom Metazoa; phylum Arthropoda; class Insecta; order Lepidoptera; family Tortricidae; genus Polylopha; species Polylopha cassiicola. Next base: position 17,459,158 of record CP149045.1, on the reverse strand, counting down.
ATAATGGTAGTCAATTTATTTCAAGCGAATTTGTCAACTTCACAAAAAAGTATCACATTCCCAAATTATTCAGAAACTGTGTTTATTTCCCACAAAACAATCCTGTAGAACGACATAATCAGACGATTGAAACAGCTATCGCTACTTACTGCGGTCAAGACCATAGGAATTGGACAAAACAGTTAGCTAAGATTCAGACTGCCTTAAATAGCCATGTTAGTCTGGCACATGGTTATACCCCCCATTTTCTAATGTTCGGTAAGGAGCATATTTTAGACGGAAGATTTCATCGTTTACCTAACTCTCTAGATAGTTATGATGCAGGACCTAACGATGTTGATAATTGGAATACCAAGCTTAATGACTTAGCTACCGTATTTAATGATGTGCAAGCCAATTTAGTAGCTGCATATCAGCAAAACGCTAAAAGATACAACTTGAGGCGAGCAACTGCACATTATGCTGAGGGCGACATTGTTTGGCGTCGTTCTCATGTACAATCGGATGCCGCCAAGTTTTTTAGCAATAAATTGGCACCCAGGTTCATAAAGTCTTTGGTTTTAAAGAAGAATTCAGAAAATACATATATTTTAGGTAATTTAGACGGAGTTAAAGTTGGTTTGTTTCACGTGAGTGACATAATTAAGACATAATATTTTTTTTTAAAGTGGTTTTTAATGTGACGTAATATTTTTTATTTTGATCATACATACGATTTTAAAGTCCAGAAACGGTAGCACTGCTAATGAAAAAATATATATATAATAATAATAATAATTTGCATTGACGGATACGGTTACAGATGTCGATAGCTTTGGGTGCATTTCCTTTTTTTTTTAAATAGAAGTTTACCCGTTTTTTTTTACTCTTGAATGTTTTTTTAAGTGCATAAGTTAGTTTGTACCTATTTTTGTATGTTTGTAATGAATAGGCTCAAAAACTACTGAACAGATTTTAATAATTCTTTCACTGTTGGGAAGCTACGTTCACCCTGAGTAACATAGGCTATAGAATATTTTGAAAAAAATTAGGGGTCAGTGCGAAGCCGGGGCGAACCGCTAGTCTTAAATACTCTTCTTTCGTCATCTTCTAACAGTAACTTCGGGTAGTTCAGTCAAATATTTCAAGGGATGACTTCTGTAAAAAACTATCCTATATTCGTACAAACTATTTGAATACCAAATTTTATCTGAAATTTAGCGTTATAAGGGTGAAGTGATAACGAACAGACGTACTCGCTGATGGAGTTTCGCACTTTATAATATTAGTAAGTATATGCAAGAAAAACTGAATAAAAAAAATTGGCATTCCCTTTGGTAAGTTCCCAATAATTAATTTAGGGTGTTTGAAATCGTGTTCATTTCATCTCAAAAGGGCTTAGAAAAAATGTAGGTATGACTATTTACATACAAACTATAACTACTCCAAAATCATTATTTTAGTACCTATTACGGAAAATAAACATTAAAGCTGGCTAAAGGCATTGTTGGTTATTAAAAAAAAGAATTATCAAAATCGAACCACTCTGTATAAAGTTATGCGTCATATAAAAAAATACGCGTTGACTTGAGAACCTCCTCTTTTTTCGACGGTTGAAAAATAAAACAATAGGTGCTTGCACGATTTTCTTTCTGGCAAAACTTCAATCGATGCGGGTTAATAGTTTGTAAACGAGCCTACTACCTTTGTATGAAACTTCGGTTCCTTATTGTATGGTAAAAGTTTTTGCTTTATAACAAGTCGATTTATTTACACAAGCATCTTTAAAATGGTTCTCAAATGTGACTCTAGAATGTAGCTTCATTACGAAGAAGTAGCTTTATTGCCGCTAGATAGGAACTGGCCAAACGCCAGCGGCTTACACGGAAATTCTTCACGTAGGTAATTTCATTTTATGTCATATAAATGTGTTAAGGGTTAAAATTAAATGTTAGATTTGTAAGTTTGAGAAGCGGTTGCACGTTTCGTTAACAGTTCAATGACCTTTTTATAATTTTAAATAATATTTTTTGATGCCTTTGCGGTTATTTTATTTGCTGATGTTTTGATTACTTTCCTGTTCGCTTATTCGTAGCACGAATGAGGCTGACTTTAGCGTTAGTTTTTAAACGTCAGCAATACGCGAGATAATTCCGTTATAATTGTTTTATTGTACTATTTCTTAAAAAACAGTATTGTTGTTTGAATTTTTCTCGTAGAGTACCATAGTTTACAGGAATGTAAATGATGAGACATTTTTACCTTAAAATTCAAAATAAATATGCTGTTGAAAATTATGTATATTTTATCGTTACTCGTACATAAAAGCTGTTTGTGAAATATGTAATTCTATAGAATCTAGTTATATTTTCCTATCCATCTTGCTTCCTGATGTGATGATTATTTGTACCGATCTAAAGTTTATTGCCCCTTCTAAAGTGTGATCGTAAACTATGGTACTTCTAACCAAGACATAAAAGTTGTAGCTCCTATAAAACAGGATTTCCAGATTTCACTTTTAAAAAAATAACATCAGAACCCGGAAATATAAATGGATCCCGCGGGAAGGTTTAAAATTCATATAATTTTTACTTTCATAGCCGTTAACATAACGCCAACTTTATATCTTATTACACTAGCTATAACGTGTAATCGTGTAAATTTGGAAGCTTCTACAAATATCATAAAGGGAATGACGACTGTATTACCAAAAATTATTGGACTAGCTTTTTTTTTCTCAATCGAACAAGAAATGACAAAGAAAAACTCTTCAAAAGTTCGGTAAGAGGACGTCACGTTATGGCGTAAATTCTACCATATTGTGACGTCATGAATCCCCTCTCCCGAACTTTATCCTGTCACAAAGTGTGTATGAAAAGTTAATTTCAAAGTTAAAATGGAACGTGTGATTTTTAACAGCGTGCCCGCTTCAATTTTAACGGAAAGTCTAACTAACGATTGAATTCTCACTTTACCGTTCGTCGTGGATTGAGTTGAAGTGAACATTGCCTAGTTTTCATCCAAGTTGGAATTGAACAGTTTGCAACTGTTTTGTTTGTTTGTCACATGTCAAACAGCATCTGTACATGTAAAATAATTGAGTTTCAAAAAATTCACAACCCGTTAAAATTTTTCATAGCTTGAATTTCACGTTTAGAAAACGTTTTCCTTTTTTGATTTGTACTAGATATAACCCTAGTTAGAAGTCAGGGTATTTAATAATACTACATGTACCTAACCCTATTTAGTAGTCAGGGTATCTGACAAAAGAAAAATATTGATAACAAGGAGTAGAAACTGTACATGTGTACTTTTTTGTAAAGCTATCTGAATATACGTTACGTGGTGAAGTAGAAAATGTATAACTGATAGAAACAACGAAAGTTGATCGTAACAACGTGTGCAACGTACCGGGTATCAAAGTCGAGTGCTAACTTTGCCAGCCTGTAATGTTACCAACTTTATCCAAATATTGTTAAAACTTTTTACAGTCTTGTTTCGAGAAAACTCGATACGGAAATATTTCTAAACAAAATATTGTGTTCCGGAGGCGACAGTGTGGTGGATACGTTTTCAACATTGTTAAATGTACCTCCCTTTTATACTGGTCTCACCTTGTTTCTTTATAAAAACCAAACACTGTGCCGTACTGAAAAAATATTGTGTAATTACTGTTTCTTTCAATAAAAACATATTATTATTATGTAATATCGAAACGAATGAATGTATTGGAATGAAACAACTATTAACGGATTTAACTCGCGTATTTTTATTTTATTTTATTTGCTGACGTTTCGGATTCTTTACAGTTTCCATAATCGAAGCACTGAGCTGACAATAGTCTAACGCTAATAAAAATATGCGAGTTAAATCCGTTAATAGTTGTTTCATTCCAATGTGTAATAATCGCGAAGGCATCAGAAATTATTATTGTATTTATAACATGTTATGTACCTGCAATTATCCTAACTAATATTATAAATGCGAAAGTAACTCTGTCTGTCTGTCTGTCTGTCTGTTACGCTTTCACGCTAAAAGTACTGGACCGATTTAAATGAAATTTGGTACAAAGAAAGTCTGGAGCCTGAGAAAGGACATAGGCTACTTTTTAACCGACTGCAAAAAAGGAGGAGTTCCACGCGGACGAAGTCGCGGGCAGAAGCTATATTTCATATTAATAATTATAGCAATGTAGGTAATGCTTCTAAAGAACAAGGTCCCTAAACAAGTGCCTAACGATAGGTAATAGCAAGTGAAGGAACATAAATATAGAATTGACATAAGAAATTAATTAACTAACTACGTGACTTTTCGCTCACGTCAATTCAATATACAATTTGCGTTTATTTCGTTCGTTTGCTATTATCGATTGGTACATGTATGTCTAGGGGTCGCAATTCACGGGAATGTGTGTGTTGTTTAGTTTCAGTTAGATATACATAACAACACGTGTTAGCTTTTGTAAAATATTTGTAGGGTTTTATGAAAATAGTCATATCTGTCAAGTTGTAAGTAATAAAACTTTGTTGCTGTGATGTTACCTTAGTCGAATGAAATGTTAGAAAATTTAAAAAGAAGACGAGTCCTAAAAGTAAGAACATACGAAAGGACTTGATTTTTTAACTGTAACTCACCTCAATATGACTTATAAATAAGTGAAGACGAATCATAATATCCTAGTTTTAATTTGCAAATTAACGTTACTATTGAGATATTCATCGTGTTAAAGGTACAGCTCACTTTAAATCGAAACGTACGTACATGTTTTACGCAATGACAACGTTCCTGTTACTTAAATTTAATCAAATATATATATAACTAGCTTCTGCCCGCAACTTCGTCCACGTAGAACTCCTCCTTATTTGCAGTCGGTTAAAAATTAGCCTATGTTCTTTCTCAGGCTCAAACTTTCTTTGAACCAAATTTCATATAAATCGGTCCAGTAGTTTTAGCGTGAAAGCGAGACAGACAGACAGAGTTACTTTCGCATTTATAATATTAGTTAGGATTAGGATAACAGTAGCATATGATACTGTTAATTTCATCAGTTTCAGAGGGCTTTCAAGTTTTAAAAAAAATTCAATGCCGTTCGTATATTCTTTTTGTATGTAGCTTTACGTTGCTGGTTTATCTTTCAAAAGGTTTTTGTATTTAGACTAGAGTTGTTCACTTTTCCAGCTTGTCCCAGGTGTTGCCTGTACAAAGAACTATTCTGAACAAGGTAATTACGGCAACTTTCGTCAAATGTTGCCTCAAACTTCGAAGTGGCATCGTTGAAAAAGTTTCTCTTGGTTGCATTGGAAAATTTCATGTTTTCTTTTAAAAATGGCACTACTGAATAATCCACAAAAGAAAGTTATTATATCCTTTTTTATACATTTATGTTTTTATGACATTCTTTTTCATTATTTAGTGTTCTTGTTCGAGTATAAGGTAAGTAAGTAAGGGTAGCAACCCATAGCTCAGCCATCGAATTTAAAATTGCAATACTTACCTATAGATGGCGTTACTTTGAAACGTCAAAATATTATTTAGGTAATTCTTTTACATTAATTTAAGTATATACGAGTATATATATATATATATGTAGGTATGTCAGAGCATGCATATACTATAAGTATATTATTATATAGCATGCAGTTTTGCATTTTTTATTCTAATAATATCTTGAAAGTGTAAACAAAGCTCTTATTTACGTGACCATAAATAGTAACGGATGAAATTCGGACACTAATCAAGTGTAAGTAAAAGAGTACTTAAAATAATTAGGATCACATTATCGTAATCAAAACTTTTAATTAATAATAATATATTACAAATGACAATCTGCTAATAGTTCTCACTAGCTATTGCACACCAAAACTCTAACTAACCCAACCAGTGGTCATAAAACAAAGACAATAATATGACTGCGCTGATTCCCACATCTGAAAACATGTCTGAAAACCACAGTCAAATTCTTAAGCTCACGGTATGAGAGAGACGCCCCATAGAGTTGGAAAGAGAAAATCGATATCCTTCTAACAAGAACCGAGGGCCGCGCGCGCTAGAGTGAAAGGGAAACAAAACATTTAACTTACCCGACGCACTCTATTTTAAACATTTAAATAAAATCATAGACGCTTAAACTGAACATTAATACCATACAAATGAAATATACAAAGCTTGTCAAAATGACACTTACCGACAGCTATTTTCTCGACTGCAAAAGGCTGCGCTGACACGCCGACGTACAACAATAACAAGCCGGCTGCGGCCAACCGACATACTTCTCGTTCGTTTGCCATTTTAAGTTATTCTACCCGGCCACTTTATACACAGTTCGACACGAAAATATACATAATACCGCTTTTATATTTTGTAGTAAATGAGGGAATTTCAGGCGAAATATAGGGAATTTTTGTGTCGGAATGCTGCGTACAAACCTGAGACTTAAAGGCGACTGATTGCGAGGCGGAGCGGTAGTGGCATGGGGACACCCCCCGCGACCCGCCGCGGCGCTCTCACTTGCTCTCTGAAACGTAATCGTAACTAATACATGTTATTTATAATGCTTAGAACAACGTGTAAAGAGTAAACTTAAATAAATTACACAAAATAATCTAAAATATGTATTAATTGAATCTCTTAATTCAACAACGTAAGGTTTTTTCAGTTAAAGATAAAAATTGATATAAGTATGTATTTGTTTTTATGTTTTTCAGAAGCGTAACGCGCTTTTACGTTCAGGTTAGAGTACGTTGTTAGAAGATGCGCGCGTCGGCTTACAGTGTTCTCTTGGTACAGCTTCCCCCGCACTGAAATTCCTCCCCTCTCACATTAGCCATAGGTCTTTGAAAAGCCACAACTTCAAAGGTTCTCCTTAAAGTTTGTATTTAAAAAAATACTCGCAAGCTTTTTTACATTACATATTATGTAATATGCTTTAATTTACAATCTATACTTAGGTACATTAAATATAATTGTTCTGATTTTTCCAGATTGTATTCGATTTATTGATGAATGAATTTTTAATCCAACGGTGGTAAAATCTACAGGTGCTTATACAATGTTTTAAGGGCCTAATTAAGTAATTGAAATCTGAGAGATTTTTTTTTCCAAAATAGTCAGTTATTGTTCATTGCTCATTTTAGTAGTATAAAGAAGTAAGTGCATATTCTATATAGGGATCTATTTTGAATCACTGTCGGCACAATAATTATTATGATGTTTTTTTGTTAAACGCGAAAGGAATAAACATCCTTATATTATAATACATTGGAATAAAACAATTGTAACATGACGGAATGGTCTTGCTACGGAAACTGAAAAGGTTTTAAAACGTTAGCAAATAAAATACGCAAGTCGAATCCGATATAATCGTTTCATTCAAATGTGTAATAACCGCGAAGGCATCAGAAATTATTATCTCATTATTTCACTTATCCCACGGGTTCATTATATTTATTTGGAATAAAAAGTTACCTGTGTTACTCATTACGCTTTTATTAAAAACTAGCGGCCCCGGCAGACGTCGTCCTGCCCGTCCGATTGTTTCGTCAAAGATCTGTCAAAGTCTTCTGTCACTTCTTCATAAGGCTTCATATTTTCCCCGTTTATTACACATTTTCCACTGTTTCTTCGCTCCTATTGATCGCAGCGTGATGTTATATAGCCTAAAGCCTTCCTCGATAAATGGTCTATCCAACATAAAAAGAATTTTTGAATTCGAACCGTTGTTCCTGAGATTAGCGCGTTCAAACAAACAAACAAACTCTTCAGCTTTATAATATTAGTATAGATGTATAATTTTATATTTCAATTCTAATGGAAACGATTTAAAGAAAATAAATTTCGTAACATGCGTCACAGACGATATAGTAATATGTAAAGATCTAAGCTGGGTTCCAGCTAGAAATGTCCCAGAGTCTTTAATTCTAGACACCAGTAGGCACAAGGTAAGAATTATTTCAAGTTCAGTAAATCATAAATATGTTTGAAGCGGAGCAGGGCCTTGGAAATTGAAATTAATGTAAAAACGTCTTTTACAAACTTCTTTTTCCCTTTATTGGATGATTTCTGTGAGAAAAACTATCCTATGATGTCCTTTCTCGAGACTCAAACAAATTTTATCTTAATCGGTTTAACGGTTTATACGCAAATGATAAGTTCGTTGTAATATGACCAATATTAGGAAGATAATATAGTAGAGACTTTATTTGTCGCACGGCCCTAGCCCAAAAACAATTCCTAGCGTTAAGTTCGCGGTTGTATAACAAGATGAACAAATTGATCTCCATCTATTCCCTAAACAAATTTAACTTAAAAACAAAACTAGTTCAGCTATTGCAAACTCTATCATTTATTATGAAGAAACTGAAAAACTAGTTTTACCTGTTACATAAATTCTGAACTTCAAGTTTATTAACGATTAGTATTAAGTAAAAGCGTTTATTAAGAAGCCACACATGATCACCCTTTCTAAATATTATTATTAAAAACAATTGTAATCTGTATTAGTGTATCTTACTGTAAATGGAGGACCCCCAGCTTCTAAGATACAGGTTATTATAACCTAGTTTAGGAGCTGGATATCCGACATATCCTAAGTGTAATCCGACATATCCTTATGTAAATGTGTGTTTTAAGTACAATAAATAAGTTATTATTATTATTGTTATTATTATTTAACTCTCAACCGCACCATACGTGTGACCTTTAACGTCTCCAAGACCACTAATGACAAAAGTAATCGTTTCACGATTTGCTAAAGAAAGATAAACAGTTTCGCGGCAACAAACAAAAAACTGTCCCTCAAAATAACTTGAAGGGAAGGGGATCGGAAGTTTAATATCCTTAAGCAGTTGACGAGCCCGGACCCTTTAAACCTTGAAAGCTCAAAGGGAAAATAAAAAGATATTTCAATTGCAAATTTAAGCAAGTTTGATTTTGATCGCTACTTTGGGGAGCCGATCAGAAACAAGGTCGGGTATCAGGCCTAGTTTGAAGTAAAATGCAAATTAGAACAACTTTGTGGGGAACTAGAAAGTTATAACGTACTCAAGATTTGTCCAATGCTTACCATTAATCTTCTCTCTACTTGGAACTGGAAATCTGGCAACGAGAGCTTAAATTGGAGTTTTAGTTGTAACCAGCGCTATGAATACAGAACTCCGTTTGAAAACCCTAATATTCTAATGCGTTCAGTAAGATTAAATTACATCATAATTTTAGTGACAAAAGCAGTCAGGAATTTAAGGCCACTGACTAACTTAACTTTTTACTACAGTTATAGTATAATCTATACTAATATTATAAAGCTGAAGAGTTTGTTTGTTTGTTTATTTGAACGCGCTAATCTCAGGAACTACTGGTTCGAATTAAAAAAAACTTTTTTTGTTGGATAGACCATTTATCGAGGAAGGCTTTAGGCTATATAACATCACGCTGCGATCAATAGGAGCAGTGGAAAATGTGTAAAAAACGGGGAAAATCTGAAGCCTTATGAAGAATTACTATTCATTTAGTGACAGTTAGAAGACTTTGACAGATCTTTGACGAAACAATCGGACGGGCAGGACGACGTCTGCCGGGGCCGCTAGTTAAATCATAATTTTAGTGACAAAAGCAGTCAGGAATTTAAGGCCTCTGACTAACTTAACTTTTTACTACAGTTATAGTATAATCAATTAATAAAATTACCTAAAACTTTAGCATTCAAGAGTTTTTAGGAAACTCGTCTTACTTATTTTATTTTTACAGGTAAAACCACCTTCAGTTTCATAGATAATTCTGAAGCTTATCGGTCGTCATATAACAATTTTATTTTATCAACCAAATCCCAAGATCAGCAAAAATACTCAGCTGATTTCTAATATTTAAACGATCGTAGTAATGTAATAAACAGCAAATTCATATTAACAATAACAATCAATAATAAGCAATGAATAAATGAATATGAATATGAATAAACTAGAGCATTATGATATTTCGACATCATCAAATCTATTTCGCTATGGCGTAAAATGATTTGAAATTAAGCTTATTAAGAGCCGGATGAGGTTATCTATACTAATATTATAAAGAAGAAAGGTTGTTTGTTTGGGTTGAATAGGCTCCAAAATGACTCGACCGATTTGAATTCTTTCACTGTTGGCAAGCTACACTATTCCCGAGTGACATAGGATATAAAAAAGGGATCCTGGCGAACCCGGGGCGGACAGCTAGTTTATTATAAATCATAAAATGTTCGGCACACTTACTAAACACCTGGAAGGAACTGATATATAATCTCCTTGCAAATATTGTCTATGGTCGTGACGCCCGCCGTATGACAAACCCATATCTGTCGTATAACTTTGTTTCATAGTATCCCTTGATTTTAATAGTTGATTAAAGCCAAGTTGTACTTTGGTGTTCCTTTAATTATGTCAGGAACCAAACGTTTTATAATACGAGTAGGTTGCTATATTATGCAAAACGTTCGGTTTATAAGACGGCCGGCATGTAGGATTAAATCGCTGTGGCCATATTTCCTTACATTGTGTTACAGCATTTAACAAATCGTCTCCCTAGGGACCGTAAAATATAAAAGCAATAAATGTCAAGCGCAAACAGCCAAGTTTCACAACATAAAAGTTTGTGAGCGGTCGTGGCGACGGCCCGCGAGACCAAGTGGCTATTCAGCATTTTTCTATAATATTATTTAGGTACAGACCATAATCGGCTGGCGTGTACTGTTCACATAACGCTTTCGCTTGCATTGGAAGATACACGGAGATCGTAAGACGCACAGTGTTCCGTGATTATGTCCTATTCGTGTGAACTTGTGGAAATTACGGTGTATTTTATTTGGTCCTTACGCTACCTGTATTTTCTCCTCTCTTGAAATCTTAGTGCAATTTCATAACGCTGAAATACGATCATAGTTTAACATTTTACTGGAAAACCAGGTATTACGTCAATCAAAGAGAATTATTGCTCTTTACGCTCTGGCCATAATTTAGTTCGTTCACTAGATCGAGCATACCAAACACAAACATTATTAACAAATTCATTCTATCTTTTACGGTGGAAGTTCGAGTTGCTCCAGTCCCGTCCACATGTTCAAGTTTCAAGCGTCTTAAGAGTAGAGTCTCGTATAAAGTTGGTACTGAGAAAGGACTACCCAAGACGTCGACTGCATGTCAGTTGCACTCAATTTAACTCCTTCCGGTACCGGAGACTGCATCTTTTGACAAACTCTCAATGAAAAACACAGCATTAGCGATAAATTTGCTATACGATTTTTGTCTTAAAAATAGATTATTTAAGAAAAATGACAAAGTTAAATTTTGTTCAAAACTAATATAATTAGCAGACCGTAGATAAACTTTGGACTTAATATAAAAGAGCAGCTTTCAAACAAGTACAGGAAGTATAATACAATATTATATATATAGTACAATATATATAGTATAAAATATTATATCTGTCCTACATAAGTTGGACAAAGTAAGGTTGTAGGTAAGTATGGGGTACGTCATAATTACTATGAAGATAGTTCTCCTATGAGCATTGTACATAAGCCAAATCTTTAATATGACCAAGTTTTAAACTAGGTCATTACTAGAGTAAACATGAGACTTGTAATGAAAGAGCTTAAATCCCAGTGCAAGGATACCATACGAATTTGAAACGTATTCAAACAAGTGATTTCAAGTTTCTCTCATTGAAAGGCGAAACACTTAATTGCAGAGAAAAGCCATCACTGCCGCAAATCGAGGCGCACTCCGCTTATTTGAGTAACTAAAGTTACTACCTGAAGGTGAAGAACTTCATTAGATATCCAAAGTTCCCTTATTTATGTGCCACACGATCTGCAATGGGAAAACTAACAGTTTCAAAATTGATTTCAGTAGTGATTTCTCAGCCTAAGAGTACAAACTTTCCATTGGATGATTAAATTGGTGTGTCTCAGTATCATTACTTACTATATACCATCTATACAAATATTATAAAGAGGAAAGGTTTGTTTGGTAGGCTCCAAAAGGGCTGGACAGATTTAAAAATAATCTTTCACTGTTGGGAAGCTACGTTCACCCTTAGTGACATAGGCTATATAATATTTGAAAAAAAAAAAACGAACCGCTAGTATACTATAAATAATAAATATATATCTTTGGACAATTCACCAATTAATCTTGTCCCAAGCTAAGCAAAGCTTGTACTATGGATAAACAACGGATAAACATACATAAATACATACCTATAAGACATGCAAGACTCAGATGCAGATGCCAGTGCTCATCACACTGACATTTGCCCCTAGCTGGAAATGAACCCGTACAAACCGTCATAGTTACTTACTGTAACTTCCGACTAAAATGAAGTAGTTATCTATAGGTAAAGTGGATTGGCCTTGGGGCCAGAAAGTATTAGAGTTGCTACCGCAAACCAGAAGACTTGACATGGTAATCCAACGTCCTGGTGAACGTGGAATCACGCGGGCAATGCCAGACTTTTGTTCTAAAGGTCGCCGGGGAGATTTTTTCCAGTAGCTATTTATTTAATTCGTAATTAGAAGGCCTGAAATAAGATTATATTTGAAAATTTGTTACATATTATTTAGGTAATACACAAAGTAACCCACTCGCAGGTTTCAACAAAAATGTAATTTGAGACAATATTAAATTAGCAACAAGCTTCGTCAAAGTCTAATATTGTATTTCTTACAAACAAAGCGGGGGGTGATTCACGATTTAAATGAATGTGAACTTATCCGTTTTCACTCTGCGCTGATTAGTGTTGGTGTAAGCTGCTTAATTAAACAAAATAAATTGCTCGAGCTGAGCATACACGGGATGAGGAGCAATACTAGTGGCTCTATAAACTACTTCAACGTCAACGTCGATCTTGTAAACAGAGTTTATTTTTTGTAACTGATGCCTTCCTTTGTTCACCATTCGAGTAAATTTAGAAGTTATATATATATGTACTAGGAAGTTACAGTAAGTAGTACACTTACGTATAAACATTGCGGAATAGCAATAAAGAATCGAGTATAGAATCCATAATATATACCAATAATAATTCGTCGTTTTCTTTTGTGTATTTAATAGGATTTATTAAAAAAACTTTAACGGATTTAGCTCGTGTATTTTATTTTATTATCTGACGTTTCGAAAACTTTATATTTCCCATATTCGTAGCACGACTGAGCTGATCATTTTATTCTAATATGTAATAACCGCGATCAGAAATTGTTATGAGAATTAGGTAGTTTAAAGTTTGCATATACGGAAAAAAACCTCTTTTGGACTGAAGAATCTAACAGTTAAATTATCATTATTAAACTCTTATATTTCAAAATTTACAAATATCAATATTACAAAGTATTATATACTACGCCCCGGCTTCGCACGGATCCCTAATTTTTTTCAAAATATTATATAGCCTATGTCACTCAGGGTGAACGTAGCTTCCCAACAGTGAAAGAATTTTTCAAATCGTTTAGGGGCCTATTCAATCTAAACAAATAAACAAACCTTTCCTCTTTATTATATTAGTAGATACCACAGTATAAAAACCAATTTATTCATATAAACTACCGTCTCACTTTACTGTTGTACAAAATTACACATTGTGACACACCGGCGGTGACGTAGAGAGGCTCCCTACGAATTTATGTCCACACAAATTGCTTAATTGAGTAAAAAGCCTTTTTATTTGTTCTTATTTTACCTAAATATTTCGTGGGCTAATGGACAAACTTGGTATACCTACGCGCGAAAAGGTTGTCCATTGAGGTTTGCAGATTCGCTCATTGTATTATATTTGATGGACAAATAAAAAAACGGGCGTCATGCATATTGCGGCGATAAATAATCTATACTAATATTATAAAGAGGAAAGATTTGTACCTATTTTTGTATGTTTGTAATGAATAGGCTCAAAAACTACTGGGCGATTTTAATAATTCTTTCACTGTTGGGAAGCTACGTTCACCCTGAGTAACATAGGCTATATATTTTGAAAAAAAAATAGGATCCTTGCGAAGCCGGGGCTAACCGCTAGTAAATCATAAAATTAAAAATTAAAATAGAAAAAATAAATTATAGATATATAGTCAGCGTTAAATATAATACTGACTTAACATAGTAGGATAACGTATATTATGCATAAAGTTGAAGTTGATTTGCTACGGTTGTTTTAGTTCCCCAATAGTTAGTATCCCTGACTACGAAATTAGAGGTCATGGGTTCTAATTCTCGGGGTAAATATTTGTGTAAACATTGTACTTGAGTCTTTGATTTGGAACATTTTGGATACATATTATGTCAGTCTATTATTATCATTCATGTCAGTTCAAGCTTTGCTTAGTTTAAAATATAATAAATAAGTGTTACGTGATGATTTTTAAAGCCTTCGCGGTTATTACATAATGGAATAAAATTATTTTAATGGAAATAATAATTTCTGATGCCTTCGCGGTTATTACACATTGGAATGAAACAACTATTAACGAATTTAACTCGCGTATTTTTATTTTATTTTATTTGATGACGTTTCGGAGTCTTTACAGTTTTCATAATCGTAGCACGACTGAGCTGACAATAGTCTAACGCTAAAGTGATTTAAACTATTGTAATTTAATATAATTTATAATATAATAAAATAAAAATACGCGAGTTAAATCTGTTAATAGTTGTTTCATTCCAATATTTTAGTAGATTTACTGGCGTATTTTATTTTATTTATTGACGCTTCGACGATTATACTTTAAACTTAATACATTAATTCCTGCTATTATCGGAAATCAACATGTTAAATAATTATTACCCAATATATCAGATTTAATTTCGTTAATGAACTTTTCATTACTTTTCCATATTATACTCTCACAATAATTATAACGTAATTTTTAAAAACAGTTTCCATGAAGCATGTAATTTGAAAATCTTACATTTTGTTTAACACGTTGCTGGCTCGAAGCCAGTAATGAAACGGACTCCTCAAACTAACTTCAAATAAGTCCAACTGTACCTAGATAAAGTTCTTTTCATCACAAAATATTTAAATAGTTGAGAACAATACTCCTGAACTTTATTCAGGCGCTAATAGGCGTAGGGAAACATATTTTTAATCCAGGTACGCGCGCAGCTCGCCAAATCTAACTAAAAACGAAAAACCTGTTCATAAAAGATTTTTACTTCGCCTTTTATGACGTCACGTTTATTTTTTGTTGGCGCCGACAATACGGTATCCGTCAATAAATTCGTATCACGTCAATTCAGTTTTTTAACTTATTGAAATTTACGGTGAAAGCTCAGAGAGCAATCATTGCTATACGAGGGGAGGACTCGTAAAGAGACTAGTCGGAAACTTTACAGCCTTGCCGTGTTCCACCAGTTCAAATTGTCCACGCCGAAAAATTCCAACAACGAACAATGTCAGTTACGCCTGCTCCCCGAAGGATTTGGTGAATAGCCAGGAATATTTGCCCGGTGGCAGTTTAAATTATTTAGAAAACTGTTTAAATTAAGGCAAAGTCGAACAATTCTGTACTCACCCTACATCTTACAGATACTATTTAGTTTAATAAGAACAATTATATTTATTGGTTGATTTGAAATATTATGTAGGTACCTACGTATTCCTTTATAAGGAAGCCTTGCCTTGAATAAAAATCGCCCTTTGAGCTGATATGATAACTTTATTTGCCCGCTGCACTATTACAATTCCTTACTCTCCCATGAAAAACCGTATTATCTATAGGTACTATCTATACTAATATTATAAAGAGGAAAGATTTGTACCTATTTTTGTATGTTTGTATGTTTGTAATGAATAGGCTCAAAAACTACTGGACCGATTTTAATAATTCTTTCACTGTTGGGAAGCTACATTCACCCTGAGTAACATAGGCTATAGAATATTTTGAAAAAAAAATAGGGATCCGTGCGAAGCCGGGGCGAACCGCTAGTCTTAAAATATAATGCTTATAAAATTCCTATGTGGCCAGCATATTATTAGATATTATGATTGCATATACTTTACGAAGGGAATCTATTTATAAAAAGTACGTAGTATAAGAAGGTCTGTTGTACATAGAATAAAAGCCTATAGCCAACAACCTTACAGTAATTTCGTATACGCGAAGGTATCGCAAAAAGGTGGATACATTTAAGTCGAGACGTTCGAACTCATTGAAAATGAATCGCATAATAAATTTAGCTTTATGAGACAAGTGCCCAGTTCTATAGAATGACTTTAGATGGAGCCCTTAAGTGGGTTGAAACCTAATTAACGTAACTATAAGTTCTTAAAATAGCGTAAAAAGGTTGGAATTGACTTCCATTCAATTTGCTCACCCGCCCAGTTTAACTAGATGGAATCTCACTTGAAAGTTTCCGAGTGGCCTTTCAATTAAGTTTGATGGTAAACTAAGGAGTGAATTATAAAAAGACATGACTGCATCTACAGATAATGATATAGCAATGGCAAGATTATATTATATTAGAATGTAAGCAATGTTAGTTTTCATTAGGTATATATCTTAGATAAAGATGGATACTCGTAGGTGAGAAAATGACTACCTACTAAAGATATAATTAAATTCTTGAAACTTAGTTAATAGGTACGCTTAGATGCTCAGGGCGTATGTCATAAAACTACTTACCTGATCAATTTTGCGAACTAGGTAATGCAATAATCCGCTAATGCACGAAAATTGTCAAAAAATTATAATATTTTTTTTTAGTTATTGATAAGGTAAAACCGAATTCAATAAGTATTCGGATTCTTAACTCCAGATATCAACATTACATATCACACCACGTTTCATAAGAGAAGAGCATTCATACTTAGGTATATTATTATGTTTTAAGAAGGTTCAACAGCTAAAACCTGTTCTTCATTTAAGAAAGTGTATTGTTTTGCCAAGAATTATTGTTGCGACAGTAATCAGTAACAATTTTTGCAATGTTATTTCTAAAATAATTTTGTCTATTGTAACAAAACCGTCACCGTGAGTTTTTTTTTCCAAATACACTTACAAAAAGTAATGACAGCTTACCACAAGAAGATAAGAAATAAAAAAGCGATAAGATGACGAGTTACAAAGCCGAATTAACAACATAATTTGTATTATGATAGTTGTTTCTTTCGTAAGTAGGTATGTATATTCTTATGTATTTTTTGTTAATTTTCTCAAAGTTAAATTATATATAAAGTTATATTATTAATGAATAAAAATTTATACGTTTAAAAGTAAGGTTTCTTTTTAATACAGTTTAAAAAAGCTATGTCCAACTACCTCGGGCTTACACAGAAACAGAGATAAATAAACTCATCACTAAATACCCTAAATCTATTATTACATTATCAACGCGCATCTAGATTATATCATACATAAAAAGGAAAAACTTTTCCAAAGGCTGAGAGCAACATAATTATTATACTAACACATCTTTTCACACCTAATCCAATTCGCATGTCGTGGTCAAAGGGATATCTCTGGGTGAATCTCGAGCTGAGGGTCGCAAAAACGTTTTAAAGCCAGTCTTACGAATTAAAAGCATTTCCATTTTTACATAAGTTTACTTCGTGATTCTTGCTTGTATTCGGAATAACGGTGCGACTATAAAATTATTCAAACAAACCGATTGCGAGTTACTCATCATGGGTCAATTAGATCAATAATCTTGATGCTTACTTAAAGTAGTTGAAATTGCAAGGCTTCTTTCGCGGGATTCATGTAATTACTTAATTTCTTCACATATCAGTAGTACTTGTTTTCCATCATTTTTTTTTTTCTAAAATTGCGTGTATGATTATATTATAGATGTATTTATGCACAAATGCACAAATGGTAGTCATTAAGTAAAATCATTATCATGAAAATAAATTCAGGATAGCCTCCTGCAGGGATATTACGGACTTCTAATAATACCAGTTTAGTATACAAATAAGTAGGTATGTTGTTCACGGATGCGATATGCTCCCCCCAGGGAAGGTGATAACTTTTCTTACTTGCAGAAAATACAACGCGGGAGCTGCCACGGTAACTTATAAAGTAAATCTTAATCTCTACGTTACTTCCAGTACGTCCACTTAATAAATAATAATGAATGCTCTTTTTTACCGTTTTTGAGGAAAAAATGCGAGAAAATGTGTTGATGAAAGTCGTGATGAAAAATAAAAAATTCGCAGCATGATAACTTTAAGTTTTGTTGATTACGTATTCAAATTATTATGTGATGTAATAATGAGGTATTTCATATTTTTCATCACGAACTTGATTCTTTGAATTAATATTATTGTTATGAACTATACTGCACTGTAGCTGCTTATGAAACCTTATATACGTTTTGGTTTGTTTAAGCTGAATAAGATTTCTAACATATTGTTATTTATCGAATGAAATACACGGTATCAAATTGATATAAGCTTCCTAAAAAGTCACATATCCAGTTTTCGTTTCCAAATACAAACTCCATACATTTTCTAAACTTCTTCTTTCATTGAATATCCTTAAACTTGTCTAGGGAGCTTCTGAATTACAAAACCCAGTCACTGAAACGGCAATATGTGTACCTACTTAATACTTTAAGAGCCACGTTCTTTTTCCAGCCACCAATGAAATAAGTCGCTAATCGAAATTCTATGGACGAAGGCGCGGAATTCCAGCGAGAGAGCGCTCCGGAGACATTCACGTCAGCAAATACAAGTTGGTATGTTAACTTTTCCGTTTATTTACTGAAAGTAGCAACCCTAACTTTGTTTTCTTAAAACTGAGCCGCAGTCTACGTTTGACTAAGAAAATTACTTATTCAGCGTCATGCACGACGACTGTAGACCGCCGCGTCTCTCGCCACTTCATTAACACATTTAAACACTAAGATTTTAGCCGTGTATGTGTTTAAGAAATACACAACTCTTAATCACCAGGAAGCTACTAAGTGCCTTATCGCGGCGAAAATACCTTTTGCTTAGTTCTGAATAATTAAATGCTTTAAACAAATATGTAGGCATGTCTTTTTAACAATCATCTCCATTTTCAACCGGAACACATCTACAGCTGGAGAAAAAACTTCTCCGAGATGCATGCGCCTGGGTCCAGCGGATTCCAATGACCTTCACTAATCTATAGAAGGCCTAACCAATCTAATTTTCCGGTTCTCAATCGTGCACAGTATGAAATCTATGGGTATTGTGTCACGACTGCTGCCACTTCTGAGGGTATGTTAGTTACCATGACCCATTTATTATTACTGCTTAAATAATCTCTTCCAAAGTTCAACATCTTCTAAGCTCAGTCGAGCTACGAATATGGGATCTGTCAAGTATAACTATGTATTTTGTTGGCACATGAGTGTAGGTACCTACATCGCAAAATCCACAAACATTTGATAAATTATGATATAACATGCTTAAAACGCACTTGAATTATATATTATTTCATATAACATTACCTACTGCTGTACATTATAAGAAAATTAACGACTTCCAAACCACTTTAATCAACTATTTTTATTACAATATTTTAAACTGTACCTATGTCTCGGTATCATAGTGGAAATCACAACCATTGTTTGGTATCACTTAAAATTCTCGCCTATTCAGTGTTTGGTCTGGTTTCATTCTATGTCTCAACTAGATTGGATTGCTAATGGAATCGTGCAAACTGCCCTTTGGAAGTCATTTGTGAACTGTACGCTGGGCGATCACATTTAAAAACATGTAATATAATTATATGGACCATATGGAAAATACTGTAAAGTAATTTCAGGAAACGTTATAATTTAACTCCACAAATACCATAATGTATTCTGGTACAAATGTAATGTAAGAGCTACACTTACTTCCTTTTTTCTAACAGTTTTTGCTAAGTTATGTGCGCACAGATGGCTCTCCTAAGATTGCTACGCTTGGAATAGACATTTCTGTAAAATTATTTTTTAAAGCATTGACGTTACCAGTGAAGTCCCAGTTGGACTTCATCAGAACTCAGATGGTGATCTTTGTTATAACCACGCTCATATTGAATCTGTGTTAGGTAGGTACTAAAACTCTTTAATACAGAATGACAATGTAACAATTCAAATACTCTTTCTATCCATCTGTATTATTTCTTCAAAAGCCAGTCCAATACAGTTTTTGCCATAAAAGAGATATCAACCCTATGTTAAAACAACGGAGACAAGTTCAAACAAACTGACTAACATTACCTACCAACAATTTACATAAATCTGTATATATAGTGAATTTGAATTGAACCAATTGGGGTCTGACTACAAAAGCAGGCGAGAAAGAAGGCGTGTCACGCTGCCAAGTGGACGGACTCTTCCGACACGACTTCCGACATGACACCCGATATAATAAGAAATAGGATCTAAACTATAAGATAACGTTACGTATTATACTGACGAGAATTGATTGTGAAATCAACAATCAGAATTTGACCCAAATCAAATGGAGGGGAATAATTTAACATAAATTTGAAGATGTTTTTAACTCTGTTGAAAGGGTATACCCTTTCAACAGAGTTAAAAACATCTTCAAATTACTGACAGACATTAGTTGCTATGTCACAAAGACAGACACGTCAAACTTATAACACCCCGTCGTTTTTGCGTCGGGGTTAAAAACACAGAAGGATATCGAAATACGATGTTTTCTGTTTACTCTACACCATACCTAACTATTTTATTTGTCATTTTATGTACCTGCTTTTGTTGTGAATTAGATTAGGTAGGTATTTAAAAAAGGTTTACCGTGACAGACTATTTGAAATGCACGAAGCACTTGTAGACTCCATGAATCGAATTTACACTCGGACATTTCATTATTTCATTATCAAGAATAGTCATTTCACTAATTTATTCTTAATTACATTTATTAGGTATTATTCTTATTTTTTACAACAATACGCCCGGCAAATGAGTTTCATCCGGACGGCGGCCATAACGCCATTCTTTTGTTTAGAACGCGCATTCGATATGTTCCAATTTCGAAATCATGTATTGTTTTCAGCCAGCGATTCGTATTTAGCAATTTATGCAATTATCGTTCAATAAAAATACAGGATAATATATAGAAAATCAATGAACAAAAGTTGCCTTAAGCAATTTCCTGTAGTATACACATAACGGCATTATGATATGAAATAAAAAAGTTATAAGTACGAGTATAACACGGTCGGTCCTATCTTCTGGAAATTCAAAACCAATTTGTGTTGAAAATGTACGTGCGCTAAAATGTCTGGTTTTTGATGGAGTACTACATGGGGGTCACGATCCCCTCCCCATGTCATAGTAGTAGATATTTTTCGTAACTGCTTTTATTCAAATTACTATCTTTTGAATACAAATAGACTTGGACTACAAAGCTGAATTAGCCTGTAACCATTTTAAAATCTCAGTTGGAGATTAATACACTCGTTGATTTGTAATTAAAGATTGTCACGCTGTTAGTAATATAACAGCTGTGTGCTTTGTTCCCGACGAAATATCTGCATATGCGAGCTAATGGAACGTTACACAGAATGCAATCGACCATTACGGGTGTCGTACTGCATTTGTCCATGTAAAAACGTATATACAACCTGTTATTTTGTCCTGAATGGGTCCTGTTTTGCTGAAGCTCTTGCTTTGCTATCGCACCTTTCAAATTTGTTTGTGTGATAAGTTTTACTAAAACATGCCTTTGCAATTTAATATCATTTGATTTAAGAATTTCAATATTAAGGCATCTTAGTTATACATGTCATTGTGTTTGATAATACCAGTGATGAGTTCATCTAAAGTATTTAATAACTAGCGGTTCGCCCCGGCTTCGCACGGATCCCTAATTATTTTCAAAACATTCTATAGCCTATGTTCCACAAGGTGAACGTAGCTTCCCAACAGTGAAAGAATTATTAAAATCGGTCCAGTAGTTTTTGAGCCTATTTATTACAAACATACTAAAATAGGTACAAATCTTTCCTCTTTATAATATTAGTATAGATTAATGAGATAGAGGAATTCCAAACGTTCATTAGAATCACGTCTGATAGTTTTTATTCTTACATGTATAAAAGTGTAGGAATAAATTCCTTTTGAACTGATAAAACATATTAGAATGTTCAACTATAAATGGATTTAACTCGCGTATTTTGTTTAATTGGCCGACGTTTACAGTTTTCATAATCGTAGCTCTGAGCTGACGATAGCCAAACGCTAAAATACCTATAGTTGTTTCATTCCAATGTGTAGGTAATAACCGCGTAAGCATCAGAAATTATTCTGATAAATTTTTCAAAGCAAAAATAATTTCGTAGTTGAATTAAATAGTCACTAAAAACAAATTCTGGAGGTAAAGTGTTATTGCGATATATTTATTACATACTAGCGGCCCGCCGATCCCTTTATATAGCCTATGTCACACGGGAATAGTGTAGCTTTCCAACATTGAAAGTATTTTTCAAATCGGTCCAGTCTTTTTGGAGCCTATTCAATCCAAACAAACAAAGAAACTTTTCGTCTTTATTATATTAGACTAGCTTCTGCCCGCGACTTCGTCCGCGTGGAACTCCTCCTTTTTTGCAGTCGATTGAAAAGTAGCCTATGTCCTTTCTCAGGATCCAGACTTTCTTTGTACCAAATTTCATTTCAATCGGTCCAGTAGTTTTAGCGTGAAAGCAGACAGACAGACAGAGTTACTTTTGCATTTATAATATTAGTAGGGATTCAGCAACTCACACTCGATTGCACTTGATTATTTATTACATTTACAACTCAATTATATTCCGAGGTTTCGACAAAACTAGCTAAGATATATTCAAATAGGATTTTAAACTAGGGACTTGAATAAAGTTCGTTAGCAATTCAGAGACATGCGCCTTCTTCTCCACGTTGTCGGAGCGACTCGGATGGTTTATTTCATTTTGAAACTTCGCTGTGAAGTCAAAATTAAAATTAGCTGCAGAACAGAAGCAAACATGAAGAAAATACGACAGTAATTGTAATTTTCTGTCCTCTGACCAGAAAGCGCCAACTTTGTGGCCGCTGCGCTAAATTAAATTGCCGCTTTCTGGCTTCATCGAATAGAAAAATAGTATACTGACCTCGGCCAGTAAAATAAAAAAGCCTCAGATCACATTTTTGTCAACCTCGGCTTCGCCTCGGACGACAATTACATGTGATCTGAGACATTTTTTATTTTACTGGCCTCGGTGCGTAATGTACTATTACTTTGGTGACCTTGGATTGACGTAAACGACCATACTGGCAAATGATAACTTAAAATATACAATAGAGACCCACCCCTGCTTCACGCGGGTGCTTAATCTTTGCTCTTGTATCACTCTATCTATTAAAAAAACCGCTTCAAAATATATTAGCGTATTTAATTTAAGCATATTATATAGGGACGGACAGACAGCGACAGCGACTTTGTTTTATACTTTGTGAAAAGTATGTTAAAAAAACAAATTGTACGTTGAATAAGTTATTCAATTGATATTAAATCATTATATTAGACATTATTTCAATTAAGCGTAGGTACCTACTCTCGCTTGTTGGCTTGTTACATTTCGAAACGCAAAACAGACATATTCGGAATGTATCGTATAAAATTATTTTGTGAATGAATTTAATTTTCTTAGAAAATCATTTTATGCGTTACTTGCTGAAAGGAAAATCTATATAAATAAAAATGAATTGATGTTCGTTAGTCTGGCTAAAACTCGGGAACGGCTGAACCGATTAGGCTGATTTTAGTTTTAAACTGCTTGTGGAACTCCAGGGAAGGTTTAAAAGGTGAGAAAACTTGGGAAAAAAAAAAGAAAAAAAAACTTTATACGCGGTACAAAGTTCGCTGGGTCAGCTAGTTATAATATAGAATAAAAACTCGTAAACAATTTCAGAACGATCTACAGTAAATTATACGTTAGTCCAAATTTTTTTACAAGACCCTCCACTTTGTAGATTTTTGAAGGGATGTCAAGTCATCATCATCATCAGCCTATCGCAGTCCACTGCTGGACATAGGCCTCTCCAATTGCACGCCACTGTGCTCGATCTTCGGCTGCTCGCATCCAGCTCCTGCCAGCCATCTTACGCAAATCGTCACTCCACCTTGCCTGAGGACGTCCTACACTACGCTTAGTATAGTACAAGTGAAATAATGAAAATTAAGATTTACCTAATAATTTCTGATGCCTTCTCGGATATTACAATTGGAATGAAACTGAGCTGACGATATGAGCTTTTAGCGTTAGACTATAGTCAAATCAAAGCCGTTCATAGTTGTTTGTTGATTTAGATACAGCCCTAAAGGATTTTACATAGTGGAAATTTCTGTGGTTATAATACATTCAAATAATTTACTTGCACTTATAATTCATGTCTGAAAATGAGTCCCTTTGGTATAAATAATTACCTATTTTCGAATTTTTTTAATACTAAGGAATATCAACTCGAACGTACAAGTTACCCGTATAATGTATTCCTTACGTTTCCCTATGTAAGAAAGGACCGCAAGATATTCCATTTTAATAAAAGTTTTGGCTTTTGTTTCCTTAATTGAAATCTGATTTCAACAATGACACAGCTGCTACATTTAGACTCCCATCCGCGGAGTAAAATTGCCTCCATTCTTTTCAAAACTCATCACTTTCGTTTAATTTGGAATATTTCTTAATAAATTTGAGAACTTGTCTATATGCAATGAATTTGAAGTTAATTTGGGGTTAGTTTCCACTAATTATTACGTTACTTACGTATCTTTTATCCATGCCTACTATTTCCCTATTAATATTATAAGCTGCTATAAAAATACTTACTTTGTGTCCCAGGAATTGGTTAGATTTAATTAAGGAAATGATCTCTTAAATGGGTGAAAAGAAAGGTACTTATATTGGTTTCCCTTGTTTTACTTCAGAAGATGCTAGTAAGTAGCTTAGGTATATGTTTAACCTCTTACTTAAACACCTAATTAAAACAGTTTATTACCATGATTTGATCTTAAAACACATACTTAGATTTTCTTTACGTAATATTTTTAAACTGTAGTTTTCAGGTCACAATGTTAATATGATCCTATAAGGGTTCCGTTTTTTCCTATTGAGGTAGGTACGGAACAATAAAAAGGAAATTATTTTCTGTACTGATTATATTGGTTTCCCTTGTTTTTTGATAATATTATAGATATAGGTAGCTAGTGAGGACAATGACTTCAACTGAAATGAACTTTTTCAAGGTTCGCAACTTCAATAGCTGGGTATTATCCTATTTTAGTAGGTACATACTTGAAAATGATTTTCTAGCTAAATAATTATTACCTGATAAATGTTCATAAGCGAAATAATAACTTCCTAATTGGCAGCGCGCTTAATAAATTACACGAAACGTTAACATACTCTTATAAGTATGTTCTTTAATTTATTAATACCGTACGAAGGAACATCGCAGTACTTGGCTAATCTCGTAATGTACGTGGAAAATAATTATGCAAACTTAATAGCTATGTATTAAAATTATAATTAAAATATGGAGCTTCAATAAAACACACGATGGCAGTTTAATTTACTTTGATTATGTTTTATTATAACAAACATTAGTATTAGTCTTGGCATATGGATAATTTACCATAATACTAATATAAAATAAATACACCTTCTAGGGTAAATGCTTACACGTTTTTAACATTAAAAATTCAAAACGAATGTTGAATAACGAAACACATCCGATTATTTTAAACGTTTACACCTATCTTATTCCTACGATTACCATATAATATTTAATTACATTTAGTTAAGTATATTAACGATAACATAATATATAATTATTAAAGTATCTACCTAAACAGTACGTTTAGTGAAACGATTATGTAAATCAGTCATTTGAAGAATAATATTAAACTTAATAATTAATACTTATTATTATTTTAAGAGTAATATTAAATAAAAAATAATAGTTTCAGCGTGCGACCGGATTTTTCCGAGTGTTAACTTTAATATTCTTGTTCTTGTCATCATTTTATTAGTTTCCAATCCAACAAGTAGTTATAGGTTTAAGATCTTTACATCATCTGTTTAAAGTTTAAGTAAAATTTGAAAGCATTCGACCTGTACCCTGAGCTGTAAAATTCAGTCTAAGGCGAATACACCAATCATTACTAATAAGTGTTGAAGTTTCTCATTGCTTTTACCAATGAGTTATGTTACCAATTTGTTAGTCGCATATTAGAAAGTTTACCAAACAGTGACGGACTGAGGGTGAGGCGGTCTGCAAGGAACTGACCCTTAGCGGACCTTCAAAAAGAGCGAGCTTTTCAGAGCATTGTTGGATTTCCTAACAAGTATTTTAGTTAGCGCGGCGGACAGATCCGGAGAACCTTATTTACTTTTTCCTCTACATTTGACGGACATAGTCCACCCCCATTATTCACCCCAAAATACATCATTTTGTAAAAGTTTGGAAAACATTCTAACTTAGATTTTACTGTTATAATGCTAAGCATGAGTAACAGTTATAATTGCTGACAAATTGTCTTATGTTAAAATAAAACTATATGAAAATATACAGTCTAACGTGGATTGCCTTCACCAAAATTGCTTTAATGCCATAACTTGAATCTTTTTAAGCGTTTCGTTTTTGTTTCTAACGCTAAAATGGCCTATGTAACGCGAATTTACTTGGTTTCACAATAATCGAGGAGCTCATAAGCAATTGACGGTATTACCGTTTTAAAGCAATGAATTCTTATCGTCTTTTAACCAATAGCAACACAAAAAATTACAGTAGGTAAGTATATCAATTTGATAATGTGAAGTTCAGAGCGCGATAGGTACTATTAGCTGAAATCGTTTTGAAACCCGCTCGCTAATTGGCTACTTTCAGAACCATAGAGTTTTGAATCCCAAATCCAAGATGGCCACCGACGATTGAAGTTAGCCAGCAATATTAGGTACCTGAATGTTATTTGTAGCAAAATTGCAAAATAACTAATGCTAAAATTATAACTATTTAAATAGGACGGACGCATAACCCATCGAAGAAGCATTTTTGTTAACGATATACCGATCGATTTATTAATTATAAGATTGTCAATCGAAATTATATTTCTCAATACTGTTTTCTTTTTCGACATGTGATATGAATTTTTTACTTAATTTTAACAGCGCCACAGATTAAGATACTTCAATATCCAATGAACGTTTCGAATTTATAATTGTTTTATCTATAACTAG
Organism: Polylopha cassiicola; assembly: GCA_038024825.1. Classification (NCBI taxonomy): domain Eukaryota; kingdom Metazoa; phylum Arthropoda; class Insecta; order Lepidoptera; family Tortricidae; genus Polylopha; species Polylopha cassiicola. The sequence goes on along the minus strand of CP149045.1, from coordinate 17,431,983 downwards.
CGGCCCTGGCAGACATTGTCCTGTGCGTTCGATTGTTTCAACAAAGATCTGTCATAGTTTTCTCTCACATACCGACAATACGAAAGAATCAGACGGGCAGGCTGACGTCTGCCGGGGCCGCTACTTAGTTTGTAAAGAAATATATAGGTACCTACAAACCTTGCCTGTCAATGAGGAACACATTAAAAAAAGAATCGTCAATTTTAGTGCAGTCGTTTAGAAGTAATACGCGTACATACATTTTGGCGGTTCGTTAGTATTTTTTTAAGAAAGAGATTGTTCCTGCTTTTGGTATTTCATTGGATGTTGATATATCCCGTGGATGTAACAATAAATGCACGCAGTATTTCTTCCCTTGAACATCAAATATAATCCTTTTTTCTAGCCTAATGATACAATTATCATTTATCACACTTTATCATTCCTATCGGCACCTAATAACATACGGAGACTGACTAGATTTTACGTCTTTGCATATTAAAATGTACAGATGTAATCGCGACTAACTTACAATTTAGAATTCAATCTTAACACGTAAATAACTTTTCCGTTACTACATTATAATCACGCACCAACCGTTACGCTGTAATGTATCTAAACTATAATTAGGTTTCAAATTTTCAACTACTTCCAACCCGAATTTCTAATATCCAGCTCTTTGCCCATCTCAATGATCTCATTAAATTCTCAGCACGTCTTTGAAGCGATTTATGAATATTTCAAGTATAACAGATACAGAAGACTGTTGTAATAAAGGAGTACTGAAATAATCTAACATCTATTAATGACATCTTAACACTACTGTAATGTGTAATTCGATTTATTATTTAACATTGATGATGATTACAGATAAAAATTACATTTAAGTTACCAGCGATCAAAGATTAGTACACCAATAAATATTTAATTTATATTATTTGCTGTGAAACGAGTAGGTAAAGGCCTTCCGACTATAGCGATGTCTCGGCATTATTAAAACGGTTGTCTACACCTTAACAGACTATCGGGTAAACTTTAAAAACTGATATCGCCTAGTTGAAAAGGTTTACATACTAAACCGTAATTATTAAGACCCTGATATTCAGCTACTCGGTAAGAACCGCCGGGCGTTTTTGAAAACAAACGGGACGGGAATCACGACAAGGATGACAGGGGTAAAAGTTAATCTTAGGATGGTGCGTCTTCAATCGTGTCCACTATGCTAATTCAATACGTTTTTCAAAAACGGGATAGAAAGAAACATTTAAAAGCACCAGTATCAAGAAGCTCCATGGAGAAAAGATCTGATTACGTCATCTAACGAACATTACTCTTATGAATCGGTTAAAGAATTAACATTTAGACATTGACTACTAGATGGCACAAGGAGATGTCGTTTTGCTTGTTGTCCGGTATGAGTTGAGCTCTCGTTGGGTTGTCCATTTATAGTTGGTAGAGGTCGACAGAGCTGGACATTTGTTTGGAGTGGGACGCGCGACGCAAGGTGGCAGCGTCCCGTGGCGCGGATCACACTTGCGTGAAGCTAGCGTGCAGAGCGGTCTCCTCCTGGCCGATTTGGTTGGCAGGCGTGTAGTACTGTTGACGACATCAATTGCTTTAACACTTGCCTATTAGGTACCTATATAAATTTGGAGTGCTGAAGGTCCGAAATACCATGTTATTTTTCTTCGACAATTATTCCTGTGTGTGGAGTAATTGAAATAATATAATATACAGTTAAGTTTGGTCTGTTGAGCACCGACTGTATATTATTATAATACTTTGGTATGACTATATAGGTACATAAAACTTAGCTACCTATAGTCAATTCAACCGAAAGTCCAAAATTGGAAATGCATAGGTCTTCCCCAAAAACCACCTCAACAAAATTAACCCGTACGTAACCAACGTAGAAACATTAGGGATACCTATACAAAAGTATCAAGTATACCTACAAAATTATATACGAATATAAAATAATCCATCCAAAATTGTCGTTACAAACTCAAAAGAAAAAATAACTACGTTAAAAACTTAAGTCAGATACCTGATGATTCAGAAACTGGATCGATTTGCTAAAGTACATCGGATCTTCAAACATCAAGCAAGAAAGTTATACAGCTTCAGCCAACGGACGCATGACTCATTCCCCATTTTCCAATACTCACTCCAGCGTAAGCTCCTCCATTCCATCCGAGGCGGTCGTGTTCGCGGTGCGCCGAGGCGGAGCGCGGCGCGGGCTTGTGGTCGGCGCGCGAGGCGAGCCGCGCCTTCGCCGTGAGCGCCGCGCGTAGCGGCACGTTCGCGCGCGCCGCCTCCGCGCGCCCGTGCTGGCAGAACTCCAGCAACGCAACGCCGAGAGCGAGAATCAAACCTCCCATCAGAACGTAGAACAGACCCGCAACTTGATTAAGCGTTAACTCGGTCACGTGGAGATCCTGAAAAGAACATGCGGTGTAGCGATGGACAATTTCTTCAGAAGGTGACATAAGAGTTTAACTCGAGTATGCTCATACTCAACTAGCTTTGGTAGCGATAGAAGAACTTCAATGCTACATTTTTAAAGTCGCTTCCATAACAACTTGTATCTGTATAAGAAACCTATAATAAATTTATCACACATCGAAATAGAAGTAATACCTGCTCAGAAATATCGCATTCAGCTCTGGTAAACCATTTCCGAATAAGTTTCTGCAATTCACCATCATCCTTAAGAGACTGCAAGGCAAGATTGATGCCGTCCCTAAAAATAATCCATATTATTTACCATTTTACATAAACCAATCATTATTTACAGCATTGCATTGCGCATTTGCATTATTACATTTTAGAAATCGCATGGCATAATTTCGCAATTGACAAAAAAATTTTAAAAGGTTCTTACCGCAAACCCGATCCTTTTGGTATAGCAACAGCGAAGTCTTTGACACCGGAATGTGTTAATGTTACCAGCATCTCGCAAGGTTTGCTCATAATGTCCTCATTAGAAGGACGATCAAGCAGGAAAGCCAACCATCCTTGTTGACTACGAGGGATCGCAATGTTCCTTATTCCTTCAGAAGTGTCCTAGAAAATTATACGTTATGTTGAGTTTTTATGAGTAATCAACAAGACAGTAATTAGAACCGCTTATATGGTATAAATTGCACTACGTCACGAGTCTCCACTCCCGGGCTCCCGAACTTTAGAATCACTTAGTTTTTGATAATCAAACTGACGGACTAAATCAAATTACGTTTTCTTTACCCAGTCGGCATCCATCGGCAAAATTAAATTCGGTTAATGAGTAAAATTATAAAAAATACCTTACCTCAGGGCAAGCTGCGACTTTGTTGTATGACTGTGTGGGTTCAGCAATGCGTTGTAACGTAAGGTACGAGGCGAGGTTGGCAGTATACGAAGATATAACGATGAAAGTGAAAAACCACCAAACACTTCCCACTATCCTACCAGATACAGACCTGCAAAAATAACATTTCATTTAAAATAACTTTTGGCATCATCCGTATTAAACCCAATTTTCCGAGTATGGGGAAGTTTAAAAAATCTTTTTCACATCAGATAATGCTACAGAGGAACGGGTTTTATAGTATTTTTATTATATTAGAATTCATGTCTTTCAAAAAACATAATATTACAATACATTACACGGAACGAAAATGGCATCTCACTCTTCAAGAAGCCTTTTTCTCCATTGAGTAAGAGGCTTAGGCCTTCAATATACGTTAATATATTTAACAAAGGAAAACCCGGTCTCACGTATAACATGTATTATAATACAATTTTCCAAGATTCAAAATCATTTTTGAATTGAAGCTTCTTTACGGTAACTTAAAGCTATTGTTACACATTTTCTAAAATAGCATGCTAAAAAGTGTGAGTATGCTCAATATGAGCATGATTATGACCAGTTTACATTAAAATTTGCTGGCAATATGAATGCTAATTTTATACGATAGAGCATGTTTTATAAGCAAACCTGTTCCCACTCGCTAAGAACACACCCCCTTTTGAGCTGCAGGTAGCATGTCCAAGAATAGCACAACTGCTGATTTTTGAGCAAACTCAAAATAAGCATGCTCATTATTAGCAATTTTTCGACACACGTGCTACTAAGTAGCGATTGCTCAATAGTGGAATGCTATCGTGCTAGTAATGAGCATGTGTAACAGTAGCTCTAGACTTAATATACTTTACACAATCAGATATTAAAATATACACTGACCTCGGTGTAATGTCGCTTCCTTGTTGCATAAAAGAGCCCACGGAGAACCACATAGAATTCCAAAAGCTAAATTCGTTGACAACGGTCGTCTGAAAGATTGGGATATAAAACAATGAAGGTAATAAAGACGATTAAATAATAAGATATTAATAAAGACAAATTACATCAAATATATTTTGTTTTATCATCACAACACACAAATATCAGAACACGTAAGCTTTTTGGAGCATAAAAAATCACGACAGCGATCATTTTATTGCATACCGAAGTGCATTTTGACGTTTGACTTTGTAACGCGCCTACGATCATTAGAAATGTATAGTAGTGTATAATTTACACGACTAAAACTTAACATGCTAGCCACACAACCATGTCACGAAATCTTAATTCTATCGAGACGAGAAATCATCGAAGCGCGAATTAGATTTCAATTGCACAAAAAAACATGTCAAGTGCTAGGAAATGGTTCTATTCAATCTACCTTAGTACTCGCCACTTCGGAATGTTCCGAGGATTGAGTGTCCGTATATGACACTACACGCCATTCGTAGGGAGAAAATCTGGAGACTAGGAACAGAACTACGGTGACGGCGAAAACGCTGAATATCAGGCAGAGCTAAAAAAAATACGTACGTTAGTAATCTAGTACACACATTCTACTTTTAAAATTTCAAAGTTAGTAATTACCCAAACTTCCTTAGACAGCGGGTTGAGAAAACTAAAAATGCTTCCGGACTCCTTAGCAGCGTTCTTAAGGCTTGGTTTTATATCGAATGATAAGAATGGTTTGCTAAAATCGACAACTGTCTCCCGCTCCACGGTTACAGTAAGCGGCGCTATTGCTATATCAGCCTCCTAAAAAGGAAAACGCAAATGTTAATAGTCAGAGTTGCCTTACATATTACATACGTCACGCTTTTAGTAATGCCATAAATTTTGCCGTAAAAAAATATTTATGATGAGACGAGCGTATACGAAGCAATTTTTTTTCATAATACAGAAAAAGTTGATCAAAAAGTTAATTCTGAAATACTCTATAAAATCACAAATATTTAAAGATTTTTCAATGAAAATTCTTATCAACATTCAGCAATATTACAGTACAAAATTCGTAAAGAAAAAAAATATGTTTCATGCTCGGTGAAAATTCAAACCAACGTTATTTTTCAAATATTATTATTACTCCTCGGGGTCTTGACTATTAGGTACACGAATAGAGTATTTGTACATTTCATCCAATATAAATCCGGAGAAACACGCTCCCCGGACTACACGGGACAATATTTGTATGAACGACGACTGCTCAATTGCTACACGTTCTTCTTTTTTTAACCCCCGACGCAAAAACGACGGAGTGTTATTATAAGTTTGACGTGTTTTAGTGTGTGTGTGCGGGTTTGTGTGTATGGATTTATTAGAGAGTGATCTTAGCTAAATGTTTTATGAAAATCGGTTCAGCCGTTTAATACTTGTTAGGGGTGAAAGTGGGGATGAAAACCAAATAACTACCAATATACACGAGTGGGGTATGAAATGAAAAAGGATCACGTGTACATTACACGCATAATGAAAGTTTATATTTATAAAAGTATTAGTATTTCTACAAAGAAAACGTCGCGTCGTTGTAATTAAAAATATTCTGAATATAATATACCTAGTACCTACCTATTGACTACCTACGTTAAAAATATAATCATGTAAGTATTATGTTATTTCAAAAAATAGCGAATTCAAAGGTATCATAAAATAAAGGATAAATTTAAGTAGAGACCTTAAAACTGGAAACTGAAAATTTTTATTAATGTTATCTTGATAGCGAGTTTGTTGACAATTTTATTAATACCGTCGTTAATAGACTCTTAACCTCCTTTTAATTCAATGATCAGTTCTACCATTCTAATTCCCTTTAAGTACGTTAATTAAATTTCCAACAGGTACAAAGATAAGATAATACTGTAATTTTAATATTCTGGGCGCATAGTCAAATATTGCGTTCGATAATAATTTTGTATCATAATTTACGCAATATCGTAGAATGTTGAACTAAGGTTGGGAAATTTTGCTCTTTGGTTATAATATTATTTGGATATTATGAAAGTAGTATGTATTCTGTAAAGGATATAACTATGATAGTCAAAATCTTTGCTCGCTAAAGTATTCACAATATACACAACAAATCCACTGAATATACTTATAAACTTATCTCTTCTAAAATAATAATTTAGTTTTAATAAATGAAAATCAAATTGAACTTCGGAAAGGATTCTGCGACGACATTATTCAAATTCAATTCACATAAATTGCTCTGCTTTGATGAAAATAATGTACCCAAAAACAAGTCCGTGTTATTGATTAAGTATTGTATATCGGCATTTATAAAAAAGACATAATATATTATTGATCTACTTTTACACATTGTCTAAATGAGCATTCTATAAAGTGTGCTATTAAGTAATTTTGCTCAATATGAGCATAATTATGACCAGTTTAAATTTTTTGTTACTAATAGGCATTCTAGTTTTTTACGATACTAACATAGCATGCTTATTAAGCAAACCTGTTCACCCGCGCTACAGGTATCATGTCCAAAAATTGCACGACCGTTGATTTTTGAGCAAACTCAAAATAAGCATGCTCATTATTAGAATTGTTTCTACACACATGCTACTAAGTAGCAATTGCTCAATAGTGGCATGCTTCCGTGCTAGTAATGAGCATATGTAACAGTAGCTTTATAAAATTTGAAACTGTGTCATTCAAATCCCTACTAATATTATAAGGCGTCTGTCTGTTACGCTTTCACACTAAAACTATTGGACCGATTTAAATGAAATTTGGTACAAAGAAAGTCTGATGCCTGAGAAAGGATATAGGCTACTTTTTAACCCACTGCGAAAAAGGAGGATTTCCACGCGGACGAAGTCGCGGGCAGAAGCTAGTTACTTATAAATAAATATTAAATTATAATATACATACCTTCCGTAGAATTTCACCCACCATACCGTCCCAACCTCCAATTACCTTTGGGTTCTCATGTCCATATTGACCGTCCTTTACTAATCTTATTTCATCTGTCAGAAATATAAATCAACCTTAATATAGTTATATTTTAAGTAAAACAATTATTTCATTTTAATATATAAGTTATGCAAATACTGCTCAAAAGTTATATGCCTAAGTTTAACTTAATTAAGATTAAATAAATTAACATAATTCCAAACATCAACGATTTTTATGAAATTTTGTGTGCATATCGGGTCTGGGAATAAGCCAATATCTATTTTATACCTAAATATCAAGGATGTGATATGATCCCACCTTTTTTTTACCATTAAACACTGTAAAACAATAAAAAGTAATAAAAGCGTGTTAAGAACAAGAATTCCACAAACAAATGAAAGTCACGGCTGAAATTGCCTTCTGAATATCCGTTTCAACATAAATTAAACTTACATTTGATTTCCAGCTTTTCCGATAACATTTTGGCGAGGTCAACGCAGAATCCCTTGTATGGCTCGTTAGACGCGAATTCCGAATAGTCAGAGTTCTGGCGCATTATATACGGCGGTTCCTCTATAGTCGAGACTATGTACGTCTTGTTTCTATCGTACACCCCTCCGCTTAGGGCCGGTAGTTTCGGAGTGACCGGCACGAAACCTTTGTTGTCGTACCAAGTTGCGATCTGCCAAATAGTTTGTTAATTATGCCACGTCAATTATCTCCAATCACTGCGATATTGCCGAAGTTTATATTTTTAAATGACTCTGTGTATTATCTAGGTATTAGTGATATAGTATTAAAATGCTTTGTGATTTGTTGTAATGAGGGCCACCGCGTGTCAGAAATCCGCTAGATGCGCTAGTGTAGAATGAGATCTAGCTGTCATGTTCCATCAATCACAAGCCAGTAGATTGCCACTCATTGGTGTAACATGACAGCTAGACCTCATTCTACACTAGCGCATCTAGCGGATTTTTGACACGCGGTGGCCCTCATTGACACTCGATCAATAGAAAGTCGACCATGTGTCAAGTGACAGATAGACTTCAGTTAGGTTCAGTGACCTCTGGCGGATTTTTGACATTGCATTACTTACCCTCTTTATTTCTGACTTAATAAACTAAATTCCTACTGTGTAATATAACTCTTCTTTACTATCCCTGCTTGAAGTAAAGTAGGAAAATATATGTTTATCATTCCGCAACCAGAAGCGATATTTGTATCAATGCACGTGAAAACTCTTTAATGTACAACAAAACAATTAGGTACAGAAATTTAAGTGATATAACAAATTTCCAAAGTTAAACCAATCCCTATAAGGGATCTGTTCCAGTTAACCGTTGTTAACAATCACTGGACATTCCTTCTTTAGTTCAAAAGTAGTTGCGCTAACATTAATGGCAAAGGTTCATGTAAGATGAGTTGGCAAATAAAACTATGCTTAACTTCGTCCGATAGATTTTCCAGAGTTAGTGCTTAGAAGACAAACTTAAGCTTCTCTGTTAGGTTAAGGAACTATTAATACCGGTAATAGTGTTGTAAAGAAAGTGTTTTGCATGCAGAATGAATAAAACTTTAAAAAGATCTCAGGTGCAGAAAACTGGTCATTAATAAGTTCTTAAGATATCTTCAGGTCTAGAATTCGGGATTTTTAAGCTATACGATAATTTGCCATGAATATTGCGATATATATAATTTAAACAGGAAAAAAGGTACTATCAATGTCATAAAAATCTGACGCCACCTTTTAACCGCATACCACACTCTGATTAGGTGGGATCAACATAATCTCTGAATCTGACAGAACTCTTGAGATCATGCTTTACAGCGACCTTTTGTCGAGTCACAGTAGCATTTGAATCAACATAGCATCGCCAATAACGCGAATTTTTTGGTCTAAATAATATCGCCACAGTCACGCGTGTAACGTGATTTCTGAGCATCGATGTTGTCTTACGTCGGCATCATTATAAAGACTCAAAGTGGGATGTTCTTTATGCTTATAATCCTAATAATATATTGGACAGAACTTTACTACGCTCAAGATTTAACTACCCTTCCGTCTCCATGGATGAACCAAGCTCGAGCGTCATAAGACGATAATATCAAAATTCCCCGCGTTTTTCTCACCTTTATCATTTCTCCTTCAACAGTCATCTCCATGACTTGCAGGGTGAAATTCTTTCGATGACCTTCTTCATTGAATCTAAGAACCCCCGTCAGTCCATCGATCTCCGTCTGAAGCAAACACATTGAATCTTGTTTTTGTGGTAATGAATCTGAACTTAAGATCGCGCGCGGTTGTTTAAACATTGTTAAATATATTATGAGTGTACATATATGAATATTATTTAAGCTAAGAGGTGTCATGGTGATCTGGGCTTGTTTCCTTATTATAAAGGTATGGAAAACAAAACTGCTTTTCGTACCTTTGAATCTGACAATAGTAAATTTAATAGAATAATATTTTGTAAATTAAGGAACCCCTTATGCATGTTTCTTTGAAATAAAAAAATGTTTAGAATGTCATAGAGTATCGCTTTAATATATAACAGATTTAACTCGCATAATAATATTTATTTTTAGTTCAAATGATGACGTTTCAAAAACTTTACAGTTCATATATTCGTAGCACGTACAAGCTGATAAATAGTCTAACGCTAAAGTATGTTTTATTATCTACTAGCTTCTGCCCGCGACTTCGTCCGCGTGGAACTCCTCCTTTTTTGCAGTCGGTTAAAAAGTAGCCTATGTTCTTTCTCAGAGACCAGACTTTCTTTGTACCAAATTTCATTTAAATCGGTCCAGTAGTTTTAGCGTGAAAGCGTAACAGACAGACAGACGGACAGAGTTACTTTCGCATTTACAATATTAGTAGGGATTAAAATATCAGCTTGTTAGACAGCGAGATATTATTCTTTAAAACTTCATTCACCTTAATTCACTTTAAAAAACAATTAAACGAAACGTACGTAAAATATAATATTTCATCATTCGAATACAATCTCGGGTGGTAAATAATAACGTTCATAGGGTTTTTCATATCCTTTCGCCGGCCGGTTGCGCAATGGGGGTTAATTACGCGTCAACCGGCGAAACCTAATTAATCGTCGAGTTTCAGCCGCGAAACCGCCCGAGCCAGGCGATGCGGCTCACATGCATGGAACACGATTTACAACCGAGAATAGGTATAAGTTATACGTAATAATCTGATGCCTTGGCGGCTATTACACATTGGAATGAAACAACTACTCATAACAGGTTAGAATGAACCATCTATTAACGGATTTAACTCGCGTATTTTTATTTTATTTGCCGACTTGGCGTTAGACTTTTGTCAGCTCAGTCGTGCTACGATTGTGGAAACTGTATTTTTGAAGTAAAACAAAACTAGAATATCTAAACGTCTACAAAAATCTGCATAGTTATCGTTAAATCTCTTGTAATTGTTTTATTCAATTAGTTTGTACTTATCATGAAAAAATAAATCCTTTAACATTTGATTCGAATTAAAATAAACTTGCAGTGCCTCAGTAATTAATTTACGGCTCGTTTAACAATATCCATGTAAGCTGATATTTAATAATAATTATCTGATCCCATCGCGATTATTATACATTGGAATGAACCAATATAACGAATTTAACTGACATACTTAATTTGCTGATATTTCGTAAAATTTAAAGTTTTCATATTCGTAATCGATTGAACTGACTATATTCGAAACGTCAGTAAATAACATTAAACACGCTAGATTAATCTATACTAATCTATATCTATACTAATATTATAAATGCGAAAGTAACTCTGTCTGTCTGTCTGTCTGTTACGCTTTCACGCTAAAACTACTGGATCGATTTAAATGAAATTTGGTACAGAGAAAGTCTGGAGCCTGAGAAAGAACATAGGCTACATTTTAACCGACTGCAAAAAAGGAGGAGTTCCACGCGGACGAAGTCGCGGGCAAAAGCTAGTCTGTTATAATTGTTTAATTCCAAAATGTATATTAGTCATTTTAACAGACAAAACATTGTTAATAGGTGCTTAAATAGTTTGTCACCAGATGTTAGCTATCATTAGGAGCTTAGAGTGTTACCTGTTAGAAAAGTCACAAAAAAATACCCGAAATTTACAGAGATTTTTTGAAATACGTCATTAATAATAGAATCACAATGACACCCATTTGGCATGCACAATACACATTAATAACGGAACACTCGCATATTCGCAATCACATTAATCGTATTCGCTATGGCAATAGAGATCAAAATATCCAAAACAACAATGTTATTCATTTTACACTGGTCAATCATGTCGCATGTTCACTAGAACAGTGTAATATCTCGAAATATTTTGTTGCTCCATTTTAGACTCTAAGTCTGCATTTTAAAATTTAAATTCATTTGGTGAGATGTCACACTGATCTAGTGAATGTGCGAAATAATGAGTATGACCATTTCAGATTGCACTGTACGTAAATTGAATACCTATACGAAAGCATTTGGAAACGCGGAAAGATATTTATAAGACTGTTAATTACTGAGGCGCTTGGATTCCTACATTTTATAATACAAGAATAACAGATTTTGGTCTAAAAATATAGGTCTAACAATCTCTTATAGTCATTAATTTTTGGACCTCAAATAAATTGCATCCCAGAACATGTGCGACTGTTCAGTGACGAATATCTTGATTCCTAACCTGTCCAGCTTTTAAAATATTTTAGTTTAGGGGCCGTTCAAGTATTACGTAAAGAGATTTATTAAATTAAAAGTCGGTCAGCAAAAGTAAGTTAAGCTGGTACCATTTAAAAAAAGTAAGCAAAAGTAAGTTACGCTCTGTTAAAAAGTAAACGCTGACGTAATCATCATCAAGACCCCGCAGTCAATCAAATCAAAGACCCCGCGCCTTTAGTGCTTACGTAATACTTGAACGGCCAATAGGTAAAGGAGTGGCTTAATTTAGTGCACCTTTTTTATCATCCTCGATATTTTGTCTCCGTGCTCGTAGGGCATGACCTTCCCCTTAGGGTTGCAGTCCATTGCTCTGCTGACATTAGAATTCGTGTTGCGACGTATTGGAGTTCGAAATATATCGGGTTTTTTGCGTAACAGTCTCATGATCGCATCCACTAACACTTGCACGGCGTCAAATGTAAGCGCAGCTTGGGCCTGTGAAAAAAAAACTTATTTAATTTGTATTTAATACTAGCTGTGCCCGCGACTTCGTCCCCGTGGAATAGTAATTCTTCATAAGGCTTCATATTTTCCCCGTTTTTTACACATTTTCCACTGTTTCTTCGCTCCTATTGGTTGCAGCGTGTTGTTATATAGCCTAAAGCCTTCCTCGATAAATGGTCTATCCAACAAAAATATTTTTTGAATTCGAACCAGTAGTTCCTGAGATTAGCGCGTTCAAACAAACAAACATACAAACAAACTCTTCAGCTTTATAATATTAGTATAGATTTAGCTTACTCATCGTACACCTAGATCTAAAGGAAGCTTATCAAACCTGGAGTTTTGAGTAATACAGACCATCGAATTCCTTACAGCAAAACCAACCAACTACTAAAACATGATTTGAGCTAAATCTATTCAGAAAACTCCAACAGTACATATTAATCAGTTTGTGGCCTCTCATGAAAAAAAGCGCTTTTTTGAGTTGATCCTGCTTAGATCTAGGTGTGCGGTATGTTAAACGATCATTGCAATTAAATTTAGTTTCTTATCTACCTATTTAGTATTAACTCTTTATCTCACAGTTTTCGTATTATGAGTACATTAATAAAATATATCTACATACCTCCAGTTAACAATAAAACTAGTTCGTTTTATTAAAACAATAAATTAATCCCATTATCGATTTATTTCATTGTAAACATTAATGTTATTACAAAATTTAATTACAAATAGCCTCCTAGAGCGTTCCCCTAAATTTGTAATATTCGCTAACAAAACACGCTGCATTATTACCAAACAAAATCAATTAGTTATAATCGTTTCTGTTTCACCGACGAAAAGGCTTTAAGAACTTCGCCCATTGAGTAGATACCTACCTAATTAGTGATTTATTGTGAGTGAGGTCGATGAGGAATACCTTCTTGGGCCATTTTTTACTACAAGAAATTATGCGCAAATTGTATACTATACGGCCTGTTGGTCTAGTGGTCAGTCCAGTGGCCCTGACTACGAAACCGGAGGTTGCGGGTTCGAATCCCGCTAGGGGCAGATGTCAATGTGATGAGCACTGGCATCTGTACCTGAGTCTTGGATGTTTATATGTATTTATGTATATTAATCCGTTGACTAGTACCCATAACATAAGCTTTGCTTAAAATGGGACTAGATAATTGGTGTGAATTGTCCAAAGATATTTATTTATTTGTTTATTTATTTACTATATTCGAAATTTACATGTTATAAAATATAGGCTTTTGCCCTTTTTTGAATTAGTAATTACAACATTTCATTCCCTCTTTTAACACTTTTTTCACAATCAAAAGTAGCCTGTGTTCTTTCTTAGACTCCAGACTATCTGTGTACCAAATTACATTTAAATCGGTTCAGTAGTTTTTGCGTGAAAGCGAGACAGACACAGACAGACAGAGTTACTTTAGCATTTATAATATTAGTAAGGATGACCGGCGCCATCATAATAATACCGAAAATTTAACAACCAATCTCAACTCACAAAACTTTTCATAATTTACCTACTCCGCATTGTTTTCCTTATACGCAGCGTAATTGTTAACAACGACTTGTATTAAAGTTATTTAATGTTCGGCAAACAAAGAAATAATTGATGCGAAGTTCAAAACACAAATTTTCAGAAACTGCCTTTATTTAAATTTTTGAGTATTTTATGTTTATTTGATTTCTTACCGAAATTGAATCTTTCTTCCACACGTCGATGAAATCCCGCACGAGTTTTCTTGAGAAGTCCAAGATTCTGAATCCAGTTATGTTAATAGCCCCGAATTCAGTCACTTCTTTTTCCCAACGGTCGTCCATTACCTGAATAAGGACAAGTTCATTTAAATATACGACCTTAGAAATAAAAGTAATTAAAAAAGCGAGAAACCTTCAATAAAGTGTAGGCACCTACCTATCATGTCTTTAGCTAAAGCAATCGAAGACGTATCTATACTAAACTACCCCGTTGTTAATTAATGACGAACAAAATAAAAAAAAAACTGTTTCTAAACTTAATGTTCTTTAATCGAGTAAGTATAAATATCATCGTTTTCAAGGATAACATAACATTCATTTCAAATACCTACTTATGAACGTTAAATCGTTTTATTAAAACCTATTTAAAAACCAGTCAAAGAGAAAATAAAATCTAAACCATCTCAAAAATTCATTACTAAATCAAGAAACGAATGTACATTGAATAGTTAAAGAATTTTCTAAAAGTTTCACGAATTTTCTGTTTATACGTCCTGATACTGCTATGTAGAGGATTACTCACCAATCCGCTTAAGAAATAGTGGTAATTCCGACGTCCGAGCTGTACATGGCGTACGTGTAATATAAGCGCTTCTTTAGCAAGCCGAGTAGTAGAATCTAGAACCACGTATTTATTGCTCCAACGGTCGAGTTTCTCCAGTGCCACCAAAAAATCAACCACGTCTGATGCATTGGCTACTCGCTTCACGTTTGATATGCGAAAGGTGGCGTTACCCGGCTGCAAACTTTGATAAAGCTGCTGGAGACGCAGCAGACCTATAACAAAACATAGTTTAAAGACTCGAGCGACTCCACGTTCACTCACAAATGTAACAAGTTAATAAGACCCAGCCTTAAGAGAGTCATTTAGTATGGTTTATACGCTGCCTTATAGTCGAATATCCATTGAATATTTCACTTCCGAATACCAGCACCAAATTTTAGTAAGGTATTAGGTATGTAACCAGGACTCCGAAACGCATGGGAGGCAGTATTTGAGGTACCTAGGACTACAGTTATGACGTCATTAAAGTGGTCGCCGCCGCGTTCTATAAAACTAAAAACTTTACTGTACTGAACTAGAAGAATAACTTTCTGAAAAATTTAAGGCTTTATAACGCATTTTAAATTGTATGAAGGGGTATCTATGATATGCCTAACAAAATATTTACTAAAATTTGGTGCTGGTATCCGGTAGTGAACTATTTTACACCTAAGGGCGTATACTATAAGGACAACATTTTCTAAGTCAGGGGTCTTTAAAATTTGGTCGTAAAAAATCTACTAGATTATGTATAGCAACGATTGTTAATATGAGTACACTGATATTTGTAAATAAAAATAACACTGCGTCCAGTATAATATAATGTTACGAAGAAACACGATAACAGTATATAGGTACTAAGAAAAAAATGAGTTCCTTTGCGAAAGTTGATATCCTTTTTATAAGGAGGAATACATCGTAGCGTATTTGGAATGCGATATACGACTTACGGATATCATTTTCAACAAAACCGCATTTGGGTTTCATTAAAGGAAAAAATAATACTTGAAGATATTATTACATTTACAAACGTGTCGTGTTTAAAATAAGGACTACCGTCTGATGAAGAGAATTATGATGTGTATTATCACATACTGTATACTCGTAAACGGGTGCTGTTAGCGGGTGCGGTTTTTTTGGGACTTTAGAGATATTATAACCAAACTTTCGTTTTTGACTAAATATGATTAGATAAATCATGTTACATTGTTTGTTTTATTTGTTAATATTTAATTACTGTATACGGCCTTTTTATAAATAAAAAGGAAATAAACCAACTTGTATGTTTTTTTTGTATATAATTATATTTGACTTGTATTTAATTGACTTAAAAAAATCTTGCTCAGTTTCTAACTGTGTTCTCAGCAATGTTATGATGGACTTGTAAAAATATTTTTTATAATTAACTAGCCACCCGTCCCGGGTTCACACGAGTGCTATAAACCTTCCTCTTGAATCACTATATCAACTAACAGTAGTCGGACAGACAGCGACAGCGACTTTGTTTTATACTATAACTAGCGGTTCGCCCCGGCTTCGCATGGAACTCTAATCAATTTCAATTTTTTTATGGCATATGTCAATCGGGAATAGTGTGTGTGTCAGAAACAGTGGAAAAAAAAAATCAGCCTAGTCGTTTTGGAGCATATTCAATCCAATCCTTTCCTCTTTAGTATAGATATACCTACCTAGTGATACTAATAAGTGATTTATATTCGCATCAAACTTTTGAAAATATTCATAATCTCGGATACCTGGGAGTAAGTTTTAAGCAGGGTGTGAAAAATAGAAAAGGGGTTTGTATGACACGATATGAAATTGGAATGAGATGGAGGCATCTCAGGTCGTACCCACACGCCGAAAGGGTTGTCCATATACTACCGAATAGAGTGGAAACAAAATGTTACAGTTCATAATAATTTCTGATGCCTTCGCGGTTATTACACATTGGAATGAAACGACTGAGCTAACAATAGTCTAACGCTAACTTTAGCCTTAGACTATTGTCAGCTCAGTCGTGCTACGATTATGGAAACTGTAAAGAATCCGAAACGTCAGCTAATAAAATAAAATAAAATTACGCGAGTAAAATCCGTTAATAGTTGTTACATTCCAATGTTACAATTCATTTAGATCTACGTTTTTTATCTCTTCCAATATATTAAATTATATACTCTGTTGTAACTGTATTTATTATCTTTTATGTAAAATAAAATTTAATAATACAGTCATTTTAACACAGTCTTTTTAAAATTTAAATAGATCACATTGGAAACCTTAAACCTTAGACCTTTAAGTTTTGTGCAATACTATCCTTCTAATATTAAAACTAAGTGTTTGTAGTGGTTTCACTCGCGTGACATTATTTTTACCCACGTGATAATTAATAAGTAGAAAGGTTTTATACAAGGGGGGCTAGACAAGGTGCCAAAGTTTTACGTTAACGCTGAACGTTGGCACCAAAATGTATGGGATTTGACATCCGCGAACGACTGTCACGTACGTCACAAACGTTCGCGGATGTCAAATCCCATACATTTTGGTCGTTTCGTTTAACTTTAACGTTGATCGTTGGCACCTTGTCTACGCCCCAAGGTCAGTAAACAAACGCACAAAAAAACAACTCTCGCATTACATATCACTAAATATATATAAAAGTGGATGAAGTATGAAAGTTCTTTATTCGATAAAATTTAGCACACAAATAGTTTATAAATTTAACATTATAAGAAAAGTTTCAAGCAAGTGAAATCGCCTACGGTTAATATATAAGAAAATATAATAACAATCTGCCGTATGCACATTGATATTTCATTTTACCACAAACTCATATTTGTGGTATTTTATGGTATTAAATATCACGTAAGAAACGCCTTGTCAATTAGTAATTATTGGATATACAGTTCATAAACATTCGGCTAATTGATATAACGATATTCGGCGAAACATATTCGGCGAAGTATATTCGGCGAAGCATATTCGGCGTTTTGATAACGTCCCGAGTAAGATGGCCCCGCCGCTACAAATCCAACGATAAAGCCTTCATTACCCACGTGTCAACCCTCTTCTCCGTGCGTCTTCGTCACCACTTCAATCTTTTCGCGGATATTACTCTTAAATTATGACAAAAGTGCTAGATCGTAGCTGCATAATGAACTTGGTGGGTAAATGTTGAAACAGATTTACCCTTCGTAGCTTCACTCTGTTTATATCTGAATCGTAATAGCTTTTATGTTTATTTTATCTATACTAATATTATAAAGAGGAAAGGTTTGTGTTGGTGAGGAATGGACTGTAATGAAAGCAATAGGATAAAGGAATATAGGGATTTAATAAGTAACTTTACAAACACAATATCACAACACAACTTAACCAAATCAAACTAAGTGACAATTGAAAACAATCGATTTATAAAAAAGGGCAATAGCCAATAAAATTAAAACTATATACACACAGCAAGGAGTACGCAACAGTTTGTTTGTTTGTTTAGATTGAATAGGCTCCAGAACGGCTGGACCGATTTAAAAAATTCTTTCACTGTTGGGAAGCTACACTATACTGTAAACAAAAGATGATCCGTGCGAAACCGGGGCGGACTGCTAGTTTTGAATAACTTAGAAATACCTTAATTATATATCCAATATAATTAATTAGACACATGTATAATTTATTTATGTAAAGAAACAATGATATAATATTTATTTAAGTCAGTTCAGTTTAAGTATTACCTGTTATTTATTAGTTATAAACAAAAAAATTAACATTGAAACATCGCAAATAGTATATATTAAATAATATATATTTATATATTAAATATTAAAATTCATTGTCATTAATAAATAACAAGAAAGTGTAAATAAAATATTCCTGATCTCGCCCTATATCTATACTAATATAATAAAGAGGAAAGATTTGTACCTATTTTTGTATGTTTGTAATGAATAGGCTCAAAAACTACTGGACCGATTTTAATAATTCTTTCACTGTTGGGAAGCTACGTTCACCCTGAGTAACATAGGCTATAGAATATTTTGAAAAAAAATAGGGATCCGTGCGAAACCGGGGCGAACCGCTAGTACTTAATAATATAAAAACTAGCTGACCCCGTGGAGTTTGTACCGCAGTACAGGGATTGATGGTCGAAGGGTAAATATTTAGTGTTGTATGTATTTTCCAATGCGGAATCATAAAACAATAAAATAAAAAATAACACCAAATATTGAAAAGAAAAGCTTAGGGGTGGACCATTCACGACATTTAGGGGTATCGAAAGGAGAGTTTGGCCGATTCTCAGAACGGTCCAGCCGTTTCGGAGGAGTTTGGTAACAAACACTGCGACACGAGAGTTTTAGAATATATAAATACTAGCTTCTGCCCGCGACTTCGTCAGCGTGGAACTCCTCCTTTTTTGCAGTCGGTTAAAAAGTAGCCTATGTTCTTTCTTAGGCTTCAGACTTTCTTTGTACCGAATTTCATTTATATCGGCCCAGTAGTTTTAGCGCGAAAGCGTAACAGACAGACAGACAGACAGAGTTACTTTCGCATTTATAATATTAGTAAGGATCAATAAAAATTGTTATATTCAAATAAAAAAACGCATGCTTGTTACAAATTAGTTCTGAAACAGGGAATGGGAGCTTCACTTCCAGCGAGAACAAATATTGGATCACAGTTCAAAAGATCGTGCACGAACAATGTTCCTAACAAGCTGCCTAAGATAATACAGAAGATACTAACTTCAGTTCGGTTGAAGCGGGGATTCATTCTGTGCTACGTAAAGTCTTTAGATGTTTGGAGTTAGACCTCTTGGACTGCGTTTGTCGCTATTCACAGCACTAACTTTTCAAATGTCTTTTTGCAGCATCTGCCAAATTCGAATCGAAAAGTTTTTCTTTATCTTTGAAAGTCTAGCTTGGTAACGACCCAGCTTATCTTCTCTTGAGGATCATCGCTAAGTTCTAACTTCATCTAAGAAAACTTACAATAAATAAACTAAGCTTGTTCATTTTTATAGGACAATCAACAATCCGAGTTTGAGTAAAAAGTTGCCTTTTGGGAAACGAAGTCTTTTTAAGTTTCTTTGTTATGTATTTGAATATTTTCTTAATATAAAGTTTAATCTTGTAACTTACTTCGATAGTAACGCAGTGTTCATTTGTAACTTTCATCTATGCATAAAAAAATATATCAAAATATTCTTATATAAGATATTCATATCGCACCTTCGGTGGCACAAGGGCACAATTGTCAAAAAATCCAAAATTGAGTTAAGTATACAGAAATGTTCCAATTTTTTTTTTGAACATTTCTGTATACTTGGCTCATTTTTATTATCCCTCACTGGCTCAATTTATCTCAATCCAATAAATTCAAATTAAAAAATCGTCATAGGCATACGAGTATTTAAATAAAGGTAAATAAGTGCTACACGTGGACTAATTCTAAAAATACTTATGTCCGTAGAAGGTTGTAGCCAACTAATCGCTAAACATTGGACCGAACAGGTCACCTCGTTAATGGAGAACGAGCTTAGAATATATTTCAGCCACCGTTCAATTACTCTTACAGCGTCATTTAATGTAGATTGTTTTCAATAATAACAGTAGCTTGTTATCCTAATTTTAGACAAAATACGTAAGCAAGACCATTTCTTTTTTGTTAAGAAAATTACCCGCTGCGAAGACTGCAAGGGATGTCGGGTCCGACGGAATTCCGGCGTTGTCGCTCGTTGGACGTGATTCCTCTCTAGACATGATTACGTCTATTCTTATATTGTGAAAGATGAATGGAGACCCGCCGGCCAAGAAGTCAATTGCTCACAGTTTGCAACTTGGCGAAATAAACGCTTCACCATCTTTACACTATTTAGGTCTGGACGTTGGAACTTCACAGATTAATCAAGAATTACAAGCGTGGTCGGAAGATTTTATCTTGCCTATAAAGCGTTAATTTGGCAGCAGATCGGAAATTAAATATAAAATAGCAATCTTCATTTAACTACGCTATTGTGTTTCTTTACAACCAATACTAAGCCGATTTGTGACTCGCGTACAGTAAAACCACGCAAATAGGTTCTACGAAAGTATTTTTGGCATTTCGCCATGCGCTATAATCATGTGATTTTGGCGCACCCTTAAATTACAGATTCAGTGATTGGTGTTTCTTTTGTTTTGCTGGTGGAGCCATTGTATAAAGATATATACAGCAATACACACATCTCTACAAGATGTCTTTAAAATTTTCATATCTAAATTAAAAACACGTTCATTATAAGCATTTTGAAACCTCGAGGCTCTCTTTTTAGGTGCCTTGCTAAAGAAAAAGTTTAGCGATGCAACGTTTTGATATTTTTTATTTTTGACATTCTTATTCTCTGGCGATATAAGTATCTACTTATTATGTGTTTCGCTATATACGTAGACGACTATTTTGCAAAATATCAATTATTCAGCTTATCTGATAAAAGAATCGGCTATAAAAGACTACTAGATTGCAAAGTTCTATCCTATCAAATAAAGTATCCAGCCGAACGTGTAAAGGAGCTTACTGAATAAATTATTTGATCTCAATAGGATAATCCGTTTATCTCGCATGACCTTTAATAGGTCTTTGATGAAATCATAATGAGTTTCAGTACTTTGATTTGTGACCCCTTTCTATTTTAATTTCACTTTAGCTATACTTTGTTGATAAACAGAAAATAAACACGTTAACAAATAACTGAACACTGTCAATCATTTCTGCATTCCTTTTCAGTACCTTAAGTATACTTATTACGAGTTTTTATACTTTATTAAGTACCTCTTTCTGAAATTAAGTCAATATTTTTAAGAGTGCATCAATCACTGCAAATGACATTAATCTTTTAAGTTTAGAACTTAATCATAATTAATAATGTTTTGAAGAATTGTCTTCAGAGTTTTATAAATATATGTGGCTTTGGGTAGGTATATAGGTAAGTACTTAAGCAATTAATAATTAAGTAAGGTACCTTAATAAACATTTTAAATCAATTTTCAGATTGTCATTTCATCTAATTACACACTTCTTACCGGTAGGCACAGACCTACAAGTAGATACACTGTCCATACTTATATTATAAGTAATTAATAGTATAATAACCTACCTAAACAAATTTAAATAAAATTTAATGGAACCTTGATAAATGTGTTGTGTAATGAAATTTATGTGGTATGTACGTACGATTCAAAATATACTATTAAATTTCACGCGAGTGAAACCGGCGGGCAAAACCAGTGATTTTACAAAAAACACTTTTATGAAACCGCTTCGTTTCAAAGCCACTAAAATTCGATTCGGAACAGTTACGATCCGCAATGAAAATGTACTGGTTGTTTTAAATCGGCAATGTTAACTAAAATGCGGTTACGTGTGTACATATAATCCAAAGCACGCTAGTACATGACATTACAAAACTGTATTGAAGCAGACTACCTACAGTTCTGTAATATAATACCATCTAGCGGTTCGCCCCGGATTCGCACGGATCTCTATTTTTTTTATTTTCTATAGCCTATGTTCCTCGTAAATAATGTAGCCTTCGAATGGTAAAAGATTTTTTAAAAACGGTCTAGTAGTTTTTGAGCCAAAAGACCCCTATATTAGAAAATATTAAACTTAGTCAACTACATAATAATATACCTACCATTAGAAGGATAATAGTGATATCATATTTTGTAACTAAGGGAGTAAACTAAACCCACTACTTTAGGCGTTCCCTATGTAAATCGAGTTTAAATTTTGAAATTATACGATAACAATGCGCCTTGGTCATTAAAATGCCATTAATTGACCTCTTTTTGGAATTTAACAAAGTTGGCATTTGGATCGCAACGAACACGCGAGAGTGAGCGGGAAGGATGAGAAAATTCTATCTCTCACTCACTCTAAGTCATTATTTTATAAGTCTATAAAAGACCCTGTAACGAATCCGTTCAGTTTGCCAAACGGGGTTTGAATCGGGCACCGCTTAACACTTTATCCTCTATACTAATATAAAAGCCCTTTGTTAAAGATTTAACTTGATTGCAGCTGCAATTCAATTACTTAAGCCGGATACTGCTTACTTTAAATTTTTCAGATCAGTAACTTTTAACGCATATCAGCATAATATGTCTAAAAATTTTAGTCTTCGTAGAATTGTACTTCTCGCATTTTTAGTCTGATTTTATGGAATATCGATCTCTCAACTAATGTTGGTAAGTTATGACCTTGGAAAGTAGAAAGGAAATATGAGCCAACCGCGAGATATTTAATTTCAGTAATAGTTTTAAATGCACATATCGTTTTATATTATTATAAATATCTTATACTTATAACGAAACGTTGAGGCAGTTTATTGTAATAATGTATTTGGTTAAGCGCTCAAGTTTTTTTTTGTAGTTGCATAAGTCGAAATACGCATAGCCCACTAGCACAATATTTTATTTTTATCATATATTACAGACAAATAGTCAGTGCTGGCCATGTGCAGTTACTGCCTGAATATTGTCGTAAATTTCGGTCACAGTAGGAACTCTTTGTCTTGGCTGCGACCGCTTGATGCACCACTGAATTTCGTGACCAGTAGTGACTTAAATAATCTGCTACCAAAACTAAATAATATTTTATATATGAGTGAGTTTCAACAAATAAACAGAGTATGCTTTAACCAACAGGCTCTTTGTTTATTACCTAATCAAATTTACAAAGGAAAAAGCTGTCGTACCTATTAATTATATATTATTTTAAACTAATATTATAAAGAGGAAAGATTTGTATCTATTTTTGTATGTTTGTAATGAATAGGCTCAAAAACTACTGGGCCGATTTTAATAATTCTTTCACTGTTGGGAAGCTACGTTCACCCTGAGTAATAAAGGCTACCTATAGAATATTTTGAAAAAAATTAGGAATCCGTGCGAAGCCGGGGCGAACCGCTAGTCGATACATAAAACGAAACTTATCAATCATGTAAAACGGCTCACAATTTAGTTTCCTTCAAACAGGACCTTTTTTATAACTGTTATGTTGTTCTTTATAAATTAATTTTATAAATGCTAATTTTCACTTATTTCTAATACCATAGTCTTAACATAACTTCAATAACAATTACAATTCTGAATTATATTAGATGCAAGAGAAACTCTGCCCATTAACATTGTAAAATAGAATTGAACTTTATAATTTATTTGAAATTGTAAAATCAAATTCATTACGGTTTTGCCAGTAATCCCGGGCAAGGTGTGGTTCGCTGTGCGCGGTTGGAAGTGGAAAACCCAGGGTATTATACATTATGCGGGATAAATTGGAAGTCGATAAAACCATTCCTATCCCATATTGAACTTAGTCTATACGAATAAAATTTTATTCACACTTTATTATATAATATCTCCTGCAAAGCTGGCGGCGAAATTAAAAGGCAGTTTATTATTATTACAATGAGAACTAACGGTTATCTTAGTAATAGAGCTTTTACAATTAAAAATGTGTAATAGATTAAAATAAATACTTAATTATAACGTTACCTTGGACCGTCCAATGATTAGATGATACTTAATAATTTCTGATGCCTTCGCGGTTATTACACATTAACGTTAGACTATTGTCAGCTCAGTCGTGCTACGATTATGGAAACTGTAAAGAATCCAAAACGTCAACTAAAAAAAAAAAAAAAAATACGCGAGTTAAATCCGTTAACAGTTGTTTCATTCCAATAGATAATACTTGTGAACTTATTACGACCAATCTTATATTATCAACAAAGAATATTTTGTTACAAATCTTTATTGTTTGCCAACATTGAATTCCAAGCTGATTTTAAACTCCGACAATAACCGAATTAAAAAAAAAATCAAGACATCAACACCTTTAAAGAACATATAGTGGGGCAATCGTCTAACGATTCTGAAGTTTTCAGATATCAGCGAAATAAGTACCTACTAGGAGAGCAGTTTTTCACGTCCCGTAGCGCCTGTGCAGTGTGATTACAAAGGCATTTTCCCGTTCCACTCGAGACATAGCTTGTTTTATTCAGTGTTAGTAAAGCCTTCCCTTTCTACAACGACAATGCTTGGATCACTCCTATTGTAGTGTGTATAGAGTTAGACGATTAGGAGTTTCAATAACAGTCCGCGACGCGCATAATCTATAGCTGTCATCAAATCCTTAGCTCAGTGATAAAGTAAAATTTTGCCGAGTCATTGTGTTAATGTTTCATGCTACGACTTAATATAGTATGTGCGTTTATAGTTTATTTTCGTGTATATATATTTGCTTAAACTATATCTATATCCATATTTCATGATCATTAACATTAGTGTACCTACTTTAATAATTTTTTGATGCCTTCGCGCAAACAATTTTAAACGGATTTAACTCGCGTATTCTATTTTATTGGCTGACGTTTCGAGCCTTTACAAATTCCATAATCGTAGCATGACTGAGCCGACAATGTTCTTATGCTACAGTGATTAATACAGCTATGCAAACTACCTTATTTATTAAAATACAAAATTTTAAGTAGGTACTACCCTGTTATAAATTATGAGTATTGTCAGTACAATCGTGCTACGATTATGGAATCTGTAAAGGCTCCGAAACGTCAGCCAATAAAATAAAATACGCCAGTTAAATCCGTTTAAAGTTGTTTCATTCTAATTTTAATGTACTTTGTAAAATTACTTACAGATTAAAACAGGTTAAGCTAAATTTTATCATTGGAATGAAATAACTTTAAACGGATTTAACTCGTGTATTTAATTTTATTAGGTGACGTCGGAGCCTCATCCATAATCCGAAAATTTATTATTTTCCTTCTCTATATTTTACTAAAGCCGTTTCTATAGTTTCTTAAACATGTCATGTGGTATACAAACGTAAATACATTTTCTTTATTATTATGAACTACTCGGGGTGTATTATTTTAAAACCAATTTTCTATAAAAGCTGCTATTATGGCGTTATTCAGCATGGAGTGGAGTAGATGTTTGAAAAATGTTCAAGTATTTAAGTTTGTTCCTGACTTTGTGAAAGGCTCGATAAGTTTTTTTCCGTGAGCGAAGAATGGAGTAGAATAGGCGCCATTACTGAAAAAGGAAATGCAAAGTGCGCGCAATAAATAGGACTGAAGACGAAAGACTAGTGATACCGAGGGGGGACAATTTTATGCAGTTCTTTAAAAAATGCAACGAAATAATGAATGCCTCGGTGATTACAAATGCCATCATTCTTTCGTTGACGGGATACAATTCAAATAGGTACCTACAAAATTTATTTTTAATACTACGCAAGTTATAATTTCCTAAAAACTTCTAGTTTATAGTAATAACTTCTTGTTTAATAATGAGACGCTAACTAAAACAATATATACTACCAATAAATTAATGAAATAAAATATTAAAAAGATAGGTAATTTCTAACAATTCTACAAGATCATCTCCTGTCTTCTTTAGATTAATATTTTATAGTTTTTTATGTATTGCATGTATAAATAATCTATACTAATATTATAAAGAGGAAAGATTTGTACCTATTTTTGTATGTTTGTAATGAATAGGCTCAAAAACTACTGGACTGGACCGATTTGAATAATTCTTTCACTGTTGGGAAGCTACGTTCACCCTGAGTAACATAGGCTATAGAATATTTTGAAAAAAATTAGGGATCCGTGCGAAGCCGGGGCGAACCGCTAGTTTCATGTATTTTAGTTTACTTAATAGCAATGTTAAATAGTAGGTACGTTTGTGTTTGCGATAAATAATTAAACTGGTATAAGTTAATTAAATCTATAATGTAAATGTCATAAAATCGCCACGACAGCCAATTACAATAAAATAAAATGAATCATATATTTTTAAAAACAACACAATTTATTCCAGTTAAAACTATTGTAATTATAATCTATCAGATAAGTACATTAAATATTGGATTGGATTTTTTTTTGTCAAAATATGACAAACATACATGCGTGTTAGTGCTAAATTGTGACGTCATTATGCGGTAAAAAGTAATCCGTCATGCGTAACTTTAACTATTTCATAAATTTTGCTTAGTTGACAAAATAAAAATACGTGTTCAAATAGACAATCTCTAACTGACTAAAAAATTCACTACACAAGCCCATATCATAACGCAATTACAGTCTTTGACACGAAATCAGTGTTGGATGGAACATGACGTCAGAAGTTCGAGCGGTATCAATAGGAAACTAGAAATGCTAACGACTCATATTCATCGTAATCGACACCCTGTAATGATGACGCGGCAAACGATTTTCAAAGCTATACGATATTATTATATATCCATGTTTATAAAGTTTAAATTGACTTATTCACTGATTGACTGTTATCAAATTGCTGATAGTAGAACCTGGAAATTATGACGTGAGTACTAAGAATCTTCCAAAGAGGTAAAAGAGTTTAAAGGTATACCTATACAATATACATGGGATTCGTCCACGCGTATAAAACTTATTAAAATACTAGCGGTCCGCCCCGGCTTCGCGCGGATCCCTAATTTTTTCCGAATTTATTATAGCCTATGTCACTCACGAATGTGCAGCTTCCCAACAGTTGAAGAATTTTTCAATTCGTACCAGTAGTTTTGGAGCCTATTCAATCCAAACAAACAAACATTTCCTATTTATTATGTTAGTATAAATTTTGTATATTACTTAAATTATTAATTTGATACTAAAAGTTGCACAACTAGAAAATATATTTCAAAAGATTTATTGTCTTGCTACAATTTTTATCATTTTATGAAATCTCAAGTATTATTACGAATGAATGGAAGTTTTAAAATATTATATGGTATTTATTAATAAATATGTTTTTAAATGTACCAAATAACTTTATAATACAGTAAATGTCTTAAATGCTATTACAATTTAAGCATTTAACAATAAACGCATTTCTGAATTAATATTTAAAACCCGACACTTTAAAAATTGGAAATTATTATAAAACCATTTTTGTATCTACAAACCAACTATGCTACTTGAAATGTTAAATGTGTATAAAACAAAGTCTCCATTAGCTACTCGCTGTATCAACTTTGTACTGTAGCCGTGATATAAAACTATTACTTAGGGGCCGTTCAAGTATTACGTAAACACAATGTGGGGGCGGGGGGGTCTATGTATTGCTTATTTTGGATGACATGAGGGGTAGGGGAGTCTAGACGATGATTACGTCATCGGTAGTAAAATTACTTTTTTACACGAATGGCAACCCTTACATTGTTTTTGCTTGAAAACGTAACGCATTTTCGGGGATTCACGCAAATAATGCATAATTATAATAGTTTCTGATGCCTTCGCGGTTATTACACATTGGAATGAAACAACTATTAACGGATT
Organism: Polylopha cassiicola; assembly: GCA_038024825.1. Taxonomy (NCBI): domain Eukaryota; kingdom Metazoa; phylum Arthropoda; class Insecta; order Lepidoptera; family Tortricidae; genus Polylopha; species Polylopha cassiicola. Next base: position 17,403,925 of record CP149045.1, on the reverse strand, counting down.
TAACTCGCGTATTTATTATTTTATTTTATTCAGCTCAGTCGTGCTACGATTATGGAAACTGTAAAGAATCCGAAACGTCAGCTAATAAAGGTGGTAATAGGTGTTTCATTCCAAAATGCATAATTATCTTTAGGCACTCACTTTAGAACCGAGTAGAGGAATTACCGCGCGCTATTCACTTGTCAAAATTTTCTGTCAGTGTATTTTTTCGCGACTATAATATTTTTGTAACTTAGGTACTCTATGTTGAAAACCGTATAAGTAAAATCTAATCTCCATACTAAATCTTTTTTTTTATTCAAATCATAATTATACTTAATAAATATTTAAAAAACAATACATTCATGAAAAAATATTTACGTAAGCATAGGGGGAGGGGTAAGAGGTTTGCTTACTTTTGCTTGACAAGGGGGGTTAATAATTGTAATAATTCTGCTTACGTAATACTTGAACGGCCCCCTACTCTAAAGTTGTAAATGTAAATAGTGAGCCATGCATCAAACTATGTATTCAATATTACAGTACGGTGGTTACTACTGGTTACCAATATTATTATTTAGGTAACACAAAGTTATAGCGATTGATGTTGGACTACCCAAAGCTTTCATTTCGCACACCTAGATCTAAAGAGAGCTAACTCAAAAACTTAAAGATTTGGTTATTTTTGTACCAAGACAAGAGTAGAAAAGTTCGCGACTACCAATGAGACTTGAACACACCTATGCCATTACGCTTTTTACGATTACATAGTAATAAATATTTTGAAAATTTGAGTTATGCACACCATTGAATTTCTTACAGCAAAACCTCTACCACTAAAACAGATTTAAGCTAACTCTTCTAGATTCATTATAAAAAGCATAAATATTTATGCTTTTTTCGATACCTATTTGAATATTCTGTATATATATACAGAAAAGTATGTGTTACATTATAATCAATTTTTCGCCTCTCCCGAAAAAAATACTTTTTTGAGTTAGCTCCCTTTATACATTTGAGTTCGATTTCAGACTGTTATCACGGAAAACTTCGTATCGCTACGGAATTTTGATTAGTTCCTTACTTCGCTTGAATATTATTTTTTTAAACATCCGTAAAATATCGTTGTTTTACTAGAATAGTGATACAAGACGATATTTTGGTACTGTATACATTTCGTGTTGTCTCACTATTCTAGTCTGTACTCTGTACTAATATAATAGAGAGGAAAGGTTTCTTTGGTTGATTAGCTCCAAAACGACTGGAACGATTTGAAAAATTCTGTCACTGTTGATAAGCTACACCATGCCCGAGTAACATAGCCTATAAAAAAAGGGATCCGTTCGAAGCCGGGGAGGCCAGCTAGTTTATTTATAATTTTAGATTGAACATAACAACATAACTCTGGATCACCTCAGTCATAGATACAGGGAAAATCAGTCTGAACAAATTAATTTATTTTATAACAAATGAATTTGTTTCATTTGGTAGGTAGGTTTTGATTAATCCAAAATTCACAGAAGCAATCCAAAATTCTAAGAATATCTAAGTTATGTAAGGGATTTGCTTCGTCAGTTAGATTGCCTAATAAATGTGCTTGAGTCTGCAACTAAACAGTTATTGCAAAATTAATATTCAAGTTACAGTAATACTACAGAATAGTGAGCACCAACTAGTGAAACGAACCGAGATGTTGTCATTTTGATATTAATTTTAACTGTTAGTAAATTCAGTGCATTCTCAGATTAGTGCAAAATAGAGGTCATATAAAAGTAGAATTTGTTTCATTGATGAAGAAAGTATTTACTACTAGCTTCTGCCCGCGACTTCGTCCGTGTAGAACTCCTCCTTTTGTGCAGTCGGTTAAAAAGTAGCCTATGTCCTTTCATATCGGTCCAGTAGTGTTAGCATGAAAGCGCAACAGACAGACAGACAGACAGATTTACTTTCGCATTTATGATATTAGTAGGAATTTAATATCAGTGCTAATTACAATATTTTTTTTCTCTTTTTAAGAAGACCTGCTGATCAGCTATTAAAAAATATACGCGGTCGACTTGAGAACCTCCTCCGTTTTTTTCGTCGGTTGAAAAAGGGCGTGTATTCCATATAAGATCATAAATGTTTGCTTTATGATAGTTACTCACCCCGTTCCTGCAAGCGCCAGAATAATTTTAGGTCGCTAATTTATGCATTTTTTGCGCTAGAATAGTTTTCGTAGTTTTTTGTTTTAATTAGGTAAAATTTGAAAAAATATCTCACCAATAAAAAAAATGCATTGAATTACAGAAGTACGTACAAGAAGTTAAAATAATATCCCAAAACCATAAGATACGTAAATGTACAGCAACGATAAAATATCATATATATTCCCTTAAGAGGATTATTTATGTACCAGTTACAAAAATATGACAAAATGGGTAGCCCTCCATGATTTAAAATGGAAGCTGAAATGGATTTTCTGAAATTAGTTTCTTCGATGGATCGCGTTTGATGTGACAGTTTGAAGAGGGTGTTATTTGGGTATCGGCTCAATCTTACGTCCACCCTATGTGATGTTCCGATCTCTACTTTATTTCCGGTTTCGGATAGCACTGACAGAGCTAGTTAAACGCACTTAATATCGCTTCCAAACCCGCTATTCGGGAAGAAACATTGCTCCTGTATAACGGTTTGCATCCTTTAATTATTCCCTTCTAATGACTCTAATGCGAGTCATACGAGAACCATAATGATATAACTGCCAAAAGCGTTGCAATTTGAGTAATACGATCATTCATCTAAAACTGTACCTACTCAAGAACTTAGGTGTCCTTTTGAGATGGTACTTATTTTTTGATCATTATAATTGTATCCAGCAAATTATGCCGCAATTGGATAGGGCACGGACTTCGATAGGGGTTTTAATCATATTCTGAGATAAGTCATAGACTGAAGTCCCTAACAGTGTTGCCAACTCCTAGAAATTCGAGTCGCTAAACTCAAAGTCAAAAGTCGCCAGAAAGTCGCTAAAACTAAAACATAACCATAAAATGTTCGGGGACCCCCCCCCCCCTAAAATAATATACAAATGGAACTTCAATTAAATAAAATTTTAATTTGGTGCGCTATCGCGTTTGTCGTTTTCCATATTATGTATCTCTTGGCATTGAATAATTATGTGTCGATTTGACAAAAAATGTATCTATTATTGGCTCTAGAACTGTTTTAATTTGTACTCCAAAAGTCGCCAGATAAGTCGCTAAACTATTTTTGTCGTCAAAACTTTTTTTTGGTTGCTAAGCCTTAAGCAAAAGTCGCTAGTTCTAGCGACAAAATCGCTAAATTGGCAACACTGGTCCCTAAGGAAAGCGTAGACGTGGCCTTAAATAGACCACGTGGCGGACGATCGCCGCGGAGGTGAAGAATATAAGGAAGACCTGGAAGCGAGCTGAAGCGTGAAGCTCAAGAATTACCGGGTTGGCAACCCATTATAGAGGCTCCAGGCTCCGGTTGAGGACATAGAAATGACAATATGTCCAAGTTTCTTATTCAAGTTCAGTATCACAAGCACAAGAATGTGACGTGGGTGAATGGGTGAAAATAATGAAATAAAACCATTTTACATTTAATTAATTTCCAGACATCTATGTTGCAGTTCAAGAACTTATTCATAACGCTAAGCCATAACACGAAGATGCTCTGTCTAATAGCTCTGTTATTTTCGACCGTTTTTAGTGCCTTTCTTAACGTAATGCTCATGGTACTTTTATATCTACCGCTACTTAGCATCTGCATCGTATCCGCCTCTCACGACGCCAACTGCCATGACATCCGTACTTGGTTTTTATAGCTTTTTGCGTTTTTATTTCCTCCCGTCTCCTAGATAATTCTTATTACTATCTTATGTTCGAGTCAACTTTAAAGAGGCAGTTTTCTAGCGATCTCACAAGGCGAAAAATAGCTAACGAAACTCTTAATCATTTAAACCAGTGGATTATTATTTATAAAAATCTCTTAACTAGCAGAGACGTTTCAAAAATCTATACCTATTGAACATTTGACGCACATTAATTGCGCTTTAACAAAAGCATGAATAGCTCAACACCAAATTCCTATTTATATAACTTCGACACAAAAGAAATCGACGGTCATAATTATACTTACCACACGTAAAGGTTTAGCAGTAAAAGGTACATTCTATAAACAGTGAGGTGTACTCTGAAACCACGTTTTATATGTAAATGGGCTTTTCCGTTAGCAAAGTGCTCTTTTCTTGGTGATCCCGTGACATACTCGTAAAATGAATTTTACGTGGCACCGTATCCGCACTCTGTATCGAGGGTAAGCCTATCTAAGAAGATACTATTATTGATTTATGTATCAGATTGAAAACTATCACATCACCTAAATAGTCAAAGTTGAAAACGTTAAACGTATTTCATAAGCTCATTCGGGATGGTTAGGTACATATTGATGGTTAAAATAATTTCGCTTTTTGTGCACTTGTTGTGTGTAAAGTTTTGTGCAATAAATAACTAGCGGTGAAGTAGCTTTTTTAGATGAGGTGTTTTATCCACTAAGAATTAAAATAGTTGATTTACTATTGAAGCGTCTTACTTCCTTATGCCTATTTCTAACGTAATAAATTTCCAAATAAGCAGTTCACATACTCGTTAAATCTCGCGCTTGGCTTATTAACGTTTTTGTCAGCCACTTCATACTCTAAATATATAACGCACCATAAATTTAATGAAGTAACGAAGCATGAACGTAGCTTGATGGGGCCAGAAGTGCCTCGTGCTTTAACGGTGTTAGGAAACGTGTTTCCCTACATAGACGTTTATAAAAACGCAAAAAAATGTTTAAAATTTACACTTATTTAAATCCTAATACACATATTAATTTTTAGCAAAAAATGAAACATTTTTTCAGAACGGCGTCTCTTTTTTATACTTAGCAAGAGTCAATATGACGTACTTTTACAAAGAATGAGTAAATACGTTCTATATAGAATAGAATGATAGCGAAACTTACTAAAATTGATTAATTCCCCTTTCCCTCCAATAAATTGTGGGTATGAGTAGCTATGCTCCAAATCTTTAGTATGCGCCTGGCTATCCGAACTCATTAATGAATGGTTCAATCAGCAATGCGCGGTGCGAATACAAAATAAACTCATTACTGTAATGACTGCAGTCATTATTCGCTGAAGAGACTTGAAAATATTAAGACCAGTCTCCCAGAATTAACATTCCGGGCGAGGCTACTTTAGAAATTTCTTTTCGTTCCCTCTGAAATAAAGGCGTAACCTTTACCCATTTTAACATTTTTCACAGTAAGGAATATTAATTAGAAAGAAAATTTTCCTTTAAATAAAATATTTGGCTTACGTAATCTCCATTTCGACTTAAATATTATTTTGCTCGTTTTGTAGCTCTGGCGATGAAGAGCAATTTACAATTTGTATTTATATTTCACGCGTAATTTTATTCATGTTCTTTCCACTTAACCAATATTTTAAGCAGATTACGTAGATATTATAATATACATATTATAGGTACTATTCAAGTATGAACAAATCCATATAAACACGATTCCCTACAACAACCACAAGCCAAGAATGGTGCACAAATATCTACTAGTAACTTAATAAATACCAATACACTCAACGCTTAGATATTCGATGGGTACCTTCAAAACACTTCCACTTTAGTCTCGTCTCAGGTTATAAACTATTTGCGTGCTAAATTTAATCCAATTCCGTATATTACGTACTACGGAACACATCGTCACAAACTTTGATGTATATACAAATATATGAGGATAAAAAAATATGCATTGCTAGGCCATGAGAACACTTACCATCATGTGAGTCATATATGTAAATGACATTCTTCCATCCATAGTTAGTGACGGTATCAATGACAGCGCGGTGGTAGTCCGGTCTCAAGCTGACTGCATAGTCTATTAGACCCGATGATGGCGGGATAACCTACAAATAAATGTTCCAATGTATGTTTTATATTTTTCATAGTTTCTGAGAATAAGTGATTTCAAGGCGGATACAACTTGGAATTTCACTCTGCACCGATCGAAAGGCATCGAGGTGTTCATAGCCAATTCCTGCATAAAATATTATAAGAAAACTTCTTTCTAGTTCACTTGTAATTCTATTATTTCTTGAGAGTAAATGTAAAACAGACTTTTCGAGCACCAGAAAATATCCCAGGCTCGTAATGCATAATACATAAGAAACTTTTTTTTAAAGATCAAAGTTGGTTTTATTTCTTTCTTAAAACTAGATTTCACGGGGGAGTGATAAAAATACTTCAAAAAGCCACAAGGGGAGTGAAGACAAAAGTATAATATCATTTACATTTTCCATTCATTTAAAGTAACAGGTAAGGATGGTGACATTTAACATTAGGCATTTTTGGCCACTGTCAGAAACAAAAGCGGGATCAAAAATGAAGAATACTTTTATGTTTCTTATAACTGTCAAAAACAAAAATAACGGCCTGCTTCACAATATCCAGCTCATAGTGGGTTATTTTTAGCTGTTAAATACATTGTTTTACGCTAAATAGTTAGGTAACTAAACAAATTGTTCGCTGGATGAATTCTGAATGGTTTTTGAAACTTGTATATTAAAACGAACGTGCCGTCCGTAATTTGTTAAGTAAGCTCGAAGTGGACACTAAATTATTTTCGCCGCATGACAGGGCACTGTCGTCAGACAGTTTTGCTATGCTTTCGTTATACGGCATAGCAGTCCTTGGTCCTGCATTATGCATAGAATATACGTAGCGCTCTCGTCTGAGGGGTTTTAAACAGCCGAATTATTCTAAACTAATAAGTGTTCAAATCTAGCTTTATTTATTCAATTTTTTCTCATACACTTAATATATAATATAATCTGGTTGAATTATATAGAGCATATACCAAAGTGCTAGGTCTAGAAACTTAAAAAAATAGGGATTCTTCATAATATGACGTAAGTAAGCAGTGAGAAGGAATATTCAGAATTTCGACCCCTAAATGGATAAAAAAGAGGATGGAAATTAGAACACTTTTAAACCCTTAACCAGATTATCTTAAAGCTTTTTAGAGTCGTAATAATAAAAAGTGATGAAAGATGTGGTTCAAAGTATTAGAATAAATCCGGTAAGATAAACAATTATGGGGTTAAAGATACAGCGTATTTGGTAATTTGATAAAACGGTACACTTTTGGAAATTCATTTCTCTACATTAAGGAGTATGAATCTAAAAAAATTGTTATCATATAAAGAAACAAGAGCTGTCTTATTGTAACATATTTTGTACTTATACAAGAACCCTATATTTTTAACATATGTATAGTAAGTACTTTAAAAACAATTGTAAAAATATTAACGACTAGCTTCTGCCCGCGACTTTGTCCGCGTGGAACTCCTCCTTTTTTGCAGTCGGTTAAAAAGTAGCCTATGTCCTTTCTCAGGCTCCAGACTTTCTTTGTACCAAATTTCGTTTAAATCGGCCCAGTCGTTTTAGCGTGAAAACGTAACAGTCGCATTTATAATATTAGTAGGGATAGTCTAGCGCTAAAATGATTTCACATTATGCTAACTAGCTTATTTTAGAAATAACCGCGAAAGCAACAGAAATTATTATAGTATACATAATAATACTGTCCTGCTTAGAATAGTATTCAAAAAAACTTCATAGACACCCAATTTAAATTATTAAATACTTATAGTTGCTAGCCTACATCTATGTAAGTATATATATACCTACATAGTTGTACGTAAGTATATTGGCACAGGCGAGAGTTGATACTAACCAACTCTAAGAAGTTGTTTTCGATTCACTTTTTTATTAACTTCTACTTAATATACAGACTGCGTTCAGTATTAACTAGAGCACTTTTTTAACATTCTTCTAGAACTTATGCCAAGAAAGTTCATCTTATGAGCATATTATTTCAACAGCTATGTTCGTGATTTATGCTAAGTATTCTATATAATAACGAATTTGATTCTAACTTGAAATTCATGAGCTGTTTCTGTATTCAAAAATTAAAATGACAAAATAATAAAATTTCTGATGCCCTCGCGGTTATTACACATTGGAACGAAATAATTATAACGGATTTAACTCGCGTGTTTTGCTTTAGTGTCTTTAGAGGCTCTCGTCTCAGCTCAGTCATACTGCGATTATGGGAACTGTTTTCTAAATGTTAGAAAATAAAATAAAATACGCGAGTTGAAATCGATATAGTCTCTTTCATTCCAATGACCAAAATAAGTCACTAATATTTGAAAAGAAGATTATAACTGCCTTTCATTTGGATTTATATATCTTTTTTATATTTATTCACACCAATTGATCTAGTCCCAAACTAAGCAAAGCTTGTACAAATATAAATATTAGACATCCAAGACTCAGGTATCCTAGCAGGATTCGAACCCGCAATCTCCAGTTTCGTAGTCAGGGGCTCCGGACCACTAGACAGGCCGTATATAATACGATATTACATTGTATAGCATACTCACTTTTTCAGGGAACCACGGTGTAACAAAAGGCACCTGAAACGTGTTCGTGTAAGAATGTAGGGTGTCGAAAGAGTCGGGGCTGACCGATCCCAGCATAGCCATCACTCCACGGGCAAACTGGTTACAAACTGCAACAAATAAAAAATAATTGTAATAAAGTAAAAAAGCTTTCATTTTGCAATGTACTATATCGCACCTACGGTGCAACAACGTCACTTATGCATTTTTTTTTAAATCTGTGTATGAGGAAACATAAATGATGTCATTATTAATATTTCCTCATACTCAGTTTTTTTTTTAATTGCATAAGTGACGTTGTTGCAGCGTAGGTGCGATATTATGATCGTCTTTCAATTGATACCCCACTATTTGTAGACATTTGGTTTACCCGAATTGAACGTGTTTTCAGTTTCAAATTTTCAGCGATTAAAGATATCTGCTTCTAAATTGAGTTGCAAGAATCACTCGCACATACATACTTACATTGCAAGCTTGAAACATAAATGAAAAACTTGTATAAATAATGGTACTTGCAGATGCATCAACTCGGCACTAGAGAGGCATTGCCTCCACTCGAGCCTTTTTATATTTTTGTATGAAATTGTATGATGTAATGCACAATCAATAGCATCGTAATGGATCGATTCGTCGGAACAGATTCGTGAAACAAGGCGATGTTTTCCCGTACCAAGACGATCTATGTTAAAAGAGATATTATAAATTTTCAAAATAGAGTCAAGAACGTAAGGTGAAAGAAATTGTTAAAACCGAGAAACATCGAAGACACCATCCACCTAGGTGATAGATTATCAAATGAATAGTTCGCTTTTGCTAAACGTTCCAAACCAATAAATTGAAGATGAATAAAAAATAAGTAGCATCTCGTTTATATCGCCTCCAAGGTTTCTATCGGCCCAGTACCAAGCTATGTATTTGTACTTTATCTTACTACTAGCAGCCCGCCCCGGATTCGCACAGATCCTTATGTTGCCGATGTATAAGCTATATTATTGTAAAGTTTGGTTTTGCTTGAAAGTGAAACAAACAGACATCGAGACATTCATCCACAAATTCTTACAAACTTTCACGTTAATAATATTAGTAAGGTTATACAGAGGGAACATTTAGGCGTTTTTTGAACACCGTGTAAAAATAAACTAACATTTGTGAAGAGTAAGTTGAACTAACGATCACGTCGCATTTATGTGATTAAACTGTATTTTGAACACCCTAATGTTGTCCGGCAAGGTTTCGCTTCCCGCATCCCGAACTAAATGTGGCTACACATTATATCTACCATTGTTTAGGATTATTCTAACAAGAACTGTGTTGCATACTAATTCGACGATTCTAGACTCGAATATTCAGTGCGGAATTGTACGGTGATACGGGCCACAGATAAACTGGTTATTAGCAAAGCGGCTGTGATTTATAAAGCTTGCTGCTAAACGCATACCGATTATTGTTACGTTTGAAATATTAATGTTATGCGAACACCAGAATTAACTCGTAACTGTTATTATTAACGTGTTACTGTAATGTGATTGCATTGTCGCTATTTATGATATTAATATGTTTTTTTTGATATTTGTTTATATTCGATATCGACCATTGGTTACTCGTGAGTTTTTCAATTGTGTTCTACGTTTGTCTTGGTAATGTCATAATAATTTTGAAGGAGTGTACAAAATTGATTTCCTATATAAGCCTCATTTGAAATGATGTCTATTATTCTATTTACCTAAAGTTATAAGTATGTCGTAAAATAACTGTAGGTAGGTTCCGACATAAAATACGATTCCGTTAAAAGCTGGGAAAAATATGCCAGCAGAAAAAAAAACACTGAACAATCAGGTGAATTAAAAAAGTTCTGAAAATAAAAATAATAAAACTGACACCATAACTGCTTTTATGTTACACTTATAAAATAGTAAACGGCTTTTATTAGATAACATAAAAACCTTGAAACAAAATAAGTAAAGGAGAGTGCTGCGCCAGTAAAAACAGCTTTTTATCTTAGAAGGTACGAGTATAAAGTTTATAGGATAAGAGCAGTAATAATTTAAACAATAGAAGTTACATAAAAATATGACCTCCTGTTGGTCTAGTGTTCAGACACCCTGACTACGAAAGCGGAGGTTGCGGGTTCAATTCCAGCTAGGGGCAGATGTCAAAGTGATGAGCACTTTAATCAATATCAATTGGTGTGAATTGTCCAAAGAACGATATTAAGTAATACAAAATAGGTAGGTACGTAAAATTCACATTCACTTTGGTATAGGATCATAGGATTAGTTCATCCACCGATGTTCGTAGATTAATAAAAACTTTTAGGGCGTATTTGCCTAAGTCGGGCTATAGTTCGACGCTGTTACGCTATACTGTACCAATCCTCTAAAAACAATTTTAACAAAATCGCTTTAAAAATATTACAGTCCATGATATTACAGCAAATGATATGGAAATCTAGGAGTCAATTTGTGGGGTCACATTCTTGCATAAAAGTTACATGGGAACATTAAGTGTCTCTTCTATACTAATATTATTATATTATATTATAAAGAGGAATGGTTTGTTTGTTTGTTTGGATTGAATAGGCTCCAGGACGGCTGGATCGAATTCAAAAATTCTTTCACTGTTGGGAAGCTACACTATTCCCGAGTGACATAGGCTATAAAAAAAGATGATCCGTGCGAACCCGGGACAAACAGCTAGTTACTTAATACCTAACTAAGTAGGTAATTCTAGACCAGCTACCCCGGAGCCACCAAGGCCAACCAGCTCTCAAAGGCTTACAGTACCTGAGGCTAGAACTCCGAACTAATCATGAAATTCGTAAGTTTCATTATGCATGTTCCGTACTCAAAAACTTCTAAGTGAGTTCTGTAAATCCAACCGTTTTAGTGGGTGGCAATCGTGTTCAAAATAACGATGAACCCGGCTGTTGGAGTAACGTAGCGTAGCTTACTCCCTGATTGCGATATTACAAAACTTTTCTTAGATATAGCTGTGCCATACTTGTGGACGAATATCTGTCATAAAACTGGACACTTTCATTAAAATTGTAACTTGACTCCACTCTTCCAAAAAATAGTAGTAGGTCCCCGTTTAAGTATTACGTAAGTACTACAGGGGGGGGAGGTTCTTTGCTTTGCTTATTTTTGATCACTTGGGGGTAAAGGAGTTACTTAGGTACGTTTTTACAAAATGTGTGTCTAATTATGCGTCAAAGACCTAGGATGGGTCTGCATATTTTCTTAGAAATAATTGTTGCATATAGGTCGGGGGAGGATAGGGGGGTAAGTGATAAATCTGCTTACGTAATACTTGAACGGCCTCTAAAACGGGATACATTTTCCGTTTTCCTCGTTTATTAACTATTCAATTGTAACATTCAATGTTTTGCGGGAATCGAAATCATCTTTCTCTTCACGCACGCATTAGTGCTCAGTGCTTCCAAATATTGTTGGGTATTCGTGTTGAAATATGGATGTTATAATAAAAAAGCAAATATCTGTTGGTCGGCCCGAGGGAACTTGTGTATGCAGTTCACGTGTGGCTATCAAGACGCGTCTCATATACTTTGAGGTACTGTACGGATTCTAAACTGAACCAATAGTTGTTTTCTGTTCACTTGGGTGTTACTTCTTGGGCGTTTGGTACTTCTTGTTTTTTGTAATGATCACGTCATAATATTCATATACTAGGTAGCTGACCCGGCGGACGTTGTACCGCAATACAGAGGTTCATTGTATTTAAGGGAGAAAAATTGGTATGTTTTTAATAGTGATCATTACTTAGCCATTATTTATTAGAAAGTGTATGCTGTGGAACGACTATTCGGCTTACATGTAACCTATTTTTGGAAAACAATTATTCCATCTTGATAAATTAGTTTTAGATAACATATAAGTATTATAAAAAAGACAAGACAATCATTTAATTCAAAATCACCAATTTTACACACAGAGTACCTCGCATATTGAAACGAACTAACAACAACCGGCATACAAATAACTATTGTTATAAAAACGAATATAAAAGAAACAAACTATATTAATACACTATCTTATTATTACCTGGTCTTGGAATTCTAAAACAACAAGTACATCAGAACTAATTAATGAAGCTAAACAATTCGTACTATCATTAAATTACAACGTCAGCTTCCAAATGAACGTTAATCAAAAAACGTTTGGCAGCAAGCAGCACCCTCGTTACCTCCAGTCTCATATTTGATTCCAATATAACTGACGATGATCTTGCTGAATTAAACTCTCACAGTCGTTTATCGATTTCAGACCCAGTTGGGGAGAAAAGTGCAGCAGATTACACAGTACAACCAGGTGAGTCAGTACTCGCTGGCTCCTATTACGCACGTAGGTCTTTTATGCTTCCACACCGTAAGCTTGAGCAATCTAGGCAAATGTGAAACTATAAACGTACCAATTTGTGTCTCACTCCTTAAGCACCCACTTGAATAGACTGAAAAGCTCCGGTAAAAATACAGCCAGTAAAATAAATAGGTTAGATTTTTTTTTCATCAAGTTAAATCTCTTTCAGTATTTTAGGTCTTTTTTTGTGTGTGTGAGTAAACTGGATTTCGTTTGTCGATGTGTTGTGTAGTTGTGTTAGTATTCAGTTATAAATAATTCTTAAATAGTATAAATAGTCTCATTTTTAGGTACAGAGATATATATAGACAAAACTTCAAAGCGGATTGTTGGTTTCATGAGATACGTTCTATTTAGTTTAAATCAATTACATTTTCTCTTATGAAACGTTCAAATAAAACTAAGCTTAAAAGATATTTACAAAAAAACAATCATTTAATTAAAATAAGGACTAGTTACATTAGGATCTAAACTATTATTATTTACCGACTTTTATATAACAACATAATGGAAATGGAAAAATATCAGAGGCCCTAGACAAGTGCCCAACGTTCAACGTTAACGTTAAACGTTAGGACCGAAATATATGGGATTTGACATCCGCGAACGACTGTCACGTACGTCACAAATGTCAAATCCCATACATTTTGGTGCTAACGTTTAACGTTAACGTTGAACGTTGGGCACTTGTCTAGCCCCCCAGGTCTATTACCACATAAGATTTTGTCCTGCTTGAAAGCATCTGTCACTGATAGATACTCTTGCAATTTGTGAAAAAGCGACAAGTGCCCTCATTGATCTCTCATCATGTCAGCAACATTATAATTACGTATTAAATTATTTCGTTTGACATTTCATGCACATTGTTCACTGAAGTACCAATACGGATTCACAGAGTTAAATACACATGGTTATGGCACGGCAATTACAACTGAGAGGTCGACATGACTCAAGAACACTGCTCTTAAAGCCAGTCAGCTGACACTTAACGGTAAATGGTTTTTAAAATTGAAATTTCACCCTTTATATATTTTACTACAAGTTTTTAGCAAGGAAACAGAAAATGTTACAGCTGGAAGCTGAAAGTATCCTTTGAATCACAAGTCCAGACGCATATTTGAATGAAAAAGAATTTAATCAGTCTGAAATTTTTTGATGCTTTTTGGACTATAAAAAATAAGATACTTACGTATTTAATCAACCAATTAGTAAGGGGGCAGGAGAATAAGCTATTCGAATAAAACATTGTATTGTACCTATGACCTACAATATCCCTTCGATTTGTAGTTATAAATATTTCCTTGTAAATTTTATAAATAAATTCTCTTTATGATACTTGATGCGTTTATAAATGAGATTGTCGGAAAATGCTGTTAATGTGATTCATTAAGGAGTGTAAGCTACTAATATTGTAAAAGCGAGCGACAAATAAGTTGATGCGATTGATTGGCTGGACAAAAAAAAGAAATACAAAGCAGTATAAATGCAATTGAGTAATGTGTAAGCAGTTGAACAAAGAGTGTAAAAATGTTTCAATTCAAATGAAATATATGTAAATTAATATTTTCTGCGGCCATCACGGTTATTACACATTGGAATGAAACAACTATTAACGGATTTTAGCAGATTTGTCAGCTCAGTCGTGCTGCGATTATGTAAACTGTAAAGAATCCGAATCCGATTTAAATCCGTTAATAGTTGTTTAAGTCCAATACATATAATTTAATCAGTATTTATAATTACAGCAAACATAGACCCTAGTAATGTGCATTCAATAGCAGAACCATCATGTATGATATATAATGTCGTACAATAACGAAATTCAAAACAAGTCATTTTTAACAGAATATAATTATGGTAGGAAAATATACAACAGTCATTTTGATGCGACCAAAAGGATCCAAAAATATTCTTAAATTTACACGTTGAAAAAAATTGGACACAATGAACTCTACTACTATTTAAATATTTCATTTTTGTTAATTCTATAAGAGCTTTTATTAAATTATTTAATTTATCGTACAGTCTGTCATAAAATTCAGGGCTCACAAAATAAACACGTATTTTACTAACATTTTTTGTTTCATATCTACAAATAATACTAAACATTTTATTTTAAAGCAGTCTGAAAAATTGTTCGCGCTGCACTTTGAGTTTTGAAAAGCGTATTCTAAGCGGAACAGAGTACTAGAACTTTTTTAAACGAATATAGTGACTCTCAATTCTATATGGGGTCATGGGGACCAATCGCAAGCTTGCTCGCTAACGGTTCCCTGTTTTATATCGTGCAGGTCGCATGCCGTCAACATTCCAAGCGGCCCGAATAACAGCGCCGATCCTTTGGTGGCCGTATTTATACCTTCCACTCCCATAACTCCACGTACACCTGGGATATCCTACTATTACTAGAATTTTCAATCAGTCTTACGCGTCCGTTGTTTTCTTAATTGAATTTTTCAGCACGCTTATTGCATTCATTAGATTTTAACTGTGCGCTTGAATTATTTATAAGCTAAAATTGATATTGGATTTTAAATAACCTCAATAATGCGTTGCGATTTTTGTAGTATTACGCCTGGCTTCTCAGTTTCTCCGAAACACTTACAAATTCTGAGTCACGAAAATATACGTACTTTCATGTTAAAATTTGTTTTCGATGGGAAAACAAAAAAGTTAATGGTACTCTAAGTGCATGGTAATGCCAAAGGCGAGAACTTATTTGAATAAAATGTCTCCATGATAGAAGCAACGCCACCTCGCGTAACGCTAACCCTGTTCTAACAAGCTTTTATTTAACTTGTAATGTTTACAAACAAATGTTTGTTTAAACAATGTATTCTTAGCGAGACTGCTTTATGCATTAAAGTAGCATTTTCCATTATAGTACTTGAATAAGTTATACGACATTTTAAAAAATACGGTTCTTTTAAGCATTTTATCTTTTCTATTTATATCATTGTAGTTTACAATAAAGTCGAAACTAATTAGATACTATATATTATTATTGTTGTTTCAGATACTTAGCTATTTAATGACGGTAAACCAATTAATAAAGTCGTGATATAAAAATACTTAGGATGTAAGTTTATTTTATTCTATAAAATGAATCGCCAGAAAATATGGTAGGTAATTCTCCTATTTAAGGTGAAATGAATATACCTAAGTACATCAATGCTTAGCTTTAAAACAAAATCAAGTTAAACTTCGAATTAAAGTTTGCAAGCAATTACAAAGAGTAAACAATAATATCGGATCTACGGACATGTGTATGAAACTGAAAATCGTGCAGTACACGTGTCGTGCTCTGATGCTTCGTATATTTGGATTACTCAGACACCGGTGCCGTGTCGCCGAACGGCACTCATCCCGCGACGGGAGTACAAACAAGCAACATAGGTAACAGATGGAAAGATAGTCCTGTTATGAAAATCCTTCCGAACCTGACCTTGTAATACCTTAGTTGGAAAACACGTTCCGCAAAAAATGGATATTACAAAAATACCTAAAGACTGATTCTAACTTTTATTTCCCGTTATTAAAAGCAGGCTAAGTTGCTGATGCTATGGATTATTTGTTATGCAGACTACCTAGTTGGAACAAAAACAACATGAATAATAAGTATATTAAAATATTTAATCATAATTACATAATGGAGCTAAAGAAAAGTAAAAGAAAAAGCTCGAGTTCACTTACCTCAATAAACCTTCTTGATCTACCAATAAAAGTCAAACTCTATGAAACTTAGCCTCTATAATCACAAACAATTGAACAAATGTAAGATCAAAGTCATGTACTATGTTCATACATAAAATTATTTACACAGAAATGATAGTACAATCTGTCATACAACGCTGTGGCGTCGAACGCGCGCCGCAGTCTAATGAGAAGGTTTGCAAACAGGCGCAAAGCGTTGATACCAATACGGGGTACAAGTACACCCGACACAATGAACCAGTGTACAGCCACTATGATACTGAATTACCTTACTTTTTGTATGCAAACGGCCGGATCGATTGAATCGGCTGTGTCTATTGAGTCAGCGAAAATTGTTTCGTTGATTTCTTAGAAGGTTTTTCGCAAAATTAGAAATAAATCTTTTAAATACTAAGCGTCGGATCGAAAGAGCCCCTTTTGGAGGTACTATTTTCCGCTCTGAGGAATAAGGTCACAAAGTTTGTCTAAGCTTAATAGCAACCTTCGATCAAAGTCATCGATATCATAGACCACAAAAAAAATCAAATGATTCGAAATATAACGTTTTATCAGAAATGTAAATGTGATCTTGAACTTTGTACGCTTCATTAACTGAAGTGATTTCGATGATTTTCGAAAGTCAAGACACACGGGATCTTAGGGGACAAAAATATATTAGGCAACTTTTAACATAAGAAAAAAAAATGTAGGGGAGGTATTCAAAAGTGACAAAGTAACATCTCACGGGAGTGAAACTGCATGACACAGCTAGTTTAATATAAATAAAGTTAAAAAAGCATAATATGTAGACAGGACTTCAGTTTCTGCACAATTAGCACTTCTGGCAGCTTATATAGGTGTTAATTTCACACCTTACAGAAAATTTTCTGTGAAAAAACCACGACACCCAAACTTTTACCAAACCAAATTCCCTCTATATCGGTTAAACTTGTATAGTTTAAGCATGAATAGATAACAGATAGAGACACTTTTGCATTTATAACATTAAAATTAATGAGGTATTTAATTCCTGATCTATACATTTTAGTGCACACATTAATTACTAATGATAGTGACAAACATGCACGCACGTACACCCCGCGTGCCTTAGGCTCCTCGCCGCAGCCGGTCCAGCAAAGTTTCCAACACGCTTGAGGGAAACAGTTAACGAGCCAGTCACTCAAGATTTTAGGCGCGCTCTGATTTATTTACCACTAAAACATCTGTGCCATGGCACAACTGGCTAAATGATACTTTGAAGTTGTCAAATTATCGCGTACTTTACCAAGATTGGGACTCCGCCGCAAGTTTCGCTCCCAAATTAGATACTTGTTGTTCGGTTCTTGATAATATTGCACGTATGTGCTTATATAAACTGAGACATATTTGCATTCCTTTAAAAATTAAGAAAATTATAATAGTACATTACGCACCTAGCACTACACAATAAAAAGCCTCAGATCACATTTTTGTCAACCTCGTCTTCGCCTCGGACGACAATTACATGTGATCTGAGACATTTTTTATTTTACTGGCCGCGGTCAGTATACTATTTTTCTGTTCGACGAAGCCAGAAAGCGGCAACTTCTATAAATTCTATATTTATTTTTGTCTACCTTTGATGATAAAGTAGATGATATTATATGTTGTTTATTTATATAATAAAATCATTATCTACCAATTTAACAGTTGCGAATTTGAGAGCTTTTGTCTCATTACTCTCTTATATTCTTTTGTATTTTGAGTACAAAACTGTCTTTACACAAGTGAAAATTTTATTTTCTCGCAAAGATTAACCAAGAAAAGGACAGGATCGAGCTTCCGAGGCGGATAATAAAAAAGGAATACCAGGAATCCCTTCTAGTTCCTAAACCCAGTTCTCTGTACGCTATACATTTGTGATTTTAACAATAACGTTAGATATATATTGTGCTCAATTATATCAATTGCAAACTCCTCGTTTTGTGAATATAATAATATTGTTAGAGTACCTTTAGAAACAATTATTACTTACTTACTTGTAAATTGTGTACCAAATTATTGAATACCTCGGGATAGTTTCGTAACGAAAATAGATGAATTATATTTAGAGCTTCTTACGATCAGATATTTAAAGAAAGGCTACCTATTTGGAATTTTCGGCGTAGGCTGTATTACTTATAAATAGAAAAGGTATAATTCGTATCATCTTTGTATTCCAAGTTAAAGGATTATAGGAACCACTCGCCTTTACGATTGAAAAGGAATACATTCTACAATTAGCTTTCTTAATATATTGGAATGAAACAACTTTAAACGGATTTAACTCGCGTATTAATTTATTGGCTGACGTTTCGTTTACAGATTCCATAATCGTAGCACGACTGTACTGACAATAGTCTTATGTTTATATTTCGTTGTCAAATAGAAAATCAGGTTAAACATAAGCGCATTATGACGGAAATATCAAATATTATTCAGATTTAATTCTATGAGCAGAAGTCAGCGGTAGTACATGAAAAGCGGGAAACGAGGTAGAAGTGACCGCAGCGAACGAAACGCAGCGCACAAAGATCAAATTGAATCTGGCAACTCGCCAGACACACAGCACAGAAATTACAAAATATTATGCTGATTTGCGCTTGAGCAAAAGGTTGTTCGCTTCTGATCCCGGCTAATGACAATTTCTCTGGCCGCTGCTGAGAAAAACACGGTTCAGTAGCTTCGCAGTTTTATTTTTTTATCTCTGTAGCTGTATATTTAAAATCCTGTGGAAGAGCTACATTTACAGTATTTCACATGGACCTTAGATTTTAAATGTGATATGAGGTAATGTCACATACATGGGTTAGAATCAGAGGTGAGAATCATGCTTCTGACAAAGATTTTCTTAATAACGTAAAAATAATAATATTTAAAAATGTTCCCGAAATGATTTAAGAACCTGGCATTTTTCCTATTATCAGGTATAATTTCTAAAATATATATTTATGTGCGTACCTTATTACAGGAAAGGTTCATGATAAATGACACTACATAATATTCCACTTGTTTATTTTCTTCAGAAGAAACCTTAAATTCTAAAATATTTCAAAACCTAAAATGCTCACCTCTCTGATTTTGGCCCATATGACTCGTGATAATTGACGACTTTAAAAATACTAGCAATTTCAATAAATTAAAAGTTATGAGTCAGTGAAGGACCTTAGAGGAGAACAAGTCAGCAGTGAACGTCTCTAGGTTGGAAATCAACATGTTGATACTGAAGTTCTTTACTTCATAATAATTTCTGATGCCTTCGCGGTTATTACACACTAGCGGCCCCGGCAGACGTCGTCCTGTCCGTCCGATTGTTTCGTCAAAGATCTGTCAAAGTCTTCTGTCACTTCTTCATAAGGCTTCATATTTTCCCCGTTTTTTACACATTTTCCGCTGTTTCTTCGCTCCTATTGGTCGCAGCGTGATGTTATATAGCCTAAAGCCTTCCTCGATAAATGGTCTATCCAACAAAAAAATAATTTTTGAATTCGAACCAGTAGTTCCTGAGATTAGCGCGTTCAAACAAACAAACAAACAAACAAACAAACAAACTCTTCAGCTTTATAATATTATTATTAATTATTATATTATTATATTATTATATTATTATTACACATTGGAATGAAATAACTATTAATAGATTAAGCAAACGAAATAAAAACACGCGAGTTAAATCCGTTAATAGTTGTTTCATTCTAATTATTTACTTCATGTTTCCCGAAATTAAAATTACGTTAAATAATAAATAAAAAAAAACCTGACTCCAAATAAAAATGATTATGATTTGAGTTAATAACGATTTTCTATAAACTTCGACTGAAACTTTAACTAAACTGCATATTAAATTTAAATGTTTTCGCTCATGTTACTTTAGACAAAAACAATGAACTGGGAACAACAGTTTGGCATAGCTTCAAAGTTTGTCCACAGCCATGTTATTTATCCACTTACATCCTATTTGATCTCATAAAGCTGTTTTCAAACTCTTGCCTTGCGTAAGAGACGTTCTGTGTACAACTACACATCTGTCTCCTATACCTATCTAATATACAAAATTCTCGTGTCGGTGTTTGTTGCCAAACTTCTCCGAAACGGCTGGACCGATTTTTATGTCATTTTTGTGCATATTAAGTAGATCTAAGAATCATCTATATTCATAAATTTAGTTTATCAGTTGACCCCAAAATTGTTTCAGCATTGAAAAATAGATACAGTAAGCCAATTAAAATACATACTTTAGCTATAGACTATAATCAGCTCAATCGAGCCACGAATATGGGAACTGTAAAGTTTTAGCAACGTCAGAAAAAAATACGCCATTTATCAGAAATCCAATTTTTCACTTATACGATCAACCCTGGTCGCGGTACAAAGTTCGCCGGGTCAGCTAGTATGCAATAAAATTTCTCTACGAATGTAATAATACAACTACGTATTAATATTTTATTGTACTTAACAATGATAGCCTGGCATCATATTCATAGTGCAAGGAAGTGCATGTTATCTACCGCAGTCCAGTCTGAAACTTAAACTTGTTAATAGTTGTTGCTCAACAATATTGATAAGGGTGGTTTAATGCAATTGTGTAAATACAACAGCGATTTCTGAGGAGTAATTTTATGTAAAATAACATACGAAACTGCGAACAAAAAGTTAGCATATAAATTATAAAATTCAGCAACTGTGGTAATGTCGAAAAATTTAAAAAAATGATACAAATTAGAAATTATACATAATTAATGTGTAAGTATTAGAATAAAACAACTATAACGGATTTATATCACGTATTTTATTAGCTGATGTTTCGAAAACTTTGCAGTTTTCATATTTGTAGCACTTTTGATTAATTCTAATATGTAATAACCGCAAAGGCATCACAAATTAATCTCAAGCATTCATTTATAGTAACTAATAATTATTAAATCATGTTACTATAGAATATGAACTGTAAGCGAGTCAATTCAGATAAAACGCAATTATAGCCTGATTTTACAGCAAATAAGGGAATGCCTAAAGGACGTGCTTAAATCAAATTTCTGACTGAAAGTTATGATTGGAAATGTTATTTGCACACAGCTTGAGCATTTTCCACTTGACCTTCCAATAACACTGTATCTATGAAATAAGGATTTCCTTTTTACCCCTGAAAGATGACTAGCTCTATTCAACAATCAAGCAACATTGACACCGAATTATTTGTATGTAAGTTAACACTGCATATGTTTCTAATTTACTATGAAATAGCTGTATGTAGCATACATTTTAAGTAGGACGAATAAATTTTTGTACCTACAGTGTGTTGCAAAAATCATGATATTTTTTTTTCCTATGTTTTTAATATTTATAAATGGAGTGTTTGTTGTTCAGGTTTATATTCCCACGCCGAGCATAGGCCTGTCTAAAAATAGCTAAAAGGTGAACCCTAATCCTCCACGCTAGTACGATGCGGGTATTTTTTATTATTTTTCGACTTGCCAATCACTATAATGGACATACTACTACTTACTACCTAGCATCCAGTGTCAAAAACGTTAAGCAGAAAATGATATAGGTACCTAAAATATAGACAAATAATATTGATTATATTAATATAAAGTAATTTAAAGAAGTTTCAATTACATCCAAGTAACACGCCCATAATAAAATAACTTCATAAAAATCAATCAATATGTTTGTTAAAGAATAAACTTTGAAATTTACGTGTAAGTATAACTTAATAATACCTAATTAAATGAATTTGCCCGGGCAGGAGCCACTTTTGGAACTTGTTAAATACTTACGTGAAACTTTATAATACACATTCACAAAGAAAATATATCCAAAAGTAAATCTGCTAATTTGTTGAAATTGAATTATGATAAATATTTAAGTAAATAATCTGATAAAGTAACTTTTCTACATTACGTTAACAGTACCGTAGATTATATTATGTCAAAACGGTTATGCTTCAGTTATATTTCTCATTTGGGACACTTATGTTAAATAGAGTTTGCACTCACCTTTTTGTTTTTATAAACCTCTTCGCGTAAATTACGATTCTCGGCTCTCACGAGAAAAAAAAACTATTTTTCAAGAGCTCACAGTAACAAACATATTGTTGCTCGTGTCGTAAAAGCAAAAGCGTAATAGAACACCAGACGTGCTACCATGTCGTAGCTCTAAATATGTTTACGAACAAAAACACTTCTACCCTCACTACACAAGCGTTATAATATCGGGAAAAAAGCAGAAAACTCATAAAATCGCCTTTGTAGCTACAGTTTGGACTTTTAACTTTTTATAGCGGCTTTAAGAGTGAAAATTCAACGGATATCTGTGAACAAATAGTAGTCCCTGGAGAGCGGAAACTGCCATAAAAATTCGCGTCGTTGTCATTAGTCGCCGACGTGTTTTGATCAGGGAAACGGAGCGGCGGCCACCGTGGCCCGCCTCCTTTTATCTTCGACTTGCAATTTTAAATGAGGGCCCCGTGAAAAACCGTCTCAGAGAGAAGCCGATTTTATGTGCCAGAAGAGACTGGAGCTGTATTTATTTCATGGATCTCGCCTGACAGCTGAAAAATACCACCGCTCTGATTTTACTCTCTAAACTACTCGACATAAACGGTGTTTGATGAATTTATACATGAACCCCTAGACTGTGCCAGAAATAATATAACTGAAATACTTTTTGTGTGGCTTCTACGAGATACTTTTATTGATGTATAAGTTTCACTCTTGTTTTTAAATTATTGGGACCAAAACAACACGACATCGAAAATTCTGGGTAATGAAAAAAATATAATTGTAATAAAACAACTATAACGTAAAACGCCCCATGTTTTATTACGATATGTATTAAAATAAGCGGCAAAAGTATCAGAAATTATAAAAATAATTTAAAAAAATCACAGCAGCAAATCTACCAGAAGTGTTCGCAATACGCCGTTCATTCCACAGATTTTCGGGCTAATTAAACTTGAGCCTTTTCGCAGCTAATTGCAGTAAGTATGAATACGCCACTCAACAAAATTCGTACAGCCATTATTATCCATCCACAAACTCGAGCTCATCTTCAAGGCCCGTTCTAACATGCAATTGCTTTCAAGTAGGCTTTTATAACCGCGAAATACAGCCCAGGACAAATGCTTTGCCATAAGGAGAATCGTCACAATGAACAAATTAAGCACAGATTTGTTTTAATATTGCTAAAAGCTCTTAAATCATGATACGCATAGATTGGGTCTACTTTGCTAGGTTGTTTATTGGTTGCGCACGATTAAATCAAGGGACGGTAACCTCTATTAGTAACACATTTTTTGTACTATACCAACTATACCTACATTGCGTTGCGTTCTCACATTAGTCAAATATTACTGGTATAGTCAAAACGTTATTAGGTACTAATATTATAAATGTGAAAGTAACTCTGTCTGTCTGTTCCGCGGCCAAGCTAAAACTACTATGAATTTAAATGAAATTTAGTACACAGATAGTCTAGAACCTATGAAGTTACACAGGCTAGGTACTTTTAATTAAAAACAAGTTTTAAACGGGGATAAAAAGTTATAATTCCTAATTCCACGCAAACGGAGTCGCGGGTAAAAGCTAGTATTAAATGCCAAAACTGTCATACGTTTGAAATCCAAGTACTCTTACTGCCGCGAACAACCTTCACCTAAACGATCCTTTATTCGTAGTTTGTTTCTGTCATATTGATGGAGGTACGTTCACGTCTCATTTGTTTTTATTCGGCTGTCACTCTAGACAACGCGTCTTTTCCCTCTTTACGATTTCCACGCTCCATTATACTACAATCATTGTGAGCGTTTTATTCTACTACCTATATTTCATCACACTAAACTTCAAATTTTATCATTATTATATTTAACGGCCTGTTGGTCAAGTCGTCTGAGCCCCTGACTACGAAACCGTTGTGAGTTCGAATCCGGCTAGGGACATCAATTTGATAAGCACTGGCATCTGTACTTGAGTCTGGAATGTCTTATATGTATTTATGTATGTTTAATCGTTGTCTAGTACCCGTGGCTTTGCTTTGTTTGGGTTTAGATCAATTGGTATAAATTGTCCAAAGATAATATTTGTATTTATTTATATTTATTTAGGTATGTTATTTTTGCATAGTTAACAAGTTTTCATGGTAAACTATTGTAATTTGTAAGTGCCTGGGGTCTGAAGTAGAATTAAAGTTATGGTGTAAATAATTTTAATGTTATCAAAGATGTTTCCTGTAGGTTTAAATCGACTGTTATTGAAATCGTTATATCATTTTGGTTTTATACAAAATTGTATATTGTGATTCAATATTTTATTTATTTTATCAGTAGTTCTCAAAGATAATGTTTTTGGCTAGTCAATTTTGTTCTTACAGATTTCATAGTAGGTTGTTTTCATAGTAGGTTAGTTTCACGAATTCATACACATTAACGAGAAATATATCGCTTGGTGAGAAATCCTTAATTTGTCAAACAAACACCAAGTGAATAACAAGCTTTGTTTGCTAGACTTATTTGTTTTGATATGTACACCCGGCTGAAGTTAAAAATATTTTTAATGAACTAATAATAACCATATTATAAATCTATATTATTACTTATTTATAACATTCTCAACAAAATTATTTGAGGAATTAGGTTAACAAGCGGTCCCTGGCGATGCAGCGCTACATTCAATATGAATGATACACAAATCAATCGATTTGACAGTTGCCATTGTTGCGTTTTGTTATACCATTGTTAACAAATGAACGGCTAGACTGATGTTTTGACTGACAAATTTTTCGTTTTTGCTGTCAGTTGCGTTTTGTTTTACCACGTCTCTCGTTAACTGGATAAAAGTATCCTATATCCGTCTTTTGGTTCTAAGCAACGTTCTTCTCACCAATTTTAAGCTAAATTTGTTCAGCCGCTCGTGAGTTATAAATAGAGTAACTATCACGATTTTCTTTAATGTATATATATTATAATATCTATAGGTACTAATATTATAAAGCTGAAGAGTTTGTTTGTTTGTTTGTTTGAACGCGCTAATCTCAGGAACTACTGGTTGGAATTCAAAAAAAAAATATTATTATTAATTATTTTTTTGTTGGATAGACCATTTATCGAGGAAGGCTTTAGGGAATATAACATCACGCTGCGGCCAATAGGAGCGACGAAACAGTGGAAAATGTGTAAAAAACGGGGAAAATATGAAGCCTTATGAAGAATTACTATTCCACGGGGACGAAGTTAGCTAGTTAAATTATATATATAATACAATTACAATTATATATAGATATAGATTATTACTTATTGTACATTTACGTGATGAACAATAATATACTCTTTGAAATTCAATCGAGTAACATTGTAATGTTAAAAAATGACCTTATTTACAATATCTGAGTAAATTAAACAATGTGCTGAACCGCGCTTCTTTCAATGCAAAATTATATTTTTTACAAAATGGTGTAAGAGTTATTCTCGGAAAGTGCACAGACGACTGTTGTGAAAATTTCACCCCTTGACTCAAAAGTGTTTTGATCAGCCTACCGTGACTTGGAATAAAAAGCAACCGGGCTTGCATTGCAATGAGAAACAGAGGACAACCGCGTAGCGAAACTTAATTTCATGACCCAAACTTACATAGTAAAGTTAAAATTTATAACTAGGTCTACCGTGGTTGGTATTGTGTCCACATAAAAAACTATAGTCGGGGAAACTTTTTACGAGCGTTGCTACGGTATTGACGTTAGTTACATAAGTATTATTTTGTGGTAAATTGTTTTTGTTATTGTACGAACTAGGTTCGTTTCTTTTCGCTACACTTTGTTCTAACACTTTATCTTTACTACTCTTCACTAGCCCCAAACAAACAAGAACTTGTCAAATATTAGAATAATACGAGTATATCAAATAACTTATTGGAATGAAACAACTTTAAACGGATGTAACTCGCGTTTTTTATTTTATTGGCTGACGTTTCGAAACCTTTACAGATTCCATAATCGTAATACGATTGTGCTGCCAATAGTTGCTTTAGCATAAGACTCCGTAACGTCAGCCAATAAAATAAAATACGCGAGTTAAATCCGTTTAAAGTTGTTTCATTGAAATATATAATAATCGCAGAAATTATCAAATAAATTATTATCACAAGTTATTTAATTCGTGTTGGTAAATCAATCCATCTAACCCATTTGAAATTCTATCGGCCCGGAATCCTTACACATTACATGATAACCTAAAATTTGTATTTCAGTTTCAATCAGCTCAATGTGAATATAATACTTTTTGGCCGCTCGCCACAGCTCAGGCTGTATACAGAACGTAAAAAAACACTAGTACGCTTGACCTGCGTTGCACCTGTACTGTCAGGCGCAGTAATATTTTATCATTTTGAAGGACCGAAGTGCCCACTAGCAGAACTCTAATACCGGCCGGTGGCTTTATGTAAACCATAGGCATGTGTTACATATATATACGTACCTAGGTACTCTTTTTCACACCAACATTTATGTCACAGAACACAAACTTCCACACACACACACTTTTTTTTCGTCCACGTATTTCGGTTTAGCACCCCTTTAAGAGTCTTCTCAACATGTCAGTCACATTCTGATATAAACATCATTACTGAAATTATAAAATTTCTGATCACCTAATTATCTGACTTATTTCTTAGACACGACGGATGATAATTGCCCGTTAGCAACAAATACAGGCATTAACTATTTTTACTTCCCTAGTAACGGGAATTACTCGTCTTTCACGAGTTCTAAGCTAACACAATACGAAACCTTAGAATTAAGTGACACGTGAATCCTCTGGTATCTACGTAATTTGTCACTAATATCAGGGTGTATTTAATTTGTACTACATCATCTTATTCCTAATTATAAATGCATCAGTAGGTACGTTGTAACTTAAAATGCATCGACACTAGTTAGCGGTGCTTGTCATAACTTTTATATATTCGACTAACGGATCGCCCGGGCTTCGCACGGATCCCTATTTTTTTTCAAAATATTCTATAGCCTATGTTACTCAGGGTGAACGTAGCTTCCCAACAGTCCAGTTTTTGAGCCTATTCATTACAAACATACAAAAACAGGTACAAATCTTTCCCCTTTATAATATTAGTATAGATAACAATTCAAAAGGTGTGGTGCTTCGCGTTTATTACACTTAGGAATGAAACAATTATAACGGACTTAACTCGCGTGTTTTAGTTGCTGATGATACGAAAACTTCACGATTCCCATATTCGTAGCCAACTGAGCTGACGATACATCGATAAGAATATAAGAACTGAAAAGTTTAGGCAACGTCTGTCCTTCGTGCGCAAGTCGTACTCGTACTTGACCGGTTTTTTCTTACCACGAGACAATCTTCGTACAGATTTTGCAACATGCTTATATATTGCAATTTCCCAATCAGTATTATGCATATCAGATTTTACGCTGGATGAATTTCTGCCTACAAGATAAATTTACAGCCGTAGAGTAGAGAAAAGCTTATTTAACGTTTGAGACCAAAAACATTCTAACACAAAACAAGGACTATGTAAATTTGTGTGAATTAATAAA
This sequence comes from Polylopha cassiicola, assembly GCA_038024825.1. Taxonomy (NCBI): domain Eukaryota; kingdom Metazoa; phylum Arthropoda; class Insecta; order Lepidoptera; family Tortricidae; genus Polylopha; species Polylopha cassiicola. Next base: position 17,375,758 of record CP149045.1, on the reverse strand, counting down.
AAGAAAATTAGAATGCTTTTTACGTTAGAGGAAACCAACACATCATGAAAGTACCTACTAAATTTGAGATTAAATCATAGAATAGTGAAATAAACATAAATTTCCACTTCAAAAATAATAATTTACTGCAGGTTATGCATTATTTTCGTTGCGTATTAAAAATAAACCACAGTTCGGAAGTCAATTTTTAACAAGATTCTATTCCTAATCCGAACTAATATTATAAGTGCGAAAGTAACTATAGACTCAAATAAGTTACAATGCACTAAACGTCCATTGCTCCAAGTAAAAATCCTTTCACAGAGCCTTTGTTGTCGATTAACAATGCAGTAAATACTCCAAACAGAGCCAAACAAGGTGTTTTAATTGGTTTTATGAGTAACAAGTACTTACTGAGCCTGGATAGTTTGAAAGCGTCTGCCGTGTTGATTACGTCCACGTACAATTGGAAGTCGAGTCGAGACTTGTTAGGTGCAGAGTGCTGCAGCATCGCGAATTTAAAAGCATTTTGTATCTCTTCTGTATTTTGATCAAACACCACGCCTGAAACAAAGATATTATCTTATTGAGATTGGTCGTGTACATATAGCTAATTTAGTAAAAAGTTTCACTTTAAATGATTTGTCTCTACTGAGTTCAAGGGAATCAAAACCTACAGGGCACTTACCATGTAGGTTTTAATTCCTTTGCGACTACTTGCAGGTGTCGAAAATTAAGTAGACACTATATTATAAGTTTAAAATTATTTTCATTCTAATGATATAACATGATGTATGATGTAACTAAAAATGTATAGAATTAGAATTTATTCCTTTATTTGTGCTATGAGTTTTTCCTAAGAAAAAGAGCCTATAAGGGCTCCGTTATTTCCTTTTGAGATACTTAACCCTAAAAATGAACACTCCATAGTTATATATTATTTTGACCTAGACTGTAGTAATAACCAACGATAAAATAATTGACAATATTGCTTGTAATTTTAGCACATAACGAATCAAGCAATTTTGTGATAACATCGATGCTGGAGTACGATATTACTTCATACCGTATAATTATTCTAACCTACCCTCTTGGGGCCAAACTCAGTAGCGCGTGCTATAATCTGGATATTTGGGAAGGATTAACGATTGGTAGATATATAGGGTAACTGCGCTCTGACCTATTTGCTATGTATTTTCACATGAAATCATTTCTTAATAATTTCTGATAATTTTCTGTTAATACACATTGGAATGAAACAACTATTAACGGATTTAACTCGCGTATTTTTATTTTATCCGAATCCGAAACGTCAGCAAATAAAATAAAATAAAAATACGCGAGTTAAATCTATTAATAGTTGTTTCATTCCAATCATTTCTTAATTTCGGAGCTTTCACTGAGATAGAAAGATAGTTTGCATATTAAGTCGGTTTATGATTGTAGGGTGTGTATAACTTAAAATGAAAGGCAACGTGGCAGGTCTGACCGTTTGTAATTAAGCATAGAATTCGTGATCTTGATAAGACTACAAATACATATAACATAGGTGCAGTACATAATAATATTTAGTAACAAAAATGACCCTGATTAATTAAACGGGTAAATACTCCACCTATTTGGATTCCATTTTAATGCTTACCATGTTTTAATAACGATGGTAATTATGTTATAATTTTACCGTACCAACACAAATGTGAACAAAAATAATTATAATAATTTCATTCATAATACGCTGGAGGCCTAATTTCCGAATTATTTAAATGTTGACAATGGTCATGATAATTATTGGTTAGTAATAGATAACAAATTGTACACGGGTTTAGAAATCCAAATACGCTAACGAAAAAACCATTGAAGGTATACTTGAAAAAAATATGGAAGGAAAGCGAATGAAATAAAAAATACTAGGTTTGATTGAAACTGCGTTATTCAGTGTTTGGTTAAAATGTAGACTATATTGATAAAATCAAGTTTGAGCTCCGTAACAACATATTCTGGGGTTATGTGGGATAGCGGCCGATTGGCCGACCCAGAATAAAACCTTGCCTGTCCATTGGTTTATGAATATGACTAGAGTGTGCGAGCGGCATTCGGAATTTATTGTTTTGTGAACATACGCTGTGTAGTATTCTGGTACGGAATTTATGGCTCTAGTCTGGCCGGAGAAAAATATGGATTTATTGCTTCAGCTTTGCAACAAATTGTTATTGATTTTGGAAGACTGCTGTTCAAAATAAAATTACACGAGTGTGAATTTTTATTTTCGACACCAATCTCCTATTATATTTTTAGTACCGAGTCCCCCCTTTTTTGTAATTACGCCTGCGGCCGGGGTAGATTACTAGCAAATGACAAAAGTAAGAATACAGAAGATAGAATTTACTACAAATTTTTCATAAAAAATATGTTTCAGAATGGACTGTACTGTTAATTGATAAATCTGTGAAAAGAATATTCCATTTTAACAGACCATCTGCGTTGATGCGCAAACTAATCCTTTATCGCTAGCAGTCATTTGTGTCATAATAAAAGTTAAAGCCCCTTGGATATTCCGGAGTCGCTCTATCAATAAGCGGCAAATCGGGACCTAGCTCAGGTAAGGTAAATTAAACCTTATTCCCGGTATTTAAAGCATACCATAATAGCTTATCTTCCCTTACGGCTCCTAGAAAATAGTGAACAAAAATGTGTCAAACAGAGGTGCTTTCAAAATCAGTGATCTCAGACCAGCCCCGCTGAATAAATCTGAAAGTCTCGGCCACTTGTTTCGACTTTTGTTTGAAACTGTAAAAGGCTGTGACGAAGAAAATACGCGGTGACTTACTTTTTATTGTAACGCGAATCGTCGGAGGCGAAAAGTTTTCTTATTTTTCACGTTCCGACGCCAGATGCCCTTAATGCCTTGGGTCACTTTGTTTATTATCCAGGGAAAATTTCAAATCTAACACCTCTTTATGACAGACAAATCTGTCTTAGCGTTAAACTTATGTCTTTGTCATATTTTATAGTGTTTTCTGCTTCTAATTTTCTGGATTTAGAATGAGTATCGACAAGTACACGTTAGAATGAAACAATTATAACCTATTTAACTAATTTGCTGACGAATCCAGAACTTTATAGTATTATACTATCGTCAGCTCTGTTGTGCTACGTATCTGGGAATGTAAAATGTAATGTAAAATGTCGAAATGTTTTTAAAACGAATTAAATCCATTATACTTAACCGCGAAGGCATCATAAATTATTATATTTGGTAGTCACACTATCTCCCAGGCATTAAGTAGAGAAAGACCTCTGTACCTCAAAATAGAGGTTAACACCCTACTCGGAAAAATATTTTTTGTATGATTCCCGAAAACCGTGTGACTTAGCGTGTAATAAGTTTTTGATCACAATGGCCGAAGTTTTGATTGATCAGCCCATAAATCCTAACATGGTTTCGTAAGAAATCCCGTCGTAATTTCCCATCGGAAATACAGGTAGGTACCTACTTTGTACTTATTCGCAAGTTTTAAAAAAACTAATTTTTTTATGCAGTGCTCTATTGTACCTACGAGTAACATTTCATAGAAAAATACATAGCTTTGATTGGAATACGGATCAGATGATCGGAATATAGAATACAATGCATTCAATCATTATTTATTTTATAACCAAAAATAAAGGTTCAAGTTAACTCCTTAGTCACAGTTCAACTGAACAATTTATTTTATATGAAACTAGCTTCTGCCCGCGACTTCGTCCGCGTGGAACTCTTTTTTTGCAGTCGGTTAAAAAGTAGCCTATGTCCTTTCTCAGGGTCCATACTTTCTTTGTACCAAATTTCATTTAAATCGGTCCAGTAGTTTTAGCGTGAAAGCGTAACAGACAGACAGACAGACAGACAGACAGACAGACAGAGTTACTTTCGCATTTATAATATTAGTAGGGATTAGTAGGGATGAAATGAAAAATGAGATAAAAATATATATCATTTGTAGCCATACACTATCAACATAAATAAATATATATACTTTTTAAAATAAAATTCAATGGTAGTTAATTTGGCATTTTAAGCCTGGGGTAAGATAACCTCTGGACGATCACATCAGTTTACCAATAAGCAAGGTACCTATCTACTATTGATACTAGACAACATACATAAACACATATAATATATAAGTCATCCAAGACTATCAGACAGACATCCAAAATTTACGTACTCATTACAACGACATCTACAGCAGAACTCGAACCCGCTACCCAACAAACAGCATAATATGGATATCGTGGGGGTTACATATCTTGACGCTGGGTATACAAGATCTAATACCGACTATAATACTCGTAGCTATAAGCCTATTTATTGGTGTTTGTAACCGATAGGTCCTCAGTGTTTACCGACCTATACGGTATCATGGAGTGATTAATATGATCTCGATCTACTTAGAAGATTGCAAAGCCAAGCATCTCTCTAAGTAACATCTGCTTGAAACGCCATGTGTTACAAGCAGATGTCTTCCCTTTTAAAATAATGACCAGAAACAGTGATCACTTAAACGTTTACGATCAAGTGTAAAATGGGCTTGTGTTAAAAACATTTATAAATTCATTTAAAGTTTTTCATCTGTCAATTAAAAAATAATATAAATATAGACTGGTAGGATTTGTTTTTACAAATAAGTGACGTCACAAGATTCTTCTTAACTATTATGCGCTTTATCTTTTTTTTAGTGACAAATGAAATATGCGTAAGTAAGTACCTTGTTTTTTGATAATAGACCCGACGGACTAATTATAATAATATTTATTTTACCCCTATTATCAAAGTCTTGATTTAAAACCAATATATAAAATATCTTGTGACCAAAAACATGAATTAATAAATAAAAAATGTCTGGCTGATTCATCTTCACTTTTTCAAATATAATTATATAAAAGAAAATTCCTACTTTGAGTTACACTGTTTATAACTTAAGAACGGCTTAATCGATTTGGTTGAAATTTGCAAGAACCAGGAGTCATCCGGACATAGGAAATTTTGTTCCATCCAGAAACAAAAAGTCAAGAAAACTTTACCGAAATATTAACGTAGTGCCATCTCAATGACAAGAACTGTCAAATCGATTGATCAATGCAGCGCTGCTTTGCCGGTTGCAACGACGTCTGCCGGGGCCACTAGTGCAGATATAAAATATAAAACTCCACCAATTGTGGACGTTTAAAGTCTTGGCACAAGACAGTTTAGTTTCACCAGGACTATCAGTCACGAACTGCTCAAATGGAAGCTTTTACCGCAGGTAATAGGAGCACGGTAACAGCCAACCTTATTTGTAAACTAGGACAACATCCCACATAATGATTATCATTACTGAAACTAAATACAAAGCTGCAAAGGTCTTTGAATGGATTTTCATTCAGAGTCGTTGTCAAGTAAGAAGTACGAGTAAGTTTTTTCTAAAAGATCATTGTCAATATCGACATAACAAAGTGCACGATATAGGTACCTATTTATTACGGACTAGTGTAACGCCCCCTCCCTATCCTATGTAACCTAAGTAAGCTATGTAATAAAAACTAATAAACTATCCTACCTACCTAAACCTACTCATTTCTGCTTATTCCTACTTATATCTACTTATTTCTAATGGCCAGCCGAATCGTCTAGTAGTATTATTTAGAACCCGTTTCCGTTGTGTACCGCAGATAACCTAGACTCTTTTAGTGGAAGACGTTAGGGTCATATACTAAATAAATAACTAATCTAACCTGACTAAGGATATAATGAAGTTTAACATAGATTTATAGGCGCTAAGGATCGAGCCCCTGCCATCCGCTCGTACGTTTGCTAACGCACTGCATTACGCAAACCTGTAGTCTACGTCCAGGGACATATTTAGACTCCCACGCCTGTATCCAGGAGGATATCAGAAGTCCTTGCAAACGGACAAAAGGTTGGATACGTTTGAAGTTATGTAAATGAACAGCAAATAAAACAAATAAAACGTATCCAGTTAAACTACTTCATTATGTTAATAATCAGGTTAACAGTTACTCATGATTGCAAAAAACAAATAATGGAAAGATGAGATTTTAAAGTTAAAAGATCTAATAATTCAGCTATTATCTAAACTATGAGTAATCCAAGAATGACCACGATTTTGACATAACATGCCTATTTATCTCCTCGCGACGTTTCTAAACAAAAGTCTAATCTATTCCAAACGCGAACTTTAAAAAGAAATTATCTATTATTTTCTTCTTTAATAAAGAAGGTAGAATTTGTGAATCTGTACGAGGCCCGAAACCTGGCTCGTCACAGCCAACCCCCAAAAATTACGCAGATTAACACGATTCCGAAGTAATTTTTCCTATCTCTCATTCACAAATTCGAAATAACCGAAAAAAAAACTAAATCATTCACTAAATTTCCTAAGTTAAGTCTGTGCGAGCAAGTAAGCTTAACTCGACACAGCTCCAACCCCCAAAATTTACGCAGAGTACGCAGACATAAAAGGCCTCGAAGTAAATTTTCAAATTAATGAACTAAAATAATAATGAATGATATGATACACACTGGTGAACCTATAAAGTTGTTGACTTTTCCCCTTAAATGAATATTTGTAGTAGTGTATATTTAAACCAATCGTTTATCAATCATCACCCGAACCAAATTCCGAAACTAGCGGTCGCTAACCTTGACTTACTATTATCAGTCGCAAGGTCGCTTTGAAAAATGCAAGGAAACATGGTTGTGAGTCATGTCGTCCCTAGTGGCCGAGTATTGTCCTTGAAGTAGGAATGCCTCTTGTATATTCCTCTAACCAACTACAATACACTCTTTGCAAAAATCAAACCACTTTAATAGCTAAAACAATAGTTATCAACCTGGTCATCAACCCATCCCGAAGCCTGATCCAAAATCATAACCAATAAACTCATGGAGAATGTGCAGTGTGCTCCAATTAGTCTTCATTGCCGGTAGAGTATCTAATTACTGTGAGCGCATCAGCTTAAACTGTTCATGTTTTGTTTAATTTATCAATTAAACAAAAACTTTACCTAACACCAACGTCCACAGCAATTAGTGTGCAAAAGTGTAAATGTTTAAGGTAGAAAGCCAACAACTTGTTTCATTTCCTCGATTGTCATTGAAAAGTCAAGACCCTTTATTCTAAATCACACAATCAAATCAACCCAAACATAATCCTCATACTTCCTCAAACTCTGAAGCACGCTGTCAAGACATCCCACTAACTTCTTAGAAATGACTTAGACAAACCTAACTTTCTAATAAATTTACCCAAAAATAATGAATGAATTAAATCTAAATAAAACACACCAACTCGCAAAGTAAGAGTTACCTTATCCTAATAAATTTCCATAGAATTCTCAAATTAAATAAAATAACTTCTACCTCACTACCAAAATTACCCAAAATCTTATAAATATAACTTATTCTAATTCGTAATCTAAAATAAAACACATCGCTTGCAAAGTCAAAGTCACTTCAACTCTCAAAGTCACTTCAAAGTAAACGAAAATGAAATAACTTCAACTTCACTATGCCTTACACTATGAGTCTACGCCAGCTTATAGCCCGCTAAATTGCAATTCACCAAAATCTTATAAAATTTACGCAATAGAATTTACGCCAATAGCATACTTATAATTAATATTAAAATTAAATTAAACCACAACGGAAAAGAGTTTCTTATCCCCGATGATTTAAAATGCAAAATAAAATAATTACTAAAATTAAAGAAATAATTCACTTACTATTTACTATTATAATCAATTAAAGAAATAAATCCGAAAACCAAACCACAAAATGTAAACAAACTCAACCCGCCAAATAAAAAAAACACGTAAAGGATATAACCAACCTTAAAACAACATACTTCCGATGCTAAACCTTCAATACAAAAACTAAACTCAACTTTCATTAAACTCCACGTAATAATTACACTATAGATAATTAAAAATATTCACCACACAACCTAAATTTCACCACTTCCCTAATTCACACAACTAATAACTGCCAACTCTCACTGACAAAACCATAGAGACCATAATAATCTATCAAAACCATTTATGACGACTATACACGATCTGACAAAACAAAACCAAATATTCACGAACAACCATAACAAACAACCGATTGTCTCTTCTTAATTCGAAATTTAAAGAAAGCTATGCACGATCGAACCTGATCGAAACCCAAAAACCGCGTTCACACCTTATCAATAATATAAAGCTAGGTATTCACGAAATTATTTGTCATTTAAATTCAAAATTTATTTTCTGTATATTAATCTGTTAAATTTTAATATTTTCCCTACAACCCCCATTTTCTTAATAAATTAAACCGAAATTTATTTTTCCTGTTGTTTACTTTTTTTTTAAATATTATTAAAATAATTATATTTATGTTCTAAAATATTGATTTGAAACAAACATAACAAACCTAAAACTCTCAAATATTTTATTTCACCTACAGGCATTTCGAAACCTTTACAGTTCCCACTTCGACTAAACTAACGATAAACTAATTCTAATATTAAGTCATATGTTTTAAATGAACAGAAATTAAATATGCCATTAAAATTAATTATTGTAAATTAATCTATAATCCAATCATCATCATCATCATCATCATCGTCATCATCGTCATCGTCATCATTTATCTAAAATTAATCACTTCCAATATTCCTATAGAAAATAAATTATTTAACCTTAAACACCGATAAATCTAACAAATTATCAATTTTAAAAATTTTACATATTGTAATTATTAAATGTTAAATATAACTCGATGTTAATGAACAGGAAGCCTTATATAATTATTTTATACAAATGTGTAATCACCATAAAAATAAACCTAAAATAATAATATTATTTATGAATATATTAATGCATAACCCGCCTTATCTACACTTTTACTACTGGCCACTTTTAAAATACACGCCGTTAACTCTTTTAAAATTAAGAATAAAATTAGACATTCGACTGTCAAACCAAATGAAGTGAAAATTGTTGTTGTAATTATTGATTACGTGAATTATTATTTAAATATTGTTTTAAAACAGAAATCTTGAACTAAATCGTATCGGAATAAATCCGTTCACGTACCGACGTGACTTGTAGTGATCAAAACAGATGCAACTGTTTTCCGAAAATACGACAAGAATCTAGCAAATTATCCATGAAATGCAATAAGAAATGCAATTGTAAGTATTCCGTTATATTATTCTTATATCTACATTATGCTACTTTTCTCACTTAGCTTACGTAAAAACCGAAATGATATCCTATGAAACCATTCCCACATAATACTAATTAATAAAAATTATTTGCACAGCCTATTTTGAAATTACATAAATATAAAGTATAAGTTAATCCTACATTATATTATATTAAATGCTTATTTCTTTTCAGTCTATGCTACCTGAACTATGGGATACCTAAGAACTAAAGATTTCCTGGAACCTGATAATAATCAATTTCGATGAAATTGTATACGAATAAAACCTTTATAAATGTAGTCTTTATAATTCTAGTATACGAATAAAACCTTTATAGTCTGTTTTCAATAAATAACCGAATCAAATAAATAAAAATAGATACTTAATCAACAAATCCTATTGTGATATCTGCCTACTTATTTAATTACCCTACCTACTTATTTGTCACCTACATAGTTACTTATTTGTTACCTACGTATTTGTTATCTACGTATTTGTTACCTATGTATTTGTTACCTACGTATTTGTTACCTACGTATTTGTTATCTACGTATTTATTTATATGTTACCTACGTATTTGTTATCTACCTACCTATTTATTTGTTACCTACCTATTTATTTACTACCTACTAATTAAAATCTTCCTTACCTATTTTCCATAAATTATAATTTATCTTTATTACTATAAAACCTTATTCCTATTTCTATAACCGAATTACGCGAGATTAAAATAAGTTATAATTATATATATTATATAATTTATTAACTATACGTTACGACCTTTCCATTAAATTTTAAAATGAGGTTTTATACTTTTCGACCTGCCTATTAAAAAGAATAAGAAATTAAATTTGACGTAATGGAATAACAATCGAAATCTTGACAAAAGCAAAATTTTCCTGCCAAAATGTATAACTAAATTAAATTATTTTCCTTAATTTATAAAATCTAACGAAACTCGATGTGAATCGGACAAACAAACCTAGCGACTGGAATATCTTGGTCCCTAACCTACGCCAACAGTCGAAAAAGAACCTGGATGTGAATTAAGTGAACCTACGCGAATCCTTACACCAACAACAATGAAAAAGAACCCCACCTATGTGTAATTAAAGTGAACCTAAGAGAATAAGTAAGAATAACGATCCTAAACAAACGCAACCTAACGACCCTTTATCTTCCACTTTCCATTTCACGGACAGCAAATTGTGACCTCGAAGAAAAGACTGGTCACCGAAGATGAACCTACCTAACCTACCTAGATGAACGGACCTTGCAAAACCTACAAGAATGAAGACTCAACTACACGAAACATATACCTAATATAGCCTGTGAATCCTGGTCACGGCACCAAATTGTAACGCCCCCTCCCTATCCTATGTAACCTAAGTAAGCTATGTAATAAAAACTAATAAACTATCCTACCTACCTAAACCTACTCATTTCTGCTTATTCCTACTTATATCTACTTATTTCTAATGGCCAGCCGAATCGTCTAGTAGTATTATTTAGAACCCGTTTCCGTTGTGTACCGCAGATAACCTAGACTCTTTTAGTGGAAGACGTTAGGGTCATATACTAAATAAATAACTAATCTAACCTGACTAAGGATATAATGAAGTTTAACATAGATTTATAGGCGCTAAGGATCGAGCCCCTGCCATCCGCTCGTACGTTTGCTAACGCACTGCATTACGCAAACCTGTAGTCTACGTCCAGGGACATATTTAGACTCCCACGCCTGTATCCAGGAGGATATCAGAAGTCCTTGCAAACGGACAAAAGGTTGGATACGTTTGAAGTTATGTAAATGAACAGCAAATAAAACAAATAAAACGTATCCAGTTAAACTACTTCATTATGTTAATAATCAGGTTAACAGTTACTCATGATTGCAAAAAACAAATAATGGAAAGATGAGATGATGCCCTACCTAATAGAGCCCTGCCTAGCTTCTATTATCCTAAAGTATTCGTTTCTCTCAACGAATGCTAACTCCTCAAGAACTAGAAATCGAGCTTAGATCTTAAGTTGATTACATAGTTAAATATAGGAACGATCTCACCGCTTTCATAAAAGACGTATGAACGATCCTCCAACGATAAATTAGCCCCCAACGGGCAGATATCAAACAGTCTCGGCTTGCTCCTGCTTTTGCCTGATCCTTGTTTGTATCCTTGTTAGTAAATCCAGCTATTTCCTATAAGTATCTGTAATAAAATATCGCGCACACGACTTCCGTGGACTAAGCGAACACTTCTTTGAAAAATCTTTTAAAGTTAAAAGATCTAATAATTCAGCTATTATCTAAACTATGAGTAATCCAAGAATGACCACGATTTTGACATAACATGCCTATTTATCTCCTCGCGACGTTTCTAAACAAAAGTCTAATCTATTCCAAACGCGAACTTTAAAAAGAAATTATCTATTATTTTCTTCTTTAATAAAGAAGGTAGAATTTGTGAATCTGTACGAGGCCCGAAACCTGGCTCGTCACACTAGCTGTCCGCCCCGGCTTCGCACGGATCATCTTCAGAATAGTGTAGCTTCCCAACAGTGAAAGAATTTTTGAAATCGGTCCAGCCGTTCTGGAGCCCATTCAATCCAAACAAACAAACAAACCTTTCCTCTTTATAATAATTTATTGCGGACAAATTTGTTTTTTCATGGGTTAAAAAGGCACAAAGATTAGGCTTTAAATATATCACAGGACTGTCATACGATTTGATTGTAGAACCTGTCAGAGCGCGATGCCACTGGGTCATATAATTACGACCCATTAATTTTCCAACTCGCGGCGCGATATTTTTTAACATGTTTTTATTGAATTCCCACCTCCTCTGTGATTTATATTTTGTTATTTACACGCGATACGGAAAACCTACATGATATTTTCACGACCAGAAAAGGAGCATTGAACATTTTTTTTAAAAGTATTAACAGCGATAATGAGTTAAATTTAATTTCTATGGAATATAACGGATAAATATCTAATCTTTATTAAGCAGAAATGGTTTCTACTTAATTAGGTACCTACCTACAAGAATTTTATAAGACTGTTCTTTTCATGTTTTTATAAAAAAAATTACCTATTACCTATAAGCAACTATTGGAATATAACACTGGCTGACTAAGCAGATAATCTTTTTACCTACATTTATAGTTAAGATGTGTTTAGTGTCACTCGAACGTTACCAATAAAGAACATAGCGCTTATATTATACGTAATCCTAGTTTATCATTAGCATCTTTTCTATCCCAGCGAGCAAAACATGACATGAAATATATTGCTACTTTTTACGCCACGAGAGCTATCGATTGCAAGATCTGCTTATTAATAAAGCTTAACCAGCCACTATAGTAATATTTCCGTTATTGTGTGATGGAGAGAAAAGTCGCGGAGTGGATACGTACGGGATGACGTAGAATTAATCAGAGTCGTGTAAATAAATGTGGAGCGTATGTCAAAACGGCGGCGGCGAGGCGGACGCGTCGCCCCGGATACACTCTTCAACAGATTGGAGTACCAAAATCGTTGCCAAATCATTCTTTACTAGGGTACGATGGTTTCGTAATAGTGACTAAATCGGACCAAAAATACCTCGCTAGTTTCAATGACAGGTATTGGCCACACTGATACAAGAGCGGTTAGACCGAGGTCGCGTGGTCATTTTGATTGTACCATTTGGAATGTGGAATATAAACAAGTGAATGAAGTTGTTAAAAAACGTTGTGTGTATCTGTATACTAATAGGTACATATATAAAAGCAGAAGTTTTATGGGTGAGAAAATTGAAATTTGCATTTTATGACGTAGGTAAAAGGATTTTGAAAATTATCTCCCTAAAGGGGATAAAAAGGGGATATTTTTCGTACGCTGACGAAAGCGCGAGCAAAAACAAATCTTTAAAAAAAGTTGATAATTTTAGAATTGCTTTCCAGCAAGCAATATAATATTTATATTGCTCTTACTAATTTAAGATCATATAGGTAAATATTGACCATAGGTAATACAAAATCGTAGACAGTTAAAATGTTACACTCTTAATCACTTTAAATACTCGTAGGTACCTACTACTATTTTTATATCTTGTTTATCATAACACTAACAACTATCATCTAAATTATTGTAGGTGCTTATTCTCTTCCGCGGATACATTCTCTCTTTTATACATTTGTGAATAAAATTAACATAATTCGGACGTCTTTTAGTAAAACAAAAACGGATTTACTCGCATAAGTTTTTTCCTGCCGACGTTCCTACTTCACAACACTCGTGGTCACGAATGAGTGAGGCAACAAATGCATAAAGAACGAACGTGTGTGAGGTTAGTTTTGGATAAAAAAGAAAACTCACATCTCATTCTACGTTTGTCTTTTTAAATCAAAATAGATAAGTGTTTACAAAATAATAGGTCTTTTTCTATATACATTATAAAGTACGTTTAAAATTAATACAGAGAAAGAAAATGTGACTAAATTAGATCACGACTAGAAGTTAAAGGAGAATATGACTAGATCAGAATTTAGTGATATTGTCCTTTAGCTGAACATAAAAAACTCTAAAAATGTTACACTATACATGTACTAAGTTTGCGAAAACTTTACAATTCCCGTATATATATAGTATACTAAGCTGACTATTTTTTTTTTTTTTTTTTTTTTTTTTTTCTGAATACTGAAGCGCAGTTGGCCAGCTAATGGGCCTTCACTGCAAAACCGGACGGGTGGCGAGACTCCTGAAAGGAGACTCTTAAGCCTTTTGGGTTTAGTCTAACACTTATTATAAAAGGTCGATTTTAACATTAGTATGTATTATTTAGATAAAATAGTTAAAAACAACTACCAAAATTTGATGATTTCCAGTAGAAATTATTTCGGCTCATCTTAGCGATGTAGGTAGGTAAATCGAATATATAAGCAGCAGCTGGCTAGAGCTTTTATATCAGGATAAAGAAAAGACTACGTCGGTTTTTTTGCGTTGTATCTCATTAGCTAGAAAATACAAATCCTTATTCTTACATTGGCTAACTACGATTCAATAAAGCTAAATTAATTCTTTTACTGCTTTTTTATCGTCAATGGTAGCAATTGTGAAAGATTCATCATCTGCGGCTATTATTTTAGGCAAATTTCGATTTCGAGCTTCACAGCACCGGTCTCTCGCCGTGTTAGCTTATGGAGATCACTACGTAGTCGATTCTAATGACATAATCATATTACTGACTGCATCAAGGCTAGTGCATTTTTATTAACGTCTGTAACTACAAATCTCTAACTCGATTCCTGTACATTAATCAATATTTACATGAGCAAACCACGCGCCGAAACTATCATGGAAAATGACAAAGGTGCGGTAGACCACTTTTAAACTAGAATTACTGAGACACAAGTTGTATTTAAACTACCTGTTAAGACTATATAACATTACTAGCTTCTGCCCGCGACTTCATCCGCGTGTTCCTCCTTTTTTGCAGTCGGTTAAAAAGTAGTCTATGTCCTTTCTCAGGCTCCAGACTTTCTTTGTACCAAATTTCATTTAAACCGGCCCAGTAGTTTTAGCGTGAAAGCATAACAGACAGACAGACAGACAGAGTAACTTTCGCATTTATAATATTAGTTAGGATTCACGTATACAACTTCAGTGCTACGGATATCAGAAATCTAAACTGTTTTCCTAATTATTTAAAAAAAACTGTAGGTAGTTGAAAACGTCCATAGTCTCTACTATTTGTCCTTAAGCAAAGCGAAACTTTCACAATCTCTTAATTCACTCGAAATGTCTAAAAATAAGTTAAGTTACTGCCATTTGCTATTAGGAATTTTGTACTCTATATTAATTTTATGCTGCGAACATAGAAGCGAGTGTTCCTGAGAGACCAACAGTTGTTCTTAGAATATCCACCGCATTCATAAGAACAGTTCTAGGTCCTTTAGAAACACATTTTCAGAACAGCGCGAGGTGAACTTTCCAACTGGAGGTTCCATACTAACTTAACATAATCCACCCGTCTGCTGTCAGCCTTGTAACTTCTAAATGGTGTGTCGTAGAAAGTTTAAGTAATGTATTCCGTAGATAATCCACGGTTCAAAGCAAAAAAGGCCTTTGAGACCTATAAAGCGGGATAAAAGAGAGAAAGTTAATATTAAGCAACCATACTAACGAAAGTTCGATTAACTTGTACACATACAAAATTGCCTATGTCTTCTCCGAAATCGACTCAATTTTTATAATGTAAAGGATATACTGAGCAAAGTTTGTAGACCTTTAATAAAACCTTTCCAGTTTGAAACCGCCTTCCATCTATATCGAAGTTGTTTATAATGTCATCTGTCAATCGGCTTACCGTAAATCAGTGTCGGTATAAAAGAACCGCCCTCCGACTTATATCTTCCACTCCCGGAGTAAGTCTACTAGTGACTAGGGATGCCACAATATTTGAACACCGTACAACACTGAAAGACACCCAAATATCGACGTTCGCTCCGAAATTATTCTCCTCGAAGATTTTCATGCGGTGTTTTTCCTACGCTGAAAGACTTTTTACATACCTACAAGCCTGAATTACTATTAGTTCGATATTGAGGTTTGGAATCATGTTCGTGTCGTTCAAAAAGATATCACTACGCGAATATCCATAGAATAATATGTTGAGGTTCAATATATTTATGATATTTTCCGGTCCTAAGGGGTTCCCTGAGGCGTTTTACCAAGTATAGATACTTATAGACGACAGGTTAAAATTTTAGACGGGAAGTAAGTAGGTAAATTATACAGTATGAGCATTGTAGATTAGTATAGCTGAGTCTCTGCAATACCTACATTAAAACTGATCTTCTCTACTTGAAACACAGGCAAAATAAATGTTGCTAGGCGATAAGATCTAGGTAGAACTTTTCCTCGCTGTTAAAAAACCGTATTCAGCAAAGATTTTCAAATACTAAGTGCCATTTTCGAGAACTGATTTACAAAATTAAACATGTATAGGAATAAAGACCACTGACATTTCCCAGAAAAACTTTATTACGCGTTTCGTAATAACAGCCCGTAATCTACCGAAAACTCCCTGTCCAAATTGAATATTTGATCATGCTTTCTTTACTTTGCGTGCTAAAGCTACATAGCTATAGGAACAATAATGTACTTCATATATATATCACTAGCTTCTGCCCGCGACTTCGTCCGCGTGAAACTCCTCCTTTTTTGCAGTCGGTTAAAAAGTAGCCTATGTCCTTTCCTAGTCTCCAGACTTTCTTTGTACCAAATTTCATTTAAATCGGTCCAGTAGTTTTAGCGTGAAAGCGTAACAGACAGACAGACAGACAGAGTTACTTTCGCATTTATAATATTAGTTAGGATAAATCATAAAGACAACCTCCGTGAACAAAACCTACATGCAGCGTGTTTGGCACTATGTTAATTTTTCCTTCTGGTTTTTTGTTTTCTTTTTTTTATACACTCTAATCAGTTTCAAGGCACAAGTTATTAAGACTATTACATCATTGTATTTTGACATGATCTTTCATTGAAGCATTAGCTACTAATCATCGGAATAGTGAATTCTGGTGCCTGTACCTATGAACGCAATGAATAGGCAATCTGATTCTGAAGCTTCTCTCTACTAACTCCAGGAAATATGCTAAGGTTTCGTAAGAGGTGGAGTGGTAGCGGGTAACAGATAACTCCTGCTCTCAGAGGATAGGGAAAATGGATATAATACTCCCAAGTCAGAGTGAATTGATCACCGGACTGGCGCAAAGCTGTCACCCCCAGCTAGAAATAATAAAAACGATGGCACCATATTTATGCAGTACGACGCTAATATCAAGGAAACACGTATAATTGTTTATTAAGCTGCTCGAGAGCTCTTCATGGTGACAAAGGAAAATAAAATTAATTACTTTTATAAAAAAATGCATTTATCTTATCTTATATTTGCATCCTTTTTATAAACGCATCCTTTGTTCTGAATGACTGGTCGGATACAGCCTAAACCACTGATCATAGAGACCTGAAACTTGGAGTGTGTATTTTGTGTGTTACGTATTTTTCTAAATTCCACCCCAAAGGGGGAGAAAAGGGAAAGCAAAGTTTATATGGGTACAATTAGATTTTTTGGTTATACCTGTTTAAAACTTAGCCTAAACACTCTTTAACAGATTTAATGAAATAAGTATTTCTATTGAATTCACCTTCTCACGGGGTTAAAAAGTACGCGGAAGAAATCGTGGATAAAAGTATAACATAATTGTACTAAAGCTTTACCAAGCTTTAGTTGTGTATTACCATACTGGAATAAAACAACTATAATTATATAGGATTTGGAATGAAACAACTATTAACGGATTTAACTCGCGTATTTTTATTTTATCGTATTCATTTTATTACAAAGGATTTATTCTCTGACGTTGAAAGCTTTAAGGTTGTCATATTCGCATCACGACTGACCTGACGATAGTCTAACGCTAAAGTTGTGCTACTTTTTATTCCAGTGTGTAATAACCGTAAAGGCATCAAAAACTTGACTTGGCAATATGTATCGTATAATGACCGCAGTTTAATAACTGTGGCAGATCGGTACGAAAATGTTCTTATATATCTACTTATCGTATAATGCAGCAAGCGGGGGCCACGAGTGCGGCCAACGATGCCCGCGCCTGTGCCTCTACTGTCGTTGCGGTCACATTCCACTCGACTGCGCACCATAAACTCAACACAAATATAACTATGCCGACATATGTGCATAATGTAACTTACAGCACTGCAACGAACGCAGGTTTGCTTAGGATAAATATTCATTGTCTTTATTTGGTATAGTGGCCCGCCCGGGCTTCGTCCGGATTCCTTTTTTTATAACCCGTGTCACTCGGGAATAGTGAAGCTTTAGAACAGTGGAAGAATTTTTTAAATCGGTTCAGTCGTTTAGGAGCCTATTCAATACAAAGAAACAGACAAACATTTCCTCTTTCTAATGTTAGTATAGATAGAAGACCGTTCAAGTATTACGTAAGCAATATAGGAGTGCTGAGGGTCTATGGTTTGCTTAGTTTTGATGATGGGGGAAAGGATAAATGGTAATAACGTCAGCAGTAGTTAATTACGTTTTTACACAAATGGCAATCCACACATTGTCTATGCTTGAAAGGATAGATGGAAAGGAGAGAGGTAATTCACAGTACAGTCTATACTAATATTATAAAGAGGAAAAGTTTGTTTGTTTGGATTTAATAGGCTCCAGAACGGCTGGACCGATTTCAAAAAGTTGGGAAGCCTGTTGGGAAGTTACACTATTCCCGAATGACATCGGCTATTAAAGATGATCCGTGCGAAGTCGGGGCGGACAACTAGTACAATATAAAGCAATGAGTTATTTGATAACTTTTTAAATATAAGCCAGTTGAACTGCGAATAACGATGTCAAAGAAGGAAGATTAAGCGTTTTAAGTTGTTTTATGAGAATTCCTTTATATTCTAATTTTAGCTATTTTTGTAAAGATATTTTTTACCGATCCAGAAATAACTACTTTATCCAGTAGAATATCTGCCTGGATTATTTTTATTTGGTTCAGTCGCTGTCTCCTTTTAAAAATACAATTGTTAATACATATCGAAATGAGAAAACGTTCTATCAAAAAATCTCATACATCTCAAATTTTCGCGTCAATTTTATTAATCAAAACTTTTACTACCTATGAATAGGGAAAGTTATAAATATACTTTTCTGTCCTCCGGCCGGAAAGCGCCAACTTTCTGGCCGCTACGCTAAATGAAATTGCCGCTTTCTGGCTTCATCGAACAGAAAAATAGTATACTGACCTCGGCCAGTAAAATAAAAAAAGCCTCAGATCACATTTTTGTCTACCTCGGCTTTGCCTCGGACGACAATTACATGACGTGATCTGAGACATTTTTTATTTTACTGACCTCGGTGCGTAATGTACTAATCTATATATATCTATACATATAATAAAACAGTAGAAACCGCGTGTCTGTACAATTGAAATTTTTAACAAAAAATGGGTGTGGGCAATAATAAAAGAGTAACAGAACACAAAAATGATTTTTTAGATTTTCTTATCTGTCTGTCTGTCTGTCTGTCTGTCTGTCTGTCTGTATGTATTCGCTAATCTTGAAAACCACTGAACAGATTTTGACGCGGCTTTCACTAATAGATTAAGCTCTTCCCTGAGCAACATATAGGCTTTGTTTCATCGAAATCGGATGTCAAATAAAAAAGATATCGTCTTTTAAAGTTTAAAGGTAATTTTTCTATAGGAGATTTTATAGTTACATAATATAGTACTAGATGGCGCCTCAAGGCAATTAAAACGCGCTATGGTTGTTTTACTGAAAATAGTTGTCAATCAGAAAAAAAAAAATCTCTACGTTTAAAACTATTTAATTTTGTTTGTCTTGCGATTCGGTTAGTTGATGATTTTGATGTTATACTTGGATATGAAAATACGGACTCGACTTTGTGAATTGGTTGAAAAATATCGGATATAATCTAAAAAAATATTGCCTACGTAGATTTTTATTGAAATAAATATATGTATTATTGTATGTATTTGCTTTGATTTTAAAAATGCCCAGAAGATAGTCGAATCTGTCTCAGAACAGTAGACAAGCGAAAAGACAGCGGATGAGTAGATCCCAAGAATCGAATGACGAAAGACAGGCACGACTTAGTGTTAATCGAGAAAAAAATTCACTTAATCGTCTCTCGGAAAGTTCCTCTCAAAGGGAGTCTCGACTAAATACTGATCGTGAACGTCATTCGCCATCTCGCGCCTTGGAGTCTTTTCCAGATAGGGAGTCTGTGTGTTCCGGCTAATCTATGGAACAGCTGGACTGATTTGGACGGGACTTTCACTGGCAGATACCTTATGTAATAAAGAGTAACTCATTTTAGAAAAAAATCTTTAATTATCCATACTTATGTCCCAGTACTTAAATTCCACGCGGACGAAGTCGCGGGCACAGCTAGTACATAATAATATCTCAGTAAATAGGTATGTAGATGAAAACAAAAGGAAAACTCGCGCACTTTCCCTGTATAATAATATCATGAGACAAAGTGCTATGCTTACCTTAACTACCTAAATGAACACACCCATATTGAAATTTGAATGAAAACGCCTACTCCATTTAACATCCCATTTTGCACTTGAAAGGAATTGTACTTCGACTTTGACAATGTTTAATGAAATCTTGGCATTGTATTTACTACCATAAAACTAAAATAATGAGGATGACGTTTTGTGGAAGTGAAGTGGTTTTCTAATTTCATTATGAATGCCTGTTTTTATATGAAAAAATAAATATGGAGAATAATTTCTGATGCCTTCGCGGTTATTATTACTAAACTAAATCACGTTAGTGTTAGACTACTGTCAGCTCAGGTCGTGCTACGATTATGGAAACTGTAAAGAATCCGAAACGTCAGCAAATAAAATAAAATAAAAATACGCGAGTTAAATCCGTTAATAGTTGTTTTATTCCAAAATATGTAGAAGTTACAAGCTCTTGGACACTCTTGGTGATTGGTACAGGCTGGTGGATGATAGTAATGTTTTCGAATAATAATTCAGAAATTATCATCAGAATGCCTTAGTAGGTACACATTGGACTATCGCGTTAGACTATTTAGTAGCGTTGTTATTCTTTTATTAGTTTTAGACAAACGTCAGCTCAGTCTTGCTATGAATATGAAAACTGTATAGTTTTCGAAACGTCACCAAATAAATACGCGAGTTAAATACATTATAGTTGTTTCATTCCATTATGTACTTCCCGCAAAGGCATCAGAAATTATAGTGATAACTAACTATATTATAGTCATAACTATCACTGAAAATTTTAAAACAAAAACGAAGGCTTTCAATGACAGATTTATCAACTCGGCGTTCCAACTTTCTATTCTACGAGTATGTCATTTTATTTTTAACCTGAACAACTGATTGAAAACATGGACAACTCTGTATAGGTAGATAGGTAGATAAACTAGGAACTAAATTAATTCATTCCTGTCATTGAAAGTTGATAAACTATTTCACGATTTTATTCGAACCTCGTTCGTCTAGTTCGCAGTTCAACGAGTACCTACAGCCTGAACTTCCTTTATGAGAATTTCTTTTAACAAAAAGATATGTATAATCATTTCTAATGACTTCGCGGTTATTACACATTGGAATGGAACTATTAACTGAATTAACTCGCGTATTTTTATTTGATTTAGGTACTTTAGCGTTATACTATTTTCAGCTCAGTCGTTCTACGATTATGAAATATGTAAAGAATCCGAAACGGCAGCCAATAAAATAAAATAAAAATACGCGAGTTAAATCCACTAGGTAATAGTTGTTTCATTCCAAAAAGATATATATTCATAAATTATTCGCTCTTTCTATACTAATATTATAAAGAGGTAAACTTTGTTTGGTTGTAATGAATAGGCTCAAAAACTACTGGACTGTTTTAAAAATTTATTTCACCATTCGAAAGCTACATTATCCACAAGTAAAATAGGCTATAGAATATTTTGAAATAACAAACCCCCGACATAAAAACTAAAAGGCCCTCTAAAAAGTGTAACAATAATAAAATCTTAATATTAGTTACCTAAGTATTAATATTTCTACAAAGAAAACGTCATGTCGGGGGGACCGCTTTTCATTTAGGTGTACCTACTTACCTAATATTTACAATCTACCTAAACCTACGGTCCCCCCGACATGACGTTTTCTTTGTAGAAATATTAATACTTAGGTAACTAATATTAAGATTTTATTATTGTTACACTTTTTAGAGGGCCTTTTAGTTTTTATGTCGGGGGTTTGTTAAATTTTTAATTTATTTTTTTATTTCATACTTTTTGTAAGTAGGTACGTAGGTACCTACTACATATTATTATTTTTAACTAATTTCCTTTTCACATGGAATTTCGTAATGTACATGTTATCATCTTCCATTTGATACCCCACTCGGGTATATTTGTCGACATTGGGCTTACCATTTACACTATTACTCCCCATAATTTTTGAACTACTTAACCGATTTTAATTATGATTTCAATTTTGTAATGTAAACGCGATCCTCTTTCATTTGATACCCCACTCGGGTATATTTGTAGACATTTGGTTTTCCATCCCCACTTTCACTCCCAATATTTTTTGAACAACTCAACCGATTTTCATTATGATTTCAATTTTGTAATGTACTCGTCACCCTCTTTCATTGGATACCCCACTCGAGTATATTTGTAGACATTTATTTTTACATCCCCTCTTTAACCCCCCCTAATTATTAAACTACTGAGACGATTTTTATAAAACATAGCTAAGAACACTCCCGACATATACACCTTTTAAACAAAAAAAACAGAATCAAAATCGGTTCATGCGTTAGGGAGCTACGATGCCACAGACAGACACACACACACACACACACACACACACACACACAGACACGTCAAACTTATAACACCCCGTCGTTTTTGCGTCGGGGGTTAAAAAAAATAGGGATCCGTGCGAAGCCGAGGCGAACATCTAGTTAGTAATACAGTGAGATAGTATATTTTTCTGTCCTCCGGCCGGAAAGCGCCAACTTTCTGGGCGCTGCGCTAAATGAAATTGCCGCTTTCTGGTTTCGTTGAACAGAAAAATAGTATACTGACCGCGGCCAGTAAAATAAAAAAGCCTCAGATCACATTTTTGTCAACCTCGACTTCGCCTCGGACGACAATTACATGTGATCTGAGACATTTTTTATTTTACTGGCCTAGGTGCGTAATGTACTAATGTCGTTACTCCATTAAAGGTTAGCTGTCACATTTAAATTTGATTTGATGAAGTGATACATTTCGGGTTAGGTTAGGTGATGGATTACAGAAGACGTGTATTATTAAGATAATGTTGGCAGGATTTATGATTACATTAAATGAATTTGCCATTCTATACTTAATCTAAACTAATATAATAACGAGGAGAGGTGTGTTTATTTGTTTGGATTGAATAGGCTCCATAACGACTGGACCGATCTAAAAAAATCTTTCACTGTTGGGAAGCTACACTGTTCCCGAGTGACATAGTACGAAGCTGGGGGGGATAGCTAGTATTATAATAAAGAGGAGAGGTTTGTTTGTTTTGATTAAATAGGCTCCAAAAAAGCTTGACCGATTTTAAAAATTCTTTCACTGTTGGGAAGCTAAGCTTTGCTTAGTTTAGGATCACATCAATAGGTGTGAATCCTAAACTTCTTATTCATTAAAGATGGTTATAAAAAAGTGATTGTTCATGCAAGTGAAAATGTTTCGCTGACACTGTAAACTATTACAGTGCGCAATCGAACTGGCGATGCGTGAAACAGCGTGCACTACGTTTATTCTAGTAAGCGTCAACTCTCATAATTATGACTTGAGCGAATTTAATAAGCAACTTTGATAATATATAAAGTTAAGGGTTTTATTTAAGGTGATATTATTTGTAGCGTAAGTTAAAATTACATCGTATTAAGTTGATTATTATGATAGATTTTTTTACTAATGGTTATAAATTATTATGAAACAAAAGACGGAGTCTCGTATGATGGTTAAAAAGAAAATAGGTAATAGGTACATTTTGATACAGACACCAAATATCATGATGATATTTGTACCAATACAAACGTATAAAAACGCGAATAAAGTTATATCATGTTATAATGTAAGTGTCATTGATCGAATTATCAAATCCTCTCACAACTGTGTGTTAATACTTTATCTGCTAAAGAAAGTTCATCATTCAGAAGTCATTGCATTATGGCACACCTTAATACTTAACTATAATTATAATTTAAATAATGAAAATCAAGTAAATCAAGTCAATCCGATCTTATTTAACTTGATACATCATAGTAACAACCAAATATTACTTAGTGACCTATCATTCCGATTGAATCTCATCGGAGTTTGGTCATAATCTAACGTATTATTGTAATGAAACAACTTTAATGGATTTAACTCGCGTATTTTAATAATTTCTGATGCCTTCGCGGTTATTACACATTGGAATGAAACAACTGTTAACGGATTTAACTCGCGTATTTTATTTTTATTGGCTGACGTTTCGGAGCCTTTACTGATTGCATAATCGTAGCACGACTGAGCTGACAATAGTCTTATGCTAAAGCGATTAACGTATTATATTTAAAAATATTATTTTTAATTTTAAGATCTTCGTCTGCTATTAACAGAGGCAATTCATACAAATTGGCTTAATTAAGAAACGTTAGTTCATTTGCGTCCTGAACTATGCCGTAAGTCGTGTCTTTCGGAGTCCGATGAAATAATTTAACCTTAATCCGCTTGCATACTTGCACTAGATCTCGCGCAATAAACTTTGGAATTCAATACTTGAGTGAATCGGAAAAAAGTTCAGTATCACTTCTGTAGTTATCCCAACGTTCAAACTACAATATAAAATACTTGTTTACTATTTTCTATTAGAGTTTGTTCATGTGGTAGTTTGACTGACCTTATTTAGCTTCCGTATTATTGTTATAATTATGTTATATATGTAAATTAACTGATTAGGCCAACGTCGTTTTACCATATATAGTTACATTCTTTTAATAATAATATAAATAATTAGGTAAGCAAACAATTACACAAAACTCTGTAAAAACACCAAAGTCAACTGTACTGTTTTTAAAAAAATGTACCAAGTTTTATAAAAATTAGTAAGCTAATGCAATGCCTGTCTACCACTATTTTAAAAAGCTTTATAACAAGTCAGACAAGACGTTAATAGTCTAGTGGAAGACCGAAGACGTAAGTGTCAAAAGCTAGACGAGGTCAGGCTATGAGCGGAAACTTTTTATGTGGCACACAAGTAAATAAAAACACAAGACGGTCTATTTTTAAAACGAAACCCTTAAAGCTTCACTTTGTTGTATATTGTCTATCTGGCAAGACCCTCTCAGCAACGACTGGAGGTATCAATCTGAGATTCATATCAAATATTGTCTACTGTCCGTCGAAAATGTCAAAAATCGAACTTCTAAGCTAACGCAATCAAAAGATACAACCGTTTGTGCGACAATTTGTTGATTTTTTTTGACACTAGCAAGGGAATCAAAACGAATTCAGAATTTTGAAATTTGGTAAAAAGCATCTTGTGGAAACAGGTAAAAAAATGCGTAGGTAGTTATTTTTTTATTGACATCATATAATAAAAATATTTTTAAACTTATATAGGTACTTGTTTGTACGGAATCCTCGGTGTACGAGTCCGACTCTGCACTTGGACAGTATTTTTTATAATTTTTAATCATAACAAGTTAAATGTACAACTTTTAATAAAAATGATTCCTTAAAATACTTTTTTTTATACTACAATATTATAAGACCGAATCCTGTAAACATATATTTATAATATTTTTTGTAGGCAATTTGTAATTCTATATATTAATTCAATGCTTTTATCTTCTTTTTAGCGAACATTTTTCACTTCAGTTACTGCACTTAATTAACGAAATTGATTGCAGAAGGCATTATTAAACTAATTATAAGTGTTATACATACTTGAGGTTGTATAACATCGTAGGCTCCACTTTCCCACAAGAGTTAAATGAAGTAAGTTTGGCATAATCCCACGGATTAACTAAATATGATATATCGCTATGTTATAGTTAATCTATATCTATATATCTATATATTCTATATATTATCTATATATATAAAAGAAAGTCGGGTTTGTTACAACACTTATAACTCGAGAACGGCTGAACTGATTTGGCTGAAAATTGACGGGTAGGTAGCTTAGAGCCAGGAAAAGGACATAGGATACTTTTTATCACGTTCCAGTAAAAAAAAATATTAATCTCCTTTGTTAAAAATAGTATAAAAAAACGCAACAATGACAAGTGTCAAATCGATTGATTAATGCAGCGCTTCTTTGCCGGGCGGGACGAAGTCTGCCGGGACCGCTAGTATATATATATATATATATATATATATATAAAAGAAAGTTGTGTTAGTTACCCCGTTTATAACTCGAGAACGGCTGAACTGATTTGGCTGAAAATTGGCGGGGAGGTAGCTTAGAGTCAGGAAAAGGACATAGGATACTTTTCATCCCGATCCAGTAAAAAAAATATATATATAAGCTCATTTGTTAAAAATAGTATAACAAAACGCAACAATGACAACTGTCAAATCGACATTGCCGGGCGGGACGAAGTCTGCCGGGACCGCTATAGGCTATAAAAAAAAAGATAATCCGTGCGAAGCCGGGGCGGACAGCTAGTATGATATAATAGTAACATTTACGTAATTAATTAATAAATCTATAGTAAACAGTATCTTTAATAAAATCGCCTTTTGATCCCGGTTTAAAGACTAATAGGATTATAATAGATTGGATATCAATCGATTAAAATGCTTTGTGTTGAATAAATGATTTGTTTCGTTGCTAAATATAAACGAGTAAATCAGGGATCACGGTAATCTGTATCATGATGCCTTTAATTCTATTTAGCCAGTCAGTTACATCATTTTAAAATATAGTTACCTACCGTATATATTTCTTTTCTCACTCAAACGAAGATAGGCGTAATAATTTCTGATGCCTTCGCGGTTATTACACATTGGAATGAAACGACTGTTAACGGATTTAACTCGCGTATTTTTATACAATAAAAATAAAATTTAAATATATTTAAATTTAAATAAAATAAAAATACGCGAGTTAAATCCGTTAACAGTTGTTTCATTCCAATATGAAGATAGGCGTGTCAAAAGTAAGGTAGTGGAGTTCTAGACTATGGGCCCATGTTAAAAAAATGATGGGTCATTTGAACCACCAGATGACCTATGTAGAACGATATAAGAGCATAAAATAATAAGATTTAGCATTGTGCCGTCACTTGTAAGCTGTCCAACTGAGTGTAGGTGAGAATTCAAAAGTACAGGTAGAGTGAGTACATTTTGGTCATATATTTTTGAACGGCATTGTTACCATCGATAGGTCCATGAAAAATAATACTAAAACGCGTAGTGCCGTAAAAAAATGGTGATCCAAGAAGTCGGAATTTTTTTTTGATTTTCCGACAATTTCCAGGGTGAATTTGGTCATTTGATACAGTACGGCATCAGTTTCATACTATTTCAATACTGCTTCTAATCCATCATTCCGCAACGCTGTAAAAAAATCAAGCGACAAGGGGAAAAAACCGAAGGTTGCAGCCCCCTCTCTTTCCGTGGTCCAGGGGGTGATTTGATAAAGTACGGCTTCGGTTCCAAAACATTATCTAGCACTTAAAAGTACTATTAAAAATAATGCCGTCAAGAAATGATTGTTCATTTGAATGTATATCAATAATTATCTTAATTTCATCGTATTCTTGATTTATAAAGCTATAAAATCATTTGATCCTGTACGGGAACTATTTTTCTAACATAATATTGTAAAATACAATTGTTATATAGTATTGCCGTCCAAAAGAAACTGTTCTGAAAAAAATTATGGAGAAATACAAAAACTGAAATTTTGCAAATTATTGCAGTAATTTAAATATCATATATTAATGAAATATAGCAGTTTTCTACATTGTATCCCATGTTTTAAATAGTATTAACATAAATAAATTAGGAAAAAATGATGCCGTAAGTACATTTTAATGCAGACCATAATTATCTTTTAGGTTCATGAAAATGACGCTACCATTTTAAGGGTACTTTATGGCCATCTGATACAGTACGGCATTAACATATTTTTGAAGAGAACAATTGATAACCAATATGATAAAATCACTATGACGTCTAACTGAAGTGAAACGGTTCCTCATCCGGTGCCGTTATGTCACAGACTTTTTGAACCAACGAAAATGTACGGCATATGAAAAAATATTATCTATGCATAAAACACTTTCGAAATAAATTAATTTGACGTTGTGTCAAATCACCCCCTGGACCACGGAAAGAGAGGGGGTTGCAACCCTCGGTTTTTTCCCCTTGTCGCTTGATTTTTTTACGGCGTTGCGGAATGATGGATTAGAAGCAGTATTGAAATAGTATGAAACTGATGCCGTACTGTATCAAATGACCAAATTCACCCTGGAAATTGTCGGAAAATCAAAAAAAAATTCCGACTTTTTGGATCACCATTTTTTTACGGCACTACGCGTTTTAGTATTATATTTCATGGATCTATCGATGGTAACAATGCCGTTCAAAAATATATGACCAAAATGTACTCACTCTACCTGTACTTTTGAATTCTCACCTACACTCAGTTGGACAGCTTACAAGTGACGGCACAATGCTAAATCTTATTATTTTATGCTCTTATATCGTTCTACATAGGTCATCTGGTGGTTCAAATGACCCATCATTTTTTTAACATGGGCCCATAGTCTATTCGTGTCGTCCCGTCTCTATATAAATTGTATAATTACATAACGTCACAAGCCGTCCCGAACTTATGAAGCTAATCTTTAACACTTTTTATTTTAAGTAGGTATCTACTTGACGGACAAAAAATAATCGTAATATACTTAGCGTATTATTCTGTTCTCAATCAAATAAAGATAGGCGTGTCAAAAGTAAGGTATTGGAATTCCGGTCGTCGCGTCTCTATATAAATTTTATCATTACGTGACGTCACGAGCCCTCACTACCTTGCTCTTGCTTATCTTAAGCTTATCTTTAACACTTTTTGTTTTGAGTATCTACTTGATGGACAAAAAAATTGTCCTCATATTGCACCAAGCTTTAGTGTCAAACGGTGCAAACTGCCAAGAATTTAACAATCCATCTAACACATTTAGCCAGAAACTGACTGACGTTGATTATTGCCAATTTACTCGATTACCCGCAACAGGCTAATACAAATGTAATACATATTGGTGAACCGTAATTAATTGAATTATGGGTCCCTATGGCGAGACTCAGACGTCACTAGCCAAGGTGGACAGATGCCTGGCCAAACTGATTGGCACCGGCTTGTTGTGAATTAATACTGCTATGCATTAGATGCACCTGAGAGAGGTAAATAGGGAATAGGCTCTGGTCTAAAATATTGACTAGCTTATGCCCGCGACTTCGTTCGTATGATTAGTACAATATTGGAATGAAACAACTAAAGACTTTAGCGTGAGACTATTGTCAGCTCAGTCGTGCTACGATTATGGAAACTGTAAAGAATCCGAAACGTCAACTAATAAAATAAAAATACGCGAGTTAAATCCGTTAACAGTTGTTTCATTCCAATGTGTAATAACCGCGAAGGCATCAGAAATTATTAGTACAATATTGATAGAAAATATAGCATGTATGTTATTTTTTATTAGCAATATTATTTGTAAAGTTTAATAATCCATTCAGTAGTTTTTGCGTTACATTTTTACACTTTATAATATTAGAAAGGATACTGCAATTAGCCTATGATGAATTTTCGAGACGACATCTTGCCTTGTTGATATCGTTTTCTTGTTGCAGTCATCTGACATTAATTGGAAATTTTGCCAAGTTTATGAATAAATGTTGCCACATCGGTAATCGTTTTCGCTATAGAGATGCAAGGAACGCATTTATTAAAAAATACCACCTTTATTAAATTTATGTACTTTTATTACAACTTGGTGGATTTTATTAAAAAGTCAAGAGTCAAAAAAGTCAAAACCATTAATTTACTGAAATCATGGTACATGTAGATATTAGTCACCATAAATTATCAATACTGATATTATAAAGAGGAAAGGTTTGTTTGTTTGGATGGAATAGGCTCCAGAACGGCTGGACCGATTTCCAAAATTCTTTCACTGTTGGGACTACACTATTCCCGAGTGACATAGGCTATACAAAAAAAAAATCGGTGCGAAGCCGGGGCGGGCTGCTAGTATATGATAAGTAAATGAAAACTATTTTGTTCCCAATTCTGCTAACAGTAGTAAGAATTTAATAAAGGTTATAAATTCCTCGCACATAAAGAAGACGATATTGATATCAACGTGGCGAAGCTACCGATTTATGACAGGCGATAGCGAGAATGAAACGACATCGAGAGGACAAGTGTCGACTCGACAATTCATCATACACTTGCAGGCATCAAAATTAACAGCTAAATTCCTTGTAAAATTCACTAGCCGCCCATTCATTCCTTAAGATTAACATATATATGAAATCTTTCTTTAAATAAAATATCTACACTAGTATTCATATACTCAGTTTCTTCACACGTGCTGAAAGTGTGAAATGCACACGTTGACGTATTACAGGACATTTCCTTTTCCTCCGTTCTGAACTACCTTCAGGATGAATTTGTGATACATTTCTACAAAAAGAAGCATTTTATGCAATAACGCAATTTACTGTCGTTTTGTATTTTCTGACATAATTATGACTTTATAAACGTATTCTATTAGCTTTCGCTGTTAATACGAGTACGTTAACACGGTGATTGGGCGGGAGCCGACGGTCTCTCGTGCCTCACTGGTTAACTCAAGGCCATTGCATTGGAAGAGTTTTTGACTGCGTTGTCAGCCAGTCAAACTACCCCTACCTAGCGAAAAGAAACACCCTAGGATTTACCCTAGGTTTTTTTAAATTAGAACGGTTTTGGAAAATCCTAAGGTCAATAGCTGTTTCTTTTCGCTAGGCGGGATAGACCGGGGATGGTTAACTATAGGGGTAGGCACTACGGAGATCCATAGTGCCGTTAATTTGGCCTCACCCGCATTGAGTCCACGCGACGCTCGCTCGGTAAGCTAGAATTTGTCAATCCACAACGGGAGATTAATCCGACAATTATTCGAGCGGCCGCGAATATTGGATGCATTATGCGAACACCGCTCGTTCATCACCAACCCTTTATAAATTCAATCGTTGACTGTCAGGTCTTAATTGCAGTTGTTAATGAAGGTGCACTTAGTATGGATGCGTCACGTCAAAAAAATTAATGATCTAAAGCTTGAGTTGAAATCTGTTTGTCCTCAGAGCAGAGAGAGCTATGGTTTCGTTTTATTTTATTTATTCAATTTATCAAAATTTCTCATACAAGTAACGCAAGCTTAAACACGCGAATGTAAGTAAAATAACAGAGTGATAGTTATATCAAAGAAAACATGGTGACAATAATGTTATCGTAAAATTTCTTTTTGAGGGGAAGGACGAAATGTTTTTGACGTCGTTTTATGTAACAGCTAACATACTTCAAACTTCTCCCAATAAATCTGCCGTCAATCGCACTCACACTAAACGCCGCTGATCATGCACTTCTTACTCCAAATAGCTCCACCGCATTTTATATCGGCTTTGCTATAAGTTAGAGCACCTTCGAATTCGCGTCGTTACCGTGAGTATAACTACTCGAGCAACCTTTACGTTTTGACTGAACCTTAAGGAAAATTTTAGTTAGAATGAAACAACTTTAAACGGATTTATTTCGCGTATTTTATTTATCGGCTGACGTGTCAATGTAATACCTAAATCTTTAACCTTCTTTTAAGGCAGTAAGTCAAAGTATAACTTGTAAATTCGCTTACTTATGTAACGTCAAGTTTTAATTATGTATCGTTAAAGTTAAATTGAGAATTCGTTATCGTTCTTGTTTTATTAATTTTCATTCATTAGCGATCAAAAGGCCTTTGAATTTTTGTTTTGTAATTAGTTTTTGGCGAACCATATGAAAAATATGAATTGCGCATTCTTATGGTTTCCATAAAGTTACTAGAAGGAAGTCCAATCTCAATCTCTACCAAAAAAAAGATTTTTTTTATACCTAAATGTTTTTAGTTTATGACTGACGTAATAATATATGAATAACAAGGTCTAACGATATACTTTTGCTTCCTGTTTGCTTTATACCTATACTAATATGTATTTTAATCTCAAACTTAATGTATGTTTTCTTTTTAGATGTTGAATTCGAAATAAGCCTTATACATATATAAAATAAACAAAACTCTACTGTAAATTTAATATGAATTACTAGGAAAGATCTCTTGCTATTTCTAACAGAGTTAAGTGTGTGCCATTTTATTGCATTTTCTCGTCACAACTGTTTGGTTTAGAGCAGTTCCTTATTTCTTGAGATTTTATTTCAACTCTTTGATTATCTTAGCAAATATGCTATCTTATTAAAAATGTATGCTCATTTTAACGAGATATCCTGCAAAATACTAGACAAAGGAATATTTAATATATTAATTTATTAACGACCCCGCCCCTGCACACGCGGGTGCTACAAACCTTTCACTAGAATCATATAAAAAAAAACAGCTACAAAATCCGTTGCTTAGTTTAAAAAAATTAAGCATAAGTGACGGACAGACAGCGACAAAGACTTTGTATTAAACCATGTAGTGATTTCAGTTGGTCATCGAAACAAAAATTCACATGAGAGGCTTAATTAAGAATTCAATTTGGAAAACTTAAATCTACATACAGAAGAGAATTGTATAGTACGAAAGGCGAAAAATACACATATTATTAAGTTTTTTTCTATACTTATATTATAAAGAGGAAAGTTTGTTTATTTGTTTGGATTGAATAGGCTCAAAAACGACTGAAACGATTTTTTGTTCCAGTCGTTTTTGAGCTTTCACTGTTCTTTCACTGTTGGGAAGCTACACTCTTGAGTGACAGAGGCTATAAAAAAGAGATCCGTGCGATGCCGGGGCAGACAGCTAGTATTCCTGTAAAATTTCGTATTTATTTGACAAAGATAACAAGACGCACGTAGGATACTGCAGTTTAAGGGCAAACGCTAGGTCTGTGTGCATCGGATAAACATTCGAGCCACAGTAAACAAGATTCGAGACCCAGCGAGCAGTGGAAAGAGGCAGTGTCCACTTTGTGTACATTATTTCTCATAATATAATACTGCTGGAAAACAAGCTCCAAAAAGTCCGCGTAAAAACATTTTCGCAACGAAAAACTGATGCACTGGCCAAATAATGCTAGCTGTTTATAAAAGTCGTTTGCAATTTTTAAAATAGGCCGATGTGCTAAGATTCTGTGTCACTGTGTAAAGATAGACGCCAAAAAAACAGTACTTGTGTGGATTACAGATTTGTTTTTAAATTGTTTGTGTTATCCGCTCTCTGGACTAAATCTGACTGGAGACATCATAGTGTCCTATGTTGTTAAGTTCTTGTATTGTATACTTATATTGCATACTTATATAAGTTTTTTGATTAGTATGTAGGTTCGTAAGTTACTTTCTACTGAGTTGTTTCCGGCTTTTCTCCTCAGCAATGATAGTCTTTCCGAAGATTAAGTACCTACATTCATGTGTATTCCAAATACCTACTTATGACATTGTGCCTTTACCGAATGCACGTCCTTGTCAGTGAAAAAATATAAAAGCTCTACAACTACATGACGCTTAAAACCTTTTTTCATTAAGACAAATAGCATTGTCACTATGTAAGCAACATTCATAATACAGACAAACGTTACCTTCCTATTTTAATTTAATAAAAAATACGGTTCGGCTCCAATTTAGTCAATCCAAATGTCGAAAGATTCTTTTCTTTTACGTACCCGGTTTTGTTATCCGGTAAATAAACAAAGCGATCGAGAGAAATGGCTGCCATTAAGCAAAAGGATGTTTAGTTCATTCTTGAAATTCTACCTACTTTCTAGTTCCAATGCGCGAGTAACTGGCATTTTGTGTGAGTGATAAGGTAGGACTTGAAAATAGGTACATATCTGAAATGAATAAAATTTATTCCATACTATATTGTACCGATTGTACGATATTATTATGTCTAAACAGGATCCAATGATAATATGATTACATTACGATTAAAACGCGAGTTAAATCCTTTATTATCGTTTCATTTCAACGCCTCGAGTTAGACAAAATACTTCGATAAGTAGATATGTACCTATACTGCACATGAAATTATTATACCTACATTTTAAACCAATAGGGCTCTAGATTCGTAATTAAGTATATTTACATACGAGGAGAGTAATAATGCTACACTGTTTTGTAGTGTTATTATACATACATTTTGCATAGAACATTTAATTAATAGCACCAATTTAAAATAACATTTAAACAACGAAATACAAATCATAGTAATTATCATAATAACCAATGCAAATAAACAATAGTTTCCTAGTTGAACAACGCACTCCGTACTGTTTTAAAAATGTTTTAATTCATTCTTTTAAAAGAGTTTAATAGAGGAGATGAAATATATTATAAATAAATATAACAATATTTTAATTGAGCTTTTAAAATGGCAACGTTATAAATATACTTACAATATAAATTAAACAAAATAAAAATGTAACAAAAGCGAGCTCTTCAAAATATACACTAACAACGACAGCTATCAGAAATTATGAACGTTCTAAACACATTATTATCACAATAATAAGAACATTATTATATATATACTTCTAATACTATGGAATAAAAACATCTTGCTGATTCGGTTTACTACCGTACTTCTTCGAGGAAAAGCGAAGGCTAATAATAATCTAACACCTGCTAAGACTAAAGGCGAACTTCAACACATAATGAATGTGTAGCCGAAATAATTATATTATGTAACGAACTCGTTTCAATATTCTCATTATGTTGAAAAACGTTTTAGCGCGAATTATTCGATTTAGTAATTCCTAGTAGGTACTGCTTTATGGAATATTAACATTACATTCAGCTAATTAAATAAAGTGCTGTAATTTAAGTGTGTAATAAGCAAAAAATATTAATCCGTAATCGTATGAAGGGTTGCTTTTACGAGGATTAAAATGTTTATATTAAACACTGGTGAATTCAAAACTAAGTATATGAAAGCTACGAGAAAATGAGTCGTATTTTCTACCTTAAACCTTAAAGAAACCAAATAGTTAGTGGTTTATTTTTGGAACAGATTCCCCATTGAAACTTGAGAACCCAATCGAATTAGATCAGATCGTAACAGGACTTATTAGGGATCTCCACATTAATATCCATCAATGCATTGGCAGTTAACTAAGACCTAACTAAGGCTTGTGAGAAACCTTAGGTTCTTAACCTATTTAAGTCTGTTACCCGTTTAACCTAACTATGATCACTAATTTTACCACTCCTCCCAACAAACTTGCGCGCTAGTCGGCGCTACGCTGTGCTCATACTTGTCACTTTGAAATTCGGCATTCGAGACTACTACCAGCATCAGCTGGTAACACATCAGGTTACCCCCGCGAAATACAAGTTTTACCCCCGTGGGGGTAATTACCCCAGGTTAAGAACCTAGGTCTAAACCGTCCTGGCGCTCCTTCAGAAACCCCTGAAACGGTACTCCCTGTGTCAAACCCAATGCACCCTGCCGCCGCTCTTCGCTATATGCTCCAGTCAACCAAACCAAGTTCTATATCGAAAAAGTGTTGAGTGTAACTAATCCGTTTCTTAACTTACTAACCCCTGTCCACAATCTCGTCTGCACAGAATTAGTACTTTACAGAATATAAGTGTAGCATTAACGGTTTTTGCAGCGCACGCTAGAATAGCTCGCAGATGGCAGATTTTTTCCTTACTACTTATCGTTATATTTTGGATAATTCATACAGTATAAGCTTTATTATTGAAAAGTGTCATAAAAGTCAACTTAGTAATTAATCCGTGAAAGATGTAACTTAGAGAGATAGTATACATTAAATAAATCAAACGTTATCTAACTATCAAATTCCAATACGAATAACGTATTCGTATTTAAGCTCAAGTCCTTAGTTGAATTAATTACGGGTAATTCATTAAACAACTTTTTAATTAGAACGAACTGGCAGTTACTGAGGCGGGATGAACTCAGCAGAGGTGCAAAAGTTATTCTCCGACATTGAGTTGCACAAAATATTAAATAGTACCTGTAGCACGGCATGCGATAAACCGGCATAAATTGCTGCCGGGTGAGTATTTTTTAAATTGCAGTTAATTTTCAAGACCTCGCATTTATGGGTAATAAGCTTCTATATCTAAATAGAGCTTCTAATAATTAAATTTATAATAATTTCTGATGCCTTCGCGGTTATTCCTTTAGCGTTAGACTTTCGTCAGTTCAGTCGTGCTACGAATATGGGAACTGCAAAGTTTTCGAAACGACAGCAAATGAAATAAAAAAATCCGACAAAATTATTTCATTCCAACTTAACTTACTTTTCTATCAACTACAAGAACTCAGTTAATAGATAAAAGAGAATATCTTTATTAAAATTATAATACTCAAACAAAATTACGGCCATCAGCTAAAATAAATTATTTGAAGGCAAACTGATCAACCGACGACAACAATCATCCTCAATTATAAACAAAATTAATAAACGACAAGTCGAGTCTTTCGGCCTAAAATTGCAAACTTTATTACAAATTATTAAATACAGCTATTGTGTGCGCATAGGGTGTATTACACTAACAATATTTTACAATATAGGGGCATAATACTAATATATTCTTGCACCTTACTAATACTTAGCATCAAACAATAACCAGATAGTGCAATAATGGAAAACTGTACTGTTTACAGAGTTATTATAAAACAAACCGCACCGCTAAACATGTCTCTTTCCTATACGCGGCGAAAGTAGAGAGAACATTATTTTATCAAATACTTAATTAAGTGTATTGAATACAGTGGTGGATTGATAAATAGCCATTCGTTTGTATTGCTTTAAGCTGGATATATTACCCATTCGATTTCTGTAATGTTTTCATCGCTCTGATTGGATCCAGCAGAGTTAACAAATCATACATTATACCGGCATATTGGCACCGCATTTGAACAATCGTCATGATGCCTTTTGTCTTTGTTTATTGATGTAAATCAAATGCTAAAACAAATATTTATCGGATTGAAACGGCACGTTATATAAGCGGATTAGAATAGTACCTATATTTACTTACACTAGCTATCAAATACGTAATATTATTGTGTTTCATATTATAATTATATTTAAATTCAGTCATTGTCTTTATTTCCAAACTCCCTTGAAATGACTAGATCGATTATTACGAACTTTTGTGTGCATATCGGGTAGGACTAAAATCCGACCTACCACAATTTTTTTTGATTTCGTTTTTGACGATTCAGGATCGAAAAATAAATACAACCCTATTTTCATTCCTCTTCCATCAACTCCAATTTTTAATAAAAATAAACTCAAAAACCCAGTACGAAGTTCGCTGGGTCAGCTAGTATTCATATACTATCAAAACATAA
Source organism: Polylopha cassiicola (assembly GCA_038024825.1). Lineage (NCBI taxonomy): Eukaryota > Metazoa > Arthropoda > Insecta > Lepidoptera > Tortricidae > Polylopha > Polylopha cassiicola. The sequence goes on along the minus strand of CP149045.1, from coordinate 17,338,357 downwards.
TAATTTCTGATGCCTTCGCGGTTATTACACATTGGAATGAAACAACTGTTAACGGATTTAACTCGCGTATTTTTATTTTATTTTATTAGCTGACGTTTCGGATTCTTTACAGTTTCCATAATCGTAGCACGACTGAGCTGACAATAGTCTAACGCTAAAGTCCAACGTCAGCTAATAAAATAAAATAAAAATACGCGAGTTAAATCCGTTAACAGTTGTTTCATTCCACTATCAAAACATATTCGAAATGATTATCGAGCTCAACATTACGGAGTGTTAAATAAAAGGAAACATTTAAAAACCTTTGTAAATTTTTGAGTATATCGCACGCAGCTCATGGGCCTGATTAAATGAAGCGGGATTGTGTGTTTTCGAGCAATACAAAGCCGGCGTTATTGGCTGTATAGTCATAGCCACATACCAATCAGGCAGGCTAACTATTGAGTGAGGCGTCGAGCGAGGCAGCGAACGGTGAACCGTCGCATAAATTGTGTTTACGCTGGCATGAAGTGCTTTAACTGGGTGGCAGAGAGCGGCACCCCGATCTTGCTGTTCCCACTACATGACTACACACAACAAATTCGGAAGCACCACAGCCGAACAATGAAACTGCCTGCTCAGCCTCCAGCACAAATTCAAATCAGATCAATAAATTGACATCCTCATAATATTTTGAATTAGTTCCCCTTTCATATATTGGACTTCAATATGCAGGAGAGTACAGTAGGTGCTTAACTCGATGCATAGGTATGTGTTTACACAGCACTCAGTAATTATAGATCCTATGAAACTACGTGACTAGACTACGGCTGCAAGAAACTTTTTATTATGTTCACAAACTGGGTAAGTAGTGTCAGTAAAGAGGTAAGTTTTAAAAATAAAAATAAACAAAATTACCCCGCGCCATGGGTATGGTTCCAGTTAAAACTTCGCAGGTTTCGGCCTAAACTATGTAGTCCGTTTAAAGCAATAATTATGCATTATGTTCGCTCTGTATTCTCGAGAGTTGTCTGCATTTATGGAGATTTATTGTAACTTTACCAACTATAATGTAGGCGCCGAGACTCACAACGACCGACTTCTTGCACGTACACTACATTTATTACAAATAATATAATGTTCTTGTTAAATTTAAACAACAGTATTTTCCGGTATGTTTAATATTATTACGTAACGTATAGTTTCCGTAATTGACAAAGTGTTGTAAGTCGACGAAGCGCGTTTTGAAGTATAGTTCAATCAGAATTTATTGTGGTGCTCACAATAAGTATATTAGGGTAGTAATGTAAGTATATTAAGCGTGGGCTTATTACTTTTCAGTGTGATATTAATTTTAGAAGGTATTTCGTGATGGAATCCCGCTGGCTGTGGCAGCGCACATCCCGCTCTGCGGTCGCCGTAACTCTGCAGTGTGAACGACGCGGTTACATTTTACACCAAACCCAAAATTATATATTCTTGGAATTTATCTACGAGTAATAGCTGTTTATACGTATTTTTAGCAAAACTCTTTTTCAGTAGATTGTACTCGGTAATAGTTATTCAGTAGTTTAAATCTTAGTGATTATTATAATAATTTCTGATGCCTTCGCGGTTATTACACATTTGAATGAAACAACGTTATTACACATTGGAATGAAACAACGACTTTAGCGTTAGACTATTTTCAGCTCAGTCGTGCTACGATCATGGAAACTGTAAAGAATCCGAAACGTCAGCAAATAAAATAAAATAAAAATATGCGAGTTAAATCATTTTCATTCCAATTGTGATTATTAATTCTTCCGTAGATCTGAAAGGAATAAAGAAACAAATATATACAATCTGGCAGGTAGACAAAAATATAACTCGTTGTGAGTACTAAGTTACATAAAATCAATTATTCTGCATTATAATATATTATAAAGTAGCATAAAGTCATTATTGTTTTATCATCATAGGGTTAAGAAGTAATGAAACAGATATACCTAAATAATAATTTGACTTTTTAAAAATACACTCGAACAATTTCCAGATTAACCATATATTACTGCATATTATCTCAACGAATGCAAGATAGGAGCAAAGTTGGTTTGCATGCCCGATTTTCCGACGTAATCTCCGGAACTACAGAATGGGTTTAAAAACTTTTTCGATGTTTTCAACTTCCAACGGGGTAACATGGAAAATGTAGTACAATTTGTGCAAGTTTTATTTTCGTTGTTGGCAGGGAAAAAAACTTCGGCAAAAAATAACATAACTGAACTAGAAGCCTGCAGCGGGAAACGTGTCGTTTTTAGAATGCTTCAGACTTTACGTTACATTGCTATGGGCCGATATTTTCTTACCTTAAATAAAACATCAATATTTGAATGAAACTACTATAAACGGATTTAAATCGCGTATTTTATTTTATTGGCTTTAGTGTAAGACTATTGTCAGCTCAGTTGGGCTACGATTATAGAAACTGTAAAGGTTCCGAAACGTGAATATACGAGAGTATCGTCTGCATTTCGCAATAAATTTATCTAGAGGAGAAATAATTTGGCTTGCTATGAAATATGATTTAATTCCAGTTATTATATTTTGAACACTAACTACTGCCCGCGACTTCGTCTTCGCACGATGAGTAGGATTACCCAATATTATTATCAAGTTTTATGGAAATCCATTGAGAGTAACAAACATAAATCCATAAATTCAAACTTTAGAGTTTATAATATTAATAGGATAAGTAGCTTTTCATAGTTTTTTGTAAAAATATATGTACTTATAAAATAATTTTCCTTCTATTATTTCTGTTAATTTTTGGCTAATGAAGAATCCTGACAATCCTAAATTAATATCAGTCTTGTATCAATATCCCCAAGAATATGAAACAAACCGTCCTTGACTTCTAAAAATTTAAAGAACAAAAGCTTATTTGTCATCAAAGAATGTTATAGTGGAAGCATTTAAATATTAATGCACTTATGACATAGTATATTGACGTTTTATAAGTCTTTTATGAATCGACCTCTAGCCGATTCTACCGCACAGTGTTAACATAGACCATTACGCCCGTAACGGTTTTAAGAGTATGTACAGAGGGTAGATCGAAGGAAGTCTTTTGACCTTTATTTCTTACCAAGAAGGTTTAATATAAACCTACTTTTGTCACTGACCGTACTCAGGGACCAAATACAAGCCAGCTACACATTGTTGCTGTCTGCTTTAAGATTTATGGAAAAGCGGTATATATCTTGAAACGTACAAAGTGAAAGAAATCGAAATAACGTAAGAGGTTGAGAATTCAAGTGTGCACGTTTTTAACTTGAATGATATATTTTTGTAGCTTATAAACTGGGAGCGATGAATCGGATCTATCGCACAGTCTGGGGATATCTACCTATAATACGTTTGTTTTCTTTTTTAGTACAATGTCATTTTTTTAGCACTGTAAAAGCAGTTCTAAATTGTATATTAATATACAAAACATTTACAAAAATAAAGTTAACTTTCTGCTTATGACACTTCTAGAACTCAACGTTGTAAGAATTTACATTACAGTTAATTTACTATACCTAGTTCAATTTTAAATTATACTTAATAGGAAGTTACATTTTTTAAGTTATTGCTTGCAATCAAATTAGTTTTTACTATCTTTTGAATAAAATTGTCTGTGTGACCCCCCCGACTACAAAGCCGAACCTGCGCTTGCAGGCACGAGTCCCACGTTACACCCTTAAACATTTGTTTCTTGACCAATTACCACATACCATCGAACTAGCTGGGTTTTAAAATCTTGGGCTCTAGCGCCGGAAAATAGTAATTAAATAATTACATTGACTAAAAGGCAGGAAGCGCCATCAGGGCACTACCGGCAAAGTTCTCCGCTTCGCAGCGAATAAGATAATTATATTCTGGCCAATCTTATGCACCGTTCGGCATTTTGCTAAAAGCAGTCGGTTCACTAAATACACACTAAATGCGGGAAATAATTAAGCAGAACGAAAAGCTTTCGTGCCACTTCTTTTAATTAAAATGAACTAAAACGCATCTTTCGTTGCATTTATTTATTTGCCGTTGAAATTAATGTCTTTTAAATTTCTCCCTATCACGCGTTAGACAGTATTTAGAGAAGCGCTTAAAAGGAACTGTTCTTAAAGTTACAGCGAGAACTTTTCAAGAATTATCGTATTTAAATATAAACAGTATATAGGTAAGGAAAGTACCGTTTCCCCCTAACTGATAAATAACGGTTTATCAGTTGGAATATCTTAAGGCGTGGAAGAAGCACAATTCCGTAATAAACGCGGCATCCACAAGTTGTGTATTATTTTTATTGGTTCCGCACGTTCGAGAACAGAGCTCAAGAGAAACACGTATAATTTAATATGTATTCGGAGCCTCTGTAAGCCCTTTTATATATTTGACTGCTTAATGTACCGTTTATCACTTTGAAATAAAACAAGTGTACCTCATAGTGAAAGTATTGGAATAATTATAATAATAATTTCTAATTTAATACCCTAAATGTATGTAAATTATTTGTCAGTAATTTGTATTAGGTCCATGACTACGTGGGTACGAAAAAGCTTCTAGGTATTCTTGTCTATCCGAAATTAAAACATTATCCTGAGTTTGGCCTTTTTTATTTCGAAGAATATTCATATAAAAATAGAGAACCAAAAAACCGGAATCCGTAAGAACAGGTGAAAGAAAGACGTTTGAAAATCTTCTGTAAATGAATGTAATACGATTAGACGCACAGTTCGGAATTCAGGAGGCAATGGAATGACGTAGTTTTTCACAAGTCTGTTGTAAACGTGTTCTTACGCACTGTCATGATCAAAGATGCGGCAACCGCGGCTGCGGATTTCAATGCAAAATCGATCTTTTATAGCACTTTTATAGCCTCCCCGGTTCCTGCCAAACTTAGAGAAAGAAGGCGTGAAGAAATTCTTTCACGAGCCAAAGCGTTCCACTAATTAAGCTCACTCTTTTATTTTCCGCTTAACGGCCACAGTCTTGTGTAAATGATGCTTTTATAGTTTCAATTAAGACGTTGAATATTTAACATTCCAAAGTCACAACTCAAATAAATCTCTTTTAAACTGAGTGTTGATTGAAAGCGCTTAATATCGGATACTTTCTTGAATGAAGCCGATAATTTTCAAAACAAATATTTAAGCTTGTTACTTGATTTATGTAAGTTTGAATCCGACGTCCTTAGATGCTACAGCAAGCCTCTATAAATAGATCAATTTGATAAAATGATTCGTATCAATAATGGAGTTGCAATATGCAATGCGAAGAATGAAAAATCCTATCGTAACATTTTTATATATAATCCAATCACACACAGTATAACACAGTTTCGTTTAAAGATTTCGATAAAAGTAGGTAGGTACCTAAGTAGGTACCTTAAGTTGTGTGCAATGACCGAATACTATAAAACATATAATATAATTAAGAAAAAAGCTAAATTTAAACAAAAGCAACCATAATTCAATCATTTTCACACATAAGTCTTTATACATTAATATTACCAAATCATATTATGTTCAATTGTATATATTATTATATCCAGATGCAATGCCATCAATATTTGCATACTCGTGTTTCGCAAGATATAAATCATCATTATTTGCTGATTCAATGTCAATCCCTTTGGTGTCACTGATTTGACATAAAACAAGATGGACTGCTATTGTCACCATTATCATACGTTGATAACTACCTAATGTTTGAACATTTGTCTATTTTTAACTAACGTTTGCAAAATGAAAACTAAAATCTTTTGGAAACATCCTATAGCCTGGTAACTACCACACTTTGTACTTCGTACCTACCCCTTCATAGTACAAAGGATTTAGATAAAATCACATTTCATAAGTGATAACGCTATCAGAACTGTGCACAAAATAACGAACCGCTAGGTTCTGGTGGACTGTGTTTTTAAATCCACGTCAGGCCTGGTTAGGAAGATTTTTCAAACGAAAAAAGGATTAACAGCTTGCATACGTGCGAAGCCTCGATAGTTGAATTGTATGCTTAGTTAACAAAATTAAACGAGAGCTACCGAACTAAAAATGTATTAACATGTTATCATATTTAGTTGTTATTTAGAGCTGTCGATTTATAAGGCCTATATCCACAATATATAGGTAACTTTTCTAAATTTTCAGCCGTATACTTTCTTGGGGCCAGCATAATGTTTAATTAGTTATTTTAACAGGTTGCTCAATTAAAATAACTAAATAACAATTGCAATAACAATATAAAATGAAGTTACACAAAACATGTCTAAGATTCATTCTATTTCAATAGGTTACGAAGAAAATACATAAAGTTTGGCAATTAAAGATGATAAGTTTGTACCGAACCTTTGTCAAAAGTTTTGTAAATAAAATTCACTTTGAAGGCGAAGGAAACAATTATTTTGTTTATATTATATTATCAGCACGGAACCAAAGACAGTAGGTACCTACAAAGTTCCAATATTTTAGTAAGTACAAAGTTGCGAATTACAAAATGTTTAGAAATTATGAAGTTTCTTGTTAAATAAACGCAGTTTGAAAATGGTAGGTTCCCATTAGTCAATCCTATAAAATATAATAGTAAGGTCAAGGCTTCTAATTCCGGCATATTTTTGAGCTAGATCAACTTTGGTTAACATTTTGAGACGTTTATTTTTAACTATTTACCCATTGCGCGTATGTACTAGACTAATAATTTACTTGGCAATCAAATAATAGTATGATATTCCCTGTATCTAGGTTGCTTAATTTATTATATATTTTTTTTAAATAATAGTCAGGTAGACGGAGTTTTCCGCGGGGCTATTCCGTCATGTAAGCAGTTTCCCTAGAACTACGCAGTTTTTTCAAGTCTTAGCTAGCGGAAAATGAAGACACGTCGATTTCAATCAAATATGTGTTATTAGACCTTAGATATAAGATTTATAATAGGAGTTATCCGCAAACACAATTTTTTGGGGCTATTCCGGCATGTTTTGCCAATCAGATGAGCTCAACCTTTTAAAAATTTACTAATATATATATTTTTTATATATATTATTTCATAAAGTAATGATTTATGCATTTTGCAGTCCGGAGTATTTTCGTACTACGTTCTATCGAATTACCTACTCATATATTTGGTCACAGCTAAGCTTATAATTGCCAGATTGACAAGTGTACCTATTTTAAAATGTAATTCACTAAAAAAATGTTGACGATGTCTGGAATCGGGAAATACCGGCATATGACGGCTTTGCCCCTTAAAAAATAGACGGAATTTCCCACTTGACTATTTTGAAGTTGTTAATTTTTCATGGTGAATTACTAGAAACTATCGGAGTTTTACGCATCACGAACAGGCAGACACGTTTATGCATATCATAGACGTTGTAATACCTAATCATACAAACAAGCCTAGAAGTCTAACTATTTTATATTTATCTTCGATCAAACTGCATAGTACTATACTCGCACTTCGACTTCGAAACGCAACTGAACTTTGAAAGCAGATATTTTTCTTCCTTTATTGCACAGCGTCATGGGTGTTTATTAGTTTGAATTAGAAAACCCTACTGCTTTACCAACTGAGCCGGCAGCGGCGAACTGTGCTTAGATTCGCCAAAAACGTGTACGTGACGGAATAGCCCCGTAGACGGAATTAGAAGCCTTGACCTTAATTGCCTTTCATCAAATATACGAATAGGACTTAAGTTTATCACTACAAAAGATTTTATGTTACAAAACTATAAACACAAAATTATACCTAGTTTGAATATAATAATAATTTCTGATGCCTTTGCGGTTATCATACATTGGATTAAAACAATATTTCGCGTTAGACTGTCGTCAGCTCAATCACGGTACAAAGTACAATGTCCGAAATGTCAGCAAATAAAATAAAATAAGCGAGTTAAATCCGTTATCTATACTAATATTATAAAGAGGAAAACTTTGTTTGTTTTGTTGTAATGAATAGCCTTAAAAACTACTGGACCGATTTTAAAAATTCTTTCACCATTCGAAAGCTACATTACCCATGAGTAACATGGGCTATAAATATTTCAAAAAAATAGGGATTCGTGCGAAACGGGGGCGAATCTCTATAGTTAATAATTTCTGATGCCTTCGCGGTTATTACACATTGGAATGAAACAACTATTAACAGATTTAATTAGCGTATTTTTATTTTATTTGCTGACGTTTCGGATTATTTACAGATTCCATAATCGTAGCACGACTGAGCTGACAATAGTCTAATGCTAAAGACTTTAGCGTTAAATCTTTTAATAATAGTTTCATTATATATATAGATATACGAGTATAACACTTACCATTGCATTGATCTGAAAATCTAGTTAATTTCATCAACCAGATCAACAAAGCATCTTTAATTTATAGTCCATTATTGGCTCGTGTTCAACATTAATACATCACTATATTGAATGCGGTTACACCTAACGTCACAATTCATCGCTTGCGTTTATAGGAATATAAATGGAGTGCGGATTCTGAGGTACAATGGAGTCGAAAACACAATGCAGTGAAGTTGTAACAGGCTGTAGTATAGGTGGAAAGATGCACATTTCACGTTCCACAGCAGATGCAATCATCTGCTGTGGAACGTGAAATGTGTGTGTCAAGTGTGCCTGGTGCCCAGTAGGCCTGGAATACTGATACGTGTTCATATTGGTTATCAGGTTACCGTTAAAAAGTGAAATCTGTAACGTGGAATCGGCATTTTTTCATTTATGGATACCTATTTGAAGAGTCGTATTCCTAAAATAGGACCGGTATGTTTTAAGTCCTCTTTCTTTCCCAGTTTGAGTGGGAATCAGTAAGGTGTTTTCTGTCTTAAAGTGACTTTATGTTTTGACACTTCATTATACACTCAAAATAATGAATATTGCGTAAGATATGTTATCTATACTAATATTATAAAGCTGAAGAGTTTGTTTGTTTGTTCGCAGGCGCTAATATCGGAAGTACTGGTTCGAATTGAAAACATCTTTGTTGGATAGACCATTTATCGAGGAGGGCTTAGGCTATATTACATCACGCTGCGACCAATAGGAAGGAAGAAACAGTGGAAAATGTGTAAAAAACGGGGAAAATATGAAGAATTCCACGCGGACGAAGTCGCGGGCAGAGCTAGTATGTTATAATGTAAAAGGAGAATAATGATAATGATATGAGAATTAGTTTGTTGGCAAAAAGCAACTGCCGCTTGCTATAAACCATTGCACTTCAGGTGAAATGCTTGGAATGGATTAAGTGCTTGGAATGGTCTCTGTAAATAAACATGGCGACTAACTGACCATTTTGCTCCGAACGGACCTGGACAGTGGAAGTATACTTACAGAAGTGGTTACCTATATAATATATAGGTAACCACTTCTGTAAGTACAATATATTAAATTATACGTATAAGCGCATCCAAGTACAAAATGTATCTAAAAGTACAAAATTTTAAATCATTGTTTACGCTATTTAAATGATTTCAACCAAATAAAAATACTTTAGCCTACTGATAGTTCTTTTACAGTTATATATTAATATTAGTAGGCGTTGTATTGGCCTCTATCCTTTGCAGGTTACCATTTTTGGAATAAGTTACATTTTGACTTTTCCAGATATTAGCTTGGATTCTAAGTCAGATATGGCTCTTGGTCGGACATGATTGAATATTTATCGGTGACATGAATAGGTTCTCCAATGGTAAGAAAAAAATAAAAAAATATACCTACCCAAAAGAGTAGAGTTTCTACATATAATTCTTATAGTATATATTCCCGTAAGTGTATTCACATTACATCAAAATTGCAACACACAAAATTTTACTGAAATATTTTTTCATCATAAAATCCAATAAAACTACATAGTCGTACAAGTAAAAGCAAAAATATTTTGTAGAAACTATATTCAATTAAAAAAAACACAGAGGCAATATCCAGGCACTACTACGTTCAACCCCGCTACTGAGAGGCGCTATTCGCTCGTAAATAATAACTTCATACATAAACAACGAAAACCACCCCTAACACAGCTTCTTCGCTTCCCGAGGACATTTATAATTTTCTCAATATATACCACGACGAAAGTGATATCACGTCATATTATTCTCTTCTCACTTGTCGCTTTATGGGTCCATTCTCCCGCGAAATATTTGAGGCGCCTATTCGTAAATTCCAGGTAACTTTACGCATGGTTTAAGTAGTGATGTGGACTCCTGAAAAAATACCGTAAGCAGGATTACAAAAAAAATGGACACATATTTTTCTTTTGCCAATTACACAATATGACCAGTTAAGGTTCCACGTGACGTCACACCGTGCCAGTCCCTTTAATATCAAGTTGACGCGATTTTCCTTTGTTATTGTTTGTCACACCTTTACATGAACAATGTTTTCGTATCGTGATCCTATTTGTATTAACTATTCTATGTTTCATATACCTAATTGTAATTTAATAATAATGTTTATTTGAATTTGTAAAACGCACCCTAGTCATAAGCTAATGTAACAAGGTATAATAAAATAATTATGAATACTGAAAAATGAAAGAACATGTTTTATTTACGACTTTATGAATTATGCAAGCAAAAATGCTATCAATGCAATGCATATATCAGACGAGGTCTAAGTTTAAAGAGATTTACTCGGAACAACGAGTTTTTCAGAACGTTTTCTAGTTGGAGTACTTTCATATCTCGGGACCTTTTACATCTTCAGTAAGAATTTCTTTCGTATATGCAAATACTAGCGCAGATGCTCGTTTTTTATTTATTTCGTTTGTAAGGATATATTATAATTAAGTATTTTGAAAAAATGATACCACATCGATTTTCTTGCCGTATCTTATGACCTTCATAAGAGCTTGTAATAGCCAAAGTAAAATAAAAGTATTTAAGATTTTGATTTTCGGACTTTAAATAACATTAAAATTAACGTCGATCATCTTTTAAGCAATCTAAAATATTAATATAAGCTCCTCATCTAATCTATTACCTGTTTGCTTCAGTCTATCTATTATAATTTAATTGCAATTTAAGATAAGCTCTTAAATAGAAATGTAATTGGTACCTAGCATTAATACGAATTAATTACATATCAATTCAATTATGTAATTGAAACGTAGGTTCCTATTACTTCCTCATTTGTTTACCCATTAATAACGCAATAGCCGATATATGCATCTCGCATACAAACAAAGGAATCGATATAAGTGCAACTGCAGCTTCTTTAGATGCAGCTGCTGACACGCTTCCTTTGTTTAGATGAACTCACCTTACGTTATTTGTGCAAGCAACATGACCGGAAAAAACCTCGTTACGTAGAAAGAAAACACGTACTGTTATTCATAGCAAATTGAAGAAAGGACAAGTGGCCACCTAACCTATTTAGTAAAATAGACCGGTTGAAAAAATACGCATCCACTTCAATAAATAGACGAAATAAATTAACGCTATTTGTAGCCCATGATTTAGGGCAACTTATAAAGAAAAGCTCGGCTATTTTTAGTTTACTTGAATCATTACTGTAACGGCGTCGCGTAAAGTTAGTTTTCTACCATCACTATTCTTGAATGAAAAATCTTTCTACAGTTAAATATAACTTATCTTTAACCGGAATCATACACAAATTCACACACCATAGTAAAAGTAACGATAATTTTACATTTTTCTTATTATAAGGTCCATAAGATTATTATTACTTATTAAGTAGACATAATATATGGGACTAAAAATAACTCTCAAGAAAAATTTACAAAAAAACGGAGCAGCACACTCAGGCAAGGTAGAAAGAGTGGGAGATACTAGTTCCTCTCCCTTCCCCTCGATCTTACGCTTTTTCGATCAGCATCACGTGACCCTGACGCGAGTTTGAAAGTTTTTACCCATACAAAAAAAAGTGCTCAGCGCCGCTAAAGAAGTTATCACTTTAAAAATATTCTTTATAAAAATTATAACGTCTTAATCGTTCTACCTCGTCATTCAGTCTGTGATCGTAACTCAAATTACAAGTATTAGTTTTGGACCTACGGTGTTAACACGGATGCGTGCAGGGAGAGCTGCTTGTAGGCACCAAGGCAGAAACTTCATACAATATTGATATTATGACTATATGGAATGCATACTAAGCAAACATAAATCGAAGCAGCACAACAGTAGATGGATCGGTAATACAATAAAGGGAATAATTAATATCATTTCATAAGCTTGTCCTGTATGTCCAATGGTCAAGTAAAATAGTGAGTAAACAAACACGTTAAACACATTAAGGCTAATTACCCATCAAGGAACGTTCTGGTCGTCTTCATTATGCAATATCGCCATCAATCGCATGAATATTGTATAAGATACACATGTTCGTGAAACAACCTTACACACATGTGAAGTACGAATAACAAATAGAGGTTTCGGGCTGATTGAGATCTAATTTATTGGCTCACATTCTGACTACAGCCGCATTCTAAATCACAATAATGGCATACGGGCCGTTCTAGCTCGAGCCTAGAGATTACGACATGTATTGTCCCTGTAAACATAACTTGCCTAGTGTCTATCTTGAAATTAAATTAACAGACTTGGAGCTGTAGGGGGTCCGACATAGCCAACAGGTTATAAATAAACATATATACCCAATAAACATAGTATGTATAAGATATAACACGTCAAAAACAGGTATAACGCGGAAGCGTTTGTTTTGTCTATTACTTCTTTCGCGTACCTTCTTTGACGCAATGGGTTTGTTATAACTCCTTAGAATATTTTGTTATATTCTGAAAAAATAAGTTAAGCCTAGTATTTTATGGATAGAGCTCAATATACCTATCAATGCAATGTAACCTAGTTTGTCGGATTAATTCAAACATTTTTCTTTAACAAAGATTCTTGAAGGAATCAGGATCGCTGTTTAACATGACCACTGATGTCAAGATTGCAAAGCATTCTTTATCCCATTAATTTAATTAAAAATTATCACACCGCCATCTTTTTTCCTCCATAACGTATATTCGTCACAATACTCATTAATCTCTGCAAAATGATAGACGACTTTGCATAGCATGCAATAATGGCAAAATAATTATAACATGCAACACGCGTAAGCTAATGGAAAAGCCCGTAGAGGAAATTAGTTTAGCGAGGTTCAATGAAGCACCGACCAAGGGTGCGTGTGACTGACGTTTAGTGGCATGATAACAAAAACAAACATATTGGTCAACATCTCAAGGAAGGCTAATGATGTATTCTGTATGACGAATGTTTTTTTGTCCATCAAGTAGATTGCCAAAAAATATTGGACATGTATTTTTTTTCTTTTCTCATTCGAACAGTAAATGCTAAAGACAAGCACTTGACGTGACGTCACGGTATAAATTGAACCATATCGAGACGTCACAAGCCCAATCACGAACTTTAGAAGCACTTATCTTTGGCACTGTTTAATTGTTTGAGAAACAAAAAATACGTGTCGAATAATTGTAATAATCTAAATGACGGAATAAATAAAATTTCGTTTTCTTTACCCAGTCATCCCATCCTATTTCTAATGCCTTCGTGGTTATTACACAAAAGTATAAGACACTATAACGATTTTAACTACAGTGGATAGGTACTTTTTACAATAGAGCTCAATGTTATACATAACGTGAAATGAGTAAAAGGTAAAAAAAATATTTCACATTGGAATGAAACAACATTAACGGATTTAAGTCGCTCAGTCGTGCTACGATTATGGAATCTGTAAAGGCTCCGAAACGTCAGCCAATAAAAATAAAATACGCGAGTTAAATCCGTTAAAGTTTCATTCCAATGTATAATAACCGCGAAGGCATCAGAAATTATTAAAATACTAGCTTCTGCCCGCGACTTCGTCCGCGTGGAACTCCTCCTTTTTTGCAGTCGGTTAAAAAGTAGCCTATGTCCTTTCTCAGGCTCCAGACTTTCTTTGTACCAAATTTCATTTAAAGCGGTCCATTAGTTTTGGCGTGAAAGCGTAACAGACAGACAGACAGACAGACAGACAGAGTTACTTTCGCATTTATAATATTAGTAAGGATTTCACGTGAATAAATCCGCTGAGCTAGTAGGAAAACAAAAGAAGCAGAACCAAGGTGTAGACTACTAAATACATATTATGTGTCTATATGTATATATAGGTGTTGTAAAGAACCCACGTGTCCTTTGTAAAGTAATGGAACCAGTAAAAACAAAACAACAGGTGCTTAACGAATAGGATAAAATGCTCCTTCACTTATGGGCACTTCATTATTAAACATTCCCAGTGGTACGCCGCATCTTGGCAACATATATATCGTATCAGCCAAGATGTCCATATCAAAAACGCTCTAATGCCCTTGAGAATAGAGACGATGCCGACGATAAGTACATGAGGTATACTTAAAAGACCGACCACGCACCCAATCATTAGGAAGTCGTCAGTCAATTTTATGTTCAATACCTATATTATCGTTATTTGGGGGCTTTTAAGGTACTGTTCTTGAATATCGAATGTCGTTAATGAAATCCCAAATTAGATTATTCGTTAACAGCCGTCCCTGTGCTTTTAAGTCTGGTTTCCATTAAAATATACTGTTTCTAATATAATACGAGCACTGTATAAAACATAATACATCTAGTCATTCCTACTTTGGGGAATTTTTACACCCCGAGGTGTTATATTATCGGCGTCGAGTTTCTAACAATATGAAAGTGTTTATCTATTGTAAGTGACATAGTTCAAGGTTTGTTTATTTAAAGATTTGACACATTGGAATTAAACAACTATAGACGGATTTTACTTATTTTATTTTGTTGGGTGACGTATCGGAGCCTTTACCATCATCGTAGCACGACTGAGCTGACAATAGTCTTATGTCAAAGTAATTAATACAGTTATACAAACTACCTTATATACTAAATTACAATTTTTAAGTACTACCCTGTTCTAAAATCCTAACCAATAATATAAATGCGAAAGTAACTCTGTCTGTCTGTCTGTCTGTCTGTTACGCTTTCACGCTAAAACTATTAGACCGATTTATATGAAATTTGGTACAAAAAATGTCTGGAGCCTGAGAAAGAACATAGGCTACTTTTTAACCGACTGCAAAAAAGGAGGAGTTCTACGTGGACGAAGTCGCGGGCAGAAGCTAGTATAAAATATTTCTGTTTCGGTTATAGGTGAAATCTTGGAACTCAATTTTGTAGCAGATATCTTTAACCAATTGAGTTGAATTTTTTTAATAACCTAACTGACGGCCTAAATAGAATAACGTTTTATTTACCCAGTCATCATTCGTAATTGTACTCGTAAATCAAGCTGCAATATTAATTTCGCGCAGATGAGTTCGCGAGTAATAGGTAGATTTAATATGATACACGAATTGACTTAGAACGCACATAGTAACATAAAACCAGAGAATATTGCTTTGTTCCTCAGAGGCATACTAGGTAACGGATACTGTAAATTTAAGGTAACTAACCTACTTCTAAAATAGCTGTGATACATTGTATGTAAAGTACCTGTATTCTTTTAAGTACCTACTTAGGAATCTTTAAATAATTATCCTTTTACAATTCACACCAATTTATCTTACTCAAGCTAAGCAAACTTATGCGGAACTACCTACTAGACGACAAATAAACATACATGTAATAAACCACGACTTTTGTGCAAATTCTGCAAAAAAACCTGCCTCTAGCAGGAATCGAACGTATTGCAGTCACGCCCTGACCTCTAGATCGAGAGATCGTCGAATGTTGGCTGCATTAGGTACCTACTTTATGTATTAAGGTCATGAGATTTCTTTATAATTAACGAAAACTGTATATAAGAGGATGTCTTTTGACCGATGATATTTCCACCCACATAACAGAGCACTTTTTAATTATACCAATTTTATAACAAGCATAAACAAATGACCTTTTCTGTTTTCACGCTAATTTGGTATTATATACATAAGCACTTATTGGAAAAAAATATTCTTACTAGTGATTGCGAAACCACGATTTAAATCTTACTTACGATTTTCTTTATCAGTCAACCTTTGATGAAAACAGATAGCCAGTGCAAATGAATATAACATAAATAATAGATATAAAACAGGAAAATATTAATCTACATAATTATTTGCATAAATAATATCTATACTAATATTATAAAGCTGAAGAGTTTGTTTGTTTGTTTGTTTGTTTGTTTGAACGCGCTAATCTCAGGAACTACTGGTTCGAACTCAAAAATTCTTTATTTGTTGGATAGTACATTTATCGAGGAAGGCTTTAGGCTATATAACATCACGCTGCGACCAATAGGAGCGAAGAAACAGTGGAAAATGTGTAAAAAACGGGGAAAATATGAAGCCTTATGAAGAAGTGACAGAAGACTTTGACAGATCTTTGACGAAACAATCGGACGGGCAGGACGACGTCTGCCGGGGCCGCTAGTAAAATATATACCTAGATACACAAATATACCTAAATACAATGACAGATAATGAAATCTAAAGGTAAAAAAGTGACATGCGCTTTTGACGTTCTGAGTGATCCACGATCATTACTTTCAGAACTTAAACCTTAGATTTCGATGGCAGTATAATTTGTTTTTACCTCATAATTCCCAAGATGCTGCTTTAATATTAAATTTCTTTCTTGCTACTATTTGATCTCGAGACCTGGGCAATTCTAATCATTGATAGGTAAAAGAACAACTGATTTCCCTAGGGCTTTTTATCTGTCTAGCAAATACTAAATGCCGTGAACATATGTGCTTATCTAAACGCGAAATCTGGTGACTGCGAAAGACAAATCGACAATTAATGTTGCCTACGCCAAATCTTAGTATCTTAATGGTTTTTACATCAGTAGGTAATCATTGGTATTAGCTATAGTTAGGTATCTATGGGTTAACAATATGAACGGTTAGTTTTGGTGATACTTATGCGTTTATACAGTAGGTACCTATTACTTTCATATTTGCTTATAGATTTATAAACAACTTATGAAATATAAAATTAAACATTATTTGAAATGAAACAATTATAATGGATTTAACTCGCGTAATTAAATTCGCTATTACACATTTTTTGAATACGGGAACTACGAATTTTTCGTTTTTGTTATAATTGTTAAATTCAAATGAGGAAATAAAATAAACAGTATTATTTTTAAAAATAATTCTGATATTTTTTTATGGGAAATGCTATGATAATATGAAAGAGTACCTACGACTGCACCGTTAAAATATTCCTTTTGAAAATAAAAAGCAAATAAAGCCTCGAAATAATATGTGCATAGGCCGCCGTAAAATAAAGTTCTGCTCGGATTATCGACACTAACAAATACACATTTGTACTGGTCGTTAACGCTCATTGCTCTGTGGTCGTGCACTTTTTGGATACCGACAACACGTATGCATTTTGCACTCTAACACTATAACAATTAGGTTTAGAATAAATGGTTATTATTGCTGACTTTACTTCGGAAACAAGCTTTATATTCAAAGCACTGCCATGTAGAAACGGAAACAATAGATATGGCTGACAAAACTTCATCCGATTATAGCTTAGCTTAACTTATTTGTGTTGGTCAGGAATTTAACAGTATACAAGGTCGTTACCATATACAAAAATGAAAACATTTGGTGTACCTAACGTGTAGGTACTATAGAGATTACGTTCCGATAAGGATACTAGCCGTCGAACATTTTAAAAGTGATGTTTGTAGAATAGAACAGGATTGTTAGAAATAGTGTAGACTTCGTACAGCCAAATAATAACGCTTACCTTATCTCAAAAAAGAGTACTTAAATTGTCATCTCCTTATAGTACCTATGTAAATTTACGGTTGCCTAGATTATTTAGGTGTTTAAGAGATTCTTTTCGATAATCGTCTCTGTAGTTTTTTAAGGTATGATTTTGAAATTTAGTTAACCAATTTTGGTTACTCTTGCAATAAGTACAAGTCGATTGTCAGGTGTTGCTCAACTGCTCAAATACAATCACAGCTCCATCTTTTGGATACACATACGTCATACATACAAACATATAGATAGGACATCGATCGATCAGTCGTATAGGAGTGTGTAGTGACACTTATGTTGATTTTTGCTTGAGTCATTTAGCAACGAATAATTGCTTATTATTTCTATATTTGGTATTTTAAAACCCTCAGCACCTAAATCAGATACATCCCAAACGTTAGTTATTCTCAAGAGTGATGTTAAACGAATTATGTCAGGGGGGCTAGACAAGGTGCCAACGTTGAACGTTAACGCTTAACGTTGGCACCAAAATGTATGGGATTTGAGATCTGCGAACGACTATCACGTACGTCACAAACGTTCGCGGATGTCAAATCTTATACATTTTAGTCGTTTCGTTTAAAGTTAACGTTGGCACCTTGTCTAGGTCCCCAGTTAGCTAAATAGATACGGTTCTGTGGACAACAAATGACAGTTTGCATTCATTATATCAACGAAGAAATGGCTGAGGAAATTCATTACCATAATTAATTCCTCCTGCTTAACCCTGGCCGCAACTTCTATTTCTGTACTCAATCTGTCTATATAATAATTATAAAAAGACTAACCTAGATGAATGAGAACCACAGAGTCTGGATTGCAATTGACTAACTTATGCGATGTAAATGACTAAGGGATTGGAATGAAACAACTATAGACGGATTTGACTCTCGCATTCTTTTTTTTATTGACTGATGTTTTGACCTTTACAGATTCCATAATCGTAGCATGACTGAGCTAACAATAGTCTTATGCTAAATATTTATTAACAAATTTATATTTATATAGTTTAAATAAACTTTTTTGTCATTTTATTGTAAAAGGCAAATTTTGAGCCGGTGGGTGTTTCTAGTTATAGGCCTTAGCGCTGAATATATTATAGATTAATATTTAGATTAATTTCAGAACTTTTACGACAATAATATTAAAAGTTACTTTAAAATTTGCTTGCGAGTTGACTTTCTAGCATCTTCTTTCATCTATCTCTATACTTTCTTAGTCGTTTTCATCAGTCTAGAAATGTTTTCGTATCTTTTTGACATCATCTTCATTATAATTAACAAGTAGGTAAATAGAGGTTAATACAACGAAAGCTCCGGCCTCAATTCCTTCGTGTAAAAGCACTCCGAAGATAATTTAGTTATTCCTTACCGTCTTATTGAAATTCAATTATGTTCACTTTGTATTTATAATTGCTCGGCAGTAGTTATACTTAATGAACCATTAGATGCGAATTGAATTTATCGTAAAAAATCATACCTACATTATCGATTATTATAAATTACATAAAATTTATAATTTTTGATGCCTTCGCGGTTATTATACGTTGGAATAAAACAACTTTAACGGATTTAACTCGCGTATTTTATTTTTATTGCCTGACGTTTCGGAGCCTTTACAAACTCCATGATCGTAGCACGACTGAGCTGACAATAGTCTTATGGTAAAGTAAAATACGCGAGTTGAATCCGTTAAAGTTGTTTTATTCCAATACTTCAAACTAATTTCTGGTGAATATTATATACATTGTATATTGTACTAGCTATCTAGGTAAACTTGGCACCGCCATATTTTTTCTATTAACATTTTCGAAATTTTGGAAAATATAATTATCTTCTACACAAATCTTTCCCTAACAAAAACAAAAGAATTATCAGAGTTCCAGTTGTTCGGAAGTTATGCGCGTACCTACAATTTGACATCATTTTTATTTATAAAGATAATAATATCAATGTGATAAAAGTTACTAACATTACCTACGACATTCAGAATGAAACTAAAAACTCGCGAAGCAGTGAAATGCAGAACATGCTAATGTGGAAATAGCCGAAAGGCGAATAGAAAAAGGCTAATGAAACTTTCCCCTCTGGTTTCATCAATGAAAGCCGAAACACTAAAGATATTACGCGTAACGTAGGAATTCCGGACAACTGACGTGTCGAAAATTTGATTGCACTTTTTCAACCATACTTTCATCGAGGTTTATTGATGGAAAAACTCTGCATGTGCAACACACCTTTTCGCCAGTTTCATTAAACGTGCCAACGTCTGGCTTACAGTAGTAATTCAGTATTTTAATAAAAACCAGTTAAATATTTGAACAAAATATACTAAATGGATGGGTAGTCACAGGAGATGCATGATTTATTTGAGTGAAATGTTTCATTTATGACATCAAAGTATGATAAAGTCGTAGAATTATTGTAGACTTTAATTATTAAAATTTTGACGATCTCACTATGAGTGCATATAATATGACATAATGTGTAACTAAATAAATCTAATTATTTTACGTCATTTTATTAAAAATTGACAATCTAAGTTAGATTTATAATATATTATTATATTACTTTGCTTGACTAATGTTATTTTCTATGTTTTTTTTATAATATAAAAGTGAAACAAAATTATAAAGTATACAAGTTAATGAACGAATACATAAAAAAGTCCTCATTGTACAAATTAATTAGGAACTAGCGTCTATTAACTACCACGCAACCAACTAAAGCCATAGACGCTCACAGTAATGAGCTGTAAAATGAAAGATGCGAAAAGTTAATGAAGATTGCGAATAAGAATCACATTTTTATCTCAACACCGGTCTGTCGCTGGTAATTATGAAGTAATATTCCCGGGTGGGAAATCGCCGGTTTTGGGTTCGCGGGATCGTTTTATGAATTTAAACGCGACGAAATGTTCAGATATCTCCTTGTTGCCAAGGCCTCGCGGCTTACGTTGATATTAATATAATCTCTCCCTGCCTGTTCATAATCAACTCTTTTCGTGTTCTTACAAAAGCTGCTATAATCGTTATCGCGAACATGAAATGTTCAGATGAAAATATATGCCGAAATTAACTATGGTTACGTTTAATTTCTCATGTTTTCTCGGATATTGGATTTATAAGCTTAAAAAATTGTCGGGGTTTAACTTTTTTATTTTGATTTTGTTGACGTTTAGAGTATTTTGCAGTGATAGACTGAGTTGTTGATAGGTTATTGGTATCTATAGGGTTCAAATACTGTTAGGGAGCGATTTTAGTGATATGGGAACATTTATATAATTATAGGTATATATATATACTTTGTACTTCCAAGTTGTTAAGCTGAAAACCTAAACTTGGATATTATTCTTGTAAAAATGCATCTTTATTTGACTTTAGCAATAACAAATAAACGTCCCAGTTTAATACTAACGATGACGTCAGTACTCGGCTGCGATGTACAAAACTGCTACTATTTGCGACATTTTTCCGTTTAAAAGTATTCCTCGCAGGTGATTTTGAGCAAACGTGCAACTAAACGTAAACGAATAGTTCGCCTTTTATTATTGGATTCCAATATGCTTCGTAAAATGTGGCCAGCATTTAGTGTGGCTCTTGCAGCGTTATAGAAAATATAAAATATGTTACGTTTAAAGTTTAGATAACTTTAACCTACTGCTTTTTAATAATGTACTGCTTGGACGATGTGTTCGTGTTTGAATTGTAGCTTATTGCCAAAAAACGGAATGGTACTAAATACTATATAATAAATACTAGATATTATATGGTTTGGCACATTCTTGTATTATAGCGTCCTAGTTATTGACCCGCTTGTAATGATTGTCATTATCAATAATAAATTAATATTAAATATTCATTAAAAAAAAAATCGCCAAATATTAAAAATAATTCTGACAAACCACTGTCAATGATATCTCTCCATCCTTAATCCTTCCTCCACATTTATTAAATCAAATCCCAAAATAATACGATTTAACTTTAATTATAATCTTTAATTGTAAATAACTGAACATTTTTTAATGAAACTATTATTTCAAATAAAACTTAAGACGTGACTAAATTCAAATGTCATATGAAATACCTACGCAATTAAAATAACACTCGATAAAATTTTCTAATTCTTTGATTAATTATTACAGACTAGCGGTTCGCCCCGGCTTCGAACGGATCCCTATTTTTTTCAAAATATTCTATAGCCTATGTTACTCAGGGTGACCGTAGCTTCCCAACAGTGAAAGAATTATTAAAATCGGTCCAGTAGTTTTTGAGCCTATTCATTACAAACATACAAAAATAGGTACAAATCTTTCCTCTTTATAATATTAGTATAGATAATTTAATGACGGATCAATAACTAAAAATATTACCTACAGGCTGTTAAAGGACCCCCATCTACATCTGTTAGCTACATTCGTAAAGCATTATCGTAAAAAAATACATTTCTGTCAACGTACGTCCACTTACATAAACTTTTAAACGTTCCTTGACTAACCTGACCCTTTTGTACGACTTTCGCAATAAAGATTAACCCAAAGCAATAAAAGCTAGCAACGATACGAAAGTAGAAAACGGACACCAGTAGTTTTACTTTTATGCAACTCGACCTTTAATTGTAACTGGCCTTCTTTGAACACATGTCCCTTAGTGTTTGTCAAGAGAGCGTATACTTGAAAGATGTTCATGGGGCCTAAACATGGGGGCATAGACAACGTTAACGTAGGCACCAAAATGTATGACATTTAACATCCGCGAACGATTGTCTTCAATAGTACATTACGCACCTAGGCCGGTAAATTAAAAAATGTCTCAGATCACATGTTATTGTCGTCCGAGGCGAAGCCGAGGTTGACAAAAATGTGATCTGAGGTTTTTTTATTTTACTGGCCGAGGTCAGTATACTATTTTTCTGTTCGACGAAGCCAGAAAGCGGCAATTTCATTTAGCGCAGCGGCCAGAAAGTTGGCGCTTTCCGGCCGGAGGACAGTTAAAATCCTTTGTCAATGCATACCTACGTTGTAAAACCCTTATGCGTAATGTCAAGTTTCTAACCCTAGTTTAAACTTTAAACCCTGCGTTGATATATCAATCGTTAAGTCAGCTTCTCCTTTTATATATATACAAGCTGGCCGATTTATTAATGTAAGTTGTATAATTCAAGCTTCGATGATTTAAAACTGATGTCGCTTTTGTTGTTGGTACACTACTTGATATGAAAGTAAATTGCGTAAGTATAAGTAACTTTTCAGCTTAAGTTTTTAGTTCCGGAAGTACTAGGGTGCTATTTATTTCTTACTAACGACCCGCCCCGGCTACGCTTAGGTGCTATAAACTTTCTTCTTGAATCAGTATATAAATAGAATAAAACCGCTTCAAAATCCGTTGCGTAGTTTTAAAGTTTTAAGCATACATAGAGATGGACAGACAGCGACTTTGTTTTATAGGTGCTATGTAATGATAGACTTTTAAGATTTATTTATGTGGCATTATCAAATTCTGAAAATATTTCATGTTACTAAAGCTTATAGCTTTCGACGCGGCCGTTCAGCTTTTATTTTAATAACGATAAAACCAGACTACGTTAAAATTGTAATCAAGTTTGTGACTTAAAATATTATACAGAAAAACCACGCAATAATTAAGCCTATAATGGAAAATATTGCAATCTGAAATTAATGGACCTATTAATAGTGTAAGTACAATATATATATATATACGATATATACATATTAATTACATGCTTTATTTTTAACATAGAAACTTATAGATTTGACTGCTTTGATCGAAAGTAAGCTTCAATATTAATCAATTATCATTTTATTTGCTGAAAACATGGTGTACACTTAATATTAATAATGATGTCAGTAATCCCTACTAATATTATAAATGCGAAAGTAACTCTGTCTGTCTGTCTGTTACGCTTTCACGCTAAAACTACTGAACCGATTTAAATGAAATTTGGTACAAAGAACGTCTGGAGCCTGAGAAAGGACACAGGCTACTTTTTAACCGACTGTAAAAAAGGAGGAGTTCCACGCGGACGAAGTCTAGTAATTTATATAGGTAATAATATTTTATCAAAATATTTTTTACTCATCAAGCTGTCATTTATAGAAATTACTACAACAGCCTAGCATACGAGTATTAGTAAATTCTAAGCCAATACAAAAAAAGAACATTTTTATCTCCACATCTACTCCGTTTTCTAGTAGTCAGATAATGACGTGGCCAAAGAATTCTAGTTTTAAAAAGATACGTAGAAACCTTTACAAAAGATCCGAAAAAGCTTGGAAACTGATACGGTTTAAAGAAGTAGACTGCTGAAAGGCTGCGAGGCAGCTTTGTCTATGCGGGCAAACGTGTTAGCTGCATTTTAAGAGGAAATTACACTATACGTAAAGTAATTAATAGCAAGACATTCGACTCGTGTTTGAGACAGCAAAAAACTCGTTTTTGTTACTCACTAAAATTATGTTTTTTACTGGCAACATTTGCCATCCTCCGACACAAGGAGCATGTTGATTTTTATAAGTAATCAATAAAATTATTCTTTGTTTCACAAGTGGAACTTTTATTAACACCTTTTATTAACGTTAACAACTCGTTTTAAACATTATAAAAATCTACATATTATTTGTTATTTGTCTTTATCCAGAGAGGAAACGCGACTAGCATTATGGGCACTTTCGAGGCGCGGGTAGTATAGGTTTTTGTTTGTGTATGTTTTAAGACGAAGCTTGTTGCGGATATTTTTTTGATGTACCTACCTATATATAACTACATATTGTTTTTGACGAAGCGTGTTGCGGATTAATTTTTAGTTTGAATATCCCTTAAATATTAATTACTTAAATAAAAATAAATATTTGTCTTTATTATACGTCCAGATATATATTCAATACTTTAATTTATCTAATCCTAATCAGAAGTATCCTAATTATAATAATTTAAATGCTAAAGTAACTCTGTTAGTCTCGCATTCATGCTTAAACTACTGACCGATTACAGAAATAGGGTACACCAATAGTCTACAGCCTGAGAAAGGACATAGAGTACTTTGTATATCTATGAAAGAAGTGTAATACCGTCTCAGTGATATGATTCGCCAATTTTAATTTTAATTCTTAAGTTTTTAAATATTTAATCTGTATTGGCAATTCATTGCACAATTTTGCTCCTTCATATGTAAACATTTTTTTCCATAATTGGTTCTTATCTTTGGCAAAGCTTGATGATTTGGTCCTATCCAAAATGATCGGTCTGAACCATAATTCTACGAAATAGAATAAATTGGACACACGAAACAAACGAAGGCACGTACAGTTTTTCCGTGTCATTAATTTCCTTTCCACTCATTTATCGTGTGCTCATGTCACAGTCTAGAGAAATCTTACTAACACTTTGTTCTTTTCTGCAAGTTCTGGTACAATTACCCGTATTATTCAAGTTATATTTGCAGCGTACCTGAATAAAGTAACCTTGTAATTTATGGCGGGCAGTGTTTCGGCATTTCTATTTCGTCCGCTACCGAGCCAAAAACCTTTTCGTTTTAACCATATTGTATCATCGTTTTGTTTTAGAAATCTGCACAGATTCACATGCAGTCCAATCAGTTAATTATTTGTACGACGGGTTAACAACCACCGTCTAATATTTTATTATAATACTAAGTATAAACTAGGTAACTGAACGATCGAAACGAAGTGATACGCAACAATGATTTTGACTATCATAAACTTTAACTAGGTATCACCTTGCCAACTTTATAGGTGATTTCGTAATGGTAATATCCGTATTGGTGTTTGGTTGACTGGTAGAGAATGCCGTTTGGCATTTAATCCGCCTTTAGTACCTACTTTAAAGTTTTTGTTGTGCAATAAAGCGTAAATAAATAAATTAAAGTTAATAATTACTGATGCCTTCGTGGTTATAACACGCTGGAATTGTACAACTATACCGGATTCAACTCGCGTATATTATTTTATTTGCTGTTACGAAAACTTTACAGTTCCCATATTCGTAGCACAACTGAGCTGACGCTAAAGAGATTTTAAACTTATGAAACGTCAGCAGATAAATTAAATCAGTTATAGTAGTTTCATTCCAATATATTTTAAAATAAAAATACGCGAGTTAATTCATTTATAGTAGTTTCATTGCAATATATATTTAAAGATTTTTTTAATGATACACGTCTTAAAATATCTTTAGCTTGTCACAAAATTAAGAGACGAAGAAAGGGATATGAAATAATTTACCGTATGTCATAAAATAAATCAACGACCATTAATGCGCGAATTTTTTTTTATCATCGTTTTTTTAGATCAAACAGTTTATGTGTATTTATTATAACGCGGCTTTTGTGGTAATTAGGACATGTCGTGGAGTAGGTACTTACTAAGGTATATTATTAATTAGTGTACTTGAGATTTCTCTTAATATTATTATTTTACTTACAACGTCCACCGAATATTACTAATATAAACGAGTCATATTTGTTACGTTTTACATCGATATTGTCAAAAAATGAGTATTCAAAATGTACTGATATTTCTGGACACTTTTGTAAAAATTGGACACCGTTTGGACAAAGCCAGTCAGTGTGATTCTTCGACAATAGTACAAAAGCAATACCCGCTTTGACGTACTATTTGGAAATTGGCCGAGCGACAACTAGAATTCACGATATACCAACCAAACAGACGAATCTAGTCACTAACCTATACAAAATTGCTGTTAAGTAGGTATTTCGGGCAGAAAATCATTTTATATGTATTCATATTTAATAGATACTAAATAGATAATTTACGGAAAACTGAAAAAGATATACCTAATAATTTCTGATGCCTTCGCGGTTATTATACATTGGAATGAAACAACTTTAACGGATTTAACTCGCGTAATTTATCTTTATTTAAGTTAACTTTAGCATAAGACTATTGTCAGCTCAGTCGTGCTACGATTATGGAATCTGTAAAGGCTCCGAAATGTCAGCCAATAAAAATAAAATACGCGAGTAAAATCCGTTAAAGTTAATATAGTTAATATATAAATTAACATAAGGAAGAAGTGGATTTAAATTATAAACAGTATTAAATGGCCAATGTATCAGGTATTACTATAATAGAAAAGGATTTAAACAGTATTTGCAGACTTTTCAGGAAACCCTATAATATTTTACTGTACGTGTGTATGTTATACAGCACAGGGGATCATTTTATAAGAAGAGATTTCTGAAAATGTAACTATTTAACTAAGGGGGTAAAACGGGGGTGTAATTGTGCGCAGACGAACTCGCTGGCAGAAGCTATCATATTATATGAAGTGCATCGAAAGACACAGAATAGGTACCCTATAACATGGGGCGACGTATTACGTCACTGAAATCCACTGAATGAAAACATAACACCCCGCCGTTTTTTCGTCGGGAGTTAAATAGTTCCTATCACTAACATGTGCCCCTGGCAGGACTCATACCAGTAACCTCCAGGTTTATCTACCAGCGTGTCTATACAACATGTCACGTTTATTAATATTACGATTAAAAATGAAATCCTTATTATGTGAACAGATTTTCACGTACCGTTTACAATATACTCAACGCAACTCCGATGTGGTTAATTTAAGTAATATTTCTGCCGTCTCTGCTAAGAATGAAAAGGAAAACCTTTTAATATGTAATATTGCTCTGGTTAGAAAATTGCTTATGCAGGGCAATTTATATTAGAAATGGGTAACTCATTATGTCGTGTATTCATTGTTATTAAGATTAAATAATCAGGACGATTTTACGAGGACCATCGAGAAAATTGTTTATTCTGTTCAAATAAGTAGTATAGTAATATTTTTTGAATGTTTTGCGGTATTTATCAATTTTAATAAAACTTTTATAACGGATTTAACTCAGGTACATTTACAATTTCCATATTCGTAGCAGTATAAAATTAATACATGCGTGTTAAATCCATTATGACGTTGTGTTATCTTAAGTATTTATAATTTTAACTGTTATCAGTTAAAAACGATTGGCGATATTGTGTTTTATTTAATAGTATCTTCATAGTTTAGACTAGTTATTATGTTTTCCGGTACCTATACAATATACTCAAATTTATCAAATGACGGTAGTAACAACCTTCATTTGTATAGTTAGATGCGTTCAAACTTAAGTATCACAAAAGTAATGACGTTTTAAGACAAAGTTTTCAAAATCAGTACACTGAAATAAAATTTCGCTTATATGCTTTTCTTAAATCCTAAAAAAACATAGTTTTCAGACATTCAAACAACTTGTTAAAACTTACCGATGGGAATTTTCTCACTTTTCGCCTGGCCCTTAGCAACTGCGTTAAAGTACATCAAAACTTGAGTTACGAACACTATTTGTATGACACGGAACATTATTTTGATAGTCCACATGGCGCCTGGTTTCAGTTCGTATCCAATCACATGTCAGTAGTGTTGCGGATTTTAAAATTCGCGGGCATGGAGCAAATCTCGCGGAGTAAGTTTCGCTTGTGATTCTGCGGATGGCGCGCCACTGGCTGTCGGCAAGCGACTAGCGGCCAGCCCTCTCGCCCACCCTTCGCGGCTTGTTCGGCTCGCTCGTCCTTCCCTCCTCTCTTTCCTACACGATACGCACGACTTGTTTTATTACTTTTATTTTTCTTTAATAATCTTGCTTAATGGTCTATTCCTTTGCTCGATGAAACTTCTTAAATTTCCTTTTCGAACGTTAATCGCACCCACAGAAAGTTTTTTCAATGCTCCGCTCGTGTTTGTCTTACATTACGTATGAAGCATGTATATTAAGTAGATAGGTTTTTGTAAAGCGTGTCCTCCGACTGTATTATTTTTACTCGGGTTCGTGATACAATGTGAATGTTAATTATAAAAAATATGTTTGTATTTTGTATTATTACAATTGTAACGGGTTTAACTCTCGTAGGTACCTATATTGATTTTATCGCTGTGTTTCGAGAACTTTTTACAGCTCCCATACACTTAACAAACAGTGACTGTGTATGGAGAACGTCAGAAAGTATTACTGAAATCTGTGGCCGATTTGTACTCGATCCGTTTTACGTTGATCTTTAAAAACTAAATTCGAATAGGTTTATTGACCTCATCTGAGCGTAGAAATTACGCTATTGTCATAAAAAATGTTCCGTACTTAAAAAGTCGTTAAAGCAAAATGTTATGTGAACATTTTTAATAAAACACGACACGCGTCGCCTTAAGCGATGCACCCACTCACCAGAATTATCACGCTTTTCCGGAGTTCGCAGCTTGCCAAATATCTAGTCATAAATTATTGTTGTTTGACGCATTACGGCAGAATCTATTGCAAGCCATTATTTATGCCATGTATGGTAAGTTAACACGGCCTTAAAAATACCAGTACGAGGATACCGCTTACGGGTTATTGATTTCAATTAGGCATGTAAGTGTCGGTAAGAAATAACGGAAATTAATAAATAACCGCATGTGTAAATTAAATCTCAGTTTATTGTAATGAAACGTTAAATAGTTATGTAAAATTTAATTCGCAAAGAAATGTTACGTTACGTAGAAATTAATACGTAGTATATAAAATAAAAATTATCCAGAATTCATATACTTAATATTCCGAAAATTAAAAAAAAAGGTTTTAATATTATAATGCAGAATAGTTTCGACCAGAGCAGAGGAAGTTTATTACTAGACTATAAATCCCGCAGGAATCGCTAAAATTAATGAACACTTAGCGTAGTTTTAACAAATTTTACAACTACCAAATTTTTTAAGTAGATTAGCTAACAATGGCATTTCTTGTCACTAGTGAAAACAATGATTATTACAATTACTGTAAAAAAGGCAACGTGGGCGTTTTGTACCTACTCTTTGTATGTCAGTAGATTATCAAAAACTATGGTCATGTATTTATCTTTGTAAAGAAAATTTATAAGTGTTCAATATTTTTAATGCCTAATCTAATTTTACTTTGACGCAAGATTAAAAATAATAATGATATGAAATGATTCTTGATATATTAATTTACCTAATATATCGTGGAAAAGCATACTTTTAATTGGAAAAGATTTTCCAACTGCCTATTCAAAAGTCCTTTTAAGGGCAGTTGTTAGAAGACTAATAAGTGTCTTCTACTTGAGCTCTTATATATCGAATTTATCCCAATATATTCAAAGTAAGTATATTACCCATAAAAGAACTCTAATGATGGTTTAGAGAAGTATTTTTATATGAAACTAGCGGTCCCGGCAGACGTCATCCTGCCCGTTCGAAATTCAAATTAGGTAGGTACCTAACTTTAGTTAGACAACGTTTGTATGGGAAAAGAAAAGGGCTGTTTTTAGGGTTTTCCCGGCAATTATTCGATTTTTTCTCGCCGTAAGAACCATCCATGGACTTTAACGAACATTAAAAAAAAAAATTGGCCAAATTGGTCCAGCCGTTGTCGAGTTATACGCTTACCAACACGTTTTGCGATTCATTTTTATATATAAAAGATAATGCTTGCTATTGGTACTACGTATGATAGAGCTACACCGCTTTGCTTTGGTGGAAACGATCACATAATTTAGTAGTTTAGCCTCATAGCTATTGTAAGCTAAGCTGAGCTGAGCTAAGCTTATTCCTAGCACACAGCTTAGCTATCTAGCTCATCTCTGGTGGAAAAGCCTTACGCAGAATCGTTGCCATGGCAACGAGCTACCGTTCGTGTATAATTTGAATAATCTTACCACTGATAACAATGTGGTTTGAAGACTAGGTTTAGGGCTGTTTCCAGGAGGTCCTTATTAGTAGTCGAACAAAAATGGTAACGATAAAAGGAATCGAAATATGAACTTCGGGAGTAGAGGTTCGTGAAGTCACTATATAATGAAGTATGGCAATGACGTCACAAAGAACTAACTAAGTGTACAGTGATTTTTGATTTCTGTTACACTGGCTTATTACGTATTTTTTTTTCTTAACGGGATTTCTTAGACAAGGAGTGACGTCACGATTTCTAGAATCTTCGGCCAAATGCAAAAGGGAGGACGGTGAGTAAACGTGACATGTAGCTGTTATATGATATTATGTGAATTTTGGTTAATAGAGGGAAAATAACATAATGTAAAATATATATTTACTGTTTATTACCCTTAAAGCTTAGGCCCTGCGTTGAGCGGATTAATGGATTTAACTCGCGTATTCTTATTTTAATTTTATTTGCTGACGTTTCGAATCCTTTACAGTTTCCATAATCGTAGCACGACTGAGCTAATAATAGTCTAACGCTAAATAATATACATAATTCACTCCCTTCCAATGTCGCTAAGAATGTGAGTAAAGTACGGAACTCTGCCCAATCGAGTCAAACCCTCACTTGACGATCATTTACGTAGTAAACCGTTTTAACAAATTAAATAATCCAGGTTAAAAATAATTGCATAAGTTTTTCATTTCACATATTTGCTTAAATTGGAAACCGCGTACAAATATATAAAGTAAACACGAGCCACTTTATAAAGCGGGTAATACCGAACGATACTCTAGTATAAGTATATGTACCTATAGAAAACTTTGCTATATGCGGACGGTCGAGAACCCTCAAAACTTCGCGGCTGTAATAATAATTTCAATTTAAAAGTTAAGTTTTCACTTTACATAGGGTTTCGAATCACATACATCATAGTCAGGGGCATGGGGGAGCGGCGAACAGTTGCTACGTGTTTAAGTTGAGATTTAACTACTTATGCTAATCGTACTTCAGGATATAAACTTAAAATAAATTATTTTTAAGTTGATAATATCGCACCCCTAGATCTAAAGGGAGCTAACTCAAAAAAGTAACTTTTTCTGGAGAGGCGAAATTGTTGTAAGGAATCGGATCCTTTTTTTTAGCGTGTGTTTAATTTAAATCTTCAGATTTTTGAGTTAGCTCCCTTTAGATCTAGGTCTGCGATATATATATATCATTCGTCATTTTTGTTTTGGATCTAACTCAAAAACCGGAAGATTTGAGTTATGCACACCATCGGATTCCAGCAAAACCCACCTACACTGTAACAGAATTCAGCTAATATAACTCTGCTAGCTTTATTATAAAAAGTATAAATTTATACAGAAAACTCATGCGTGCATATGGACATATTAATCAGTTTCTCACCTCTCCTGAAAAAGTACCTTTTTTGAGTTAGCTCTCTTTAGATCTAGGTGTGCGATATGTTTATTTGACCTATTCTTATTGGAAAATAATAATCACCTAGAATCCTTATCTGCTATTATTATACCGTGAACACTAATGCCGACTAATTTCTATATTTATATAGCACTAGCGGTCCCGGCAGATGACATCCTGCCCGTTCGAAATTCAAATTCACTTAGTTAGACAACGTTTGAATGGGAAAAGAAAAGGGCTGTTTTTATTGTTTTCCCGGCAATCACTTGAATTTTTGTTGTCGTATAAACCGTCCTTGGATTTCATCGAACATTTAAAAAAAAGAATTAGCCAAATTGGTCTAAGCGTTCTAGAGTTATTCGCTTACCAACACATTTTGCGATTCATTTTTATATATATAGACTAGCTGTCCGTCCCGGCTTCTTCTTCTTTCGCACGGATCCCTTTTTTTATAGCCTATGTCACTCGGGAATAGTGTAGCTTCCCAACATTGAAAGAATTTTTCAAATCGGTCAACAAACCTTTATTATATTTAGATTACTCTCAAGGACTCGAATACGAAATTTTAATGCACGCGTCAATTCATTAAGCTACGGACTATTTGTCCGTAGAGGGTCTACGAGATCCGTAGCTGCCTACGTAGCAGATGCGTAGATGCTCAAAGGAGGAAAAACCGTTTGAGCGCTTTCTTCAAAGTTTTGAAATAAACTCGCTTTCAATTAATAGTTATAATCCGGTTGTTTTTTTTCGCTATGTAGCTAAAGTCCACAACGCCTAACCACAAAACTTGTTTTACTAAAATACATATTTCATACACTAGGTAAGTACCTACTTTAAGCCTTGTGATCATTTTAATTTGAATGAAGGGAAATTATATTTTGAACCTACCATAATTTTAGATCAATGAGCTGATCATCTAATTAGTGCCTAAATTAACTTCACTAGACATACTGTTATTACAGAAATTTGATTACAGACACGATATTTTACCAAACACAATATTAATTATATCGACAGCATGTACCTACTAATGAAAAGCTGAAAACAAAGGTTTTATTTATTGGAATGAAACAACTATTAACGGATTTAACTAGCGTATTTTTATTTTATTTTATTTGCTGATGTATCAGATTCTTTACAGTATCCATAATAAACTACAGGTAGTTTGCATAACTGTATAAATCACTTTAGCGTTAGACTATTGTCAGCTCAGTCGTGCTACGATTATGGAAACTGTAAAAAATCCGAAACGTCAGCAAATAAAATAATATAAAAATACACGCGTTGAATCCATTAATCGTGGTTTCATTCCAATGTGTAATAACCGCGAAGGCATCACAAATTATTAAGGTTTTATTTACTTCATTAATATTTATAATTTCGAATTTTGCGCTGGTTTTTCAAAAATCCTTTATGCAAATATTGAGTTTCCTTAGGCCCTGCATTAATATGACAATCATTAATTCAACTTTTCCTTTTATAATATACTAGCGGTCCCGGCAGACTTCGTCCTGCCCGGCAATCGATTTGACAGTTGTTATTGTTGCGTTTTCTTATTTTATTTTTTAACAAAAGAGCTTAATATTTTTTTTACTGGAACGTGATGAAATCCTATGTCCTTTTCCTAGCTCTAAGCCTTCCCGACAATTTTCAGCCAAATCGGTTCAGCCGTTCTTGAGTTATAAATGGAGTAACTAACACGACTTTCTTTTATAAAGATATATATATTACATTTTATATGCCAACTCTACGAGATCCAGCGTCAAAATCACTACGTCATTTAATAACAAACTGTATGAGTACAACCCAACATCAATAGTTGCTATATCAGCGATATTATTTGTCAATAGCAGTTATTATTGAGCTGCTAATAAACTATTAAGAAAGGCTACAATTCGCCAAGTTTCGTAACAGATTGCCCCGTACGCTGTGATTAGGTATATAATAGAAGGAGTACGTGAGAACGTGGAAGCGGTAAAACATATACGGCGGGTGCTTGGAGCTAGGTAACAATATAGAGGCCTCAGAATTTCTATAGCTATATTTTTGTAATGGAATTAATAAATTATAAAGGAATAATTTCTGATGCCTTCGCGGTTATTACATATTGGAATGAAATATTAACGGATATAACTCGCCATTTTTATTTTATTTTATTTGCTGATTCTGTGTTTCCGATTCTTTACAGCTAAAGTCTTTAGCGTTAGACTATTGTGAGCTCAGTCATGGAGTCAATCATTATGGAAACTGTAAAAAATCCGTAACGTCAGCAAATAAAATAATATAAAAATACACGCGTTTAATCAGTTAATAGTTGTTTCATTCCAAAATTATAACGGATTTAACTCACGTATTTTCTTTTACTTGTTTACTGAGTTGCTGTATTCATTGCCGACTGAATTCATTTTAGCAGTCTGTCGTCCGCTCTGAAGAAAGAGATGCAAAATATCTTTGTGTTCCTACGACCTTCCGATTCGATCACGGCTGCCATAGCGGCCGCAGCGCCCCCTCCCACGGACACAAACCGTACACCGACACACAGGCAGCTGCCGCGCGGCATGCGGCCTCACCCACACCTAGCATACTCGAAAGTGTTACAGCGGCCCCGCCGGCGGGGTCGAAGACGTCCACATACACTCGACACGCGTCGGACTTATCTGCAGGGACCTTCGGTTTTAGGAATAGCAAAATGATACCCATCTCTTTCTTCTAGTATAAGCTGACAACTAAGTAAAGAGATGCCCAATTTTTTCATAGTTTTTAGTATTTTTTCTTTTCCCAATCAAACATTAAATAGATAATCGCGTCAAAAGTTCGAGAGTGACGACATAAGCCGCCATGTCGTCACGTTAAGGGGTGAATAGTACCAGAACCTGACGTCACGATTTCCCACTCCCGAATTCGAGCATATTTTTTCATTGTTTGTTTGAAAAAAGACAATAGAAACGGTGCCTATTTTATTGTATTTAGTTACATTAATACTGTTGTGCCGTGTCCATTATTAATCTAAATCCACGGTTTATATGAACGCCGCAGTACTTCGACTATAATATAGTAAGTAATATGCATTAAGGTGTATTATAACTGCACTAATAGGTTGTACAGAACGTAATTAGCATGTCGCCGGGATACCCTTTATTATACGTACTAGCGGTTCTCCCCGGCTTCGCACGGACCCCTGATTTCTTTTCAAATATTCTATAGCCTATGCTACTCAGGGTGAACGTAGCTTCCCAACAGTGAAAGAATTTTTTAAATCGGTCCAGTCGTTTTGGAGCTTATTTAAGCCAAACAAACAAATAAACCTTTCCAATTAGGTATATGTATAAATAATATAATAAAGATATTATATTATTTATACATATACCTAATCGACGTAAGGTTTTCAACCAAAAAGTGCTGACTTCCTTAAAACTACCAAATTTATGTTTATTATCAGCAACCCCGATATGGGGGGCTAGACAAGTGCCCAACGTTAAACGTTAGCATCAAAATGTCTGGGATTTGACAGCCGCGAACGTTTGTGACGTACGTGACAGTCATTCGCGGATGTCAAATCCCATACATTTTGGTCCTAACGTTTAACGTTAACGTTGAACGTTGGGCACTTGTCTAGGGCCCAATGATAACATATATTATGCCTTCGATTGTTTCTAAGTTCTCCCTGAAGGCATTTTTTACGTACCCACCTTATTAACATTTATTATTGTATTTTAGCCAATTTATATCTTAATGTAGAAATAAACTTCATGCTTTAAAAAACACCGAATAAAAATCCGTTTATAGTTTTTTAATTTATCGAGTTACATGTCATTTTTGTTACTTAGCTTACCGCTTAAGTCACTTGACGTATGTATATTATAAATTTTCATCAATTAATGACCTGAGTGGTATTGTTAGTTAAGCGACGATATGAGTAAAATATTGTGAATTTGATATATCATACAGATTTGACCTCTTCAACTATTAAGTCGACTATCAAGAAACTTACAACTTATATAAAGTTATACAAAGGCAGTATTAAGTGCAGACTACCTCATAGTTATGTACTGGAAACCCCGTAGCGTTCAGTTCAGTATAAAGTGAATTGGAAGTCATGTACTTTCTTAGAAATGTTTCTAAGGTAAACACTTCTCCGTCGGCCCGCCGGACCATTTTCAGATGTTTCGAGGTGCACTAAAATAAATTTTAATTCAATTTAATACATACAGACTAGAATAGTATATTGCTATTCTAGGCTGTACGTGTCCAATAGATAAGGTAATAAAAAACATTTTTTGAGAAAACAATGTCCATTTGTATTTTCAGTTAGATTTTCGTAATTGTAACGATACGGAATAAGAGTTCCCATAAATGCTACATAAAATTTTAATCTATTTTCAATTACATTCTAACTTAAGAAACTTTTATAACTATAGTGTGATATTTAAGATAATGATGTGATAATAATCTTGAATATTGTTAAACGTCCATTTGTAATTTATGTTGGACAAATATCATAACGAATAATAATATTACAGAATGCAATATCGACGTGATCCACATAAAAGTGCCAAAACATGCGTTAAAGTCGGTATGTGCTAAAATATTTTTTCTTCATTGGTAGAAAAGCAAGAAACGAAAGCCGACTGAGTCGCCACACTGAGGAAGAATTATAGTAGGCCTTCTAACCTTACCTTTTTTTAATACTTTCACTTCTACTAAGTTTTGTTTTTTATTCATATGCGTTCTACAATATATATCTGAGTTTAAACTCGATCAATATTCAATCGTATACAGCCAATGGTATACGTAAATATTGCGTTTCTTTGTGCAAATACAAAATCGATCATACCGACGACCGAAATACACTTTTTCGCAATATGAATTTAGGTACATACCTACATAAATAAAACGTATAAAATTCATTAGTGACTCAGTGGTCATATAAGAACTCTAGGTTTAGTGGTAATTTCTAACTAACTTTACCGCACACCTAGATCTAAAGAACTAACTAAAAAAAGTTTGAGTTCTGCACACCATCGAATTCCTTACAGCATCGTTCACACCTTCAAGGTTACTGTGCGAGCATGATGGCACTATGCGCACTACGCGCGTGCGACAGAGACAAATAGCAAAAGAGCAACGTCCGTTGTTCGCTGTGCTCCGCGCCCGTCCTTTAATATAAAGTTGCGGGGTAACCGAGCGTACTGTGAGTCCGCTGTTACTAGGAGATTGGGAACGTTTTTTCCCCAAGATGTCATAAATCAGTCGGCGGCAGATGGTGTTGACCTACACCATTATTGCCATGTTGCTAGCTAAGAATTATTATTGCTCCCACTTCAGAGACGTCGTTTTCAAATAATAATTCTTTAGAATTCCTCCATCGGATGGACGTTGAGACTGATGCTGAATAAAACATTTAAAAGGGCGCTTTTAATATGGAACTGGTGACTTTAAAATCTTAATGCGTTCCTTACAGTGTCAGCAGAGATATTTCAATACATAAATTGATGAATGTTTTTACTTATTATGAACTGTTTTTGTGATTAGTTGAATAATAAAAAATATTTATATAACCTTTTTTCGCAATTAAAAGTAGCCTATTGCCTTTTTCAGGCGCTAGACTGTCCGGGTACCGAATTTCACTTAAATCGGTGTAGTTTTAGCGTGAAAGCGAGACAGTATTACTTTCGCATTTATAATATTAGTTAGGACTAAAAATCCTAAAAAAAAACATCTTTTCCAAAATCACGTAATCACTTGGTGTGACTAGGAACTCTTTCTATAAGAATCAAAAATAAGCACTAAAGCTTATATTGGGACATAGTAACAAAACAAACAGTGATATTACAATAATTCATTTGATATCTCATGAACAGTAATTTGTTAAGCTGATTATTTTAAATATTACTTATGTCACTACGAACGATCCATTTCACGCGTTCGACGTTTGAATTCAGATTATTATGTATTAGTTTAATTATACAATAACAAAGTTCAATATTAATACGCTTAAATCAGGTACATTAATTTACATTATATTATAATTAAAGTACTCGTTGAAACGTGTTTTGCGTATGACAAATTATCAAGTTTCGTAATCCTTCGAATCGAACCTAACCAAATTTAAGTGTGTGTATTAACATCCTAGCAAGTTAAGCAAGTTAATTGAGAACATCGTCAGTTGTCTCTAATCAAAGCCAACTAGGTCTTGATCGTAACACCTTTAATCACGATATCCAAGATTTAATTGCTTTAACAATTTTGTAAATCCATAGAACAACCACAACTAGATTCTCTATTCGATGGAGTATTAATTTTGGATAGCAACTGTTTTTGATAACACTCTTGTTATACTGTAATACTGACTGATGTAATCTTTTTACGTCAATAAAAAATAAAATAACTGCGCTTTATATTCTAGTTTCTTTATTAACTCCTTTGGTATCCGTACCTTTATAATTGTACCTACCTATAGATCTATACTAATATTATAAAGAGAAAAGGTTTGTTTGTTTGGCTAGAAAAGGCTCCAGAACGGCTGGACCGATTTCAAAAATTATTTCACTGTTGGGAAGCTACACTATTCCCGAGTGACATAAAAAAAAGATGATCCATGCGAAGCCGGAGAGGACAGCTAGTAGATAATATTTTTGCTTTGGTATGAAATCCGACCGCAGGCATCATAGTGGACACGGTCTTAATATGTTGCATTTTTTGTTGTCTATTTGCATAACGTATACGTCATACCTATATTAATATTTCTATAGAGAGTAGCTTCTAATAAAATTTACGATCTACCTAGACCTACGGTCCCCTGACGTGACGGTTTCTTTATTTACATATTTATAATAAAGAAATAACAAAGGTCAACTGAAAAGGCTTTTGTAAAACGACCAATCGCGATACGTTTACATAGGGAGGGCTGATACAATATTTTAAAAGTAAAATCTGGCAGTGTTTTCATATTTTATGAACACAGTATGTACAAACCAAACAAAGCGCTTGATGGCTTAAACACTCATTGTCATTCACAGATTCTGTACAAGCTGGATGCTGGGCTATATTTTAGACATTGATCTATGAATAAATAAAACGAAAAAAGCTTGCATTATCAGTGTATAATAAGTAGGTACTTTGATTCACATACAAGTCATAAAAATAAAAATATATCAACGAAATCAGAGATTTGTTGGAGAGTCATTTATGACATAGAATGTTAACATTTTTGCTAAGTACATAATAATAATATTAATTGTCATAATCTCTCAATCCTCCAAAGGTACAGTGGAAGCGATCCCTTATAAAGTACTAGCTTCTGCCAGCGACTTCGTCCGCGTGGAACTCCTCCTTTTTTGCAGTCGGTTAAAAAGTAGCCTATGTCCTTTCTAAGGCTCTAGACTTTTTTGTACCAAATTTCATTTAAATCGGTCCAGTACTTTTAGCGTGAAAGCGTAACAGACAGACAGACAGACCGAGTTACTTTCGCATTTATAATAATAATATAAGTTGGGATTAGGATTACGATATATATACAAACACATACACAATATTCTATTTAACCACACAACATACAAACCCGTTATTTTGTTAAATATCTTCTTCGAAACAGAAGTAAACAATGTGATTTAACCATCCGAAATTAAACGCTATAATATCAATTCACCATTTCAATAAGTGAATAAGAACAATTATTGACAAATTTGCAATCATTCCGGCAAAACATTGAAACCTTTGCTGAAAAACAACCGAGTACAGACGCATGAGTTAACCAATTATCCACTCATTAATGAAAACTGTGATTTCAATCGACACAATATATAGTTACGTGTGACCACATTGCCAATTACATTATTAACAAGTCGGTTACCCATCGTAAACAATAACGAATGCCTGAAATAAACTAATTGTATTTATCTATACTAATAGTCCGATACGGGAACGATGTAAAAGGCTTACAATTAACAAAACTCACAAGTGCTTTCTTTTTTGTAATCTGTTAGAGTACATTGAAATGTAATGGGGAAAAAAAAATATAACAGTTTTTGACCGTGCGTTAGGAATTATTCTTATTTTTAGAAGCAATATTTGTAAATCGTTGAAAAAAAATATGTAAGTGCTTTTTTTCTGCACTGGGTTATCACATTTAATTATTAGAACGCCTCCTATCATTTTTTAACTGTTTCATCAACAGCTTTTAGCAATATAATCGAAAAAGTGAAAAAAATATATATATTTCCTAAATTAATATTAAAGTGAATGTTAGTTTCCGCAATGTGCTCAAATCGATTAAAAGTAACGTTAGTTTTTATTTCTAACAGATTTATCAATAGCTTTTTTTTTATTAACATAAAACGTTATCTAGGCCGTAAAAAAATCTCAAGATCCTCAAGTCGACGTTTTCTAATGCAGAATAATTGTAGTAACGTATTGACAGATTTTCTAACGAATTCATCAATAGCTGCAGGTTTTATCACGTTATCAGTTTAAATAATTTTGTACAGATGGACTGAATATTCCGGTCTCATCCTAAACACTAAGCTGTAATAAAACGCATATACCTATTAATTTCAACCTATCTAATTAAGACTATCTTGGCTTGATGGGTAAGGCATCGCTTAGCATACCGAGAGTCGTGGATCGAATCCGACTGGTCAACATGCTTTTTTTATTTTTATTATCTGATCAGTTCCATATTCCATATATACTATGCAAAGCAAACGAGAAATGCGACGTTGTCATACTGACTCTTGTTTTTTGTTGCCAAACTTCACTCGCCGTTTAGATCGCGTCCTATGTAAAGAATCTCAATCACTGTCGTGTCAAGACAAGCGGTGTCGACATTGGTAACGGATTTTCGTATAACGAATAATTGAACCGCTGGCCCGGCGGTCATGTCAATTGCACGTTCATAGATCGCGGCTGGTTTGAGTTCAAGACCAGGAAAGGTTAATGTGTTTAAACTTTTATTCTTTTTGTAATTTTATTATGATCATATTTTGTACGTCGGTGAGACACATTCAAGACTAACCCTAGTTAAAATGTGTATTTTCTAGCTTTATGGTTTATTTAGTCTAAGTTCTTAAGAGGCTTCGTTTTGTGTTAAGTACCTAATAAAGATTCTTTGGTGATTCCGAATATCTGGCCTGTCTTTTCCCATATACCAGAGAACCCTAATGCTATAAGATCCAGCTGTACCTAAATCATTAGATTCGTCGCGCTAGAATTTTTATACGTCTTGACGAGTACTTTGATACTACATATATTACCTAACCAGGGTCTAATGATGGCGCTTAATTTATTACAGAGTTTGTCATTTAAAAAAGAATAAGTCGAAAAGTAATAAAAGAACTGCAAATATTTATACCAGTTTTGATTGTCCCATCTCCGAATATCTCGCCGCCCTATTACAGATCAGAAAAATCTTGCGACAAATAAAAAAATACCATTAACATTTATTTTGTTCATTTTAAAATATTAACTAGGTACTACAATTTATTATGGAAAATAAAAAAAGTAAATAATATGATTATGTAATACCATATTTCCTATCCGATAATAAAAATAAAAAAAACATGTTGACCAGTCGGATTCGATCCACGACTCTCGGTATGCTAAGCGATGCCTTACCCATCAAGCCAAGATAGTCTTAATTAGATAGGTTGAAATTTATAGGTATATGCGTTTTATTACAGCTTAGTGTTTAGGATGAGACCGGAATATTCAGTACATTTGTACAAAATTATTTGAACTGATAAGGTAATAAAACCTGCAGCTATTGTTGAATTAGTTAAAAAATCTGTCAATGCGTTACTACAATTATTCTGCATTAGAAAACGTCTATTTGAGAATCTTGAATTTTTTTTTACGGTCTAGAGAACGTTTTATGTTAATAAAAAAAGAAGCTATTGATAAATCTGTTAGAAATAAAAACTGACGTTACTTTTAATCGATTTGAGCACATTGCGGAAACTAACATTCACTTTAATATTAATTTAGGAAATATATATATTTTTTTCACTTTTTCGATTATATTGCTAAAAGCTGTTGATGAAACAGTTAAAAAATGATAGGAGGCGTTCTAATAATTAAATGCGATAACCTAGTGCAAAAATATTGCACTTACATAATCTTTCTTTTGGTTTATAACGTCTCTATACATATACCTATATATTATAAAAGCCACCATCAAAATCCGATATATTTTTTTTTTACAAGGAGTATTCATAATATTCTAACTGACTACCAAAAATTGCGCACTTGTGAATTTTATAAGTTAATTTTGTTTGCGTATCGGACTATAATATAATAAAGAGGAACGGTTTGTTTGTTTGGATTGAATAGGCTCCAAAAGCGACACTATTCCCGAGTGACATAAGCTATAAAAAAAGGGATCCGTGCGAAGGCGGGGCGGACAGCTAGTTTTGTATATCTATATAGAAATGAATCGCAAAATGTGATGGTAAGCGCGTAACTCAACACCGCCTGGACCAATTTGGCTAATACTTTTTTTTAAATATTCGTTGAAGTCCGAGATAGTTTTTACGGCAAATAATTGCCTGAAAATCTCTGAAAACAAACCTTTCCTTTTTCCCATCATATTCCGAATATATTATGAAATATACACACAGTTGATTT
This sequence comes from Polylopha cassiicola, assembly GCA_038024825.1. NCBI lineage: Eukaryota > Metazoa > Arthropoda > Insecta > Lepidoptera > Tortricidae > Polylopha > Polylopha cassiicola. The sequence goes on along the minus strand of CP149045.1, from coordinate 17,295,787 downwards.
GGAAATTCCGACAACACTTAATTCTAACACGAAAAACCTTTACTGGAAAATAATATACGTATCAACGTATATATATGTTGAAATCATTACATTGATAACAAACCTTAAATAAGACATAACATAAATCGTTGAAAAAATACCGCTACCCTATTTTTTATATTCTGCTTACATCCCCACGATAAAATCGAAAAGTACCGGGTTTTATTATTATTACGGGATGTAATCAGATTGAGTTTATTACACGAGAAAAAATTACGCTCGTGCCAAAAACTTTAAAGCATAAATTATATAATTCAACACAGTACTTTTACCTTTATAAACATACTAGCTGTCCGCCCCGGCTTCGCACGGATCCCTTTTTTTATAGCCTATGTCACTCGGGAATAGTGTAACTTCCTAACAGTGAAAGAATTTTTCCAGTAGTTTTGGAGCCTATTCAATCCAAACAAACCTTTGCTCTTTATTATATTAGTATAGATAACATTTAACTGAGAAATTTAAGCTTTAGAACGGAGATTTCTTAAAAGACATCCATTTATTTATTCTTTACGCCCTTAACACGAGATTCCCTACGACTTAATTGATATAGAACCTTAATTCAAAGGAAAGCCATACAGAACAAAATAATTTGTTTTCTGACACGCTTTAATAGAACAGTTTATCTTGATTGCGTTTGGGTACAGTCACCCTTCACGCAAAAAGTTGCGTATTTTGTAGTTAGTTGTTTATAGAATTAACGATAAGCTACAATAAAATATAATAGTACATTACACACCGAGGCCAGTAAAATAAAAAATGTCTCTGTTCACATGTAGTTGTCGTCCGAGGCGAAGCCGAGGTTGACAAAAATGTGATCTGAGGCTTTTTTATTTTACTGGCCGAGGTCAGTATACTATTTTTCTGTTCGACGAAGCCAGAAAGCGGAAATTTCATTTAGCGAAGCGGCCACAAAGTTGGCGCTTTCTGGCCGGAGGACGGAAAAAATATTTAATTTGTACATTACCTGTATATGTTTTTATATTTAAACCGTGTGTATGGTTATAGATTGATATTGATATTTTTTCATTAATATTACTTATATTACTCTAGCGTTAAACGTACAAAAAGTGTTCAATTAATTATACTATTAGTGTTTAGATCTCGTAAAGGATTTAATATTTAAATTCTGACTGACATACAAAAAAAAACACGAAAGTATAAAGCACTTCAATACGCGTAATACAACTTTTTAATATATAAAAAATTGGACCAGAAAAATAAAATTGCATTTTTTATACTACTACATAGAAACAGTGCGCAACGCCTTAGCTAAAACGTGTAACAATTAGTTACAACTACACTTTGGAAACTAGCATTCCAGACTATTGGTGCAGGGCGCCAAAATTTATTATAGAGCAATGTGGGCTGCATTATCAGCCGGCAACTGTACTTAGTATGTGGCTATAAATTAGATGTTAATCAGCGCAGAGACCGTTTGGTGCCGACCAATAATGTAATACGTACGGCGGCGGTACATTTGTTCTGTCCGGCCTTTCTTTATCCCGGATCTGCCGAGCCGGACGACCGCCGGACAAAATCCGGACTCCATTCACTGCTTGACGTATACCAAACCTGACCCTCGTCGATAGTATTCACTGGATTAGTGCACTGCAACAACAATGGGTCGTTTTTATTGAAAAATTCATGCAGATCCGAAAGAGAATGAACCAATTAATTTTATCGTGTTTTGTTATCATTTTACTGTACGCCCGGTGAAGTGTATAAGTGTTTCGATGACGATGAAATACCTACTTTATATAACGTTAAAAACGAAGCGTTAAACTATCGTCACCTCAGTTGTGCTACGAATATGGGAACTGTTAAGTTTACGAAACTTCAGGAAATTATAGTTGTATCATTCCAATGTGTAATAACTGCGAAGATATCAGAAATTATCGTAATCCTAGCTAATATTATAAATGCTAATGTAACCGTCTGTCTTTACGTATTATTGTCTCGCTTTCATGCTAAAAGTACTGAGCCGATTCAAATTATTTTTTTACACAGATAGTCTAGAGCCTGAAAAAGGACATAAGCTACTTTTTATTGCGAAAAAAGGGTTCTAAGGTTAAAACGGGAATTCAATTTTGTATGAAATTTCACGCAGACAAAAGCTTACTTTATATATATTTTTTCCTAGCTTATCTTAAACTAATATTGATGCTATGTCCTGCTAAGTTAAAGGCTTGGGGCGGAGCTTACCTGGGCAACATAATATTTCATAAACTCTGATATTTTGAGGTCAACAAGCTCCTAGATCTAATAATGCTATTCGCTACACGCGCCCGCGCGTATCCACTTCACGTCTTTGCCTCTCGTCGCGTCATCTGAAAAATAAACTGGCCGTCTTTGTGGACGACCTTTGTGGTTCTCTCCTCCAGGTTCCGTGTAATATTGTGCTTGTGTGTTCTAAAATTTAAGGATATTGTACACTTAAGAAGCGAAATGTAATTTAAAGACGGATCGTACATCCCTACTAATATTATAAATGCGAAAGTAACTCTGTCTGTCTGTCTGTCTGTTACGCTTTCACGCTAAAACTACTGGACCGATTTAAATGAAATTTGGTACAAAGAAAGTCTGGATCCTGAGAAAGGACATAGGCTACTTTTTAACCGACTTCAAAAAAGGAGGAGTTCCACGCGGACAAAGTCGCGGGCAGAAGCTAGTCTCTTAATATATTGTTATCTGTCTGTGTATAAAATAATCTGTTGTTATAATTTTATTGAGAAAAAATTATTTGATGTAAGTGAGCACCAGAAGGGACTGTTTTAATGATCTACTCTAAGAGAGCTTACTTAGCGATTTACGAATAATCCAATTCTGCAACTGAACTGTACTAATATGATGCCTTCGCAGTTAAAACGCATTAGAATGGAACAACTAAACGGGTAGGTATTTCATTTTATTGCTGACATTACAAAAACTGATGATAGATGAAAACTGTAGTTATTTATCGAAACTTCCGCAAATAAAATAAAATACGCGACTTAAAGCCGTTATAGTTGTTTCATCTATACTAATCTATACGAATATTATAAAGCTAAAGAGTTTGTTTGTTTGTTTGTTTGAACGCGCTAATCTCAGGAACTACTGGTTCGAATTGAAAAAATATTTTTTTGTTGGATAGACCATTTATCGAGGAAGGCTTTAAGCTATATAACATCACGCTACGACCAATAGGAGCGAAGAAACAGTGGAAAACGTGTAAAAAACGGGGAAAATATGAAGCTTTATGAAGAAGTGACGGAAGACTGACAGATCTGTGATGAAACAATCGGACGGGCAGGACGACGTCTGCCGGGGCCGCTAGTTCCAAATAATGTACTAATTGTCATGTTTACGTCAGCAATAAAAAAACACAATTCACAATTCATTAACATGCTAATGTAGCATTTTTCAGCCTCAGAAAGATTTGCGTAAAACAATTATTTTATCAAACATAACTCGAGACCGCTTGCTAGATAACAAGGGTACAAATCACAAAAACACGAGATTACAAGACATTAACGCACCAGCATTTGTTCAATCATCGTAATGGGTAATATATGGAAGTCAATTGGCAGAGGCTACGAACATCAGACGTAGATGAGTCCGGTGATAAGGGGAGGTCATTTGGCGTGATTTATGGAGGGGAGTGCGATGGTCGCGACCTCTGTTGTCTCCAGGTACCTAATCTTAAATAAAAGCCAGGCTGACTAGGGGACCGCCGGAGACGAACCAAAAAAAGAAGTAGGGATTTAAAGCGGTTTAAGTATAGGTAGACAACAATATAAAGATATTAAACAAAATTATCTTTATTTGCAACGATGGTCTTAATCTAGGTGTTATATTTATGTTTTTTATTTCGTATCACATAGACCTGGGTATGTTGAAACATTTTATATACTGTAGTAAATAAAACATTTTTATTTTTAAACATAAACAGGAACAAACTATTTCTTTCTTGCTTTACCTATGTAAGAATTTTCATTAAAAAGGTAGTATAATATTAGCTCTAAAACAGGAATTTTATTTAAATATTGTAATATTTTAAAAAGGTACTGTGGCGAGCATCTCTAACACGACTTACGTGTTTAATACACTTACGTATTTTGTAACAAAACAACTACGTAATATACCATAAATTATTTAATACCGATTATTTCTAAATCTTTTGTTGCGAGCCTATTATGAACAAGCAAAAGGTTTGTCGTTACGATATTATTTTGTTATCTACATGTAGAAATAAGAGACGACATCGACATGACAAGATTTCTTGTTGGCGACAACGTTAATTTTTGACAGATCATCGCGAGAATAAGACGATATCGACATGACGAGATATCGACTCGACAATCATCATAGCCTCGCTGGTTTTAGTTAAAACTGTAATATTAGTAGTTTTTTTTATCGAAAGAGGTAGGTAACTTGATTACAGAGACATTGTCAAAGTCATAGTTATCAAACCCTAAAATTAGTTCTTTTACGTTTGAGAACATAAGCTACTGGTTACCATAATTGAAATTGTACTAACTTTCTCAAAGAAGCGTACTTTATTCTTATAAAAAAGTCTTGAAAGTCACTCCAGTGTTTTATTACACTTCATGTACTTTTACGTAAAGTTATATTTCACGAATTGTAGCAACTAAAAATTATTATTTTTGAAATCTGAGTTACTTAGTGTTTACGTATTTACTATTTATCCATAACTCTACGACTTATTAAACTCTTTAATAATGATCGTTAACTTTATTAAACAGTTCGGATAAAATAAATTGTTCAGTACTTTTGTTTTAGAGTTTACGATACTATTTGCTAAATGGTTACATTTTCATTCCAACCTAACAAGGGGCCTTTTCTAAATATCCACTTATACTCGTACTTATATGCAATATGTACATAAAAAAGTATAAATAACATTGAATAAAAAAATTCGAACATATCTCACGCTTATATCCACACATACCTACCTAAATCTTGTTAGTAACTGTCCAAGATCCCAGTCACCCCAGACTTACGTGATTTTAGGAAAGATGGAATTCTTAGAATAATTTGTTTTTACCTATAATATAGTTGGCCTAATTTGTTTCCACCTCAATACCTGCTAGATATAAAATGGCCCGCTTTTAGCTTAACGAGTATCCATTCCTTTCTAAATTTATGTCATACCAATCCTAAATCATCTTTCCTATAATCACGCAAGTCTTGGGTGACTGGGATTTTACTCTATGATGTTGTATCGTAAAAGAACCGAAAACATTACTTTTTTACAAATGTTTTTACGTAAGTAGAGTATTGTTTAAAAGCAGGTTTGTTTTAAAATATTGCTTTGGCTTAGTGCATGATTATTACGCGTAGCGTTTGGGGCGGGGTGGAAAGTTGAGTTACCGACCTTGTACACTGGTGAGTGTTACAAAATATATATTTTTTAAACAATTATTGGAATAAAACAACATTAACGGTGCGTAGATTTACCTCGCGTATTGTGATATTAGAACGTCTCAAGAACTAGCATATCCAGCGTGTGTTAATTCCACTATAGTAAATAAATTATTAAGAAACTAAAGAATAACCGGGCCGGAATATTCGAGTTAAGTCCGATAAATTTATCTTATTCCAATTTGTTTCAAACATTTTTTCCGCGACTATAACTTATTCACAATTAGAGGTTTTTATCATACTACCAATATAACGTGGAGAAAAGCAGGTGTTATTCAGAGCTGAAACTTGTACAAGTATTTTACTATTATAATTATCAAAACTGTTATTAAACTTTTTCAGGAATTAAACCCCTAAAAGGATGAAAGTTTTTACGACTTTCTTCATTTACTTCATTTCTGCATTTACTTGAAGATACTATTTAACATTTTGGAAATTCATTTCTTTAAATAAGAGATAAAAAAAATCTACATGGCGATGCCACGAGCAAGAAACGTCATCATCAATACACAGTATAAGAAGTTGCTGTCGCTGTCGGGCCGTCCCTATAATATAATATATACTAATATTATAAAGCTCAAGAGTTAGTTTGAAGGCGCAAATCTCAGGAACTACTGGTTTGAATTGAAAAAATATTTTTTTGTTGGATTGACCATTTATCGAGGAAGGCCTAAGGCTATATAACATCACGCTGCGACCAATAGAAGCGAAGAAACAGTGAAAATGTTAAAAAAACGTGGAAAATTATTATAAATATTATATAATGGAAAATTACTAGCTGTGTTAGTCTTATATATATAATAATTGACTCAAGAGGAAAGTTTGTATACCCGTGTGAAGCCGGCAGGCTGGCGCGTGCAGTGGCGGGAGCATAAGTATGCCGCCAGGGTAGGCACTTCATACATTAGTGGCATTGTGTCTATATGGAATGCACGCCCTTGCCGGCGGGTTATGGCGGGTTGCTAGTACATTATATTTAGTTAAGGAGTAGGCAGTGTGCACGTCGCATAGGGTCGTCATCTGCGATGCCGAGGCTTTCATCTTGATTGCATACTTGCGACCTCGTAAATTTCCTGCTTAATTCTATGGTCTTCATACTGTGAATAATTATCTACCACAAAAAAGTTTTTACGCCCTGAGTTGAGACTGAATTTTTTTGACGAGGGTCATAAATTTTAATACCTACTTTTGCGGGAACGTTTCATTCAAATCGAATGCTAACTTGTTTCATGTTTAAGAAAATAGAAAATTATTTATTAAGTAATTATAATACTTAATAGAGACTCAAGTAAATGCCACGCTATTTTATTCGGATATTTCTGATCGGTGTCATAAATCGATATCCGAAAATAAAAATCCTTATGATTTGTTTATTTGTATACTATATAACATTTTCTTGAAATAGTTGTATGTTTAATAATTAAGGGTTGTGATGTTATACATTTAAAATAGACATGATATGGAGGTCGCATATAAGGTAAGTAAGGATATTTCTGTAATTTTTCTCCTAACGGGGTAAATTTATGCTCGCGCTAAACTCCTCGAATAAGGCGCACGTTACGCACCGTACGCGCACCTCTTAGCACTATATAGCTACTTCCTCTCCACTAGATCGCGCACTACTCTCGTTCACCATATAAGCCTTGCAAGAGATGCTTAAGATAACGTGACCAGACGTCCCTTTTTGTAATTACTTAAATTGTATTTAATGTAATCTAAAATACTTATATGTACCTAATTGTCATTTTAAGCTAAAAGAATTGCATGTTTAGTTGAGCGTAGCTTCTGTCTATTGCGATAGCGAAATTATAGCGCCTCTTGTCTACGTAGACTGGAGAGTTAAGCCTTTTGCCTTCGCTTATTGTTTGTGTTATGACATTACATTGCAACACAGCTCAAAGCCTGAATGCATTGCACAGAACTCGGAAATATGCTGTTTTTTTTATTTTTTCAATAATAGTATTTAAATAGAAAGAACTCAAATTCAATATGTTTTTTTGAATACCTATTTTCATGACTTTCGCTAGCCTTTGAATCATAATTTCTCCAATTGGGATATTTAAATAGAAATGTATTACCTATGTAAAATAAACACTCCGTTAGGTAAAGCAACATTAAACTTTTTATACAATATCATGTTTATAAATAATACTTTTTAATAATGCAGCTATGGGCTATCACAAATGTGAAACTTTTTGTTTAAAATAAATTGTTTACAGGCTATTATTCGAAAACCAATATTCGCCCGGTAAAAACTGTAACCGATGCCTGGTTTAATATGAAAATATTAAAAAAGGCCAATGCAGGAGGTCCAATTAACTTGGTAAAATTATCAGATAAAAGTATATAATATACTGTATGAATACACATTCGCTATATTTTGTAAGTACCTATTAAAACTATTATTTTTAAAAAACATTTTAAATACAATTCAACTCTAAGCATAACTGCCCTTTAAACTAAGTTTATCACGAAAACTTAACAGTTTCCATGTTCGTAGAACGACTGAGCTGACGATAGTCTATCGCTAAAGTATATGGCTGAATATGGGAATTGTAAAGTTTTGAAAACCTTACCAAGTAAGATAAAATACGCGAGCTAAATCCGTTAATAGATGTTTCTTTCCAATGTGTAATAACCGCAAAGTCAATTTACAACTAAATGAACCCAAAGTTTATTTTTATCGTTACACTTTAGCTTTTTCTAAATTTAATTACAAGATGATTATCAATAAATACTATGCCAATATCCTATACGCTTTGAAGGATAAAGTCGTAAGAGACAACGTTGCGTGACATTGCGTAGGATTCAAGGATTGTCGGGTATCTAGGATTTTTGCCGTCTCGGTTTTATATAATGCTGTTGGTAGAATATTATAAATATATCGGGATAACTTTTAAACTTTTTAAACAGTTATTTTTATACATATTTACACTTTAATGTCTGTTGTCGATTATCTATACCTACTAATATTATAAAGAGGAAAACTTTGTTTGATTGTAATGAATAGGCTCAAAAACTACTAAAACGTTTTTGAAAATTCTTTCACCATTTTAAAGTTACATTATCCACGAGTAACATAGGCCAAATTTTGTTTTGGAAAAAATTAGGGATCCGTGCGAGGCCGGGGCGAACCGCTAGTTCTATTATATAACTAGCGATTCTATAAACCTTCCTCTTGATCCCCCCTGTCTATTAAAAAATAACTGCTATAAAATCCGAGAACTTTTAAACATTTAAGTAGATCTTAATAGTTTAAAGTAAAATAATATTATCTTGTAATCTTGCACCAAATAAATGTTTTCTATTTTTCTATTAAGTATTATCGGGACGGATAGACCTTGACAGCGACTTTGTTTTATACAAGTGACAAGAAATAGTTTTTCTATTTAATAGTTTAATGGTGACGAATGTAAAAACGAAATCATAAAAAAAAACAATAATAACAAAAAAAGATGATGAAAGATTAAGGTACCTAAGTATACCTATACATTATTACGAAGAAAATCAATTGGCCTATGGGTTCCAACCCACATTCCCGATATTCCTGGTATTTCTTACCATTTATAAATAGTGTTATAGACTGTATTCTACTTTTATATTATCGCTAAGTAATCCGTTTAATCGCCACGTAATTATATTATTAATTAGTTCAAGAGCAGATTATCTTGAAAGGGTTATTACGTAACTACTGTGTTTAGCTTTAAAAATAACGTTCGTTAGAATTTAAAACTCTAATTACAATAAAATTCTGATAATTTCTGATGCCTTCGCGGTTATTACATATTGGAATGAAACAACTATTAACGGATTTAACTCGCGTATCTTTATTTTATTTGCTAACGTTTCGGATTGTTTACAGTTTACATAATCGTAGCACAACAAAGCTGACAACAGTTTAACGCTGTTTCATTCCAATGAATAAAATTCTGGCCAAACACGAAGAGGACGCCTAGGTCAATATTACGCTTTCCTGTTCACTTTTGGTTTAGAACGCCAAGCATAAATGCACCTAAAATTTCTCAAGCCGTTAATGAAATTTGTTCGCTACTGATGAATTATGGAATGCTAGAATAACGACAAAGGAAGCGAGTTTATAAAGCAAGCTGCACGTTAAATGTAGTTTTGTTTCATGTTTTCGTTTGAAATATTTTGGCACTCTCACTAATAATGTGTTTTAACTAGGTTCGCGTTCGTACCACGTAAACGTAGACGAAAAGGTAACTCTAAAAATAGACTACATTCTTCTTATTTACACTTTATTTTGCCGTCTGCTAATTAGAAATTATAAATAAGACTAAAAGTAAATAGTACATTACGCACCTAGGCCAGTAAAATAAAAAAAATAAATTAAAAATTTTAACAAACCCCCGACAAAAAAACATATAAGCCGTCTAAAAAGTATAAAAATAATAAAGACTTGATATTAGGTAGGTACCTAAGTATTAATAGGTATTTCTACAAAGAAAACGTCACGTCGGGGGGACCGCTCATCATTTACCTAATTGTACCTATCTATATTTACCCTATGTATCGAAATCTAAGGTCCCCCCGACATGACGTTTTCTTTGTAGAAATACCTATTAATACTTAGGTACCTACCTAATATCAAGTCTTTATTATTTTTATACTTTTTAGACGGCTTATATGTTTTTTTGTCGGGGGTTTGTTAAAATTTTTAATTTATTTTTTTTATTTCATACTTTTTGAAAGTAGGTAGGTAACTTATTATTTTTTTAACCAATTTCCATTTTACATGGAATTCTGTAATGTACGTGTGGTCCTCTTTCATTTTATACCTCACTCGGTTATATTTGTAGTCATTTGGTTAACCATTTCCACACTTTCAGTCCCTATATTTTTTGAACTACTTAACCGATTTTCATTATAATATCAATTTTGTAATGTACACGTGATCCTCTTTCATTTGATACCCCACTCGGTTATATTTGTAGATATTTGATTTTCCATCCCCACTTTCTCTCCCTATATTTTTTGAACGGCTCAACCGATTTTCATTATAATTTCAATTTTGTAATGTACTCGCGACCCTCTTTCATTTGATACCCCACTCGAGTATATTTGTGGACATTTATTTTTCCATCCCCTCTTTCACCCCCCTCTATGTATTAAACTACTGGTCCGATTTACATCAAACATAGCTAAGAACACTCCCGACATATTCACCTCTTAAACAAAAAAAACAGAATCAAAATCGGTTCATGCGTTTGGGAGCTATGATGCCACAGACAGACACACACACACACACACACACACATACACACACACACACACAGACACGTCAAACTTATAACACCCCGTCGTTTTTGCGTCGGGGGTTAAAAAATGTCTCTGATTACATATAATTGTCGAGGCGAAGCCGAGGTTGACAAAAATGTGATCTGAGGCTTTTTTATTTTACTGGCCGAGGTCAGTACACTATTTTTCTGTTCGACGAAGCCAGAAAGCGGAAATTTCATTTAGCGAAGCGGCCACAATGTTGGCGCTTTCTGGCCGGATGACGGAAAAAACATTTTTTTTAAACAAGCATTGTACCTACCTGTGATCCTCCTTCATTTGATACCCCACTTGGGTATTTTGTAGCTATTTGGTTTACATCTCCCTTAATTTGGTTTTAGAATACGTCACATAGTTTGTTTACCATGCATTGACATCCAAACGTGTACCTATACAAAATTTCAGCTCAATCGATTAATGTTATCTGCTTCAAAATACAGTTGCAAGATTTCACGACAAAACAATACCAATACATATACCTACCTACTACTTACATTGCGAGTTAAATTAAATATTTTAATATATATTATTTTTTAAATAATACTATATTTATATAAAAGCCATATTATTATAGAGGTAAATAATAATTGTGATTAAGTGCGGTTGGTGTACAATATTGTTTGCTTGTAATATTTTTAACACTTCAAGTCCTAAATTGAAACAAGTTGCAAATAATCCATTAAAGTGAATGTCACGGCGTCTCTCATTGTTGAAGTAAGCTTAAGTAGGGGAGAGGGGGGCTAGTACTAACAGATTTTAAATATTGTCATTTAGCTTCTCAATTTGAAAACTTTATGTTATTATTTTTATACCCGAGTAACGGAAATTTATATGACTTGCATATACTAAGCTAAAAGTTCATCTAAATTACTTGGATTCGAAGGGAGACGCATTTGTATAAAAAAAGTCAGTGGTTAAAACTTGCCCCGTTTCGGGGGTAAGTATTAACGCTAGTAAACTTGTTATGATTTCATTTAACCATATAAGTAAAAAACAAAACAATATTAAAATGATAATTTATTTATTTTTTGACATACAAATGTTAAAAAAAACAATAAAAACTCTCAAATAACATAAATTCTTACCTACTTCAGATTACTAAGTAATCAGTCTTAGAAAAGGCTTTTTCATTTAAAATGTAGTAGGTCATATATTCTATTGGATTTCAATACTTTTTGCACCGCTAAATCATATACTTCTTTTACTCTTGTACCGTGACACCTTTCGCGGGGGCAAATATTAGACGGGTTAATACTTACCCCGTTCCTTTTGTTAAAACTAATTATAAAAAAAAAACTATAGGTATATTTAATAAAATAATACGGGAATTTAATTAACAACTAAATAACCATTCATTGTATAAAAATCTGCAATCACAAAATCAAATAATTAAAACATTAATCAAAAAAATCGAGACTTAAAAATGTTCGCTGACCTGTATATTTGCACCACCGTACGACAACTGCACAACGCGGAAGCCGGCGGGCAACCGACGTGTCGTGACTTGTTCGCCGACGTCACCCGAACTTATGACCTAAACGTCTTACCGTATCGTCGTTTAATTTAGTAGTTATAGACTTGTTAATACTTACCCCCGTTAATTCTAGCCCCCCTCTCCCCTAATTAATTATGATACTAAGATAATATTTTACGTAATATTCTCATATGATGAAAAGGCCAAGGATAAGTTATACCGGACCTACGTAGACATTTAACGTTGACCCACGTTCCAATTTAGAAGCGTAGGTTTTTTAACATTTTTATTTTAAATATGTATATATTCAGCAAACAGAAACAACTGGACCAATCAGTTTTACCCTGTAACTGTACAAAAATAACAATCACTATTTTGAATGTGTGTGTCAGACGTTCAAACAGAAAATAACAAATTCCTGACCGCTTTCGACCCACCAAGTTTAATAGTTTTACAAAAATTCACGTTACATTTCAATTCACTACAACCTGACGAATCAAGGATACAGTTTTACCTGTTAACGATTTAGGTTTAGAAATCAATTTTCTGTTTTTGATAGTTGGTTTTCACATAATTCTATTTGTCGACGTATTTTATTCACTTTTTATATCGTGTTTACTTATTATACTGGATTATCTTATTAGACAACCTTAAATTACCTTAAGTCAATAGTTAATCTATCGTAGTATCTAAGTACTACGAAACACTTCACACAGATGGCGCTGAAATAACATTTCGCTAAAACAAGTACAAAGATAAGGCAATGAAAGATTACGTCGTCCCCATCAGTGACCCGTGGTGAAATTGTATAAATTCACCTACCTTGCGTTAAGGTATAAATGAGGATTCAAATCACACTGGAGTCTCAATCTACGCTTGTCTTAGTACGAATATCACTACGTATATCCCTACTAATATTATAAAAGCGAAAGTAACTCTGTCTGTCTGTCTGTTACGCTTTCACGCTAAAACTACTGGACCGATTTAAATGAAATTTGGTACAAAGAAAGTCTGGAACCTGAGAAAGGACATAGGCTACTTTTTAACCGACTGCAAAAAAGGAGGAGTTCCACGCGGACGAAGTCGCGGGCAGAAGCTAGTAATGTATATATACACAAGTAATATACTGAGACATTCCGCAGAGTCGACTTAAAGAATTAGTAAATATTACACGACAAACTACAGTGTCTCAAATGCACCTAAACCCCTAAGCTTCTTGAGTGCCAAGTAAGATGTTTCACCACCTTCAGAATTGCAACGGTAATGACAAAAATGAAATAGGAAATAGGTACTAACATTTGTTATTCATAAAAGTAAAGGATTAATGATGAAGTAGTACATAAGTGAAGTTCATTATCTTATTATAATATACATACTTACGCACAGTGGTTTCCGAAGTCTAGAAGGTTGATTTTTTTCATATAGATTTGTTATGTAAAGATAAGCACTAATACACGATTTATTGTAAATTATTACTAAAACCAATCAGAAACACAATTACACACTTTTTTTTTGTTTTTTTTTTTATTATTTTTTATTTTAAATCAAAGTTGCTAACTACTATTATTTCAATTCTCAAAATTATATCGCAATAAAATAGGTAACTTCGAAGAAACATGAATTTACTAAATATGGCCCAATAGGTCACCGCAAGAAGTATTTTATTACAAAGTAAAGAACATTAGCGATTGCCCAGTGCCCACCCTAAAAGGTCGATAGCGTAAGCCTCATGAGAAATAAGAAATTACTTTTATGTATATACCTACTTACCATTAAAATTTGTTTAAAATTTTACCTTCATATGTTTACGGCCTGTTTGGTTTGGTCAGGTCTCTGACTACGAAACTGGAGAGTGCGGATTCGAATCCTGCAGGGGTCAAATATCAGTGTGTTAAAGACGAATTGTACCTGTACCTGAGTCTTCAATGTATTATTTGTATTCGTGCCTTTTGTTATATTTTAAGTAAACACTCATATTCAGATTTTTTTATTAATAATTTAATACCTAAATACATTCGCAAACCATTTGTTGCTCATATTTTAATGCATCACAAACGGGGATAATTATGTTAATTAACAGGTATGATTTATATTATATTAAAACTTTTGTTATAATGTATTATTGTAGTCGATTACCTATATTATATTTAAATGGTAAAATTTAACATTAAAACTGAACTGAAAGTAATGTAACAGACTTAATTTAACCACGACAGCTATCTGCTTATCTTATTTACAACAAAAACGTTGTAAGATAATATAGTGAAGAAGTAACCTTATTTTTTCTTTTTCAAATCCCTACTAATATTATAAATGCGTTAGTAACTCTGTCTGTCTGTCTGTCTGTTGCTCTTTCACGCCTAAACGGCTAAACGGATTTTGATGAAATTTGGTATGGTAATAGATGATAACCTAGAAATGGACATAGGCTATAAATAATCACGCCATCGTTCTTAGGGGGTAGGCAGTAGGCAGATAACTAAATTGAGATAGTGATTTTTAGTCGTTTTGGTTGGAGCTTTTGCTCTATTGCTCTATTGCTCCATCCTTACTAATATCCTTACTAATATTATAAATGCGAAAGTAACTCTGTCTGTCTGTCTGTCTGTTACGCTTTCACGCTAAAACTACTGGACGGATTTAAATGAAATTTGGTAAAAAGAAAGTCTGGAGCCTGAGAAAGGACATAGGCTACTTTTTAACCGACTTCAAAAAAAGGAGGAGTTCCGCGCGGACGAAGTCGCGGGCAGAAGCTAGTAGTATATATATTAGTATTTAATATTTGATTTTGTAAATTCCAGATTCATTAATTCAGTAGGTAGGAACTCTCGTATCAACAACGTGTAATAATATATAGAAGCCTTATGTTTTATTTTTTTTACGTTTATGCTCATTCTTATATATCTTATGGTTCTTACACTAACGTCCTTGTTATAATTTTACAGTTCTTTAAATAAACATATTTAATATTAACTGTAAGTTTCAAATCTTTTTTACATTATAGATAACATAAAAGTTCTTAAAGTCTACAAATCTTTAGCAATAAAATGTTTAATTGAAACGGGTAATATTCCGAAAGAAACGTCTTAAAACTATAAATATTGTTATTGTGGTCTGTGTTCGCGCTGCCGCGAATTGTTCTTTACAAAACTTGAATTGAAAGCCTTCCAGGCTCAATTTGAATGCAGCAAAACTTTGCGATGGCTTTTATTCCTTGCCGGAAAGTAAAATTAATTTACGGGTTACGATGGATCGAGATTTTTTGCTGAAATCTAATCATATCCCTATTATCCCTATTATAAATGCGAAAGTAACTCTGTCTGTCTGTCTGTCTGTTACGCTTTCACGCTAAAACTACTGAACCGATTTAAATGAAATTTGTTACATAGAAAATCTGGAGCCTGAGATAGGACATAGGCTATTTTTTAACCGAATGAAAAAAAGGGGAGTTCCACGCGGACGAAGTCGCGGGCAGAAGCTAGTATATTATATATACTTACTATGTTATATTGTTTTTACTTTCATGCTCCTTCATATATATCTTACTAGCGACCCGCCCCGGTTTGACACGGGTGCTATAAACCTTCCTCTTGAATCAATGTAGGTATGTATTAAACAAAATATATAATTCAGCACAACGCAAACGTCGAGAAGTATAATTATAGCTATAGTAATCTCCAGTAACAATTGTAGTTTGATTTCATGAAAAATAACAAGTTATTGTTTACAAATTGCAATTTTAAAGGGTACAATTACACGCAAGCTTTTATAAGTTAAAAGCTTTTCAACGCGTAAACTATATTTATTTTAATATGATAAATGCAATATATATTAACAAATTATCCGATATCAGAAAATTGATGACGCATTACTAATTGCAGCAGATGATTATACAAGTTCATGATTGTGATTATTTAGCGAAATTTATGTTGTTTAAATAAACAATATCATGATGCTTAATTTAAGAACGATAAAGTTTTGATTTATGTGTAAATAGCTGCTTTACGCGGGTGCTATAAACATTCCTCTCGAATCAGTCTATTAAAAAACCGCTTCCAAATCCGTTGGGTAGTTTTAAGGATTTATGCGTAGTATAGGGACGGACAGACGTTGGTAATATAAAGCTAGGTAACACGGATTCTGTACACTTCACTAATTATATTAATAATGTATGAATATTATAGGAATTAACAGTGAAATATATGTATGTGACGTTTATTAATTGAACCAGAGCTAAGCATATTAATAAAACTAGCTCCACAAAAATGTGATTTCAATATATTTAAACCAATATTTGATTCAACATTTAACATATAATTGATAGCTGTAAAATTCCCATAGTGTAAAAAGTACTATTGGTTAGTCTTGTTTATAATATATCATGTCAACATGTTTGTATGTTAGAATAAGTAAGTTTGCAATGTTACTTTGAACGTAATAAGAAATATGAAAGCGTAGTAACTTTTCCAATACTTATGAGATGCATATTACATTTGAGTATTCCCGACTCGCCATGTGAACTTCGACACGTCTATTTGATTGGCTGCGTGACCGAGGAGGCTTTCAGACTAAAATGCAAATGAATTTATCATGTAATGGAAACTCCGGTCCGTGCAGTCGCATTAGATATTCATTGGACCTCAGCTAACATAGCGGATCATCAAACTTTGCGTGCGTCAATGACAATAAACGGCACCAAGTGTGTTCATGCGACAATAATTAATTAGATGCTCCAATTACACATATTAATTGCTCACTGATTGCGATTTGAGGTAGACAAATCACTGCTTAATGTATTTACTTACCTAACTTACTAGGTGTAGGTTTGTAAACAGCTGTTGTCGGTCAGGTGTTGATTATACAAGTACTTAAAGTGCAATCCAATCTAATGGGGCGATGTGGGGTGCTATTCACAGAAGCCTATTACTTGCTTTATATACCAGGAGCACACAGAAACAGTGGTTACGTTGAATAGAGGAATCTATCGGAACATTAGTTTACTTTGTGCAAATTCTAAAGGTAACAATTTTGTGGCTTTATTAAAAAAAGCGAATTCGAGAAAAACACGCCTCAAGAAACAACATCGTAGGGCACTCAAACAGAACGAGCTCTGCAGTTTGAAACCAGAGACCCACAGTTCCAGTCAATTACCTTTAAAGTACCTAAGGTACCCCGTGATAAATTTATGTCGTGACCTGCATCAACAAGCTCAAATAAACTCGAAATTTTATCTCTCTTTTTATCTTTATTTTCTTGACTGTATAGAAAATTTTAGGAACGACACGTAGTAAAAATATCAAGAGGCCGTTAAAAGGTAAATTTAAAGAACGTGTCCGAAATTATAAACCGCTTCTTTCTTTTGCCACCAAGTTATTTGCATATCGCCCGGAGGAGACGTTTCTCGTCGTACGCCCCAAACGATCGACAGATTTTATCCTTACAACAAAACGCAGGAAGTAGGTACCTACATACCTACTTATGATCTACTTTTGTAAAAAAAAAACATAACTACGAACCTACCTTTATAAGCTAAGCATACATTTTCTCTTAATTATATAAATCACAGTATATTTTATAAGATGTCATTAAATAGTAGAAGTAGTTTCTGAAATGATTGTGTATACATAGCCTTATGATGCTCATTAAAATAGAGAACTGGGTAGATTATAAAACATACTGCGATATAGATAAACGCTAGAATTATAACATAATATAAAATAATCTAAATATGACATACAATTAGACAGCCAACTCAAGTGTAAGGAACGAGTGCTTCTTTTTTTCCTGATAACAGAAAGAAAGACTTATCTGGTCACGAATTGATCGTAGATTGGAACGCAACCATTTTGTTCCTTATATACCTACATCTGTAAAAAGGAACTGTCAGATTCGTCTTTACAACAATGTATTGTTTTTTTTTACTTAATCATGTCAAGTATTGATATTAATACAGTGGAAGACATTTTTTAGGATCATATAATTCTCTCCTGGCAACAGTTTTAGAACGATTTGTTTATGAGGCCGCCGTGTGCAGGATTTATTGCCGCTCAGTGTTTTTTTCCATAGTTACTTTAAAGTTACTTTAAGTACTTCAAGTAAAACTTTTTTTAAATCGTAATTACAAAAGAAAATTTTCTTATCTATTATTTCGACTGACGGCGTATGGAATCCAGGTTATGAATAAATAAAAAAAAAAGTTCTCAGCTTCGGTTTCAGACGAACTAAGACCACGGCTGAAGGAAACTAAATATTATCAAGGTTTTATTATGACCTACGCCGAGGGTTCACTTAATGAGGTCATCGTCATACAGAACGTGTCGAGGATCTCTAACAAGGGTTCTCCAAAAAAGAATTGCAAGTTTGATGGTTTCATACGGTGGCAAACCTGGGTCCATTGAGACGTGCCAATTGATAATACTTAGTGGTCTTTATACATAATACTCAATTATCTTTCTGTCAAATTATGTATTAAATTAAACTTAAGATCACTGAATAAACAATTCAAAAGGCGTAATAATATTCTTCCAATTCCGACGTTACTTTTTCCTCTTTGTTCAAAACCATAATCGCAGAGTTCTCCCGCCATCGAACGCGGACTTGTTCTTTTTTTTAATTTTACAACATTTTATTCGACTAAGATAACATCAAACAGCCGCAAAGTTTATAATTCAAATTGAACAATATATTACATAAGCTAACATTAGCAACAGAACGAAATGTTATGTGCCAGTCTTCGTCAATTCCAAACTATTTCGCATTCGTTTCGTTCGATAGCTATTATCGATTGGCACTTAACTGAGAATCATGGTCAGTAAGTCTAAACTTTTCGTAGACTTAAGTTATCATCATACATTTTTCTTTCTACTAATACATTTTCCTATTACTTACCTACTAATACCTACTTAATTTTTTCTATCTATACTAATACTAGCGGTCCCGGCAGACTTCGTCCCGCCCGGCAAAGAATCGATTTGACAGCTGTCGTTATAATATATTTTTTTCACTGGAACGTGATAAAAAGTCTACTTATGTCCTTCTCCTGGTTCTAAGCTACATCCCCAGCAATTTTTAGCCAAATCGTTCAGACAATTTAGCCGATCTTGAGTTATAAATGGAGTAACTAACACGACTTTCTTTTATAAAGATAAGATTATAAAGAGGGAAGCTTTGTTTTGTTTGTTTGTTTGGATTGAATAGGCTCCAGAACGGCTGCATCGATTTCAAAAATTCTTTCACTGTTGGGAAGCTACACTATTCCCGAGTGACATAGGCTATAAAAAAAGATGATCCATGCGAAGCCGGGGCGGCAACTACTTTTATATATGACTTCTTTAAATTTTAAAATTCTAAGGTCACTTGGTATCTTTATTCTAGACGTGTACCTATTTTGTTTGTACGGCCTCAAGCAGTTTGTGACATTTGTCACATTATGCCCGTTCTCTTTGAAAATTTCTTGTGGATATGTGTAGTGACTGAACTATTTTCCATTAGCATACCCTACAGGCGTTTTATATGGAGTAATTTGTACATTCATTTAATTTTGACGCATAGATACCTAGATTATGAACGTTCGTACCTAATACTTACCTATAATATTCGACACTGTTGACTAATATTAAAAATAAATGTCAATTAACTCTGACCCTACTTGCCTATTAAATTAATTTTGGCAGCGACCCTTACACTTTATTATTATTATATTCTCTGAAAATTCATTTTAGAATATTCAATTAAATAAAAGCTAATTGCTAAAGTAAAACTTTTAGGCCGTTTCGATCAGAAACTCTTTCCGGCAGTTCACTTTGTTTTTGTAATTCTCTTCAATTTCTCGAATGGTTTTAAATTATTAAAAAGTACGTTTGTTGCTTATTTAGGCACAGTGAGATTTATAATGTTTTTAATGTCTGAATTATTAATAATATATTTTTATTATATACCTGTATATATTATTATC
This sequence comes from Polylopha cassiicola, assembly GCA_038024825.1. NCBI lineage: Eukaryota > Metazoa > Arthropoda > Insecta > Lepidoptera > Tortricidae > Polylopha > Polylopha cassiicola. Next base: position 17,275,601 of record CP149045.1, on the reverse strand, counting down.
AGCATTTACTTACGATTTAGGAAACTGGCAAATTAAATAATTGTATAACTATATTTTTAGTCTGTCGTAAAAGTAATAAGTAAGTACCTAAATAAAATTACTTAATATTTCAAGTTTAATTGTTGATTTTATATATTATATATATATACAGTTCAGTATGTTATATTTTTCAGTCGTAAATTTGCTAGTGATCGGTATTGAAACGTACAAATTCACTATATTATAAATGTATAATTTGACGAAAGAATGTTTCCAGAGAACCGCCTTCAAATACGTTTTAAATTAATACTTTGAAACAAAAGGTCACAACCGCCGCCTCAGAATAAATGATAATAAATACGAGAGATTCTGACGTCCTTTCTCGCCGGATACAACATTGTCCGCGTTACCTGATTGAAAATTGTAGGCTTGTGCGCCCTTTTCACTTTTGCTACAACAGATCTTCTTATCTCAACTTGGTTTATGACGCCTTTAAATAACGTGCATACTAACCATCACAATACAACGACGATTCAGCAAGAGATTGGACCAAAATGGAAATGTTATCGAAATGGTAACGATATTTTCGGAATAATTTCTGAGGTTATTTTCAAAGAATTGTGGAGATCTGATATTATCTGCGTTCTGTATTTTGATAAGAAGAAATTTGTTGGAATGAAACAACTATTAACGGATTTAACTCGAGTATTTTTATTTAATTTTATTAGCTGATGTTTCGGATATTATGGAAACTGTAAAGAGTTTCCATAATCGTAGCACGACTGAGCTGACAATAGTCTAACGCTAAAACTTTTAGCTTATAAAAATACGCAAGTTAAATCCGTTAATAGTTCGGTAAAGTTTTTATGACTTTAAATACATATTATAGATTGTATGCGTTATTTATTGAAAACATGCTGAAACAACCTTCACAGAGAAAGTCTGGTCAGGATTTAACTTAAGTATTTGACAAGTATAGCTCCTTAAGAACAACTTTAGATTATTGTCAGCTCAGTCGTGCTACGATTATGTAATCCATAAAGGCTCCAAACGTCAGCCAATAAAATAAAATACCGCGAGTTAAATCCGTCTTCAGTGTATCATTCCAATGTATAATGACCGAGAAGGCATCAGTTATATAATTACTAGCTGTGCCCGCGACTTCGTCCCCGTGGAATAGTAATTCTTCATAAGGCTTCATATTTTCCCCGTTTTTTACACATTTTCCACTGTTTCTTCGCTCCTATTGGTTGCAGCGTGATGTTATATAGCCTAAAGCCTTCCTCGATAAATGGTCCATCCAATAAAAAAAGATTTTTTGAATTCGAACCAGTATTTCCTGAGATTAGCGCGTTCAAACAAACAAACAAACTCTTCAGCTTTATAATATTAGTATATATAATTATTATACCTACTGGACTTCTTCTTTTCTGAATAAAAGTCACAACTCTAATATCGGGTCGTAGAAACTACTTTATTGCAAAATACTTAAATGTTGTTAACATAATATAAAGTTAAAATTGTGGAGCTTGGGGCGTTTGTAGCGGAATTTTATAAGCATATTGTATCGTTATATTAGAAAGAGTTGAAGTTCCTGTATTGTTAGCGGTAAACTTGGATCCTAAGACTGATATTAAAAATTGTTTCGCCCGTCCTTAACGTTATTTTTTTTAGATATATTTTAAGTGCCTATCGGGAGCTTCGTCTGGCATGAAATAAATAATTTTACACGATAGATTGTAAATCCTACTTCTTATATAAAATATAAATCGAATGTAATATTATATTAGTACAAAAGTTAAAATTACTAATCATTTATTTACCTTTGGAATTTAAAAAAATAATTCATATTCGTAGCATGACTATAGTCAACTTAGTCGTGCTACGAATATGTGAACTGTAAAATTAGAATAAAATCCGTTGAAGTTGATTTATTCCAACGTGTAATAACCGCGAAGGCATCAGAATTATTACCTATCTACTAGACTAGAAATTCAGTAAACATTTATAAAGCAAGATCTTACTTTACAAATTAAATGAATCGTGCATACCTAGCTTAGTTGAATTTTCACATATTTTATTGACGTGAATAATTTTATTGCAAAATATGTTCAATACTGCGTAACTCACGTTTTACAATAGAAATTCCCACTTTGTACCTTCATTTCACATGTAATAGGTATTACGAGCACCTAACAATATTCACACAATAGAAATTAATAAATATGTACGTATGAATTACAAAGGATAGGTATTTAGTGGTATTCACAATCACGACTCTATGTTTTTTATTTGCCAGAGAATGTTGAAAATTGGAAATATATATCTACGTTTAAAAAAAAAAGTAAACAAAGACAAGGTATGTATATCAAAATCGCTACTAAAGGTAGATTCTATGAATCATACTAGCCTGGTACTGGTACTACGTACTAACACTATAATTTAATTTACTATATTACTAATAGTGTTGTCGAAACAAAATGTCAATAGCGATATAACAACACAACTAAAATAGGGAAAATTTTCAATATGTATTTTTCAATGCCGAATTATCAAAAAAATTAAAAATATTATTCAGGATGGACCATCCTTAATCCGATTGACAGACCTACCTGACATGCACGCAAAATTTTATAAAAATCAGTCCAGCCGTTCCAGAGGAACTTAGAAGTGCCGCGACATCTTACATCAGATAAAAAGGAACAACATTTCAAAGAAATGTTTCAAAACAAAGTACCTACTGTTTAATTTCTTAGTCTATCAATAGGCATATCGCTACCAGTTCATTCACTTCCATTACTCAAACTAACCGCTAATCTCACATCACACAAAATCAAAAATAAAATTTCATAATAATAAAAAGCATTTCTAGTGTACAGAACGTAAAATCTCAATATGACCCAGTCCCTTTATTCCAGTTCCACTAAACAGGTCACTAAAATACATTACATAGATAATTTGAAACCTGCTCCCTGGGGATAGAGCACAATGTCGTTAAATTCAGCTTTAATGTTGCGTTAATATACTCACGACTCCTACTGATGATGCTTAATAATACTAAAAGGCCGGTCTCATAAAATCCGAATACTGACAAACGAGGTATTCAAAAGAGTAATCCCTTTCCACCGCTGATCACCAGCTTTATTTAAATGCGACTACGTTTTATTCATATTTCACGGTTGCTCCCGTGAGGTATGGAAACTATATTTGTTAAGTGCTTTGTAAATTGATAGCTGATGCAACAGAACACGCTTTGTAGGCTCCTTTTACAGAAAATCACGTAATTATGTAGCATTTGTGTGCCTTTATTTAATTTTTACGTGAATTAATCAACTGTTTTTCCAAATAAGATCGCGTGTACTATACAGAAATGAGTGAATTGAGTAATTTACTTTTCTGTCCTTCGGCCAGAAAGCGCCAACTTTCGGGCCGCTGCGCTATATGAAGTTATCGCTTTCTGGCTTCGTCGAACAGAAAAATAGTATAGCCAGTAAAATAAAAAAGCCTCAGATCACATTTTTGTCAACCTCGGCTTCTATTCTCTTCTTCTTCTCTCGACAATTACATGTGATCTGATTCATTTTTTATTTTACTGGCCTAGGTGCGTGATGTACTATTAATAATTTCCGATGCCTTCCCGGTTATTACACATTGGAATGAAACAACTATTAACGTATTCAACCGTATTTTTATTTTATTTCATTTGCTAACATTTCGGATTCTTTATAGTTTCCATAATCGTAGCACGACTGAGCTGACAATAGACTAACGCTAATTTCATTTGTATTTATAATTACTGTAAAAATACTTTTGAAATTATGACTTATGAAATAACCATGGACTGTAGACGGTAAGTCCCACCACAATATATGAACACACAGTTATTTAGTGGTGGGTTAATATTGTAGGTAGGGCCGTAATTAATTATTAATTTATATGTGTTTCATGAAATTGTAGTTTGAATTGCTGATGAGTAATTGATACTAGACAGATTAATCCAACATTGTGCAGTATTAATAACAATTGTGGTTGTTTAACAACTAATTTCTATACAATTACTAGGTACTTTAAACTTTAATCTAAAATATTAAAATAAGTCGGGTTTACCTTCCTGACGCTATAACTCCAGAACGCACGTACCGATTTGGCTAATTTTGGTGTTGAATTATTCGTGGAACTCCAGGGAAGGTTTGTAAGTAGAGAAAAAGTAGAGGTATATCAACATCTTTCTATACTCCCATATACAAAGTGATTGGCGGTAAGTGGCAGAAGACTTTGACAGATCTTTGACGAAACAACCGAACGGGCAGGACGACGTCTGCCGGGGCCTCTAGTATAGTATAATATTTGAACTATGTTTTTAATCATCTGATAAATATCGACTGGTTGATAATTTTCTTCTTACTGGTAATATTTTTATAACATTTTACTAAACTAAAATATTATAGAATGACATTGTAGATCTATATCTGAGAAAATGTCCCTGTAAGTATGTCCTGAAACAACAAATTGGGATAAAACTGAAAGTTGCATAGTTCTTTTTAATTTCGAGAACTTTACAGTTCCCAAATTCGTAGCAAACTCAAACTTAAAGTTCTTGAAATTTCAGCATAAAAATAATAAAAATGTTTTAGCTAGTTACTTAAATAACATTTGTTTTAATCCATTCTGAAATGACCACAAAAACATTAGAAGCTATAAAAACAACTGAAAGTTATTTTTTTTACTATGACATTTAATTAACAAGTTTAGAGAATATATAGACATAATTGATTTTAAAGTAATCAATTAGTAATGTGGTTACGGTGTTTATTTTTTTGGGATCGAATTATTCATACTCCAGTGGCCGAATGAGGTTTATGACCTAAAAAACCAAGCGATTGATTAAATCTAACCGCTACATTTTGTATGAGTAATGAACTCTCGTTATCCAATACAAATTGAAACGTAAACGTTAAAGTCAAGAGTTACGTTGCTGACACATTTAACTCATATATACCTAACGTGACCATACGTCCCGTTTCGAACGGGAGAGTCCCGTTTTGTAACTACGTGACGAAATTGTCCCGCTTTCCAAAAATCTGAACATTTTTACTTTTAATTATTCCCGACGGTGTACAAAAACCGCGCGCAAATTTCAGCTACATTAAATATTTCAATGCGTATGTAAACTTTCATTTGATACCCCACTCAGTTATATTTGTAGACATCTCCATCCCCACTTTCACTCTAAACAACTATTAGACGTAACCGATTTTCATTAAATAGGTATAACTTAAAAAAACATCATGTCGGGGGACCGTAGGTTTAGGTACTTAGATTGTATTAAGTAGTAACACCTAAATGAGAAGCGATCCCCCCGACATGACGTTTTCTTTGTATAACTATATTTAGGTAACTAATATTAAGTTTTCACAGACAGACAGACAGACAGACACGTCAAACTTATAACACGCCGTCGTTTTTTCGTCGGGGGTTTAAAACGGAAATTGTTAAATACTTTTATCATGGAACACTGCTAAAAAACGGATAGTGATCATTTTGATTAAGAGGATTGTGAAGCTGTTGATTTTCATACAAAAGGCGATAACGTTTTACACCCAGTAAATATAGTTAGATTTTTATAATTTTTGGTTATGTTGTAGATATAATGAGAAACTACGTCTGTACGTTTTGATTTTTAAGAAATATTGCTTACGTTAAAATTTATTAGCATCTAAAAATCTATATATAGATCTAAAAATCTCATTATCGCCTTTTGTATGAAAATTAACAGGTTCACAATCCTCTTAACGTACCTGTTAATTAAAATAAAACCAATGTCCCGTTTTGAGACACAAAATAAATGGTCACGTTATATACAGCAAGGCCTTTGGAACAAAGTTACCTACTACGGTAGTAAATCATCGTGTTGGATTTATGCCGTTAGGGGCACTCCAATATTGTTGAATGGCAGGGAGACTAACATACTATGATTAAATTGCTACTGTATGAGCATTTGCGTACCATAAGATAATTAAAACATACCTAATAGTAAACAGTAGGTACCAAATAGTATAGAATATGTAAAATACATGTTTTGTTAAGTGGTAACATTTTGACACTTTTGTAGTACCTAAGTACTTTGATTAATAACATTATTAATATACAATGAAATACAGCTTTGAGCTGTTAGTTTATAAATTTTAATAAAAAGAAAAAATTATATACACATTTTTTTTCCAACTTAATGTACCTACAAACTTACTCGCCGCGCGGATTCTTAGAAGCAGGATACATGCGGTAGCATTTCTATATTATGAGAACCTGGGGCCCTAGACAAGTGCCCAACGTTCAACGTTAACGTTAAACGTTAGGACCGAAATGTATGGGATTTGACATCCGCGAACGACTGTCACGTACGTCACAAATGTCAAATCCCATACATTTTGGTGCTAACGTTTAACGTTAACGTTGAACGTTGGGTACTTGTCTAGCCCCCCTAGTGTAGAATACAAGGGGGCGTAGACAAAGTGCCAGCGTTCAACGTTAACGTTAAACGAAACGACCAAAATGTATGGGATTTGACATCCGCGAACGTTTGTGACGTACCTGACTATCGTTCGCGGATGTCAAATCCCATACATTTTGGTGCCAACGTTAACGTTAAACGTTGGCACCTTGTCTAGGCCCCTAGAAGTCTAGAAGTCTACATACTATCTACAAAACCATTAATATATTTAACAACACGCCATTCAAATAGTTACAAATATTATAGTCATTTTTTCTGATGCCTTCGCGGTTATTACACATTGGAGTGAAATAACTATTAACGGATTTAACTCGCGTATTTTTATTTTATTTTATTAGCTGACGTTTCGGATTCTTTACAGTTAGACTATTGTCAGCTCAGTCGTGCTACGATTATGGAAACTGTAAAGAATCCGAAACGTCAGCTAATAAAATAAAATAAAAATACGCGAGTTAAATCCGTTAATAGTTGTTTCATTCCAATATTATAGTCGCTAACAAACTCGTGTTACCTCGTGTTGTGTACAAACCTACTGCATCGAAATAGGCAATCGCTTTGTTGCGATTAATATTTGAATAGTATCGTGCGTTTTGATATAGCTGCAGGCCTCCTCTGTCAGCCAATCGCTTGTCAACCATCGAATTAAGCACTACACATGGCTACGTGCGCAGTGCTTCGTTCTACAAACATAAATATACTACCTTATTTTAGCTTCTCCAGATTCCAATGCATCGCCAAATCGATTTATAGTTAGAATATAAATAATTTAGGGGATTTATTTTTGCTTTTTATACTAATGGAAGCCTTCCTAACTTTGTTTAGTGCGCTAAAATTTGCTTTTGTTAAAATAAAGTTGCTGTTTTATAACTTGAAATAGGTAGGAATATATAATTGCGTAATATGATTAGACTTTTTCGCCTACATATTGCATTATACACTGTATTGACTTATTAAAAAGTGATAGATGCTTTAATTCCCGTGCGCTTACGGAGCTAGAGTCGCAATCTTTATTAAGACCTAAATCATCAAAAAGAACTACAATCAGAATACTGGGAAAAAAACTGATATGTATTTGGATCAATTTAAAGCTATAACGAAACATATTATTCGTCAGACAAGAATTTTGCTTTGTGTTTCTATTTGTAGTACTATTTGTAGTTTCTATTTGTAGTTATTTATCAAACTCTGCATGTGACTACCGAATTTTAATCGCGAATGAGTTTATAACTTCTATGTTAACATATCCATGTAGTTTCGGTTTCACATTTGATATATGTATACTACGGAGGGGTTGGTTTGAACCACTTATCCTGATTGGGCACTCACACCTTTGAACTGTCATGTTTCATACTGACAATAATTTGGGTACTGATATTCCGGAATGAAACTAAAAAGTAGTTACATTCACACAAGTTTTATCTCTGACGGGATCTGTAATATTCTTTCCGTTGATAATAAAAGCGCAAACAGCTTCAGATAACGATTTAACGTTATTATAATTTTCTCAGACCAGTGATATGAAACGGGCTTCAAAAAGAGTTGACACCTTGAGTTTATCCTTTGAAAGAAAATATCGCATTTCTTAATGAAGAAATAAATATCCATAGAAAAATGTTCATTAATTTTGTTATTGAAACTATAAATTATCAAAAGCGGTAATCGATTTTTCATTTACTTAATTATACAGAAACTAAGCATTTAAACGAATTAGTTATAGCGATTTTAAGCTTAAGCTCTCACCTGTTTTTATAATCAAAGTCTATCACAATTAGTGAAATGGTAAGCGAAAACAAAACAAACAGTTAAATGTATGTTTCTAAATTTAACATAGTATCTGTGCCAAGCTACCGAAACTTTTCCCGTTTGAAAGCAAGGAATTTTAATTCCAGAGTAAAAGGTATCGGCCCTAAAACAAAGAATGGAATTCTAACATTTCACAAAGAATTGTAACAACGTTTTCTTCAAAAAGTGCCGCGAGGGTTTAAATGAAAAAATAGAATAGCCACCTAATTTTCTTTGAGTGACTTTTAATAAACATCTAGGTAGCAGTTTACTATTCTGGAGGAAGCAACACCTGCGCACGGAGGCTGCGAGGGTCATTTTTAACGAGGACCTTCTGCGTTGGAAATAAAGAACATAATGGCTTATATCAAACACCGCGTCCGGATGTCATAACCGTAGCATCTTGGGAGCTCATTTGGAAAAGAAAAGACCTCAGCACTATATTTAATGAAATAGTCAACCGTTTTATGAAACGCTGGGATCATTCAATAGAAATGTAAAAAACTTTCCTATAGTTGGATAATTGTACTAAGCTTGGAATACGAGTCAGTTCTAAGTTAATAGAATAAGCTCACTTCTACCATCTAGAGTACAAAAAAAATATTATTACATTTTTTTTATCAAAAAGATAAACTCTACCTAGATACAATATAATTACGTATTTTAAAAAATATATAGGTACCTCACTTAGTTACTTGACGTTTCTTCTCAAGTGTGGGTTTTTCGGTAACGGTATCTTCTGACCGTCATAAGAGCTTGTAAAAGCCTAAACTGAATAACATTTTGATTTCAATTTTGATACGCAGCCATTATTATTGGCATCAAACCGATATTCTCTACTAAGAACTTTTAGTTTAAAATGAGCCTACGATACAACATAGCATATTATTATAGGCAGATTCCATAGATTCAGTCTTAATACCCAAAGGAAAAATGTCATGTCACGTAATATTATTTAGCTCAGAATACTAGGGCTGCGAAATGAGGGTTAATCTTCAATGTGGCTGGTTGCTTTTACGGTACACATTTTCTTTTGATGTAATTCAATTTGTGACTTGTGACACGAGTGTCACGTCGACCGGCCATAACACGACGTGGTAAATGCCTATATAAGTACAAGCGAAGTGTAACTTACACGTAGTAACTATTTTATTTGCAACTAAAGTTAGCTATGTGTTAATTTAGCTTTCGCTTTATTGCAAGTTGTAAAAATTGTGATGAATTTAATTTGAGTTATATTGATTTAAAGTGATTTAGTTGTGGTGTTAAGTAACGAAGCGCGGTTAGTAGTTGATTTGTTTATTAGTACATTACGCACCAAGGCCAGTAAAATAAAAAATGTCTCAGATCACATGTAATTGTCGTCCGAGGCGAAGCCGAGGTTGACAAAAATGTGATCTGAGGCTTTTTATTTTACTGGCCGAGGTCAGTATACTATTTTTCTGTTCGACGAAGCCAGAAAGCGGAAATTTCATTTAGCGCAGCGGCCACAAAGTTGGCGCTTTCTGGCCGGAGGACGGAAAAAGTTATATACTTAACTAAATATGTAGTTATTTAAGTAAAATATATGTATATAGAGGTACTAATTCTACGCAGACGAAGTAGCAGGCAAAAGCTGGTGTTATTATAATTTCTGCACCAGTGAAACATGAAAACCATGATATTGTTAGTATGATTAAATTTCCCAAAGGCAAATTTTATTTGAAATAAAGATTTTAATATGGCAAGTTCCGCAACGAGTATCATGTTGAAAGGCTCTCTTCAGTGACCGCTAACAATATCACTCAATAAAAGCGATGTAGTGATTCTGTTCAAAGGCTTAGCTGCCACTATCCAATATTTCAACAAAAACTAATTGATAAAACTTTTTATGGGTTCTCGTTGCTCAAATACTATTACGTCATAGCGCAGTATTATGTACATCTTGCGTCTACGCAGTCGAAGCTTATAATCTATCTATATCTATCTATACATATAATAAAACAGTAGAAACCGCGTGTCTGTACAATTGAAATTTTTAACAAAAAATGGGTGTGGGCAATAATAAAAGAGTAACAGAACACAAAAATGATTTTTTAGATTTTCTTATCTGTCTGTCTGTCTGTCTGTCTGTATGTATTCGCTAATCTTGAAAACTACTGAACAGATTTTGACGCGGCTTTCACTAATAGATTAAGCTCTTCCCTGAGCAACATATAGGCTTTGTTTCATCGAAATCGGATGTCAAATAAAAAAGTAATCGTCTTTTAAAGTTTAAAGGTAATTTTTCTACAGGAGATTTTATAGTTACACAATATAGTAGCAGATGGCGCCTCAAGGTATTTAAAACGCGCTATAGCTTTTTCTCTGAAAAGTATAAATACAAACTGGTTGTTTCTCTACATTTAAAACTATTTAATTTTGTTTGACTTGCGATTCGGTTAGTTGATGATTTTGATGTTATACTTGGATATGAAAATACGGACTCTGAACTTGCTTTGTGAATTGGTTGAAAAATATCGGATATAATCTAAAAAAATATTGCCTACGTAGATTTATTGAAATAAATTACATACCTATATTATATTTTTTATATTATTTGTCTGTCTATCTGTGTGTTCTGGCTAATCTATGGAACAGCTGGACTGATTTGGACGGGACTTTCACTGGCAGATAGCTTATGTAATAAAGAGTAACTCATTTTAGAAAAAAATCTTTAATTATCCATACTTATGTCCCAGTACTTAAATTCCACGCGGACGAAGTCGCGGGCACAGCTAGTAAAATATATGCGTCGTTTTAACTTTGTTGTCAAGGGCAAAACTAAGGGGAAGCCGTGAGCCTCGTTGTAAAAGTAAAACGATAACAATAGCTAGAGTACCTGTCTATTTTATGATATGAAAAGGAATATTTGTTATCGATAGGCTTAATTTTATTTATAGAAAGAGGAAAACAATGAAACAAATATAAAAAGCACCTTACTTTCACGTGAACTCAATTGAAAATAGCTATATCGCACGTTACAAAAACTCTTTTAGTGTAAATACGCTGTCACGAAATATTATATTTAAAACTTAAATAAAAGCACATTTTATTTGAGATTTTTCGTTCCAACTATCGTTACAACAAATAAAAATATTAGTCCGTCGATTACATTACAAAATATTAGGTAAGCACACTCATAATTTGTTCGTTTTTTTTTTCAAGCAATAAAACCCACAAAGATAGGGAGCGTGGGGCATATAACACTACTACAACCTACGTATTTTTTTGTTAGTGGTTCCGATGAAAATTGTTACAAAGTTCATAACGCGATCGAGAATATGATAGTGATTTAAAACGTTTCATGTCTTCCCGAAAATCATATTTTATTACGTAGAAGGAAGATTATCGCGAAGCGAAGTTTTCAAAAGATCGTTCCTAGACGGGATTATAATATTATAAATTATAATGTCAGGGGAATATTGTTTGGAGAGAAATGATTACTGGTGCGGTGACAAGTCTTCCGGGAACGCGACTAAACATTGAGTTGGGTGGCTTTATGTAAATTACTGAAATAATTAAATATTTGGTAACTTTAACTTTATGACAAAAGCATGTTTTTATTGACCAAAGGAAACAGTACAAACAGTAAGTCGATTTACTGTAGAGATTACACTCTAGTATATAATATTAGAATTTTCAGATTTGCATAGAAATTAGGTTGTCACTAGGGATGAGATATTAAGCTAGTTTCTGGATTATTATTTTTTAAGTTCCTTTCTTTAACGCCTCTTAAGTTTTAATCACCTGTAATATTTTTTTTTTTAAATCAATTAATATTTTTCATCGTGTAATAAATTTGACCTTGTAAATAATTGTATAGTACCTAAGTACTCTAAATCTACAGAATGAGATCTTTTTCCCTTACCTGAGTGAACAAACAAACAGTTACAAACGTTTTCAAAGCCTTCTTTGTATCGAGCTGCTAATTAAATCCTCCATCTCGATTATTCCAGTAGAAGCTTATTAGGTTATAAATATAAAATAAAGTTTATCTTTAGGTAGGTATATTTAAACTGAGACGCTGGAAATGTGGTTCAATCTCGAAGACACCAGTATTCTCTATAAAACTTCAAGTTCCAGGTCGCTTCATGAATTCTTGAACATGCTTTTATATATACAAATAACCTACTTCGTTACTGGTCTTGCTCAGTACAGGATATACATTAGTTTTAACTATCTATGTAGTCAGTCATGCTACGATTATGGAAACTGTAAAGAATCCGAAACGTCAGCAAATAAAATAAAATAAAAATACGCGAGTTAAATCCGTTAATAGTTGTTTCATTCCAATGTGTAATAACCGCGAAGGCATCAGAAATTATTATCTATGTAGGTTGACATATAAAGAAATCATATATACTTACTATGTAAAAACGACAAGTTATTAGCCCTTTTGCCACAATGCATAAAAAAGTGGCGTGCAATTGGAGAGGCCTATGTCCAGCAGTGGACTGCGATGGGCTGATGATGATGATGATGATAAAAAATTAAAGAAAGGGAAACTACGATTTAAAGGAAACACTTTATTGCATACAACTTAACAGAAGTAGGTACCTACCTAACTGTACAAAAGGCAAATTTAATGCATTCTATACCAATCAACCTTAGAGTATAGAAAATTATCCGAACATACAGCAGTTTCGAATTTGACTAATGGAATGTAAACCCTTTTTAGTCAGCATTTACAATTGGTAGGATGGTAATTCTCAAGGGTAGAAGGCCGGGCGAGCTTTAGTGAAATGTTTAAGAACGGTGAAATATTTTGCAAGCTATGCACTAGTTAGTACAAGAGATAATGAAATTATCGCCTAGAGAATAGCAGTTAAACGTACTGCGAAATATAAAGTATTTCATAACAAGCGTTATAACATTTCAACCGTACAAACTGTACAATTTAAACTCGCGTATAGCATAAGAAACGCAACATCAATGTGACAATAACACCCATTCTCTTGTAACAAGTGCCGCAGTGCGCGAGTTCCCTTATTGTGTTAATACGTTTATAACAATTTAATTTTATCTCTAACACTAACTCCTCGTGGATCGCGCAACTGAAATGTTTATTTTCCACGATATTACGAGACGTGGTTGGTTGCAGGTTTAACGTAAAATGTTGCACGGTGTCGACTCGTCACGTCGCCAGTGTCAAATAAAATAACAGATTATCGAGCGGGAGCCGTGGGTGGAATAACAAAACCGTAATGGCGAAAAGCGATTTCGGCCAAGGAGCCATGTTGCGGAACTTTATAAACTTCTTAACAAAGTATTTAAATGTCAAAAATCTAATAACGTGATTAATTCCTGACCTGAGTTTGAAAAGTACAAACGTGGTTTATATACAATAGGTATTTCATTTTATATATTACGGTGTTTATTTGAATGATTTTACAGACGAACATCGAGTCAGAGAATGTAACTTAATGCATGTTAATAATTTCTGATGCCTTCGCAGTTATTGCACATTGGAATGAAATAACTATGAAAGGATTTAACTCGTGTATTTTCTTTTCAGCATAAGACTATTGTCAGCTCAGTCGTGCTACGATTATGGAATCTGATTATGGAAACCTCAGCAAATAAAATAAAATAAAGTACGAGAGTTAAATCCGTTCATAGTTGTTTAAGTTATATTTTTTACTTAGCATTAAAAGTTAGTTATTTTAAAGCAATTAACTTTAAAACTCGAGTCAATGCAACGCAATCCACGGGGTTCTTAAAGAAACGGCGCTGACACTACTCCGAATGAATATTTTTTTGAAAAGCAACGGTAACTTAATTAAAAGCTCACAACCTTAATAAATATACAGAATCCGTACAGCGATAGCTTTTGTAGCATTATGAAAAGCCCCTGCGAAATGAAAAAAACTGCTAGAGTCAGACGTCGCGCTGAAAACATTCGAGTTCACAGATTTTACATTTCTAAAGCTTCTTAAGTTGTTGTTATTTTGGCACAAGTGTTACCCCGAATACATGAAGTCTGTCACCATAATAGGCATTAGGCAAGTTTCTAATACTAGTTCCTGTCTTTTTATAAATACCGAGTAGGTACATAATTATTTTTGGATTCTTTATACTTGAACATTCCCAGTTTATAAACAAGATAAGTAAGACCAAGGTCGCTCTCTAAGGTGCTATAAGTACGTTTTATTACCGCACACTTGCGCACTCATTACCGTGCTTCACTGCGACGCGACATAGCACCCATACTGCCATACGTCACAGATTCACTCAACAACGAACACTAGGACCACAGTCCATGGATGCGTTTATAATATTATGAGAAACAATGAACGTTTTGGCACGAATATTGACCCAGCTTGCGGCATGGCTGTACCAGATCCGAACAGAATCCAATTAAGTTAATGGTGGCTGGGCCTCGAATGCGGCCAAATATACTATTACGGCGCGCTTAAAAGCTTTCGGTAACAGCCGATTCCTATAGAAGATCAATAGTACCTAAATAAAAGTATTGCCTTTTCATGTTACCTATATAACAACGAATTATTACAATATACGCTGGAGATATCAGATGATCTTGAGATCCCGAGTAGCACGGAAGTTGATGAACTGAATAAAGGTTGTATAAGACGGAACCATCGCCTCTGTACAACTTGTTTGATACCTGGGGTAGCACGTTGTGGACTAAAATAATCAAGCAAGTATTCCGACTTGATTACCTACATAAATATATACCTACCTTTATTTAAAAAAAAAGTCAAAATATAGGTAACAATTTTAGGTAGGTACCTAATAGACAGGTGCCTATTACTGTAACTGCTTGATTTCACAACTGATGAACGTAAATAAATACATATAAGACATCCAAGGTAGGTAGGTATATACTCGAGCTATACTGACATTTGCCCCTAATAGGATTCAAATCCGCAACCTTAGATTTCGTAGTCAGGAGCTCTGATCACTAGACCTATCAGCCTTCAAAGTTATTTTATTCCAATATGCAATAGGTAACGCACAAATTATGACAGGCACTGAAAATAGGAGCGCAAAACGACGTGTTCCACTTGGTGGTCCACACAAAAGCTTTCAAGAAATAAGGAAACAATAGAACGAGCAAAAAGGTGTTTCTTTTTTGTTTACTCGAACCGGCAACTGTATTCAGGTAAAACTAGCTCGAGTAACTTGGTGCCGTCCAATGTAACTCGCTAACTAAGACAAATTTGCCAAAAGGACCGAAGATGGACCCTTCCCTCAATTAAGCAATTACGAGCGGTTAACCCTTTGGAAATTCAATAAGCGATTACTATAAAAACAAATGGCATTAAGTAAAAATGAGGGAATAAAAAGAAATCTTAATTAACCGAGACAACGTTCTGAAAAATGAATTAAGTGAATACTTCTGAAGGGGTCCCAGTAAAATGATATTAAAAGCCGCGACCGTACTTCACTTGCCTCGCTGTGTTCCAGCAACGGCGAAAATATTTTACATCGCGTTTTTTTTTTAATTTAAGTGTTCTGTAATACGTTTTAATTAATATTGTACCTAGGCAGTATAGAAACGTGGTAGTATAGTTATACCTAATATTCCTAATCATAGTTAGCCTGTCCAGAAAAAAAAACTGAAATTAAAAAGTTTGTTTTAAATAATTCTCAATCTAATAGTAATTTAAAATCTGCAATAACAGGCATGGGATATATTTATATGGGAAATTGGAAAACTATGAAAAATCTATGACTACCTAGGTATGTAAATAAAATGCGCATAAATTACGAAATACTAAATTATTATTAAGAACTCCGAAATTATGTGTAACATACTCTCAGTAATCATAAACAATACTTGTTGATAACAACATTTCTTAAACAAAACGATACTTTCTTGATAATATAAATAAATCCAATTTAATCTAATAATAACAAACGTCCAGTATTCTCAGCATTTTAAAAAAGGCACGTTCCCCCTGCATCGGTCCAGCAATACATACGCCTTTGTCTTCTCAAAGCCAATAAAATGTAATAACGCGTCAGATCGATTAGCTTTCACTGAGTCAACAGGAAGTGGTAACGATATTACTGATATTGTGAGATTGTGACCAATAACGACGCCTTCCAGCTATAACACAATAAATAGCTATCCGCTTTATTGCTCTAATCCACCCTATTATACAATATCGTCTCGACATTCATTGTTATTTATTATTACTATCGAGGACAATTATTTGTGCAAATAACGTAATAGCTTTGATTTTTATTAGTGCAATCAATTTATTAAATCTTATCCAGATATGCGCCTAGAGTGTCACCTAGCTAGTGAGTCTATGTTTTCTTTAGGTTCCTTCAACTTTGGTAGATAAAAACTAAGTTCGAATATGAATTAGGTACATTTTCCTTCACACTCATGACACCTCATACAAATATGCGTAAACTAAATAGTGAAATTAACATTAGGTAGTTATTAATTACTCTTAGGTACTTTCAACACGACAATCACAGACTTATGTGATTTCAGATAAGATGATTTTTTTAGGATTGGTACAATAAAAATAGCAAGGAAAGAATACTCCCTAAGCAGACAACGGCGCCGTTTTACACGTAGCAGGTATCAAAGGTCAAATCTTGCTATAAATAGTTTAACTAAAACGACTTTCTTCATCTTTCTATAAAATAAGTCGAATAGGTACACTATGTAACTCTAGAAAGACCGAACCAATTAGGCTAAAAATTGGTGAAGTGGTTAGAACCAGGAGACGGATGGAGATTTTATCCCGTTCCCGCGTGAAAAAAAATTGCATCATTTTTCAGTTTCGCTCGATTAGTTACTTTGCGCGTCCATTTAGATTATTTTACTGTTACGTAGGTAGGTTTGATTTGATTGTGCAATTGTCTGTTTCTCTCATTAACCAATCAATCAGATTTATGTTAATAACAGAAGGGCGAGATAGTTCTATACTTAGGACGAATCATTCACTGTCACAAAGCTCCGAGTTTCTGTATGCAATTAACCGCCTTCGAAACTTCGTATGTTTGTTACACAATATTGTGGAAACGGCTGAACAGACTTTCACGGTCCGAGATTAACAAATAGAATATAAACTTGATCGATTAGAAACTAAGGGAATAAATTATGGGTACTTATTAAAACGGTCGAAGATAGAGCAAAGTGGCGTGCAATTGGAGAGGCCTATGTCCAGCAGTGGACTGCGATGGGCCGGTGATGATGATGATGATTAAAACGGTTATCTGTATCATCTCGCTCTATATAGGTACCTACTTTTAACAATAGACGTATAAAAAAGTATTTCGGCCTAAAATCATCTTACTGGGCTTTGTAGTAAAATCTAGACGATTCCTCTGAGTGGATAATTTGCATAATTCCTATGTTATAGGTACTTTGTTTTTATATCACGGAAATTTAATTGGTCGTCAGTTTAAGCCTAGATATATAAATAAAATAGGAATCTACTTATTTACACAAAATGTAAATACGAACTCTTGTTCGTCTTGTTATACCTACTGAATTAATTTCAGATTTTTAATTGACCATGCAGGTATGCAGTAAGATCTATGCTCCCTGAAGCTCATCCCACAAAATTTTCTTATTCTATTCTGTTTGATCCGTTGATTTTAGTTTGTAAAATCTAATTGATACCTCCTATGAAATATTTGTGAACAATCAAAATATCCAACCACTCATCTATCTTAACAAGTTTGAGTAGGTAGGTAGGTACGTACAATCAAATTGAAAATGAAATACTTACCTAAATTTTATGTGGTGACTTTTACAGCAACAAACCTCGTTCAAGCTAAAGGGTACATTTTCGACTTCCTAAAAACCTCGCATGCATACTAATGATAAAATTAATTTCAACTGTTGATACAATACGCTATTGTAATTGAGCAACAAGCGTGACTGGGGGAAAAAAGTGGCCAAGTTTGAAAATACGCCAAACGTAAAAGGTTCTAGTAAAATCGACTATTATTTATAAACAAAGTACCAAAAATATTAACGTAAAATGAAGAAATATTCTTATTAAAGAAACTAATTCAACAATTGGCTAAATTTTAAAGTGAGATCAAAAAAAGTTTTAATTTCGTCTATATTAAAGTAGATTAATGACACATAATATATTTATTAAGTACCTAACAGAGAAACAGTGCAGTGTTTAAAATGTTTATACCTACTACAAAAAAAAATATATCAAAAATTGTTGTGGGACAAGTTTACCTGCAGATAATTTCAAAATGACCCACTTACTATACAAACTGAGTACCATGAACAAATGCTTATTTAAAAAAAAACATTGATAACATATAGTTAAAAATAAATTTCTATTCCTTGTTCACGATTAACGTTAAATTCCTCTACATGTTCCGAAATACAGGGTGTTCACGATAGACGAAAGTACTTGCATAATTATTTCTTAAACGGTAGGTACACCCATAGTGGAACTCTAAAAATAAGAATCCGTAGTAGCCTACACAACACCGGAAGCACTGGATTTCAGACACGCTACGAACAAACAGCACTACGCTGCCGGAATTCAAACGAAAACGGAAATGCATTGAGCTTAATTTAACGGCAGTTACCAACTTTCTTTTCCCTTCATCTATTAAAAAAAAGCTTTTGTTACTTTTGAAAAAAGAGATCGAATGATACTGTGCAAATGTACTTAGATAACAAAGAGTTTTCTTTTTAAGTATTTTCAGTTTTCCGATTTTTAACAGACAAAGTATACGTGACTAGGCAGCTCATAATTTTAAACCTAACTAAAGCTCGTTTCTTCTGGAAACACAATACCTTAAAATATACTTACGAGTATATTATAGCGGCCAGGTTTATTGTTTTTTTTTTGTATTTACTATTTTTTTCCTACGCGTGTAGAGAAATAAAGAATAATATTTAGGTAGTTGATTCAAAACTTACTGAACATTTTGAAGATGACTCCAACAAACCACTTCACTCTTTGAAGGACTTCTAATGAATTCATGCTCTTTTTGCATCCTATTGAAAAGGAAGAAGTGTTTGAATATAACGTGCTACAACAATACGATACTACTCTATGCCAGTTCAACCCTAGGCACAAAAGATCCCAATGGGTCGAAGTGCATCCGAAAGGACCTCATTAAAAAGACTATATTATGCAAGTTTTATTCTTAAGTATAATCCTTGTTAATCAGTAGAGCTTAAACGCACCTACTTATAAGATAATATAGGCAATAATATACCTAACACTACGTACTACCATCCACAACCGCGATTAAATATATCCAATTGTTATTTAGTAGAAAGCGCTCATTATAAGGTATCAGAAGATATAATATGATGAATATACTCTCAAAGGCAATATTATAAAATGTTGAACACACACACATTCATATTTAAGTCGCATGAGTAGATTTACTTATCCTAAATTAAGAATTATTAAATACACACACAGGCGTCAAAGTCTCATAAATTATGAAGGATTTAGGAGTTAGGTAGGGAAATTTAGGTACCTACCTAGTAGAAGAGAGATTTAGGCCTATTTCATAGTATCCAATTAGGTTTATTAGGATTTTTAGGTAACCTATAATCCAGTTTTCTAGCAAATATAAGACATTTTTAAGCTCTAAGTACTTATATAGGTTTTTAATGGTGTACCTAGTATAGTTATGGTCTGTGGCAACATGTAAATAATTAATTAAGAATACACATTTGTCATCACATTTTTATTTTCTTCTACCATAATCATTCAATATGTCTAGGGTATAACATACACTGAGTAAAATTCACAACATCGTAATGATTATAAATGAGGTTTACAATTAAAATTAACAATATTATTAGTCGCTGAAGAACATAAATAACTATACGCAACTTATGTATACTAATGGTGTCAAGACTATAATAAGGAAGATTTTTTTTTTGTGAAAAATAATGCTAATTTGTAAGTAAATAAAAGAAATTAACTCAAAATCTTTTCTAAATCGGGGAATAATTAGTAGAAGGTAGTAAACAATAGCACAATAACACAGAAATAAAACAAAAATCACTGATACAAGATTAAGGTGATGTTAGTATAAATCATAAAAAATATATTGAAAACTATGTACAAATATCTACATCGCGTATAATTATTTAAGTTAACAAAAAATGAAAGCAATTTGTATGAGATCCTGTAAGCTGAAAATTCGTATTGTCATATTTGAGACACTTAGCAAAAAGCTGGAATAAGCAGGTGACCAGGCGCGTGCCGTGTTGTACATACCAGGGTAGGCACTCCAATGATATTGTACCTGTATGGAAAGCTGACGACTATGATAGGTCTTAACATTTTGCATTGAGTTATTAGTTATGCCATTTTTTCTGCTAAGCGCCTCATTTATGTTAATGCTATAATAAAAATTAAATAAAATTCGATTTGTATACACTATTGTCATTGTTTTGTTATATCCACATGATACATTTATTACTTCACTTAAACAAGCTTTAATTATGTGGTACAAAATACGAGAAAATATTAATCAATTGAACAAATAACACACATAATATATGATTCTAAATTACTACGCAAAAAAGTCAATAAGCAGAACCAGAGGCCTTAGTAAGAGTTTTGTATAACAAAAAACGATATAATTCTTTTGACGTAAACATTACATTTTCATTACTCGCCGCTAAGGGCGCTGCTCAGTATCCAATAGAAATTAAAACTTAAAGCAAACTTCTATGGTAAAGCTTCTGTCATATTTAACTCACACTAAGGCCTCAGCGTTTTTTAACATAGAAGATAAATATAGAAATAAGTTTATATAATATAATGTATACAGCTGTTCATAATTTGGCATTAAAACTATTGTATATTTGCCCATTATCACGTAACAGTTATGTGAAGCAATATTGTGTGTTAATTGTTTATTAGCTTCATTGACTTTTTTGCAATTTCCACTGATATTAGGTAAATACAAAAACGTAGGAGTGCTTAGAACATGTTTAAATAAAAAAAAATAGGCTTCAAGATAAAAAAAAATATATACACCTGAAATAATAGATTAATTCTGCTGTCATAATGAAAATGTATACAAGCGTCATCCAGTCCTAGTTAAAACCTTATAACCAATTTCAATAGGATCCTAGAATTATTTTTATTTCTTGGTCAAAAATAAAAAAAAAAAACCTTAAATAAAAAAAATCCAGAGTAGACTTACCTCGGTAGGTAAATAACTAGATTTTACTCCTCGAGTGAGCTTTGGCTACATGTTCTTGACACCCCAACATTACTAAGCTAACTAGGAATACATGACTTTCTAACATCAAGAGCAGTCTCTAAAGCAGGTACTAAACTTACATCATAAAGTGTCAATGAGGGCCACCGCGTGTCAGAAATCCGCTAGATGCGCTAGTGTAGAATGACGTCTAGCTGTCATGTTCCATCAATGAGAGGCAAGCTACTGGCCTGTGATTGGTGGAACATGACAGCTGGACCTCATTCTACACTAGAGCATCTAGCGGATTTTTGACACGCGGTGGCCCTCATTACATCTACTGCTAACGTATAAGCTAAAAATAATGAAAGTATATATTATGTATATATAAAAAAAAAAATATTCTTACGACAAAATAATTATACAGTAGAATTTAATAATCTAATGATGGAAATGAGTCTTTTTTGCAATCAGTACTTTCGCTCGCATATAAATTTTTGAAATTATGAAGTGAACTAAAATGAACTTGTTTATGTTGATTTGAATTTTTATTCTACGTCGGTCTACACAGTTATACAATAAACATGTATTACATTTCTACGGATATCACGTCAGGTGTCACGCGAGATAACCTCTGTCAATGTTATACTTTCTTTTGCAATATGACAGATGCTCTCTCACGCGACAAAATCAAAACGTCAGTCATCCATTAGTCAGCTGACGTCAAATCCTATCGATTGCAAAAAAAAATCATCGGTAATCGATTCATAATTACCACTAATTATTATTATTAATTAGCTAATACAAATTAAACAAAAAAAAAGGAGGACCTTTTCCTGGTGTCTGTTTAAGACAAAATAAATAGTAGTTCTTATATCGATAAATATTAACAATTTTCTGTGATAATGTAAACTAAACGAGATTTCTTAGTGTCGTACTAATCTTTAATTTAAAAGTAGATACCTTCTCCTAAATAACTCATTTTGAATGGATATGAACTTATAAATATTATTATTAAGGAAAAGGAGTATTTCCTTAAATTTTACGAACTCAGAAATAATGTTCTTTCACCTTAACGCAAATAATGGAGTAACACTTAATAATGATGCTTTGTAAGCATACTAGTTTTAAAAAATAAATTAAAACGAGAACTAAGTTCCATTTTTTGTGCATCGCAAGGAGTTACTACTTAACAAATACTAATACATAGATACTACATGATCATATTTAGTCCACGCCATTTTCATTCTAGTTTACGGTAGAATTCCAGAAGAAAGATCAAAGGCAATTGTAGAATTAGGTATAGCTGTCATGTTCCACCAATCAGAGACAATCTATAGGACTGTGATTGGTGAAAATAGCTGGACCTCATTATTGAAAATGATTGGACGTATTTTATTCTTTTCTCAAACAAAAAAATAATAACAAAATTAAGGGCTTATAAATTTGGGAAGTGTTTTCTAGTATTCCCAGATCGTGACGCCACGAGCCCCCATTCCAGAACTTTTGAAGCGCTTATCTTTGTTATTTTTTGATAGATTGAGAAAGGAAAAAATACGTGTCCAATAATTTTTCGTTTATGGATAACAAAAAATAGTTGGTACATTACGCACCAAGGCCAGTAAAATAAAAAATGTATCAGATCACATGTAATTGTCGTCCGAGGCGAAGCCGAGGTTGACAAAAATGTGATCTGAGGCTGTTTTATTTTACTGGCCGAGCTCAGTATACTATTTTTCTCTTCGACGAAGCCAGAAAGCGGAAATTTCATTTAGCGCAGAGCCAGAAAGTTGGCGCTTTCTGGCCGGAGGACAGAAAAAACAATTGTCATGTCTGTTGGATTGCTGAATTTGGACTAAATCAGATCATAAATATCATTATATTTTTAATATATTATAATATTGATTAAATCATAATTACCTACTATCTAATTTCACGGGGCACATTTAACAATTATATAATATTAAAAATGATATTAAACATATTTATACGCAATCACAAAACATTTATATTAAATTTATACTAATAACAATTACTTCATATCTTCGTGATAGAGAGATACAAGTGTACTTACATTGTTATAATGTAGGTATAAGTTTTGAGATTCATTTTAGATGTGTCAATCAAATGACAGTTCTATAGACATTGTTAACAACTCGACACGATATTAAGCATGACAAAAGACAAGTGTAGTTGGCTGCTACATAATAATATATTATATTAAAATCGCAGATACAAATATTATACAAGAACAGTACAAAAACTTTAACATTATTTTGTTCATTTTATCAAATAAAGGTCTATTTATTTTTAAAAGATGAAATCTATTCAAGTAACATTGTTAAATGTAGCAACACCTTTAAAAAAAAAACTTCTTGTCTATGACTGGTTAGATATGGTTGTTTTATTGCTGGCAATACATATAGGTATCCTTTAAGCTTCCCATACAAATAAGGAACTAATTAATGCTGCTTATTATAATACAGTCAACTAAACAATGACGATTTCATGCTTAATTCTTTAATTGTGTTATACCCTGACTTATGTAAAGGACTTGTTGACAAAGTTAATTTGTACAAGCTTATTCAATTCTAATTTAAAAATAATTAATAAGGTACGACAAAAATACGAAGGTAGCATGACCTATTACAATTGGCGGGAGGACCTTCAAGCGATTGAGACGCCATTATTGTCGTCTACATCTATACCTATAATGGTTGCAAATAATATTATTAAGTATCAATCGAAATAGTATTTGTACCATACCGAGGATAATATGACTTTAATTTTTGTTTATTTTTGACTCTAGTTCTTAAATATTATTATAGATGTAGACGACAGTGACGGCGTCACAAACGCTCGAAGATTCGCCCTGGCCTCAATATTCATAAATATATAATATTGAGTATACATTTAACAATAAGGAATAAATAGAGGAATCTAGAGAAGGAATGCTTGTAAGGTGTCGATTAAATGGAAATTTATAATACTTATTTTGGATACTCAATCGCGATTGAATTTATAATAGGTATTATTTTATCGGCTTGTTTTGAAATTTATTATATCTCGCAAACTGTCAAATCTTATACAGAATTGTGACAACTGCGCTACGCAATAAAGGGGTAGAATGACATATAAATTGGAATATGGTGTCAAAAGTATTTAAAAAAGTGATTATATGGAATGGTGACTGCATGTCAAAAATCTACTAGATACGTTAATGTAGAATAAGGTCTAGATGTAATGTTCCATCATTGCGAGACAAACTACTGGCTTGTGATGGCATTGTACACTAACATAATTATTCTAGAGGATTTTCGACACACGAACAGCTCAGTTTAACTCTAAACGCGAGAACGATCCAGAATATTAGATTAAATTGAGGTTTTTGGAATGGATTCAAGGGACCTAAGGGTCACTTTTTATCTAGGAAACAGTTAAAGCATTTTTTTTTATTTCATAGTAGAGATATTCTTTAGAATGGAGATTTTTTTAGGAAGTCAGTCTTTAAGCTTAGGGAATGGATAATTTCCGATATAAAGTATGCATAATAATAAATTGTAGCTATTAGGTACTTTACGAGGTACAATCGTGGAAGAAAAAAATTATTTGTGCCGATTGACACTAGATACCTAACTTACATTGGTAAATAATTTGAATGCGTATATTATAAAGAAACCTGTAAATTTACGTCTAACTTTAGAATCGGGTTGGTCATTTCAAAGTAGACACAAAAGTGACGTATTGAATTTTTACACTAGATTGTAGAAACTTTTGAAAAACATTTGATTTTATCGCGAAAAGTTAAATTGTGAGTTAAAAACCTTGACGAGGCCAATTTAATTAGACTTTACGGATATACTTTAACTTTCGCTTTGACTTTACACATGTAATCTTACTTCTTGTCTTTCAAAACATTGACCTCGGCAGTTAGACAGTGCTATTAGGTAATAAATTGAACTGCAGCATTCATTTCATTTATAGAAATGAATATTTGTCTTTACACAAAATTTGATAACTCGACCAGGTTTCTAAAAATTCTTATAGAAGATGTTTCAATTTCAACACATTTTGTGGAACGAATATACTACGCATTGTAAAAGCAGTTGTTGCCAATAAATACTGCTATACTTTACAAGATTCAAAACATTTCAATAACATCAATAGCTGAAGAAAACAACTTGATCAATAGCTGAAGAAGATATATTGGTAGTAATATTTCTATAAAGACCTTATGGAGATTTTTTTAGCTGCCGTAAGAAAGTCATAATTTAGTAATCTACTAATAATCGAAAATATAATGAATTGCAATCCATAAGCCGACAAATGACAGAAAATTTATGTTATTCTCTTCAGCCATATTAGGTATATCTTGGATTGATCTGTGTTCTGCTTGAATCTTAATTTGCTGGTACATATATTTATTGATCTTAATTTATTTAGAATTTCCTCACCAAAAGGCAGCAGGAACTGAGTCCAGTGGACACTTTGGCGAGCTCGGAGAAACAAATTGATCTTCTAGCAAAGTCAATTTTTTCACAGAAAACCTGAAATTTATAAAAAAATAAATAGTTACAACAAAAAGTACAATACCGATACACAATACAAGATAATCAATTTCATGGGGAATTTTTAACATATTTCTCTTTCCACGTAACTATATACATAAATCACTAGTTTCTGCCCGCGACTTCGTCCGCGTGGAACTCCTCCTTTTTTGCAGTCGGTTAAAAAGTAGCCTATGTTCTTTCTCAGGCTCCAGGCCTTCTTTGTACCAAATTTCATTTAAATCGGTCCAGTAGTTTTAGCGTGAAAGTGTAACAGACAGACAGAGTTACTTTCGCATTTATAATATTAGTAGGGATTCTCATTACCCACGGATTGAAGATTATATAATATTTTATATAGAATATTATGGTAGATATTTTACCTTAAATGAATCAGGTATTTCTTCAATAGCACGGTGTATAAGCGTGCCATTAACATACAAGCAGTTGGCTGCATCGTCTTCGGGCACTGTTAAAGTTTGATAAGCGAAATTGGCCTCTCTCTCCATTCGCTTAAGAAGCTCTTTGGCTTCCTTACTGGCACCGACGCAGAGTATGTCTGGACCAGCCACTGTGACATACTTCTTTAAATGATGCGCACCTTTTGTGACCTGAGACATCGGTTTTTAGATTTTAATGACGTGATATTTTATTAGAAAATTATTATTAGGAAGTTTAATAAAATAATGATATTCACAAATTGCTTGGTGGCACCCCAACTAAAGGATTCATTGAAAATCAGCGTCGTATCACATTAGTGGCTCGACATGGTGTTCTGAGTGGAGACCTATTTTGCCATTTTATTTCTTGTATTTGCTTTAATTACACACAAGGAAAAAGCATGCAAACTAAATATTTAACTTTATTACTTATCTTTCTTTCATAATAGTATCTAAATAAATAGATTAGATAATAGTAGATATTCCCAAAACTAATTTACCTTAATAGCAGTGCAAGGGAACTCCGGAAAAGCCTCTGCTACCGCACTAGCACCAGCTTCGTTACTTGCTTCCGTTATTCCAACAAAAAACTCGCGACCTGAAATATTTTCATTTTAATAAATAATCAAATGTTAGACACCTTTTATTTTACAGAAAAGATATAAACGTTTTGATGCAACGACATACTGCACTCATAGGAGTTGTCAGAATTAATCGATTTTTAATTTTATTGTAGCTTATTCCTTCATTATGATATAACATATCGTATAGTCATTAATTGTAATCGAAAGTAGAGAAAATAGACAAGTTGTAGACTATTTTTTATTATATTTGTTTCAATTATAACATCAATTCATTACCAGTGAATAAGACATCAGACCCAACAATTTTGGCATCAGGATCGGACAACTCCATAACAGTTTGGCACAGGTCTTTTTCAAGCACTTCCTTAACAGCTTTAATCTGAAACAAAGTGCATCCTAAATCATAAATTTTTTGATAAACTTAAATGGAGAAAAAGAATATTTATTCTCAAAAATGAGAGTATTAAAATCATTGCAGTTGAAAACAAGATTGAATAAATATGCAACAATGGCATTGCAGCATTAATAATGTTTTTATTTTAAAGACATTACTTATTATAGCCTTACTTCGTAGACAGCTTAACAATATTAAATTTCTCAATTTGGTAAAGAACTCCAAATACATGCCTACTATTACATTTTTATATACTTTAGTACAATAGATCATTTTGAAACCATAATTTGTTACAAACCATATTATGTGAAAGTATTTTAAATAGAAATAATACAGAAAAAAAATAGTTTCGCGCTTTCGCATACACCTTTTATGATCATTGGTATTTTTGTCAAACAATGGCAGCACATAAAATATAAAATGGAAATATTGCGAATTAAATTAAAAAAAGTGATATACTTATGACCTGAGTATATGAAAAGTTTAAATGTGTATTTGTAAACAAATTTTATCAAGGTAATAACTTGATTAAATGCTCTTATTAGATCCTCAATTAATTAGACATTACAAATAAAATTCATGAATTTAATAGACTGGTCTCTATTAAAACAGACAGTAGTTATATTTAACAACTGTAATGATTGCTCAAGGCTATATGCATAAATGACTACTCATCCTCAATTGACACAACAACTATGAGGTACTCTTGTATCTCACATACCTACATATTTTTTTATGTAGATATACACTTGTACCTCAATGTATTATATCATACTGTAGTATGCGCTTTGAAGTTGTATACATTTACAATGATACATTTCAAATGAAATATTAATAAGCTTAAGCTGATTTCACTGCATGAATATTTTATGTATGATGTGTCAAGCACATCTATCATAGTTTTGTTAAATAATACTTTGGTAGGATTTTTCGAATGTATGGACATATATTTGTTAATCATGCAAAATCTATTGTATGGATTTAGATGAAACTTTACAATATAAGAATATTTTATATTACTTATAGTGCGCAGACAAAGTCGCCAGCAGAAGCTAGTACAAATATAATAAATTCATATGCAAATCAAAACAGAATATGGTACAGACTTTCAGATTCAGTAACCTGTGAAATTAATACATTAAAGATCCCTATTTAACTCAGTTAAGAAAAACAATATTAATTCCAACAAGCTTACAAACTAATCTTGTCAATTATTAATATTTATTAATTAAGGTATGTTAAGAACAAGTCTTACTTTAAGCTGTTCGGCTGTAGTAGAACCTTTAGGCAGCAAAGCTATACCGTGGCAAACAACAGCCACGTCTTCAATGAAAACGTTTTCCGGGAAATATCCCGGCAAGTCTACTTCTTTCACTTCCACGTTCAGCTCGCTCAGAAGCCGCAAGTAGCAGTCGTGTTGACGTCGAGCGTCGTTTAAATCAGCTCGATCTGTGACTCTCAAGGCTGGTGTAACTCTACCCACTATAGCATGTGTATACTCATGCATTTTAAAATCCATTTTGTCACTATTGCACTCAGAACTCAATATAGAATGCACGTATTATAGATGAACAGTGAAGTTACGAATGCTACGCCTACATCTAAATATAGATTAGTGTAACGAAGCTCAAATAGAGATGTATAAACATAAGCGTCTGTTAATTTTTGCAATGCCGACAACAATGGAGATCCCTTGTACTTTTTATTCAATAGGCGTCTTCAAAGAGCTCTCTTGTACGTTTTGTTGGAGTTGGAAGCGCCTAACACCTATGAAGCGATGCAAAATTTTGACAGGTCATGTCATCTCAAGTGAAGAATAGAGTGTTGCCGTAAATAATTGTCGTGTAAAAGATCTTGAAAATTTGTAAAAACGAAAAATAAACAGTAAAACACCAAAGAAAAATGAATTATTTACATTCTTTAATTATTGCACCGATAAGACAAAATGAAGATCAATTTTTTTTCCACTTTTCTTTTTCTCTCAGTCCAAAACCGTAGTGCTTTCCCGCCAACCCAATACGGGTTTGTTTTTTGTTTAATTTCCTAGATTAAGATAATGTCAAACAGCCACTGAATGTATTAAATTACATTTTGGTAAATTATTACTTATTTCCTTAAAAAAATATCCCGCGGTCATTGGAATAGATACGACTTAGGAAAAATTATTGGTTCAGTTATATCTTGGCAGATTTTTTGGGAGCCATCGCACTCGTAAAGAGTTCTTTACGAGTGCGATGGCTATAACTGAACCAATAATTTTTCCTAAGTCGTATCTATTCCAATGACCGCGGCATACATTTTTATGTAGGTATATCTTAGTTTATTGATCTTCTGCAGACTCTCATAACTCCATATCGATGGCACGATATCAATCAAACTCGCAATAACTACATTCATAACACACCACTGAAACAACAACAAGAAATGCGTGCCAATGTGACGTCATCTGGCCACTAAACATGGCGGTTTTAGTGCTGCCCAAAAGATTTTAATGTTATTAGGTTTTATCGATAAACGTTCTTGGCTCATTTTATTTTAAACATTATTGAGTAAATTATTTGTAGAATAAATACTTTAATAGGAAGTAAGTATATTGTTATGTGCAAAGATACTTTGATTTAGATGTGTGAAATCCAAGATAAGATCGTGCTTCAAATTTGCCAAGTAAACGATATGACGATTTTATAAAGTTGTCGTTTAACAACTCAGTGACTTACAAATAATAATTTCTGATGCCTTCGCGGTTATTACACATTGGAATAAAACAACTATATTTAACTCGCGTATTTTTATTTTTCCTTCACTTTTCAAAATTTGCCTCTTTAAAAAGTCGTTAGGACCTGCGCAGGCTTCTAAAACTATGGAGTTTTCGTTGTTGACAAGGTTCCTCTCCTGTAGGTCTTTTATAATATTCTGGAACTCTGCAATTTTCTTCTTTTGCCGCCGCACTTTTTCATTTAATCCTTTTTTTTTCTTCTTTAAAAATCACATTTATCTTCAAGATTTTTTATTTTTTGAGTTTGGTTCTGAAATAAAAAAATATTATAATTGAGTACACTATATTTATGTGTAGGCGATCAAATTTAGATGTACTTAATTTTAAGTAATTCAATAAGTACTAGTACTGAACTGCAAGCATTCATATGTTTCCAGCCACTTTTTCTTTTTATAGTAATTTCTTGGGATCCTATAAAATATGTTTTAATGATAAAATAAAAATATTTTATCATGTCATATGTAAGTAAATCGATATCAAAGTCGATAAATAATCTACAACCCTAGCTAATAAATTAACAATATTTAAACGTAAAAATATGGTTAAATAAGTCAAATCCATTCATGATCTATAACCGCACATAAGAACCTTGCTAATTATAATGTAAATCTTTCTTTATTTTCCCGGTAACAATAGCAATAACCAATATTTTTAATGTTATTTATAGCATACCTGTGCATGGTTAAAGATAGCTGATTTTGTGTTTTTCTTTTGCCGCACCCTATTACACTACACACTGGCATATTTGCAACGTAATTATTTACTTATAGCTTCAATTATTTTAAATCACGAGCAATATATTGAAAGATAATTAGTTATTTTGATTTACACCACGGCTTTTTGACAAGACAAGTACCACCGGAACTGACTGACAATGACATTTGGTGCGCTAAACATGGCGGATTTTCGGCCTCAATAGGTATTTAGGGATATTCATGTTTCACTTTATGTCAGTTTCTGTACGCACTGAAATAGTGTTGTATTTTTTTCCAGCGAGTTACAGTGCTGAGTAA
This sequence comes from Polylopha cassiicola, assembly GCA_038024825.1. NCBI lineage: Eukaryota > Metazoa > Arthropoda > Insecta > Lepidoptera > Tortricidae > Polylopha > Polylopha cassiicola. Next base: position 17,244,411 of record CP149045.1, on the reverse strand, counting down.
GAACGAGATAGATATATGTTTATGTGTGTGCCTTCAAAATTGATGCTATTTATATAAGCAATTGTACGTATAGAACAATATGCCTTGTCCCTATTATAGAAGTCTATGATTCATAACCCTATTTTGCTCTATTTTTATCTTGACTCTTTCTACTTACTACCTACTACTACTTACTTACCTATATGGGTCAAAATCAAAGAGGCGAGCATTATGCTTCTGACAAAGTTTTTGTGAATAAAATCACATGATATTACATAAATTGTTATTTAAAAATAAAGCTTTTGTCCATAATTACACGGCACTTAGCTTATTTCACTTCTTTTACTAATATTTATTTTTCAATATACAAAAAAAGGTCTAAATAGTCATTCCGGGAACGCGTCCTTATACCATGTTTCATAAATCAAACAACTGCAAAATGTTTAAAAAATAAGATTTAAAGTTGTCTCTGTTGTATCTTAAAATTCACTATGATAATTCATCAAATTAAAAATATAAGTATAAAATACATTAATAGCAGTGTAATTTCTTCATATTTTGACTTCAAATACTGTCTGACGTTTATTATATCATTCCGTGAACGCGATGGATACTAATCGATATAAATACAAGAACACACGCTAGGTGGCGTTAACGAGCAACAGTGTGAAGTTCGCTAGTCAAAGCAAAAGGCGTGTATCGCGTTGACGGAAAAAAATAATTGATTTTGTAGGTAAGTCCCTTTTAAATTGATATATGTGAAGCGTACTTTAATTCCCTGTCACTACGGGAACGCTGTGTGATGATTAGTTTTTCGAAAATTTGCATGTTTTTTGCAAAAAATCTTATAAATATCACAGTTCACTTGTTCATAATCTCAAAAACCAGTAGCTAACATGTCGGCGTCAAGTGCAACATTAAAATATTTGTCAAATAGTCATTTCGGGAACGGTCATTTCGGGAACGTTCTCGTATATGCGGACGTTCCCGAGATGACAATTTTCGGGCTTAATGCTACTTTAATGCTTTTAAAAAGCATAAATATTCTAAGTTTTGGTTTTAGGTATTCATTTAGTACGAGTAACATGGAAAACGATAAAAAAAAAGAAAAAGAAGTCAAAAAAAGGACAGTATAGCTTATAGAATATATCGTGAAAAGGCTAATGCAAGAAAGCGCAAGTTTTTAAATAAAATGACACTGTAACAAAGAGAGATAAAGAGACTGAAAGATAGGGAAGCAAAGTTGATGAAATAACAAGAGGATGTTCAACAGAACATCCTCTTGTTATTTCATTCCGGAGTAACAACTCCGGAAGTTCGAAAACGTCTCTTATTCGGAGAGCTTTTGACAACCCAACTAAAAGACACCGTTGATAAACTACCGAAAAATTCTAAATAGCGAGATGCTTTTCAAAAATGCGTCAGTGGCAAATAGGATGGGCTCACCTGAAATCAGCGCTACAGAGAATATTGAGTATCAGGCCGCACGTAAATACCCTTCACGTGTTTTCAGATGGACCGCCATCCCAATATCGAAACCGCAGTAATGTTTACTTAATAAAGGTATAATACTGTAAATGTTTATTATTTCTATTCATATTTGGGTGTTACGTTCATTTCGGGAACGTTAACGTCATTTCGGGAACATCACAAAAACGAAAAATAAATCAGTAATTAGTAATGTAATACTTAATTCTTGCATGTACAATATGAAATGACCTTAACACCTTTGTATTTATATTATTAATATGTAATGTAGTGCAAAAATGTACACAATAAATTAAAAATTCGGAGCGAAATTTATACCAATTGAAAGTTTATGTAGAGTATTTCGAAAAATAAATGTTTTCGATATAAAAATATACAAAATAAGAACATTCTACGATTTAGGAACATGTTAATTTCAATTTCTTGAAGGTAATTCTTGAATGCGTTGGTTTATATTATTAGAAAAAATATATATTTACGTGTTCCCGAAATGACTTTTGTACCTTGAAGTTTTCTTATTAACTGATAGAATTTGTAAAATATATAATTTTGTGCGTGCCTCTTCACAGGAAAGGTTCATGACAAAAGACACAACAGACTCCACTTGCTAGTTTTCTTCAAAAGAAAACTTAATTTCTCAGATATTTGAAAACCTAAAATGCTCACCTCTCTGATTTTGACCCATATAAACTAAATAGGTGCCTACTCAATACTTTATTATGTTTTTATTGTAGATAATCTGCTATGTGACCAACGGTCATGAGACAACAGCAATTTTATGGGTATTGTAAATAAAAAAATAAAACCAAGTAGAGTAGGTAGTTCCTCTTAAAGCATAATGATACAATATGATATAAGACTTCATTTATTTATTTTTAAAGTTCTTACTTACTTAGGTACATCAAACAGTCATATACGTATTTTTTTTTGCTTATCCCCTTATAATAATACGATTTACTAGTAACTAGTAGTAGTAGCTGAAATATCGAGCCATGCTCATAAAATAGACAAACAATATTATTCAAAGTTGCATACAATTGTTAATAGGCAAGTACTTATTTTTAACTGCAATAGCCAAATTATGCTGGTTGATAATAATCTATACCTATGTCGGTTTAAAAACTAAAGAAGTACAGGCGCTGGGTAATGTCTAAGACCATCTTGAATTTTAATTTAATGTACTTACCTAATAAATGCTTTCTTAAAATTTTGATAAATGATTTTGTATTTGGTAAACAAGGGTTCAGTCTTAAGGGCACTACAAATGTCTACCAAATTATATATATATGTTATAGGCAATGTGTATAATGTAGGCATTCTATACATTTCCTAGGTATTGTATAGAATGCCGGGGTCGTCCAGGCAATGTGTGAAATGATATTGAATGTGCAAACTATTTTACACTTTACCTAGGAAATGTATGGAATACCTAGGCATTGTATAGAATGCCGGTTGACGCATAGGTAATGTATGTAACGCGTTTTTTTAGTATACACATTGCCTGATGCGCTTCGGGCATTTTATACAATACCTAGGCAATGTATGAAATGAATCGTATTATACACATTGCCTGAACGTTTTAGGCAATGTATACAATGCTTAGGTATTTTATACAATGCCGGATTATACACATTGCCTATAATGTGTATAATGCAGGCATTCTATACATTTCCTAGGTATTGTATAGAATGCCGGGGTCGTCCAGGCAATGTGTGAAATGATATTGAATGTGCAAACTATTTTACACTTTACCTAGGAAATGTATGGAATACCTAGGCATTGTATAGAATGCCGGTTGACGCATAGGTAATGTATGTAACGCGTTTTTTTAGTATACACATTGCCTGATGCGCTTCGGGCATTTTATACAATACCTAGGCAATGTATGAAATGAATCGTATTATACACATTGCCTGAACGTTTTAGGCAATGTATACAATGCCTAGGTATTCTATACAATGCCGGATTATACACATTGCCTATAACATATACATAGTACCTACTTATACAAAATTATCTATTATCTATATATATTATATATTATTAATAAATTAAAAATAATTATTAATTACGTAATAATACATGAGCGTCTTATTGTATTAAACAGTAGGTAGAATTCGAGATTTTCATAGCCAAACCTAAATCTTTTTTTAATGTACTAGATATTGTTATAGCCAGGAATTGTTACTAGCCAGCATTATCTGGCCATTGCATTCATAGTTTTTTATTATCAAAAACATGGCTGGGATATTTCAACTATGTAAAATAAAAGTATTCTATAAACTAAATAACTAAATAAAATTAATATATTCGAGTAAACCTCTTGCCTCTAAAATCGAATCTTCAAAAAAAGATTAAAAACATCGGAACTTCAAATTACATTGAACATTTGTATAACCAGATAAAAATGATTAAAGTTCTTAAAAGCTCATCCCTACTTTGAAAATTTAAAACTTATCACTTAGGTTTTGTCTTTTAGAGACTAGTATTACTAATAGTAATGATATATTTTAGAGTATAATAATACAATTATCAGATGTGAATATTGAATACTGAAATATGTTTACTATTTTTAATCATGTAACTGTGGCTATTTTACTGTAAAGTAACTGAAAATCCATTCAATTTATATATCTTCAGAATTTTGTAGTGTCAATAGTCCTTGGTATTCCATTTCTTTATACATGATATCTTGATTTAAAGTGTGCAAGATATCCTCAAATCTTTGCCTAAGGGCACGATTTTCCATTCCAGATATTTCATGTTGAGTTCTTTGGCGCCGCTGTTTAAGTTCATCCAACTCTGTTTTGACCTGATCAATTCTGAAACTCATGTTATCTTTAGACATATCACGCATGCCCTGATAATCACCATCGTCTTCAGAGGATAAGCCTCTACTCATAGAATTATCTGGCAACCCTGACGTATTAGCTTGACTGCTTCCTGCCTTAGACGCTTGAGGATCATCGTTGGGAAACATTTGAGAATCAAATTGGATAGCTCTAGAAGCATCTCTCGAGTGCAAATCTCCTAAACCATACACGGAGTTTGTATCTGACATGCGGCTATCGTAAGGTGACAAATGACAGTTATCTAATTCCACATTGATGTTTTCATCCTCCATATCACTGTCACTAAGGGCTCCACCAAATATGTCAACAACATTTGATGATTCTGGTTTTGGGGCAGCCGAGGCTTGTTCCCGCTTTTGAGCCTTTTCTGCTTTAGGCTTCTTCTCTGGTTTTGTAGATGGCGTTGGTGTTGGCTCAGGCTTAGGAGGAACTTCCTCTTCTTCATTGATAACTTCCCAAGTCACACTTACTGCTTCGTTGTCAGCCCGCAAGAGTCTCTTCACTTCTTTTTCAATTTCAGGTGCTTCAACAAACTTTTTTCTGAGTGTTTTTCTGAATCGCCTCTTTCTAACGTTTTTGGTAGGGGGTGTTATTCCATGGGGCCATAAAAACTTTTTGTCAACTTTATATGGATCCTTCTTTTTGTTTTTTGTAGGTGATTCTTCTTCAGTTGATGGTTGATCGGGTTCGTCTTTGCATATCATCATTTGAGCAATGTCTGCAGTTTTGTAAAAACTTTTATTATCCATAGTTTTGAGAGACTCTACTATAGTAGGTAAATCAACAATTTTTCCATGCATAAGCCAATGGTCAAAGTGAACTTCGCAATGCCTCATATCGTTTTCAATTTGTATGGTCAATCGATTTTTAAGGTTTTCGCCAGTCTTCAAAACTCCTCTCAATGCTTTAGCTGGTTCTACGGGAAGTCTCATTATAAGTTGTGACTCCAACTCCGCAGGATATTCAGGTTCTCTTTTATCCCTATTCATTTTTATACCTGGTGTATAAAATACGAAAAAATATAGTTAAACAATATTTAAAAAAAGACCTTTAACTATTACTGATTCCATCATAATACTTACCTTAACACTGTGCACTGTCCCAATAAATAATTAATAGAAGTACCAAACCTTAAATGAACAAAATAAAGTCATATCTAGCCTATGGAACATGAAATAATCAATACAATACGAAATATATAACTGAGTACATAACAAGTATTTTCTACATCTACAACACAACCAAGACAACAAGTAATAAAACGTTCTCTACTGTACAGACAAGATAAACAAAACAGTTTCACAGATTAGACATGGTCTAGGCTTGTTATGCTTTGTTTACATTACATTAGTATTTGGAATAAGTAGGTCAATTTATATTATGTTAATTTATTTTTTTCATTTGTATCTTAATTTAAGCTGTATTATTATTTTTTGGTTAATAAAGATCTAAAAATAAAATATGGTAACTGTAAAGTTTTCGAAACGTCAGCAAATATAATAATATTAAGTGGGTTTATTGTTGTTTCATTTGAATGTGTAAATAACCGCGAAGTTATCAGAAATTATAATTTTAATTTATCTTAACACTTCTCATAGTTCACAGATAAGTAAGTTCTTTTATATTAGGTATTATGATCCCATAATTGTATTGCATTTGAGTAAATCAACTAATGTAGCAGAAGATCTACCTCATCTACCTAACTCTTAATACTAATATAGTGTAAGCCAGGCTTATGATGCTAAACTAATATATTGCAACTCTATGCTAAAACGTCACAGAACTTGAAGTCTATGGAAAAGTTTAAATTGGGACACGTCAATAAATCAGAGACTAAAGATTACTGACCGTATATACGGTACCTATATACTGTATTATAATTATACGTCCTTCTTTATACATTCATACAGTACAATGCATTGTACAACTACAATTTTGTTTTGTTGACTTCTCTAGAGTCTAGTCCGGAAAAGTTTAGTCTTGAATAAATGAATAATAATTGTAAAGTGTAGCAGTCGTTAAATCGCGAGTGCATGTTTTAATATTCATTTTAGAAAGGTATGGTTTATTTTATAACAATAAAAACTAGTTAAGTAGTTCACATTTTGAGATTTTCCCCGTTTGCGTCATTTTAATTATGTTTATTTTTCCTGGAATTTTCGTCGCTAAGCGTCAATACTTTTATTGAAATATTCCATTCGTCTATATCTAGGTAAAAGGCTTTGGTTTATTTTATTACATCCAGTACTCTACTTTAATCCTGTCGGTTATCATGCTGAAAATTAGGAAATCTGAACTATTGAAAACAACTTGCTTGTTTTACAAATTTCTCGTATAGGCACGGGTATTTATAGACTCGTTGTAGGTGTTTTACCTAGTTTCCTCGCCTTCGCCAATTCTTTATTCCTTTTTCTTAAAACTTGTTATTATGAGTACCTATGCACCGTTATGTTAAAATCTAGTTTAATATGTATTTTATGCTGTACTCTGTAAGTAGATACAATTGTGTGACGAGGTTTTTAGTCCCATTAGATTATTATCATATATATGAGTATGCTGCAAATACATAAAATATGTTGCAATCAATATTTGTTCTGTGTTAGGTTTCATTACCTAAATGAAATATTACATTTTAATAGTACAAGTTATATAATAACATACATATTTGTTAAAGAAAAATGGTAAAATTATGGCCAAAAATGTAAGTTAAATATAGGTTAAAAAAATGAAAATTGTGTATATGTATATTTATCATTATTGATTACATTCACAAATCATGATAAGCCTGAGTAGAATGATGAAATGTGTTTTATTAATCATGAATTGCATAGTATGTCATAGTCAAAGCCCCCAATTATACAATATTTACTAGCTGTCTACCCTGGCTTCACACGGATCCCATTGTTGTTTTTAAAGCCTATGTCACTCAGGAATAGTGTAGCTTCCAAACAGTAAAAGAATTTTTCAAATCTGTTCAGTTGTTTTGGAGCCTATTCAATCCAAACAAACCTGTCCTCTTTATTATATTAGTATAGATAATAATTCTATTCATGTGTGTATATTAGTGAACTAAAGGACTGATTTTGATATTTTTTTGTATGTATGTAGGTATTCCATTAGGTTCCTATATTTTACACTAGCAGCCCCTGCAGACGTTGTCCTGCCCATCCGATTGTTTCGTCAAAGATCTGTCACTTCTTCATAAGGCTTTATATTTTCCTCATTTTTTACGCATTTTCCTCTGTTTCTTTGCTCCTATTGGTCGCAGCGTGATGTTATATAGCCTAAAGCCTTCCTCAATAAATGGTCTATCCAACAAAAAAAGAATTTTTGAATTCGAACCAGTAGTTCCTGAGATTAGCGCGTTCACTCAAACAAACAAACTCTTTAGCTTTATAATATTAGTATAGATTTTAAATTAGACCTTGTTAATGGTGCTGTCATCTGGTAAATACAGGCAATGATTGAAATGCTAGTATATTATTGAATTGTTCATATTATGTACTGATGTTATGCAATATCCCATATAATTAATTTATCTTGTACTTATTATTGTCAACTCATGATAAATCACATTCCTTAATAAGATTAAACTAAGCCATTGTATTAAGCTTGGCGAATTTTCCATGCACTAGAAGATTACCTGTGTCAATAAGAAACAAAATTCAAATAGAAAAAAAAAATCTCTAATGCGAATGCGATAGTGAACTTTTTTCTTGTTGTGTTGTATTACTGTGATAGTATACTTATTGCTTATGTTTTAAATACATCTTCATTTTTTTCTTTTTTAAACAGTGAATGTTTTTTTGTTACAGATTAAATAACAATGAGATTAATCGCAAGCATTTTGTGTCTATGTATAATACTCCATTGCTCTTACGCGCCACCCGTTCAGCCAGAAAAGACAGATGAAAAGGATAGTGATATAAAGGATGATTTGGTGAGAGGAAATTTATGTAATTATTCAGCTATTGAAATAACTTTTTAACATAGGAACTTCTACTTGTTGAATAATATTGTTAAACTTAAAAAATTTCTCAGCTTCGAGCATAAAAAGTTGTTTATTAGGGTTCTCTTTTGGATAAATTATTGTGAAATTTGCTATGTGAGATATTTCTTTATTCAAAATATTTTTTACAGGAGGAGTATATGGAATACCACAGGTATTTAAAAGAGGTGGTGCAGGCTTTAGAGAGTGACCCGGATTTCAGGGAGCGCTTGGAGAAAGCTGACCAGGAAGATGTCCGGGTATGATAATTGTGCCATCTTAATGTATCAAATGTTAAAGAAATAAAAAAATATTTAAATCTGCTCCTAAAACTTTAATGAAAGAGTTAATTTTAGTCAATAAATTACAGTTCTGTTGATTGTGTATTTTATCCCCCTTTTTTAAAATTTATTTTTGTATGTATGTATTTTAGGGTATGTGTATTTTTGGGGCATAGATACCTATATAAATTTGAGTTGTATAATTTCTAATCTTTAGAGCAATGGTTCTTTCATTCTGTTACCCTTATAACCTAACTGGGGTCATTGATTTTACCCCTCCTTCCAACAACGAAGAGCGGGCGCTTGTCGGTGCTACGTTGTGTTCAGAAAGACGATTGTTACCCCCGCGAAGTTTTACCCTCGCGGGGTAATTACTCCTAGGTTAAGAAGGCTCTAGAAGCATTTGTATGTGGTATATTTTTTTGATTATCTATTTTTCTTACAGTCGGGTAAAATAGCTGAACAGCTTGACTTTGTGAACCACAATGTCAGGACAAAGTTGGATGAGATTAAGAGGAGAGAGTTGGAGAGGCTCAGGCATTTGGCCACAAAGGTCAGTGAACTCCGGTTTTTTTTATTTACCTAACCTCGTTCGTCTACCGATTGCCGTGAAAGAAGGCCATTAAAATGACGAACATTAAAGAAAAAATGTCTACTCATATAATTCTTTATTTAAGTAGTGTATGTATTATTGTGAATTTTTGTTATGTTGCGGTGAAAGGTGTAACTGTAAGTGTACTAGATTTTATTCGTGAAATAATAATTAGGCATTTGTTTTCTCAAATCCGCTTTTAAACATTCTTTATTACTTACAAAAACTTAAATTAAGTATAAGTTATACATATTTTTTATGAAAAATTAATTCCCCGTACAAACTCCCACACACTCTTTGGCTATAATTTCAATTATGAAAACAATCCTATACCTTTCATTGGGGCTCAAACTATCTCCATAAATAAAATCTAAACTTTATCAAACATAATGTATTATTATTATGTTTTTACCAAGCTGTGCGAATTTATAATTAAATTTCGTTACATTACAGCAATATGAATTAACAAACAACATCGACACAGACATTGGTAAAGTTCCTTCCAAAGAACATTTGGACCATGATAATCCTCATACATTTGAAATTGAAGATCTGAAGAAGCTCATTAAAAAAACAACCGCAGATCTGGAGGAGGCTGACAAGGAGCGGAAGAAACAGTTTAAGGTATGTCAGCTTCAAAAATAAACCCCAGGAAATAAAATACGATTAAGAAAAGAATTGAATACTCAGCGGTAATACCGCAATATGCAGAACCGTCTACACTTACTGACAATTGTCGAGGCATATGAATTGAATTTATAATTCTGGGTTCCTTTTGCAAAAGAGTATAAGTGTCATATATGGCTTTAGTGAATTCTGCATGTCGAGGACTTGTACCTTTTACCCTTTTTCACTCAGAAGATCAGTTAGAACACTTTTAAGCTTTGCTGTAGATAGAGATGAATTGCTTATCATTTATATACACATGATGCTATAGTAATTTCTGATGCTTTCACGGTTATTACACATTGTAAGGAAACGATTATAACCGATCTAACTCTGACGATGGACGTTTCGAAAACTTCACAGTACCTATACCCGTAGCACGCCAATTAAATCCGTTATAATTGTGTCATTCCAATGAATTATTGTTAATATTATTAAAGTGTTGTCTCATTGCGTTTTGCAGGAATACGAAATGCAAAAGGAGTTCGAGAAACATCAAAAACTGGAAGGTTTAGACGAGACGCAAAAGAAAGAGTACATGGACAAATTGAAACAGGAGGACGAGGCGAAGAAACATCACAAACCGGTAAATATTAATTTCACGGTAAAGTACCTGCATGACGTGGCCTAGCCGTTGATTAATCCGTGCCCAGTTGATTTAAACTTGGTAATTGAGTCACATGTTTTATAAATGCAACCGTACGACAATTTTATACGCATATTAATCTTATGCTACTATACGAGGCCGACGTGTTTCTAGTCTCAGGTCCAGTTTTAATACGAACAAATGTAGATTTAGTTATGTATTTTGATTTTTTTTGCACCGTATAATTCACATATACAGTACTAAAGTCACTCATTTCAAAATGAGTAATAATATTCATTCTAAGCCATAAAATTTAAAATTAATTTGCATAGTGACACATTTTGAGTTAGGTTACTTTGGTAAGCGAGCCATTACTGTAACTTATGTTCCGAATGCAAATAATCTTTATAGAAAAATAATAAATTAAAATATATTGTTACCTAAAAATTTGTAATAATTTCGCGGTTATTACACATAGCTGTGCCCGCGACTTCGTCCCCGTGGAATAGTAATTATAAATTCTTCATAAGGCTTCATATTTTCCCCGTTTTTTACACATTTTCCACTGTTTCTTCGCTCCTATTGGTCGCAGCGTGATGCTATATAGCCTAAAGCCTTCCTTGAAAAATGGTCTATCCAACAAATTTTTGAATTCGAACCAGTAGTTCCTGAGATTAGCGCGTTCAAACAAACAAACAAACAAACTCTTCAGCTTTATAATATTAGTATAGATTGAAATAATACTGTTGTACCGGATTGGTCATATAATATATGTATTATTCTACACGTTGCATCAGCGTATAACCAATTTAGAATTAAGTCCACTGCACTTATTTTATTCCAAGTAAAAGTTAAATAATTTAATTATTATCGGCGGGAAAAATTGTACTGGATTAACTGAATCCATTTAGCCCAAATAATGTGTTTATCTCTTAAAATAGTAAGTAGGTAATAGCTTATTCGAGACTTACATGAACGTCATAAAATGAGTTTTCATACTTAATTCCTGAGATTTTTTACCATATAAAGTACACTAATACTCTATAGTTTATATTAACGAACATATCTGTAATCTGCCCTCTTTAAACCTTAATTATGCACTTACAATACTGCAATGTTACGCACTAGCGTGATAATCGCGTTTTTTTTTAATTAGCACTTGCATTGGTAATACTATTTTTTTAGTAGCTAGCGCTGAACTTCGTGCAGCGGTCTTTGAGATTTTTTTAATAAAAAATAGAGGTTATTGTAGATTATTTAATGTAATAAAAAAAATATAAACCAAAAATTTCGTACTAAAATTACAAAAAAAACCGGGGTGGACCATCCTTAACATTTAGGGATATGAAAAATAGACTGGACGGTTAACAGACCTACCCTATATGGACATAAAATTTCATAAAAAACGATCCAGCTGTTTCTGAGGAGTTTGACTGCAAAAGTTTTCTCTATATTGAGAATTTGTGTTTGAATACGCGAACGAAACGACGGCGGCATCGATTTCACCTGCTTTTTTATTTCCTACATTTCACATATAGTTGAAGTTAGTAAGTCATGGAATTATGTACCTCATTTTTATGACATGAAATCCATTTATAACTAAATCTGATAATAGATTCACCATCCGGGCTCAAAGCAACAACTCGAGGAAGTGTGGGAGAAACAAGACCATATGGATCAACAGTTTGACCCTAAAGTGTTCTTCATGATGCATGGTGAGTGATCTGTTAAGTGTTAATAATAAATCTATATATTGTCTGTAACAGCTTCGCCACCCGGTGACAAGGGAGCAATTGTTAACGTTGTGGGAAAACGACAAACGGGATCCAAAAGATTTCAACCCAAAGGTGTTTTTTATGATGCATGGTAAGATCCAAAGCGTGCTAGTAGTGTGTAGTTTATTTTTATTTGAGCGTATTTGTAGTTCGAATGCATTTTCAACCGACGAAAAAAACGGAGGAGGTTCTCAATTCGACGCGTATATTTTTTTTTTTTTTTTTTTTAATGTATGACCACGCATAACTTTTTACAGAGTGGTTCGATTTTGATAATTCTTTTTTTATTGGAAAGAGTATACTCCAATGTTGGCTCCCATTATAATTTGGAAAAAAAATCCAACCTTAAGGGTAGGAAAATAAGGGATGATTAATTTTCACGCACCGATTGTATCGTATGACCACGCGTAACTTTTTACAGAGTAGTCCCATTTTGATAATTCTTATTTTATTGGATAGAGCATACCTCAAAGTTGATCCCATATAATTTTGGAAAAAAAAATCCTACTCTAAGTGTGGTGTAATAGGGGTAATTTATTGTTTACTGAAAGTTAATAGCAAAAACAAGGTAGGTAACTATTTCAAAAGTATTTAAAAATTAAGCATGTAATAATTTGTATAAATTATGGTCACAGAAAATTATAAAATAATAACTTTTTAATAAAAAAATTTAACCGCCGAAAAAAAACTAAAACGCAACAAAAAACAATAGCGCACTGAAAAGTAAAAAATAATAATTTTGTCGTTTATAACGACTATTATTTTTGTTGTAACGTCTGATATTTTTGGAGTCGGTGCCAGCCTCAAACAAACTTGAGCACCTTAGTGAGTTGAGAGTGAAGAAATGCTGCACCAGCTGGCACCGACTCCAAAATAACAGACGTTACAACAAAAATAATAGTCGTTATAAACGACAAAATTATTATTTTTTACTTTTCAGTGCGCTATTGTTTTTTGTTGCGTTTTAGTTTTTTTTCGGCGGTTAAATTTTTTTGTATTTTACTTTATAAATCACCTTCGATTCTGATACTGATTTTAATACCATTGAAATGAACATGTACATTAATAATTCGCTCGCACGCTTCTTTGGATTTTACGGTATTGTTGTTTCTTTTGTGCCTCGATTGTTCCGTTCTTTTGTTTGAACGTAGTTCGTTTATGTTTACCTTTTATTATACTCTATTTAGAAATTGTATTCATATTGATTTGAATTCAGGTCTGTGCATGGAAACATGTTTGTGTAACGTATGTAAATGTACATTGCAATATTTGCAACGACTGTATTTTTTTAATCTTATGTAAACATATCAGTTGATGCATTTTTTTTTATTAATTTTGTTTCGTTAGATGTCGATGGCAATGGCGTTTGGGACGCGGACGAGGTCAAAGCGCTATTCATTAAGGAATTGGATAAAATATACGGGCCGGGGGGACCTAATAAGGATTTGCATGAACGCGCTGAGGAGATGGAGCGTATGCGGGAACACGTCTTCAAAGAGAACGATAAGAATCGCGATGGACTCATCGACTTCCACGAATTCATGATGGAAACACAAAAGGCCGACTTCAACCGGGATGAGGGTGTGTTTTTGTTTAGTTAAACTGGTATTTTTGTTTCCGCAATAAATGTAGTGTCACGTTCCGGAGGTAGTGCTGTTTAGAGTAACCGAACCGAAGGACGATAACTCTAGAAACCGCGCTATAATGAACCTTAAAAACACCCGTAGGTCCCTTTTAAGTATTACGTAAGCGCTATAGAATCTTTGCTTTGCTTATGTTGATAAGTGGGAAGGGGGGTAAATATTTGTAATAAATTTGATTATGTAATAATTGAACGGCCCCTTATTCTTATTATATTTCCCTTGAAAACCGTTTGTGGCTTATTGTTTTAAGTACACATATATAGCAATGTTATTTTAAATCTTACTTTTAACTATTTTTTTAATTTTATACAAAGGAAAAATTGTTTAATATTTACATTAAAACATCTTCAATTCTTTTCTAGGTTGGAAACCGATTGAAGAAAACGAGATATATACCCAACAGGAGTACCAGGATTTCGAAAGGAGGCGCATGGAGGAGCTTAGATACTTGCAACAGCGTGGCTTGGTCAGTAGCCTGGATCAAAATTAATGCTTTTCTCCTCTGAGCTGAATAATTTGATGATTAAATAACTGTTAGACTGCGCATTTACAACTTTAACAATATCCTAAACTTATTTTTTTTTCATCTGAATCTTAATATGTTCTGTATTATCTATATGATCTTCCGGCTCGTAAATCGTCTCCCAGTCTCCAATGAGTAGCATTCTCTAAAAGGGAATATCTGGTTTTCTAACAATTCTTTTGTTGATCAGGTCGACGCTCACGGCCGCCCTGTACCGGGTGCCCAGCACCAGATCCACCAGGCGTACCAACAACAGCAGGCGTATCAGCATCACCAGCAATTCCAGCAGCCTTCATACCAAGGACAGCAGTACTATCCGCCAGGGCAGCCCCCACAAGGATACCAACAAGGACAAGGACAATTCCAACAGCCACCGCAGTACCACGGACAGCAACCGCAAGGATACCAGGGTCAACAAGCACCCCAAGGGCAGTTCCAAGCTCAAAACCCGCCTCAAGGACAGTTCCAGGCCCAACAGCCGCCCCACGGACAGTTCCAAGGTCAACAGCCTCCCCAAGGACAGTTCCAAGGTCAACAGCCTCCCCAAGGACAGTTCCAAGGTCAACAACCGTCTCAAGGGCAGTACCAAGCTCAACAGCCTCCTCAAGGGCAGTTCCAAGGCCAACAACCCCAAGGACAACCGCAACAACCAATACAAAACGTTAACGTGAATCAAGGACAAGCTCCGGCTCAACCCCAGCAGGCGTCAGGACAGCCTTCTCAAGGACAGGCCCCTCCTCAAGGTCAAGTTCCAGTGCAAGGCCAAGTTCCACCACAAGGTCAGGTTCCGGTTCAAGGACAAATACCTCCCCAAGGACAACCCGCGTCAAACCCAGGACAGCAGCCAGCACAACCAGCTCATGTTGATAGCAATCCACCGAAGTAATTTAATAACGCGTACACTACCAGATCTTGATTAGCACATCTGAAATACTATGCTATTTAAATTGTATCTCATAATTTCGTTCTTCTGTACACATGCGGTGCCAAATTCTTCTCTTTCGCTTCTAAAAAAAATTATATGTTTATTATTAGGCATAGATGTGATGAAATATTAAATGTTGGTTTAACCAATCCGTTGTTTTAATCAGTATTGCGATATTGTCCTGTAAGACAAAGCAGAAAAAGATTACATTGGAATGAAACAACTATTAACGGGTTCAACTCGCGTATTGCGTTTGTTTTTAGACTTTAGCGTTAGAATATTGTCAGCTCAGTCGTGCTACGATTATGGAAACTGTAAAGAATGAAACGAAACGTCAGCTAATAAAATAAAATAAAAATACGCGAGTTAAATCCGTTAATAGTTGTTTGATTCCAATGTGCAATAACCGCGAAGGCATCAGAAATTATTAGAAAAAGTTTATCCAAACTATTAACTAAAATCTGCTTTGATTGGAAATTAACTTAATATAATTTTGTACCTTATATTAAGAATTTTGACTCATGTATATCCATTTTTTTCGTATGATGATGATGCATTAACAGGTTTTGTTCGAAGGTTTTACTTTGTTAAATACCTATAAATTCATTTAGGTATAAAATACTTAGTCACAAGACCTAGGTAGCGAATTTTGGCTAAAGACGTACATAAAAACCTTACTTCATCGACAGTTTTCTAAAGTAACGCGCTTAAATAAGAAGTAAATAGATAAATTAATTCATAAGAAATTATATCAAAAATTTAAAAACCTTTTTTATCTAGACAATTCTTTTTCCCACCTACGTGAAATGAAAGACTTGATTGGCTAAGGAACTCTAAAAACCTTCACTGATAATTCAAGACGCAAATTCTAAATCACTTATTCTTAGAAGCTTTTATCGCTGTAAGGCGTTAGGCATTTGTTTTGTTTTTTCGCTAGCATTTTCCTGTTAGCCACCTTATCTAAGAGACAGCACGAGCTTTGTAAGGCAGTTTTTTTGGCTGCCTTACTTGTTTAAATTCCCTGGTTTTTCGGTTTCAAAAGTTGTACATGTGTTTGGAATGAATGAAGTATAAATAGTTGAGTCGAACGTATCTTTAAGAATAGAAGGGACCTTCCCCTTTTTAATTTTAAATACCTTACTCCAGGTTTCTTATAACAGTTATATTAATCTTATTACGTCCTCTTATTTATATAGCTATAAAAGTTTCAATGGATTTTTTAGATTCTAAATTAACCACAGAATAAATATGTAGGTATTAGATACATTTCAACGTCGACTATCTTGGGTCAAATGTTATTGTAATAATTAAAACAAACTAAGAAAGTACCTACAGGCAGTTACGAATGCGATAAGTAAACATAAATAATTTGATAATGAAGCATCATTATTTTGTTGTTGGCAATTTTATTACTTTCCAGGAATTATTCAATAAGTAGTTATTGCGTTGTTTCATAATAATATTTTCCTTATATATTACTAGCTTCTGCCAGCGAGTTGGTCCGCGTGGAACTCCTCCCTTTTTGCAGTCTATTAAAAAGTAGGTAGCTTATGTCCTTTCTCAGGCTCCGGACTTTCTTTGTACCAAATTTCATTTAAATCGGTCCAGTGGTTTTAGCGTGAAAGCGTAACAGACAGACAGACAGAGTTACTTTCGCATTTATAATATTAGTAGGGATTACGTAGGTACCTACTCTAAATTAGTTAGGAAATCATAATTATTATTATTGTGTCATCGAATTCATGTAATTCCATGATGACGTTTCAAGAACTTGACAGTTCCTATATTTATAGCAGACTGATTAGACGATACTCTGGCACTGAGCATATGTAACATTATGTGAAATAAGTTAGCTAATTATAAAAAATATATTATACTAAGTAGGTAGGTATAGTCTACAGTCTCTTCACGTTATGAAATATTTTTAAATCAGTCAACGAATACGTTAATTAACATTTACGTATCGTCAGTATAAAGTCAATATACCTACCTACTTACAGTTACATTTATTTTATTTAATAAGTAAGTATTCACGGCGAGTTATAGATTCGTAACTCTGTCTGTCTGTCTGTCTGTCTGTTACGCTTTCACGCTAAAACTACTGGACCGATTTAAATGAAATTTGGTACAAAGAATGTCTGGAGCCTGAGAAAGGACATAGGCTACTTTTTAACCGACTGCAAAAAAGGAGGAGTTCCACGCGGACGAGAAGCTAGTAGTTCATAATTTAGTCTCTCTTTATCTATACTTTATAGATACCTACTAGGTATATACAGTTAAATTTGCATAATATATAGGTAAGTAAATGGGTACAAAGTATAAGACACCTTAAATGGACTATTTGTGATGTAGTAGGTAGGTACTTAATACATAAAAGACAATCTTAGCTGTAAAAAAATAGCTTCATACTTAACTATTTCTAACTTCCATTTCAGACGCTCGACCTTATATAGGTAGATGGAATAGGTAACTGTTATTTTAACATACACCTGGTAAATAGTGCTTCATTCCAACATATCAGGCCGCTCAAGTCAAAACAATGAATGATTCAAGAACACTAACCAGGGAATGTATTCGAGTTTGGCAAAACTGGACTGCTTTTGCGATATCATCGTTATGGACTTTAAAGCCGTACGAATAAAGATCTTAATATCAAAAGCGATATTATTAGCAACTCGAATGTAGGCCTAGGTATTCAGTGTTTACATCACCCGTTGAGTCATTTGTCACAGATCCTTTGTATGCACATCGTGAATCTTAGCCTGACGAATAATACAATGCACCTACCTACTCTTGGTAATATGTTCATGTAAATAAAGACATCTGTTGGAACAAACGTAGGTACCTACCTATAATATAAAATCTGCACCCATTACATTATTACCCACCGATAAAAGAACCATACTTGCACGGCTAGCACTTAAGGTTTATGTCGCGCGAGCATACTTCTTTCATACATTTGTTTACAATTGTACCTAGGTGAAACAGCGACAAAACAAAACAAAACTCAAACGTACAAGCTAGATCTCCTTGATTTTTATCAGTAGAGTGCGACGCTAACAAAGCTGCCCTAGCAGTCCTAGCACCAAGGCCGTAGCTAGAATTTTGTAAGGTAATTTCCGACACTCGCAAGGGAATGAAAACCTACGGGTTACTATAGTACTGCCCGTATCTCGCTACGCGCCGGTATATTGTTATGCGGCCCCCGGTTTAATATTACCTATAATATAAATAAATACTTATTATTGAGACCTCAAATAGTATAAGTACTCATCTTAGCAATTGAAATAGTGTGTAAAATGTACTTCTTCGAGGTTCATTTATTAAATGGACCACGGTGTCCTGAGAAGAATAGAAAATGGGCGTAGAATTTAAAGTTTTATTTTATCATATTCTCTGTGTTTCCGTTGAGGTTTTAAGTGTTATTTAACTAATATTGGACTAAAATAAACACAAAATAGGTACTCAAAGAAAATGAAAATTGTTTGCGGAGAAGTAAACGAGTCTAAATTAAATATTTCCTTTGAAACGTACCTACCTACCGTTTGATGCTTTTCAAAGTAATGAAACAGTGTGGATGCAATTTCCTTGGTTAAGTACCTACTGGCAAGAGCTAGATTCTACCGTAGTCAGAAACGCAATCTATTTTACCTCTTGTCATAAATAAGGCTTCTTTATAAATAAACTGGTGAAAAGGTTGACTCCATCGAGTCTATTACTATTATAATATGATATAATTTCCTGTTAATAAATAGGTATCTTTCGAATTCTTCAGTTGTGTTCACTGAGCTAACGATAGTCTAACGTAAAAGTTCATAGTAACTATCGTCAGGTCAGACGTGCTACGAATATGGGAATTGTAATGTTTTCGAAACGTCAGTAAATAAAATGAAATACCTACGCGAGTTAAATCCGTTATAGTTGTTTATTTACTTACCTATTCGTATTTCAATAAGTGATAAACGCGAAAGCATTAGAAATTATTATGTCATAAAATCTCAAAATCAGTTACGTAGGTAACCTACATACAAACGTAAAAAAAAACAAAGTAGGTATTTATTAATAATATATTATAGTAAGTATAATATTTAAACAAAAAATAAGGTGTGTCAATATAAACCGCTTTGTTCAGGCGTCAATTTTTCCGCTAGTAACTTTATACTCTTAGTGTTTTTTTTGATAGTATTTTTCCTGCTTACCTTTATTATCTACTTACTTAAGAACATCATATTCATCTTGTTATTTATATCAACTTATTTGCTTAAGATCTGCTTATTTGCCTAATTTTGTTTGCTACAAATATCAATAATAAAAATTAGGCGCGATTATCGTTAAGTACTTTTATTGGTGGAACGGGAGTGTCATATTTGGGTCGAAAACCCGCTAAATGTCGTTAGTCTTGAGTAAGGTCTTTCTCTCACATGACATTCCACCAAACAAAGATTTTGATGATTAACTTGCGATAGTTTGTAAGGTTTTTCTTTACCTACATGCTAGTGCATGCATGCACGAGTAACATATGCTAAATTTTATTTTGGAAAAAAATTAGGGACCCGTGCGAAGCCGCACACAAGCGGATATTCTTAAATTTCTGGCCAAAAGTCTAAAGTATCAAATCAACGATAATGATAACCTGACTTTATTTTTCGAATCTATATGCTTCCTAGCATTTAATGATAGTCCGCATAACAATTTAAATTAACGTTTTCATTACTACCCACACTAACAAAGTATCGACTTCTGAGCAAAGACTAATTACTTGTTAAAAATGAGTTTATATATATAAGATATTCTCTTGTTTTAGCCTGTTCAGTGTAATTTATATTATGTGTTGTGAAGCTGGAGGTATCTAGCTATGTTTTAATATAAATGGATATACTTTTAAGTTTGTCTGCACACAAGAAAAAAAAAGTTTATTTACAACCGGATTTTTGATTGCCGGATGCTTAATTTTATGCTACAAAGTTATAAATTCAATAGAATCCCGCTTTTGCGTGAAGATTTTAACAAAGACAAACATATTAGCTAAACTTTTTTGATAGTTTATGTTGCTAATACGTGCTACTCTGTTTTTTATTTGACAATTATCAAGTAGAAGTAGAAATCACGAAAATAGTTGGTTTTAATTTTTTCTTTGTTTTGGAGGTTCATCTTCTCAGAATATCATCACAAGCCGTCAACAATTGCTTGAATATTATAGAACGTTTAAATCGAACGATAATAATGAAAAATTTAACAATCTTGTTCATAGAGTAGCAAGTTTCTTAGGTGTTGAGGATGATCTAACAGGGGGCTCTAAACGATTGTTATCAAAGTTCATATTCAATAACAAACAGAAGTGGGCTTCTGCTAGAAGAAACAGTGCCTATTTCAATAGAAAAGAATGTCATTGGATGTTACCTGTGTCATTTGACATCAAAAGACTTTAATAGTATACGTCTTAGTTTATCAAGAAATATTGTCAACGAGAAGTTTTTATATCCCCACTTCATGCTTGGATTCGACTTTTCGAGTGTTTGCTTCATGTAAGCTATAGATTAACTATATTATTATGTAGGTAGTAGTAATGACGAGAATACAGCAAGATTTTTTTTTCATTCTTTCGAAGATTCAGCTGAAATTACCTACTGGCATAAACAAAAAAATAATATATCGATTTCTTATAATCCTTTCAGCTCTCAAAAGTACGTTTCCAGTCACCCCAAATAAATTTAAAATTTATTGCTGTAAGACAGCTGTTGTCTTTATCAAACAATATCCATGGTACCCCCTACCAACAACTGCACACAAAATCTTATTTCATGGCCATGAAATAATAAGAAATTGTATAGTGCCTTTAGGGTTACTCTCAGAAGAAGCTCAAGAATCCAGAAATAAGGACATAAAGATGTACAGAAAACGATATTCGAGAAAATTCAGTCGAATCCAAAACATAGAAGATGTGTTTAATAACCTTCTAGTATCGTCTGATCCTTACATTTAACGGATATTTCACGAAAACATTACAAACAAGATACAAAAATAAATGGTTATGCAAAATAATTGAAGTATTTATTGGACATGTAAGGAAAAAAATAACGAATAAAATAATCCATACTATATAATATTATAAATGCGAAAGTAACTCAGTCTGTCTGTCTATTACGCTTTCACGCTAAAACTACTGGACCGATTTAAATGAAATTTGGCACAAAGAAAGTCTGGAGCCTGAGAAAGGACATAGGCTACTTTTTAACCGACTGCAAATAAGGAGGAGTTCCTCGTGACGAAGTCGCGGGCAGAAGCTAGTAGAAAATAAGTATAGAAACAATAAATCTAGCATAAATAAAGCTGTAGTTTAATTTAATTGTGTTTTTATTTGATTCTGTCAGCGTTTCTAACTTTTTATTAAATCCATTAGTTTTGGCCAGAAATTTAAGAAAATCCGCCTGTGTGCGCTAGTCCACAGTATAACGAACAGGCAAGCGGCAAGCACGATAGCTAGGGCTCCACTCATTATTGCTCTCCGTTATTCTCATTCTCATAGAAGGACAAATATTTCCACCCAAAACGGGATTTAGTATGATCATTGTTTTTAAAAATGTGACCTCAGCTCAGATAGGTACCTACATGTTCGGGTAGTGGTTAACCTTAGCAATACCTTCTGTAAGGTCATTCTGACATCTGCAACTAATTGAGTTATTTTTTAGGGTTCCGTTGTTCCGTACCTAAAAGGAAAAATAGAACCCTTATAGGATTACCTACTTCGTTGTCTGGCTGCCTGTTTGTCTGTCATACCCCTTTTTCTCAAGAGCGCGTGGAGGTACCAAGCTGAAATTTAGGTATATTAAATATTTACTGACGTCTTTTGTCCCTTAAGATTGTGAAAAAACTAACCTTCTAAGTCAACGCAATCAAAAAATACAGCCTTTTATATCGCGATTTGCCGCAAATCTTTGACACTCGCAAGTAGTCGCAAATAAATCAAAACAAACAGGGTACTTCCCATGAACTCAGAAACTTGGAATTTTGTATGAAGCATCGTTTTATGGCATAGATAATTATGAAAACCATACATTTTATAGTTATATTATCATATTATGACATATATTTTAAAACATATATAGGTATCTAATTTTCGAGTACCGCAAGTAATTGAATGCAAACAATTTAACTTTTAGGTAGGTAGGTACTTATAGTTAAGTACAAATTTGTTTGTCAGACTCGCACTTGACTGATTTTTTTATTTTATTTACATTTGAAGTTTAACAAATACCTAAATAAGTATATTAGGTATACGATTATGATACTTGTTACTATTTCGTATTTATATAAACATGGAATATTGTATAAATGTAAGGAGTTGTTGAAGTGTGGGTAGTTTCTTATTTCTTGTAAGTGTAGGCCAAAAGTTGCTGCTCAATAGCGTATTAGACTGGATATGGAATACGTCAATAGATGGCATGTTTGACTTGTGACGTGAATCGAGCGAAACTGAATCGTGCAGTTATGCAGTTTGCAGTTTTGCTTGAATTCGATATATTCAAAATCTATGGAAACCTATGTACAATTTGAGGAAAAAAAAATGAGTTTAATTTCCCCCCGACCTCGAATTGTGGACAAAGAAATCTGATGTGACGTCATCGTAACATTAGGTATTTGGACTGTCAAAGATTATTAAAATAAAACAGGCGAATTTGGCTTATGGTATCTATTGTGCCTAAAAATTGTATTAATTAATAAAGTAAATATTTTATTACAATATACCTATTTCCAATCAATTTAACAGTTATTGTAAGATTTTTTATTGTATACAACAGAAATAAGTTTCATGAATTTTACAATAGGTACCTAACATCTTGTAATTCACTTAATGTTACCAAAGCGAAAACATCGATAAATTTAAATTTAAATTTGAGTAGCCCATCAAATAAAATTTATCGTCACTTTAAATAGTCAGTAATTTTACGTACCTAAGTAGTCCTTATAATTTGGTCTCATTTCACTTGGTAAGTTTTTATGACGAGATAAAAGTTCTGCCAGGTATTGAAATAAAAACGGCAAGACATTGTTCATTTTTATTTGACTTTCACCTGACTGTTTATACACCTCCACGCTTTCGTGAAATCGTAAAAATATTTAACTTATTTACTTAAATAAATTTTGCTAAATGATAATGAAAACATAAATAAGAAGAAAGTAAACCTAGGTTTAATTAGATAATACCTACTAAATGAGCAATTACGACGTACTTGAGACACCTACCAGGCGCGACAAATGAGGTATTAAATCCCTCAGGACATAACATTATTAATTCAGTTTCTACCCTTCAAATGTACCTATATTAATTAAGTTGAATTAAAACTTGTTTATAAGTCCACCAAAGTCATGGTAACAATTGACATCTCATTAATTATTTATTATTCACCCTATCGATAGCGACTTAGGGTCACATAGTCACGGCTGCTCAATATGAAAACTAAACAACACGTTACGCCAAAATAAAATTACTTGGATGTGGTCATCGTTAGTCTTTGACCTTTGCGACCAACCGGTCTTGGTTAGTGCGGCTGCCTCAGGTCTCATTTGGTTTTAGCGCGCGGAGACGAACAGTCAACAACCAAACCAAGAAAAATCATCATGATTCTGCTTACCCTCGCAGCGGTCCTCGCCGTAGCGGCTGCCACCCCAGTCGGCACCCAAGGCAAAGTCGTCTGCTACTACGACAGCAAGAGCTATGTCAGGGATTGTAAGTATTTTTCATTTATTTGCTAAGCGTTTGAAAATTGAAGGTAGTTCTTATATACAATTAGCGGATTTCGTTAAGTTAGAATTCGAAACAGGTAACTCAACACTTCATAGAAACTTTGACTCGCATGCCATGAATAATGTATGAGATTTGTAGGGTTTCGGATTTAAGAGCGATAAGCAGAATACATGTTTAATAGGTACACGTGTTATCAACGAAGTTTTGTGAAGATGGAAAATTTAAGAAGCGTCTTCAAGTTAAAACTACCCTTATTCGTAGATACAAGGTCACTACGGTCGTTAGTTCGCTATTATTAAGTAGCTTTTGAAACGTAATGGTTTGATTTTGATTTTGTGATTAAACCTATGCAAGCTCTGAGAAATCCATTGTTTCATGCTACCTTATCATGGTGTGATATCACGAGGCCTGCTTTAATACTTGTATTATAAACAAGACTTACTTCAAACAAAGTTATGCTAAGCGATTTGATAAATCACTTTATTACAGTAGAAAATTCCATAACATCTTTCTTTAACGTCGTTAAATTTTAATGGCATTTTAGTCGCTTTGGCATAATATATACATTTGAAATAAGTCACTACTAGGCATATAATTTGTACAAACGTTTTACTACGAAATATTGTTTTATTGTAATTTATTTTGTCTGTCGGGTACTTCATAAAGTAACCCCAGGCTTTTAATTTAATTTGTGATTGTTAATTTAATAGCTTCGCAATTCGGAAAATTATTTGGTGATGCCTAAATAAATTAATTTTGGTCGTTAGGTAATGAATGCCTTTGAATGCTACTCAAATTGATCAGGGCGTTAATTATGTTTATATATTAAATTAACATTGACAAACATTTGATTTAAAAATACAAATAAAAAAAAGGTTTGCAGTGACCGGCGGCAACTGAAATGTTATGATTTTCATATTCTTTGGAATTAAACAACTTTAGACGGATTTATCTCGCGTATTTTATTTTATTGGCTGACGTTTCGGAGCATTTACAGATTCCATAATCGTAGCACGACTGAGCTTTGGAATACTTTTTGAGTTTTTATATAACGTCTGTTCTAATGTGTAGGATGCGATAAGATATTAGAAGAACTAAACCGATTTCTATGTAGGTATCGTTATAATCGCACTAGCTCTTAATTATAACTGTACCCAAGTAAATTATCTTTCTTGACATGGTTTATGTACCTGCATAGATCGCAACACTTTTTTATTAAGTATTTCATGAGAATTATTATTAGTCTTAAGTTCGCAAATCGGTTATATCACTATTATTGTAATGCGCTCTTGGCATTGACTAAATGACCTCGTTCTATGTAGCATTACAATTAAGTAGGTATACGTTTTTTTGACAGGCCAATGTACCTAAGGAAGTTGATTCTGGAAAAACCAGGCAAATTCACATAAATCGTATTTTTTATATGTTTTAATACTTAAGTATTTCTATTTATTTATAAATACTTATTAGGTAAGTAGTTAATGGTTCATTAAAGTAGAAAAATAGGCAATTGTTTTCTTAGTTAAAGAACAAAAACGTAAAAAAGCTTCGAAAGCAAAATAAAACAGATTTGGTAAATAAAATAAATATCCGTGGATAACAAAGTTTACTAATCCTCGAAGAAACAAATCGGATCTACTCAGAGACAGCCATTGAATAAATTACCAAGGTAATTTTGTGTTCGTCACGTAAATATTCAAAGGTACATTGAGGAAAAACATATACATTTCAGTTGAGTTTCATATGATTGGCCACAACATAATCCTGACGGCCTTATCGATAAACGTCATCCGTTAGCTCAGGGCTAAAATTACATTGCTAGTTTATACAGACTTTATAGGTTATCTACGACATATATTAGTCTAGGGACTTGTTCATAATTAACTAGAAATGCTCAATAAAATTCCATAGTACCTATCGCTCTTTAATCAATACCTACATTATAAATTTGTAGTTTCTATAAGTAGTGAACTACCCTTGGAGTGATCCAAATTCAGTCTTTATATGAGTATATGAATAATCATCATAGTTAAAAGATTTAAGATTGCCTCATTACAATGTTCATCGATTTCAAAATAAGTCTTCAAAATGAACAGAATACTAAGAATCAAATCTTACAACATTAAGTGTTATATAAACTGTCTCATAAAGGCTAGTTAAGGTTAAATCATAACAAAAGACATCAATTATAAGTTGCTCAAGATAGTGGAGTAATACAACCAATTGACCCCTATATCGACGTATCAACAAGATAATAGACTTGACAAATACGTTCTAGAGTTTCTTGGAAATGATAAACATTTTGTTTGGTCAAACCGAGTACATATTTATAAGGTTACATCACGTGTAAACTAAAATGTACGAACGATATAAGTCGATACCTACTTGGGTAATATGTAGGTAGGTTTACTTATTATGTTCTGTGTTGAACAGAGATGAATATCTGGTTGTTTTCGCAATTCCGTGTTGGAGAGATAGGTTAATGAACGTTAATGTAAATTTTGGCGACTGGTTTTTACTGGTCATTGCGTTAGGTATAATTATGACATGTCACATTTTTATTTTGATACCGGTTTCAGAGTTCTTATGAATATTTAAAAGTAACTGTTTCAACTGTAGGTATGCGGTAGGTATAATATTAGAACATTCCATCTCCTGAAAAAATCTTTAAAAGAAAAAACAAATTTACTTAAGTAATTATCTTTTTGATAAGTCGATGCTATATTTAGTATTTTAGCGTTTTCATTGTTTGTAGGTACATATAGATACTCGTATTATATTTTTAGTCAATAGGGAATATATAATAAAATTACCATTGATATTTTAACAATTATTTTTATACATTGTAATAATTTTCATCGTGCCAAGAAAATATATTAGATATCAATAATATTTACTTTATAACAAGACCAATGATCTTTTAACAATTGTCTTATATCAATTCAATGATGCCTAAGTTTTGTAAACGCCAATATTTTAATTTTAATTTCAGTTCTTTGTTTCTTCGTAAGCGGTTACGTCATTTTGTGCGATAAGTGGTTAATGTACGGAAACAATTGACTGTTCTTATATGCTTAGCTTCACACCTACACTGTTTAACATTACAGTAAATACTATGGCCGGGACTTGTTCTGTCAGAACGCTATCAAAAGATCTATATTATTATGAACAGGTAAATGATGTGATAACTGAAAGGAGGTGACTGGAAGGAGTGGAAGGTAAATGCTTACCTACTGCACCAGGTCAATATATGAGATATATAATATATGAGATATAGGAAACAGTTTAATACCTACCTACTACTACGTATTTTAGTTTTAGTTAATGCTATCTTTAGTTAGTACTATCTATCTACCTATGTATTATAGTTTTTTCATTGACATCTTTGTACCAAATCAGTATTAATTCTTGTAATTCAAGAGTAAATATTTGATACGATTTTCCCTACGTAGTAGCTTTCTGCTTTTCGTTCATTTGTGTCGATATTGAAATTACGTTTATTACCTATCAAAACATTTTGTCAGCGGTCAGTGACCTTAACTATGAAAATTAATGCCGGTTCGAACCTGGTTTCGTATAATGAGTGATATTTTCTACATAAATGTTAAATAAATAAAATTATTAGTTGGAATGAAACAATCTATAACAGCTTATATAATTCGCGTATTATTTTATTTGCTGAAGTAAAGCTATAGTCTTAAACTATAGTCAGTTCAGTCGTCCTACGAATATGGAAACTGTAGTTTTCGAATCGTGAGCAAATAAAATAAAATACGCGAGTAAAATGCGTTATGCAACCATTCCAATGTGTAATAACCGCAAAGGCATCTGAAATTATTAAAATTATTCGTTCTCGTTTACATTTAACTCCTGAATTGCAAGAATCTTGTTCCGACTTACAAATTCTACTTAGTAACTTAGTCGAGGGTTGTATTTACCCAGCTCAAGCCCGCATGCTGCCCATGGACCTGGATCCAGCACTGTCCTTCTGCTCCCACCTGATCTACGGATTCGCCGGAGTCCAACCTGACACCTACAAGATGGTTCCTCTGAACGAGAATCTGGACACAGATCGTTCTCACGCCAACTACAGAACGCTGACAAACTTCAAGTCCAAGTTCCCAGCTTTGAAGGTCTTGCTGGCAGTCGGGGGCGACGCCGACACCGAAGAAGCTCAGAAATATAATCTTCTGGTGAGTATTTTGATAAATATTTTGTATGATATGTAACCGATGTTTTGACGGAACCTTTTTTCCGTGCAGTAATTGTTGTGTGTGTAAACAGATAACTCGGGGCCGTCTATCCGCTAATGATAGTTTTTAGAGAAAATACTCTATATTAAAAAAATAAATTAAAAATTTAACAAACCCCCGACATAAAAACTAAAAGGCCCTCTAAAAAGTATAACAATAATAAAATCTTAATATTAGTTACCTAAGTATTAATATTTCTACAAAGAAAACGTCATGTCGGAGGGACCGCTTTTCATTTAGGTGTACTTACTTACCCACCTAATATTTACAATCTACCTAAACCTACGGTTCCCCCGACATGACGTTTTCTTTGTAGAAATATTAATACTTAGGTAACTAATATTAAGATTTTATTATTGTTATACTTTTTAGAGGGCCTTTTAGTTTTTATGTCGGGGGTTTGTTAAATTTTTAATTTATTTTTTATTTCATACTTTTTGTAAGTAGGTACGTAGGTACCTACTACATATTATTATTTTTAACCAATTTCCATTTCACATGGAATTTCGTAATGTACATGTTATCCTCTTACATTTGATACCCCACTCGGGTATATTTGTCGACATTGGGCTTACCATTTACACTATTACTCTCCATAATTTTTGAGCTACGTAACCGATTTTCATTGTGATTTCAATTTTGTAATGTACACGCGATCTTCTTTCATTTGATACCCCACTCGGGTATATTTGTAGACATTTGGTTTTCCATCCCCACTTTCACTCCCAATATTTTTTGAACGACTCAACCGATTTTCATTATGATTTCAATTTTGTAATGTACTCGTCACCCTCTTTCATTGGATACCCCACTCGAGTATATTTGTAGACATTTATTTTTACATCCCCTCTTTAACCCCCCCTAATTATTAAACTACTGAGCCGATTTTTATAAAACATAGCTAAGAACACTCCCGACATATACACCTTTCAAACAAAAAAAACAGAATGAAAATCGGTTCATGCGTTAGGGAGCTATGATGCCACAGACAGACACACACACACACACACACACACACAGACAGACAGACAGACACGTCAAACTTATAACACCCCGTCGTTTTTGCGTCGGGGGTTAAAAAGCTAGAAATGTAAAATAACAAAACATCCGGTGGTCCTGAACTCGAGTGATCGTGTAAGCGTTTGAAATTTCTTACCTCATCCAACAAAACAAAATGTTCTAATACTTACTATTAGACTATTGCAGATTATCGCAATTTCTATCAAACTGGTAGATCGTTTCACAATCTATACTAATATTATAAAGAGGAAAGATTTGTACCTATTTTTGTATGTTTGTATGTTTGTAATGAATAGGCTCAAAAACTACTGGACCAATTTTAATAATTCTTTCACTGTTGGGAAGCTACGTTCACCCTGAGTAACATAGGCTATAGAATATTTTGAAAAAAATTAGGGATCCGTGCGAAGCCGGGGCGAACCGCTAATCGCCAATAAAGATCTTACTATGACGGGACCTATTTTTTTAAGAAAATAATACTTAAAGAAATTTCCATCTTTTGAAATGTTCATCAACGAATAGGTGTGTAGGTATTTGCCCTCGCTACCGTCTGAATTTAATATCAACTTGTGTTCTTGTTCCTGAAACAATTTCGCAGCTTACATGAGACGTAACCGTTTATTTGGAATGTATGTATTTTGCGAACTAATAGGTTCGTTTACTGTCTCAGTCTAACTTTAATGATCTCATTTGAAAGCCACAAACACATTTCCTAGCAAACTCCCCGTGTGTTTTGGTAAGGTATAAGCAGATTAATATTTCATAGATTACATAAATATGCAAGAGGCGTCACTTCCTATTTAGATGTTGGGAGAATTTAAATTTAGTTTCAGAGGTTTAATATTTCTCCTCGCTTGAGAAAGTTCCGACTCTCAAGGGAAAATGAGAACGTATAGAAAAGGTCGTTATAAATTTTCCTGCAAGAATTGCTCGCAAATTGGATAACATATAATGTCACCTATATAAGTTAGAGTATATTGCTTGAAGATTTGTATACAAACATAAAGACGCGTTTATGAAAAGACAGAGAGTGCAGAGGTTATATTAACCACGTAATAATTAAGTATATAATACATAGTAATCATAAAATAAACGCGAACCAAAATTATTTATCTTCGAGTATTTTCAATCACTATTTTAATGCTAAAATAAAATAGTTCATTCTAGTTGAAAGTATATTTAAAGACTGACATAATGACAAAACAAAACAATATCATAAAAAATCATAAACAAATATAAATTCTATATAAAAAGGTATAACAATATTCTCATATTAACTAAGAAAATAAAAAAAAAACAAAACTCAACGTACAGTCCCCAGTCAGATGTCACCCCAAATAAAAGTATGCGGCTATCTCTAAATTGCCGAAAAGCATAAAAAGAAGTCACAGATAAATTAAAAGAAACGTTCAAAGGCACCAGTAACAAATAGCAGGAAAATAAACCTCTCGTAAAAGTACTCACATGTAATAGGATGTTTACACGTCATCGATATTTTAGCATTTAAGCGTACAGTCACGTGCCTGTTCAAAACATATAGACTCCCCTGGCAATACGACAAGTATCTAATTCAGCTAAAATGCCCCGGAAAACGGTTTTAGGTAATCCGGTCACGGATCGGCAATTCTATGAGAAGCTGAGCGTGTCGTGCCGCCAGGTCATTTGGCCCGATCATTACTCAAGTAAAATCTTTCACTATCCGAGAGTTCGCAACCATCTGTTCTAAATGTCAGAAGCGTAAGTTCACGCTTCGTGTGTCCGAATTTTTTAGCTGTGTTACATTATCTACACTAATCTAAACTGATATAATAAAGAGGTTTGTTTGTTTGTTTAGATTGAAGTTTGAACAGGCTCCAAAACGACTGGAACGATTAGAAAAATTATCTCACTGTTGGGAAGCTACACTATTCCTGAGTGACAGACTATAAAGAAAGGGGATCCGTGCGAAGCCGGGGTAGACAGCTATTATCACGTTTTAATACGATCTAAGACAAAATTATGAATTTGGGAACTATAAAGTTTATGAAAAGTTGTAATTAGGTACTATAATAATTTCTGATGCCTTCGCGGTTATTACATATTGAAACTATTAACGGATTTAACTCGCGTATTTTTATTTTATTATATTTGCTGACGTTTCGGATTACAGTTTCCATAATCGTAGCACGACTGAGCTGACAATAGTCTAACGCTAATTACTATTTTATTCCAATTCGTAACAACCGCGAAGGCATCAGAAAATATTATTATGAGAGGAAAATTGGAAGCACACAATTTAGAACGACCTTTTGTCGATAATGTCATTCCACATACTTATTTTTATCTTTTTGGAGCTCGTGGCTGTCTGGTATTTAGAGCGATCGCTTTGCCCTAGGGTGATGGCTTTTATAGAGGCGAGCTAACCAGGCTCGTATTCCCGACTAGATTTAAATTAAATTAATAATTCAAATGCTTAAACAAGTAGAACCCGTAGCATTCAGTTGAATTTCTACCCTTCACAGTGACTATGAATGGCAGATTCATACAAGCACAAAATGGCATATGTAAGATTAAAACAGAAATCATAATTTCACATATTATTTCGATTCGCACATTAATTCATTTCATTAACTTGAATTAACAACTTCTGAGGATATAATGAGGTTGATCAGTGCTCGGTTTAATTAGGTTCTGGCTTGAATTAACTCGCATTCATTCTCGATTTCGGTAATCCTGGAAACTCATTAGCAGACACTACTCAAAATATACATTCACTTTGATACGAGATTTTCATAATTTATTCCATTGCATTACTACTTTTAACGCTAAAGTATTTTAATAACGTTAGAATTATTTTTATGATGACAGTTTCGCGCTAACTTGAAATTAGTCAAAAAGTTTTATACAGTTTCCTATCTCTTGTGTTGTTTTTAGAACAAAGAACAGTCGTTTTTGAATAGAGTAACAAATAAAAAGTCTTATTGTTGCAGTTTAGTTAAGAGTTGGAATATTTAAATTCTGTCAATTTTTTACTGCATTTATAACAAGTAAAAAAACACTAAACCAAGCAAGGACAAGTTGTTATTAGCGTAAGGGGCTAAAACACAAAAATTGCAAAGCTAAACAAGTTTGAACATTGGTACAAGCTCAAATACTTCCATTAAGCGCCTAGTAGGTTTTTTTCTGTAAAGCCATAATCAAAAGGCCAAATTATAACAGACTTTCCGTTCCACAAAGCCTTTAAACGTTCGCGTTGTAATAGAAAATAAATAAGATCAAGTCAGAAATTCAGAATGTACCTACTTCAGTCTAAACTTTATTCGGAAAGAAAACATAATTAGAGGACAGATTGGTCTGTAACATTATTCAAACCTTTAGGTATATTAAGTTATGAAGGAACGAGGAAAAGTCAATAGAACCCGCTCAATTATATTTTGTTGTTAAATGAGATCTCTGTTATGTGCATGAAGCCAGGATCTTATTATTATTTTTCTTCTTTCATATATTCTAATTAACATTGTATCTAAACCTAGCTAAGGAAAGCTAAGAGTGCTTTCGTTAGCTACTATTTTTCATAACAGGTCTTTTTTGGGTACTTTTTGGGTTGTTAGAATTTACGTACTTATATTATTTCTCAGTCCATGTGATAACTACGAGTAACTACATAGTATACTCGTAAAACAAGTTCAAAGTCTGCTTCAATCTCAAAACTACTACTATCGATGTTTATAATAGGTAGACTGATTTTAGGGAAAGGTTTATATATATACTAGCTGTGCCCGCGACTTCGTCCCCGTGGAATAGTAATTATAATTCTTCATAAGGCTTCATATTTTCCCCGTTTTTTACACATTTTCCACTATTTCTTCGCTCCTATTGGTTGCAGCGTGATGTTATATAGCCTAAAGCCTTCCTCGATAAATGGTCTATCCAACAAAAAAAGAATTTTTGAATTCGAACCAGTAGTTCCTGAGATTAGCGCGTTCAAACAAACAAACAAACAAACAAACAAACATACAAACAAACTCTTCAGCTTTATAATATTAGTATATTAGTATATATATTAGTATATTAGTATAAAAGTATAAATGTAATTCATAATATAATAGAGAAACGCTGATAATTAGTATTTCGTACTTATTGCACCTGCCGAAGCCGGGGCAGGTCGCCAGTAGATACCTATAAAGTTTGATTGTGATAATAATTTGTTTTCAAATACTATAAACGGATTTAACTCGCGTAATTTTTTTATTGGCTGACGTTTCGGCAACTGTACAGTTACCATATTTGTACCATGCTGACAATACTCTAACGCTCACGTGGAAAATAAATTGTTTGTGTTGGAATGAAACAACTGTTAACGGATTTAACGCGTATTTTTATTTTATTTTATTATTTTTATTTTGTTTGTGTTGTTTGACAGTTGGAGTCTCCGCAAGCTCGCACAGCGTTTGTGAACTCCGGAGTTCTTTTGGCTGAACAATATGGCTTCGATGGCATTGACCTCGCCTGGCAGTTCCCTAGGATCAAGCCTAGGAAGATCCGTTCTACTTTCGGTAAGCAATAAATACGATACTATTATTCATTTATATAAGTATGATTATAACATTATATATATTTTTTTTGGCGAATATATGATATGAGACTCCTAAAATGTGTTTGTTAATTAAATAAATATTCAATGGTGTTAGTGCTTTGGGTTTAGTTTTGGCTTTTGAGCGCATTTTTCCTTCGTTGTAAAAATAGTCGATAAATACATATTAGTAAAAACAGTATTCAGTACATACGAGTATATACACGTTACTTCTTTTAACATTATTAACTTAACTACTTTTAACATTACAAGTAAAATTAAGCAAGTAATACATATTGGAATGAAACTACTATGAATGGATTTAACTCGCCTATTTTATATTATTTGATGACGTTACGGATTCTTTACAGTTTCCATAATCGTAGCACGACTGAGCTGAATAGTCTAACGCTAAATTCATTCCAACATGTAATAGGTAATCGCGAAGGCATCATAAATTATTAAGAGACAAATCCCTACTAATATAAATGCGAAATACCTATTATAAAACCGTCTGTCTGTTACGCTTTCACGCTATAACTACTGGACCGATTTAAATTAAATTTGGCACAAAGAAAGTCTGGAGCCTGAGAAAGCACATAGGCTACTTCTTAACCGACTGCAAAAAAGGAGGAGTTCCACGCGGACGAAGTCGCGGGCAGAAGCTTACTTACTTTATAAAATTTATAATAAGTAATTATATAAACTTATTTTGTTATAGGTTCCATCTGGCACGGTATCAAGAAGACTTTCGGCACTACCCCCGTGGACGACAAGGAGGCCGAGCACCGAGAGGGATTCACCGCGCTTGTCCGTGAGCTTAAACAGGCTCTGAGTGTTAAGCCTAACATGCAGTTAGCTGTCAGTGTACTTCCTAACGTCAATGCTTCAGGTAAGCTTTTTATGCAATAGTACATTACGCACCTAGGCTAGTAAAATAAAAAATGTCTCAGATCACATATAATTGTCGTCCGAGGCGAAGCCGAGCTTGACAAAAATGTGATCTGAGGCTTTTTTATTTTACTGGCCTAAGTCAGTATACTATTTTTCTGTTCGACGACGCCAGAAAGCGGCAATTTCATTTAGCGCAGCGGCCAGAAAGTTGGCGCTTTCTGGGCGGAGGACAGAAAAAGATATTTTATCGTCACTATTTATCTTCCAACGCAGTCAAAACAGTTTTGTTTTGAAATCGTTTTGTTTAGCCTTTTATATGTGTACACAATCCCGTTTCACCCTCTCAAGAAGTCATTCAAATTTAGTAAAAAGTTCTATACAAAATAATATGGATATTGTTATCAATAATATAATTAAATACTTAGGGTGTAGTGAAAAAGGATATTATAAGCATCGTTTTTTTACTAATTTAAGATCTTATGATGCCTTTTAAGAACATCAGATTATGCTTTTAATGTTGAATCATAAAAAAACTTCAAATTTACTGTCAATTAAAAAAAAACTTAGGGGTATAAAAAAATGGATGTTGCTCGATTCTCAGACCGATATTTCACAAAATGTAATGAAAATCGGTCCAAAAGTTTCGGAAGGGTTTGGCAACAAACACCGCAAATATATGAATATTACATAGATATTTTTATTAACGAAAATATATAAGAATCATCTTACACATAATTGCGCAATCCTAATATTTATTTATTTACTTGCAAACTCTATTTGCAATATGTTCGCTGACGCAAGAATATAGCTGTCAGCTTATTGAACTAGCAATATTTGTTTATTCTAATGTTAATGGAAATATTTACCGTTAGATAAATGTATGTTTTTCATAGACTATTCACTGCGAGATTTAACGAATAATCAGAGTTGAAGAAACTTTGACAGTCTTGTATGCAGCCTTAATGACTTATGTACTACCTTCTACCCACCTTATTGGGAACCTTCATAGTAATTACAAATCGCACACCTAGATTTAAAGGGATCTAACTCAAAAACCGGAAGATTTGAGTTATGCACACCATCGGATTCCAGCAAAACCCATCTACACTAAAACTGATTGCAGCTAATATAACTCTGCTAGCTTTATTATAAAAATTATAAATTTCTACAGAAAACTCATGCGTGCACATGGACATATTAATCAGTTTCTCGCCTCTCCTGAAAAAGTATCTTTTTTGAGTTAGCTCTCTTTAGATC
Source organism: Polylopha cassiicola (assembly GCA_038024825.1). NCBI lineage: Eukaryota > Metazoa > Arthropoda > Insecta > Lepidoptera > Tortricidae > Polylopha > Polylopha cassiicola. The sequence goes on along the minus strand of CP149045.1, from coordinate 17,208,391 downwards.
TAGGTGTGCGAAATATTGTAATGAAACAAGTATACTTAAATGGATTTATCTAGCGTGTTTCATTTTATTGGCTGACGTTTAAGTTTAAATTTTTCTTCAGCATTAGACTATCGTTAGTAGTTCACTTGTGCTATGAATACAGAAACGGTACAGTTTCGGAGACATCAGCCAATTAAATAAAATACGCGAGTTAAATCCATTTATACTTAGGCACTTTGATTCATTTCAATGTGTAATAAATAACCTCGAAGGCATCAGAAATAATCTTATACAGTTATTTAATATTCAAATCCTTATTTTTGATAAATCCTGTTACTTAGCTATAAAAATATTTTTTAAACAAATAATAACAATAAAAGTTTTACGATCGTTGTAGACGATCAGAGTAAAAGCATTAATTTGAATGAGCATTAGACCAGGTACAGGCATAACTCATCTTATAAATTGATTTTCTGTGCATTGGAATCGAATAGTCGACGTAATCGTATTAGGGATGTTCAAATGCACAATTTACTGATTGGCGACGGAGTGCAAATTGCATTACACTACAGTCTAACTGACTGGTCCGATGTCATTAAGGTAGCAGGTATACTTCCAGAAGATTAATATACAACTCACTGAAGACGGCAACTTAATAGGTCAATTATGCTCAGCCCAACAGTCCGAACTGTAAGCAAAGATTAGTTCACAGTCTGAGACAATCCTTGTTATTTGTCGTCGTGTCATTTCGACATTTTTGCAAATCAAGGGGGCCTAGACAAGGTGCCAACGTTCAACGTTAACGTTGGCACCAAAATGTATGGGATTCGACATCCGCGAACGAATGTCACGTACGTCACAAACGTTCGCGGATGTCAAATCCCATACATTTTGGTCGTTTCGTTTAACGTTCACGTTGAACGTTGGCACCTTGTCTAGGTCCCAAGGGCGTCCTGTAGTAGCTTTGCTATCAGTCTAGTGAAAAAGTAACCCTCAATCTAATTGTATAATTTTAGAGATGAAACGATTTTATCTTTCCAGTTTACTTCGACGTGCCAGCCATCATCAACTTGGTCGATTTGGTGAACTTGCATGCGTATGACTTTGAGACTCCTGCTCGTAACCCGAAGGAAGCCGACTACGCCTCCCCTACTTATGCTCCTCAGAACCGTAACCCACTCCTGAACGTTGACTCTTCCGTTGGTTACTGGTACGTAGAAAAAAAAAACCGGCCAAGTGCGAATCAGACTCGCCGATGCCGAACTAACCTTACCTACTAATATTATAAACGCGAAAGTTTGTAAGAATGTATGGATGTATGTCTGGATGTGTGGATCTATTTTGATGAAACTTTACAATAATAGGTATAGCTTAAACGTCAGAATAACATATAGCCTATAATTTTGAAGATATTGTGAAAAGTAGAACTAACCATGCTCAAAAAACGTCTATAAAACGACAAAAAGTCATGTTTGTTGTTTGGGAGCCCCCTTAAACATTTATTCTGTTTGTTAGTTTATGTTGCTATAGCGGCAAAAGAAATACATCATCCGTGAAATTTTCAACTGGCTTACTGTCACGGTTCATGAGATATAGCCTGGGACAGAAGGACGGACAGCGGAATCCCAGTAATAGGGTTTCGTAGGGCATTCTTGAAATGAACCAAATAATTATTTAATTTATTGATGACATGCAGAATAGTTCCATTATTGGCACACATGAATTCCGAAATATTTGGTTAAAATCGATAATTTATACATGCATAATGCATTTGTAGGTGCTTGTCGTTTAACATAATTGTGTAAGCATATTGTGGGTGAATCTGAATGAGTTTGGGTATATAAGGGGGGCTATACAAGGTGCCAACGTTGGCAATAAAATCTATGGGATTTGACATTCGAGAACAACTGTCACATACGTCACAAACGTTCGCCGATGTCAAATCCCATACAATATGGTCGTTTCGTTTAACGTTAACGTCGAACCTTGTATACGACCCAAGATGACATTGTTATAATGTAGGATATTAATAAATGATATTTAGCAAGATTTGATTTAAGAGGGGTGTTGAAATAACAAATGGCCTTGTTCCAATAGATTAAGTCTCTGATATGCTGATATATATATCATGGACCATGACTCCGATAATAATTAATGATTTTATTATTGTTTATTCCCGATCGATAGGCTATAGGCATATTTTATAACGAGACTGTGTTAAATACTCATCGGACGCAGACTAAGAAGACTTCGTGGATTCTACCCACGAAGTCTTCTTAGTCTGTGCTAGTCTCTAGGCAATTATAATTCCGAGCTCTGTATCATCACAACCCCGTATTATTTTTAACCCCCGATGCAAAATCGACGGGGTTATAACTTCGATGTGTCTGTGTGTGTATGTGTCTGACTGAGTGTGAGTCTGTCTGTGGCATCGTAACTCCCGAACGGATGTGTGTGTGTGAATGTGATTTTAATTCTGTTTTTTTGTAACGATGGAGGTTTAGTCGAGAAAGTTATTAGCTATATTTGATGAAAATCAGTTTAGCCATCTAATAGTTATTGGGGGTGAAAACGAAAATGTACCCGAGTGGGGTATCAAATAAAAGAGGATCAAGTGTACATTACAAAATTTAATTAAAACATAAGAACACTTTCAAGCGTCTTATGCGGCTAGCGTCCTCACTGGTAGTCCTCACGTCCAATATTATAGTATATAATTTGGATTTTCTAGGCTTCAGCAAGGTGCCCCTAGCAACAAGCTCGTCGTGGCCATCACCACTTTCGGACGCACATGGAAACTGGATTCCGACAGTGAGATCTCTGGGGTTCCTCCTCTACACGCCGACGGACCTGGCGAAGCTGGTAAATAAACCCATTATTACCTACGTCACTAAAGTATTATTAACTTCTTATTTAAAAAAATATTTAATGACTTGACAGAAATATGGAATGAGATTAGTAACAAATCTCCGCATGTATTTAGTTAAAGTATTGACAACCCTATTTTCGGAATATACGACAAAGTGTGGAATAATGTCGACCTTCACGCGGCGCCAAAGAGCTCAATTTCGGCTATTCTGTGCTGGTACATACAGCGCCATCTATACCTAACATTTGATACTAACCCCAAACAACGATCTATCAGTATCGAGTATGGTCAATAATTATCAACTGGATACTCGATATATTGCTTGCAGTTCGGTAGACATTGATTAATAGAGCAGTAGATCTGCACATTTACGCATGAGCTGCTATCTATTATGTACCCATTAGATACTGTACATCCTGAGGCGACAATATGTTCCCTGACGTAATTATACACCGAACTGGTACTATTCTACGGTAATGGAAATGGAGATTTCGCGAGACTATCAATTAATAGTTGAATACCGTTGGAACATTTCTGGTACCTGCTTAGAACTATTCCGCAACATCAATTAATGCTTTAGTGTAACTTGCCATGTAGACGTACCTACATCTAAAGGGAGTTAACTCAAAAAAGGGTATTTTAAGGAGAGGTAAAAAACTGATTAATATTTCCAAATGCTCGCAATAGTTTTTTTTTATATGAAGCTAGAAGGGTTACTTTAAATTTGTTTTATTGGAAGTACAGCAAACCCTCCCTGGGTTTGGTGTAATGAATTCGATGGTGCAGCTGTAGGCTTGAGTTATGCATAACTCAAGCCTACAGCTGCAGTGCTAGAAAACAAAACACCCAAGACTGATAAAATTGCTTACTACTTACTTGACCGACATAGTCCTTAGCAGAATTCGTACCCGTGACTTTCGGTTCGTATTCAGGGAGTTTGAGCGCAAAAATAACATGAGTGTTTTGTTTACAGGTCAATACACCAAAACCGAGGGTATCCTCAGTTACCCAGAAGTCTGCGCTAAATTGATCAATCCCAACAACCAGAAGGGTATGCGACCCCATCTGAGAAAGGTGACTGACCCCAGCAAACGCTTTGGTAAGTGTGACCTATATTTTATTTATTTAAGTTAAGGTTCACTTTCACGCAATTAGAGGTTAATGCATTCATTAAGCTATCAACATCGTCTGTTAGGTACTTTTCTGTGCAACATATTATTATTGTAATGAAAGATTGAAAATAACTTATAAGCATTTATGCGTCTGGTTGTTAGACAAAATAATACGTAAACTACATTAACTATGTTATTTAAGTATGTACTCAAGTTTACTTTTAAAGTTATAATTATGAACTTTTAAAAAAGTACATGATAGTGTTTAATAGCAAATTGAAAATGCAAAGATGTGACCTAGGTACCACAGATCCATTGCATATACAAATTCTAGTATCGTATACAGAGTATGTTTTATTGTGCAATGCAATTTCATATGTATTTGACTAGAACTTGCTAGGTGCTGACACGTCGTACGGAGCGAGTAGGTAATGCAATTATAACACGCGTGCAGCTTGTCGTATTTCAGACTGAATCGTATATTCTCCAGTTGAAATCTTACTTGAGATCCATAAAGTTAAAGTTATCAAGATAGGAAATAATCGAAACTCCAGTGGTATAAAGATGATTAAAATCACAGATGTATCGATCGAAAATCGATTGATACAACATAGTAAACATACTATATAAAGTTATTTAACCTTACTTTCGAATTTGCAATAAATGGCGTAAAATTTTCGCAAATGACCCTTTGACATTCAAATGCGCTACTAAAGTTTCGTTTTAATAAATAAAATTGCTACGCCGCACACCGGACGACGGTCTCTCCGGATGGACAAAATTTATACTGACTTTTTTTATGAAAAAGTTAATCCACGATATTGTCTTACATTTTTGATATTGCTTCGGATTAGCTGCCAGTTTGGATTATTTGAATTTTCAGAGATGGCCTTAACGAAGGACGCAGATTTGTCTCATATTTTCGGTTGGTACACATTTACGCTGTCCCGTTGTGTTTTTGTACTTCAGTAGCTTGATTTTGCTGATGCTGGTTATTGTGTCTGACTTGTTTTGTGTAAAATAATTAATGCACAATATTCACAATATATGTTAATTTAAGATCAGTTCAGATTTGACGAATTACAAGTTTAGTTAATTCTACCATGACAGGAGTAGACGTACCTATATAATGAATGAGATTTAAGAAATCTCATTCATTATATAGGTAGGTATTGAACTACTTTTTTATGATTTTTTTGTTAATAGATTTGTCGTTAAATACATAATAAGAAAAAAATAGCGCGGGTTATGAGACTTTGAATTGGTTGATTCTTATATATTTTCTAAGTATTAGATATATTATATCTCTAAAAACACAAACAATACAGTCCCAGCATGAATTTTATGTTGCACAATTTTATTGTACCTACAACACTTAGTTAACTTATTAACTTATTTTTGTAATAACATAAGACTAGCTTATTCCGTTGGTCACCCTCGACTGCCGTTATTTGTGCACCGTTCGTTGACCTCTCACCCTCATACGTTGCCTCGCTGCCCTAAGCTAATCTATTTAAAATGTGCTTTGTAAAATGTAATAAGTACCTACTGTGAAGTAGGTAAAAAACACATTTTATAACTTTAGTAAGTTTTCTGTTTTGGAACTCGGGAGTTTACGCTGAAATCACAGCTTTAGCATGCACGATTTTGAGACTTATTCTTATGGTGTTAACATTTTTTTTTCTTACAGGTACATACGCGTTCCGCCTTCCTGATGACAGCGGCGAAGCTGGTCTCTGGGTGACCTACGAAGACCCCGACTCTGCTGGTCAGAAGGCTGCATACGTCAAGTAAGTTGTCAAAGTATAGTATAATGTAATCATAGTAATGTCCTTTTTATTAAAGAGTTCATGGCCAATTGTGACCCCTTTTCTATAAAATCATAATGTATGTTTTATCATTTATATCATTAACTAGCGGCCCCGGCAGACGTCGTCCTGCCCGTCCGATTGTTTCGTCAAAGATCTGTCAAAGACTTCTGTCACTTCTTCATAAGGCTTCATATTTTATCCGTTTTTTTACACATTTTCCACTGTTTCTTCGCTCCTTTTGGTCGCAGCGTGATGTTATACTTATAGCCTAAAGCCCTCCTCGATAAATGGTCTATCCAACAAAAACATTTTTGAATTCGAACCAGTAGTTCCTCGTTTTTTACACATTTTCCACAATAATAACAAAAAAAGAACTTTTGAATTCGAACCAGTAGTTCCTGAGATTAGCGCGTTCAAACAAACAAACAAACAAACTCTTCAGCTTTATAATATTAGTATAGATTGAAAACATTATCGGGTTTCAGTTATTTTATCTAGGACTATAATAATATATTGTTTGTTTTGTAGCAATTATTACACATTAGAATAAAACTTTATAATGAAGTTAAATGCGTGACAGTAATTTTATTTTAAAGTCATAATATGTTTGACAAAACAATTTCTAATACAACAAGGACTTCGTACTCACTTATAGACTGATTGACATACGGACTAAAAGACAATTATCCAGCGTCTGGTCTATACGAGGACCTAATTGATACAGTTCCTAATTATTACTAACTGCCTAACCTTAGTAGTGGAGTCATTGAAGCATTATTGGTCCGATTTTTTTTACTGTGAACCGAATTGCATACAATTTTGGAATTAGGTTCATCTTACCCTTAAGTTCAAAAGTGAAAATGATTTGAACTCTTGTTTACACCCCTTAAAAATAATAGGCGGAGTTCAGATCATTTTCACTTTTGAAGTTAAGGGTAAGATGAGCCTAATTCCAAAAATTTCATGCAAATCGGTTCACAGTAAAAAAATTCGGAGGTAAGACCGTATTTTTCGCTTCAATGACTGTACTATAGTTAGGTTGTTCGTAGTTGCAACCAACTAGAAAAAAAACGAATAAAAACAACTAACAAATAGTTACGTTTGATTAAAATGCATTTAAAAAAAATATATATAAAGATATTATGTTAAGGGTTAACGACAAAGGTTTGCTAAGTATTAATAAAAAAGAAAATGCACATTAACAGCCTGTATTGCACTGCCTAAGTTCCTAAGCTATGTACTAGTTTTTTTAAAATAAAATGTCTAATTAAACTAACCGACAAGTCAAATGATATTAATAGATTAATGTAAGTTATCTGTCTGAAGACTAATACAATCAAAGCAAATTGCTGACAAACACGTAAGTTACTTTTCTGTCCTCTGACCAGAAAGCGCCAACTTTGTGGCCGCTGCGCTAAATTAAATTGCCGCTTTCTGGCTTCATCAAACAGAAAAATAGTATACTGACCTCGGCCAGTAAAGTAGCCTTAAATCACATTTTTGTCAACCTCGGCTTCGCCTCGGACGACAATTACATGTGGTCTGAGACACTTTTTATTTTACTGGCCTCGGTGCGTAATGTACTATTGACGTTTTACAATAATAATTTCAAACAGGCATAATGCATTAACTCACTTGCAATAATTGGTCCAGTATTATTCCACCTGTTAAGTATAACGAGGTCAGCTTGAGATGTCTTGAAGGAAATCAAGAGTTTTATTTATAAAACACTAGCTTCTGTCCGCGACAACGTCCGCGTGGAACTCCTCCTTTTTTGCAGTCGGTTAAAGTAACCTATGTTCTTTCTCAGGCTTCAGAATTTCTTTGTACCAAATTTCATTTAAATCGGTCCAGTAGTTTTAGCGTGAAAGCGTAACAGACAGACAGAGTTACTTTCGCATTTATAATATTAGTAGGGATGTTCGCCCGTTGAAAACTTCTCGAACTTCTTCTCGTCCTAACTAACCTAACTAATACAAGTGGTGATTAAGCGGAAACCTTTCAATTGAGCTAATAACCTCAATTGACTGGCCCTTGCTGTATATTACGGCAATTGAAGATCGTTACATTGCGTATCTTGATTGAAACTGTCAAATGAACTGCGTATTTTTATCAGGCTCTCTCGTAGTCTGCATATTTTGGGTACATCCAGACAGTGTTTTGTTCACATTCCAAAGCATGTAAAAGCTTGGTTTAGACAGTTTTATGTAATGACTAGCGGCCCCGGCAGACGTCGTCCTGCCCGTCCGATTGTTTCGTCAAAGATCTGTCAAAGTCTTCTAACTGTCACTTAATGAATAGTAATTCTTCATAAGGCTTCATATTTTCCCCGTTTTTTACACATTTTCCACTGTTTCTTCGCTCCTTTTGGTCGCAGCGTAATGTTATATAGCCTAAAGCCTTCCTCGATAAATGGTCTATCCAACAAAAAAAGAATTTTTCAAATCGGTGAAGTAGTTCCTGAATCGATTAGCGCTTTCAAACAAAAAAACAAACTTTTCCTCTTTATTATATTAGTATAGAAGTATAGATAATGATATCTGTATCAGGATAAGAATAAAATCGATAATAATATTATAAAAAAAATCGAGACTCCAGTGGGACTCGAACCTACAATTATGTTTTCGCGCTGCACATTCTGGCTTCACTATGGTGTTCCAGCTGGAGTGGGAGTGTCTTGGTACTTTCTTGTTTAAAATCGAAATTGTTGATTGATACATTATAGTAAACATTTAGTTTTATTTAAATATTGAAAACCAAGAGTTTTCAATGTATTACATTTTCTTACGTCCAACTATTGCGCTGTATAAGGGTTGCATAAGATAGTTACTATCTGTTACGTAACAGCTTATAAGGGATTTATCTGCTAGCTGGGAAGCATTGGTAGACTTTGTCATTGTTATTTGAATTTATTTCCGTAGTCTATATATATGACGGCCTGTTGGTCTAGTGGTCAGAGGCCCTGGTTGCGGGTTCGAATCCCGCTAGGGGCAGAAATGTCAATGTGATGAGCACTGGCATCTGTACCTGAGTCTTGGATGTCTTATATGTATTTATGTATATTTATCCGTTGTCTAGTACCCATAACACAAGCTTTGCTTAAAATGGGACTAGATAATTGGTGTGAATTGTCCAAAGATATTTATTTATTTATTATTTATTATATCATGCGCGTGCAGTGGGGGGAGCGTAAGTATAGCGCTAGGGTAGGCTTCATACATTAGCGACACTGTGCCTATATGGAATGCACGCCCTTGATATATGATATGAAAATATTTTCCTCTTTTTCAGGTCTAAGAATCTCGGCGGAGTTGCTATTGTGGATCTGTCTATGGATGACTTCCGCGGTCTCTGCACCGGTGATAAGTACCCAATTCTGCGCGCCGCAAAATACCGTCTTTAAAACCTCTAAATTTTCATCCATTTTACACAGGCTGTTATCGAAAGATCTAATGTTAATGCCATAAGTTATATTTAAAAGTGTTATCCAATTAGTTATTTTAAGTCATTTTCTGTTTATTCATAGAATTTAATTGACTGTTTTTTTGTTTATTTGACAAACTGGTTTTGTTTCAATACATTCGACTGTTTACTTTTCTATTGATTATGACTCGATGTGCAAGTTAACGATGTAAATTTCTTCTTTGATATCTTTCATTCTATCTTTGAATTTCAATTATTTTAAGTATACTTTTCACAGTAGTTTTTGTGTCAACTTTAATTCTCTTACTTTACTTTCTCTATTTCATAATATGAAAACATGATTTTACATATTTTCAAGATACGACATGTGATTGACACAGAAAAAAATATAGAACAATAAAGAAGTATAATAATATAAATAAATTGTTTTATTTAATTCTTTGCTATAATATACTACGCACTAATCTCGTCCTTTAGTTAACAACATCGATCAAGTTATCTAATAGTGGAAATTAATTAAAGTAGGTATTTAATTTGGGTGACGATAAATAATTTACGCTGGGTTGTTAGCTAAGGGACTAATACATACATAAGTAGGTATATAATATACATAATATGTAATATTATATACCTACTTAGATTAAGATAATTGTGTAATAATTAACAATGATATAGCTAGTTAACCAATGACAATTATGCGTTGCAGTGCTTGCTTCGGAATAACTATTTCAAGAGCTAATGCTAACGAACCGCGCAATCGTTCGGCTGTCGAACTAAAACACGTAAAAGGGTGGTACAAGTGATCCGATGTCCTACAACGTAATAAGTACACCTGGGTTGCTGGAATCTGCAATGGGTGATAGAAATGAGGTCTTCCTCAAAAAAGGACTATTTGTAGTAGTGAACGTCTTTCGGTTGAAAATGACGACGAATGAGAATTATAATTTGTACAAACCTTAAGGAATACCTATAGCCTACTATAGAACTCTTCTTTTTAAATATTTATTTTATCTAAGACTTATCAATATTATGAAATAAATATTTTATTATTTTCGAAATAATGACGAGTGAAGAAATCGTCCAATATCAAACAAGAGTTATCACATTTGGTATTCGAAATCGTAAAAAATAAATCATAAAATCACGGACCCGGTATTGATATGTTGGGTTTGGGTTGGCTTTATACTAATACCTTACGATGCACGTTTTATGACACGATATTTATACTTTTTATTGCTTCCATTCTGAATATGTTTATGCACATTCGTCCGTTATTTAAAATAATATATCAGCTTTCATGAGTTTGAGAACATCCTCTTATATTGCCTATACTCTACAGGTACCTATGTTGCTTAAATTTGGTTTGCAAACGTCTTAGACATACCTATAATCTTTTTCGATTTGACAGCTATTCGTATTGCCCACAAATCACCTTTAGATTAACGTAAGATTATAATCACAAATAAAATTAACGTTGATGACATTTTTCTGACGAACTTTGTCAAAAGTTGGCAAATCCCATTAAACAAAAAGATAGCAAAGGAAAAGATGAATCAGATTTAAATTTACTTATCAAGCAAATGGGACAGGGAAAAGTATATAAGTAAGTAATTAAAGGTCTTTTTTAGAACAGGAAAATTGTTGACTCCACTAATTCAGAGACGTAATTATCTTATAGCTTCTCATTTGCTCTTTCCCGAATTCACGCTCGGATGTCGATTTACCCTTATTAGGTACAACGCCATCTGTCGGCACTTAAGAAAATTAGTCGTTTGCTTTATAGTGAGTCTCGCCTCGCTCATTAAGCCCAGAGAAGTAGCAACTCACTTAGCTACTTAAGTCAATACAGCTTCTTATAAAGGTTTCATAGATGAATATGCCTTAGTCATTTTCAAATGTGATGAATATAATAATATGTTAGTCATTTTCAAGTGTGTTTGATGCATATCTGATATATTAGTAGTAAGTAATTTAATAGGTACTATAATATTAAAAACCGTTGCATAATTATAAACTCATGTCAATTAATGTTAAGCCGCTTAATATATTTGATGGCACCTTGATGCGTTGAGTAAACACATCTAAGGAAAATTTTAATGTGACCTGCGTAGTAATTTTCTATTGTTTTTCATGTTATTTCAAAAAAGAGTACGCCAAGCTGTCACAACGACTTAAATGTCACCTTTCTGCTAATATTTTAGTGGCATTTCCAAATTGTTATAGTTTTTTTCTACAATTATCGAGTATGTTAATTCGGTCGCTTACTGGTTCCTTCTTACGTCCTAACTTGTTTATGTCCAAGGTGCTTTATAAACATACAAAGATCTGTCCGTCAGGAAAGAAATCCAAATCTGGTGACAAAGGACCTTGCTCATCCAAATGCGGCGACAGCTCAGGAAAAGATGATGGCGCTGTTAAACGCGCAGAAAGGTCTGGCAAATGTAGAATAGGATTCGTCCCAGAGGAATGGTTCACTTTCTTTTATCCAAAAACAGGAGTCTCCGGCCCTTACCTTTTCGGTTTAATGCTCGGTAACTACTTAGTGAGCAAAGAAATTTTTATAATGGAACACGAGTACTACTTAGGACTATCAGCCATAGTCGTTTTAGTATACGTAACCAAGAATCTAGGCCCATCTATCGGCGAAAGTCTTGATAAAGAAGTTGATTCCATTGTAACTAGCTGGCAGAAGGGTAGGAATGATGATATAGCCGAATGCGAGAATACCATTAAGATGAATAAAAAAGCTCAATGGCAAGCTGAAGGACAAAAAGTGTTGATGGACGCGAAGAAAGAAAATATCCTGATGCAATTAGAAGCAGCTTATCGTGAGAGATCAATGATGGTGTATAAGACGGTTAAGGGTCGGATGGATTACCATGTGAAGAGACACCGAGCCGAAGCTCGAATACATCAAAAGTGGATGATAGGTTGGATCTTAGACAATGTTATGAAATCTATTACGCCAGAGTTTGAGAAGCAGGCTTTGAACAGTGCCATAAGCGATCTTGCAGCAGCGGCTAGCCGTGCTTAATATATAATATGTGTTATTGTAACAGAACCTTATCGTATATTTCTTGTAATAAAAAAGGTATAAAGGCATCTAGTTGTAAATATATTGTTTTTTTTATTGCTGTTATATAGTTATGTATTATTTACTTTGTAGGTGGTAGAAGTATTGAAAAATGAAACGTTGGGTTTCTGGTTTGAGTATATTATTTGTTTTCTGCATAATGGGTATAGATATGAAGAAAAAACGTGCAGAAACAACTACTGTAGAATCGGAAGAACAAACGACTAGTGAGTGTCCATGGTGTTTATTTTTGTATGACTCGCCGATGTATATAAGAGACAAGAGTGTATACTGAATAGTTTTGTATAAAGTTGTACTTAAAATAAAGAGTAACGTAAAGTAAATAAGTCTACTTGATACAGTTAGCATCAAATATAATTATTGTCACATGTCCCAATGGCACAGTCCCTTGTGTAGGTACTATGTGTACCAAACCTACTTAATTGGTTTCAAAACGATCCCAATTGGAATGAGTCAAAACGCTAAAGCGATGTCTGTGAATCTGTTACGATACAATTGTATTGAAACCAGTTCAATCGGCTTCATTTGAAAAGCAAATAAGGCAATTCGCGATACCAAAGCAAACATTTGGAAGCTTATCAATTGGTATCGTTTTCAAACCAATCTTTTCACAATCAGGGGGTAGGTGTCAAGACCTACAGTATATTTGATGATTTAACTTATCTAATTACAAACAGAAAATATTTTTAGAATATGCCAGCATTAAAAACTATGATTGGGATTTGTTTTGTAAATTTCAATCGAATGGATATGACTGCAGCAAAGATGGGCATGGATCTTCCAAGTAAGTACACCCTTTGCACAACTTCATCTGAATTTTTACTTTCTCATGTGTTGTATTTTGTAATAAAAAAACTAAAGCTGTATTCTTCTTTGGAATCAGGATAGTTTGATTCCCGAGGACATTATGATATATGATACAGAATTTAATTTAACCAAAAAACTTAACAAAAATATTAGTGTAGACGCAGTAATATTTCAATTACAACAACTGTCAAATTAATTGGTTAATGTAGCGCTGCTTTGCCGGGCAGAACGACCTCTGCCGAGACCACTAGTCTTTTATAAAATAAAATGTAAAAGGATTTTCCGAATAATGTGTAAGTACATCGTCTATGTACCATCCTATGATGAATAACTGTTCAACAGATTCTATTTTGATGTAAAGATGGATGATTGCAAGACATTTCAATATGGGGGTTGTAAGAATAACAGAAATATATTTGATTCACTTACTGCTTGTAAAGATCAATGTCGCGGTGAGTATGAAAAATTCGTCTCCTGTCAGCACAAATATTTTAAATAAGCTATCCAAAGGCTGTAGGTATAATCGTTCTTATACAGTCTGCTTGGGAATTACCGCGAATGAAATATGACCATTGACCACGACATTGTATTCGTGGATGACAATTCCATACATACATACATTTGCTATTGTTTACTACTCTCTTTAGTATTGGCATTTATCTAGGCTCATGGGAAGTTATGTGGTGAGCTGTTTTCTTAAGCTTATGCCAATTGCATACATTTTGCATTCGATTATATAATTTAAGGTAAGAGCGTATTAACTTGCAATGTAGGTAAGTATGTAAAATGAAGGTAGGTGAAATCTAGCAACTAAATTTTGAAGCATATATCTTTAACCGTTTGAGTTTAAATGATAATGCTACTGTATGACGTCATTTAAACCAAATTAATGGGATGCAATGGGGATGGAAAACCACGTCTACAAATATACCCGAGTGGGGTATCAAATGAAAAAGGATCACTATGTATTTTTCTGTCCTCCGGCCAGAAAGCGCCAACTTTGTGGCCGCTGCGCTAAATGAAATTTCCGCTTTCTGGCTGCGTCGAACAGAAATATAGTATACTGACCTCGGCCAGTAAAATAAAAAAGCCTCAGATCACAATTTTGTCAACCTCGGCTTCGCTTCGGACGACAATTACATGTGATCTGAGACATTTTTTATTTTACTGGCCTAGGTGCGTAATGAATGTACTATTAAATATTGGTTAGGTAGTTCTAAAATTATCTCCAAAAAAGCTTGTTCTTTTAAAAATATATATTTAGATTGTAAACTATCGATTATTTTCCAGAAAGTGGAGTTCATGTGATAGGTTTAAATTACACTGCGAATATATTTTGTCGATTGCAACCAGATTTTGGCAATTGCGAGGATTATCAGCCCATGTAAGTATAAAATTAAAAAAAGTTTGTACTTATGTACAACTGTAAAGATCTATTCACAAAGTCGTGGTTAAATTTTTTATAACTTTGACATCGTCTGCGTCGATAAGTCAGTCATTAAATCGGTTTCTCCCGTTTTCTATACTAATGTAATAAAGAGGAAAAGTTTATTTGGATTTAGATAACTCCTAAACGACTAGACCGATTTGAAAAATTCTTTCACTGTTGGGAAGGTACACTATTCCCGAATGACATAGGCTATAAAAAAAGGGATCGGGGCGAAGCCGGGGCGGGCCGCTAGTTTTATATACTTATAGGTATGTTGTCGGAACAGAGTCCATAATTTTATGTTAAATTTTAAATTACATGGTTATTTGGAAAATCACCTTACTATTCCGTGTGGTAAGCGTATTTAGCTTTAATCGGATAATATCTATAATTCCCGTATTCACAGGGAGGGTTTGGAATTTCTGTGTGTATTAAATGTTACTATTAATGCCAGAATTGTATGTGAAATTGTTAAACCTGAAATTAATGCGGATTTTAGTAACTCTTCTCAGATAATCCAGGAATATAAGTCAAATAAGGGCAAGAAATATGGTTAAATGTCAAAAAAATCTATTTTTCTTATTGGAATCCCGTATTTTTATTTTTGGCTGACGTTTCGGAGCTTTTACCGATTCCATAATCGTAGCACGACTCATCGATATTCCGTATCTCTCTGACGTCAGCCAGTAAAATAAAACATGCGAGTTATCCGTCTATATATATATAGTTGTTTCATTTAACCGCGAACGCAACAGAAATGATAACTATTTTTCTATCTTATACTAGCTAACCCAGCGAACTTCGTACCGCGTATACAGTGTTTTCTTTCTTTTTTTTTTCCAAGTTCTCTCACCTTTTAAACCTTCCCTGGAGTTCTACAAACATTTTAAAACTAAAATCAGCCAAATCGGTTCAGCCGTTCTCGAGTTTTAGCCAGACTGACGAACATCAATTCATTTTTATTTATATAGATAGATTATGAAGATAATGTTTGTTTGTTATAGGTTTTATTTTGATTTAACGACACATAATTGCAAGGGCTTCAGTTACAGTGGATGTGGCGGCAACCAAAACAGGTTTAAAACGGCTCACATATGCAACGCTATATGCAGTCCAGCTGTTGAATATTAAATTGGATTTTCAATAAAATTTCTCTTATTAATCGAGTAGTTTTCTTACTGCACCTATATAACTCTAAGATCTAGATATAAAGGAACCTAACTGAAAAACATGAAGTTCTTAATTATGCACACCATTAAATTCCTTACAGCAAGACCTACCTGCCACTAAAACAGATTTATTCATATGAAAAGCCTAATCTGTAGTACAGAAAACCTCTTTTAGTGCAAATGGATGCAGCGAAAAACTGATTAATATGTTATGCGAGTTAAATCTGTTAATAGTTGTTTCATTCCAATGTGTAATAACCGCAAAGGCATCAGAAATTATTATGATTATTACCTGGGTATGTATTAATTAGTTAATAATTTCTGATGCCTTCGCGGTTATTACACATTGGAATGAAACAACTGTTAACGGATTTAGGTAACTCGCGTATTTTTATTTTATTTTATTAGCTGACGTTTCGGATTCTTTACAGTTTCCATAATCGTAGCACGACTGAGCTGACAATAGTCTAACGCTAAAAGCTATTAATTAGTTTTTCGCCTTTCCTGAAAAAAAAATATTTTTGAGTTGCCTCTTTAGATCTGATGCGATATATCTTTTTATGCATGTTTCAGTAAATTTCGTACCTACGGCTTTTCCGCGTAATTTCCATCCGAATTTTGTAAATTTATCTGAACTTAATATGCAGTTATTTTGCTATTCTAGGGCGTTGACTGAACATATTCAACAAAACACTTGTTATAAAAATCGATTTTGCCATTCTTGAACTCTGAATGGTGTAACTAACCCGATTTTGTTTTATATATTTATATTATATATCCAAATATTCTGTCTGCGATCCTTTATTTTGCAAACAGCGGTTTGCCAAAAAATCTCATGCGTTTGAAAATATTTGCCTATTTTATGCAGAAAGCAGTAATAGTTTGTATCAAACATTGACGTACACGTATAAAACATAAAACATACCAAACAAAGAATATTACCAATGAAAAATTTGGTGAATTGAATTGCATGTTTCTTCAAACGTTTTTGAACCTTTTGATCTGTTTAAACATACTTTAAGAGTGAAGGGAGCTTCTGTAATCTTTGTATGGTTTATTTAAGATGCGGCTTGGGAACGTCTTAGGTCAGCCAGGGTAACAACCCCATAAACGTTTCATCAGGCCGCTCGCGTTATAGCCTCGCTTTTATCGCTGAAGCCTGAAGGAATATGCTGGATATATTCAGTATTATTCAGCACAACTACCGTACGAGCAGCAAATATAGGTTTGACAATTTCTTTATCACTATATAGGTATCCAGTACCTATAAAACAAAGTCGCTTTTTCTGTTCCTATATCCCTATGTACCTACGCTTAAATCTTTAAAACTACGCAACGGATTTTGATGCGGTTTTTTTTAATAGATAGATTGATTCAAGAGAAAGATTTATAGCACCCGTGTGAAGCCGGGGCAGGTCGCTAGTTAATTCAATTAAGTACCAACTGAAATTCAGTATGCTTAGCGTGCTTCAGTTATCGTAATTATATTGAAGTTAACGATTATATAGCGTGGTGTTGTTTGTATGTATTTATGTATACATGTAGTTATCCACGGTTGCTTAGTACCTATATTGCAAGGTTTGCTTAGTTTATGACTAGATCTTTAAGCGAGAATTGGCCATGGATATTTATAATTTGTTATTATACATATATGAAATTATATATTTACTGGTTGTTCTTTGTTACTATTTTCAAACAAATATTATCAGTATCGGTTCTCGTTTGTTTTATGATTTGACGATGCTTTATTTATTAAAGAAGTGCCTAATAGATTACATAGTTATAGATTTGCTATTCATAAAATACTAGGCGCTTGTACGGTACCGTAATGTCCATGTAGCTGATGCATGTTTCATACCAGAATATTTTATACAGTCAGAAGTCATAACAGGGAATATTTAAGTAATATTCATTAAGCTTAGATGTCTAGGTATGTCTGTGTGAGTTAACATTGTCTATATATTAACTATTATATAAGTACTAGCTATTGTTAGCTTTTGTAAAATATTTCATGAAGATAAGTAGTAAATTAATATTTTGGAATGAAACAACTGTTAACGGATTTAACTCGCGTATTTTTATTTTATTTTATTAGCTGACGTTTCGGATTCTTTACAGTTTCCATAATCGTAGCACGACTGAGCTGACATCTAGTCTAATGCTAAAGTGATTTATACAGTTATGCAAACTACCTTATATTTAAATTACAAATTTTCAAAAACTACCCTATTCTGAATTATGAAATACTAAAGTTACATTTCACGCAAAAAATTTTTTTTTACTATTATACAGTACACGTCAGCTAATAAAATAAAATAAAAGTACGCGAGTTAAATCCGTTAATAGTTGTTTCATTCCAATGTGTAATAACCGCGAAGGCATCAGAAATTTTTATAATTAATATTTGTCAAGTTGAAATTAAACTTTGTAGCTGATGTTATCTAAGTCGAATAAAATGTAAGAAAATAAAAAAAGACCGCGTGTGCCGGTGGGAGGGTACTACGATTCTGGACAAAGACGAAAAAGTAATGTCGGATTTAAAAAAAATAGTGTTAGGTCTTGTAAATTGACTGTTCAGTAATCTTAAGTTTCATATATGTAATTGAACGAAAAGATAATTGCCTATACTAATATAATAAAGAGCTCCAAATCGACTGAACCGAATTTAAAAATCCTTTCACTATTGGGAAGCTGCATTATTCCCGAAGGACATAGGCTATATTGAACTTTAAAAAAAGGGATCCGTGCGAAGCCGGGGCGGACCGCTAGTACAAAATATTTAAGCAGTATTTGTTGTATTTACAGGTAATTGAGCTCGATGCTGAACAAGAAGATTGTTTTCCTGTATATTACCAAACCGGCCAAGGAAAAAGGGAAAGCGACACGTGACTTAATCTAGCTCTGTGAGTAACGAAATTATTACAATCCAATTTACCAAGTTTTCCGCAAACAGACTATAAAATTACATTGCGGTTACTGAAATTTTCCGTGGCGGCGTTTAGGTACGTGTATCGTAAGGCGGCAAGGATCGAACGCATTTGTTGTTAAAACGTGCCTATACTACCAATGTTCAGTTTCACAGAAACCACGGGTACCTATAGGTTGTTTGAAACGGGAACACCTGGAACAGTTCAGTATCCCTACTATATTATCTATACTAATATTATTATTATAAAGAGGAAAGGTTTGTTTGTTTTTTTGGATTGAATAGGCTCCAGAACGGCTGGACCAATTTGAAAAATTCTTTCACTGTTGGAAAACTACACTATTCCCGAGTGCTGTGGCATAGGCTATAAAAAAAGGGATCCGGGCGAAGTTGGGGTGGGCCGCTAGTTTCTATACATTTAAAACGTTGATTGACATGAAATTTGTATAAAATTGGAGGAGTAGATAGTGTGAAGCCTGGGAACCTAGGATAGATTTATAAGAGTTCAGGATTTGTTGTTTTTTTTTTGCAGAAATTCTACAAAGACGAAGTAATCCATGCAGCATGTAGATACGTTCTATATAAGCTATGAAAAGGTGGCTGTAAAAGTATTATACAGCCTTTGTAGAGCCTTACATAGTAATCTCAGTATATTACAAGCTCCATAGTATAACGTCGTTTATAATTAGCAGAGTAGATCACCTCGCTCGGCACAAGTTCGTGGAACGAGGCGAGGTGACGCCGATCTGGTGCCGAGTTGACATGTGTGCGACTTCCCAGGCTCTCGTGCGGGTGTTAAGCTGTCACAGCTTGTCTATAAGCGGTTTCCAATATTGTATCGTAGTTTGCTAAAGCATACTGAAGACTAGTTCTGGCTTATCGTCTATTCTAATACGAGCAATAGGCTTGTTGCCTGGCTGATAGGTTGTTTTGCCGTGCTAACGATAAACGTAGTAAGTACATATGAGTTTCATATAAAATTCGTAAATTTGTCTCGTGAAGAAGACTCGTGACGTCACTCAAAATTCGAAATAAGAGTCTATTTTTTTTGTTGGATAAAGATTACAAAATAATAGCATGTTAAATTATCAATAGCCGTCGCGTCGCGAAACAATGTCATAAAATAATTTTCGCTAAAGAATATAACCAAAAAATTTCATCAAGTATACGTATACATTAATTATAATCTATAAATTATCCATGTGAACAGTACCTCCTTAAATCTATTTCATCTCACATCCCATTTAATTACAAATCTAATAGTGTATTTCAAATTCAATTAAACGTGAAATTGTATGAAAATATTAGCACATTCTATTCAATTTGAACGTTACAAATAATTACACAATTGTTGTGTAAAGACGAAATACGTTCGCTAGCAAGGGCGCGCTTTATATATAGGCATAGTTTGATAAATAAATGTATGACCCTGGCGTGTTTATTAATATTATTTGCATCTCTCAATGCACGCGCATGCTAGATGCTAGTAAGTGTTAATTTCTATCTACTAACAATTTGTACCCGTTTCTTGCCTACCCTTTCGCGGGTGCGGTGACAGAAAAACCCCTATTAACCCAGCTGTTCCATTTTAAATAAAAATAGGAACACTGCCGAGAATATTCATGAGTCCATTAATGTTATCGACATTGGACTGAGACAGGTCTAAAATTCTAAAATAGTTTTAGAAGATATTCACTGAAAGGTAATACCTACTTACGTATACAAAACGTAATAATCGTTTATATCGAACGTTGGAGTATGTATACCTTAACGTAAATAAGATAAACCCTATTATTATTTGTCGACGGTATGTTGGTCTAGTGATCAGAGCCCGTAACTACGATATCGGAGTTTGCGATGCAAGTAATCTGACTCAGGCGCGTGCAATGGGGGGAGCGTAAGTATGGCGCCAGGGTAGGCACTTCAAACATTACTGACGTTGTGCCTATATGGACTGCACGCCCTTGGTGCTATGAATTCTCGTGGATCAAAATAGGATGTGTTTGTTTGTAAGAATAAATAGTACTTAGTGAGTTTTTATCTGTTGTTGTGATTATTATTCAATTTGTTATGCCTACACCAAGGGACAGTCTGCAGTCAGACCACTGAACTGGAAGGCAGGGCTGTTTCTACTTGAAAATTTTCCCACTGAAGTTATCTCACACCAACGAAAATTTAATCAGATAAGCATCGTTATAATTGGGTATTTGACTGTTAAGAATTGATATAACAAAAACTATATTGTCTATGTTTTAGTTTTTTATCTATGGCTACAACTAGCCGCCATCTTTTCCCCGTGACTATCTTAATAAACACACATAAAATATTCATTGCTATACTTAACTATTTTTAAATATCGATTTTAATATAGGTCTTAACCTTTCGGACGCTAATCTACTAATCGTACTTCTGAGCTTCGGTGACACTGGTGAAACAAATAAAATTGTTAACATAAAAATACAAAAAGTGTTTCTATAGTTTGACACTGCTCTGTACAAAGAAAATGTTAAGAATGTTGTACATTAAAATGTGTTATTTTTTTATTTTACATACTTGGTATGAAAATCGCATTTTTAATTGCATTTTCCAACCAGGGGGCCTAGACAAGTGCCCAACGTTCAACGTTAACGTCAAACGTTAGCACCAAAATGTATGGGATTTGACATCCGCGAACGACTGTCACGTACGTCACAAACGTTCGCGGATGTCAAATCCCATACATTTTGGTACTAACGTTTAACGTTAAAATGAAACGTTGCCACCTTGTCTAGGCCCCCAGGTTAGAAAAAAATACAAGTGACTAACGGCAGCTGTTTCTAGTATCAGAAGAAACATAGCGATAAAAAAATGAACTTAATAAAATGTTATTAATATTGTATCATTTATCTCAACTAATTATTTAAGTTCTTGGAATTATAAACATTTTACTCTACATTTTATAATTGTTATTTATAAGGTTCAAACATTCAATCGAGTCGCTGGAAATATTAATGAATACTGCTTTATTTACTCATTTATTCAGGTCAGTTTTTCCACCTAGGGATAATCAACGCACATCCATAAAAGTTCGCATATATTTCTCTTATATGACGTAAGCGAGCACTAATAGGAAAAACAGATAGAGGTTTATAAGACAATTTTTGGTATTTTTTTAGGAAACTTGTATTTATAAATAATAAAATTACCAATTATCTTATTAATAATAAAGCGATTATCGTTAGAATTGATCCCCTAAGGGGTTTAAAGTTGGTTTAAACTTTTTATTCCATGGACAGGCTCAAAAACTACTGGACCGATTTTAATAATTCTTTCACTGTTGGGAAGCTACGTTCACCCTGAGTAACATAGGCTATTAAATATTCTGAAAAAAATTAGGAATCCGTGCGAAGCCGGGGCGAACCGCTAGTGTATAATAACCGCGAAGGCATCAAAAATTACTTTGTTTACTAACGCATACAAAATCCACGAGCGTGTTTCTAGTTTTTAATACTTAGGTACCTAGTTTCACAAAAGCGAAATTAAATATTATTCATTTTGTGACATACCGAGTAAAAAATTAAAATACGCCTTTGTAGACACAAAGGGATATATAATCAGAAATGTTCCCGGGTAATTCATTTTCCCTCGCGGAACATGCTCTTTTCATGTCGTTTGCCTGAAGCTAGATCTTTCTAAAGAGAATGTGATAACATATTATTATGATATCTGTATTCTACTTTTAATTTTATTATTTACACACATGCTTGTGTATAAAAACATTTCGCAATGTTGCTTTTGTAAATATAAAATCTAAATTGGATTTAACTGTAGCCGAGTTTAAGTTGTTTTGTAATCTTGTATCAGGACTTCAAAAATGTTTCAGTACTTTAAAGCTTTTCAATTTGCAGTGTGTCAGACGAGTCTCATCTAAAAGGGAGTTTTTAATTTTGGTAAATAAATTCTGCTTTACTCAATCGCTTGAAAAGCAAAATAGATTAGATTAGTTAAAAGTCATAATAATATAATATAGGTAACCAAGCGAAATTTCATGCACTCATATTGAGAACAAAGGTAAAGTTGTTTTTACGGGAATTGTGTAGCAAAAATATCCCATTAAAATTTTCGTAATATTTTAGTCGAATTTCGTTATATTTTATTTCAAAATAATAATAATATAACAATACAAATAATTATTATAATGTTTGCGTAACTATTTTAGAAATATTCAAAACTAGCTGTCCCTGTCCGCTGCGCACGGATCATCTTTTTTTTATAGCCTATGTCACTCGGGATAGTGTAGCTTCCCAACAGTGAAATAGTTTTTCGAATCGGTCCAGTCGTTCTGGAGCCTATTCAATAAAAACAAACAAACATACAAACAAACCTATCCTCTTTATAATATTAAGTATAGAAGTATAGATACGAGCCCCCACTACAGATTCATCATACTGGTGTGTCTACAGACAAAATGGCATTTATTGCGAATAAATCTATCAAAGCCTGTCACCCTAGCTTTTGCTTAGAATGCAAAGAGCTTTGTACTTACTTTGTGATCATCTCGGCTGAGGCCGCGCCGGCAAGTCAAGCTGGAAACGTGACTTACAAGTTTCATTACTATGCTAATCAGAGCTGTGAAAACGCAAAATTCACTGTGAATGTTCTGAAATTTACTGAGCACTTTTAAACGTACGTATAACTATTATAAAGAAGGAAGGGCATTCCATATATTTATCGTGTGCCTTAATTTAGTATTTATTATTAATTTAGTGCACGCCGAAGTACCTCCGTTTACGCTTCCAGGGTTCGTGGAATCTAAGGTATTCACGTCATAAGGGCGTCTTGTTTATATAAGCAGACTGGTCCGCACCTTAATTTAGAGTCAAAATTGTAGGCATTGTGCTTTCGCTAAACAGGTTGTCATGTAACTCTCGCCTATGTGTCTAATCTCGCGAAGTTTATCAAACAGGTAAATTTGAATAGTCGATCACCAGGAAAATTGCTGACGTGATAGTCCCCTACGTAAAATAATTTCGACTACCCTAAGTAAAAGTAACTCAACGGTTTTTAAACTGACATTTGTGAATACTTCCAGCTACGAGAGCTAGCTGTTAGTTTGTAATAAAAACTTTATTATATCCACAAAATCATTTTAGCAATTACAAAAACAAAGTCGCGAAGCGTTTTTTAATCAAAAATATGCACGATTGAGTTTATTTCAGTGCGAGCGAGAGTTTTATAAATCAATTTAAAGTTGGAATTGCCTACCGCTCTAGCGGTAAATTTTTGTCTCTTGTCTTAATAAATCCTCGGACCGAGGGATTTCTTTCGCTTATAATTCCGCGACAGAACCTTTGAAACAACATCAATGGAAAGAAATTGCAAACAATTTCAGGGAAACTCGGCGAGACTTTGATCTGCTTTTAGGCGAGTGTTTTATAAAAGCGTGCCAGAGTTAAAGGTTGATCATATACACTGCCCACTGGATCTCATTAAGAACTTATATCCAAAGTATTTAAGACTAAGTACATTATTAGGTATTATGTATTGGAACCGTCTAAAATCTCTGTTGTCTCGTTCAACGATGTTGAGCAGCTTCTAAGCGGATGAACATCGGGTATCTATTATTATTCTCCAATGAGATTTCGTGCAATGTTTGTTTTGATGGAAATAGTTGGAATAATTAAATAGTATTCAGTGAGAGCCTGGAGTGACCTTATTTTATAAATTATTACTTAGCTTATGTCTGCGACTTTGTTTGTGTAAAATTAGTACTTTGGTTAGTTTCTCGGGTCGTAAATTCTCCCAATATACAGCTTTTAGGGTATGCGTGACGGAAGACAGGCATACTTTCGTATTAATAATATTAATAGGCATTTGTTATTAGTGACAAAAATACTTAAATATAGAATGTGAATTCTAAATTGTTCAGGTTTTCAAAGTTGATTAAAAATAAAGTGCAAACTTCTTTACAGGTGCGGGAGTATTGATAAAAATCCCGAGAGTTCTCTTTGGGGTAGGTGCTATGACATTAAACAACTGACTAACGCCGTTGTTTGCTCACTGTACGTCGGTGTACGGGTTTTGGCACGTTACAAAAGGGAGATCAAAAGGCCCGACTCAGCGACTGACTAAACAAATTTCGACCTCCGCTACTATATAATGAAGTGTGCTAGTTACTTGCGACTATTAAGCCCAAAGGGTCTACTGTATACTCCAAGCCTCCGCATAAATTCCATTAAGCAACAAAGACATTGCTATAATTATCACATAAATGCGTCCTTCTCATTTGACTCTAAGTTCACTCGAATAACACTCTTTGTCGTCGTGCCTCTCTGAAGTTTCCGCATAAATTTGACTTCCAGTTGTCTGCCTTTAGAAAGGGAGGATTCCCTAATAACTTAACGGGACCTGTGTATTTTGAGGCTGTAACCACGATCCCATGAGTCTGTAGGCATTCTGGCACTTTTTAGATTTTTGTACCCATAAATAAACGGGACCGGTACAGTAGGACGTCGCTGTCCCTCCGTCTGTCAAAGGTGTCTTCTAAACCACAAAAGGCAGTTTGTAAAACTATGTAAGTATTATCCATAACATCTAATAGAAATTAGATGTTATGGAACCCTCCGTGTGAGAAACGACGCGCACTTTGTAAATGTTTTACCTTGGCCACTGTTATTGGCTGATCAGATTATAAAAAGTTGAAAAGTTTCTTGTGATGAGATCAGTTTTAAACAGATTATCTACTCTTTTGGTTTGCCAGGTTAAAATTGGATTTATTATCTTCCGTGTGCCTGCGATTAAACGATATCATATTCGTAGATCAAGTATAGCTGTGGACAAATTATTAACATGCTCATATCTTGAGGATCGGGCCTCATCCACCACACTAGTTCACACTAGTTCAAAGCTGTTTGTGTTGAACTCTCATTACAAAAATTTTGCGCAAAATTTTCATGATTACCCACATCAAAAATGGGTGGTTCAAATCCACCCATGACCTTACTATCGGTAGTTCACTGATTTAGCACTGAGCTACTAGGTACCTATACAATAATGGGTACTTAAGTGAGGTACATTTTTTAATTATTTTCAATGAATTTACTTTAGTGTTCAGATCGCGCGCAAGAAAGTTTTTAAAGAATGTTTGAGCTGAAAAGTATGTGAAGTTCCTTACTCTCCCGACTGCTGTAAATTGACTACGCATCGCTCATCGTACTGAAATACTTCAAGTTAAACATAATCGAGAATACTTAGCTTAAACTTCATTTTATAGTTGACACATTTTTTAACACATCAAATACACTTAACATTCATAGTGGGTACATAATCTTAATCTATATCTTCTTCTTCTCTCTTTCTTATTATATAAAAGAAAGTCGTGTTAGTTACTCCGTTTATAACTCAAGAACGGCTGAACCGATTTGGCTGAAAATTGCTGGGGATGTAGCTCAAAACCAGGAAAAGGACATAGGATACTTTTTATCACGTTCCATGGAAAAAAAATATAATGACAGCTGTCAAATCGATTCTTTGCCGGGACTGCTAGTGTCTATATATAGTTATATAATATAATATAATGAATCTCTATTTCCCTTGGACATGGCATCGCGCTAAAACTGAGATGAGTTGAACTGGGAACTGTTTTCGTAATGTCAGCAAGTACAATAAAATACGCGAGTTAAATCCGTTAGTATAGTTTATTCCAATGTGTAATAACCGCAAAGGCATCGCGCATCGGTAATT
Source organism: Polylopha cassiicola (assembly GCA_038024825.1). Classification (NCBI taxonomy): domain Eukaryota; kingdom Metazoa; phylum Arthropoda; class Insecta; order Lepidoptera; family Tortricidae; genus Polylopha; species Polylopha cassiicola. Next base: position 17,182,050 of record CP149045.1, on the reverse strand, counting down.
ATTCAGTTATCTTTGAGAAAGGTACGTATTAAAGTCTTATTGTTTTGATATAATAAGAGTGATAAAGTTTTACTATTAAAAAAGATTTTTATAGTCTATGTTTACATAAGAGGATTACTTTTTGTTCTCTAGAGATAGGATCTAACAATAATATCGACTCTTGGCTTCTCGCATTATGCGTTAGCTATTATAATATTATTATATGCAATGTCTGCAAAAGTTGAGTTTATTTTGTATCTTAATACACTAAACAATGAAATAACCTATAATATCGTATAACATTACGTTGTAATTTTTGATATAGTCTATAAATTTTGTTGTAAGTACGCTTTAACGGTTCATTTACATATTTAAAAGATCAACATAGCCTCAATAAAAAAGGTAAATTGCCTAAACTTCATTTTATAAATACTGTTTGTTTTACATCGTTGCTAAATTTAGTTAGGTAGTTCCATATGTAGGTACCTACTTACTTACTTTCGTGGTAACACACTTCCTATGAATTATGAATTTATTAAATTATAAATTTTACAGTGCAGTTTAAAATTTAATTTGATAAATAAATAAATACTTAAATGAATATATTATATATCTTTTTGATAACTACCAAGTTTTAATGGTTGCCTATTATAGCGATTAACAATTACAAATGTCGTTAGGTGTTGGTATTATTGAATACCTATATCAGAACCGATTTCAAAAATGCATTGATTATTTTTATCTACATACTAGTAGCTATTATATACTACTAGCTTCTGCCCGCGACTTCGTCCGCGTGGAAATCGACCTTTTTTGCAGTCGGTTAAAAAGTAGCCTATGTCTTTTCTCAGGCTCCAGACTTTCTTTGTACCAAATTTCAAAATTCTAGTAGTTTTAGCGTGAAGGCGTTACAGACAGACAGACAGACAGACAAAATTACTTTCGCATTTATAATATTAGTAGGGATTGTAGAAGGAGGAATGAAAACAATTACAGCCGAAAGGTAACATTTATCCAATCTCTTAAGTGTTTTTGTTAAGAAACAGCAAAAAACAAATTTAATTTTGGTGTTGGTACTATAAAGAACTAGCTAGTTCATTTTGTTAAGTAATCAGATTGCTTATGGAGCATTATGTAGGTACAAGTTCACGCATTAACTATAAAACTGGAGATCTTTCAACATTCGTTGGCATTAGAAGAAAATCTGCGGCAATCTTGAGATTCCCTTATTTCATAATCCTGCATATTTACGCCTGTTTCCATCGTGTTCAAGCCATTATCCTCGTGGATTCACTTCGTATTGACGCAGAAACTTTGAGCGTATATTTTTTGTTCCTACTACGAAGGGTTTCAAGAATAAGAGCGAAAACGTGTATACTTCAGTCGATTTCACTTCAGCTGAAATTAAAGCGTGGTCGGGATCAGTGGTTTTTGAAATTGCGGTCGGTCTTTGTTGGGCACATAATATGAACGTGGGATATCGGGGTCCGAAAAGTCGACTGTCATTCTTAGGGCCCACCGACTAATGGCGGGCGGTCCCCACAATACAACAATATAAGACGTGATTTTCTTCTAATCCTGATAGTACATGTGTACGTGGGTTGGATGCTGGTGAGTTTTCTTAGCCCGGGGAGGCTGCGTTGTCGGTATGCATTACAAATGCAGTGATAAATTGAATCACAACCTGATACTTTCATTAAGATTACACTTGATTGAAAAATGTAATTGATAATTGTTTTCCTTGCGAAAGCACGCAATTGAATACATTTTTTTATACAGTTTTGTGTACGTATATCACTATTTTGATTTTGTTTGCATTTATCTTTCAAATACATTTTTTGTCAAATACGATTCAAGTTAGATTCATCATAGGGTAAGGGAATAGAACTTACAATCCCTTCATGATCAATTATCGTATTTCTTTCATTAACTTATCATAATTAATTTCAGTAAACAAAACCTAATGGTACTATTAAGTCTGCGAAATATTTCAACAGAATAATCAAACTCTGTTTTGTATTGATATCACATTTTTTATTCAACCTCAAACCAATTAACAATAAATCCTTTGTGAATCAAGTTAGACATTCCTTAATTCCAAGTTACGACTAAACTTGAGCCGAACCCACAGAGCTGTCAACTGTCGTCCGCTTATCACCGGGACGGAGCAAAAGATAGTGCAAAAGGAACCGACCGTTCTGTAATTAATTTCTCGAATGAACTGCACATGAGGGTACTGTTACGAAGAATCTCGTCACCTGTTGATACGAGACGTCATTTAGCTGAACATAAAATGACACTTGAAGATTTAGTACATCCTTTGTGTTAAGTCTACGTCGTTGAAGTGTTAATTAAGAACTTTACCTTCTAATTTTCAACAGCTTGGCAGGAGTTCCCCCTAAGTTTGGTTATAATTAACTTATGTAACCTACTTATTTCTTTATTAATTTCTCAGTTCTTTATTGGAGTATTTAGTAGTTTGTTCTTCGATCTGTTTTTTATCTAATTATTTCGTGAGCATTCAATTATTGTCCATTTAGGCATGAATATATGAAAATATTTAAGTTAATTGTGCCTAATAATTTCTTTGAGTATTTTAGCGTTAGACTATCGTTGGCTCAGTCGTGCTACCAATATGGGAATTGTGAAGTTTTCGAAATGTTAACAAATAAAATAAAATACGCGAGTTAAATCCGTTATAGTTGTTTCATCCTAATTATTTTTACCTTTGTAGGAAGTTTTGTACAAACTGGCTATTTACTTTTGTAGAAAGTTTTGTACAAACATAGTGGCTACGTTTCCAGAATGCGTTAGTTTCAATTCACATTTTGACTGCAAGTGACGAGGATTGCGTAGGAGTTCCAGCATTGCTGTTTCTAAATATCATCCTACGGGAGCTGTTTATCTATGATGAAACAATGACGCCATGATGTTATGTGGGGCTGGAGGCTTTGCCCCCCGCGCGGCGAAGCATGCGACGTTGCCGCTCCGGTCCAACGGTTGGCAATGCTCGGCGCTCGGCGCTCGGCGCTCGCCCACCCGACCCGTCCGCCGGCACGGGCGACACCCGTCATATCGCGCGCTACCTTCCACAGAGCGGCCGTGCCCGCTCCCGCTCCGCGCTCACATCGACAAACTTAAACTCGCTTTCCGCCGCCGGAAACCTGTTTCGAACCAAAAAACTTCTATTACAACATAACTGCAGAACAAGATTCACTTCCTAATGGACATCATTCGACTTCTATGTCAAGTTCAAAGTCTGTTTCAGTGATAACTTTAAGTTGAACAAAGTTTAACACTCGCAATTGTTTTGTTGTGTAAGCTTGGCAGACATGACTCGAAGCTCGGGCTAAACAGGTAAGTTAAACGGACTTTACTTGTGTTGGAACTATTTGACTTTAGTTTATTAAAACTATGCATGCCGATGCTGATGCGATTGATTTTTTTAAGTGTTCGTCGGGTAGAATGAAGTCGAGTAAAATGCTAATAAGTTGGTGACTAATCAGTGTCTATGGCGTGTGTGGTCTATTTGTGTTTTATTGTTCGGCGCGGTCAGCGGTCTTGTTGCATTCCTGATGCGTCGGCGACGGTAAAGAGTTCCGATGTTCTGATCAACAAAGAGGTTGTTTAACGCTCACTTCTCCGAATTGACTTACCGCTGAAAACTAACAAGGCTATTGTCGCTGCGCTTGCCACTGATAATGAAACGAGTAGATGTGTTACTAGGCACAATATAATCCCATTAAATATAAGCCTATCACTCAACTCAACATTATCGACTCAACATTTGACATATACCTACATAATATACCGTAATATATGATGACAGCTATGGCGCTTGCTGTCATGATATTATCACCTTACCTATTTTGATTGTCTTGTGTTATATAAATAGGTAACATTCAAGTTCTGTATGTTACTTCACTACAGATATGTATTTGTTTGTTTCATTGAACACCTTTCTTATTGGTTTGAACAAATTGGTAGTCATTACGGGTAGTCGGTTTGTAACTAGTTAAACAAGTTTGTAGGAACGTTCAGCACGAGTAATATGGAGCTTTGCGTTGTTCGCTGTAAGTTTTGTATAGTTTTCACATCTAAGAAGTAAAGTAATTTAATTGTCTTAATTGGGAATCTTCATCTCCACCTGAATAATAATAATAGCTATTTACCTCGGCCAATTTAATCTAATTGGATCTAGTTCCAAACTAAGCAAAGTACACACAAGCACCGATAAATATAAGACATCTAACACTTATCACACAGACATCTGCTTCTAGCAGGATTCGAACCCACGACCTCCGTTTTCGTAGTAAGGTGCTCTTACCACTAGACCAACAGGCCATCGTTGAGAAACTATTCATTCATTACTCATTCATTTGTTATTCAATATCTGTAAAAAACAGTTCATTAATAGAATATTGTTATTTGATTTGCTAATTTAGGATTTGATCATTCGATTTTTTTTAATGTCACATTATATTTTTCTTTATTTTCTAGATTAGCTTTATTAAAAAAATAGTAACACATAAGTACGTAAAAATATGTTTTTATTTTATTTATGATTATAAGCCTAACGCGCTTTTCTTTGTGTTGACACATTTCGAGTTGTCACTATTTTTTAGTCCTGAGTTTTACTATAATATGATTTTAATTTAGAACCAACGTCTGATTCCAAATCGATTCCAAATGGTCAGCTTGTAACATTCGACGTGTGTGTAAGCAATCGTCAAACTTCTAATTGACTTAGTTCAAAATCTAATTGAAATCATTTCAAAACTAACTGCGATTAATGTCTATGTTAGGTATTTACTAATACCTAGATATCTATCTATTAGATAATTTAACTTTCAGAACCGATGCCTTAAAAACTACCTTAATCAATCTGAGATACATCGCATTTTTGCCCTTTATTGTTTTTCTATTTATGAAATATGAATTGATTTAATACCTACCTATTATGCCTTTAATATTCAGACTTACGGTTAAGGCCAAGGTGTAACCCTCGTTAGAACTTTGGCACTTTAGGTACTAGGCATGCATCATTATAATTCAGGGTTAATAGCATCTGTCCCTTTTAACATTTTTTTATAAAAGGGAGTGCTACCCTCCGGTTTAAAAATATGGATGCAACGACCCACCTTTCTAAAAAAATCAATGTCACGAAGAACGGTATCTACCTTTACTTCATACGATACGAGTCGAAAAGAAATTACTTATCGTAGATTGTGTAAAACCTACGATAAGTAAACGTAGGTATTTACTTACCCGATACCATTCTGATAAGTTTCGACAAGTTTGTTCGAGACCCTTGTCTCTGATTTGGTTTTGTGGCGTCACCCGCTACTGACTCATCGTGTCGTTTTTGAATCCAATATGGTCATATTGGAAACGGTGTGACAATGAATTTCCGGTTCATAAATGCATCGGTAATACGTTGTTATCTATTGTGTACGTACATTACCTATTGTCTATTATTTGCATTGGAGTGTTAAGATTGTAAATTATTTAAATTTTATATAGATGTATAAGGTAGGTCGAAATTAAAACTACAAGGAACACTGATGTCTCTTTAGTTGTTTGTAAGCTATAGATTGGCTTAATGTCGTAGATGATCAAAAGTCGTACACATTTTTTCGAACATAAAACTTTGTGTAAAACTGCACCCCCCGGAGTTTCTTGCTGTTGCGTAACGAGGAAATGTGAAAATGGCCAAAGACATAAATTTAATAATAAAAGAAAGTAAGAAGTCCGGTCCACAAATCCTTTGGGAGCAATACAAGAAAAAGCTGATCTTGAAACTGAACGATATTCTTGACTCCCAAGATACGGAGTCCCTAAAATTCAGTAAAAAGCCACCTAGTAAATTTAGACAAGAATATTACCTACTGTATTTTATAAAATTTAAAACTTTTGGTCTCTGTCTAGTTTAACAAAAGGAACTCTCTGAAGTTTAGTTTGAAGGAAATCTTAATTTTGGTATTTCTAGGCTATCAATTTAAGAAGTTTATTTCGTTCCTACTCGAGCATTCGTTCATTAACCTTTAATATGATACGAATAATTTAAGGTATTAATATTTATTTAGAACAATTTAATCTCGTCACAAAGAATCACTCATCTCGATCAAGAGTATTAGAATAAAGTACCTCTATACAAATGATATTCGTATAAAGATTAATTTCAAATTAGCTCCATTCCTGTTAACTTTACTATTTTACTTCTCTCTTCTTCTCTTGAAAACATTTTTGTTTCACATTAAAGCGGAATTTTTATTCTGAACTTGCGAAATATTTTCAAATATCGCACATTTTTTCCTCAGTCTGAAATACTTTGAAAAAATATTTTAATATTAAATATTGAGATGTTATCATTAATTAATCTGCAGGCTTTATTGAAACGGAGAAAAAGTACTTTAATTTAACAATAGGTTCAAGTAATTTCATGATTACCATAGAAACGAACCGACTATCTAACGTCGTAAAAAAAGGTTTCGTTTTGAAATATTACTAAATGTATAATTCTGCTTATGCAAGGAAATTGTTGCTTATACCTCACCATAAAAACTTTAGTATACTAACACTGTTACCCATAACTAATGTATAATAAATAAAATATCGGAGCCTATTCAATACAAATATTTCCTTTTTATTATCTTAGTTAAGATAATGAACAGTTAGTTTTCCAAAGGGCGTAACATGTTATGTGTCATTTTCATCCGATGTCTTTTTGTCTGGTTTTATTTAAAGTTCTACTCAGCCCTCAAGTTGCATAAGGTCTAAAAATTCTTTTTTTATAAAGAACTTATAGGTATTGCTATAGCTTCTACCACTGCGTATTATTAGTAGGTACTGCGGGTAGCTAAGTGATGCTTTAATTATTGTACCTTTACAATATTTTTTTTTAACTTTTCACCTCATCCTCCCTCTAAATTTTAGATACAAATATTATATAATATTACGTACCTTTATTAATATTACAATAATACATTATATTACATAGTAGGGACAAATTATGGTTAAAATTTTGAATAAGTACTTAAGTGTTTTGAAATTCTAGTACCTACGTGAGTGGCTCTGTAATTAGATTTTAGGATAATTTCAGTAAAGTTTTGCCGTATAGGCTAATTTCCTCCTATGATCTGAAGGCAGCTACGGAAGCGGTTCCCTAACAGCCTGAACGTGTGTCGTGATTAGATTACTTTACAAAGTAGGCTACATGTATCTACCTTGCTACCTTCGGTCTAACCAACAGAAAGCTCACTCCTTAAAAACAGCACTTCGGAATTAGAAATTTGTTTACATAGGTACATGCCTCTCGTTCTATCATATAACTTCACTCTATCGTATTCACTCTAAATTGTTTGAATGAATCTGCAATTCTAAGGTAGGTAGGCATTGACAAAAAAGATATACCTAGCGAACCAATGCCTAACCAACCTAGTGTAATACAAGGTTTGAAAGCGATTCCAATTGGTACCAATTGGAATATTTTCAAAACGATCAATGGCATTTATGTCTCGATGCCTTTAAAGAGTAAATTGGATTGATTTGAAGACAATCGATGCGTAAAGAAATGCATATCCAATCCGTTTACCGTTTTGAAGAATACCAATTGGGATCGCATTTTACCAAGTGTGTTACACAATCGGGGGCGGGTCTAACGCAGGTAGTAAACACAGAATAATTTATACGGAAGCGGACCCGTTATGATATTTTTTTACTAAATTTCGGTCGAAAAGAAGGATCTTTTTAATACTATTTGTATCTTGTACATTTAATTTGTTTGATTTGACTTAGGCATTTAAACGTGATACCTACGCGTAGAATTAAAAAGATAAACAGAAAAATTCAATATCAATTGGAATGTGTTATTGATTCTATGTCCCCAAGGGTGAATACGAGATTTTAGAAGATCGCGGCATTAAAAAGCCTCTAGCGATATTAATAATCATTCAATCTGGATGTTAACTTTTTCAGTCTGAATAATGCCATTCACATAACAAATGAAGCAGCTGCCAAGAATAAAATAATAATGTGTTAGAAGTAGGTACATTGTCATAAAAATGAATTTTGTTTTAAGTTCAATAAGTATATATCTATCATAGGTAGGTAATGAAATTTAATTTGAAAAATATGAACACATCATAAGATTTTATTAAAAAAATTAAACAGAACCTAATAAAGTTGATATTACATTTTTTTTAACTGTTTTACAAAATTGACTTTTTATTGGAAAAGTTCATTTTATTTTATCAAAAATAGTCGATATGCTATCTATATTATTATGTGCCATAGAAATAAACGAGCGACTTAAAACCGACATTCTATGTTGCGTTTTGTATAGATTACAGGTATGTTAGTAAGCAAAGTGTAATTACTAGAAAGATAAATTAAAAGTCCGAATAAATTAAATTAAACAAATAAAAAGGACTTAATACATTTTACAAGTAATATGTTCAATGCCCAGTTTTGTTAGCAAATCATATTTACTAACGTATTCTATAATTTTACAGATAGTTAATAATTAATTTGAGGACGTCCTTTATTCTACTCGTTTATTTGCCAGAACAAGATAAATGAAACAGCGTTGCTTCTATACTGTTCAATGATTTATTAGAGAAGGACCAGTAACATTACAAGAAATTTAAATTACCCAAGGGACGAAACTTTAAGTGCTTTAGGGGTTACCCTAATTAATAAACGCTATTTAATACGAGACTTCGGTAAATAATGTTTATTGCATATCTGTTATTTTTTATTAAGAGATAATATGAGACATGTTCGAAATATTTAAGGATAACTTTTTATAGTCAAGATTCATGATATTTACCTTCCGGGCAAATCTTTAAGCGTTTGAGATGCCGCCATTGTCCTCTCTAGCTAGGTATATATTGTTACAAATAATATTAATAATTATCAATTGAAACAATATTTGCATCAGTACCAGGAGATAAATTCAGTTTTTTTTTTCTGATCTTTAAATATAGTCTGAGACTGTCCCAAATGCTAGAAGGTCCAGCCTTCCAAGGTAGCTTTTGCGATTGTTTCTATACTAATATAATAAAGAGGAAAAGTTTGTTTGTTTGTTTGGATAGAATAGGCTCCAAAACGACTTGACCGATTTGAAAAAATTCTTTCACTGTTGAATACACTATTCCCTAGTGACATAGGCTATAAAAAAAAGGACGTGCGAAGCAGTCCGGGGCAGACAGCTAGTGTTGTATAAAGCGATTAAATATAAGAACTGCAAAACTTTATCAATAATAAGATTGAGCGGGGAGGATAGCGGAGGCCGAGATCCAGCTGTGGAAAAAGCCAATAAGCTAAAAAAGTTTCTGCAAATACACTACAAATAATGACCTATATAATTCAACGTGCTCCATTGTTCCTTCAAAGTAGGGTTGCCATCGCTAAAATATGGCGACTCTGAGAAGCCACGTTAAATTCCGGATAAGCGTACAACCCGGACATACCAACTTAGAACAGTATCGATAGTTTTTGAGATTATAAAAGGATATTAAAATTACATTTTCAAACCGGACGAAAATGAAGGTCCGGGACGCTCCCCGGACGCCCAATAAACTAAAACAAATCCGGGGAAACCCGGACGGATGGCAACCCTACTTCAACGACATGGATTGGATTTTAGTAGGTAGATAGAAGGACTAATGATGTCAGTCGATCACCGAGTTTGGACTAAGTACAGTTGGAACAATCTATCAGTGTTCCCACTCCGCTCTAATTTATGTTTTCTTAACTCAATTAACGAATCTAATTAAGTATGCACAGTAGTTACTTAATTTTCAAATCATTTAAATTTTGTATCTATATATAAAAATCAATGCCACTTTTCGTTGTAATTTTATAACTCAACAACGCCTTTACGGATTTGGCTAATTTTGCTCTTGAATTATTCGTGGAAGTCCAGAGAAGGTTTGCAACTAGAGAAACTTTAAAAAAGCATCTTGAAAAAGTGTAAAATCAACATCTTTCTATACTCCCATATATATATCGCATACCTAGATCTAAAGGGAGCTAACTCAAAAATCTGAAGATTTTAATTAAACACACGCTAAAAAAAAGGATCCGATTCCTTACAACAATTTCGCCTCTCCCGAAAAAGTTACTTTTTTTGAGTTAGCTCCCTTTAGATCTAGGGGTGCGATATACAAAGTGATTGACGGTAAGTGACAGAAGACTTTTTGACAGATCTTTGACGAAACAATCGGCCGGGCAGGACGACGTCCGCCGGGGCCGCTAGTTAATCATAAAAAATTGTCTTGGCATAATTTTAATGGAATTTGGGTTAGATTTTTCAATAACTACCTACTAAGAAAAATATCTATTAGCGAAATAATGTATGGATGAATCCACGGGAGTATCAAATGCCGTCAGTCTTTAGTTATAGCAACGATTTGATTTGAGTTTGAATCTTATTGTAACTTATTTCTTCAATAATAAGGACAAGTGACTAACGTCAGCTGAAACGCTGGTGGTATCACCCAAATATAAATCACGGTCACTACGCCTTCTCAATATTGATTAACAAGAAGTCAATGATTATCGATAAATAAATCATGTAATGATAAGTCTAATCTTCTAGTAATAACTCACTAATAAGTAACCAGCTTTTGAAGTCGTAGCTTAGACAAGCGACTTCGTTTAAATCCTATCAGCGACCATGAAAATTTAATTCTCTCCGGTGTACATGATATAACCGGCACGCTATAATTAGCATATAATCCATCAACCCGCACCGGATCATCGTGGTGGAGGTCTTATCTCCAAGATATTTCTTTGTTAGGTTGCATTGTTATTATTATACCTACCTACAAACTTTATCTAATACAAACAAACTTGAAAATATAAACCGGTTATGGTTTTTAACATCACGTCTGAAGGTAAATTATCAAAGAACAAATCTAGTACTTTATCTAATACTTCCACTTCCCTTGAGATTACAAACAATTTCGTTCCGTATAGTGCACGCTGAACACGCAGTTTCTGCCAACGCCACAACAATGTTGAAACATGGCATTTTTATACAGACTTACAGAAAGAGGGCAACAACTGACAGAGAATTCCTTAATGCTCTAAATGAAAGGTTAAACATACATTTAACTGCACTTTCAATTAGACTGCACGTAAAGGTCACGTCAGCACTGGCGAGCATTTTGAGTTTTCAGAAAATAATGTAGCTTGGAACCCTATTTTCTCTAAGCTATTTTAGAGAGCCCCTTTAAAATAGTTGAAAATTACGTACATTTCACTAATGAAAATAAAATTGGAAGCTCGGTTGCAAGCTCGTAATTATCTAGGTAGATTTTAAAACGAAATGTAATCTACCCTGATGGAGAATTAAGTTCCTGGGTAATGCAATCGTTGACAAATTAAAAAGGTAAACTAAGATGCTGGTATTAAGACTCTAAAGTTTCCCTGGTAGTGTTTATTAGTTGAATAGTTATTGCATGACAACAACGATCATAATGTAATTTTATGAATGGATGTAGTTATAGATTACTGTCATGCTTTCTCGTCATAACTTAGCATGACCTACCACACATAGGTATATAACGGTAAACGCAGAATTCAAACTTTTACCACATACACATTCTAGCACTTTCAAATCGATATTTGACTTACTAGTATAAACGTTAACCAATGCTCAACGCATAAACTTGACTTACCGTGAAATCATGTTAATACAAACTAAATATATTTTGTTATGTCGTACTAAATGTAGTTGTGTCGTACTAAATTATATTTGCTGGATATTATGTTAGAATAGTAATCCTAGCTGAAAAAAACAATTGAAGGTTGCGGAAAATTTTGGAACATTTTAAATGCAATTTAAGCTTCTTTTGTTTTTATATTTAGTCCGAATCTAAGCACTTGACATCTACGATTCGGGTATTTGACAACATGCTGTCAAATTTTATCTTACTCATGGGCCCTAGACAAGTGCCCAACGTTAAACGTTAGGACCGAAATGTATGGGATTTGACATCCGCGAACGACTGTCACGTACGCAAATGTCAAATCCCATACATTTTGGTGTTAACGTTTAACGTTAACGTTGAACGTTGGGCACTTGTCTAGCCCCCCAGGTACTCTCTATTTTCATTGACCGATTAAAATACAAAGACATAGGATACCATCGACTTATGTTATTAATTAGTTTTTTGTCTAGATAACCTAGTCTGGTGATGTTATAATTATTTATTTTATTTGTATATGTAGAAAATAAACCAGTGAATAATATAACATGAGTCCTGAAAGTTGTTCGTTATTGTAATACCTATTAGTACCCGTCCCCAAGGAAAACCCATGTACAGGACCCTTGTGAACGGCAAGGGTTGCTTGTAAAATTAGTAAGTCAATTTATACTAAAATTGTTATTTATGCCCAAATAAAGCCTCTAGGGTTGTTTTTACTTAATATAAATGCAGTTGGGTACATATCTATAACTTTATTATAGCTTTTATAATTCTACTTAAAAGGTATAATAAACGCCAAATTCGTAAGAATGTATAGATATCTGGAAGTGTGTTTGTTACTTTTACACGTACACACAGTAATATAGCTTATATATCAGAATAACACATAGACTATATTTTATAAATACACTATGTAAAGTGCTTAACGTACGCAAATGAAGTCGCAGGCAGATACTAGTTGATAATAATAGGTATACGAGCTTATTTCACGAGATTCTTTAACAAAGATTTTATTTCGCACTACCCAAATAACTTGTTCATCGTTGATGTCTTTTGCAGTACGTGAATTACATACGTATTAAGTGCATTGCATTACAAAAGGGTAGCTAAGTACCTATTTTTCTGTTGTTAAGGTCCATTTCCCAACAGTCCACTTATAAAAGTTAAATTTGTAATAAATATACTTCCTTTGATTATGAAAGAAAATATTGTGATGTTGTTTTGCACGGTGTATTGTCCTGGATACTTTACAGGTATCCCCGGAGGTTTACTTACTTGTAATGTAGGGTTTCTTTTCCTTATAATACTCATTGCTTTATTTGAGAAGCAACGTTTCTTGCCTCACGTTTGTATTGCCTTAAGAAAACTTCCTTGTTACTATATTTGTTGAATGCTTTAATAACAAAAACTGTTTGTTGCTTTGGCCTATTAAGTTTCAGTATTTAGGTTCTAATTGTGATACAAATTGCAATGAATCTTACGTAATGGCACAGACGAGAATAAATTATAATTATTATAATGGAAATTTGTTTTCAATGTACATAATCGTTTCTCGGTTTTATAACTTGATCGAATTGAATTTCGTGACTCTTAAGCACCTTATTATTACAAGATAGCGTCTCCTTTTCATTATTTTCATGAAATCGTTTAGCAATTAGGAACGTTAAGTATCATCCCATTGTGCTTAAGCCCTTAGAAATGCTTCAGATTACAGCCTACATTCTTGACAATAACAATTCGAATCAAGGTTATATTTAGTTTTTCCAGGAATAAGAACAGTAATACAGTAGCTATGTAATGATTATTACACAGGTACTTGTTTTAAATGAAAAATCTTGGACTAAAATTGTCTCTAAAAATCTTACGACTGTAATAAAAGACAAATATTTTGTACGTTGTTTTTTTTTTGTTATTAATTAGGCAGTAGATAACCAGCATTCCTCGAAGGATATGGTATTTCCAATGCCGATTTGATTGTGTGCGTGTGCGAACCATAAAATCAAATGTTCATACTTCTTAGAAATGCAGCACCGTTTTGAGAAAATGTTATATGATAACTTCCCATTATAAGCGGAATTGTTCAAAATTATATTTTGATAAAGCCTTTCTGTGGAAATGGAAAATTGGTTCCGATCCCATTGTTTTTGAAGTTAGGTTCCGCGAACACGACGTTCGGGTAAAGTTATTGTGGCTAAAGTTGAATAGAATGTTACAGTACGGGAAAGTCACTGAAGGAATCTTCTTAGCGGAGTCGTGAGTTCGAAATGTTGTCATTAACATCGTCGAAATGTCTCCGAATTTGCAAAGGAAATTATCAAAATTCTCGATAGTATCAGGATGTAATTTCACGGCAGTTTGTTCCATGTTCATTTGATTTTAGCACTTCAACAAATGATGCTATTTACCTTTTTATATCTCATTGCCTTAATCATAGAAGATAATTAAATTTTGGGTTGAAATTTCTACGATTTAAACAAAGAATCACTTTATAGCAGCTCCGACTCGTATCCAGTTAATTTGATAAAAGTTACAAGGATCTAAGATACTACTGTGTTGGTAAACTTTCAAACTACTGTAGTTAGTATAACACATTCTAGCAATGGCTTTAAGTTGAGTTCATACTTTCAAACTTTTAAGTCATTTTCATAAGTTTCAAGCAGGTTTGACATAGTCTGTGCAGTTGCAATAGAAACTATTTAAACGAGCGAATTTAAATGTCCACTTTTTTATGAACTAGTGAGCGAATTCGGTTGCCTAAAATTTAATCTGTTATGTACTTTTTCTATAAAAAAAATCGAGGCGTTACAAACTGTCATGGTGATCGATCAAGAGTATTTGGGTCGTTCTATTACCACTTCAACCGCTTACGCTTTCCGGGTTGGATATAAAGAATTAGCCTGTAATTTCGTATAAAAATGTTTGGTTAATATTAGAATGCCTAAAGTTTTAAAAAACAACCGATTCCCAAAGGTAAATAGTTAAAAATGTGATCAGGAACATGAGTGGCGAGACGCTGGTAGAACTAAACGTTTATTTTAACTATCAATTTAAAGTTCTAGTCTGGATGCAATGTTCAGGTCTCATGAGTAGGGGGAATGAACAGCTAATGCTCTGCTTTTGCGAACCTTTCATGTTATGTACAATAGAAGTTTACCTAAGAAGCAAAGTGTTACAACCTACACTTTTTTTAAATCTGCGAAATAAATTTAATAAGCGTTATCAGATAAGATAATTTAAAAATATGTCACGGTATAAATACCCAAATTTATAGAAATTTTGATTAAAAAAAATCTGACTGACATTTTGAAAACTTAATAGTTCCCATGTTTTTATCATCAGCAAAGTGGACGCTTTTTGTAATAGGTACGTCAGTTAAATCCGCCATATTTGTTTTATTCCAATCCCTACTAATATTATAAGCTTTCACGCTAAAACTACTGGACCGATTTAAATGAAATTTGGTACAAAGAAAGTCAGGAGCCTGAGAAAGGACATAGGCTACTTTTTAACCGACTGCAAAAAAGGAGGAGTTCCACGCGGACGAAGTCGCGGGCAGAAGTTATATGTAATAAGTGGGAAAGCATCAGAATTTATAGTACATAGAAATATCCGTTTCCAAATATAGTTCTATTGGTTTAGTGTTAAATGAACTTCGAAAAGTCATTCCCAATTTATACTTCGTCGGGATTAATCTCCAAAAAGGCAAATTTGCACAGTTGAACTAAACTGCTCGGTCATCCTGAATCTACGATTTGCCGGAATGAATTCTGTCCATGACGGTCACAGTTACTGGTGATTAAAGAGTTCAATGCAGTGTTGCCAATTTAGCGATTTTGTCGCTAGAACTAGCGACTTTTGCTTAAGGCTTAGCGACCAAAAAAAAGTTTTGACGACAAAAATAGTTTAGCGACTTATCTGGCGACTTTTGGAGTACAAATTAAAACAGTTCTAGAGCCAATAATAGATACATTTTTTATCAAATCGACACAGAATTATTCAATGCCAAGAGATACATAGTATGGAAAATGACAATCGCGATAGCGCACCAAATTCAAACTTTATTTAATTGAAGTTTCATTCTCAACTTTTTATGGTTATGTTTTAGTTTTAGCGACTTTCTGGCGACTTTTGACTTTGAGTTTAGCGATTCGAGTTTCTAGGAGTTGGCAACACTGGTTCAATGGGCAAATTGCTTTATTGTAACGATAATCACAGAAACTCACCTGCTGTTAATGACAGTTATTTTGTTAAAGTTATCGTCTTTGAACAGCGAGTAAATATTTATTATTTGAAAACAATCGGGGCTCCGTAACTGACGACAATGATACTTTTCAAACTATGGGCAGAAGAATCTGATATTTTACAAAAATTGGTTGTATAAGTTTTTTGGAAAATTTCAACAGATACTAAGCAAATAAGTTTCAATGTTTTGGATTTATTTAACACTAGCTTCGGCCCGCGACTTCATCCGCGTGGAACTCCTCCTTTTTTGCAGTGGGCTAAAAAGTCGCCTATGTCCTTTCTCAGGCTCCAAACTTTCTTTGTAGCAAATTTCATTTAAATCGCTCCAGTAGTTTAAGCGTGAAAGCGTAACAGACAGACAGACAGGCAGACAGACAGGCAGTTACTTTCGCATTTATAATATTAGTTAGGATTAGGATTATTAAATTATAAAATTTGAGTTTTTCGATCCTCCGTTGGTAGAGTACACAATGGGTTATGTTTGCTAAGATTTTTATATTTCATAAAATAAAATAGGTATTAATATTTAATTTACAGAGCTCTTACTATTTGAAAAATATTATATTTTAGTACTCCTGCCATAGAATATTCCTTGAGTACGTTATTTTAAAGATTTTTCTACAGCGCTTTTGGTGCTAGCGGGCAATTATTCTATTTTATATTTAATAGGCCGTTTTTATGTTAATTGATTAAGTCAGACGCTCCTTAAACTAGATGTAGCGGCATTGTTGAAATTATAATATCATTCTAAACTAACTTGACCTTGACCTTTTAGTATACGTTATATTTCAATAGTATTACAGACAGTCCCAAAATTTATAAATTAAATACGATAAATTAACAATAAACACAAAAGATGTTTGACTTATATACAAACCCTGTTAATATCATAAACGCGAAAGTTTGTAAGGATGGATGAATGTATGTTTGTTCTTTCACGCAAAACTACTGAATAGATTTTGATATAACAATAATAAAGCTTACAAATCAAAATAACATATAAGCTATATTTTTTATAACGTTTCTTTTTCGAACTGAATACTGAAGCGCAGTTGGCCATCTAATGGGCCTTCACTGCAAAACCGGACGGGAATTTTTTTATAACGACACATGTAAAATACTTATACGCGCCCGCGACTTCGTCTGTGCACGATATAAACCACTAGGTTTATCTATACTTCTATACTAATATAATAAAGAGGAATAGTTTGTTTGTTTGGATTGAATAGGCCCCTAAACGACTGGACCGATTTAAAAAATCTTTTACTGTTGGAAAGCTACATTATTCCCGAGTTACATCCCTACTAATATTATAAATGCGAAAGTAACTCTGTCTGTCTGTCTGTCTGTTACCCTTTCACGCTAAAACTACTGGACCAATTTAAATGAAAATTGGTACAAAGAAAGTCTAGAGCCTGAGAAAGAACATAGGCTACTTTTTAACCGACTGCAAAAAAGGAGGATTTCCACGCGGACGAAGTCGCGGGCAGAAGCTAGTAGGCTATAAAAAAAGGGATCCGGGCGAAGCCGGGGCGGGCCGCTAGTAAACCTAAGGCTCTTACAGCCTTGACGCACGCTTATGGCATTACATACCTTAATTTCCGACTTCCGTCGGTATCCCATGGGCATCTAGAATGCTTAGTCATCATGGACTCGAGGCCCTTATATCCCTCCTCATCACATGAGGCTTGTAGTTAGCTCCAGAATTCCGTTGGACCGCCCCCGCTCACCTAACCGGTTTAAGCGCACGTGTTGTAAACCAACCATAAGATGAAGCGAGTTATTGTGCACTAGCTTCTGCCCGCGACTTCGTCCGCGTGGAACTCCTCCTTTTTTGAAGTCGGTTAAAAAGTTGTCTATGTTCTTCCTCGGGCTCCAGACTTTCTTTGTACCAAATTTCATTTAAATCGGTCCAGTAGTTTTAGCGTGAAAGCGTAACAGACAGACAGACAGAGTTACTTTCGCATTTATAATATTAGTAGGGATTTATTTATTTGAGTTGCAGCGTGTACAGTAAGCGCCAGAGTCTACTTAATATTGTTGACGCGGTTGGATATCTATGACGCTTACTGTACTAGGGTTCTAGTGAACGGTTGCAAGTTAGTAGTTTACGATTGTCGTGAGTACTCGGCGTTTATAAGTTTTATTATATTTCGTAC
Source organism: Polylopha cassiicola (assembly GCA_038024825.1). Lineage (NCBI taxonomy): Eukaryota > Metazoa > Arthropoda > Insecta > Lepidoptera > Tortricidae > Polylopha > Polylopha cassiicola. Next base: position 17,163,953 of record CP149045.1, on the reverse strand, counting down.
AGACAAGAAAGTTTGAGAACGATTAACATCTATTTTTCAAAGGTCCACCCCAAAGCTTTCTTTTTTGATTTTCAGACATTTTTTTATATGCAACCCTAATTTTCAACCCGTATTTCTTAATAAAAATCTCAAAAAACGAGCAAAGTTCGCTGGGTCACCTAGGCTTTATTTGAGTTAGATTAGCCAGTATAAAACTAATCAGGAGCAGGGATTTAATACCAGTTCAATAAAGATCGTAAATGTTATTACACTTCACTTGGAATTACAGATCAATAGTAAAACATAATTATTACAGGCGTCTAACGACCTCCCTTTACCAATTATAACTGTGTATTCAGCCGTGATATTATACCTAATTAGTGTAAGGGTTTGGTCAAATAATCTAGTTACCACAGCCTTAATAACTTTGTACTACTTTAATACAAATAGGTATATTACACTAGTTGTCACCGCGAATTCCGTACCGCGTTTATTAAGAAACTGCAGCGCCATCTTCCGGGTTGATTTGTAAATATAAGCCATCCAGAGCATCATCCAAATGCATAAGAAAATCGTTCAAATCGGTCCAGCCGTTTAGGAGCTCAGCGAGAAGAATTGTATATTATATAGTGATCACTACTATAATATACAATTAATAATATACTTATTTTTTTTCAAAATATATTTTAATACTTTTCCAAAAGTGCAGTGCGTTTTATATAATAGCCTGTTTAATAAAAATAAACAAAATATTTCCTTTTTATTTATTTGTGTAAGTATATACCTAAATACACAGGCTTCGACTGATTTTTCTAAGTTAGTACCCTACATTTTGACTTATTTTTATCATATTTTACCCAACAACATTGATATACTATTGGCATAACTGTATAAATCACTTTAGCGTTAGACTTTTGTCAGCTCAGTCGTGCTACGATTATGGAAACTGTAAAGAATCCGAAACGTCAGCTAATAAAATAAAATAAAAATACGCGAGTTAAATCCGTTAACAGTTGTTTCATTCCAATGTGTAATAACCGCGTAGGCATCAGAAATTATTATTGATATACTATTTTAATGAAAAAAGGTGCATAAGTTTGTGTCTTGTGGCAAAGAGCACGTACCAACGACCTTGTGCATCGCTCTCAAGCTGCAGACCTCACCCCTAATAACGGGATATTGATTAATTACTATAAAATTCAGTTTTAAGTGGTAATTTTTATTACTTTATTCGTCATCGTGCAGTGTCAAAAACGATATTACTGTTATAATGGGTACGAATTCTGAGAAACTCGAACGCGTAAACGTGTTTGACGAAAAGGCTGAGCTGAAAACTTTTTGAATAAAACATTTAACTCGCGTATATTCACTTTATGTAACTGGGCGGATCTTTGAGCGTTTGAGACGCCGTTGTCGTCTAAATCTGTATCTATAATGGATGCAAATAATATTATTAGGTATCAATTAAAATAGTATTTGTACCATACCGGGGATATTATCAGTCGAATTTTTGTTACTTATTGACTCTGTAGTTAATAAAGATGTAGACGACAATGACAGCGTCTCAAACGCTCAAAGATCCGCCCACTTACTTAAGTACCTATATTCGTAGCTCAAAGTGCAATAAACGCGAAAGTACCAGTATTTGTTGGAATGAAACAACTATAAACGGATTTAACTCGCGTATTTTATTAAAGTTGTTTGTGTAATAATGTTTTATAACCGCAAAGACATCAGAAATAATTAAAGAAACATACCGGTATAATAATTTCTGAAGCCTTCGCGGTTATTACTTAAGTAAACATTCGAATGAAAGAAATGTATTTGCTGACGTTGCGAAAACTAAACAGTTCCCATATTCGTAGCACGATAATTAGAACAATGAGTAAATTAGCTTTTTTTATTTAACATTCGTAATATAAATCAAGGCAAATTATTTTTGTGATAATATTGATTCATATTTATAATGATCAGAGGTAATATAAAAATACGGATAGTAGGTAGATACATTATGTCAAAATATATTCACTCATATTGAGATCGTTAATACAGATTTAACAATAAGTACATACAATATCAGCAAAATTACAATTTTATTACATTAAATTTAATTTGCATATAATTTCAAAAACTTAGATACGTTATAAAACGGAACGATCTTTTTGTATTTAGATATTAATCGTTTTTGTTGATTAAAACCGTTGGCCCAGAGGACTAAAGTTATACGAGTATTGTATAAAGCTGGAATCGTAATATTTATTTTCATCCTCCGGTACTAGATTGTAAAAGAAGACAAAAGATTGTTACGCTCCAGCTACGTGCAAAAGTGAAGAGAGTACCTTAGAATCGTGAAGTTGCGCAAAACCTTTTGACGAGTTCTTATATTATATATTAGACTAGCTTCTGCCCGCGACTTCGTCTGCGTGGAACTCCTCCTTTTTTGCAGTCGGTTAAAAGTAGCCTATGTCCTTTCTCAGGCTCCAGACTTTCTTTATACCAAATTTCATTTAAATCGGTCCAGTAGTTTTAGCGTGAAAGCGTAACAGACAGACAGACAGAGTTACTTTCGCATTTATAATATTAGTAGGGATTAGATTAGATTTATTTATTTCTCAAAATTCATATAGTATAATTCCACTACTTATGTCAAATTATATGCACTCATATTGAGATCGTCATAACAAAAATAAAAATAAAGAAATAAATAATATGAACAGATTACCTACATTATACAAAAAAATACATTATGTCAAAATATATTCACTCATATTGAGATCGTTAATACAGATTTAACAATAAGTACATACAATATCAGGAAAATTACAATTTTATTACATTAAATTTAATTTGCATATAATTTCAAATACTTAGGTACCTATATTAATTATGACTGGTTTTACTCATTAGTCGTCAATATAGTTTTTCAGACGAATAATTAATAATATGTAACACAAATAATTAATAATTATTGTTACCGAGTTCAATTTTATTATATTAAATTTTCAATGAATTCTAGCAAGTTTTTAATGGGCTGCTGCGTGTAAAAAATCTTATGTAAAATGTGTTGTGGCAATTGGTTGAATATGATTGCTGGATCTCATTGTATACTAGCGCACCTAAGTTATTGACATGCGACAGCTCTTATTAGCCTTTCCTTTGAAAAAAAATTTAGAGAGATAATTTTTAACCAAAAAATCCACCTGAAAAAGTTCCCGATGTATATCTTACTTTGGCTTCTTCCTTTCTATTTATATATTTCTTTATTATGAATAGCCCCTGGAATTCGTTTTATAGCCGGGGCCAAGAATTTGCGATTTTAGGGTGGAAAGGGGTATAGGTACTTCTTTAGATTACTTGTAAGGTCCTTTGGGGTAAATTCGGCATCTTTTTGGGCGAAATTTACTTTCGCGTAACATTGACTTAAAGATAACCTTAATTTATAACCAAAGATGGTATGAAACGTGCAAATAAATTTTAAAATTATCCCCGTACCTAATAAAATAATGAAATATGTAATTAAAATAAAAAAAAGGCAAAACCTGTTTCGAAAACTTCTAACAAAATTGAGCACCTGTTTCGAAAACGCGACACCACTTACTGCTAGAGACAGAGAATTCAATCGTGGTGCCTTGGTATAGTCAAATTATGATATAACTCTATGTTTAAGAGATATTCACGTATTTCGAATATTCCCCATTTTTGTGGTTACCCAAAAACACCTTAGTGAACAAACACAATATTATAATTTAATAATTTCTGATGCCTTCGCGATTATTACACAATATTATCCTTGTCGGCACTTTTATATTATTATATTTATTAACCGGCCCAGTGCGAATCAAACTTGAATACTAAAGTTCTGTATCATTGGCTGAAATGAATACCGTCACCATAATTTCTATTATTTTTATTAAAAAAATACAGTGACAGTTTCTACTTGTCACAGTTCAAAAGATACAACCCCGTGACAAGCAGACAGTGGAACCTTTGTTAAAAGTAACAAGGTTTCTAACCCTTTTGTTATGGAACTCTGGGTAACATATTATTACAAAAACGACCCAGTAACTTTTCTCGTATATAAATCCCCACTGCCTCCAGGCGTGGATTTCCATATAATCCTCTCTTAGTGGATACTAAACCCGTAAGAAGCAATATCAGCCAAAATTCAATTTTTCACGCTCTCTGAGATAACCTAACAGGTGATTCTAAGGCATAGATAGATTATATTTTAAATAATATAACTCATACTTCACTACATAGTATAAAACAAAGTTGCTGTCGCTGTCGGATCGTCCCTATGTACTTACCTACCTATGTTTAAATCTCTAAACTACGGAACGGATTTTGAAGTGGTTTTTTTAATAGAAGCCGAAGCAGGGGCTGGTCGCTACCCAAGCAGCACATAAGCTCTATATAAGCAGTGCAAAGGCTGAATAACAGCAATCACCCTTGTACACTTGTACAGCCTTTATATAACTTATATAGAACTCGTGTGCTAGTTGGGTAGTTATTTATAGAATATAAGAAGCATCGCAGCTTTATTGAAGTAAGAGATGATATCCTATTTTTAATCAACTTCAAAACTAAATGATGTGTTCGTTGCGTTGACATTTTTTTCATATTGTTATGACTCCTACTTAGAAATTTACATAGAGATCTATTTTCATTGCTTGTTACTGCGTTATGTCGTTTCTCTTGGGGGTTCCGCGTAATAGGAAGCGGTTTTACTGTTAATTGGTGTGACACGGTTTTGACCAATAACTGAAAATACTATAATGATTTCTTTACTTTCTATCGGTTAAAAAAACATTTTAAATTAGTCCAAAAGAAAATAGAGACGTCGTTTATTTTTACTAGTATTTTTTAATAGAGTTATTGAAAGTAAATACTTCGTTACAACTATAAACAGAATACTTAATAAGGAATTTCTTAGTAAAAGAATTTCTTAATTTATATTACATACTAGCTGTGCCCGCGACTTCGTCCGCGTGGAATTTAAGTACTGGGACATAAGTATGGATAATTAAAGATTTTTTTCTAAAATGAGTTACTCTTTATTACATAAGCTATCTGCCAGTGAAAGTCCCGTCCAAATCAGTCCAGCTGTTAGTGCTATAGATTAGCCGGAACACACAGATAGACAGACAAATAATATAAAAAATATAATATAGGTATGTATTTAATATTTCAAATGTAAATTATAAAATGTCTTTATAAACCACATTAACAGTTTTTCCTTCTGGGGCTAATATGAAAAGGTTATCCGCATTACTAACCCGCGAGCAAGCCACGTATAGTTGGCCGTGTGAAAAACAATTCGACCTGAGATCCACTCCAACAGCCTTTAGCGTCTGCCCCTGAGACTTGTTAATTGTCATAGCAAAGCAAACGGACACTGGAAATTGTGTCCGTTTGAATTGGAATGGGAAATTGTTGGGGATGATTGGTATTCGTGATATGTATACAGTTTCACCTGCACTACATCCAGTAAGAATCTCAGCTTCGATTAAGTTTCTTTGTAAAGAAGTTACTCTAAGTCGGGTTCCATTGCACAATTTAGGCGGAGTAAGATTTCTCAATAGCGATGCGTTGTAAGCGTTTCGTCTGGGCATTTTTAAAATCAAAGCAAATACATACAATACAATAATACATATATTTATTTCAATAAATCTACGTAGGCAATATTTTTTTAGATTATATCCGATATTTTTCAACCAATTCACAAAGCAAGTTCAGAGTCCGTATTTTCATATCCAAGTATAACATCAAAATCATCAACTAACCGAATCGCAAGACAAACAAAATTAAATAGTTTTAAACGTAGAGAAACAACCAGTTTGTATTTATACTTTTCAGAGAAAAAGCTATAGCGCGTTTTAATTGCCTTGAGGCGCCATCTAGTACTATATTATGTAACTATAAAATCTCCTATAGAAAAATTACCTTTAAACTTTAAAAGACGATAGCTTTTTTATTTGACATCCGATTTCGATGAAACAAAGCCTATATGTTGCTCAGGGAAGAGCTTAATCTATTAGTGAAAGCCGCGTCAAAATCTGTTCAGTAGTTTTCAAGATTAGCGAATACATACAGACAGACAGACAGACAGACAGACAGACAGACAGAAAAGAAAATCTAAAAAATCATTTTTGTGTTCTGTTACTCTTTTATTATTGCCCACACCCATTTTTTGTTAAAAATTTCAATTGTACAGACACGCGGTTTCTACTGTTTTATTATATGTAAGATAATCCGCAGAAAAATATTCGTCTCTTGTAAGGCCACATTTACGAAAATATCACTTCTTTAGTCCACTAAGCCGTATCGGATAAAGTTCATTTTCCACCATTGTTTTGAATCTCATCTCTTCTCGAGAACAATGGAACGGCGTTTCGTTCCCTTCTTTCATTTACTCCTTTTCATCATGTTTTCGGGTTCCCGAGTTTGTCCCGGCGGCATTGACGCTGAATAATAATAGCACAGTAGTCACAGTACTAGTGTAAAGGTAATTTTACATTATGAAAACACTATTCCCGTGGGAGCGCGCGAAAACTAGTTCCGCTCGCAGCTATACAGTCCTCAGAAGAAATTTAAACCGTCCAGATTAGAAAACATGCTATTTCTATGGGATTTATTTCATCTTGGGACCATGGTATTTTTGCTGGACTGTACGTGATCTCACCTCGATCGTGGCAATCATGTTTGAGCCTTCGATCGCAAGCGGACAAGCCTTGTTCCAATGATGTTCATGGCTTATATTGTACGTGACATAATTCCAGCGAAATTACTAGACACGACACTTTCTGAAACTGGTGCCTTCATCTCTCCATTATTATTTATGCACAATGATGACCTTCTAGTAATGCAAGATAATAATAGACTGGTCTTTTAGTCAAAGATTCTTTTGACATACTGACGAGCTTTTTGTAGGTATTATCGAGCTGACTAAAATTTTAAAAAAATGCTTTAATTTTTTAATGCAGATGAGTTTAATTATAATAAGTAAATTCGATAGTAAGTACGTGGTCTTATCCGGTAACTTATAAGCGAGGGGTAAAATGTTGGTCGACGCTACTACCATAGAATAAAATATTGCTCGCTGCTTGTAACTATTAAATTATAGCAACTAGCTTGCAAACTGTTTACCAGTCTTGTCATCGCGTATATCAATAATATACAATTTTATAAAAAATATCAGGTTAGTTAGGTATTTACACTAATTATAACTAAAAATCGGCTGTAGTTATTTCTATGATCTTTTTTAAATATGTCTGCGCCCCGAATAGCAGTGTATAAAGCTCGCCGGAAAAGCTAATATAGATATAAATAACACCTCCAAATTTAATAATCAATAATTATTATTAATAGAATCCTTGTTATGTTTAAGCTAATAGTGACTTACAAATTTGATATGCCAGTCAGCACACACGGGGGTGGAAAACATACAAGTATGTTTTATTCGACGGTACCTACTGGCGTGGAAGGCCCGACACCCTACACTGAAGGTATAAATTCCTAATAGGTAATTGAACGTAATGTTTCAAGCGATATTGAACTATAACCTATTCCCCTTTTTGTTAATAATAATCATTTATTATTGGCTCTTTGTTATGCCACGCGTGTACGGTATTGATTTGCGAATGTTCGTAAATGTGTCTGGAATGTTATATTTCGGTCATAAGCACGTGTCTAATTGGTTAAATAAACGCCACTAATGAGTTTATGTACTTAATGACATAGGTATAATTACTTTTTTTATTAAGTGCCAAGTTTCTATTTTTCATATTATTACTCTCTTATGGACGGTGTTATGCAGGAATATGTCACAAAAATTAAGCCAAATCGGTTTCAATAGGGTTGACATAACAGCGTCTCGCTGATGTGATAATGATCTTGATAATGATATTGTTTATCATAAATATATCAGAGGAATACTTTGTTAAAATATTCCTATGGTCAATACCAAAGATTTGTTTCCAATTGGGTCTACCGCGTGAAGTATCGCAGGTAAGATAACCAGAGGCCTGATTAGTCGTAACTGACAGTAAAATCTCTTTCAAGACGCTAGCCTTCATTACGTTGGAAACATTAAGTAATAATCGTAAAAAGTTTCCCTTTCCTACAAATCTATAACTAGGATCGAATAACTATTAGGATCACCCTATACGGTATACCTAAGTGTAACTCGTACATTAATCGTTAGAGAAGTTCCGAGAAGCATGCTTCTGGGTACGGATAAGCACTTAGCCGTACAGTGTTAGCGCAAGCCAACACAGCAACTGTTTACTTAACCCGACACCAACTCGTAATATGTCCCATAATCGCCTCTATGTATTTTGCCATCAATGTCCGCCAAGCGGCTAAGAGGAAATAATCTTCATGCTCAGCTGCGAGGAAATCAAATAAAATCACATGGATTGATTTCAGTTACCGTTGTAACCACAGTTTTTATTACGTACTAGTTTCTGCTGGCGATTTTGTCTTTGCACGAGTATTTTACTCAATATCGTTATAAAATATAGCCTATATGTTGTTGTGATGTATAAGCTATATTATTGTAAAGTTTCATCAAAATCCATTGAGTAGTTTTTGCGTGAAAGAGGAACAATAATACATCCAGTCATCCATACTTACCAACTTTCGCGTTCATAGGAAGTTATGACGTAACTCATCTCAACTGTTCAGCGTATTCTATTCAACGATTTGAAAAATATTTACCTTCATTTCGTACAATATTATATTTTTGTACTATTTTACACTATTGTAATTACTTGGAGGTATTGCTTTTTAGCACAGATGAGTTATATTAAGTCACCCAATGACGCTGTGATGACAGGTAAATCGTGCTAGGGCTACGGGGCGGAACGGGACAAGAAATAGCCCTAACTATTTACAAAGATTTGTTACCAGTTCGGGGCAACCTTTGGTGTTTACCATCGAGTTACGTGTTTTGTCATTTTTGCAAAGATTAACGGTAACTCGAGTGTGGTTTTAGACAGTCAAAGAAACTTAAGAAAAACTAAAGAAAATTAATTCTTTAGTTTTCTACATTTTTTATCATTGGAATGAAACAACTTTAGCGGATTTAACTCGCGTATTTTAATTTTACTTTAGCATAATATAATAAGTCTATTGTGAGCTCAGTCGTGCTGCGATTATGGAATCTGTAAAGGCTCCGAAACGTCAGCCAATAAAAATAAAATATGCGAGTTAAATCCGTTAAAGTTGTTTCATTCCAATGTGAAACCGCGAAGGCATCAGAAATTATTATTTTTTAACATTCTTTTACGTTAAATAACCTAGGTGGTGGATTAGGAAAGGTGTATATAGAATGAGCTATATTATTGGAATGACGTAGCTATCTACGACAAATTAAACGGTAGGTACTATGTTGTTATATGAAACAAAAGTCATGTGGCAGAGCGATAGCTAATGTCAAACATTTAGCGACCTTTAGTTTTAATTAATAGTCCTCATACGTCTTCACTCACATTCCAGAAATACCGTCAAAGAGGATAAGGGATATCATTTTCAACTTTAAAAGGTTTGCGTATTCGGCTGTTTACATACATAATTAAAATGATTAATGGTCCATCCGAGATCTGTATATTTAGCATCCCATTTAATTTTTATAAATTTTCCAGTATCACTTTCGGCTAGTAAATGAAAGTAATGTCGAGTAGACAAATTAATTGCTTAAAAAGTTTTTATTAATAATCTTGTGAAGTTTTACTAAGTAATTGTGTTTGACATTTCGTTCAGTTTAAAATTAATTAAGCTTTTAAATAATATGCCACTGTATTACTTTTTGTTACTAGCTATCTTTTAATTAAAATAGTTTTTAAATATCTATTCTACGACGACTTTTTAACTTCGCTGTAGAATATTCTTTTATTTTCATGAAAAACTTAAAGACGACTCTTAACATCCTTGGTAACATGTTTTAAGTGATTATAACAATAATATCTTAATTAAAACATACAAAAAGAAAATATGAACTTATTTCAAGGAAAGTAAACAAATCTCAGTCAAAAACCAATTTAAAAAAACAACACACTAGCTTACATTGGCCGTTTGTGATTGAAAAACATGTAACATATACCTACACTATAAACTAAAAATCAAAATGATGCTAGTAAAATACTATTCAAATAGGTATCTACTATAAGGAGGTCTTCGATGAAAATCACTTTTCAACCGACGACAAAAACGGAGGAGGTTCTCAAGTCGATGCGTATTTTTTTATGTATGACCACGCATAACTTTTTACAGAGAGGTTCGATTTTGATAATTCTTTTAGCTACTATATTAACTTTACCTTCTCTGCCTTCTTGGTCTGCCGCACAATGAGGGCCACCGCGTGTCAGAAATCCGCTAGATGCGCTAGTGTAGAATGAGGTGTAGCTGTCATGCACCACCAATGAGAGGCAAGCTACTGGCCTGTGATTGGTGAAACATGACAGCTAGACCTCATCTTATACTAGCGCATCTAGCGGATTTCTGACACGCGGTGGCCCTCATTATATTCTTCTTGTTTTATGACAACCCCTATTCTTTTTCAAAATAGAAGAATACTTTCAATGCAGCCAGCAACCATAATTATAGGATCACAACCTCTTCAGTACCTTAATCTCAATAATACTATTATGGGTTTAATAGGTACATGTAATATCGGAAAGTAGTTTTCAGATTTACGTTACGTTTAATGTAGTATCGTCCTTAAGCTTATAGCGCCCGAAAAGGGATATTGGCAGTATTTTGGGCTTATTCTGGTCGAAAGGGCCACCACAAGCGATTTAACCTTGTCCTTTAACCTTTTGTTATCTCATTGTTCAAAGAAAATGTATGAAACAAAAGCGGTCTACTTAGGTACTTAATACTTTATTACTATTATGATTTTCTAAAACAAGACTTAGATTCTAAATATCGCATACCTAGTTCTAGATGAAGCTTATTCGAAAACCTGAAGTTTTGAGTTATGCACACTATCGAATTCCTGACAAAGAAAACTACGTACCAGTAAAATATATTTGTGCTAACTCTTCCACTTTCATAATGAAAATCATATCTAATTCTACGCAGATAACTCCTAATATTTAACCCCCGACGCAAAAACGACGGGGTGTTATAAGTTCGACGTGTCTTTCTGTCTGTCTGAGTGTGTGCGTGTTGTGTGTGTGTCTGTCTGTGGCATCATAGCTCCCTAACGCATGAACCGATTTTGATTCTGTTTTTTTGTTTGAAAGGTGACTATGTCGGGAGTGTTCTTAGCTATGTTTGATAAAAAACGGTTCAGTAGTTTAATAATTAATAATAATGAATTATGTTATTACATTTACATATTTATTGCTCTTTTAAATAACGGAAGTTAATGCTAACCACAATTATTTTTGTAAACTGCATTCTTATCGGGTTAAAGAATTAATGTTAGTCTGCGTAAAAGCAAAAATAAAAAAATCTTTTATTATTAACTCGAGTCGACCAAGTTTTGCTCGTGACCGAGAAAAGTAACTCGATGCGTTAACGCTAAATTAAAAATGAATGAAAATAAAATATTGAAAACCGACCTCCTGACTTCAATTCATGTGACGTGCAATTCCATACATTTTAAATTTAACAGCATCAGCGAATGTAGAATGAACGTGCGTCAATAGATAGGTACTTTATCATACAAACAACAGAAAGTATAAAAGTTCTAAAAAGTTACCCATCTGTAAGGAGTAGATACATAAAGTTATCCATACATAATGTACGATTTTCCACCATACGGAAATTTCAGCCAGTATTTTGGGGACAAACAAAGTCTGTTTATTCAGGTTGTTTGTTGGCACTTCGCATGACGTGTTTGATACGAATCACACTTGGATTATATACAAATCTCTCATTCAATATCAAATTGCCACACCAGTCAGGACGTTTCAATATAATGAGGTTTTAATGAAGGGCTCGTTTTGTATAAGTTCCGTAAATTCATTGATTGATTAAAGTTGCTTAAACAATTAAATGTGACGCCGTTACTGTTGATTTCAACGTTTACGTTTTAATTTAATTTGGACAATGGACGGCGCATCTAATGCCGAGTGACTGAAATGTTTATTCCTCAAACAAATTGTAACATTTACGTTAAGTCATCGCTTTAGCTATCAATACGCTTACTAACTTATTAAACACGTTTTAAAATTGTTAATAATAATTGGGGAATTTACCAAATCTAGATTGTTGAAAGTGCTTTGCGTTAAAGTTGGTGCTAAATTAAACTGTATCTTGTATCATACAGAGGTTCGCTGTTGGAGGGGTAAATCAGTGACCTTAGGTCATACGGGTAACGGACTTAAAAAGGTTGAAAACCATTGTACCATCTATAAAATTTAACATTTAATATTCTTATCTGCGAGGAAATAGCTTAATACTAGACTTGGTTGTACAAAGAGTACCAGGATCTTTATCTCCTAGACGATGAACATCATAAAATATCACTACGGAGGTCCGTGAACAATATCAACAGTCAATTATTCTTAGAAGTTCCTGAGATCACATATCGATTTAACTTTCTTTATCTCTTGAGTCTTATTCAAAATATAAGCTACTAGTGGCCCCGGCAGACGTCGTTCTGCCCGTCCGATTGTTTCGTCAAAGATCTGGCAAAGTCTTCTGTCACTTCTTCATAAGGCTTCATATTTTCCCCGTTTTTTACACATTTTCCACTGTTTCTTCGCTCCTATTGGTCGCAGCGTGATGTTATATAGCCTAAAGCCTTCCTCGATAAATGGTCTATCCAACAAAAAAAGAATTTTTGAATTCGAACCAGTAGTTCCTGAGATTAGCGCGTTCAAACAAACAAACAAACAAACTCTTCAGCTTTATAATATTAGTATAGATATAACTTTATAAGCTATTTTCACATTCGGACGTCAATATTATGTCACAATAGACACGGTACTTTTTTAAGATTCCATCAAATCAGTCTCAATATTATGTATCCGCAAGTAATATCCGCCATTGCACATTTTAAGTCTAGAATCTCTTCACATGTAAATTACGCTGCACACAGAGGAATGAAGCAATTCTTTCTGAAAGTACATACTTACCTTTTGTAATACTTACCTAATTGTGATTCTGTTTTTGACGTCAAAGTGCTGACGAAAAAAACAAATCCCTAAATTACTTTTAACTTTTCTATAAGGGAAATGCTTTGTTACAGTGAATCTTTTTTTATCGCCGTAGCGGAAATAAACAGGTCAAGGTTGTTGGAAATCATCCCTTTGCTTTTATCCTATTTACTTGAGCTGGGTGCAGCGTGATTTTTTTTTTCATTTGCCACTCTAGACTAAATGAGGCTTGGAAATGTTACAAGTTAAGTACTGATAAAAAGTGATCGTTTTCAGACACGTGTAAGGGTCGTGTAAAAGCTAGGTCATGTAAGTGTATATAAATTTGGATATGGCAGTTGTTAACCTTTGAAAAGGTAATTTATTGGTAATTCGTGTATGCCTGTAACTTCGACTGCGTAAAATTAGTACCTACATAATAGTGGGCTAGCACGTAAGATATTTGACGCGCGAGTATATGTCACTGTCATTCACTCATTGCAATAATATGACAGTGACAGAAGCTTTCTCGCGCGACTAAAACTTTAGCGCTACCAATGCTGGTAGGTATAGTGATGTACCAATTATCGTACTTCAATACGAACTTTTTTCCAAAAACATCTTAAACTAGATTACGGATCAGGTAACCTACAGATCCGTAGATATATCAAAAGGTATTTATAAGAATTTGTGTTTTATATTTCAAAAGCTACCTAATACTGATCACGACCCCCATTACACCCTTGTTAGAGGGTTGGTTCAAGAAAGCTCAAATTCTCAAGCGGGCACAAAATTACTTTGATTAAAAGTACTTACAAAATCTCGCGACAGAGTATCGATACTTCATAACTTAATTCAAGGAGTCAACAATTTACCTCCTACGCTAACTTTGTGTTTGAAACCGAGGCTTAAAAAGCATTGCTTAAGCCGTTTACAAGCGTGTTTCAGACAGAGCAAGTATACATTAGGTATGTTAATAATACTCTGTAAATACCTTTGAGCTTATAATATTACAATAATTATTATGCAGTATACAATTTTATTTCAGAGAATCTATACAAATAAAAATCGATCACCGACTTGTATGTGTACGCGCATAAGTTTCGATCGATTACACCAAATTGTATAATTCTTTTTTTGTGTCAGGTTTGTACCTAATGTACTTATAGAAGAAATTAAACATAAATATTATATTAAAATCAGAATATGGCGGTACGAAATTCAACGGGTCAGCTATTTCAAAATTTTTAGTACGTTTTAGTTTTCTGAAATTTAAGATTAGAAACGGACGTAAAACCTAAATTTAGTACCAACTTTTATAACTAACTATTACTTTACAATAGTTTTCTTTGAAAAAGTGAATCTTTTATTATGAAATTTATATCTTAAGGGGGTGGAAACTGAAATCTCACGTGCCGCCTAGCCTTTTAAATTCTCAATGGATGATAGTAAAAAAATGAGATAAAAATGACATCGCACAAGTCAACAATAGAACTCGTAATGCGCTTTTGTGCATCTATTGTTATGACGCGGCAGGGCGACCACGTGCGTAATAGCTACGGCGCGACTTATTAGACACAGCGCTCTCTTTATAACAGTAAGCATCCTTACTAATAATAACGCGAAAGTTTGTAAAAATGTATTGAGGTGTGTTTGTTTTTCTTTCACAAAAAAATACATGAATGAATTTTGAAGTAGCATATAGGCTTTGTTTCATAACGATATTCGGTACTCATCGTGCGCAGACAAAGTCGCGGGTCAGAGCTAGTTTCTTATATATCGTTCTGTTTAACTTAAGTTAAAGGGAGAACTTAATTATTTGACATATCTCTCAACAATAAGTAATCCCTGTATTTTATATTAACTGTCTTAAAGTTTTTATGTCATTATAATAAATGGAACATTAGCCATTAGTATTCTTTACAGTCTAAATATAGTTATTAGCGATAACTGCCGCTGAGACGTTGAACTATTTCCTGTAACTGTTTCCAATGATGGGGCTAAATACAGTTAAACTAATATCGCTTTACTTAAGTTGACTTTCTAAGTTAAAATCATAAATTATGAGAATAACTTATATTATGTATTTTAGGGATTGCAAGTGCCAGAATGCTACTAATATTATAAAGGAAAGTTTGTAAGAATGTATGTTTGTTACTCTCACGTAAATACTGCTTTATAGATTTTGGTGATATGTTACAATAATATAGCTTAAATATATTATCAGAATAACACAGGCTATAATTTATTAAGAAATACCGAGTGTAAATTATCCAAAGTATAACGATAATTCTCTAGTAACTAGGAAATAGCATATTCTGTGTGTAGGAAAAAGTACCTCAAGAAGGAGCTAATGTGGATGGTAGACGTTATTGTACAAACGTATTGAAGTTAAAGTGTTTACTGTGGTTTGGCACGCGCTTGTTACATAATGCCCACAAGAAGTGCGTTGACTTGCGGAAGGCGTGTTTCCTTAAGCTAAGGCTAAGGTCACATTACCTTCATACGCCATAAACTATTATGGCCTACGATTCTAAACCACCTTTGTTTGCGGGGTTTATATTGAAATTTGAGCATGTAAAGGGAGTTCCTGTAGCTTTAGTTCCGTCAACACATTTTAATAATACTTTACAATCCACCTTAACAGAAAAACCTCTTAGATTAGAAATTGTATGAAATCAACGTATAGTTATTTCACTTGTAGGGATTTACTTACTGTACTTGTTTATTCCTCTGGATAAAAATAGATTTGTTGTTCTCTAAATACTAACGACGTATTTAAAAGTACGAGTATATTTTGAACATTAAGATATAAATACCTGTTACACTTTTGAGTATGTGGGCGAGTTTTTCGAGCGTTTGAGACACCGTCATTGTAATCTCGAGTTATATCTAAAATGGTTCAAATAATAATAAGTATCGAATGAAACAGCATTTTTGTACTAGTATCAGGAGTTTCACTTAAGTTTTTTATGGCATTTCAAACGCTCAAAGATCCACCCGTAACTATTTTATAATTTTAAAATTCAAGATTCCACAATTAATTTAGCCAAATGTCGCTACCACCGCGAATTTTTCTTGGTTAGTATTATATCTACATCATTAATAGTAACATGTGTAATTGACACGCCATACGAAAGTGTCACAATACGAAAAACCCGCGTTTTTCCTCATCGTTTTCCACAACTTCCAGGCCCTTTACACGGACAGCGTAAGATGAATTGCTTGTATAAAAAGAATTTCTGAACCAAAATGTTATGTAACTGAGATTTTCCTTCACTATCATATACCTATAGCTTATGTTACGTTGTACACGAACCAATTTAAGATACTTTTAAAACCGTTCCCATACAATTGGGAAGTATTTTATGAGGATTAATGGCTAAAAGTTGATCACGCGATGCGTATCAGAATATGAAGTACATCTAATGTAAATGGTCAAATGTTTTAAACAGATAATGAATTGTTTGCCCTAATTGAAATTGAGATGAAGTTGGTAATTAATTTATTAGTTTGCTAAGTGAGAAGGCAGAAGTTACCCGTATGTCCGTTCCGCGTGTTCATTTCCTCACCAGGGAGTCTATTCCGGGCTTCGGTTTCCTCCTAACAATCAAGCCGATATCCAACTCCGGTGTCTGAATATCGAATCAATGTTTAATCTTTGCTTTGGCGAACGTTAATTTCAACTTTTCGTTTAACGACTCTTGAAAGGTTATTAAATGAAGAAACAAAATTATTTATTAAAAAGCTTGAAATTCTCTTAAACATTTCTTTATTGTATCGAGACACAATTAAAAAATGTAATATTCATTCTAACTTTTTAATAGTATCTATGCCCTGTTTTTTAGTTTTGGACCTAATCCTAGAAATAAGATTACTTTATCATAGTAAATTATCTTCGCTTCGAACAATCTAGAATGTTCAGTAGTCCTTCATTTTCAACAGATCACCCGATTGAGTTTAACGTCCCAATTAAACGCCATGAGCACCCGAGGAGATGTACTCATAATATGGTATGCTATTTTGTACGTACGAGCAATTGATTCTGCGGTTACCTACGAGCACAGTCTCTTGATTACTTGCACTATTAAACTTTACTGACGTACCCTCAGAGGAATTCAATTTGTCATGCTTATATCTCGTACTGGATCATTTAAATTTCTCCTTTTATAAATCACAACATTGATTTGTATTTGAAACTAGACTAAACTTTTCTGTATGAACTCTAATGACAATCCTTTTTTCCTTCTGTTCTTTTATTCAAAGTCAAAAGCTATGGTCATTATTTCAACTTTCTACTTTTTTTCAATGAGGATTGAAGCGGGAAGCCTGCGATGCAGCCCGTGATTGTTAATCGTTTTTCTTTGTGGTTTTGTTTCTTTAGTGTTTCTGGTTACCCCGTCGTGGGCAACCTTCGCCGTGAAAGGTCAATGGCACTGCATTACACCTGCTGTCACTTCTCTGCCTATAATTTCAATATCGTATTAGCACACGGTTATTTTTCTTTGGCAAAACGTCTTACTTTAGGTGTGTTTTGCACCTGCGTTAAGAATTACTGACCAATAACAGCGGTCAGTAATTTTGGATAGTATCAAATTAGGTACTTATCGGAGAGTTACGATGTTTTATAGCAGCTAGTAAAAATATTAAAAGGCTCATCATAACTTAGATAGATAGATCCTTGAATATAGTGAACCAGGACTAGAGTTCAATCTGTGTTAAAATGCAGTTAACATTTATATGGTGAATTATTAATAGTAGGTAATTACAGTACCTTATTTGGTGTACCTATTAGTTTTAGCCACGAATATGGGAACATTAAAGTTTTCGGAACGTTAGCAAAAAAATAATATATTACGCGAGTTAAATCCATTATATTATTAAAATTATTGCAACAATGTCTTTACAAAAGATTTGTATGAACGTTGGTGAAAAGAGGTCATAATTTAAAACCTTATTCATATTATATTTAAAAGTCACATCATAGGTATATTTCTAATAAAATCGTCCCACGTTTCAGAGTTTTGTAGCAAGTAGGCTGTGTCAACGACGTATATAAATTCCATACCTGTTTAATAATCAAAGTTTGTCTTTGTTCCGTCAAAGTGAGGCGTTTGTTTGAGTTTTCGACTTTATTGATTACATGTGAGACATACGGCACAACTGGGCACCGTGTTACTCCAAATTGTAGGTGGAATCATGGTGAAAGTGGCTAAGTATTATTTTGTGGCGATCCTTCTAAGAACTGGCATTGCGTAATACCGCACGTATAACGCCGCTTTGTTCCTGGGCATTGCACTACATAAAGGCGATGTTTGTCTCTAATTGGTAGCTGAACAAAGCTCATACTTACGGTGACTAAACATTTAGTTACATAAATGTATATCGGTTTCCGGAACGGTGAAAGCCAAAATACTATTGTTATATTGATTACGGCGTTTGAGATATTTTGACCGATTATCAGTGTTAGTCATTTTGACTAATTGTAAGGTTTTACTTTTAGATCGAGTTGATAAGTTTAATTTAATTACATACAAATTTGATGACGATTTTATAAAGCTAGAACAATAAGGTCTGATAGAACAGCTCAGAGGAAGCAAAATATACCGTTATAAAAAAATCATATCAATTTCTAAAAATGGCACTTCTATTAGACTCATCCCTTAAAATCCCGACTTACCTATGCTTTTCTTAATTTCTGTCAATATAAATTTAGGAATGCGTAATTCGATAGTGCCTATATTTAGCTAAATATTTGCGCTATACAATTATTTTCGTATTATAAAACCATCACGTTTATTATAAACAAGGAAATAGCTAGTCTCGCTTTTAGCTCTGGGAATGATAATAATCATCACGACCAAATCGGGTTTAAAATAAAAATAGAGCTAAACAAAACAGCGAAGGTCAACCGGTCTAGCCCTGTAGTCTAATAATAAATGTGATCTGCCTATTGGTCTTTAAATTTGCAAAACGAGGTGAAGCCAACTCCGTGTCTAAGTTATTCTTACTTTGATCAAGGAACTGTAATATTTTAAACAATGTCAATTATTTAATTAGCAATTATTTTATTTTACAAACGTAAATTAATTTTCATTTGTTATCATGGAAGTGATAATTTGTGGGCCGACTTAAAATGATGGGTGCTTTATTGTCTACTCGTATCATAATATTGAAGTGAAAATTGGAATGAAACAACTCGCGTATTTTATTTATTTGCTTACGTTTTGATAACTTTACAGTTTCCATATTCATAGTACGACTGAGCTGACGATAGTTTTTGAATTGGCCTTCTTCTTTCATTCCAATTTTCTCTTTCGACAAATGTTCTGCTAAAGGACGGTCACGGAGCACAGCGAAAAACGGATAGTGCCCTCACAGTAACTTTGAAGGTTACTGTGCGAGTTTTGAGGGCACTATTACTACGCGCGTGCGACAGAGACAAATAGAAAAAGGGCAACGTCCGTTTTTCGCTGTGATTCTCGACCGATCTTTACGTTAAGTTAAACAACGCACAATTTATACAACCGCTATTTACTGCCTTAAAAATGTAGTCTATTCCCCGTATGACACTTAAGATGTAAATTCTGCCCGTTTGCCTCTTTTATTTCTTGGCCACATTGGTCTCGTTAAAAGTTTGCTAAAATCCGGCTGTAACGAGTGTTCTACCCTTTGTCTGTTGCAAAAGCATTTTGTTGGCGAGTTATGGTATCGCTTTGTCAAGTAAGTATTTGAGTTATTAAATTTCAGCCATTTGTGAGGCTTGAACTTCGTTGCCAACACAATAGATAAAGTTGCGAATGAAACGTAAATAGATGTTTGTGTTAACTATTAGAAGTTTTGTCACAGATGCAGCAATTAGGTAATTGAAGATGGTGTATTAAAAATTTGTCATGATGGTAGTTAGGTATACATAATTTAACGAACTAAACAATTTTATTTCATTTTGACTAAGTGATAATTTATCTCTCTTCTTTTCTGTATAATTAGACAATCCGTGATGGCCAAGCGTATGCTAAATATAGGTATTTTTTATATTACAGATAATTTTCTTCTTGAAATTTTCTATTCCTATTAAAAATGGTAACGGTTAGTTATAAATTGTGAATATAAATCTGCTGCTAGAAAGGACTTCCTGATTAAAAATAATAGCAAATAGAAGCCGTTAAGTTTACTAAATTTACTAACACCATTTTCTAACTTAAAAAAATTGCCTCAATTTATTATTGCATAATGGTATTAAACTATAGAAATCAATCGAATTTACTTATATACTTACCAGACCAACTAAAACGTTCTTAATATAAGGAATTGTCATTTATTTTATTGTAATAAGATCTTTAAAAGAGTATTTTTTCAAAATGACGTGTTTTACTTTAAGTTGCAGTCTTTTGTTTAACTGCTTAAGTTAAGCAACATAAACGAGAAAAGTTTCCAACGTACGCAACATGATTTAGTCAACGTTATTACAATTTTATAGCTAGATACAAAAGGTCATAAAGTGGCTAAGGACATAATATTTCTGTGGAAAAACATAATTTTGTGTAGGGATTCATAAAAGAACATGCGGGGTTATCTTAACAATTTATTTATTCATGGCGAAATATGCTACTCACTGTTGTACTTACATTTTTCTTTTAAAGCTTTAAATTCTTTGAATAGTTGTACAAATACCTTATCTATAGGTAATGTCTAACGATTTTTGTTTCAAGGGCTTTTACGACCATTTATAAAAAAACCGTAAGTTAATACAACCTAGTTCAACATAGCTTACCTAATAATTATATACTGATACCTTCGCGGTTATTATACATTGGAATGAAACAACTGTAGACGGTTTTAACTCGTTATTTTTAGTATAAGAGCTCAGTCAGCTCAGTCGTGCTACGATTATGGAATCTGTAAAGGCTCCGAATCGTCAGTTAAAGTCGTTAGTTAAATCCGTCTAGTTGTTCATTCCAATTGCTTACCCAATTTTTGTTCTTTGTTTCTTATGGTTGGTTAGAACAGATTACAGTTTATAATGATACTAGCTTCTGCCCGCGACTTCGTCCGCGTGGAACTCCTCCTTTTTTGCAGTCGGTTAAAAAGTAGCCTATGTTCTTTCTCAGGCTCCAGACTTTCTTTGTACCAAATTTCATATAAATCGGTCCAGTAGTTTTAGCGTGAAAGCGTAACAGACAGACAGACAGACAGTCACTTTCGCATTTATAATATTAGTTAGGATTTTTGTACAAAGACAAGAGTAGAAAAAATCTTAGACCCCAGTGAGATTACAGTTTACCTACTTAATATGTGCGAGTTAATAAGTAAAAAAAAAAAAAAATGCAAGAAACCGAATCTCAAGAAAATAATCTCAACTAGGTATATGTTTAATAAGGCTGATAAAATTAGGTCTACAAAACTTATCCCAGCTAGATTTATTTTTAGCTACCGATCGCGTTTTTGCTATTATATCTTAATATAAAACAAAGTTTCAATTAATTTGAGAATAATACCGTCTCCATTTGTAGGTTAATTTACTACTTGAAAATGTAGAGGAATAATTAATTGTAGACTAAAATAATTATTTCATATTCCTTCATAATGATAATAGCGTTTAAGACGTAATTTTATTTGTGTCAAGTTATAAAAATAATGTATAGCTTCATTATTTATGAAAGTAGTGCATATTTTATAAGTTGTATAAAGGCTATATAAGGGTGTTTACTCATATACAACCTCTTAACAGCTTATATGGAACTGATTTTTTGCTTAGAAGTTTGTTTAAAGGATAAGTAGGTAGGTGGTATCTTAATTAGGTATTGTTTTTAATTACGGACTTCGGACGTTCTTTCGGATTAGCGTTATCTACACTTATATAAAAAAGAAGATTTGTTTGTATTGAATAGCCTCCAAAATGACTTAACCGATTTGAAAAATTCATTCACTGTTGGGAAGCTACACTATTCCCAAGTGACATAGGCTATATTATATTTAAATAAAAAAATAGAGATGTGAAGCCGGGGCTGCCGTTAGTCTGATAGTATATACTGTAGAGAAAGGATGGTACGTCCGTTCTTTCGTTTTTTCATTTTTTTCGATACTCATTATGTCAATATCGCATTACTTAGTAAAAGCGAAGGTGACCCAGGCACTTCATTTTAAATCAACAAAACATTTTTATTTAAAAGCACGACTGACACCACAGAAGGGTTATATAGACACTACTTTAATATTCATGAAATAAAACGCGAAATTGGAGTAGTTCTCAGAGGCTAGAAAAGAATACTCCAGAGACTTCACCACCTTTTGCATAAAATAACATTCATTCATTAAAATATCAAAGACAGGGTATCATTTCACAAACCAAATTAAAAATTTTTCTTTATTCTCGCTCATTAGTACTCGTTTATTTTTGTCTAAGAGGGTTAGTTTTCGTAATGGGTAGGTGAATAATATTAGGTACTGATTTATTTGTTGAGGTATTTTTTCATAAAGTTGTAGGTAATTTTGTATATCTATACTAATATAATAGAGAGGAAAGTTTTGTTTGTTTGGATTGAATAGGCTCCTGAACGACTGGACCGATTTGAAAAATTCTTTCACTGTTGGAAAGCTACACTATTCCCGAGTGATATAGGCTATAAAATAAGGGATCCGGACGAAGCCGGGGCGGGTCGCTAATTAGGTATACAATTACACCTACAGATATCTATTATCTTTTTAATTATTTTGTTGACTAAACGGATAAAAATATACGTTGGTATCTTAAATTAATTATTATATTTATAATTCCTTTTTTGATGACCTGAGGATAAAAGGATGAAATTTCATATAACGATTTATTTTGTGCTGAGAAATATAATATACTAGCGGCCCCGGCAGACGTCGTCCTTCCCGTCCGATTGTTTCGTCAAAGATCTGTCAAAGTCTTCTGTCACTTCTTCTTCTTCTTCGCTTCTATTGGTCGCAGCGTGATGTTATATAATAACCTAAAGCTTTCCTCGATAAATGGTCTATCCAACAAAAAAAGATTTTTTGAATTCGAACCAGTAGTTCCTGAGATTAGCGCGTTCAAACAAACAAACAAAGAAACTCTTCAGCTTTATAATATTAGTATAGATGAACGAAAGAACTTATGTACTTACCTACAAGTTTTTTATAATACCAAGTAATTTTTCAGACACATGAAACTTAATCAAAAAGTTTGTTCGATCCAAATTGCTCTTACCAAAGTTCTGATTTAGTTATTACTAGAACATTATATCACAAACAAATGTGTTTCTCTTTACTTACAGTTTATAATAAAGAAACTTTGGTAGGCAGTGGTTTCGATATATGATAACGAATTGTTTACGTTAATTATAATTATTAGAATATTATATAGAATGACTATATCGGATAGAAATTGATTTTTCCTGAACTAGTGAAGTAGTGCTAACGTTAGGTAGGTATAGAAAAAATAATATATGTGGCTATATAAATATTGAAATTATAAATATTTTAATTAGGTAAGTACTAAATTAGACTCAAAAAATATATTTTTAGGGTATCGTACTCAAAGAGTAAAACGAGTTTTTATAGAGACTCAGCTGTCCGTCCGTCTGTCATCAGGCTGTATCTCATAAACCGTGTTAGTTGATCAATTTAAATTATCAGATATACATAAATATCTGTTACCGCTAACGACAAATACTTAAAACGAAAATAAATATTTAAGGAGGCTCTTACAAAGCAAACGCGATTTTATTTCCTTTTTAAAGATAACTAGCTTCTGCCCGCGACTTCGTCCGCGTGGAACTCCTCCTTTTTTGCAGTCGGTTAAAAAGTAGCCTATGTCCTTTCTCAGGCTCCAGACTTTCTTTGTACCAAATTTTATTTAAATCGGTCCAGTAGTTTTAGCGTGAAAGCGTAACAGACAGACAGAGTTACTTTCGTTTTTATAATATTAGTAAAGATAAGGATTTTTCGTCAGTAGCAATCTAATGCATCAACACATCTATAACAGTCTATATCAATTAGTTACATCATTTTAATTTAAGTTGTAACCTAATAAACATACAGTTCAATATTCCATAATAACAATTATGTCAATGTAATTCAGCAGCTTAAGGCATGTTCCTGGGAAACTCTAAACCATCTTCCATTTTGATTTAGATCCTTGGAAGGTCATGAGATTTCGCAAATTAAATTTACTGGATATAATTGAAGCGAGGCAATTGTTAACTGGGATTAAGTTTAATTAAACACCACCATTGTCAGAATCGATATTATTTTGCAACGGAAATTTTCAGAATTAGTTAATCTTTTCTGGAATGTTTATAACAGGGGAAGAAAATGCGGGTAACAATTACAAATTAAGTTAAAACTGCAAATTGTATTAATGAGAACTATGAGGACTATATGAATGAAAGTACTATTGGAGAGCAAGGGCGTGCATTCCATATTATTATAGGCACAATGGTATTAATGTATGGAGTGCCTACCCCGACGTGGTACATGCGCGACCCTCACTGCACGCGCCTGATTAATTTGAGAGAATATAATATTTTTAACTATTACACTGTGAAAAATCTAGAAACAATAAAATATCAAAAATAAACGTTAGTATAAAATAATGATTGATTTATTTAAAAATCCTTAAATAAAAATTACATTTTTTAAACGTTTGTCACGTGACACAAAACGCTCCTGCTGGGCCGAGTTTTTCGTGACGTCACATGCCCGTAAACTTTGTTTACCTAGTTGTGTTGCGCCTAGTTGTCAAACAGGCATGTGACGTCACCGACCTCATTGCGGCGCCATATTGTCAAAGTAGCGTTTTGGCACACTTTTTAAATATTGAATTTTTAATTCGATGTTTTTCAGCTAATACATACCAGATTTAAAAAAAAAACAACTTTTGCTGGGTTCCTTAGACTCTACTACATAATATAAAATAGATTTTAAAAACATGTCAAATACCCTCATATAAACAAGTATGAAGGTTGCTAACAAAGAGTTCGCAACAAGATGGCTACAGTTTTTTATTTCCAAAAAGGCTTTTTGATTTGCGTTGGAAACCCGGGTAAGCTTACTTAAGAATAACGTGACAGTTTTATCAGGAAAAACGGTTATTTGAATGTTTGCTTTGTACAAACAATATTGAAATGTGTTTTCGCGGTTTTTACGCATTATGATAAAAGGATAAAAATATGTTGGTTAAGAGTCTGTCAAACAAGCATAGAGTTGTAGGGTTACTAAATAAAAATTACAAATATCTTAAAAACACAGACCAAGTGCTTTTTAACTGACTTCGAAATACGAGGAGAATCTTTTATCTTGTAAAGTTTTTACATATAAATTGTTCTAACTTAATGATTTAACGATATGAATAGGTACCTACTTTTGGAATTGAATGATAATATACATACCTAGTTTTAAGGAATAATGAAATTGTACCATAATAAAAGAAAATATTTGCATGTCTTAAAATTGACTGAACACTGTAACAACACAATTTATGTAACCACCATTTTATACGTATTCTTGCTAATAAATATTTGCTTTACTTTACTTTGCGTTTGTATATATTTTTACTAACTTCTGCCCGCGACTTCGTCCGCATGGAACTCCTCCTTTTTTGCAGTCGGTTAAAAAGTAGCCTATGTCCTTTCTCAGGCTCCAGACTTTCTTTGTACCAAATTTCATTTAAATCGGTCCAGTAGTTTTAGCGTGAAAGCGTAACAGACAGACAGACAGAGTTACTTTCGCATTTATAATATTATTAGGGATGAAATTCAACATTTTTTAGAGTTCTTGGTTGTGATATTGTTCTATTTCTCTATTAATCAAAATATGTATTATCTTTTTATTTTTCTAAGAATCTGTTTAACGGGTCTGTTAAATACATGCTTAAGATAATTATTATTATTTTCAAATTTAAATAAAGGTATTTGAATGAAACCTTTCATACAGTTTTCCTTTTCCATATACATTTAATTAGATGATTCCTGTCTTTGTTTAAATAACAGAATACAAATACGTCCCGGTTTCGGATACTTTCTTACATCAATATTGAATGTGCCTAGACTTAAATTAAAAACAATTTTAACTCGTACACGTGGAATTAATGTTACGTATTAAATTGGCAATAATTTATAAGTAAATTATGGCGTTATATTTTAAATATTTTATCCACAAATATTTAAAGAGATTTTCGATATTAGGTAAGGTTTTCTCCTGGACATCACGGCAGATAAGACAATATTTTGTCTGGACAAATACTAGGGACGCTCCTTCTTTAATTAATTGTTTTTCTTGTAATTATCTTAAGTGGAAACGGCGCTGGCGGTGTGTACCTAGATTTTCAACTACTCTCCCTGTATTTTTCTCGTTAGAAAACATATTTGCAAAGGAATAACTTCGAAAACCGGTATATGATATGATCATAACGAGAAAGGGTTTGTTTGTTTATTTGTTTGGGTTGAAAAGGCTCCAAAACGACTGGGCCGATTTGAAAAAATCTTTCACTGTTGGCAAGCTACACTATTCGAGAGTGACATAGGCTATAGTAAATTAAAAAAAAGGGGATCCGTGCGAAGCCGGGGTAAACCGCTAGTTTTATAATAAACCGGAGATTGCAGGATCGAATCCTGCTAGGGGTCAATGTCAATGTCATGAGCACTGGCATATGTACTTAAGTCTTGGATGTCTTTATGTATGTACGTTTATCCGTTGTCTAGCACCCATAGTACAAGCTTAGTTTGGGACTAGATCAATTGGTGTTTTCCAGAGATCTTTCTCTTATCTATATTTTTCCAAATCCACCGCAACGATAAAACGACATCGATACGTCAAAATGTAGACGCGACAAACATAGGCTTGCTGACTACTTTTAGGCCTGTCTTTAAATCGTTGCATAGATACTTTTGCTTCTTATTTTGCCTGATAAATTCCTATATCCGTTGGTACCGTGCAGTATCCTACGTTATTACAGTCTCATTTGAAGTCTGTCGCTAGACGCTAAAGCGTGTAAACACTGTATTGGAGATTCCAGTACCGATCCAGGCCTTCGGAATGCTGGGTGATATTGCCGGGACATCCCGACTGTTGAATTAATTTTGCTCAATAGGGCCATGTGCAGGTTTAACAGCATATCCGTTATACCACAGTTCGGGGAAGGACAAAATGAAGTACGTAAATGAAACTTGCTTGTTTAATAGTTTATTGAAGAAGAGAGATAAAAGATAATAATTTCTGATGCCTTCTTTCTTGCTACGACTATGGAATCTGTAAAGGCTCCGACACGTCAGCCAATAAAAATAAAATACGCGAGTTAAATCCGTTAAAGTTGTTTCATTCCAAGAGATAAAAGAGTTAAAAGCGCTGGTAGAAAGGCTTACTTCATACAAATAAGTGAGATTCTAAGGGCATTTTTTTAAATTTCAGAACTAGGATAGTTAGTATATTTGACTGTATTCTGGGAATTGGAATGAAACAAGTACAAACGTATTTAACTAGCGTATTTTATTTTATTGGCTGACGTTTCCAAAAGAATATGCAAGTTAAATTGTTTTGTAGTTGCTTCTTTCCAATCTTCATCTACCGCTTGCGTCGTTCATTGGTGACTGACTGACGTCTTACCAACGTAAGCTAAACACACTTCAGTGAACGTCCGGCTGAAATGAAATGTCACCGATACGAGTATTGCCACCTAATTCGCTGAATCATCTGACCGGCAAATCTAAACGCTGCAGCCGCTTCATCACGCCGAGTGGCACAACTGACATGAGAGAAACTCAACTGCAATCTATACTAATATAATAAAGAGGAAAGGTTTGTTTGGATTGAACAGGTTCCAAAACAACTGGACCGATTTGAAAAATTCTTTCAATGTTGGGAAGCTATACTATTCCCGAGTGACATAGGATAGGAGTGACAAAAAAAAGGAGCCGTGCGAAACCGGGGTGGACAGCTAGTCATTTATATGAAAACTTGCGACCCACCCCGGCTCACACGGGTGCTATAAACCTTCCTCTTAAATCACTCTATCTATTTAAAAAATCCTCCTCAAAATTCACTGCGTAGTTCTCAAGATTTAAGCATAGGGACAGTGACAGCGACGTTTTATACTGTGATATAATCCTCATATCGTAGCAGACTAATTTGACGAAAATCTTTTACGAACTCATGCTACACGCCTTTTAATAACTGCGAAAGTATTTGAAATTTTTACGTACATATTTTAAAAGCGTTTCGTTTGATATATTCATTTCTTTTGGATAATAAAAGAGTAGGTACACGGCAAAGGTAAAATGGCTCTATCATCTCTCATTACCTTGGGTTGAAGTATTTGATTAGCATTATTACCTCACCAGAGATTCGTTACTGATCATATTATATCCTATTCATAGTTAAACTAATTGAATAACAAGACCTGTGGATGCCCACCCATGGTGCTCAGTCATTCGCGTTCGCTGATTGGCTCGAATCCCGAT
Source organism: Polylopha cassiicola (assembly GCA_038024825.1). NCBI lineage: Eukaryota > Metazoa > Arthropoda > Insecta > Lepidoptera > Tortricidae > Polylopha > Polylopha cassiicola. The sequence continues at coordinate 17,135,425 of CP149045.1, read as the reverse complement.
GCATTCTCGATGCCTCATTGACCTTAATACGACCTAAGGGTTCATCACAATCTAGTATTTTAAGTGATTTAGATTCAGGTACTGAACACATTAATCGTGCTATGATCGCCAAAGTATTTATTTAACTATATGATAATTATATTCAATAAGATATCAATTTAATTTCTGGAAAATAATTTTACATCTATAAACGAGTACCTATATCTGCAAATATTTTACATTGATCACCGCTAAAAATGTATTATATTGGGTACTGAGCTACTTGCTACTTGTATGATATTACGCTACGCTGATAAAAAGCAAGTGCTAAGTTTTTGCCAGATTAAAACAGTTTTTTGAAGAATTAATAATAAAATTTGGCAACAGTTGACTAAAAAGTCCATCTATCAGTGTTTAGGCCGCAGTGGAGCTAACTAAATCTCTAGGTACTTACGTACCTTCTATCAGTTTCAAGGTACCTACTTACTTTAGTATCAATTTACCCAAAACCATTTTGGCTCGCGTTAATCCCGATCGGTCCTCATCGGGTTGTTTATCCCGATTTGTTATCAAATTAAACGCAGGAAAGACGATGGAGAAACATTTGTCTATGAGTAAAGCTGATATTAATCTCTATCAGTCACAGTACACTGAAATATTGGTAAAGTTAAGTTAACAAAATTGCGTTGGAGTTTTAATTAAAATCACAATCCAGATGGGATATTGAGTGTTGAATGGTCTTAGGTGGAGTTTACGAAGAGTTAAACCGACATCAATTTAGAATGAAACAACTTTAACTGATTTAACTCACGTATTTTATTTTATTGGCTGACGTTTCGGAGCTTTTACAGATTCCATAATCGTAGCACGACTGAGCTGACAATAGTCTTATACTAAAGTACGCGAGTTAAATCCGTTAAAGTTGTTTCATTCCAATGTATAATAACCGAAGGCACACATCAATTTATTTTAAAAATAGCTTACCTATATCACCAGTAATGATTTCCTTATTTTTGTTATAGATCAAACCTTGCGAAGACCGAAGATTCGGTTAATTTCGACGAGTGCGGTAGAATAAAATGCGCCCTGATGTTTAAAAGAAGCAGCAAGGGCCGTTGCGTGCTTGTGCTGAAGGCTAAGGGCTGGAAACGAATGCCCATGAAGTTGCTAAAGTGGGGACGTAAGATGCCGTCAACCAAGCAGTACAACCTGGTTCCCAACGATGAGTACGACACCCGCATCCCACTGCATCCCGAGGAGGCGTTCCAGTATGGCATCAAATTTCAAGCCAAGGTATGCTGAATCTTTACACCATTCTCTATATTAGTAGCTGTATGGAACCACCCCGCGGTATTGACATAAGTCTTTGCTCGTTTTCAAAGTCCACAGTCTGTCTATAAGTATGCCATAATTTGGTAATATCGTGTTATCGGTTTGAAGCCTACCAAAAAACTTACTTACGCGTTTTATAATATTATTAAGGGTACGAGCTGGTAAATGCCAATTATCCTCCTTTACATTACGTTCAATTACCGTTACGTCCCTACTCATTAGAGGTAGATTATTACAACACGGGAATTGTTCCATATTCAGTTTATCACATACTCCCGAGTAATTTTCCCGGTTGTTCCCCGTGGGCCTGAATGCTTAAATTCATTTTAAATTATTCATCACATAATTGAGTACCACCGAATCTCGCAGGTGGCAAAAGCGAATGCACTCTCTTGTTAAATGTCGCATTAAATAATAAATTTACCGTACACACTTATCTCGGTGACAGTATAGATGAAATGTTGCGGAGGAACAGTCTATGTTTAATTATGTGGGGTACTCTGTGTATTTTTCTCAATTAAACGTTTACTGCTGTATTGGAAAACGTTTTTAAGTTTTGGCTTAAGTGAAACTACTATACTAACTACTAACTCGCGTATTTTGTTTTATTTGCTGACGTACCTAAAGCTTAAGAGGATTGTGAAGCTGTTGATTTTCATACAAAAGGCGATAACGTTTTACACCCAGTAAATATAGTTAGATTTTTATAATTTTTGGATATGTTGTAGATATAATGAGAAACTACGCCTGTACGTTTTGATTTTTAAGAAATATTCCTTACGCTAAAATTTATTAAATTTATTAGATTTATATAGAGATTTTTAAATGCTAATAAATTTTAGCGTAAGCAATATTTCTTAAAAATCAAAACGTACAGGCGTAGTTTCTCATTATATCTACAACATATCCAAAAATTATAAAAATCTAACTATATTTACTGGGTGTAAAACGTTATCGCCTTTTGTATGAAAATCAACAGCTTCACAATCCTCTTAATGCTTTAGCATTATATTATCATCAGCTCAGTCTTGCTACGAATATGGGAACTGTAAAGTTTTCTATAGTTGTTCCAATGTGTAATAAACTAAATTAAATTATTTTGACTTGGGTATCAAGAGTAGGTAGATGAAGTCTTAAATTGCCGTAGATAAATAGCAGATATATTATTGCAGAGTGGAATAATATAAAAAAATAATGTTATGTACAACAGCTATTTGTCTTAATTTGCTACACAGAATTTAAAGTTTAGTCGATTTGGTTGTGAACGTTAGCCTCACACAATTCTTCAATTATCATTTAACCTGTTGGACAAAAGCTGTCGCTCTGCTATTATATTAAAAATTCTTCGCATTTTGTGGGCAGGCGAACCGCAAACCTGCGTTTGGTACAAATGTGTTACCTACTATGAATGTATACATACCTTCCGCTCACCGCAACAGGAACCGGCGAATAATTTGTCTATTCCAAGCGTCATCAGTTACGCCTGTTATCAAATAGTTGAAATATCTTCGAACAATAGTTTGAGAGCAACATACTGATTTGTGAGTCAGCATTTTATTTGAAAAATTATATAGTGGTATGCTCGAGTAATTTACTTTTTCACGATGAATAAAATTTTCATCTGCCATTGATGGGCAGAGATTCGCAACGATTCAGAATGTTGATTACCATTAATCGCCACTATAGCCTTAAAGCACTGAAATATTAATTGATGAAAGCGAATGGAAGGCCTCAATCCGCAAATTAAATTTAAATGATAAAGTATGATAATAAAGTTGCAGAGAGCAATTTATACATTTTCATAGGATTGTCATTTAGTAATTTTAGATAAATTATTAGTTACGTAAATCAATTCAAAATTAAACTTTTGTAACGTGAATTATTGCGCTTCTTACCGATGTTGTCAATAAATTAATACTTACCCGGTTATCTCTACTGCTTACATAGGTTGTTAACTTTGTATATACCTACCTACACACTATATTATTAAAATAATGTGATATTGAAAAAAAAAACTTCGATTATCCAAATAACACATTACAAAATACCATCCCTGCTCTTTTAAACAACCATTATTCTTTGATTTCTGATATCACTTCATATTTTTATTGTACCTCGATTCCGGCATCGATATCGACTTTTTGCCCTAAATTAATATTCTCCAAAAACGGGGAAAATAAAACTGAACGAAACTGCCGTTAAAAGGGAGCCATTGTGAATTCAATTAGTAATATTTCCACCCGGTCTATTCGCAAATCTTGACGACAATAAATAATTTGCTGGAATGCCTTCGAAACGTTTATCTTCAGCTGTCCTTAAGTAGAGATAATAATAAAAGAAAACTCATTTTAATAACTGATAAATTATACCCGAAATTTCGAAATTTTATGATCATAGTAACTAAAAAGTCGGTAATTATATATCCAACTAGCGGTCCACATCAGCTTCTCAGGGATACCTATTTTTTTTTCAAAATATTCTATAGCCTATGTCTATCGGAAATAAAGCTTTCCAACAGTGAGATTTTTTCAAATCGATCCATTCGTTTTGGAGCCTGTTCAATCCTCTTTATTATATTAGTAAAGATTATATTATTAGTATAGATAAATAAAAAATATCGTTGTAGTATAAATTACATAACTAAGTCATATTAATTGAGCAACATACACGAAAAGACGTCGCAAAACTATCATTAAGTACTAGGCCTATGCTCATAATTACGCGGCCTCACGATTTTAACCTTTTCACTAAAGTAAACCGCCTTTCCTTACGTCAAGATACATCTTCTTTTCAAATATTCCTTTCATGCCAGCCACAGGCCAGCCGGAAAATAGGCGCTTGGCGAAAATGAATCTGGGGCATCTCCTACATATTACAAATGCGAGAAATATGATTTAATAGAAATGAAAAGTAAAAAAAAATACTCTTTTCATAGGTATGGACTATGTTATCTATGGATCATAGACAAAAAAAAACTTTAAATCAATCTATTATTCTTCGAGGTTCTTGTTTCGTTTTATAATATAATGCTATACTTGCATGCTGTAATAAAATATAAATTAAGTCAGTAGGTTTCTATAAAAAGAACTAATATTATTAATATAATAGGAAGGAAAATGAAAAGTCAGCTACGGACTGAAAGGAGAACGGTCACATACACTATCGTCCAAAGAGGCTTCTAAGCCAAGGATTATACTGGCTCCGCCGGCGCCATTTCCTCAGCCATGTTCAAATACAAACGTTACTTTAAATCTTGTTTAAATATCTCTCCAATTTTCTCGATCACTTAGATTCCTATTTTGATTTGTCAGTTTAGTCGAAGCGGTTTCAACAGAACCTCTAAACCACTCGGTCCTTACAATACAGATGACAATGAGTGGCACAGCGTTATTTGCGGAACTCCGATAAAAATTGGCTGTTTACATAGAGACCAGTGGAGTACGGTGGTCTTTCAATATAGCATACAATGGAACGGTCGCGTTGAACCCGTCCATTGTTTTTTTTATATAACAAGTGCTGAAATGAATTCGCTGGTCCTAATTCATTTGACGCGGTTTTATGGTAAATAAGAAGGCAATTCAGAGGTGATTAATCATCTTTGTTTTATATACTTATATATAATATTCTTATTTATTATTACCATAATAAACTATTGATTTTGTTTATTCTTTCATTTATTCAATTGTCAACTGCTGTGTCGTCTGGAATTGCTAAAATATTGGCAGCTAAATTGATTCTATGATTAAAATACTATTAGGTATCTATTTTATAAGAAAATAAAATCGACTAGTTAAAAAGTAAGTTCTTTCTCTAAGGTAGAAAACAGTTAAATTCAGTTAGAAATATTTGCAATCAATTGGAACTTTTTGTTTGTTGTGTTTACATTACTTTGATGTTTCGCATTTCGATTGGTAACAAATAAAAATGGTAAAATGAAATGACAAACGTAGCGTGCTTCTTCGAACTTTCGTAATTCTGTTTATCATTAATTTGTTATATATACAGCGATTGGAAACAGACGATATCAAATTGAAAACATTGTTATTTTTCAATCTCGTTTTTTCACGAACGAATTTGTTCGGTTTTGTTTTCTGTTTATTATATTTATTTCGGCCCATTTAATTTACTTGGGTTTATAATTGCTTATTTCATTCTTTTTTATGTTTCATAAGGGGTTGTTTATAAGTTACTTAATACATATAGGGGTGAGGGGTGAGGGAGGGTTCCAGCGAGACGTGATAGCTCGTGGGAAAAAGAGTACTTAACAAGGAGTCTAGAAATATTACAAAACAAGTAGCGTAATTTATGGATGATCCCCCAAACGAGATGAGCAAAATAACACAACGCTACTCTCAAGTTTGTCAGGCATCCGTGTATAATAATGTCTTCCAGTATTTTATCGGTTGTAGAAGAAGCCGAAATTTTTTACGGACGCTCTCACTCCGCGGGAATTTTCTCAAGCGACCGTTCAATCACTCTCTCGGGAAGGGACTTATTTTCTTTAGGATAATCCCTATACCTGTTGTTTTTTTCTATTTTGTAGTAAATTATGTATAGCCCCTGGATCCGATAGAGTGCGTATTACGAGAATTTTGTTGTCTGAAGATTTAGGTTCAGAAGCCCGTCTATGGAACAGTAGGTTAGAGGTAATGTAATTAGAACAGTAGCGTACCGTTCGACCTCAAATTACATGTTTCGTCGCCAACATTGGGCTTTTAATGAATTGTCAAATATTTGTGCTTGACCGCGGCATGTCGTAATTACGTTACAGGAATTCGGGCTGGTTTCCCGACATCGATCGTGGAACCTTCCACTAAACATATAGGTAGTTATATATGCCGAGACTATATTTTTTACGTGTAAGATATTTTTATCTCATTAAAATATATCTACGTACCATTTTCAATAAAAAAATATTGTGTTTAAAGTTTATGTAATAAAATTCTAAGTCTTCTCTTCACATGATCACTCCTGTATCTATACTAATATTATAAAGGGGAAAGATTTGTTTGTTTGTTTGGATTGAATAGGCTCCAGAACGGCTGGACCGATTTCAAAAAAAATTCACTGTTGGGAAGCTACAGTATTCCCAAATGACATAGGCTATAAAAAAAGATGATCCGTGCGAAGCCGGGGCGGACAGCTAGCTATGTATATTTTAAAAGAATTTTTCTATAATTTAATATATCTGGTCTACCGAACAGCTTGCAAAACACGAGTTAGAACCCAAGTCATGCTCGAAAACAATTTATTATATTTAGGGAAACAAAATTTGATCTCGATATCGCCATGTCCTTAAAAATTCGTCGTGTCATTATTCAGATTGAATATAATGAAATACAGATACAAAAATTTCTGAAGTATATTTATTGAGGGTATATTAATATTTGTTCTACATTAAACTATAAAGGTGCCTAAAATTATAACTTACGATACGAAATTGACATTTGCAGAATTTAGCATCGATTTCTACAATTCTACAGTACCTAATACCTTTTATCGGATGATGATAAATTAAGGCATAAAAATCTGTGTTGGTCGGCAAAAGGAAATGGATTCTTAAAAATAAGCACCTTTTAGAATTTTGCGGATGTTACCGAAGCGACCTGAGGGCCAAGTTAATATTTCTATTTCGGTATAATTGTGACGCAAAATGTAACTTTTCGTACGCAAACTTTTTTTAAGAACAATTAATTTTTAATAAGGTCCTAAAAATAAAAGTCAAAAATGATTATCGGAAGAACATTTTTACGATTCATTTATAAGGCAGTATTTATTACCCTATCTTATTCAAACAAAGCGATGGTCCGTGAAAACGTTTCACACTAATATATAAACTATAGAATTAATTAAGAACTAAGAGTAAAGATTTCAAAAATCAAAATCAATAATATTTTTCTTCAATATAGGCTTTCACAACCTTTTATGAAAGTCAGAAGATACCACCGTTTCCAAAAAAACTTAAGAAGAAACGGCTGGAAATTTAATGAGGTATCAATATTTCAAAATACATAATTAGATACAATTTATCCTTATAACCTAAATAAATATAAAAAAGAGATTTCAACAAGACAAGAATGTTTAGATAATGGTGTCCTACCTACATTTTGGCGGTACGTGCGTATTGTCATATGGAGTTAATTGCTTTTGTCGTTAAGTTTAGTAGGTAGTATTTCTCATACATGAAACAGAAAACGTTAGATGACTCACATTGCTGTGACGTAGATGACTTATCGTCACTAAAATTGTTTAAGTAACATTAAAAAAATCTCTTTCACCTGCTTTATGAATAGAAACATAAAATCATAGATCTGTAAAGTCAGTTGGCACGCGGTAGTTAAGTAACTTAGATATATTTTAAATCAAGCTTTATGAGGTCTTTAAACGATTGAATAAGTAAAAAACAAATGATTCTACTGCATTTGTTTTTTCTATATATTTGTTTGAGAGTAAGAGAGTTCGTAGCAAACGTTAAAGTTATAATTTTATTATTGAAACCCTAATACTCTAGCCATTGTGTGTTTATAATGTGTGCGGTAAAATAACTCGAGTCCATTAACGTATTATTATAAGTAATGGCCGAACTCGTAATGTGAATTTGCCAACCGCTACTATTCTCTTACGGTCCAAAGTTTTTCACTCGTGTAGGGAGTAAGCGCGAATCCCGCTCTAGTTTTTCACTTAAGCCTTCTTTCCAAAGTTAAGATGACGAGGAAAGTTTTCGACCGCTATTGGTTTAGTTTTTCCAAATTGTTGTCGAAACTAGTTATATTTAAAGGCAAAGTTAAATTTGTAAGACACGTACGTTTTATCAAACTCAACGAATACTATTGTTGCGGAAACTTTTCAAAGCCACCGTCCATTATAATAGTTGTGAAGTATAGAAAAGTTACATAACTGTGATTTATTTTGCTATATACTAATAACACAATCAGTTTCGTATAGGTATTACTGTAAGTACAACAACGGATTTATAAAATAATAAGCGTTAAAGTTAGTCATAAACATAAACGTCCTATACGAACGCTTGCCTCTTCGTAAAAGTAAAGTACGTCTACTTATACAAAATGATAATAATCCGGCCATTTACTTAATACAAGTACCTACATATTATAATAAAGGGCAGTGCGCACCTAACAAGGGGAGATACCATCCACCATCGACGAACCGTGGATCGTTTTACCCATCCTTATTATATTATAGACGTGTATCCAACAAACGACCCGGATCTAACTCACAGTGATCGGCGTCACGTTATATTATGTATTTACGGAAATTGATTTCCAAATAGACAATCTGTGTTTCTATCTATATTGTGTGAGTATATTTAAGATAGTAATTTCTGATGTGTTTGTAGTTATTAGGTACACATTGGTATGAAACATGACGAAGTTATTATTTTATTTGCTGACGTGGAAGACTGAGCTCACTACAGTCACTTTAGCGTTAGACTATCGTCAGCTAAGTCGTGCACGAATATGGAAACTGTAAAGTTTTCGAAACTTCAGCATATCAAATAAAATACGAGTTTAATTCGTTATAAATTGTTGAAATAAATTTAATAAAAATGTAGCCACCAGAAAAAAACTGATTCTGTTAATTTCTATAGATAGCTATTGTTTTTGTATCTATCGCTTCCAATTTGCATACGGCTTATGAAAGATCGAAGTCGATTTTTCTTCGTAATTTGTCTCCCATCTCTTACCCCAATATTTCATGGGCAACGACTACTGGCAATGTTTACGGTTATTTAATTTTTGCGTGCCCAAGCTTTCGGTGGCTGAATAGATAATTATATTTTTGCCGTAAGTGCTAAAATGCTACATTAACCAAATTCGTTTTTACGATATTTTTTGCTGCCTTTAGCGGGTTTGAGAATATTTTATTTTATAATACTTTTAAGGTAATAGGTATTTTATATATTGTACTTTGTTACGATCGCCAATATTATATTTTATCGATAAATGAAACATACACTAAGTAACAAGTAATAAAAAACAAAAACGGATGATGTGCATCTGCAACTATTGATTATGAAACCTTGTTAAGAACGAGTTAAAAATGATTTTATTTCAGTGAGCAAATCCAGCTTGATAATATTACTACATCAAAGATACATGAGGAAGGAGTTTACCACAAAACCTTTATAAGAACGTTATTAGACATTTCAGACTTATAATTTTGTTTTATAGGATTGCTTGCTGTATTATAAGAGCTTCGGTGTGGAAGAACTAATTCGTGCTACAGTGCACTTTAACCTAAGGCGTACGTAACTTGGGTCTGTATTTGTGGTTCTTCTTTGACCTTGCCCTAGCCGACCACGTGTGCTTTAACTTCGTAATCCATACACTTAGGCTAGTAAAGAAATAGAAGTTATGGTACACTTGTATTTATTTACTTTCTTCTGGGTTTAATGAAAAAAAATCGTTATTCGACTTTCTTGGATCCGGTTATACCTTTAACGTCGAATTTATCGAAGTTAGAATTTTCCGGAAGTTCTGAAATTCGTTCTTCGTCGAAATTTAACATAAGAATAAAACAAGAACATGATAGACAAGATGCCACATAAATGTTATTATGTTAAGGAAATGGTGCTGTTATAAATAATTGTAGGTACCGTTGGATTTCTCAAATCTTCTTTGTTATAAATTTATAACCTATTTACCTTAGATAACGAAGTTTTTAAATTTAGTTTCAGAATTAATATAGTTGTATTATATTTTAATTTTTTTTATACATCGGAGTTATTTTACTGGTTTAATATTCACATCCTTATCCATTTCTTTGTTGTTATACCTCATCTACATCAATTAGGATATTTTTTCTGAACATTGCTTCTTGTCTACGCTCTTGCGTTATTATTTGGCGTCTTTCAGATACTTTTGAACATCTAAAGCAGCTATTTTAGTAGAAATGAAAAAGTAAACATATTCTGTCAGACGCCGCGAACTCAGATTGAAGAAAATTTGCCGTGCAATGGATAGCTCTCTTGTGAAGGTAAAATATTCGCGTCATAATACGCTTGAAAGGTTATGCATAAAACGTAACTTTACCCGGGGTACCTTTACATTACCGATTTGAATAAAGTTTCCCATTGCTGTAAACAAATTTAAACAGTTGCCCAGCCGCAACCAGATTACAATATACATCTTATGTCTATACTAATATTATAAAGAGGAAAGATTTTATTTGGATTGAATAGGCTCCAAAAAGACTGGACCGATTTAAAAAATTATTTCACTGTTCGGAAGCTACACTATTCCTTAATGACATAGGCTAAAAAAGGGATCCGTGCGAAGCCGCGGACAGCTAGTATAATATAAATCAGGTAAAAAAAACTTTGTAAAGTTATAGTCATCTGTATAGTGAAAAGCTTTGGAAGTCCCACCTTTTAATAGCATGTTAGCAAACCAGGACAGAACAATCCGATTAGGAGAAGGAAATTTTAAAATAGCAAAAGGTTCATTTCAACGATAAAAAATTGTCTTCTCAACTAACTATTTAATGACTCAATAGCGATACATCTCTTTATATTGATACTCATCCGCGTGAAATTCAATATATTATTTGTGCCATGTCATGACGTCACGAGTCTACTTCCGACTTTAGAAGCGGATTCCTCATTTCATATTAGTTTTGAAAAATAAAAAATATGTGTTCAATATTTTTTACTAATCTATCCAGCGGGCTAAATAGAATTTCGCTTACTTTATCCAATCTTCATCTGTGTTATGATGTAGTGAATCAGATGCAGTGAGATGTTATGACTGGTTTTGTTGTTTTCTATACCACAATAATAAAAATTTCCCAAGGGGCATTTGTCGCCGTAAATAAAAAGGAAAGGGTAACACGCTGGTTTTGCATTTGAACACGTATTTTATATAAGCGGTTTTAAAAAAATATTTACATTTTAGTTCAACTTTATTTTTTGAGTCGCTTTCTCTTTTGATATTTCTTTTGCGGTACGTGATTCTCTTAGGGTTTATTATAATAAATTCAAAATATTTTTATCATGTTTTTAGATCATTTAGTCTAGTTGATATTGTCTCAAACTAAACAAAGCTTGAGATATGAGTATTAAGCACAATTTACTTTTATACTGCAAAAAAAATACTGTGACTAATGAAAATTGTGAAAGTGCATAACGAATAGAAGTAGTTGTAGGTAAGTATCTACTACTAGTTTTATTCGTCACGCGTGAGAAATTTTAACCTAAGTATGTATATTTAATATGAATTGGAATAGATAAAAGAGAAGTACCTACTTAAAGTATTTTACCTTGGTTAGTTAATATTGCCTATCTAGACTCAATACGCGGATTTCCTTCTAAATACATTTAAATAATCCATGTAGGTACCTATTCATAACTACATAATTAAGATACAAATATAGTAAAGCATACCAGGCTATATCAGTTATATACCTGCATAACATTTCCGTACGATTCATTAGCTACCTACTTGCCCAGGTGGTTAGTAAAGTCAGCGCACAAAAATGCGATTTACCTATATACCCGAGTTCTTCATAATATGCGTCATTTACATTGAAACGTGTTTCCGGTGTCACATTTTTTATAAAAGTAAACAATAAATTTTAGCTAAGTCTGCTTGTCGCAAAAACAATTGCACCACTTTAACGAGTTCATTTAGCACAATACGATATAACTATACGTACTATTAGTGAGCCTGATTTTCTCTAGTAAAAATGCAAATAAAATACGGTCTTACAACATCCAGAGATGAACAAAAGACTACGCTGTGGCTGCAGAATCGCGCAAATAATCGTGACTAGTTTAGTTTCCTATTGCAGCCTTGAGACAACTTAAGGCGCTATATTGCTATATTTACTTCATTTGTTGTATTAGGCAAATTATTTCCCGCTCTACTATAACAATAGGTGACTAATTTTTATTAACCCCCGACTATACGTGACCCGCAAAATAATTTTAGGCAGCGCTGGCATAGCACCAGCATTTACATAATTTGTACGATAACACTATTATAAAACAAGCTAGTGTATCTGGCACATTTTCATAGCGAAATCCTCCTGAATTGAAATACTCGTTTCAATTTGTTGGTTCGAGAGTTGACCCTCACGGACGTTTAGACATTCTATGTGAGAATTGTCAATCAAAACTTGCCACACTGATTGAAAGGTTCGCCGGCTTCAATAAAACAAAAAAGCATTTGCACTGGGATTACGTGTTTTGGCACGATCGGCAAACCTTTTGAAATGAAGTCCGGGCGATGCACCTGTGCTCGACAAATCCTAGTTATGGAAATGTCCGATGCGTATTAGATATCTGTGGAATTATTTCTTAAATTGCATGCAACCTCCTTTTAAGAGACTCGCTTGCTTTGATGTGCTACTATACATTTTATTACTAAATGCATTACGGTTAGGTTCACCTAATTAAAAAATAACTGTGTCCTTAAATAACTACAGAAGAAGAATTGTCATATCTATGTTGTCTTTATAATGTTTCATCTTACCAAATATTTTATTAATTTAATAAAACCTATTTTAATTGTTCCTAATGCTGGTAATATTTGAATAAAGCAACATTTCTTAATGACATCCACAATTAAACGATATCAACGTGACAAGATTTGTCCTTGTCGACAACATTACCAATTTATGACAGGTCAGCGCGAGAACGGAATGACATCGACATGACAAGATGTCGGTTCGACAATTCATCATAAGTACACTAAGCGTCAGAATTACCTGTCCCCATCTATTCACTTCATAGTTAGTGGGTAGGATCAGGTAATTCTGACGCGGCTTAATGTACCAAGCAAGTTTGTTTAGCGAAGTATACCTAGGTACATTTTAATAAACCTAACTACACGAGTGTTAATCGTGGCACTAGTACAAATGAACTGTGAAACATAGAGTGTAACGTACAGTAAACACCATTACGATCAGTAGCGTAACGTCGTAAATTACGCGATTAAACTCCTTCGTGAACTTTGTTGCTTCGATCTTAACGTGTTGATACTTTACTTTTTAAGACTTGTTGAGGACTTAGGACTTTAACTCCCTGAGGTGTTATTTTTATACGAATAGCGTTTTATAATAACCACGTTCATATATTATGTGTTTTAAATTAGTGCGCTTAATTGATTAGGTCTAAATAGTAATTTCAAAACTATAAATGGATTTAATCCGCGTATTTTATTTTATAGGCTGACGTTTCGGAACCTTTACAGTTTATAGTTGTATCATTCCAATTAATAAGACTAGATGTCACACTTTTTTAGTAAATATGCGATGTGTGTTGCGCAATCAGAGGGCAGCCGCAATAAAAATATTGTTATCGTACATTCATTAACGATGTCAATATAATAAAAAATGTGTTGATCATCTCTTATATATTATTATTATAAAGTAACTCTTCCTGTCTGTCTGTTAAGACAGAAAGAGGTAACCCTCTTCACACTATCTCTGACACTTACTGTGCCTATAATCAGGCCCATGTACCACGTCAGGGTAGGCACTCCATATATTTATACCATTGTGCCTACATGGAATGCACGCCCTTGCGTATAATATTGGTGCATTTAGAATGGTCTCTGTTCTCGGTTCCTGAGGCTTTTGCTTCTAGCCTTCTGGGCATATTCCGAGTGCTGCGCATGTTGTAGGAAGGATATTGGAATGCTCGCGTCGGAATCGTATTTAAATTCCGCTTCGATGTGAACGTGCTATTGCATTACAATAACTCCGCGGAATCTTACTTGACGTTTGTTTCCGATTTAAAGGATCTATCGAACACTTTTATATATCAGTTTGTAAGTATACTTAATATTATAATTGCGAAAGAAACTCTGTCTGTCTCGCTTTTACTCTAAAACAACTGAACCGATTTTAATGAAATTTGGTTCACAGATAGTCGAGAGCCTGAGAGCATAGGTTACTTTTAATTGAGAAAAAAGGGTTAAAAGGGGGGATGGAATGTTGTATGAAATACGCGGACCGAGTCGCGGGCATAAGCTAGTGTGTGTGTGAACCCAAAGCTGTACGCTAAGGAACCTTCACACACACAATACAATTTGCCTGTTAGTACCTACTAACCGGCAAATTGTAATAACCCAAGCCTATGATCAGTTGTCGACAAGTACAAATCAAGTCGACAACGTAACTGACAAATGACAGATCACCGCGAGAACGAAATCGATATGACAAAATGTCATCCCGACAATTCATCATATACTTGCTGTACTCCTTACGAAGCGCTGGTAACTTGAAAAAAAATATTAAAAGCAATAGACTGTTTTTTATCTTTATCTAAGTTTTACACATTTTGCAAAACGAATTCCCTATTCAATTCCGTAATTTCGATACTGAGTTTATTTAATGATATATCATTCATAGTACGTAGTTCAGTATAGTGCGATATACACGTAGAATTTTAATCATTTTAGCGTCACTGTTCGTTATAGCAAAAGGCAAAATTACTAACAAGATGTAAGCCGACGTGACGGCAAATTAGAGCGCGGGGATGTGCAATAATTTTAACGCAGGTAATACGTACATACAAGGGCGTGCATTCCATATAGGCTCTGTCACTAATGTATAAAGTGCCTACCCTTGCCATACTTACGCTCCCCTCACTGCACGCGCCTGCATACATACTGTTAATTACACTGTATTGTATTAGTAACGGCCAGTTTTCAATATTTGGGACTTTTCTACCACATGACACTTCAATTAATCATAACTAACTAAATAAGAAAAATATTTCGGTGAGCTCGAAAAACATCTAGCATCCTTTTATTTGTAAAATCTACCTACTCTATCCTTATCCTTATCAATATTTACACGTCAATATCCGTTGAAGAGCCCATCATTATTCTAAAAGTAATAGCATAAAGCGTTTTTAATTCTGATTCCAAAAAGATAAATTAAATCTACTACTAATAATATTCTTTAACTATTTCTAACTACAAAAATGTTTTTAATGCTAAAAAACTTGCAAATAGCTTACCGGGGACTTGCTTGAATATTGCCAAATAGGATTACAGTCTCTTAGACTCTTGATACTGTAATCTTACGTTTGATAAGACTGTAAATGTATTAAATTTATTACTACTAGCTTCTGCCCGCGACTTCGTCCACGTGGAACTCCTCCTTTTTTGGAGTCGGTTAAAAAGTAGCCTATGTTCTTTCTCAGGGTCCAGACTTTCTTTGTACCAAATTTTATTTAAATCGGTCCAGTAGTTTTAGCGTGAAAGCGTAACAGACAGACAGACAGACAGACAGAGTTACTTTCGCATTTATAATATTAGTAGGGATTTTACTACAAAAAAATCACCCCATTATATGTCTCTAAGGCACAAGCGCAAGTGCCTCAGGGTAGGCACATAATTTTATGGGATGCGCGCCCGTCATAAAAGTAAGAGGATATAATAAAAAATATTTCTGTATCATTTCGTTAATTTGGCTTCAGCAGACGCCCTACGCAACCAGTCATACGAAACAAATTTAATTAATACTGGTAATCTCATCCTCTTTTCTCATTATAATAAGGAAATATTGTACGAACGTAGAGAAATTTTAATGAACTTAATTAAATTATAATAATGATACTTATTCCTTACTATGTAGGTATCTAATTTGATGAAGAAAATATTATTATTTATTAGAAAACATATATTTTAGTTTGATACAAAGTAAGCAAAATTATTAATGAAGAGAAGACTTAAAAATACAAAAGATAATGAATTTCAAATTAAACACGGATTTCATATTTTTATTTGTAAAATGTTAAAATAGGAAGTCAAAATGAAACACTGTATAAATTTGCAAATAATCTAAGAGTGTAAAAATAACTTACGACATTCTACAATGATAAATGTATTCGTTAAAAGGAAATTTACTCCATTTATCCGCGTCCTCGGTTAATAAGATTCAAAAGGCTACCCATGATCGGTTACAGAAACTTTCTCATTTAATTCCGAAAGACCTCTTAATATTCGTGATTCTATAAAACCCAATAGATTGTACGGTACCCTTCCCTTCATCATTCTGTCACTGTTCAAAATCCAATCCACCAGCGCACGTAACGCTACAAGTCATTTATTACTTTCAAATAGGTAATCCGGTAGTTGGAATAAATCAATTGTATCATAGATATAGTTTTATTTAAATACTAGCCTTTGCCCGCGACTCTGTCCGCGTGGAATTAGTAAAATTTACGGCTTAACGATATTTTGGTACAAGATTTCATCCCCCATTTTAATACCTTACGCCCTGTTTTCGCAATCAAAAGTGACCTATGTCCTTTTTCAGGGTCTAGACTATCTGTGTACAAAATTTCTTTTCAATGAGTAGTTTTAGCGTGAAAGCGAGACAGACAGACATTATTCGCATTTATAATATTAGTTAGGATGAAGCAACCGTGAAATTGTTAGATAATATTAACCCGATTATCGTCAAACTTGAAAAGTTTATGTATTTTTTACATTAAAGAAACTGAAAGAGCGCACAAAGTCCTTTTAAACAGAATATTTGAAGATTTCAATGCGATTCCTGAGTTAAACCGCCAACGCCTTTGTGTTGTAGCCACCCAGTTAATTTTAAAGTTCAAATTCGGAATTCGACAAGAGAAAACTTAAAATTGACTTCTTCAAAGGCAATTTAATCGAAGCTTGTTAGTTATTCGAATTTTGTGCAGTTAACAAACTTTCAGCAAACAAAATTTTATAGTAGAACTAAAATATTATACATTACTTATAAGTAACTAGCTTCTGCCCGCGACTTCGTCCGCGTGGAACTCCTCCTTTTTTGCAGTCGGTTAAAAAGTAGCCTATATTCTTTCTCAGGCTCCAGACTTTCTTTGTACCAAATCTCATTTAAATCGGTCCAGTAGTTTTAGCGTGAAAGCGTAACAGACAGACAGACAGACAGAGTTACTTTCTCATTTATAATATTAGTAGGGATTCTTTGATAAATGGCGTACAGCATATCACTCACGTATTGCTAATAATTGCAATATATATAACAAAATCATAAATGGTGATGACTGAGCGGGTTTCATTTTTTTTACTACTTAGTCCAATATTAACATACCTACATACATACTATTGTCACATTCCACCAATCACAGACCAGTAGCTTGACTCTCGCTGATGGAATATGACAGCTAGCTTACTCGACACTACGATTTTTGACCCGTCATTCAGTTAGACTATAAATTCCATTTCATTTTATTTTCGCATGTTGACTTCGAAATTGTGTATGAGCTCGAACCCTTAGGCATCCAAGAGGCATGGCGTAATTTATTTAAACATGCGTACTTTAATAACAAAACGTTTCGCACGTTACGCGTCTAATTAAAAGTAAAATTGTTCCATTCTGCCTTTGGACCCTTACTAATGGCTTTAATGCGTTACAAGGGCAAACAACGTTTTGCTATACACTTAGAGAAATTGACAGTGACTGGCCCAGACATGTTATAGATTCATTATTATGGCTACGGCTTTATGAAAAACGATTAAATCCGAACACTTTTATGATGTCGTTTTAGCAAAGCACTCTACGTGTTGACAGATATATTACATTTATAGCAATGGAATGTTTAAGTCGTTTGTGTTTGGAGATTTAATGGGTGTGACATTTTGCTAATGTAATGAGGAAAGTGGATGTCGATATATCCATCTCGGAAATGTTTGTTTGTGGCTACATGGCCACTGATGTTATTATGATATGATCCAGACAGGACAACTGCCACACTCCGTTTCGATTTAAACTTCGTGCCTTAAATATCTCAATGTTTGAATATACTATACTCTCAATGTTTGAATATACAGCTCAATTAAATATTGTACTCATTTGTTTCTCATTTCGTACTTTACGTTGGGTATATGTAGGTACCTAAAATCTAAACCTAAAGTAGGTATGTAGTAACCTACCTTAAACTATGTTTTTATGTCATTATTAACACTCGTAGTAAGATCTTCAAAAATATTTCAAAAACAAAACAAAGAACACATAAAACTAAAACTATTATTGGAAATTTAGAAAATGTCATTGATGAACATTTTTCTCTTAGTCGTCAAGTATTTTTTGTATGTGGAGTATAAGCCTATTCTAGTCTATGTTTAATGAGAAGGTTTTGTGCATAATAACAAATCTCCTTCTATTATCAGATCCCTACTTAATATTATAAATGGAAAGTAACTCTGTCTGTCTGTCTGTCTGTTACGCTTTCACGCTAAAACTACTGGACCGATGTTAATGAAATTTGGTACAAAGAAAGTCCGGAGCCTGAGAAAGGACATAGGCTACCTTTTAACCGACTGCAAAAAAGGAGGAGTTCCATGCGGACGAAGTCGCAGGCAGAAGCTAGTAGTTAATAAATTTTTCTTCCCCAGAAACTTTAACAAAGCTTATTCAGTATTAATTCTATTAGATATCTAGTAACTACTCCTAACCTCCTGAATTCTTGGAGTTGGTTTAAACAATTGAAATTTATTGACGCTCCGAACACAGAGCTCTGGTTTCCTCGTTTTATTTTTCGCTGTTGACTTAACTAGGATGAAGTGAAAATACCGACGAAGCTTGTACCTAATATCTTTAATAGTATTAAGGACCTATTTCACAAAACCAAAGTTCTTACTTGAACTTTGTAAAATAGGGTTTCTATAGTGAGCTAACGATAGCTAACACTGTGTTAGACTATCGTCAGCTCAGTTGACTTTGAATATGGGAACTATAAAGTTTTTAAAACGTCAGCGATTAATAAAAAAACGTGAGTTAAATCCGTTATAGTAAGTTAATTTAACCGCGAAGGAATCAGATTATTACACATTGGAATGAAACAACTGTAAAAGATCGGATCGTTTTCGAACCTTTGTAGTTTCCATAATCGTAGCATAATCGTAGAATACTGTCAGGTCAGTCGTGCTACGATTATGGAAATTACAAAGGTTCCAAAACATCGGCCAATAAAGTTAAATCCGTTTATAGTTGTTTCATTCTAAAAAATACTTAAGTAGTATGTTACGTGGTTTACAGAATTAAAAACAGTAGACAATGCACATCAAAAAAGGCAGCCCAACTTGCTCGTGGCAGCCATTACGTCGGCAGTCAACACTTTGATTTTAACAAGAACCGTACCCTTGTAATCCGTTTACGCATCGCAAGAGGCCCTTGCGGCTCAAGTGGCGACGTTTTGTCAGATGCCCTACTTAGCTTCCTACTTATATAAATATTTGTCTACCGTACAATAACAAACCATTTCTGTGACAGTCTAAGATCCGAATTAGGTCTTGTCCGCTTTGCAATTGTTTTTAGGTACATTTTTTCAAGAAAAAACATTAGGGATTAAAAAGTTACATGTTGTTTATGCTTACTCCCTGCGAGCCTATTATGAACTGTCGACAAGCAAAAGGTTCGTCGTTACGATATTATTTTGTTATCGACATGTAGAAATAAGAGACGACATCGACATGACAAGATTTCTCGTTGTCGACAACAATATTAATATGTGAATAAGACAATATCGACATGACGAGATGTCGACTCGACAATTCATCATAGCCTCGCTGATCACCTTTCTCAGTTCTTGCTTTCGTCATAATATAAGGATCTACCTACCTCTAAGCAAAAATTCACACTTGTTGAATCAGCAGTATTGGCTGTACTTTGATATTAATCAGTTAGTCGATAAGGCTTTATTATAATATTATTATTACATATAAGCTTAATAGGTTAAAATCCTTTTCTTAAGATGATGCCATCGAAACAAAAAATCCAAATTAGATGTAAGTACGTTTTATTCATTAAACAGATTTTTTTAAAAATTTTTTTGACCCAAAATAATTTACCGACGTTTTGAAAACTTTACAGTTCAAATATTCGTATCACGACTGAGTTGACGATCTAACTAAAGTAAAGAAAACAAAATACGCGAGTTAAACACGTTATAGTGGTTTCATTTCAATATTTTTGATTCATTAAACAGGGATACCGTATCTTTTTACCCCACTTAACAGCTAGATGTGGCAATTGATTTTGTTTAAATATACGCGAGTGAGTTTTATTGCGAACAAGTCCCGAATGAATTCCACGCTGGTGAGTCAAGCTTTCTGAGCAGCCGCGGGCCGAGGCGTGGTATGTGGCAGATCCTACATCACTCCCGTGGCGATTAGCCCTGCTTTGCTGATTCCGTTACAGTAACAAAATAACTTTATCGTTGTATGAAATTACTGAACAATGTGTAATCCTTCACTGTGCTTAACTGGCTGTTATTAATTCAACAGGCTAGCACTGCAAGCTTGAAATTTAGGTCTTGTTAACGCCAGTAAGAACGGTTTATTGAAAATTTATTCCAGGGTCCAACAGAGAAAGAGTATATGTTTTGCGATTGAATGGTTATAAATAGGTGTGATGTTCAGAGTTTATTCCCTATTTGTATAATACTTTGTCTTTATCTTCTTATTATTCGCCAAATTTATCCATTAAGAAATCGGCAAAACCCGGAAAAAACCTCGTCACCGTAAGTAAAAGAACGAATGGACACTGCTCAAAATGTATTTACCTGAGCATTTCTTTGAATTATTGAGATCGCAAGATACCTATTATGTTTCTTGGATTCGTTTATTTGAATTATAATATCAAATATTTCTCTTTTCCAGGTAAATGAAATAACGTTAGGTACCCCGAATGCTCTTCTTGAAGGTAATCTAATAAATATGAAATGTAACAGAGGTATGTTACTGCAGCCATGCGAATGTCAAGTCCCACTGCGAACATAAATATTATGTTTGTTTCCTGTTCTGTCTTTAGCAGTAGGTTGGAGCGTAGGAACTAAACCTAATAAAATTGTTTTGCTACAAACACTATGTACTTAAGTAGCGGAATTATTATAACATTTTGCTGTGCATATAAAATAGAATTAAACTTATACTAAGGCTATTTTTGAAATAATGTGAATGAAGATGTATTTTAGTTCAATAAATAATTACTCTTTCTCTTATTGAAATGTCTTAAGCACCGTTTGAGCCTCCGCGCACCTAGGTGTTGACATATAAACCTTACCCAACCTTTTAAGAAGGTGAGTTAAATCCATTTTTAAAATTGAATTCTCTTTGAAAGGATCACACTGATTGAATTTTCTCTTTCGGGACATCCTTGCTGTAGTTACAGGGATTCCCCAAAATGGAAGTCGAATTGGATTACAACGTAAGACGTCCTGAGGGAGACTAGAACAGCAGAACGTGGTTAACCAACCTTTATCTGAACGACTTTTTCTCGTACCAAGTTCCGACCCAATTGTCACCCTCGAAACGCCATTTAAAGTTATTGGATAATTCGCTAAGTCCTTATATCACACACCTAGATCTAAAGAGAGCTAACTCAAAAAAGGTACTTTTTCAGGAGAGGCGAGAAACTGATTAATATGTCCATATGCACGCATGAGTTTTCTATATAAATGTACACTTTTTATAATAAAGCTAGCAGAGTTATATTAGCTGAAATCTGTTTTAGTGTAGGTGGGTTTTGCTGGAATCCGATGATGTGCATAACTCAAATCTTTCGGTTTTTGAGTTAGATCCCTTTAGATCTAGGTGTGCGATATCTTGTGTAAATAAAACACATTACAAACTCGACAAGGATGTACGCGTGTTGACTTCATATTGACTATGCATTGAATTTCGAACTGTCACTCGTCACCGACAATTTCCGCGTTGATGGATTAGGCGACTGGTCAATATGAGCTTCACTTATCGCTAGGTACTTATGAACATAAATATATTACGGTGGTAGATAAAATACTTCTCTTCGACACTCATATTCAGATAAGTCGTTAAATAGATATTTAATTTACAAGTCAGTTATCTATATTTTAAGATAAATAATTGTTATTTTTTTTTATATGCTGTGTCTAATGCAATAGCATAGGAGCTGGGATATATATATAGTAACACCTCATTGATGTAAAAGTTGAAAAAAAAAGCTTGTTTAATAAAGAGCTGTTTTATAAAACAAAAGAGCATCCTTGCCAAAAAACTCAAATCTACATATCTCATAACGTCAACATAGTATTATTTTGTAGAATAATATATAAATGAATCGTAATAAAAAAGGACACAAATTCATCTCTACGAATGTATACAATTTCCGTACCTTCCGCCACTAAATTTATAGGTTGAGCTCCTTTGAATCCATGATGTCACTTCCTTTGCAATGCGGTTATTCGACCGGCAATGCGGGATGTACTGGGTGATCATTTGGAATGTTATGTATTTCATTTTATTTACGTTACGCTGTGTTATTGCACTTATACTTACGACGCGTTATATAGGCACGTAATGTGAGCGATACGATTATGTTACTTGATATGACGACAATGCCTAATGAGTCCAGTTAAACCTAATGCTGATAGACCTAACATTTTTTTTAATCTTGTTAGTATAACATTTTGTTTATATATAAGAATTTTTGTTTATTTTATATTTACTTACCCACTTCTGTCTGCGATCAGTGATGTTGAATGTAACTTCAATTGCTTACATATATCATATACCTACGTATTACGTTATAACGGAATGCATTGAGAACCGATAAAAATATCTTAAACATTTTTCGAGTGCAATACAATTCTTCTCGACTGAAAATACCATTCTCCTGTAAAGCCACGTATAAAAAATTATAGGCATGTTCCATAAAAGAGTTAGGACAATGAATCAAATAAAAGCAATTAAACGAGAGACCCCGAACGTCGGTGCTCATGTACGTTTTTTCATACCAGTTTTCAATCCCTGTGGCATGAAATTGAAACCGTTACGATGATCTGTGAGATTATGACCGGATACTATAGGTATCTAATATATTTGAGCCTTTTCCGTCCCCTCTTTTTGGAAGGTATTTTGTTCCCTTTCTGAATATGTGCGTTGTCACATTGTTTACATAATTATAGGCATAATTTTTATTGAATGATTTTTCATTATAATTTGTAATATCAAAAAGAGGCATGAAATAATAATTATCGTTTAATCCATTTGCTCCGATGCGATATTTACCATAAGATTCCGCGATTGGGTCTCCATTTTTTTTATTTCTGTCCTTGTGTATCTATAAAAGATCGTTCGTAAAGCTTCTTTTGAAACCGAACGAAGTGTCGGAAATTGATCAGTAATCTCAATGAATAATTTATTGATTTATTTAAGCAATGGAAACCTATCGTCGTCGGGTCTGTTTTGTGCCTATGCGTTGAATATAAATCAGCCGCTTGGGGTCCTCTTTATGGTACAATTGGTTGACCCTGGAATTTTACTGACAATACTTTTATGAAATGACGTGTACAATGTACATATTTGAATTGAATTCTTTATAATACGATAAGAGACCGACGTACGAATATATTCAGTCATTTTTTATTTTAGTCAGATTAATTATAATAATCCATACTTCCATACTAATATTATAAATGCGAAAGTAACTCTATCTGTCTGTCTGTCTGTTACGCTTTCACGCTAAAACTACTGGACCGATTTAGATGAAATTTGGTAAGAAGAAAGTGTAGAGCCTGAGAAAGGACATAGGCTACTTTTTAACCGACTGCAAAAAAGGAGTTCCACGCGGACGAAGTCGCGGGCAGAAGCTAGTATATCATATATCAATACCTATTAAATCTTTGTGAATGTTGAAGTAGGTAAAGCAAGACGCAATTTAACATACGCCTATCATGCAAAAATACAATGTTCGTTATCTACCTATAGTTGTAAGTGTCTCTAATTCTAAAGTTCCTTACAATTAAATTATTTTAATATTCCTCATTGGTTACGGATCCTTAAAAACAAGCACGTAATCTCAAGCTTGACCGTTTTTTTTTCTTACCCAACCTAAAATGAGTAGCTCTGCCCATGTTTTTAAAGTAGCTAAGGCGGTAATCGCCTTGTCCTGCATAACAAAAAGATGGATTCAGCCCTTCATCCTTACGTTTTGTTGTAGATTCTTTATTACATTTTTCTATTCCAAGTTACAATTAAATTAAAAAATATATATCCCTACTAATATTATAAATGCGAAAGTAACTCTGTCTGTCTGTCTGTCTGTCTGTTACGCTTTCACGTTAAAACTACTAGACCGATTTAAATGAATTTTGGTACAAAGAAAGTCTAGAGCCTGAGAAAGAACATAGGCTACTTTTTATCCGACTGCAAAAAAGGAGGAGTTCTACGCGGACGAAGTCGCGGGCAGAAGCTAGTTGTTAATAATTTCTGATGCCTTCGCGGTTATTACACATTGGAATGAAACAACATTAAACGAATTTAACTCGCGCATTTTATTTTATTGGCTTACGATTATGGAATCTGTAAAGACTCCGAAACGTCAGCCAATGAAATAAAATACGCGAGTTAAATCCGTTATAGTTGTTTAATTCCAAAAAATATATTGTTATTACAGGATTTCATAGTCATTGTTAGTATCCTACGTTATAGCTATGTTGATACATAAACATATTTTTTATCATGAATCATATTATTATAATTGGCATAACATATATTTAACAATGAAATCAAGTCTAAAAGTACAATTAAAGTTGATTTAAATATAAATATTATATGGTAAATATTTAAATTTATTAACTGAACACACTGTATAATTTATGATTATATATTGTCAAAAAAGAATGACTAAATTATCTGACAGTTAGCTAAGCAAACCATACGTGGTCAATGACACATGAATAAATACATTTTAATAGTATTTAAATAGAGTTGAAAGTGCACCGGACCGAGAGTTATTTTCCTGTCTCCGAGACCGTTTACCAAACAATGCACTGATACAAAATGACAATCGTAGTTAATTTTATTAGGTAGGGTGTACTAAATTATATTATTATATTCTATAAGGAGTTTTTTGATCCCTAACGATAACAATAGTTAGTTAATAGCAAAGAACGATATAGGTTTATAAATATCGATAGTAGGAATATTTAATTTACTTTACATATTAATTTAGATTATTAAGTTTATATAAAATGGGTTGTCACGTTTTTGAAATTAAGAAAAACATGATTCATCAAACAGGCAGATATACATAGACATTTAATAAATAAGTACTTGCCTTAATAATTTCTGATACCTTCGCGGTTATTACACATTGGAATGAAACAACTATTAACGGACGCGTTACACAGAGCGTTAGACTATTGTCAGCTCAGTCGTGCTACGATTATGGAAACTGTAAAGAATCCGAAACGTCAGAAAATAAAATAAAATAAAAATACGCGAGTTAAATCCGTTATAGTTGTGTAATTCCAAAGTACTTGTCTTGTTGCCAGTTGTCAGTATAAGTTTTTCTTTGTTTCGCCCTAAGGTTCAGCCGTGTTTTTGATGTCTGTGAAATTATTTCAAATAAAACTAGAAAATTGATGAGTTTATGTAATATTTTTCTAAAATTAATGCAAGTACAAGAATAGTCTTACTCTTCGTGTATATGCATATAGTAAATGTTCAAAAACAAAACGATTATAAAATACTCAACAGTGATTAATGTGTGTCGAGTAATTATTAGTTTTGGTTTACTGTAATTAGTTTGTGTTCAATTTAACTTTACCACTAAATTATGGAGTTTTCAGACCGTTCAGTCAACCATTAATAAATATAAACAGTAAACAAGACGTAAAGTTTTAATAACGTTCAGAAAATAGATGAATAAAAATAGCTCTAGGAATTAAATGACTGTAGACGGATTTAGCTCGAGTATTTTATTTTTTTGGCTGACGTTTCGGAGACTTTACAGATTCCATAATCGTAGCACGACTGAGCTGACAATAGTCTTATTGATTCTTAAGGCGTCTGCCCACTACACCATATATACCATGACCGTGCCATGAACGTATCAAGCACGGAAGGTAATACGTAAGGCGGTACGAGTCGGTGACGGAACGGTCTAGTGGACATAGTATCGCGTTTCTATACAAAGAATATTTTTTTGCCTGACACGTTCATAGCACGGTCATGGTATGATACGGTGTAGTGGGCAGACTCCTTTAACCTTACAGCTTACATAGCTGTTAGATTAAGAATCTATAAACATTTCTTTTTCTAATTACAACTACTCACGTTATGACGTCACACACAAGTGACACGGGTAATTCAAATAGACCAAATAACGTCGAAGGTTCATCATCTATCACACTCCATGGCAAGATGTCAACGAGAAGCGTGGCCAAGTTATTTTAATGACACTCAATACAAGAGCGATATATAAAATGACAGTACCGAAGCGGCGGTCCGGCTAAAATTACGTGTCGTCCATTCAATGCAAATGACAGAGCATTAATTCAATGAAATAAATAAATGTCCGGTATGGAGTCATAGTCATATCCTATAAAGCATAGTTGGTAGCCTGTGATTGATGATGATGACGCTTCGTATACAAATCGCACAGTGTCACACAGTGTCCGCATTTGACGTATCTGTATTTAGAATGAGTTACTAGTTGGAATCAAGCCATGTTCGAAAATTAAACAGAAGATTGCTGAATCTTTTAACATGTTCATGCAAAAATAATCTGTGCCTGAGTTTGAAAACTATATATATATTATTATATAAAAAATAATCCCGATTCCCTTGGTCACGGCATTACGATAAAACGGCTGGACCGATTTCACTAATTATTTTATGTTGTGATTGATTGTTATATGATAATGAAGAGGTCTTAAGTAAGAAAGAAATAAACAAGTTGCGTCGAAAATTTATGTAAATTTTAGGAAAATATTACCATAGTATGTCATTGATAACAACGGTCAAATCGATTGATTAATGTACCTTTGCCGGATAGGATGACATTTGCCTGGACCACTACTTTTTTATAAATTACCAGCCGTTCCGGCAAACTACGTTCTACCCCTACCCTAATCATCTAGCAGTGTGAAATATACTTTATGATCTATTCTCATAGCTACCAAATATACATAGGTACAAAATTTGATAATCAGCGGAGTCGTTTTGAAGGATATACGAAATTTTTGTATGAGTTTGCGTTTCGTAAGATCTATTAAAAATTAATTCTTATTTTTTTTGGTGTATGTTAAATGTGTTTTTGAGATACATTTTTATGTATATATGTGAATAAACAGCAAAAGCCATGATTCGTTGTGTTATATAACATTTTCAATTTGTTATTAATTTTACACATACCTACCTACAAGAATTGCTCTCAATTTTTTTTCCAGCACTTAACTACGGCGCTTAGGTACAGTAAAGGTTAACAAAAAGTCTTTCCGTTTCCAAAAGTACTTCTTTTTAATATTTCTTTTTTCCTACGAATCATTAAGAAGATTTCGGTACCTCAAATGCCAAATAAGCTAAAGTAATAATCACAATAAAATCGTACCTATACTACCTATATCTTATACCCTTTAACTTTATTCGCAAAATATAATAAGTAATAAGTTCTTGTTAAAGGTAACCTTGAAAATGTCTCATATATCGTGTTTACGAGTCATGTTCCTTTCATGTCCAGACAAGACAGTTTCACTCATAAAATGAAAGGACAGTTTATCTAACGGACATTGAGTGAAGAATGGAGCTTTCAATAGCTTGATGGCGGCCGATCGAGCTACATCGAGCTACGTCGCTACGGATCGCCGAACAATGACAGCGCTACGCCGTAGCACTTTCAAGGTTGCCTTTAGACTCATTTTTCAATTACCGAATGAACTTGACATAAAATTGCACTGGCCTATGTCCTAGTTTTTTTCTCGGACTGAGTACTGAATCGCAGTTGGCCAGCAGCAGGGACTTTACTGCAAAACCGTGTTGGCGAGCCTCCAGATGAGAGGCTTCAATGCCTGGTCCTGGTATAGAAAAAACTTTCTAGGATTGATGGTCAGTTTGTGTCTATTTATCCATTAATTAATGCACGTATTCGTAACTTTTCTATCAAATAAAACACAATCTTTATATAAATCTACCCGATAAACGATATTAATATAGATGAGATTAATGCAATTTTATTACATTTTTATGTCGAATTCCATGCACTCATATTGATATCGTCATAACAAAAAGCAATAAATAACAGCAGAAATTAATGTGAAATTTATTTAGAATAAAATTGAATAGTTATTGTTAGTTATTATTATACATCGTAAAAGTTTTATGTACTAGAAACCCGTGGCTAACTTAGATATTTGAAAACATTGAATACTTAATCTGTCACAAACTCAATATAAAAAGATGAAAAAAAACGCCAAGCTGAAACTGGCAACACAGAAACGAAAACAAAAGAACGCGTCATCATTTCATTTGTATTTATCTTCAATTGTTTCTGTTACATCTCTGTACCTAATTGAAATGAAAATTTCGGAGCTCGTACAGTCTGGCAACATTAAATATGTCAGGCTGGAGACTCTGTTCTCGAGACACCGCAGCGGCAGCGTGTATAGTTTAATTTCCGCTGACGTTGTAGCTACGTGGTTTGAATAACAAAAGCAGTAGAGCCGACTGATACACTGCGTTACATTGTTAAAGTAATCATGACGTAAATCTTGTAGCTATACATTATTAGTGATGGAATATGATGTTTTAGGCAGGTTGGGCTGTCTGAGTAAAAATAATTAGTACATTAAAAATATAGGACACGTATTTTTTCTTTTGTCAATCAAAGATAGCGCTCGTCAAAGTTTTGGAGTCGCTAATGTCTTTCTTGACTGGAAAAAAATAAAGGAATAAACAAAGAGCACTTTACGCAAACCCTAAAGACAAAATACAGGCATGCCTGAAAGTATCGGTTTTGCAATTCAAGCTAGATCTTAAAATTGTGCCGCGTATTTGTACCTACATAAATGGGCCACAAAGGACTTCTTAAAATCGTCGTTATTTTGTTCAAAGTAGCAGAGTCCTTTTTAACTTATATTCTAACCGCGATTTTGTTTACCCACAATAAGCACCCCCATTTTACCCCTTTAAGGGTTGCATTTTTACAAATCTTTCCCTACGTTAGTCCAATGTAAAATTTCAAGTTGCTAACCCTTATAGTTTAGGTCGTGTTGATACGCCAGTCATTAAGTCGGCTTCTCCTTTTGTATTATAGGTGAATGAGCAGCGCTTCTAATGAATTACTGAAATCGGAATGAACAGCGAAGGTATCAGAAATTATTATGAATAACTGAAACATTCGTCACAAAATGTTTTGTAGTTTTTTTTGTCATAAAACCTTTCGGTTGGAAAAGCGTTTCGTTATCATTTAGAAATACTTAGTTAAAACAGGTAAGGTCTTAATTGAAGTACGAAAGTATAATTAACACATAATAATGAACTCATTTACATTGTAATACCACGGATGACTTGTTTGTTCATTTCCGTGCACTGCCCCAAACCATTTTCTTTAAGCTCCCGTTTTGCCAATTTATGTTAATTATTGTAAACAAGACCTCAGCCTAAGCTTTGATATAAACAGATAATTCAGTTTTAACACAGAAATATTTTGGTTTGCAGAATAATTAGGAGAACGAGACGCTGGCTCAATTAATAAATTGGGAATTATACCGAATTTTTTATTTGATTCTCTGTGAGTGGTCTTCAGATTTGAATAATGTTAAAAGACCTATAAGTTAGTGCTTATTCTTTGACTAGAAGTTGAGTTTTATATTAAAAAACTTAATATCTTATGAAAGAGTTTTTCAATTAATATTCTTTTGAATATTTTAGAAAGTATTTGTAATTGCGTTACTGTATTGTCTCAAATTTAATTTGCCGATGGCGTAAAATAATCTTTACTTAAAAAAAATATATAAATGATCTTTTTATGTTCGTGTATTTTTAATGTTTATTAACTGATAATTTCTTTTTTAATAGAACAACCCCCATTTGCAATGAAATAATTTCAATAATAAACATGGATTAAACTCGCGTATTTTATTTTATTCGCTGACTTTTAGAAAACTTTATAGTTGGAATAAAACGACTAGAAACGGATTGGTACATAAGTAAATTAGGTATAAATCACTTTAGCGTTAGACTATTGTCAGCTATGTAAATTTAACTCTAAGCTACGTAAAGTACAAATTTTACTCAGACGAACTCACGGGCAGAAACTCCAATATTATTATATTGGTTGGCGATATGTCTGTAATCGTATCTGGATTTATTTCTTCGCATTTTATTACGACTTAAACTGTTAAGGGTCGATTAAAGGAAATTTTATATAGCCTCTAAAAACTGTATCTGCTGTGCCATATACGATTTTTACGACAGTGAGAAAATCTTACACTTCTATTTTGAATAAACACCCATAAACATATTTATTCAAATCATATGATTATTCTGGTTACTTCCAACCAGTTTATAAGGAATTTAAATTGATTAATGTTATTGATGCATATTAAAAATATCTAAAACTAATTTTATGAAAAATAGTCATAATTTCTGATGCTGTTCATATTTTTTTTTGTTAAAAGTCATAAGACTATTGTCAACTCAGTTGTTTCATTCCAATAAAAATAGTCAGTTTATTTTATGTCGTCACATCAATGTGTTCATATTAAACTAGCTTATGTTACTACCTTCTCACAAAATGAGTTTATGTTATTTTTTTATTGTTATTATAATTCTACTTAATCATACAACTTAGTCAGACCTTGCGCTGTTCAATGATTTGTCAAAATAAAATGGACTATATTATATAATCTCCAAAAATAAAGTCCACATTCCTTAAAAAATACGGGATGAAAATGGCCACTTTGTCTTAGACGGGGAGAACGAAATTAATAACGGGACGAAGAAGCTTCATGTCTGCAGCAGAGTATTAACAGGCGCTCAAAATGCAATTAATATAGGTACAGCAATATGATAGGGATAAGATCTACCAAACACGTTGACATTGTATTCTGAACTAGCTTTTGCCCGAGACTAGAGAACTAAAATTAGTAATTACAACGTTTAATTTTCATCCCCCTTTTAACCCCTTATAACCTTTTTTTCGCAATTCAAAGTATATTATGTCCTTTATCAGTCTCTAGACTACCTGTGTACCAAATTTCATTTAAAACGGTTCAGTAGTTTTAGCGTGAAACCAGACAGACTGAAACAGACATACTTACAGATAACTCTCTTTCAAATTTATAATATTAGTTAGGATTGGGATATTAATCAAAAATATAGCCCGCAAGGTGACCATAATGTAAGAAATTATAATTATGTCTAATCTGAACACACTTTCGTACCTACCACAATAATGAGCGTTTTTAGTACTCTTTGGTAAAATAAGGAAGTAAAACGAAAACTCGCAGTGCTGGGCTAAAATTGCATATCCCTGTTACATCATTAACAACAGCGCTGGATTATTACGTAGTTAGTTTCTGCGGATAATAACGTTAAATTCAACTGCAGCTCTGTTAATAAATGCTGATCCCGTTCGTACTTTTGGCTAGTTGGAGAGTAACACGGTGGCGGACTTGCGATAAGGCTTGTAACCAGGTTTCTCGAAAAAATACAATGACAATTTGGGATAATCAGGTGGTCGACGGTGTTTTCAGATGGTTTTGAGGCACACGATTGTAGTGATGTACAAATATAGGTGTAGTGCAGGAGTTGCACCCCACTATGGATGCTGGCTGCGTAATAAGTTTGTAATGGACGTGTTATGTCGAATTATCCAATATGCTTACTTAGGTGCAATAAAATTAAAGGAAAAACTACATGTGATTTGAGAAGCAGTTAAAATTGGATTAACATATTATTATTTAAGATGAGATATTAGTACAAACTTCCCACAATTATTACAATAATATCACAGTTTTCTAAAAACAAAAATGTCATATTTGTATACGCATAAGCGAAGATAAAATTAAATTATTTTTGGATCTCGACAGGGAAATACATAAATAACGTATCGTAGCTGTTCCATCTGAGAGGGTCTTAAATTTTTTACTGTCAAATCCTTTCTAAGTGACCCTGAAGAGTTTCATTTGCGCCCAGTTATCCACCCGAACGAGAGGCCTGCCTTAATGTACGTTGAATAAATCATGACCCTCTGACTTCCCTCACCTTAGATTTCTTATGCACTCTAGATATATTTGATTCTTGTGACAACGCGCCTACTTTATGTCACGCTTTATAAAACGTGCCTTGAAATGTCACTTGAATGTTGTAATACATCGAATGACAATCTTTACGCTGCTTAGTAAAAATAAGTGATGATTTAAAGCTCTCTTTTTTATTTATAAAATAGATAATTCTATTTCTTTGAATTATTTTTACCTATAGGTAGTGTTTGCAAATACGTTTCTGTTAAAATAATATTTTAAATTTTATAACGAGATTTTATACGAACAAAATAGGTATTTAAAAAAATTCAACATAATATTACCAAATTTTTCTTAGCAGTTAAACTAAACATGAACACAGATTTACCACCGTAGAAACGTTCTGCTCAAAGCATAATATAACGCGGGCGAATATTGCTACTGTTGGGTTAGAACAGTTTTAACAAATTACCTAAAATCCCGTGGGCTTTTTGTTTAAATACGGGAACCAACTCTTAACAATTACTTTTCTTTTACGTTACATTTTCTTTTATACTGGTGACGTTATTGGAGTAGGACTCTACGTAAAGTAGATTCGGTAAATAATTATAACGTTGGCTTTTATTTAGTATTTTTGATTCCCTTTATATTTTTCTCAAAATTAACGGCATGTTTATCTTTTGAAAATCCTTTTGCCGATGTTTATTTGTAACGATCCGAGTTTAAATTTATTTCTTATTCCGTCAATACATGTTTTCATTAAAATTACACAGTCCCACGTCTATAGTTATTTATTATATTCATTATGAACATCTTGAACTGAGGAAAAATTATTCACGTCATTTTTTAAAATCTTTATCGATTTGATGATCCAAAATGCCTATTTATAGTTCAAGTGGAAAATTTAAAATTTAATTTAAAAAGCAATAAGTGAGTACGCACAAAATAAGTAGAAATTAAATGCAAAATATGTTAGAAATAGTTTAATTTTGTAATAGGTATTCTTAAATGAATCTCATATCGTAGAGGTGCTAAAATATGCACACGATTAATTATATAACCAATATTCTTATGTTATTTCAGGATTCCATATCAAGTTGATTTAACTGAACGAATTCGTATCTTTGATTAGAATTTCAGTTAAAGATAAAACGATGCGAAAATGAGCTTGAATTAACTTCTGAAATTCATTTTATGATAATTGTATTTGATAATAATATTATCTTTTCATTTGTTTCATCATCGTCATTGATAAAATATGCAATGTAGTTTTCTTAAATATATTATGTCTTTTTTATTAAAAAAGTACTTACTATTTTTTTATTTCTTCAATGTGAAAGCGAATCACGTTTTTAGCCTAAATTAGATACATACTGGCATGTTATTAGCATTAGAAGCTATTACCGTTTCGGAAAAACCCCTGACGGGAAAACTGAAAATACGTTTCTTCGTTTCTGTCCAACTTGCTTGTAACACTTGTACATCATAACCATAATATATCATATTTCTAATACTACTTGGACATGGCCTATGCGATTTCCTGTATTAGTTCACCGATAGTATTAGTCTCCTTCAATATACTTTTAATTACTTTTACTTGCTCAGTCCCATTTGTGTAACTTGGTTTGAAAGCTATCCCAATTGGTACGCTACAACGCTAAGACGCTTTGGCTTTGCGGATCAATTGAATTGGTTCGAATTTTAAATTGATCGCTGTTGCGTTTTGAAGGATACCAATTGGGATCAATTTCAAACCCAGTGCGTTATACAATACAAACCAATATTATAAACGCGAAAGCTTGTAAGAATTTATGTTTGTTACCCTTTCGCAATAGTCTGATAGATTTTGATGCAACTTTAAAATAATATAGCTTATATATATGGAAATAAATATGAATTTTATAACGACATTGTGTAAAGAATACGTTGTACGCAGATGAAGTCGCCCGCAAAATCTAGTCGTATATAAAGCCCCTGTCTTGTAAAAGCTTACTTTATTAGTATTAGCAATTTCACAGGGTAATAAATAGGTATTATCCTAACTGGAGTGTTATTCAGTGCTAGCCTGCGTACTTTTACCAACGTCACGGAGCTCGTTTGGACAAATGAAGACGAACGACCGTTCGCTATCAGAAGCCGAGTTTTGGATAGGAACCGAATGTCGCTAACAAAATGTCTAATTTGTAATGTCATTCGGTGTAGTGTAGAATATCAATTGTTTTAATTAACGTTGAAATTACTGGAATGGCGAGTCGTAGATATAGTAGGTGCGTAGATAAAAACAAGTCTAGATCATTATTTATATCATTATTTAATGATACTCCTAATGGGGCTCCTAGACGGGCCATGTTTTTGTGCAATTTGTGGCTGCACTATTGGCAACTAATTTCCCAGCAACCACAAAAATATTTCATTGCAACTGATGGCCGAGCCATCTATGGCTGGGCAATGTGTGCATATATGTCTGCAATAGTATGGCTGATGAGACGCAGACTCACACGGGCAACACAAACCGGCAATAATGGCTGACGAAATCACACTTGTCGCAGCAGCTTTCATCGTTTTAAAAGAAAAACAAAAGAAGAAGAAATTATGGATTCGACCTGACTTAAATAAACATGAAACTCTAGATAATTTGAGTCTAGATAATAGTCCTTGATAATAAATTATTTAATAATTTTACTAGAATGTCAAAGAGTGATTTCGATTTTCTTTTAAACAAAATCGGACCAAAAATAAAAAGAAAAGATACAAACATGAGGACGGCGCGAAAATCGCGAAAGGCGCATGTCGCGTAGAAAAGGATACACTATGACGTACAAAGTGAACGAGTGAAACAACAATACAACTGGCTGGGCAATATTGCATTTAAAATCGACAGCCTAGCGATCGTCCGGCAACCCTTCGGAACAATATCGGCCATACACGGCAACACAAAAAATGTTTGGCTATATGTCCGGAACATAACTGCATTATTGCATAGTGTGGCTGGTATTGCTTGCAATGTTGCTGGGCCACTGTGTTGCAGCCACATATTGCACCAAAACATGGCCCGTGTAGGAGCCCCTTAAATGTAATATATCGAATTTGAAATGATAACATGAATGCTTATCTACTCTCGTAAGTATAACAGTAGGTATAATATATATATTTTTAATTAATGTCTGTTCTGAGTATTGGGCCTAAATAATAAGGGTTAGAAACTTGAAATTTTACGCAGGACAGAATTTACTCAGAAAGGATTTTTTGAAAATTCAACCCCCATGCGCGTAAAACGTCTCGTGCACAGGAGTCGCGAACAGAACCTAGTCTATAATAAATCTGCAAATAAAAAATCGTCACTGCAAACAAAATTGTCGTAGACGTAATCAGACTCGTAGCTAAAATATGTTAACATATTTAACTCTATCTTGTTTAAATACGAAGAAGACAATCGAAGAGTTCATTCTATAAAAAGATAAGGCCGGGAGTAAAGGCACTTTACAGCTTGCAGAATAATTAAATAGTTTAGTTGCGAGAAAAATTCTAAAGAACCGTCGCCGTTGATGGACTAATCAATGAAGATACTTTATTTTTGTTCTGACAATACGCGGAGTTTCTGCTGTATATACTGCAGTACCCAACACAGTTATATATTGATATACTTTGCCCGCAACTTAATCCTTATCCGCGTACTTTTTTAACCCCGGTCGAAGATGAATATCAATAATTCTGTTAAAGAATGTTTGTACAAAATTTTAAATAGATTGGACAAAGGAGTTACGTTGTCCCATAAAAACTTGGGGTGCAAAGTTTGTATGGGACAACGTAACTTTTTAACCCCTTAAGGGTAGAATTTCGGAAAATCTCTTCTTATCGCACGCCTACGTCATTCAAAGAACTCACTCTCCAAGCTTCAGGTTTCTACGAACAGCGGTTTAGGCTGTGCGCGTCCGTCAGTCAGGACAAAGGATTATATCTATACTAATATTATAAAGCTGAAGAGTTTGTTTGAACGCGCTAATCTCGGAAACTACTGGTTCGAATTCAATAATTCTTTTCTTGTTGGATAGACCATTTATCGAGGAAGGCTTAAGGCTATATAACATCACGCTGCGACCAATAGGAGCGAAGAAACAGTGGAAAATGTGTAAACAACGGGGAAAATATGAAGCCTTATGAAGAAGTGACAGTTAGAATACTTTGACAGATCTTTGACGAAACAATCGGACGGGCAGGACGACGTCTGCCGGGTCCGCTAGTAATATATATAAGATAAGACCAGATAAGATATAAGCATATAAGGTTAGCTACTTGAATCTCTTTGGTAGATGCATAGAAATGAACTGATATTGCCACGAATACACGCTTTTGCGAGTTCTGCGACTGAACTTTGCACATAGGTTGCACTTTTTTAATATAACTTGGATTTATTTCATCTCCTTTTATTAATACGAACAATATGTTTATTGTTCTTTGAACATATTTATTATGCATATGTACGTTAGAGGTGTTAACCTTAAGACACAGCCAATGTTCACCGAATATTCAAGGATAATATACATATATAAGATTAATCCCTACTAATATTATAAATGCGAAAGTAACTCTGTCTGTCTGTCTGTCTGTTACGCTTTCACGCTAAAACTACTGGACCGATTTAAATGAAATTTGGTACAAAGAAAGTCTGGAGCCTGAGAAAGGACATAGGCTACTTTTTAACCGACTGCAAAAAAGGAGGAGTTCCACGCGGACGAAGTCGCGGGCAGAAGCTAGTAATATATAAGATTGGTTTTAAATATTTTCATAGGTTTTTAATCCGGAATCTCCAGCATCATAATTCACATTATGAATTTAAGCCAACTTGCCATGTTCTTAAAAGTCAACAGGCTATTTACACGCTTACCTATGCTACATTTTAATATAAAATTAATAAATGCTAGATGTTCAGCTATAGTTATTCAACCTAGAACTGTAGATATATAGTTATTCGTTTTATCACACTTTGAGTACTTGATAACATAAGTGATTTACAATATCACAGATCATACAAGTCCTATTTAAGCTGTACAATGGCTGTATAAGGCATTATTTGTGACACTTCTTTTCAACACGACGGTACAATCTTGAAAGGACAGTATGAAGTAATATATCACGGTTTTGGAGAAAAGACGCGAAATATATTTTCAAAGACAACCCGTTTCTTACAAACCCTTTTGTGAATTTCTAAGCGTCACTGATCGAATGTACCTAATCTATCTACATTGACAAATGAAGTGAGTGTATACCGAGAACCGAGAGCTGACACTTATCTTTAACTCATATTGATGTCGTAGTCATAACCTCATAATTCCTCAACATAATATTATAAAACATAAAATACGTTAATGAAAGCTCTTATTATATTCGTTTATTTTCACACAAGGGCGGATCCAAGTGAGGTCATGGGGTAGATATTATTTCTAATGTCTTATGCTAAAGTGTATAAGACAATAGTTTTATGCCAAAGTGCAGATTCATTATTATCAGTCGTGCTTCGATTATGGAATCTGTAAAGACTCCGAAACGTCAGCCAATAAAATAAAATACGCGAGGTAAATCCGTCTAAAGTTGTTTTATTCCAATGTATAATAACAGCGAAGGCATCACAAATTATCATATCGAATTAATTGTCATAAGTGTATAGCGCAATGTAAAATAACACTAGAAAAATCTAGGGCATAATCGTACTCTATTATACCTCTCTTTAAATATCTTTTTCTGTCCTCCGGCCAGAAAGCGCCAACTTTCGCGGCGC
This sequence comes from Polylopha cassiicola, assembly GCA_038024825.1. Lineage (NCBI taxonomy): Eukaryota > Metazoa > Arthropoda > Insecta > Lepidoptera > Tortricidae > Polylopha > Polylopha cassiicola. The sequence continues at coordinate 17,097,350 of CP149045.1, read as the reverse complement.
TGCGCTAAATGAAGTTGCCGCTTTCTGGCTTCGTCGAACAGAAAAATAGTATACTGACCGCGGCCAGTAAAGTAAAAAAGCCTCAGATCACATTTTTGTCAACCTCGGTTTCGCCTCGAACGACAATTAGGTACATGTGATCTGAGACATTTTTTATTTTACTGGCCTTGGTGCGTAATGTACTATTTTCCTATAATGCGGGTGGTATAGTAAAGCCTATTTGCCCTGTCAAATGTCGAACAATCCGCGAATCTCGGTACAGGGCCCGCGGAGAATTGAGCCCAATCGATTTTCAACTCTGTTTCGTTTATATAAAGTCCCATCAAGTTGTCAATCGACCTGTCACAGTGTAGGTAATCTGCGAACTCAAATCGACATTATATTACGGAACCCCACTTCCTTTCAGCGGAAATCGTCCGGAATTGCTTACGGTATGCAGTCTCGAACGAAAATCTATTTTCTTTTCTGAAGTGACACAGACTTATAGATAACACAAAAGTCTTGATGTTGCAGTAGTGGGAAGCGTGTTAAGCAATGTATTTTAAACGCGTTTATAAAAGTTGGAGCTGTGTATTCTTTAACAAACGGTCCGCTCCGGCTTCGCATAAATCCCTTATTTTTTTCAAAATCTAACATAGCCTTTGGGCAAATGTGTGCAACAGTGAAAGAATTTTTGAAATCGTTCCTGTCGATTTGGAGCCTATTCATTACAAAAAAACAAACAAACCTTTCCTCTTTATTACCTATATTATATTCCTTAATTATTCAGTGAAATATCCAAATTTGACCGTTTTTAATCAGCACCTACGGGTTTATACGACTTTCTCAAACCTAGGTACATAGTCTATTGCTTAACAATGGTATTATTTTCTTTAAGTATTAATAAAAAAGTAACTAAAATAGAACTGGAAGCTTTTTAATTATTTTGTGTAAGTTTTAGTGTTGATTTATAAATTAATGCATAATTGTTGCCAGCTCTGCAAGCTTATAGAATTAAGCTTTACAATACTATAGCTATATCCGAAATAGTCAATAGAAATGCGTAACCCATTCGCTCTAATTCTGTGATGGGCTTCAACATACCATCATGCTTTGTAATTTAGGTCGAATCGTTTATCGTCTTTGCTTTCTCATCATCATTGAATCGTGGCTAAGGTTCCGTTCCGAGTCTATTAAAAAAAAATAGAACCTACTAAAATGACTCAAGACTTAATTGACACAATAATTCCTTTTCTGATGCGCGAGATATTGCACTTTGAAATGAAACAACTTTAAACGGGTTTAACTCGTGTATTTTATTTAATTGGTTGACGTTTGGAAAACTTTGCAGCTCCCATATTCATAGCACGACTTATACATTTTGCAAACTATCTTATTTTATGAATTACAAAATTTTACTACTACCTATTGTAAAAAATGAAAATTTTTATGTTTCTTAATTGACATCTGTTTACCAAATTTAGTCCTTAAATGTATTGGAGTCACAAATAAAGATCGTGTAATTAAAAATTCATTTAAATACATTTGTCACATAGGCCACCCGTGTCAGTGGTCTGACGTGAAGTTACGGACGGCGGTTTCACCGCGAAGACACAAATTGGTCCCCGGGGCCGCTTGTTACTGGCGTTTGGCGTCAACTAGGAAGAATTGCTGTTGCTTTTAATGATACAAATGAAATTTAACATTTGCTAAAGTTCAGAATGACGTCACTCACGTACGCTATAGCGGATTTAACTCGCGTATTTTATTTAATTTGCTGTACTCGTAGCACGACTGAGCTGATAGTCCAATGCTTAACTTTAGCGTTAGTCTATTAATTATAGTTGCTTCAATGTGTAATAACCGGCAACGGCATCCGAAATTTGTATACGTCGTCATTACGATTTTTTTAAAATATATTTTATATTCGTTGGAGTTTTTTTTATATTACAGCTACGATGTTAATAAAACTTAGTTAAGCAGTAATCTGGTTAAAAAGTACAACATATGGCGAACTTAGTTATATAGAATTTGTTAACTACCCGGACTCTTTTTTAAAAGTTGCATGGGTTTTAAAACTAGTAAAGTATTTTATATCGTTTTATACTTCTTAAATTATAACAAAAAAAAGATGCAAAGAGGTTAATCTTTCAAAGTAAATTTGAGTTGCAAAACGTCAAAGAATACTTTGAAGATCATTCTTTGGGAGTCAAAATTATACTGTAAACGAATACAGCGGCGCTCAGACAATATTGGAAATTCCTTGAGCGTGATAAAATCAGTGGGATGAAAGTAAAACAAATTGGCGTACCGAAATTAAGATTGCAGGAATTCAGGAAAAAGCCGGCGCCGTTTTAATTGAAACAATATGTGTTCTTTTAATTACAAAAAAGATAGGATTGTTTCATTTCCACCGCAAATTGCTGTCTTGATTCAACCGCTACCGACGTTACCTACAGTGCACGTGACCGCAGACACAGGGCTCAAGAATATACAGACATTAGAACAATTGTTAAATGCCTTAATGATAAGAATTTTGTTTTGGTTAGAAAAATGGACCGTTAATTAACACGGCATGAAAGTACCGTTAAGTACAGATATGTACAAAAATTTAGTTCCTTTTCTCTCATACCTATTTTAAGTCGAGGTTGATACGAAGAAAATCGAGTCCGTTGTATAATGCACTTATCATATTGTGTAGGAGTATGACATAAAGATTCACAATACGTACAAAATTGACTATCAGCAGTCTCAGAAAATGCATATTTTTGTCTTTATTTAAAAGAAAATGGGTACATTAGAGACTGCCAGTTCTTTTTAGAAAATATTCAAAATAAAGTCTCGACATTTAAACTAACGGTACGTGGGTAATTAATTTACTAAAAACTTCGTGAGCACGGACACATGCTAGAGAAAGGTATCCTTACCTTTTCATGACCGTAATTATTTTAAATCTTTTACGTCACCCCGTACTGTAAGTATCATTTAGAACACGTAGACCCGTACGAAAATCCTAGATAAAGTATTAGGTATACAAACAATGTAATTTATACAGAACACAAAACATGGTATGACACCTCAAAATAAATATCGACTGAAAGTTATCATTTATCAGCAGAAATTGATGTTGCTGGGTAATGCGATGGCAATAACTTGGTTTTGTAAATTCCTGATGTTTTTATTTTAATGACCATAATGGGCTTCAAAGATATTACAATGCTGGCCCAATTATTAGAAACCCTCTACGGCGATCACTTTTATTTGAAATTGAAATTCAACCTACTTCACAAATAAATATATAAAAGTTATTAAAGTTGCATTGTTTTTTCTTGTTTCAGTATATCGGAACAATGGATGTGCCTCGACCGACCAGTCGAGTGGAAATAGTAGCTGCTATGCGTCGTGTACGCGTAAGTATAAAATTATACCTAAAATAAAAAACACAACAACAATGTCATAATAATGTATATATATACTGGTAGTTCAACCCTGGACGGTGACACGTAATACTTTCTTTTTCATCATTCATATGACAACTTCACTTGTTTAAAATTTATTTTTTCTGAATTATATTTCATGTAAATTTTCCTTTCTGTTAATATATGATACGTGTTATACGTGTATCATTTGTAGCCCCTCGGACTATTATGTCATGTGCGAACGTAAAAAATATATTAAGGTCATCTACTCGTTTGCCAAATTTTAAAAAGACCGGATTAACTATACAAGACCGGATCAACGATATTTCAGTTATCGTCGAAGAAACATACAATGCTCAGCCTCCATGAAGGCTTCACTAACTAGCTGATACTCGTATCAATGCACTTCCGAAACACATAGGTCTAGAAGCTTGAGGCGTAAACGCAAGTGAACACTGAGAATAACTTTCTAGAAAATTGTTAAAAATTATATGTTAGTTTCACATTCTGCAGTAAAAATTGAAATTTAAACCGTAGCCATGGATAAGAGTTTGTGTGAAACTTTTAAATTCCTATAACTTATGAACTTGAAAATAGAAAAATCTAGAAAAGTATATATATAGATATGTATAGATACCTTTTGTTTTTTCTAAATGGCACGTACTTAAAAAATAATCAACCTACATGGATTTAAATTGATTTAATTTCCGAGAATTTCCTTTCCCCGGAAAATAAACAGAACGTTATCCTACTAACATTATAAACGTGAAAGTTTGTTATGTTATTCTTTCACGCAAAACGGCTGAACAAAAATAGACGTAATTTAGCAGATAGTTCGGATTAACCTTAGTATTAATCCTTCTAGCATTTGTAAACGTGTGTTTTTAAAGTGATTGATATTTTTTATTACCTCCGCTTACCCATTTATCGCCTTTTCCTGAGTTTTACGTTGCGATGATCTCACAACAAAATAAAGACCATTAAACATATAACTTGATGATTTGTCACATCTTGATATAACTATATCACTCAACATTTATATATAAAACCCATAAACAAGCTGCAAACTTTTCACAAAATCTTTTTTATCCTCGTTAAGATAAAATGCAGGGTAATTTTTTGCTACTGCCTTAATAGAAGTTAATTGAAATTGGCAGTCTTGTATTTTTTAATAAAATCTTAAGATAATTTATTATCCACCCTTTCAGACAAATTATAAGCTTCTTACAAATTAATTATAATATACATATTGTGTCATGTGTAAACCACCGCATTTACAAATTATTACTTTACGAATAACAATCCGGCTAAAACCATTGCCTGTGTTTTCACGAAACAATTCGAGGGATTTAAAATAATGAGAGCACAAACAAAGACAAGAAAAGCATAATTAATTAGTCGAATGTAAAGAAAACAACGTTAAAACATTAGCTTCTACAATATTGTGTAGCTATAAGGAGTTTGCTGCGCTTCAGCTCTGAAACATTGATAAGTTTAATAATTCTTGTGATTATTACACATCGGAATGAAACAACTATAACGGCTCTACTGTTAGAGTTACACTATCGCCAGCTCTATAGTGCTACGAATATGGAAACTGTAAAGTTTTCGGAATGTCAGCAAATAAAATAAAATAAGGTAATCCGTTATAGTTGTATCATTCCAATTGAAAAGTATTCAGAATAGATGAATTGAAACAATGTGTAGGAATATAATAATTATATGATTTTTCGTTACCTATATATATATCTTTTCCGAAAAGTAGACAAAAGTGAAAAACCACTAATTGTTCAATTTAGGCATTTTTATAAATGCTTCTTTACTATAATATCAAGCTGGAAATATTGAATATGTTTCATAGAAATTTTAATGTGGAACAGTTCATAACTGAGATAATTAAAGGTTTCGTAGAAAACCCTATAATTGTTTTTATATCCTTAATTCATTTATAATCCCTGAGTCAATGTTTGTTAGATGCTATGTTCAGAATTCTACTATAGAATCCCTCACAGTACTAAATCAAATACCTACCTCCTCCTACGTTGTAATAACATTTTGATTCCAAGTAACATAACGTACCTGCTGCTGAGATAAACAATATTATCACAATGTTTCCTAGAAAAAATATTCTGCGTTTTCAATACTGTAATATACAAGATACTTTTTTATTGTTTTGCCTACATTATTAAACAAAGAAAGCTACTGAAGTAAGCGTATTTATATTAGCAATCATACATTCAATAAAAGTCAATTCTGTGTTCTATGAAATGACATATAAGCAAAGGAGTCGACACGCCGTCAAAAATGTTGAGTACATTTTGCTCCGACTTAAAGTGACAAGCTACCTTGAGGTAGTCCCAAAGCGTATACTTACCATTTTGATGCCGGAGTCTACTGGGATTTAAACAAAGAAAATCTTACAGTCCAATTTAAAATTTTCAAAACTTTAAAATTCGAAGAATGAAAAAAATATTTTTTAAATAAAGTATGCGTAATACTATAGCTATGGCAAGTAAAGTTTGGATAAAAATTGATTACCTCAATTAAAAAGATCTTGTTAATTTGATGATATTTGAAATTTTTGAATAATTACCTCATATTACTTTTATTGGAGATTTCTTCATGGCATATAATAATATATATTTTAACATAAACACTCTGAAATGAATATTCATAACAGGCATAATACATAATCAACGAAAATAAAATATTATTCCCTTTTTTAAAATATTTGTTAAAAAATAATGCTACATTCCTATAATGAATTATAAAGTTCACAAAGTTTCAAATTTCATGCGAACCAAACCACAGGGGTATCCTAAATAACTTCCATACCATTGCCAATATTTTCCGGTTCCTATAATGAATAATAAGTAACAGAATGCTACTTTGAAATTGTTCAAAATATATTTCAATACTCAATTCTTTATTTGCGTTCTATAAATAAGAGTTTTACAGGTAAACGTACCACTACATACTTGTAGACCCTGTTGGGCACATATTTTGTGGTAGCGTAAACTTTTATCCGGGTAAATTGCAAAAAATACCCCACAAGAAGACTGATTGCTATTGTACCGGTTGCACAACAGTGACTTCATAACAAAGTTGATTGTTTACCCTTCCAATCAACCTGACCTCTTTTGTAGATCGGCGTTTATTGTTATTGGTTTACCTTCGTCTTCAATTTCCAGATTCTGTCTATATAAACAAGTTTACAATAGAAGTTAAAATAAATACTGTCGAATAGCGTTCATGATTACAATTTAATGATTTCACCTTTTAAAGACAGCTGTTTCTTCTTTTATAATAAAATAGCTTTTGCCCGCGTTTCCGTCCGCAACATGGAATTACCAATTAAAAGTAGCCTATGTCCTTTCTCAGGCTCTACACTATAGGTACCAAATTTCAATTTAATCGATTCAGAAGTTTTAGCGTAAAATCGACATAGACAGGGTTACTTTCGCATTTATAATATTAGTTAGGATTAGGATTAGATCATAGAAGTAGTTTTACTTAAACGTTGCCCAAAAAAATCTTGCGAAAACAGCCTGTCAAGTTTACTACCGTTTCTTCAAATTAAAGTCGATGTAACACTTTTTCCATTTGTATCTGTCTAACTGTTGGCTTCCTTTCGAGTTAGGCCTAACTTGAATAATTCTGCCCCGTCCGCGGCCCGTCCATCACGGGCCACCGCTGACAATTCACTAAATCATGAAAACCGTAAGCTAAACGAATAACAGTGTTCAAATAAATTGTTCAGTAAAATTGGAAAGACGATCAAGAATTCATTATCACTTAAAGTACTATCTAGGTAATATTGTAGTAGTTTCTATGGTCCTAGGGCCAACGGAAAAAATTAAACAACACTAAAACGGTCAAAGACCATTTCAGCAAGACGCACTACCACGTAGACACTATTAAAATTAAAATTTAAGTAAATATTTCGCAGGTAAATAATTATGACACTCCGCGTGGCAACGGATAAAGTAAGCAAGATTGATAGGTATTCCGTATAAGCTCAGGAAACATCGTAAATCATTTAAATCGCTGTAATCAAGTATAATACCATCGTGTAGACTACAATAATCTGCACAATAACCTTCCCTTTTTCTAATATTTATTGCAATCTAGTTTATACAATTATTTTTTACGTTATTTCAATTTGTACGTGGTCAGAAAGGTATTACCTAAATTTGTCATGTTATTTGTCATGATGAAAATGATGATTAAAACTACGTAATCATTTTAATTATCGTAGAAGTTTAATAATTTTAGAACATAGTACATAATAACTGAAATATTCATTACAACTATTTAACATAATTTGAAATATGATCATAATTTAGGTAACATTAAAGTTTAGGTATGTTTTTGGAAAACCATGTAAAAAATGTAATGCCTAAACGCAAATTGCCACTTCAATTCTACACGTAAATAGAAAAAATCACTGATATTCAGTTTAAGTAGTCTTTATGTGGGTTTGGAATATGCTATATAATATATTATAATATATGCGTCTTTTGCAGTGGATGGTAAAATGAGTGGCATATGCCTAAAAAGACATTATTTTCGTAAAAAAGTGGGAGGATGGTCTACTCCTCTGATGTATGAATATGACGCGTTTTCGACACAGCCTCCTTGAATATAAATGAACCGCATTGGCCCAAATTCATGGAAGAAAATGTTTGACTGTAACTGATGTTGACAACTTGAAAGGATGTTTTTATGTTATTATGCAAAATAAGTACCAATTTACTTTATGATGGCCAGAATATTGATACGAATCTTTTTTGTCTCGGCTTTATTACAGGTGCGTAACTAAACTACCTGCAGTGCAAATTTACTGTTGTCGTGGCGTGGTACAAAGCCGTTTGACGCTTCCCATTGCAAATCAATTTATATAAAAAACATTCCACGAGAGTACGGTAGTTATAAAATCTAACGGTTTTATATCGGTTATTGCTAAAACTCCTCATTAAGTATAGTTATTTCGAAAATATTGGAGGATTAAGAAACAAAAGACAGTGTTTATTTTTTACTGTCACATCTGAATTTGCGCGCATACTAGACTCCTCATTTTAAACATAGGTATGTGATTATAAGATTCTGCCAGCGACTTACGGGGTGATTTTTTAAAAACCCATTCTTAGTTCCCCTACGTAATAAAAGGGGGGCTGTGCTGGCCCTTATAGTCCAGGCCGTGTTTATATGTCTGTTCATCAATTAAAACTGGATTTAATACGCAATAAATTGTTATATTATTGCTTCGTAAATTGAAATTATTGTGATTTTTGCTCACAATTAAACATATTGACTGTTGTATGTTTGATAAGCGACGTATCTTTTGAAAAACTTTTCTTGTTATGAAAGTGTTTACCTCGATTCTCGACTTTTATATAAAGTAGAAGTGCTTAAGGAACTTTTTTGTTTCAGTACGAATTCAAGGCGAAGGACGTGAAAAAACGTAAAGTGACTATAGAGGTTTCCACCGACGGAGTTCGAGTGTCGTCTAGGAAGCAACTGGCCAAAACCAGGGTAAGGATAAAACAATTTCTTTATTAATGTCTATGATATATATGTCGGAGAAACGTTCCAGCCGACATCGTCATTAGTGGCTGAGGGCTTTGTGGGCGTCATGAGGGTAAAATGCGAGCACAAAACAACGATCACAAGTTCACAGTGGTTTATTTTAGATTAACACAATAGTTCTGATTATTTTCAAATAAGACAATTAACACTCCAGAAGTCTCGAAAATAACTGCGCTCTCACCGACTTCAACCAAACCCAGATGGCGCCTCGACCCCGCTCGAGGCACATGCTCCGCTCTGATTGGTCGTCACGTAGTATTATAATCAAATCATGACTTTTATTTAATTATTGAGATTTATCATTCCAAAAGAATGTAACAAATCAATTTAAATTAAATTAAGAATTTTAAAAAATAATTATAATGTTAACAAAAGCAATATTATCTTTTACGTAATTATGTAAACAACAATCAACTTGACTCATAGCTTCCTCCGACACGGCCGTCCTGACTTATTACACGCCCTCGTGTGATGTTGAAGGCTGCGCATCATCTGCGGAAAAGAAAGAAATTCTTGTAAAGTTCGGCCACTCCTGACCAAAGAAAAGTCTGTAGGCCTACTCGCCCTACGATGGCCACCTCGCCTTACAATGGCCTCCTCGCCTTACAATGGCCTCCTCGCCTTACAATGGCCTCCTCGCCTTACGATGGCCTCTTCGCCTTACAGAAACGCTACACCTCAACAGCCACCACGCCTTGCAAAATAAAACTTAAATTCGCCACCCACAGTCGGATAACTAGAGATTTTAAACAAAATAAGTATTGTACAATGATCTTACCATCACTCTCATCTGACAAGCACGGATCCAGCTCAGTTGGGACATAGGATTGGGGGAGTGGACGTAAGCGGTCCCTCGCATACTTGTATGTACGATTACAAGTCAAACTCTTTAGATGATACCTGTCACCGTCCAATACTTCAATGACCTCAAACGGTCCTTTATATTTAGCATCCAATTTTGTTTGATTCCTTTCGTGATTTTCGATCAAAACGTAATCTCCTACAGAAAAAGATGTGACTTTTGCTTTACCCTTGTCAAACCGTGCTTTATCAAGGCATGCATTACTTTTCAAGAATCTATCAGCCTGTTCTCTAATTTCTTCTACATTTACCTCAACCTCGTGATCGTCAACGGATAATAAATTTAGCGGTCTAGCTACTCTACCTATTAACAACTCTAAGGGGCTTGCTTTAGTAACTCTATGGATCGTACTGTTTATGGAGAGTTGGACGTCATCTAACGCATCTTGCCAGGACCTATTAGGGCTCGTTTCTATGACAGTTAACATGTTTTTGAGTGTACTCATTATGCGCTCTACCTGGCCATTAGCGCGACAAGAGCCGGTCGCTATCAAATGTAACTCGATATTGTGATTGGAACAAAAATCTTTAAAATCTTTGTTCGCAAAACATCTACCCTGATCTGCAATAACACGCACTGGGGTGCCGAAAAGAGATATGGATGCTTTGAGGGCGTTTATAGCACTGTTAGTATTAAGTCTTGTGGAATGCCTTAGTAACACATACTTTGTAAAAGCGTCTACGAGTACAAACACGTATTCCTTTTGATCATTTTTGCCACTGAGCTTGCCTGTAGCGTCAATGTGAATTGTATGCCAAGGAATATTTGTTTTCGGTATGGGATGTAACTCTATCTGTTGTTTACCACTTCGCGACTTAGCTACTCTACACGTTATGCAATTTTCAACAAATTTTCTGACGTATTTTGACATATTAGGAAACCAATAATGTTGGTATGCTTTTTCTAAAGTTTTATCCCATCCCAAATGGAGAATTGATTCATGAATATGATTTATTACTGACCAACGAAAAGTTCTCGGTACAATCGGTAGCCAAATGTTGCGATTGTTTCTTTGAATTTTTCTGTAGAGCACATTAGATCGCAATTCATAGATTCTACAGCTCTCTAAGTCTAGATCATCGGTTTCAAGTTTAGTAATAATTTCATTTAATTCGGGATCTCGTCGTTGTTCCGCTTGTAACCAATTCGAAGATAACTCAGCTATATTGACGCGTTTTTCTGCCACGAAATTTTCTCTACCTAAGCTATGGGTATCGCTAACGGCGGTGTTGTTACCTTCGGACAAATGGTTCCTCGAGAAGAAATCAACGTGGGCCATTTTCCTACCCTCCCTGTACTGGATATCAAAATCAAAAGCCTGAAGGAAAGCCCACCACCGGTGCACTCTAGGTGTCAGGTCAACTTTAGTTCTCGAGGTTTTTAAAGAATTGCAGTCAGTGACGACTGTGAAAGTTCTACCATACAAATAATGGCGAAAATGCTTAACTGAGTTAACAACTGCTAGTGTCTCCAACTCGTAAGAGTGGTATCGAGACTCCGCGGGTATAGTGCGTTTACTATAGTACTCTACAGGATGTAATTTTGAACCAACTCTTTGGAAAAGAATTGCGCCGTAACCTTCGCTACTAGCGTCAGTGTGTAGCTCTATAGGTAATTCTGGGTCGAAAAGCATCAAAACTGGAGACGACGTCAATACCGATATTATTTCTTGTCTAATTGATTCATGTTCGGCGGTCCAAGTTATTTTAGAATTATTGTTAGCTAACAGACGATAGAGCGGTGCCATTTTAAGCGAGAAGTTATTGATAAACTGCCTAAAGTAGGACGCTAACCCCAAAAACTGTCTGAGCTGAGTGACGGTCTGTGGTGGTTGGGAACTAGTTAATGCGATTATCTTACGGGGGTTAGGCCTGATTTCACCCTCTGATATTTCATATCCCAAAAACTGGACTTGCTTCTTTAGAAAGGCACATTTTTTCATATTAAGCGAAAAGCCGGCGTCGCTAAGAGTTTTAAGTACAACGCCTAACCGTTCCAGCCCTTGTTCTACAGTATTCGCAGGTATTACGAGATCATCTATGTAGACAATCGCATAAGAGTGTGCTAAGTCACCTAGAGCCGTATTAATAGCTCTCTGATATACGGAGGGGGCATTTCGTAGGCCAAACGGCATGGCAGTAAACTCATAATGAGCGTCCGGAGTAACAAAAGCGGTTTTCTCTATCGAATTCGACTCTACATTTATAGGAACTTGATAAAATCCACTAGCCATGTCAAGACACGTGTAAAATTGAGCACCTGATAACCTCTGAACTTGGTCGCCGATTAAAGGCAAGGGGTACCTGTCAGGAACCGTATTAGAATTTAATTCTCGGTAATCTATGCACATTCGGTCCGTGCCATCGCGCTTCTTTACTAAAAGTATTGGGCTAGAGAAGGGCGATTTGCTAGGTCTAATAACCCCAGCAGACAAGAGTTCGCTACACTTATTCCGTACCGTTTCCCGCTCTTCAGGGCTCAAGTGATATGGTCTCCGTTGTACGATTTTGCTAGGATCTACTAGATTAATCTCCAATTCACCTGTCTTTACTCTACTAGTAGGCGTACCTTCAACGAATGAGTTCTTAAAACTGCTAAGAAGTTCTATCAGTTGTGGTTTAAGGTCATCGGGTATATCGGTATCCACGTCCTGAAAGTCAGCCGTCGCGTTAGCAACATCGCAAATATTAACTGTAGAGGGCTTCTCGACTATAGTAAGCTGATCACTCGATATGTGCACTGACAACCCTAGGGCCAACAAATCGCGTCCAATCAGAATGTCATTATTTAGATAATCGTCAGGTATAATGTGAAATAAAATTTCTACGTCATGACCGCTAAGAGAAACTCTAGATAAAATTTGCGAATCGCATAATACACTAGATTTTCCTACCCCAGTCAAAGTAACAATTGCACGCTGCAATACACCAACAAGCCTGCGAGAGACGCTCTCTTTAATTAAGGAACAATCAGCACCGGAATCGAAACAAAATGAAAACTGCTCACCAAATTGCGTAATGGTTCCAGTGACAGGTCTCAGGCCGCATACGTCCACTCGCTTCACAACGCTGGGTGCAGTGGCGGCGGGCTGTGCGCTGCCACTTGCAGCTGGCCATGTTCTTGAGCACCGCGATGCCACGTGACCCTCAGCACCACACTTGTAGCAAGTCACAGCGGGCCGCACAGTAACGGCCGTGTTGGAGCGCTCGGAAGTCAGAGCTGGTTGCTGCTTGTCATGCGATCGGCTGAAACATTCAAAAGATTTATGACCTAACTTTCCACACGCGTAACATTTTGTTGAGGCAGCACTTAACCTAGGACGTTTATTGTCTTGCGTAGTACTTGCGACGGTCTTTGAAATTTCTTGGTAACTGCGTTTGCGATAAGAGAACGCCATTAGTTCACGTTGCATTTTACTGCGGGTAGTTATTTCTTCAGAAAAAATATTGCGTTGCAACCGTGGCTCGATTTGCCCCATGTGTGCGAGTATCAAAGATACCGCCATTTCTTCCTTGCCCAGACTACCCCATCGTGACATCAGTAAAGTGAATAAACGGCTAGCATAAGCAGCAAGAGATTCACCCTCTTGTGGTTTGCCAGTAATCATCTTTAACATCGTCGCAGCACATGTTTCCAATGTATCAAAGCGAGAAAGGAAAATTTCTTTAAATTCTACCCACTTCATATTGGGAAAAGCTATCTGAGAAAACCATGTCGCAGCCGAACCCTTCATAGCCTTACTAAGTATGAGAATCAATTTACTTCCCTGTATATCGCGATCCGATAAGCAGATATCCGCTGTTGCTAGCCAGGCCCGGGCATCACTGTCAGCATCATCCGGTTGAAATTTTGGCAGCGTGATGCCCTTATCCTCGATTTTCGGTGGGTTGGTTAGCGCCTCCACTAGTAACTTCATGCTGGTTTGCTGCGCTTCGAATAGCGCACGCCACCCTTCATTTGCCGCTGTCGGTTCGCTCACGTTTTGTGCCTGCACCGATCCCACTTCTGATGTCGGAGAAACGTTCCAGCCGACATCGTCATTAGTGGCTGAGGGCTTTGTGGGCGTCATGAGGGTAAAATGCGAGCACAAAACAACGATCACAAGTTCACAGTGGTTTATTTTAGATTAACACAATAGTTCTGATTATTTTCAAATAAGACAATTAACACTCCAGAAGTCTCGAAAATAACTGCGCTCTCACCGACTTCAACCAAACCCAGATGGCGCCTCGACCCCGCTCGAGGCACATGCTCCGCTCTGATTGGTCGTCACGTAGTATTATAATCAAATCATGACTTTTATTTAATTATTGAGATTTATCATTCCAAAAGAATGTAACAAATCAATTTAAATTAAATTAAGAATTTTAAAAAATAATTATAATGTTAACAAAAGCAATATTATCTTTTACGTAATTATGTAAACAACAATCAACTTGACTCATAGCTTCCTCCGACATATATGTATATATATATATATATATATATATATATATATATATGTAGATCTTATGCCCTAAAAATAAAAAAAAAAGTTACTTTAGCGTAAGACTATCGTTAGCGCAGTCGTGCTACGAATATGGTAACTGTAAAGTTTTCGAAACGTCAGCCAATTAAATAAATTACGCGAGTTATACCGTTTATACTTGTTTCATTCGAATGTGTAACCGCGATGGCATAAGAAATTAAAAATGTATGTAGGTACTTAAGTCAAAATACTCGTAACCATAAATTCACTTCAACTAATTGTCTATATTGATATCAGATTGAAAAACAGTTATTCAGAAAACAATATACCTATCTACTTCACCGTTAACACGACATGTATGTGTATATAATATACGTAGGTATATATATAGGTATATCTCATCTCTTGTTTTAAGGATGCTCAGTATTATACGGTGCCATAAATTTCATATTGTTATTGCGTCGTGTTATTGATATTTGGTTCACCTGGCTTGCTGGTTTATCAGCTTTATTGTGTGTTAGCTATAAAGATAGCGTAGTCAGTAAATTTATATTACCTCTTTATAATCATATTTGTGCTTATGTATATGACCATCGGCATATTCAACAAAAGTGATGTTTGGTTGAGTGGGTCATTCGAGACTTGGTACCTTTATAGTACCTATACGCGACCGTTACATGATATAAACGAAGTGCCGAAGATTCAAAATTAAAGTAAATTTTTCAAGAGATATTTTATTTTAATGTAGGTATCTATTTTATATCGCATGTCACGTTAAGAACGAAAAAGAGACTCAGTCAAAATATATCATTACTCTATTAAGGACTCTAAGTCTAACATTTAAATTCGGATTCGCGTAGTGACACGATTCGAGTTAGGTCACTTTCGTTCTGAACATGCGAATATGTACTTGTGTTACGAATAACTAAGTTTCCATTGGATAAATAGTGAATGTCAAACAGAATCACGTAGAGCAATAAGATTGACGTTCATATAACGCTACAATATTATTCATGAAAAAATCCAGTATAACATTGACAAGAGCGGGTATTGCTCTTAGTTCCAACTTAAATTGAAAACTTGAACGACTTCATTCGAATCGCATTTTCTAGCCACAGATAACTCAAGTTGCCAGCGACGTCTGTGCTAAACTGCAGTCTGAAGATCGCCAGAATCCCCTTAGATTGCACATGTTGTTCAAAAAGGAAACGAAATAGCTATAACAGAGCTATATAAGTGGGTGATCCCTGAACACGCTTTATGATGCTTCACAGAGAACATTCTAGAACCGTTAGTGTTTTGTTTTAAAGTATAACTGTACAATTTACGATATTGGTAGGAATCGCGTTTCTACCATTGTCCCAGTATGATAACGTTTCACTTAGTTTGTGAGATTAGTTCTGCTATGAATTTCTGGCACACTGCATAGTTCCCAATGCGATACTAATTCAAACTTCTGCATTGCTAGATAGCAACTTGGATTTGGCTAAGCATTCCTATTTAGTAATAGGAGCATTGCATCCTAGCGGAATGCTATCACTTCTGTTATAAAATAAGTGGAGTATAATAAAGTTGAAATAAATTACAGTGGTGTAGTATATGATTCTTTTTTCTGAATGACAACTTATAGTTAGCCCTGAGGCTACTACTATTCCTCCGTACGGGAGCTACCCAGACGTGATGCTACCGTAATAGTGTATGATATTAAAATCAATCTTTATAAAGCGAGAGCCAGAAAGGTAGATAAATAGCTGTCGGGGCAATTCCTTTATTGAAGAGTTTCCTTTAACTCAAAGTCGCTACTCGGAGCACCTACCGAAGTCTGATTTATTTGCGGAACAAAATGAGGCGCCTTGATTTTTTCGCTTTGTCATTAATCACTCCTCGTCTAATGGAAAGCTGTCAACTGCTGTCCTCGGTAACTCTGTCCGCTAAACTCCGTTCAACTGAATTCAGAAAACACTCCTGAATCTTGGGTGCTAAAAAATTGGGTCGATATTTTTACGGAACTATCATTATATTCATACTAGCCGCCCCGGCAGACGTCGTCCTGCCCGTCCGATTGTTTCGTCAAAGATCTGTCAAAGTCTTCTAACTGTCACTTAATGAATAGTAATTCTTCATAAGGCTTCATATTTTCCCCGTTTTTTACACATTTTCCACTGTTTCTTCGCTCCTATTGGTCGCAGCGTGATGTTATATAGCCTAAAGCCTTCCTCGATAAATGGTCTATCCAACAAAAAATAATTTTTGAATTCGAACTAGTAGTTCCTGGGATTAGCGCGTTCAAACAAACAAACAAACAAACTCTTCAGCTTTATAATATTAGTATAGATTAGTAAAAGAAGTAACAGGGACATTTTAACGGTGCCTTTTAAAGAGAATAGAAGCATTAAGTTTTCTTGGTTCACATAAATAATTTTAGAGTGAGACTGGCTTAGTTTCAGGAGGGTACTGGGTTAAATCAGGACCAATAATTCACTCAGGTTTTGATGAGTTTAATTACAGTACTCGCAATTCCCTATTACTGTAGGTTAAGACTGAGTAAACGTTTTAAGATCAATCAGAATAATAATATAGGTAGGTACAATCTACTAATTTTAAGAAAACCTTTAATTTACTAAATATTATATTAACAATTAATGATCAACTTAAAAGGTACATACGAAGTTGTATGAAAGCGACTACATTCATGCCGGTACCTGTAGTAATACTGAAATTTTGATTCATCATAATGATTCAGTGTACTTACATATACTTCCGGTTAGAAATATACATATCACGTACGTAGTGTAACAATCCTTCATCAGTGTCACGATATATTAGTATGTAAGCAGCATCATAGTTACAAACGATCTGTACATTCTAGCACAATAGGCACACAATTATAGTATACAGAGTGTCCTGAAATTTCGGTCAAAAATATCTATTTTTGTATTTATAACGTTTTTATTACGGATTATTATAATTGAAATAACATGGTATTATTTGAGATTTTTTAACATTGATAACCATGGTGTTAAGAAGTATTTGGCAAAAAGTAATGTTTCTTTGTTATATTATGTAAAATAACTCTGCTAACGACGAACTATTTAAGACGACGAATTATAATTAATATTCACGAGTAAAATCTGTTATTATTATTATTGTAATTACTCTTTTCCAATGAGTAACAACCACGAAAGCATCAGAAGATATTGAAATAAAATTTTCTTTGAATAATAAAAAAATAAATTAAAAATTTAACAAACCCCCGACATAAAAACTAAAAGGCCCTCTAAAAAGTATAACAATAATAAAATCATAATATTAGTTACCTAAGTATTAATATTTCTACAAAGAAAACGTCATGTCGGGGGGACCGCTTTTCATTTAGGTGTACTTACTTACCTAATATTTACAATCTACCTAAACCTACGGTCCCCCCGACATGACGTTTTCTTTGTAGAAATATTAATACTTAGGTAACTAATATTATGATTTTATTATTGTTATACTTTTTAGAGGGCCTTTTAGTTTTTATGTCGAAGGTTTGTTAAATTTTAATTTATTTTTTTATTTCATACTTTTTGTAAGTAGGTACGTAGGTACCTACTACATATTATTATTTTTAACTAATTTCCATTTAACACGGAATTTCGTAATGTACATGTAATCCTCTTACATTTGATACCCCACTCGAGTATATTTGACGACATTGGGCTTACCATTTACACTATTACTCCCCATAATTTTTGAACTACTTAACCGATTTTCATTACGATTTCAATTTTGTAATGTACACGCGATCCTCTTTCATTTGATACCCCACTCGGGTATATTTGTAGACATTTGGTTTCCCATCCCCACTTTCACTCCCAATATTTTTTGAACGACTCAACCGATTTTCATTATGATTTCAATTTTGTAATGTACTCGTCACCCTCTTTCATTGGATACCCCACTCGAGTATATTAATTGACATTTATTTTTACATCCCCTCTTTAACCCCCCCTAATTATTAAACTACTGAGCCGATTTTTATAAAACATAGCTAAGAACACTCCCGACATATACACCTTTCAAACAAAAAAAACAGAATCAAAATCGGTTCATGCGTTAGGGAGCTATGATGCCACAGACAGACACACACACACACACACACAGAGACAGACACGTCAAACTTATAACACCCCGTCGTTTTTGCGTCGGGGGTTAAAAATAGATATTTTCAACCTGTTTAACTGTGGAACATTCTGTATAGAATCTGAAATACCTACAGTCTAGCTTGAACATTTAGATCACTGCACAGACAACCTTACAGTCTATTTCTCTACAGAGACTCGGCGTTAGCAGCATTATAAAAATAAAATTCTGCAAATCCAGTTGAAAATTTACTGAACGCCTTCATTCTTTACACGTGTATTTTATTTCAGTCTATAGATATTTTAATATTTTCCATAAAATACTATTGAAAACATTCTAAGTAACATCCGTTCATTCTGTGAGCTTTCAATATAAATTGTAATTTTGAAATATTTTTCGTTGCAATGGTTGTATATTTTTAATTACATATTTAGTATGAAAATACTTTGTCGTACATTCGCAGAAATTGGACGAATAAAAACGAGTGTACAAAGCGAACCCCTTTAAGGGATTTAGTTAATCTATATTTTACTGAGCTTCATTTATTCAACATTCTTTTTTTGATAGGTTTAATATATATATTTTTAATATGAGTCGACCCGTGTGCAACGTAGCATTATGCATGTCAAGAGGAGTTTACATTGTACAACATTAAGTCCTTCTTTTGTACATTAGTTAAAAAAAAATACATTGTACCCACTAAAGGGTTTCATGTATCATAAGGCAAAATTCCGAGACTGTCTCAAATAGAACGAGTAGCATTACGTGCCATGAAACATACCCTACAAAATGTTTTGTTTGATATGCAAGTTTTTGAAGTACCTTACGCCATTTGCACGTCTAGAACTTTGTGTGACTTACTATCATAAACTAGAAACTAAATTGGATAAGTATGAAAACTTTCATGTTCTTTGAAATAAATTTTAAATATTACTCTTACAGTCGGCTTTTATATCTACACGTAGTGAAAATTATGTAAGAAATATGTTAGTCCTAGAGTATGTTAGTTTCGTTAAGAAAAGCTCAAAACACGACTAGCTCCAGGCCTTTCTATCTATATGCAAATTAAATGTACGGTAGAAATAGTGTATAAAAGTACATAGACTGTGACATATACGCGGGTCTAATCCGATTGAAATTTTCATGACAATAAACTGATAAAAGATAAGTATTCGCAATGGAGTGTCCCGCAAAAACATAGATAATAAATAATCGGAACTAGCTGGCATAAAGAGCCATGCTCAAAAAAAATGTTAAAAAAAAATTGCGTAAAATTTTGACATCGTTGATTGATTCGTCAAACAATACTGGCTGATTATATCCAATATTTTTTTATCTTTAATAAATTATTACCAGAAGATAAAATCCGTGGAAATTTAATTTTGATTCCGAATTTGCTGAAGATTTGTGGTACCTATCGCCCTTCGGATTGAATGTCCTATATGCAAACATGCATTTGGTTAAGTATATAAGGTGATCTATATCGTTGATTATACTTTTACAAATGTAACCTACTTAGTCTGTTTGAATGGTTTTATAATTGTCCCCGTGCCCTTATCATAATACCCCAGCGATGAGTGTAATTACTTTCCGGCCGGCCACGGGGCTAATTGAGACCTGTTTCTTGCCCTCTCTCGCTCTCATGCCCCTCATATTATCTGCTCATAACAGTGTTTGTCCGGTCCAGAAATATATCAATTTTAGGCTAACAAAGCACCACCTAGCTTAAGGGAACAATGAACCCCGATCGATCAATTTTAATTTCAGTATTCCTTAAAATTTAATGGCGTGGCTTTTGTCGTTCGCAGAATAGATTAATCCCAAATTGGTAATTAATTTCGTTCAGTGCACAAGTATTTGGTCCAAACGTGTTGAACATTTATTTCCAATTATTTAATACGGGTCTTTAATCTATATTAATTATTACTACTTGCAAAATAGCAAATGTTACGCTCCGTGTCGTGAACATTATTTCCTTGTATTATAAAGTACTATGAGCCAGGTTTTTCTGTACAGGTTGTTGGCTATTTATCTGACTGAATTTCTAGCACATAGGAAATCGCTCATCGTTTTGATAAGTAGGCCTGCGTGCCTTAGAAATAGGTTTTCGAAAAGTAGATATATGTCTGAGCTAAGCTTAACAAAAAAGCGTTATACTTGACATCGTAATAAATGATGTTTCTTTAACTTCTGACGTAAAACGGAGGTTGTTATAAGTTTGAAGGCACTCTCCGAAGAGCCTCCCATGCGAAAGGACAAATATTTTATTCTATTATTGGGTCGGACTCGAGATATTTCTTAAATAGGAGTTTATGAAAATCGGTTAAGCGTGGGAAAATTGCATAACGCTTGAATATGCAACACACAAAAAACAGTATAATGTAACTGTATATTAATATATAGGTTAAATATATATATATATATATATAACTAAAAATGTAATACTATCAAGTGTAAATAGTTATAGTTTTCATATCCAAATTCATAGAGCCTACGTCAACATTTTTCCACAAGAAAAGCGTTTTAAATTAATTCTCTTTTGTTGCAGCGAGGTCCGAAATTCTTCAGTCGCAGCAAGAGCAGTGATTCCACGGTAGAAAGCATCGATATAATGCACCACCCGATCTACCGCATTTTCTACGTATCTCACGACAGTTCTGACTTGAAGATATTTTCGTACATCGCACGCGATGGAGCCACCAATCTCTTCAAATGTAACGTCTTCAAGAGCAACAGAAAGGTACGACATTTAGCTAATAATATTTTGACAGGCGTTTCTAAATGTATATTAAAAATACAACCACACACACAAGCCTTACTTTAAAGAGTACATGCATATTCAAAAGCATAATACCTAATTTAACACATACCTACCAAATATGTATGCATATGTAAATGAGTCTTATAGGTAAGTAGTTGCTATATTTGGAAGTATTCTATGAAATGAGTGGGTATAATTAATATACATATTTTACTCTTGGTGACAAACTTGCAATGTATTTGAATAGGTACCTATAGTATTCGTAATGAAAGCTATGATTAATAAAACACTAATTAAATTCACAAGAAATTGTAATGTTCAATGCCTGCAATAATTTCCTTTAGTCTTATAATAAATCAGCTATTCTATACATTAAGTAAATGTGCACTCAGCTGCGTTTAAAAACCAATTTGTGGCAAAAAATTAATAAAAGCAGGATAGGGTAGGCAGCTTAATGTATTTGAGAGTACGGGGCACGTTCCACAGCCTGAGAGCTCGCGTATGCTGTTTATGAAGATCGTAGGGCGTCGTAAAACGCGCCCAACTATAAACCACAGCTGTCGTATCGCTAACAATATGTGGGAATCACCGCTTTTTCAACAACCCCTCATACTTACGACCTGAATCGGCGCCGTGAAAGGGTAAACTAACCCATTTGACCAAGACATTACTCAGTGATATGTGCGAAAACAAAGTTTGAGAAATAAGACGCGAAATCGAAGGATCTTTCGAGGACGTTCAATAACTCAAAGTTTTTTTTGGCTGAGTTGTTGTATTAGTTTTAAATGTTTTAAACGTTAATACCTAAAAAAATATAAATTTATCAATCTTAAAATTCATGGCGCAGGTTGTAAGATTAGCGGGTAATAATATAGTGTAATTAATAAATTTGTATTATATAAACGACGTAAGTCTTCTTTACTATATTTAAGAACTACTGACGATCTTACAGTAAACCGCACGTTATTATAAATTTCGCCTCATGAGCAATTTCATTATCATAATAACCTCTCAATTCGCAATAGTACTAAAAGATAATCTTAATACGCAATTCACAACGAAAGAACCTTAAAGATAATAGATACCTACTCGTAATACAAATACGGTTAATCCTAATGAGATTATCAGTCATCTCAATTTATATTTATCTACTATGTTATTTTTACATTAAGTAACCAATAATTTTTAACTTCTTATAGAATATGGAAAGACAGAAGACAGAAGTATTTGTAAAAAAATCTAAAAAAATCTGCTTCTAATATAGGACTACAACTTTTCATCCGTTTCGTGAAAAATTCGTTTACAGCACGTATCGTATTTAACGTAAGAATCGCATTTTTGCCTCGCAACATTATCCACTAAGCGTGTCGGCGTAATACAAACATATAAGCTTAAGTCGCTCACATCTCATTCTGTAAACTCGGTACACGCGTGTTTCACAAAATATAGGATTTCAAACAGCTTGCTGAAAGCGATGTATTAGTACAGTATTGTTTGTTACACGTATCGTTTGCGAATTGAATACACTTTGCTATTCAGTGGGTCGAATTATCAGCTTAATTAAACATGCTTAGGTGCTTCGGAAAAATAAAGGTCGTAATAATGTGCTTCTACCCTTAATATACTTCGACGATGAACTTCTAAAATCCTTGAATCACCATTGTATTTGATCATATTTTTGAAACAAGCTTTCCTTTCCTTTTTACCCCGTGGATCGCAAAAATTTCAAAAAGTTTGAATTAAGTACATTTTTAAGTTTTAGGTTAATAATTTTACTAAGTCGTGATCTGATGAATACTTATTCCTACTTAAGTACCTACATTATAATAGACCGTGTAGGTATGGGTCCACGGTCTAATTCTGAAATTTATTCAACATAGCAAACATCAAATAACTATATATTTTTGGTTATAAATAAGAATGACCAATTTGTATCGTGGCGACATCAGTATGATTGTTATTTATTTATGTCCTGGTCATGTCTCGCGTAAACGTTAATAAAGTTCAGATCAAAGCGAGGCCAAGTACCTTGTAAATAATACGTGACGTTGGTCAGCACAGAAGATTTCGAGTGTTCTCAATCATTTCTTGTTTGAAAATACCCTTAATATTTTTTTATTAATGGACATATTTTTGTCAATGATCTAAAAATAATGCGTAGCAAAATTATACTTTTTGTGATCCTAACGCGACTTTGTAGATATACCTACCATAATGACGCCAAACATTTTTAATAATATAATAACATGCGTTATCTTCTACAGTAGTTCATAAGTCATTATTTTTAATAAATACCTATCTATTTGTACCTATGTCGGAAGTTTGATTAGCAAACTCAACGACGTTAGAACTCAAAAATAACGTTCCTTATTAATTTACTTTTAATACCTGTTCAGGTGGTACTAATGAAGTAAGTAGGTATTCTTAAACGTTTAATAGTCATCAGTATCGTCGTACGGCCGCTTGTTGGCTTATTTATTGGCTCCCTCTTAAATCAGACCGAGAACACTTCTGTATACGCTTGTCAACTCGATGCCTGAAATTACTAACACAGAGCCCGCAACTACATTAGAACCGAAACTCACTCTTATCTCGCAATCCGTACTTCGTACCTTTAAGTATACCTACTTCATTCACCTCTTGAAATAATGCCAGATACACTGCGACTAGCGAACGTTATACGAGTTAAAAACGAGTAACTGTAGTTGGAATCACCACTGTTTATAGACAATAATAAATCTTCGAATCCTCTACCGGCTTGACTTTTATAATGAATTTCAGGCCTCAATCAACCGTTGCTGAATGTCATAAATATTCAAGCGGAGTACTTTTACGAATCTTCGGGCCGTCTTAAATGGCGGCAATTGATTGTTCCAGCTTTTTATTACGCTAAATTACGATTACAAACACTTTACTCACTAGTGAATAGTTAGAAATAAACGTGCAAAGAGATCTACAAACTTTAGCAGACGGCAAGATAAACAGCGTAAGTTTGGTTCGATGATTACTTTCGAGCATCGTTTCGCAAGTAACAAGCAATCAGAGTAGGACAATATTAACTCTAAGTTAATCTCGGGACCTAGTGAATTTAGTATGAGAAAAAATATTACCTGATAATATCGATTTATTCTTAATGCCTTCTCAATATTATAGTGATTAATGCTGTGATGATATATTAGACAGAATATATTATGTTTTTGTTAAAAGATAGACTCGATTAAAAGATTAATTATTTAATAGACATTAATAATAGATATTATAAGGTTTTAGTAAAATGTATAAATAATTACTGTTAGTTTTGCCAAGTTGTACCTTTGATAATAAAGCCTCGGGGGTTTAAACTTGACTGTTTATGAACCCGAATAAGCTTTGGAAAGTTCTGACCATAGAGAAATATTATTCTTACTCCTACCCGTAACCGCCTTAAGCAGATGTTGAAGATAAGAAGCGTAAAAATCATTACATTGTAACTGCTCAATAAATTTCTTCACCAAAAACCATTACCTTCCTACTGTATTGAGTACAAACGAGTTAGGCCTCCTGTTATTATAATATTTAGCACAAATTAATAAGAAATTAATTATTTAAGTACCTTTTTTTTCTAAGAATTACTGAGCTAAAGTATTTCGTGATATATAAATTACATAGTGAGTTATTTATCAATAACAATGTCAGAGGTGTACCGTTATATTACGCGAACATGTTTATTTGTGGTATGTGGTGCGACTATAGACGCGGGCGCTACCACGTTGCCGCCACTTCAGTGGATCCGTGGGGAGCCGATCGAGAACTCGCGTCGCATGAGCAGAAATATTACGAAAGGAACCAAACAAGACAACATCACCGTACGAAGCAAATGAATCCGGTGAAATGTCTAACCGCACAGACAACAAACACAGGAGAAATGAACATCTGCTCAGAAATTTACCCACAGAAGTACTTTTAAAAGCCCGGAGCACCCTGTTTTCTTTGAGTGGTGCTTTAAAATCTAAGCAAGAACAACCCTCGTCAACATTAAAGCAGGAGTCAAAGGAGAAAAAGAACCACGATAGACTAAAAAGCAGTCGATCTGAACCCGAATTCAGAGAGCTACGCACAAATCGTCGCAGAAGCCGTGCTGATGGAAGTCTTCCTAGAGACTATGTTGCTGCGAAACCTAGACCCAAATCAGTAGGTCCGATTAAACGACATGATGATGAAGTGCAAGATTTTCAATGTGGAAGTTACACGAAAGAAATGCCATCACGGTTAAGGCAGTTTGATTCCTCAGAAGATGTATGTGTACAATCGCGGCTAGTGATCCCCGTTACCGATAGATTTGGCAGCCAAGATCTTCAGTCAGATATAAATGAAAGACCCCGAAAAAAATTATCTTTTCGTGAACCTGAAATTATGGACAGTGGAAGCCTTACTCTGGGTCGTTCAAACAAACTAATGGGAGTGAATAGTCTATCTCGTCGACCTAATAGGTTATCTTTACGTGCAGAAGTGCATTCGACAAGCTTAAACGGTCTCGACTCAGATTTGGAGGTGAGCTTCTCTAAGAAAACAACAATTTAATATTTAATAATAAATTTGTCATTAATATTTTAATCAAAATGATATAGTAAAACTATCGGTCGACATTTTAACTGTAATTTGTATATTATGCATGGCAGCTTATGTTTATAATCATTCTGCCTACATGTTAGCAACTATAAATTGGAATGGCTTGTTCAAGAAACACTATTAAAATAGTGGCATTACATCAAACAGAGTGCACTATTCCTAAGTCCAATAAAACAAAATTCAACAGCGATAAAACGTTGCGGTTCAATTAAAGCACTGTGAAAATTCGGCGTACCTGCGCCTAACCTCTGTTTATTTGAGATTGCAAAATAGATCAATCGAATACAGGGTTCATTTCGGCCGGCGTTTCCAATAAGCCAACGACACTCGGTCATTGCGGTGTCACACCGGATCGTTCGCTCACGTTTATTTTGACTTGCGTTGGTCGCGTCCAAGGACTACACTTTGCGGAAACGGCGTGGTTTTATAAATCGATGTCTCCAGTGACATTTCGAGTAATATTCCACTCCACCGTCACGGTCTTACGTCAAAAGCTATACTTCCGTCGTCGATTCCATTTATTATTTAGAAAACTTTGGTAAACTGTGTGTTGTTTGAGATATTTTGGAACTGCCGTCAACGTGTGAATTACGCTCTAAAATAGTTACTGGAACCGAGTCTCGGGCATCATTAATTCTATCAGTGCGTTTTGTTTACATTTTGAAACAAAAAATCAACACACGAGTGCTAATGTAGTGAGATTGAGCATGCGATCGCCAGCCATCAACCATTGTAGACAGACGTTTAAAGATACCGATATCAGACGTTGTGAGCGGCTGTCAATGCCTAATGTCGGTTTACAAATCACTTTTAAAATCGTTTAATAGCTCCAGCTATTTAGAAATCTTTCCGATATCTATTAGTTTATAAATAATTTATAAAAGGATAATAAGTCACTTGTTTTAATTAAAATGAAGTTGATTTTGTAACCGATTCCCATAAACAATGTTGAAAGTAAACATGCTAGTTAAACGCGGTGCAGACTTTTGCGTGGAGTGTCTCGTGAATCTGTCGGCTATGCAGTTTTGTGCAATTACCTAGCTCCGTTCTAGTTTATATATTTTGAGAGAGCCGTAATTTTGCAATAAACTTACCTATCCAAAGCAAATTTCGTCTCAATGAATTCACATGTCTCCAGATATTTATTTTAATCTGTAGTTTTTTTACCGACAAGTAAAAAAATCAATTGTAATCCGATTTATTAAATAAACAGGCAACATCGATAGCTGTGTCATATTTCTTGTAATATTTTACGATTCAAAACTTGTAATTACCTACCTATCAAACAAAATTTTAAGCTATTGACAACAAATAATTAGTAAGTCATCAAAAGTCACGCGTGTTTCTACTGATTTTAAAGCTATAGTTTCATTCGTCAATTAAATTCCATTTTGTAAATGTAACAGAGGTTGCTAAGGATAATCCTTATTCGTAGGTAGTTACTAATTAAACCCTTTTAACTGTGAGCAACATACGATACAATATAGTTTTATATTGAGTCGTAAGAATATTGTAAAATGTGCTAGTTTGCTGCATTAGTTCAGAAAGAAGGTATATATTCTGATAGGTGTGCCTCGTGAGGATTGTCTATACTTTTCAGCGAAGTATTTTATCAGGGCACTCGTATCCCGTCAACACGGGCGTATGTCTTTATTCCGTGAACACAACGTCCACCGGCACGTACAAAAGCTTTCATCCTAAACCAATGGCATTTCTTCTAACCTCACTACACCGAGCCCCGAGTGACTATGCCAACTGAAATAGAACGCTGACGTGTGCAACGTGAGGTAGACAAAAAATGATCTGTGCTAAGGTCAATGTCTCGATGATCCAGATAATATTGGAAGGTAGAAAATATCTTGTATCGTATCGACATTTTTAGGTTAACTTCGTAACAAAACGTTACAAGTGCGTTGTTTCAAAACATTACATCTGGTTGCATAAGTGCAAGAATAGCATCATTGTAAAATAATATAGAATCGGCTACATGAATCGGTTATTTGATAACGAAACCCTAAAACGTTGCGGGTTTTACTTTATTATCAATCTAGCTATTATTTATGTTATCACCACTAGATGTGTTAGTAAACCGTGATGTATTGTAATAATAAATTACAGCATCGTAACATTTTGAGATTTTTAATAATAATTTATATTTTACTCCGTAATCCAAGAGGGATTAGTGCGGTTGTGATCCATCAATAAATGTCGAAGTTGCGTCTTAACAAGGCCCATGCCTCTTGCCTGCCCACACGTTGCATAAATAATTATAAGTTCGCTAACTTAGGGTAGGTATGTGTTCAGAATCACGTCTATTCCGGTATGATTTATATGGATCACTAGCTTCTGCCTGCGACGTCGTCTGATCAGTGATCACGATCAGCACTTTACACAATATATATGTATATATATTTTCTGTATCTTATGTATCTATACCTACTAATATAATAAAGGTTGCAAATCCACTACTTTGAAAAATTCTTTCACTGTCGGGAAGCTACACTATTCGTGAGTGACATGGCTATATTAAATTTTGAAAAAAATATAGGGGTCCGTGCGAAGGCGAGCGGGCCGCTATTATTGACCTAGTAAGCCATATTATTGTATTACAGAATACATACAGTGGTTTTTGCGTGAAAGAGTAACAAACGTACATCTATACATTCTTACTAACTTTCACGTTTATAATAGGGATAGTCTATTCGCGTTATTTAGTCGATTCAGCAAATTCAATTTCAACACACATTTATAGACTGTTTGTTTTCTAAGAATATTTGCTATCAAAAGCGCCTTTGCCGTGAAGATTTATGATTTGGCTTTTCGAAATGGTACTACAGCTGTATATTATGTCGAGCTATTGCCACGTCCACCATTTTCACAGCGTTCATTTTTGACAGGTATATCGTTTTTCTGGCATAATCTTATATAATAAACATGATTACTAAATTCCTTCTAACATATCACTTTCTGAACCTCGGTACTTGTTTTATTTGACTTGAGATATTGTTTATTATTTTCTTTCGTAAATGCAGGTCGTAGTTTTATGCTAAACCTATGATCTTAAGTATAATATACATTTTTACTGAATATTAAATGTTTATTAAGTGTAATAAAAGTATTTTGTGATGTGAAAGCTATAATGAGTTGTAATAAGAAATCGACGAGCGATTGTTTATGTATCAATTTTTCTTTCTACTACTTAAGTAGGTACATTAATCGGGCCTTAGTGAAAAGAAATATATATCAAGTTTATTTTTTTTTTAGCGCGCCGTTGTAAAAGTCTTACAATTAAAATTAGCACTTTATTCGACATTAATCCAAAAGGTTTTTATGATAATCTTTGTACCCAACCTCTCATCTTATGGATCTCTGGCCCCAGTCCAAGTACTCTTGGCCTACTAGGCGATAAGTAAAGTAAGGGTGACATTTCTTTGACTAATATTATTTAAGAAGTATGGCTGAGAGAATTTTAAACTTGACGATGGTAGCAATTTGATCTTACTTATAAGTATTAAGATACAAAAACTCGCTTTGTAGTTCGCTTTCATTATCTGTCATTAATCCCTAGTCCCTACTAATATTATAAATGCGAAAGTAACTCTGTCTGTCTGTCTGTTACGCTTTCACGCTAAAACTACTGGACCGATTTAAATGAAATTTGGTACAAAGAATGTCTGGAGCCTGAGAAATAACATAGGCTACTTTTTAACCGACTGCAAAAAAGGAGGAGTTCCACGCGGACGAAGTCGCGGGCAGAAGCTAGTTAGATATAAAAAAATGGTAATGACCTGCTGATCTTTCTAGAAATATCTAGAGAAAAAGATCCAATTTACCACGTAAGCAATGTGAGTTAGCGTTTAAAAAAATACAAACAACATAATCATAATTTTTCTAATTTCAATAAAATTAATATTATAATATATAATATAAATTATTATTAAAGTCCTGAATCCGGTATGGCTTTTACAACACTAAACACAACTATTATAGGGAACCTCTTTCTAAGAGGTACTTAGCGATTCCGTATCTAAAAATTAAGTTACGGTTGATATCTGATCTCTCGGGACACTTCCTTTTTTAATTACATCTCTCTTTGAGCAACTAATAGAAGCATTCAACCTAAATAATCTCTTTCCATCTGTTAAACCGAATGAATGAGTGGAACATATTTAAACACATGTCATCTCCCACGTGTGCCGCGTCATCCCATTTATCCACCCTTTTCGGGAATATATCGTACCGACCTCTTTCATTCTTTTGTATTCTGCGCTACTGAAAAGTGTGACAAAATTCCTCTTATTTTCACTCTTCATTTTGCATTTTGTATCTTTGCTAGAATTACAAACACTGTGTTCCAAACGAATAGTTTGACACTTTTCGTGCTCAAAGGGATATTTGTCTAACTAAAAGTTTATTTTATATTAAAACTAGCTTCTGCCCGCGACTTCGTCCGCGTGGAACTCCTCCTTTTTTGCAGTCGGTTAAAAAGTAGCCTATGTCCTTTCTCAGGCTCCAGACTTTCTTTGTACCAAATTTCATTTAAATCGGTTGGGTTCCAGTAGTTTTTGCGTGAAAGCGTAACAGACAGACAGACAGACAGAGTTACTTTCGCATTTATAATATTAGTAGGGATAGTAGGGATAAGTATCACTATTTTGTAAATATGTGTACTTACACAAATATTATGTATTTACATAACTTGTCATGATATTAGATATGTTTTAGATTACCTCGAACACCTAATTGTGTTCAATTGTTACACTAACATGTTTCCATATCAAAGCAGAGGCCCTCCATTCGATTCGGCCATAACGACCTGTACGACGAAGTTTTGATTGATTATTTTGTATTTCCAGAGTCAAGCCATGAGGATTGTTCGCACTGTTGGACAGGCATTCGAAGTTTGCCACAAGATGCAAATAAATACACCAGAGCAAGCCGCCGCCTCCACCTCGTCTGCTGCGGACGATCTAGCTTACTCTGACCGTGGCAGCGATCTACCGGCTCCTAAAGGTCTGAGCCTGCATGTATCCGAGGTTGCATGGTATTACTAAGGCTACTAACAGATATCATGTTTCTGTTTTAACAAATTGCTATGCGAAATTCATTCAAACTCAACCGTGCTGACTGGACAATCCAATTACAATCTTGTCAGACGACGCTAGTCGCATCGCACACGCTCGTTGATTACTAATCTTCTTATCTATATAACTGCTGCAGACAGATCTTCCACTGCCCATTAATTAGGATTATGAGTCCAATGCGAATGTTTAGCGATATTGCCCGTATCGTTATATCGGAAATGTGTTATATTTCACCCTGTTTGGCACTGCGAATGATCGGGCCGAATGTGTCATGACGATATGCCGCCTTCTCAATAATAGATGAATAGATGTTGATTGTAGATGCTTATAATATTCAATACTTTGTGTGTTTGTGTACTTTTATAAAATTGACAGTCACACACAGACCAAATAACATTTTTTACGTTTAACTTTCATATATTTCCTTTTTAAAAAAGCCAAAAAAATTCTCGGCATAGGTAATCCAAAAGTTGAAAACTACCTCTAACTTTTGGTGGACATTTTCAGACAAGATCTTGTGTAAAGACCTAATTATGATATTGTCAATTTTTATACGAGGTAAAATGGAAACAAGACAGTTGAGATTAATTTGTCAATAAATAATGGACATCATTATTAGCGCGTCGAATTACGCCGGCGTCGTTTTACTAGCTGTGACGTATAGTTAGTAGGCAGCCGTGTCTGCGATATCGTGGCCGGTATGAAGCCATCGTTTTGCCGTTGTTTCACACCGGACGATCGTTACGACCAAGTCATTATATTGAGCGTGGCGACATAAACTTACAAGTGTTGTGCCAACTTGCCACATGTGTCTCCGAAAAACTCATTAAATTAAATTTGTCGAAGGCCGCTGGACATGGCAAAATTGTATTCTGATGTATCCTAGCAACCGCATTAATTGGCCGCTCTTTTGTTTTTCCCCAGTTTAATTTCAGCGTCTTATAATTAGCTTTTATGTATCGTTTTATGATATCCGTACGTAACGTAACAGCTGTTTCGACGACCAACGTCATAATTTTATTATCCGTAGATACCAACATTATAGGCCGTCAAACTCGCAACAGATAGCTCACTCGTGTCTTTTAAAAAAATGTAAAAATAGTACCTAACATTTTTTTTTTAATAATTACTAATACTAATGCTAAATAACAATCAATCCTAAAATATCTAAAATGTACAATCCATCAATCATATTTGATTCCGAATAGCCAAAAAGTTACAATTACTTCTAGGAACAACAGTCGCTCCGTATTATTGAAACCAAAATGTTATCAACAGCATCCGTCAGCTAATGGCCGAACGGAAAACGTTTCCTATACTTAAGCTTTTATCGACTTCAAACAATATTTCGCCTCGACACGTGGTGTACGTGCAAATGTATGGTATATTATTCGGTTATTGCTTCACGGTGAGTTAAAAGAATTGTATGGAAACATTGTTTACAGTATTTTTGACCTGAGTATTCAACTTTTGGGTGGTAACAAGTGGGTTACTTTTATCCGAGTTGGGTAACCTTTCACAACAACCTCTAACTTTGGTCAAAGTAATCCATTGTTTAACTATGTTGCACCATAACTTTCTTTTCATGGTTTCGTTTTGAATACTGTGGATTGTAAATAAAATATTCAGATGGCTGATTTTATAGAACAAGCTAAATAATTAATAGGGTTGAGTTAAAGCTACCCTATCAAAGTTACCCAACCACGGTACATCTTTGTATTACTTCGTTATTAACAATTACCTACTACATTCACTCTTACAATTGTATGGTAAAATAACGCGATAAGTAGCAATTCACGTTGTAAATTTAGGTTATAAAAATATTGTTCTGATCAAATATCACCACTCGTTTTGAATACTAATAATGTCCACAATATAAAACAAATTAAAATTAACTTTGATTTCATATAAAAATTTGGAAAACACTAGTTGATCTAGTCCCAAACTATGCAAAGTTTGTACTACGGGTACTAGACATCGGATTAAGATACATAAATAAATTTAAGATTTCCAAGACTCGGGTACAGATGCTCGGTATGGTCGTGCTCATCACACTAACATACTAACATATATTATCTGCCTATAGCGGGATTCGAGCCCGCAACTTTTGTTTTTACTTGTTTTTAATAGACCAACACACCTTCAAAATATTATTATCCTTCACGAGCTATTTAATTTAGACGCAGACAACCAGGGTTTTGTACGTTATTAAAAATTCCTTTCGAAGGTTCATCGACCTCTAGCCGTACTAAAAACTAAACCGCTGAAACTGTCTCGGTGGGATACGACGCGCCTCATTTGCAAAAGGGTACATTAGGTTTTCCATTATCGTCCATTTTGAACTCCGTGTACTTTTGCGTGTCTCAACTGAGTTTTGTTGCAAGGTGTGTATCGATCAACAGAAGCTGTGTCGGAATGCGGGGCGTCGGAAACCAGTGCGCCTTCGACATCGAAGGTGGTCGTGGACGCCAAACCTGAAGAACCAGCCAGACCAACACACCTGGAGCTGCTACCGCCACCCCCAAGGAAATCTGATCGGAGGACGCCTCAGGTACGCAGTCTTAACTTCTTGTGACTTTGAGTAGAAATCGTTTTTTGTTTCTGATAGGACAGTATGCTGTTGGTCAGGGGTCATTATTGCTTCACTGGACGATTTGGGAACGCACGGGACGTACTTATTACCTACAATTAGTACTTCGCGTAAATTCATGCAAACTTCCACACTTATTAACCCACCTTTGAGATGCTTTCTCTGTTAAAAGTCATCCTATACCCTGCTACTATATCTTTGGGGCTAAAATTTTCTCTAATACGAATTTCGTCTAAATCGGTTCAGTTGTTGCGTGAATAGATAACAGACCGAAAAACGGGCAGAGTTACTTTTTCATGTATAACATTTGTAGGATTTGATATAGATGATTCTACTTAATAACTAGGTGTTTAGTTAAGATTTGATTAACTTTTAATGTTATCTATGAATTTATTTAGTAATGTTTAAGTAACTATATTTGAGTATCACTTAATAATGTGAAATTCTTGCTCCTATTCTCCATTATTTCTTACTTTTGTACTTAACGACTATTACAAAGAGTAATTAATTTAAAGGCAAAAAATATCGCGAACCATCAGGTACGTGGCGCTTGTTCCAAATAAACCATTTTCCCTCCGCGCTAATGATGCAAAAACAAAATGGCGAAGTATTCTACGTAAAATCGTTTAATGCATTCATTTCTACTATTTCCAGTTTCTTTAAATAACAATGTTATCGCTCGGGTGGCTGTTGAGAATGAATATTGAGAACGGACCTTTTTGTCCCGTTATTAAAATGATCATTATTTACTTAGGACTAATTTGAAACGTTTTTTAATAAAAACGTTTGTGGAGACGTTATTTTGACGAGGTAATATCGTTTTCGTAGGACTATTTACAAGAAAGAAATTGTTGTTTTTTGTGCGTTTCTCTTTTAGGACTGTTCAAATTGGATTGGAAAATATTGATATCTCTTTCATTGTTAAGAATGTCAAAAAATATTGAATTGTAATACTTAGATTACTTCTTAAATATTTTCTAACGCTTAAATATAATGTTTTTAATTTTATTATATTACGTGCCTACGTTATACCTAATACCTACTAAAATCGTGAACTTGTTACATAAGCGTTAAAATATTTGAGTTTATGTACCTAAACATATTTATATGGTATCTACTTAACTGTTTTCGCGATTACTTTTCTTTGTTACATTTAAAAACTTTCATAACTTACGTGGTTGAAGGTAACAGAATCCTAGTTTTATTCATATAAACAAACACAAACTTTGTTATAAATAGAAATAATGTACCTACATTGTCGAACTGAAAATAGGACCCATCTTATAATAATCGCCCTCCCACATCGCATCCAAAGATCGTAACAATAAATCAATGAAATAGTGAGGGGATGTTTTTCTTACATTTACCTACTTGTATTAATTTATTATCTATATGTACTAATATAATAAACAGGAAAAGTTTGTTTGTGTGTTTGGATTGAATAGGCTCCCAAACAACTGGACCGATTTGGAAAATTCTTTCACTGTTGTAACGCTACACTGTTCCCGAGTGACATAGGCTATAAAAAGAGGGGATCTGGGAGAAGTAGGCGGGCCGCTTGTCTGTTATAGTTACCTACACAATTTTTGTATAAGTGACTTCAATCTCTTAAGTAACACATATCTAAAGTTTTTATAGAACGTAATCGATGACCTAATAAAAAAATATATATTTTTGTTTAATCCAGGAAACAATACTGTTCTTTTCTATTCCTAAAAAATATTTATATCAGTTAGAAACACATAAAAGTCGAAATAACAACGAAACCTGTTTTACCCCCATTTCGCAGACGAAGTCCCAGAAAGAAGCTAGTTAAATCATCTATCTTCATATCCGAGCATGACCAAGGGGGATTCATCATCAATTTTATAAAACACTAGTCTGCCCCGGCTTTGCATGGATCCCTTTTTTTATAGCCAGGATCACTCGGGAATATAGCTTCCCAACAGTGAAAGAATTTTTGAAATCGGTTCAGCCGTTCTGGAGCCTATTCAATCCAAACAAACAAACCTCTTTATTCCTCTTTATTATATTAGTATAGAAAATATTATATCGTAGCGCATCTCTAAGAAATATTCATAATAATATCATCGGCACGGGAGTAAACGGATCGAACGCATTTCATTCACACTGAGATTTGCCCCAATCTTGGCCGCCGTTTCTGACGTGCTAACGATAAACGCAGTAAGTATGTATGTAACTCATATCTACTTACTGCGTTTATCATTCGCACGGCGGTATTCTGTAACAAGAATAAGTTGGCAGGTACCTATATCAAGTACTAGCTGTCCGCCCCGACTTCGCACGGATCATGTTTTTTTATAGCCTATGTGACTCGGGAATAGCGTAGCTTCCCAATAGTGCAAGAATTATTGAAATCGGACCAGCCGTTCTGAAGCCTATTCAATCCGAACAAACCTTTCCTTTTTATAATATTAGTAGGTATAGATATTCTAAACAACTTGTAAATTCTTCATATTTTAGAACTAAGAACCTATTTCACGATGCCCACGCTTATTTGCAATTTTTCAGGCAGATATAAATATTGTTCAACCTCCAAACTGTTCATTGAAATGTAAAGAATTTTGGTTAAGTATTTCGAGCCTGCAGTCCGTAGTCTCGCTTGTTATGTGGATAATTTATGTCATTGACAATCTCTTTGTAGCTTAAACGATATTCTCATATGCTGGAAAAATAGGAAATTTTACTTAATTGACGTTTGTGAAAGAAATAAATGCGTTTAATAATATGTAATTGACATATTCCTCTTTTATTCGAATCTAATTAACGTTTTTTTTTTTTAATCCTGCGATCAGCCCTTTGGGCTATAAGCAGATGTGATGGAATTAACGTTATTAGACCAAAAATGTGGCTGAACTTTACATAGATTTTTATTACATTAAACCTCTCTCGTGCATCTCTATTTATTTCGTATTCGATCAACTGTTATAAGATTCTACCGCAAACAAGTAGAAGTTATAATAATTTATCTTTATATCTTATTTGCTGGCGTTTCAGCCGTACCACGAATATGGGAACTGTAACTTTCAAAACGTCAGGAAATAGAATAAAATACGCGAGTTAAATCCGTCACAGTTGTTCATTCCAAGTGGAAGTTATTTCAAAGTTGTTTTTAAAATGCTGTCTTTTTCGAACAGTTTCGAATTTCCTTTAAAATCATTATGCGACGTCTTCGTACACTAACTTTAAAATCGTTGCACAACCCACAGTGACTCCTAGTTACGTACTTGGAAAGTCTGCAGTAGCATTGCACTATTACTGTATGCTCACACTGCTCACTGCTCACTGACATACCATGTTTCAAAACCTCTCATTTTTTACCTATAGGTAATGATATAACCAAGGGCGTCCATTCCATATAAGCAGTGTCACTAATGTAATGAGCGCTATACTTACGCACCCCTAATGCACGCGCCTGGTATAATTAAATTTATCTTAAATAGGTAGTTATAAATGGAATAAAAAATCGACATACGACAACGAAGTTAAATTTAAAAAATAATATTTAGGTAAATTTAGCTAGGTGTTTTCTTTAGGTAGTCATTTTGAAATGGGTTAAAAATTTGCTTACGAATATTTAGGTAAATTTAGCTAGGTGTTTTCTTTAGGTAGTCATTTTGAAATGGGTTAAAAATTTGCTTACGCTTGATACATAAAACAGCTTCTCAATAAATAATAAAGATTACCAGATTCTTTTATATAAATTTCTATAGAATATGATATACCTTGTTAGCACAAATACATATGTAAGTACATATAAAAATCGAGCATACTCATAAGAGCAAAAAGTTGTATTAATATAAAATACCAAACTATTAAAACAAAGACAGACTTATAGACGACCAAATGAAGTAGAGAATCCTGGAATTTAAAACTCGAAACGTTTATACATCGTCTCCATATTAGGTGGTTTAACATTGGTAGTTTGTATCATAATTATTATTTTAAAAGCTTATATTATAACTTGCAATGTAAGTATGTACCTAAGTGTGCAATCTTGTAACTCAACTTTTGAAGCAGATAACTTTAACTGATTGAACTGAAGTTATACACACAAGTTCATTTTGGATGACAATGCAATTTTAACTATGTTACGTCATTCTAAAATCAAATGTATACCTACACAAGTAAATATCCGAGTGGGGTATATTAAAGAGGATCACATATCTAAAATCATGTTTTATTAAAAAAAATAACTTTTAAACTTATATATTCTAATTAACAAAAGATCGTAAGAACCTTTGTAAGAATACTAGATATTAAGCAACGGGCACAAGGCGATTGCTGCTTCTCAAGAACCCCAGTCACGCGTCCAGCTCGCAGCAGTATACGAAATCACACTACAGCGACCACTCGATACAAACTATCTTATACCCCTGTTCTAAAGAAAATAATTTAGTTTCCTAACTTACTTCGGAAACTTGAGCGCAAATAAAATTCCACAGAGTTATGAATTCTCGCGGAATTTAATCTACATTCGTCGAAAGCTAAATTGCGAAAAAGTATTGGCCCCCGTAATGAATTTTTGCTATTTTATTTCCTCATATCAATCAGCGTTCGGGAATTTAATGAAATTCTTTTACGGAGTGCAATTGGTTGTGATATTTTTACATGATCTGCTTACATGTAAATTGTGTGAGAAGCGTTGCAAGAATGTGAAATGTTTTTTACAATGTTATGTAGATAGAGTAGGTAAATAAAGGTAATATTTTACTTCAATTGCTGAAACTACTGCCTCCTTTACTTTTAAATAGTATTAGCGAAAAACTTTTAAAACTATTAGTATAAGTTAAACACCGCAACCAAAAGATTATTATACAGTAGTGACATCTCACGATCTTTCGGTGAATCGGGTTTATCATATTAAAACTTAGAATGTTTTGCTTTGCTGAGAGACATCTATTCTCAAACTCGGACAAAATGCTTTTATTTTTCAACTTGAGACCTGAAAATCTAACTACTTGTACTCGCTACGCCATCTCTGGTCGCGTTTGTTAACTGAATAAGTTTGTTGCTAGCGCAATATTTACTTTGAAAAGTAATTTTATCGGAATTATATCAGTGAAAACTTATTTTTATTTATATTAAATTAAATTTTACTTGTTTAATTTTTTTAACATTTTTTATATATTTTGTTTGTTGGTAGCATTGAACTTATTGATCGTTATTTAACGCTTGCGTATGTATTGGTTGAGAAAATATTGTCAAATGTTGGAGTGCTAGAGTACCTAATGAATATGAAATTATGGAATAATTAAATCTATTGGTTCATAATATACCTAGTGCAAATACAATTTACAACATGAAGGTGATCTACCGCAAACGAGTAAGAGGAATTAATTATTTTTGACTGAAAAGCACTATTTTTAATTTTAAGTTACTAACGTACCTACGTCACTGCGTAATAGTATTTTTGGTATGAGATAAGGAATTGCATCTTTTGACTGTCTTGTTTTATTTCTCTGTCTTTATAAAGTTCTCACGCTGAAATATTTCCTTTCCGATCATACAGTATTAAGTTAATCATAACAAGAAATTGATAATGCACATAAAAAAGACCCAACAAAGTAAAGTCTCTCTCATCTGAACTTACTCCTAAAATGACGCTTTATTTTATTATAATCTTTCCTTATTTCAGCGCACTACGCCAGCACCGAGCATCAATTTGCCTGACCTCCCTGAATGTGTGACTAAGGCGGAACCGGTAAAAACAAAGGAAGACGTGGACATAGCAACACCGCTGAGCGCGCAACACCAGCTGCAACTGTTGCAGGAACGCTTGGAGCAACAAACGCAACAGACCAGAGCGGCCGTCGCTCAACTGTTTTTGTTACGCGACCAACTCGCCGCCGAACAGGCTGCTCGTTGCGAGGCCCAAGTAAGTTCAGAATTATTGGAATACTAGCTGTCCGCCCCGGCTTCGCACGGATCATCTTGTTTTTATAGCCTATGTCATTCGGGAATAGTGTAGCTTTCCAACAGTGAAAGAATTTTTGAAATCGGTCCTGCCGTTCTGGAGCCTATTCAATCCAAACAAACAAACCTTTCCTCTTTATAATATTAGTATAGAAAACAACTATAAACGGATTTAACTCACGTACTTTTTTTTATTAGTAGACGTTACAGTTTATGCCTAAATGCATTCATTTAGCGTTAGACTATTGTCAGCTTAGTCGTGCTAAGATTATGGAAACTGTAAAGGTTCACCGTCAGCTAATAAAATAGAATACACGTGTTAAATCCGTTTATAGTCCTATAGTCGTAGAAATGTCAACCTATAATCTGAACGGTACTTAGTGTTATATTTTGTGGCTGTTTGACTTTATATAAGTCGAATAAATAGTAAGCAAATTTAAAAAAGAAACAAGTGGCGGGAGCTCACTACGATTTTAGACAAAGAGTAAAAGAATCGGAAATGGAAAAATTTTAAGCCATTTAAATTGATTGTTCAGTAAGTACTCTTAAGTAAAGTTTACTAACATTATATGTACAGTAAGCGTCATATCTGACCCCGCCTACTTAAAACCGTATTAAGACGGGGTCAGATATCTCTGACGCTTACTGTACCCAGGCGCGTGCAGTGAGACTTGCGTATGTACTGCGTCAAGGTAGGCACTCTACATTTATACCATTGTGCCTATGTCGAATGTACGCCCTGTATCTGTTTGGAGGACAACAACTTACTATGAAAAATATTTCCAGGCACGCACACATCAGCTGCTAGTCCACAACAAAGAGCTATTGGAACACATAGCGGCTCTTGTAGCTCATTTACAGGAGAGAGAGCGCGGATCAACCAAACCGATCAACGCTCAGCAACTAACTCTCTTACCACAGGTATGCTTCTTACATTATATATTGTGGCAACCCTGGAGAAACCTTTTGCACATCGTTGTTAGTACGAGACAAACTCTGAGTAATGATTTCACTTAAAATTTTGGCGAATGGCGAAAAGTGCGCGAAAAACGTGCGTTCAAACTGTTTTTCCTTTGTTTTTGTAGCTTTTTTTTATTGTCATAGGATGACATTATTGGATCATATAGCAAAAAAATGTATCTTTTATATTTGGAAAAAAAATATGTTCCATTAATGTCGTTTTAAATGTTATTGCATGCTAATTAACCCTTACGGTCTATTTTACAATGTTCTAAGAAGATATTATTATTTTCTACGTTCCTAACTGCCTGATGCAGCTAGCCTAGATGTATTTATCACGTTTAGACGAATAATAAATACGTCTGTACGATTAGAAATATGTAAATAATAATAATTAGTTAACTAAGTAGTAAGCTGCAAATATGGCTGATAAAAATCCAAAAAGAGTAAATCTTTGGACGTTGTTAAAAGGCCATTATACTGATACAAATAAATATTTTGAAGCTTAATTAATATTATAAGATGTTACATTAGTTAAGCTCTAAAATATATCAGAAGATAGAATAGTTTGGCATTAACAATACCTAATTAGCGAAATTATTTTGCTCATTAAATAAAAATTAAAAAAGTTAAAAAAAGTAATCAAGTGTATGTCGCTGTTTTAATAGAATAATTATTGAAATTAAATATATTTTTGCTCCATTAATAATTGTAATTTGTCTCGTTCAATTTTGAATTTACGTGGGTGGATCTTTGAGCGTTTGAGACGCCGTCATTGTCCTCTACATCTATATCTATAATGTTTGCAAATAATATCATTAAGTATCGATTGAAATAGTATTGGTAACAGCACCGAGGGATAATATCACTCAAATTTTTGTTACTTATTGACTCTGTTCTTAAATATAGATGTAGAGGACAATAACGACGTCTCAAACGCTCGAAGATCTACCCACGTAATACAATTATGTTGTAGATAAGTGACATACGATTTTTTAATTTAATGAGCACTATAATGTTCAAAGTTTGTAAATACTTATTTAATTATTTTTGTCGTTTTGGAATCATCCCGAATATCTTTTTTGTTTCCGAACGCAATTTCAACAAGCTTGTTTAGTAATTTTGTTTGCTAGTTTTGGACCGAGCATTAGCAAAGTAGGCATTTATTTTAAACAACATTTATTCAATGTGTTAACGTTTTTTATTGCTTGACAATTCGAGCTTAATCATCTTCCGAATGTTAGGTTATTTTGAACAAACGGACATAATAATATTACAAACATAACACTCAACTGCAAGGGCGTGCATTCCTTACATGCTTTGTCAAAATGCCTACCCTGCCGCGATACATTTGCAAGATTATTTTTAATACCATTTCATTTTTAATATTTAGTCGTTATCGCATGTTTGTACCTACTTATAATTAAGTAAGCGCATTTTTTGTCATAAGTAATTTTTATGTTTTGGCCTGCTAATAAATTGTTTTACATCTACGCTAGTTGATGTCGCTAAATTGTGAATGTAGTAACATTTTTATGAAACATTATAAAATTGTAAAATTGTTATTTGTTAATGCTTCTGGAACAGAAGGTTGAAGCTGACGTCAAGAATATAGCGAAGACCGACCTGTTTGGGAGCAACGGCGACATACAACAGTCTAGTGTAGACATGCTAATCGACCTGATCGCCCAAACTAAAATATCCCAAAACGCCGAAAACAACAACTTGCCTTCGCCATTCAGTCCATCGCCCACTGCCGCCTCACAGTTCAGCGGACCCGGTTCCCCGCCCAGTTTCGGCAACATGACCAACGAACAGATACAAAATTATCTCATCGCCAAATTCCAAAACATAGGGGCATTAACCAACGGCACTCATGAACAAGCTAACAACAACGCCGTGAGACATAGCCCGTTCTATCAGAACCGGAACGCGTTCCCGCATATACCGCCTGTGATCAATTACACCCAGTCAGATCTCGCAAGTCTCCTGAACTTGGACGTTATAAAAGAGGATGCTAATATCGGCATGGCTATGAGCGTTGGACAGTCGGAGAATTCCTTGTACAGCGCTAGTCAAGCGACCACTTCCAAGGATTCTACGCCAGAAGCATTTAGTTCCGATGAAGGCGTACCATTTATTATGCCGTTGTCGCACAACGGGACTTTGACAGCCACTGGGGAAGATGGAAGAGTGAGACTGATCGTGCCGGTCAGTCCATCTGGTAGCACGACAGATGTTCCGGAGATTCAAATCGAGACTGAGCCGAAGTCACAGGGGGCCACTTTGAAAGTGCCTGAATCCGCCGTGGCCTACGCTGTACCCATCACTCGCACTACCAGTGAAAAAGTACCGAACCGCAGCGAAATGATGACCGCTCTGAGGTCACAGTGGACCCGACATACCACTAAGTAAATTGAATATCTGGCACAATTTCTTGTCAGAACAATTCTAGTCAAAATAAACAGGATTTTTCAAATGAACGAATTAATTTATTCTTTATAATTGTTTTAAGCTTGAACTAAGTTATTTTTATCTTAACTGTATGCCTGAATTATGATTGCAAAAGAAACATAATAGTATGTTTTATAAATAAGAATACACACCAGAATAACACAGAATACATTTTATAAAAAGCTCATGCAGCGTAAAAATGATTCGAATCAATTAAATGTATCTACGATAATTTAATTAAATTAAATATCGATTATTCTTAAATATCGTCTGACAATTTTAATTGTTGGTTATTTTACAAATTGCATTTACATGAACAAAGTTCTCCATTTGAGATTCAGACTTACGAAGGTGCCAAATTGAAAGCGGAACGATTTCATCGACCGCACAATTGTTAATGTAGAAATTATAATGAATTTTATTTTACATATCA
Organism: Polylopha cassiicola; assembly: GCA_038024825.1. Classification (NCBI taxonomy): domain Eukaryota; kingdom Metazoa; phylum Arthropoda; class Insecta; order Lepidoptera; family Tortricidae; genus Polylopha; species Polylopha cassiicola. The sequence goes on along the minus strand of CP149045.1, from coordinate 17,054,081 downwards.
TTTACGAGTCAGAAATAATGAATTCTCAGGCTCGTACTTATTTAGCTCTTGCATATCATGTAACCATATTTTTAAAAATCTAATCACGATTGAAGACTTCTTACCGAATGTAATTTCTGCGTTAATACTAAAAATTACGTAGAACGAGAATTTATTCGTATTAACAATAATTGCAGGGACTGCTTAAAATATTGTTAACTCAGTATTTGCCCTTGTTTAAAACATACGGTTGACTGTAAACGTTTTAAAGCCAAATTAAAATATTTATATTAAATAAAATACGGTTTCATAAGACCTAACTAGAGACAATAGTTTTATAATGTTGTCTTTTTCTAGCAAATAATAATTATTATTTTTATCGGTTATCTATGTAACCGGTATTTGTAAAAATAGAAAACTCTTAGATTGGTGCCAAATATACTTAAATCGGTTATAATTTATATACATTTTTAATAAAATGCAATTTTTTACCTTCCCCTTACATACATTTATAAAGAACTTGGATGGACATTCAATCAAAAGGTGCATTATGCTTGTGATTTATGGAAGGTACTGAACTGATTTATTACTAAAATAATTAATATTAGAAATGTATAATAACAATTCTGAAACGGATTTATTTTGGAACTCAAAAGTATGAACACAAAATTTATTTCGTGTTTATGTCGTTTTCTTGGCAGCGCATAAAAACGTTTCTAATATTAATAATTTTATTCTTGTGCGAAAATGTGTGCCTTCTCAGAATAGAAAGCCAACTTTCGATAAAATATCGATGGCTGACAAACTGAACCTGATTGACATTTCATAAATTGTTGGTCCGAAAAATCTATATTGAAGGTAAATCAAAAGCACTTTGGACAAAAAAGACATTCAACTTTTTCAACTGCAAATTATTTTGATTGTAAACTTTCGTGGAATAACGAAATATTGAAAACAAACTATTGTCAAACTGTATCAAGGAACACGGACACCGTTACTAGGATTAATTAATACATAAATGTTATTAAATTATTGATGTTTACGCAAACTTATTGCTTCGTAGTACAGGTTGGATAGGTCCGGGATACTTTTAAAAAGCGTTAAATATATTTGCGGAGACGCTAGACAATCGCATGACAGAGAAAACAAACCGATATAACCAAGAAACGAAGAACCCGCGTGAGTAGACCGGCATTTAGTATTGGATATTTCACTTGAATGGAAACTAGTAAATCTTTATGTGTCTACATAATTATAAGTGATTATGACCGTGCCGGTGCATTTTCAGCGACAGAGATTTAGATTCACTTTGAAAGTTCTCTCACCTATGATCTCAGTAGCGCCGTGCGTGCAGTGAGGGGAGCGTAAGTATGGCACCAGGGTAGGCACTCCATACGTCAGTGATACTGTGCCTGTATGGAATGCACGCCCTTGATGGCACGGTCCCAATTAGTAAAGTAAATTTGGTGGAGAATTTATTTATTAGTAATATTGTCTAAAGGATTTTTTCGTCATCTACGCGGTATATCTATCTGTTGACATGTTTTAATTGCTTCTAAGAGAATGTTAGCTTTAAGTACCTATTTAAACATTCTGTGTTACGATCGTAAGCCATAATCATTCGATGTTTGTAGTTCAATTGTTAAAATTTGATATTTATATAATTACATAATCTGGTATTTAATACGTAATGTAGTCAACATTTTAGCTTAAAGTTTACTCTATTTTGTATTAATCTTTTCCAGTTAAACTTAACTTTACTACTGTAAACTATATTATGCTAATGGCAATATCTAGTAAGGTTACTATACCTCATAACTATTACTTGATTTAAAGGACCGTTAAAGTATTTAATAAGATCCTCTTCTTTGCAACTTTAACTTTTATTTATTAAATGAGATAGAGAAATATTTGCTCTAATGTCGACTACAATGGTTATAGATTAAATAAGACATGAAAATCATACTATTGTTCGCAGTACGAATTAATTTTAAATGGTAGCGAATCGATGTATCGTATTCCAATAGTCGTTAAATAAGTGTTTGCATTACCTATATATTTGTTTAGAAAATATGCATTTGTGTAAAATAATTTAATTAAATTACCATAGAGCAGATTGAAGTAAAATCAGGTAAGATATTGTTAGAACGGTGGAAGTGTTCCTTTTATCTACAATATTATAATAAATTATAATAGATATGTGTATGAGAAATTTAAAAATATTTGTCAGTTTTTCGATGCAGGATTGGAAATAAAGATTATGAATTTCACTCGGTGTTTTTTCATTTAATGGCATAAAAACTTATTGTGGTCTTTAGAATTTTTTTAAAAGTGAAGTTCCTGTCTACCCTACACGTAACAAAACAAAATTAATCTATGTATAAAAGAAATAAACAAATAGGCTTTAAAAATATTGTTACCTCTCAAAATTGCTCTTGTTCGTGTCCATACTACATACTGCTCATATACAATTACATCGAAATTATTGACCGAGTAAAAGGATAAGGTATTGGTGGTGGAGAATACTGATATTAATATAGTAAGTATTAAACATAGTTTTACTAACAATATGGTTCTAATAATAATATGGGTGATTAGTATTACTATCATCGATGGCACATTTATATCAATTGAGTATGTGTTTTTGTTTGTTTTAACAACAGTTGTCTTCGAGCGCAAAGATAGATCGTTGGTTCTCTCTTCTTCCGGCCACGCCAGCGCTGTCGCGACCTGAAAGCGGTTTCGTGTCTGGCGTGGAAGATGCTGAGCCAGCTACCCTGACAGAAGCCAAAAACCTTCTACTGCAACTCGGTGCTAAAAAGAAGCGACGCTTCCCTCTCAGGTTTACTAGGAGAAAAGTACTCGTTAATAAACACACTTTACTGTAACAGTAACGTGTGTTTTGTCTGACAATAGAAACTATTTTTGGAGGATTGTGGGAAGCGAATGTGAAGTAAGGTATGATCGATAATTTAGCGAGAAATACTACGATTAATTTTCATTATTTACGTACGTAAAGGTATTGCGAAATTACTTTTTAATTACCTAGTTGTGTCCTAGGTTACTTTGGTAATAGATTTAATGCGAAGATAAAATTGTTTACTTACTTATTACATTCTGTAACCTTTCGACCACATAAATGGTGCAAAATGAAAACAATGGCGAATAAGACTTAAATGGTTATTTAAAATATAATAAGCCGCTCTTATAATAGTATAAAATTATGTATTTTTCTGACATGGTATGTGAGCTGAATTCAAAGACTGGTTAAATCCGGTATTTTTTTCTTCTTATCAATATTGCTTTCATGCGGTGCTCGCTCGATTAGGTTGGTTTCCTTCCACGGACCTACTTTTTTATGCTTGACTAGGTATTTTTTTATGCTTAAGATTTAATATAAGAGTAAGCAACCACTGCCAAACTATGGTTTAGGTAAATAATAAATGAACAAAACGAAGAGGCCAATAGATAGTGGTAAGGTGATCATGCATTAAGGTAATACTTATGTAGGTAATAGGTAGGTATGCATTTTTTATATTGATATACAGCCTTTATAATACATTATGCTTATTCGACCAATTATTTTTTATTTTATTATTTTGTAATTATACGTATTTAAATATTTTTCTTCCAATTCTCAAATGATAAATGGACGATTCTGGTGATATTAGTTGTTTATTTTTCATGGACATCGTTTTTCAAAGGCTAAAGAGCCTCCTTCTCTTCCGAGGCTCGCCACCCGTCCGGTTTTGCAGTGAAGGCCCATTTGCTGGCCAACTGCGCTTCAGTATTCAATTGGAAAAAAAAAACATCGTTTTATATGAAGAAATAAATTACTGCAGCCTTCTTAAATATATCCAGTAGGTACCTACCTACTTAGGTACCTAATTAAATGTTATTAAGCACATTTTGGAGGATTTTGCAAACAGATAGAAAATCATCATTTGAAAGAGTATTATTTTAGTCGAATTTGGGTGCATTTATATTTTACTATTTATTATTTAATTAGTCGGTTTTCATTTCGTGTTAGTAAAAAATTTTATAATTTTTAATAGGTCGGCCATATTGTTTAATTCTCATAAGTAAGATAGATAATTTGAACAACCTAGGTATTTAATAATTACTATGGTTTTGTTTTTCTGATTTGCCATAGGTATGTGTAATAATAATATGGCTACTGAGTGATTTTTCACTGTACCTTTTTAGTATCACATTAATTAATTATACCTAAATCGTTTGGTTTATAATTTAATTTTAATTTTTCGTGTCACTGAATAAACACCACTCCATTTTATTTTATATTATGTATATAATCGCAATTATATACATATTTCCGAATAGATTTGTTTAAAATAGTCCAGTTGTCCAAAACATAAGTTTCATCATAGGTAGGTATATAAAATACTTAGCTGTAAGTCCATTAAAAATATTACCCGATGTTTTATATCATCATTATAATGATTTCAACTGGATTCTCCATTGCTGGGCATAAATCTTCTCCAAGATACTCCACGGCTACCCCATCGCCAGCATCCAGCCGATTCCAGACACTTTTACCAGGTCATTGAACTAATACCTTGTAGGTGCATTGCCCTTAGACAACAGTTCACTTTTCAGTATTACCTAATTAGGTGATTTATGTAATTATTTAATTAGGTTTACCTCAATATTCAAATTCAGTATTGTTACTTAGTGGTATTTTTTTACTTGCAAGCGAGGGCCTTCCATACGGGCACAATGAGACTGCCTACCCTGGCATAGTAGGTACGTTTATGCCCGCCACCGCATTTACGTACTTAGGTACTTATAAGAGTAAAAAACCGTCATCTCAAATTTACAAATGCTGCGTTGGTTTTAAAAATCACTAGCAGAATATGTAAGTATTTTTTGTCACAAAATACTAGTTATAATAATAATAAGTTGATAACGGGGCACAGTTATTATAGTTAATAAGGAGCTTGCGTGTGTATGTATGTGAATACGCCTTTGGATCTAACTTGAAGGCTTTTTACTTGAAACTGAGTGCTATTTTATAAATAATTAGATTATTATTTAACTGCGAAAGTTGTGCTATGTTGAAATCATAATTTAAAACTCTTATTGGGGTTTTATAATAATGAAAACAAGTGCTAGGTATATGAATTAAGAATAAATATACAAGTAAACAGTAGAGTTAATAACTTGCATTTGTAACTATGGATAAATTAATGTATTTAAAAGTACTTAGTGTTTATGCGGGAGGTATTCCTAGTTCTACCGAAGATGCGGCAGTTGCTTACATTTCGGGGATTTTAGGGGTGGTTTGTGACATTCGGCATAGATCTCCTGATTCAAGAGAAAGAAATATACTTATTTCTTTTATTTTTAACATTTTGATAAATTTTACAGTAATTTATAGTGACAAATCAGTGATAGAACTAATTGTCGAATATAAAGGGCGTAACTCGAGACTATAATATAATATTATACGACGAAATTCTTGCTCACGCGCACCCTAATTAAATGATTAGCATTAGTTATAAGTATTTAGCTATTGCATACAGCGACCAAAAACAGAAGCTTGTAATTTCCTGAATATTAAATCATATAAATTCGATACCTAAACTTAGTTTTATATAATCACGTAAATTTAACATTCCGTATTTTTAAAGCATTCCTGTTTCCATTGTAGTTTTTATTTTATATTATAGTATTTCATATAGTTACATAGGTAAATTTAAAACGTTTCATGTGCCATAACTGAATTAAAGCTTATTGATAGACCATTAATAAAACTAAACGAATGAACAAAGGAATCTAAGAAAGCAGTTAATAACTTCTAATGCCTTCGCGACTACTACACATTGGAATAAAACAATTATACGGGTTTTACTGAAAATTTACACTTCCCATATTAGTAGCACGACTGAGCTGGCGATAGTCATACGCAAGCACTTAGATAGAGTTAAATCCGTTGTAATCATTTTATTCCAACGAAGGACCTGTTTCACAACGTCCAAGTACCTATTCTAGCTCTTTAAACGCATGCTTCAATTAGTCAATTATTGAAATAAATGATCAATTCGTGTTGGAGTGGGTGTAAGACTATTTTCTAACTGGACCTCGAGATTTTTTATGCGTGCAGATTTTTTAGTTTCCTAAATCCAATAGATTAAGCCCAGCTGACCCTAGTTATTAGGTGTCAATCATTGTACTTACCCACGGATTTATAACGCAATTGGTTTGAAAGCGATCCTAATTGGTTTAAAGCAATAAAACGATTACTTTTGCATTAAGTATGCCTTCAAACCGTTCTTGACTTCATTCGAAGTTTCGAGGCAATTTCAAAGTTTTAGCATAAAAGATTCGCTTTCAAACAAAGTGCGTTACATGGTTGTTGTCACTATAATAATTATGTAAGTACTTAAGTACCTCATACACAGAAATGTTTTCACGTTTCACATTCCGTTTACTTTTAAATTATAATCACGTGTAACTAAAAAACGTGAAGGAGTTAACAAAACGTCCACGTTCCCAGAAATACTCGTAAGGAGAATCATTCGAACACCTGTTGAGCATTTTTTTCTTTGCTACAGTAGTGGTAATAAGAGTAGATACTTACTGCATACAATTTTCCATGTTCAATTGTTTCCTGCAGGCAGGCGCGCGCAGTGGGGTGTGCAAATGTTCTGCGTCAGGGTAGGCACTCCATATATGTATTTATGAAATTGTGCCTATATGGAATGCACGCCCTTGCCTGCAGGTCCCTACAATGTATAAGTAACATACATGTAAGAAATTAGCTAAATATGACAATAATACAATATGTTTTTAAAATAATACCATAAACATTGAAAATGCTGTCAGAATTTATCTTATTTAGCTAGCAGTAGGAGATTTACAGTTTACTTCTTTATGCAGGAAAATAACCCTTAAACTAAACGAAATATTTAAAGTCTAATAGTACTAAAAGAGGAAGGTTGTACTTGTGATTATTTTAGTAAATATATCCTAACTATTTTGCGTGTAAGTATCGATAAACACACCACTAGGTACATCAATTCGATATTTCAATGATCTCATAACACGTAGATCAAATGGTTACAAATAAAGAGCAATAGAGACATAGTTTAAATCAGTATTTAGAGGTAATTATTTTTTGTTGCGGTACAGTCAGCATCAAATGTTATAGCAGTCAAAACGTGTCTATTGTCAGAGTTTAGAGCGAGTTGCGGCTTGACTATATTTAACGATCTTGGCTGCGATATTGGTGATGACTGTACTCTGACTGTACTTTACTGCTTAGGTATATAGGTAAGTAAGTATCTAAGTATATAGGTACTTAGTATATTGCTACGGGTTGTAAAACTTCCTTACAAAATAAAACACGACGCAGTTTGGTGTACGATAAAAAATTATGTTTATAGATTCTGTATCTTATCAACGTCTGCTTTTTATATAAGTACCTACGTAATCTTAAGATTTGTTTTCAAAATATAAATAGGTAGATATTATTTGTAAAAAGACTGCATAATTATGCTCAGTACCAGGCTTGGAATTGAAATAACGTTACGTTTCTATAGATAAGGGTCATTCCACGGGCGTTTCAACCGCCGTCAGTCCGTTGTCCTGAATATTGAAGAAATGAGCTACAACAAGAATTACGTTTTGATGCGACGACATACTGCGCTCGCACTTGTCGTCAAAATTAATAGAGTTTAAATCTTATTGTAGCTTAATTCTTCAATATTTATTTCAAAGGACTGACGGCGGTTGAAATGCCCGTGGAATCACCCATAACCAATATGTTAAAAACGTTCTGTGGTTTTATGAATGTGGTGCGTTTAAGGTTCAATTATTATATGCTATTTTATAAGATATATTACCTATATGTAACCTCTTGTTTGTGAAGGCATGAACTGACTGATTAATTGATATTTACAATGTGTTCTTTTGGATATCAATTTGATTTAAGATTAATTAATAAATGACTTGTACCTACTGAAGCATTTTATTATGATTCCTATTTCTTAATCCTAGGTAAGTATATGTTAATATAGAAAAGGTAAGTTGGCTAAGTATATACCAGGTTTCAGGTCGTTCGTGCGTCCATTATTTTTTAGCACTTGGCTAATACACAACCGTGTCTACAATAAAACAAAGATTGAAATGCCACGCAGATATAAGTGTGAGTCACATTATAATATCTTTAGTAACTTGGCACATTCCAAACATAGGTATTTATAGCTTTAGATATATCCAGTTTAATAAAATACCTAAGCTGAGTATCAATAGCCAGTAGGTACATATATGCAATAAGTCACGACCCGGTTAGATCACTGGCCAAGACACCACTTACGTCAGATGGAGACGAACAAATTGACTGTGGAATGTAGTGAGAATGGTTTGAATAATTTTATTGTACCTTTATCTAAGACGCCTTTCATGGTTTAGATATTTGCTAGCGGTAACCTATTGGGTGTTATAGTAACCTATTGGGTGTTTAATGGGTATTATAGTGACAAAAAATATGTCATTACATCAGCATATATGTGTCACGATAAATAGATATTCATATAGGTACCTAAAGATTTATAATTGTGAATTACACATAACATTTTTAAAAAGCAAGCGTTCAAATGCAAAAATTAAATCTGAGAATCGTTTTTAAAAAAATCTCCTAAAAGAGAATTAAGCTAGGTGAAAAATCACATAAATTATTCTTCTACACCTAGGCATAGTACCCTATAAAATACTACGAATAGGATTCCTTCATTTACCTGTCATGATAAATATTTGCTTTGCCGTATTTATCTGTTACATGTCAACAAAGTTTGATGATCGTGTATTATGCAGCCTTGGCACAGTTTCACGGAATAAGTATCTGCTGTAGATATGGCCCTTCGACTTTTTTGTTCTCATTTACGTCGATACAATGCCAAAACTGAGCCACTCTCATAGAGATTTTTTAGAGTCAGGCACACAAAGTAAACTTTAGGCTCTTTTGACGGCCTGTTGGTCTAGTGGTCAGTGGCCCTGACTACGAAACCGGAGGCTGCGGGTTCGAATCCCGCTTAGGGGCAGATGTCAATGTGATGAGCACTGGCATCTGTACCTGAGTCTTGGATGTCTTATATGTATTTATGTATATTTATCCGTTGTCTAGTACCCATAACACAAGCTTTGCTTAAAATGGGTCTAGATAATTGGTGTGAATTGTCCAAAGATATTTATTTATTTATTCACACGTTCTGCTATTTTATATCCCTTTCGTTTTGCTATTTTAGTTTCAAGTGACTTTGAGGCGTATTTTCCAACCAATTTTCAGTGCCGTACTTAAGTCATTATTGGCAACACTGGATAACTTGGAGAAGATTGTTGGAGTTCGCTGGATGCGGGTACGGGACTTTGCGAATAAGGATGTTTTGACGTGGATAGGTCTTTAAAATTACGTGGCAATCCAAAAAAACGAATGATAACAAAATCGGGGGATACAGTTTAGTGTTATAGCTATAATATCTATCATCTCCACCCAAATTTCAGTTACACCACTGGATAGGTAGCTAAAGAATCAAAGAATTTATTACGCTAAGTAAGGACTGTATAAATAATAATATTTTATTTAATAACTATTAACCGTTACGAGACGTATTCACGTACAACAATCGGCCGTGTCCATAACACAGCCACACCCCGTTTTTTTCGATTAAAATGATGATTGAATTACTTTTTAAAAAGTAAATTAAATAAATAAAAACTATGCGCTTTACATCCTTACTTGAACGTACTACACAGTTGATTTTGTTTTATTTAGTATCAAATCAATGTACCTACAGCTTTTGAGCTAGGATCTTGAACAATGCCTATTCCCAGTAGAGTGATGCTATGTTATTTACAACAAAACATCAGTTACGACCAAAACACCAATAACACTAATAAGAAGCTATTGCCGGCCGGACGGCTATTAACATGTAGGTAGACGTTAATTAAGAAACAACCAGCATTTTAGCGAAATTGATTAAGTGGCAAGTAATTTGATAATTGACGGAGATAATTTTTTGGCTCAAGGATATTCAGCAATTTAAAAGCGATGTAAATTATTTCTTTCCGCTATCATGTTGTCTTATATTAATTTGACTCACAAAAACCACTTGTAAAAAACCTCTTATGAACCCGAGGTAAGAACGACTGACCCTTTGAATAAAACCATAGAAAAACAATGAGGTACTTATGTCGCGAAGGCTGGCATGAAACCCTGCGGTTAGAGAGCGATCTTGATGAAGGTTTCCATATTTTTATAAGTGACCATGAATAGTACCCAGTACTATATTTAGTTATTATTTAATCAAATGTTGGCCCCAGCATATACCAACACGGTCTCGATAATAAAGGTCAATTCGTAGAGTCAATTTGTTCCTTAAAACGTTTTCTCATTGAATATTCAATCTTTTGTTGAAGACTTCGATCTTTTATAACACACTAGCTTCTGCCCGCGACTTAGTCCGCGTGGAACTCTTCCTTTTTCGCAGTCGGTTAAAAAGTAGTCCTTTCTCAGGCTCCAGACTTTCTTTGTACCAATTTCATTTAAATCGGTCCAGTAGTTTTAGCCTGAAAGGGTAACAGACAGACAGAGTTACTTTCGCATTTATAATATTAGTAGGGATATGAGCGTTTATAACTTTTTATCTAATATTTATGCCAAAGATCGGAGAGTATAGGACGAACTAAACAAAGTAGGTACTAATTCTATCCAGGCGAAGTTACGCAGCTTGAGAACGAAAGTGACCAAATATATAATATATTACTCTATTAAAGATTCTAAGTCTGACAGTTAAATTTTAATTCGAATAGTGGCACATTTCGAGTTAGGTCACTTTCGTTCTTAACATGCGTATATACCTACAGAAGCTATTATAATAATATTATATCTTTGACTAGGTATGTGTTCTGCTAGAAGCTACAGCTCTTGTTTCGATTCGTGATCTACCAATAACTATACACCCATTGACACGTGCCTAATTGCATTTACACGGATGCTTGTCAGGGGCCACGGGGGGTCACGCTTACATAGAATTACATTGTTTTATGTAGGTCTGGTCCTTTACTTCTATAACTGTCTATAACAATAGGCTATAAGGTAGGTACAAAGACAAATAAAAAAGTTTCGGAAGGAAATTAGTCCGAAAATTTCAACAAAGATTATCCCTAATTTTAAAGCGTTTTTGTTTAGTACAGTACGGTTAGTACCAGTTTTCGTATTAGGGGTACGTACCTAATACGAAAACTGGTGGTGCTCATCGATAATAATATAACAATAGTTTACGGTGTTGTAGTTACTAATTACTTGGACTTAGAACTCTCAATGGAAATATTCAACTTAACTAATAATTTCATTGTTTACCCATTGAAGTTCATTGCATAAAATGTATGCAATTTTGCTCCACTTATCTATATAACTTGATAAGAAACTGCTAGCACTTACGTGCCGTAAATAGCCACTTTATATATCTACTTATAGGAATTTATCTAATAAGCCGCAGCTGTTATAGCCAACTGAACAAAGGCAGTCATTCGTTATGGCAATTACTGTATGTGTGTATGAATCAAACAGTCTTACAACTCCAAGCACCGTCATTAGTTGTTTCGCGACTAAAAGAAATGACGCCATCAGTATAACGCGCCGGTATTAAAATTATGGCGAAAGTTGTTTGTCAGTTACACATCGAGTTAGCGTTTGTATTTTGTGCATGTGTGTAGAGCCAGTCCGCGGTCGCTCGAAACGTTGCGCGCACGCACCGACACAACCAATTGCGGCAATATTCAACTTTTATCCACAGGATTAAAGGACAATGTGACGAACATATGGAATTGAGATTAATAGAAGCCGAACGATCTTACTACGACTTATCTGAGTGAGTAATTTTAAATTATCTACCCCTGATATAGGTTATTGGGGTCAAATTATTTACCTATACAACTAGGTATTTGTAATTAATGGAATATCTTAACATAAATATGTGCTGTATTTTATAACTCGATTTATTAAATGAAGCTCTATAGTTCTCGCTTCGCTGAACACATCTTGGATTAGTGTCGCGGTGAAAAGAACCGTTAACTGACCCTTGTTTTAAAGAACGGATGGATTAAAGCAATGTTTGCTTTGTAATACCCAAGTAGAGTCAAAAATATAGTCACGTTCATACAAAATCGTCTGTTCTTTAAGAAAGATGTTGTATAGAGCAGTACCTAGACCACAATTAGTGCATGAAACCCTGGACTGTTATCCGGATTTATGGTGTTAGTGCGTATAGTTAACAGTTATTTTTTTCAAGGAATATCAAAACTTCAATTGTGAGTAGGTAAATGATTTAGCTAAATTAGACCCCATTTCACAACTCGATTGTTGTAGGTATATGTAGCATAATAATTATGTACCTACCTTGGTATTTATATTATTTACCTACCTACTTATCATATTTATTAGGTATTAAATTAATATTATAACGTTGACCGTGAATAAGACGTGGCATTTGGAATTTATGGCTTAAGTAGGTACAACTTATAAGCGCATCTGGGTCATTTATGCATTTCTCTTTTACAGACCAACAACCTGGCACCCATAAGCAAAAAACCGGGAGCCGGTTCCACGGGCAAAAGTGGGGTCGGTTCCTTCGGGAAAAGCGGACTAAGTTCAACAGGAAAAAGTGGTCTATCTTCAACTGGAAAAGGTGGATCTGGATCTTCAGGAAAAAGTGGATTAGACTCAAGTAAAGGCAGTTCAAGCTCGACCAGTAAATTAATTGGCTTGAGCTCCAGTAAAAGCGGATTGAGTTCGACCAGTAAAAGTACGAATCTTATAAGCAAAAGCTCATCGTCTAAAAGCGCTTCTACATTAAGTTTTGGTTCTACTGGGAAAAGCTCTTCAATAATACCAGCTTCACCAAAGAGTTACCCATCTTCTTCGTCATACAATGCCTATGACAAATCCAAAAGTGGAAAACCTTCCTCGTCGTTTGGTATAATATGGATTCCCACAAAAAAGAGCAATAAGAAAAAGGACCTTGTGTATAACCCTCATAACGATGACCGTCGCCGAGAAAGATCACCGTCATTCTATAAATTGTGAGTTTATTATCTGCTATGCGAAGTTACCTATAATATATTTTGATTGATTTCCGTGCGCAGTGCATTGCCGTTAAGTAATAATGCCTTATTACCTACTTAAGTACTTATATTTAAATATAAATAAGATTGAAAACTTATTTACATATTATGTCTTGGATATTTTTAACGTTTCTTGCATATTTTTTACTTTTTATCGCGATAACCGAAATAAGTAATATAAGAAGGTGTATAACTAGAATTAACTACTTATTATACTTACCTAAGTACTTATTATAACTAGTAAATGAATATACCTACCTACCTGCTATTTGGGCGCCCTTACCAAGCGAAATCAATTATTACCTACCTAGGTACCGGCCTATTGAAAAAGAAAGTAGGTACCTACTTTCTTCTAGGTAGGTACACCTATTAAAAGCTTGATCATTTCTTTCTTTTATCTACTATGACGTCTATTGTTATGTAATTATAACAATAAGGCCTACGCGGAGTCGCTAGTGTAGATGTGAGGTCATGTAAGTATCACCAATGAGAAACAAGCTACTTACTGATATAATATTATTAAGTACCTATATAAATTATGTATTAAAGCTATGGTACCTGGACCTCATAATACATTAGCGCATCTAGCTTTTTTTTATACACGTGGGACCCCCCATTGAATACATACCTACCTAGTTGCACGGTTAAAAAAATATAATTTGTCCATCAGTTGGACAGTTCAGACAAAGCGCGTTATAGTTCGTGGGGTCTCGTGACGTCACTTGTTGCTGATGTCACGCCAATCTTTAGAGGGCTAACTTCATCTATTTACTTAGAGGTAGGTACTAATAGAAAGGGAATATCCGGGAGAGTCACACATACCCCCCAATGGCTGCCCCAGGCCGGGGGGATGCGTAAAGCATTTTCACACCGACAAAAAAAAAGTTACTAATAGAAAAAAGACTAAATATACAGTAGGTATGTATACCTACAATATTTTGTTCATTATCTAACTGGTCAATTTTTAAAAAGTTTCAGTAAGTATGTAGCTAAAATTCATAGTTTATGATCTATTTAAAACTTACCAACATAACATTAATTACAATCTTAGATTACAATAATTGATATCTTAATATTTTTGGACTCGAGTTATTTGGCCCTATAATTTGAACGCACCTATTCTATCTTTTTAAATCTGTCAAGTCAGTACAGTAATGCCAATGTCGCGGAACTACACAAAATTAGCATTGTTTTTCTTATGGTTTTATTTTGGTAGCATGGTAGTAATAACACATAACTTTCCTCCTATAAATTTTGCATTATACTAAATGATATCGTGAAGATAAAGAACTTATTTCAATGTGTAAAGTTTAAATTATTACTTTTGAGTTAAGATACTTTTTTTCCAAACTCCTTTTAAAACTTTATGGTCAATTCCTTTTTTGCAACTATGCAAGAACAAGAAAGCAGCAATTTCGAAACAATCATAAACACATGGCGTCGACTGTCTGGCGAACGAACCGAACCAGCATTAGTAAGGTGTTACTAACGCGACTGTATATGTTTGCTTTTTGAGTTTGTTTACATTACTATCTCAGTTACAAGCGCACGCTGGGTGTCAATTCAAGTAATATGATCTCACCTTGAAACAAGATTCTTGCTGAAGTTGGTTAGAGATTACTGCCGTTTCTCTCATTAATCCTTATTTATATTGCTTTTAAGTATGTCTGGAGACTCCCCTGACCACCAACCGTATAAGAAAAAAGAAGAAGAAGCTGATTTGTTGGTCGCGCCCGAGCGCAAAGCACCCACATCTACTGTGCTAGTTGGAGCTGTTGCGACGTCTGATAAAGCACCCACCGAGAATGTTCCTGCCACCAGTGTGGATGACAAGCAGCAGTTATTACACAGACATGACAGCGAAGACACTAAGGTAAGTCAAACAGATTGGAATTTAGTAGTATTGTATAATGAACACTGTAAATTCAGCATTTGTTTGTAAATTCACTTTATAATCTAACTTGTTTTATTTAATAGGATGCTGGCGGAGACACAAAAGATGAAAAACTTGATGAAGACAAAGACTATTTAGAAAACAATGACAATACTAGGACAATGCCTCTAGAAGACAAGCCTCGAAAGGGCAAAGTTGATGACACGGATAGTGTTTATTTAAGACCTCCACCACCACATAAAGCTCGATCAACTAACAACTCTATTTCTGATGATGAAAGCTGCGGTATGAAGTGCCTTTACTACACTGTACAGTGCTGCGATTGTGTTCTTATGTAAGTTGCCATACTTGTCTATTTAGATTTAATATTATGCTCAAACACAGTGGTAATATTTGAGTATAATTTGTATTCTCTGAATCTCAGTTTATTGGGGTTCCATTACTCACAAGTTATACATTGATTCATGACTTATGAGATTAACAAATCAGCCATTCCAGTTTATTCCATACTTACTGTATTCCTAAATGTTTGTGATAAACAAGATACTTTATTTTTTATATTCATGTTTAATTCCTCAATAAGATCTTTATACTATGAATTAAGTGATATTTAGTGATAGTTTTAATGAAATTAAAGTAGGATCTTCTACATTACACCATTTTGTATGGTGCTGATTTGGTTTATTTTGTAGGTATTACAAACATTGTGAGTGTATAATAGATTTTTACCAGGTCATAAACCTTTATCAGCTTTATTCTTTACATGGTATTTTCTATTGATAGCTATATTTTGTGGGTTATTCTGATGTTGAGCAAGTTGCCTCCTCTGACTCGAGTTTCGACTGTATGTACTAGATTTAGAACTTATTGTAGGTTATATATTTTTGAAAGTGTACACTATTTGTACTGACAACAATAAAGTTGTTTATTGTAATAAATTACAGAAGATTTATTTTGGTTCAATAAATAATAAAACATCTATTTTACCTTTTATTTTATAATGAATCAAACAACCTGTAACAAAAACGCCTTACTATCACATTGGGATATTAGATATTGTAGCTCTGCTACTTAAATCTAGTACCAGCACATACAACCAAATAGTCAGTAATTATTTTTGACAACAAAATATTGAGTCGTGTTATACTTATATATTCTATATTAATTATGAATGCACAAGCACCCTGTTTCATCTATCTTAATGAGACACCAAATATAACCATTAATATCCATTACATTGATACAATAATAATTATAAAACAGTACAACTTGCTAAGATATTTGAATGTTAATACAGTTAAATACAATCACACTAACTATTTATCAGATACAACACGTATTTTATAATTTTAAGCTGTCCGAGATAAGGGCTAAATACACCATAATTCGGTATTTGAATAATCTTTCGTACTATTGGTTACATTACAAAATTTGTGCTTATCTTGAGTAGAGTATTGATTAAAATGTTTTCTTTAATGACAGAAATTAATGAGAAGTATAAATTTCGTTGTGAGAATATAGTACAGTTTTCCAAAATAATGTAAAATGAATAATTTTAAATTGATTCATCATAAATTGTTTAGGTCCTAATAAACATACAAAAAAATAACATTTGGGAAGAATATTACTTAATAATAATATTGTGCCATTTTGTGAAAAGAATGTAAATATAAAACAAAATAAGAACTGTAGCAATTATGACTGTATCCATTTTCTTTATAGATTTATATAGGCCTAAAACGTGAAATAATTGTATATAAGTACCTATTTCGCAGCCATAATTACTAGATCTTGTAATATTTTATCCTTTTATTTAAATGATGACACATGTTGTACAGGTAGAACAAAGTCCATGGCACCGTTCTAGAAAAATCGTTCATCATAATCAAGCCTTAGCTGTAATTTAATTTAAATGTGTAAATAAGCGAATTACATACAAACTTCAGGTGTATTTTTTTGTGAACACGATTATTTTATTTTACTCCCTATTTATGCCAAAACTAGTTTCTTGGTAACTAAATATTTTGATTTCAGGAATGTATCTATTTAAAAAAATATAAATTATTGACTAAATACATAGAATAAATCATTCTGCCGTTCCGGACAGGTTATTTCGGTTTTTTTTTTCTTATACATATTTACAGAAATTAAGTGCTACGCCTTTTTTGGTATAAAATACAATAACTTTTTACTAATAAAACACAACTTTTATTATAAATCAAGCTAGTTAATAAATAAGATTAAAATATAATAAAATATTCACACTAAACCTTAACATAAAATATCAACATGACCGAATAGCTGATTGGTTACTGACTGCAAATAAGCAAATTACAGCGCGTAATGTAGGGTAAACCAGCATGTAGTGCTGTTCAAATTATTGGCACCTTTAAATTTAAGTTACCTAATGCTATTAATACATGATTTTTTGTGTCAAAGTTAGGTTGTTAATCCCAATTGTTTAGATGCCCAAAAAATGCGAGATAAGCACGAGATTATTCTTTTTAGATGTAATTATTTAAGTAAGTACATGTTTTACTTCGGGACTATACAAATTAAAGATGTTATACATCGCAAAATGCCTTTTTAATAATATATTATATTACAAGCGGTTTACATGAAACAACTGCCCAATTTAAGTTTGTCATTAATGTGAGAATTGAATGGGTTAATATCGAAAATAAGTATGATACGCGAAACATTCTCAGTTCATTCCCGTAACTTGAAATCCTCTTTTCAAAATATTGCCTTGGTCCCCAAAAATATGAAATGTAAAGCAATAAGCAATGTCTGGCTGGAGTCGTAAAACATTTTATGGTAAGTGATATAGAATTGTAGCATTGTATACATTCAAGTTTATGAAATACAGATTATTAAATGTGTATACAATTTCAAATATGGAGTCTTCAGTGGTGTAAAAGTGGACCAAATACTTAACAATACTGGTGTGCTAGTCAGTATGAAATATATCGTAGCGCGATGAGCGCTCAAATTTAAGATATATTTCCTTCTGTGTAATATATATTACGCACCATAGCAACTATGATACATTTCATGCTAACTGTACCAGGCTAAAATGTATGACAAGCTATTACAAATGGGTTGTCTAAAATAGCTAAATAGTTCGTATATAACTATTAAAGATACGACGCTACCAATTTTTTAAATAATGTGAGGCGCCGTGTATAGAAAATCCGCTAGATGCACTACCTACTATTAGACGTCTCTCTCTCTTTTGTGTGTGTGTGTGTGTGTGTGTGTGTGTGTGTGTGTGTGTGTGTGTGTGTGTGCGTGGTTGTGTCTGTCTGTCTGTCTGTCTCTCGCATCGTAGCTCCCGAACGGATGTACTTAGATCCCTAATATTAAGTTGCTATTATTTTCCTTTTTAGGGTTACAAAATGATCTAGAGGATTATTTACATGCGGTAGCCCCAATTGACTACATCCTCGGCCTCGTACAGCCGAAATAAAACTATTTTATAGTTACGTAGCGAACAAAGATACCGTTTGCTTCACAAGTTTAACCAAGTTTGCTAAAGGGCGTACGTAGTTAAATTATTTCGATCCTTACAAAAGGGTTTACAGTAAGGGTAAGGGTTTACAATTGTAATAACAACTCGATAGTTGGCAATTAATAGATTGTCATATAAAACGTCACTCTCATCAGTTGTCACACTATAAAACCTTGTTTAATCTTAAAGGCCTAATAACTCGTAGAACAATACGATTATAAACCTTAAGGACGCGCTATGTTTCATTACAAGACCCTTTAGATTAGAACACATTGAAATAATGTAGCGTAAAATTGAGCTATGAATTAAAATGCGTAGCGGTAATAACGATATCATTGGCTACGTGTATGCAATCGGATCAACTCGGAATGATCTGGCAATAGTATCTATAATGATCTCTATAGTGAGTCAAAAATCCCCTAGACATCATATTGACCAAGTCCTAGATGCAAAGATTCACCAATGATAGACTAGGGACTAGAGTTACCAGATCTAATGACCCTATCAGTAGGTATAATGAAACAATTTTTCGACTTTGGTCGGGAGAAACAAACGTTGCCGTTCCGACACCCGGTTGCCACTCCGAGACGTTAAAAAAGTTCTGCTTGACGAAAAATTAATATTATTTTAGAAAATGAAGTAGTTTTAGTCGTAAGTCCCTCCCATACAAAAAATCTGAAGAAAACCGACCATCTGGGAATCCTATTGGAGACAAGTTTGCTTGTAATTGGACCTTGATAGCCAGGCATCATTTAAGACCAGGGATATCTAGCGAATTATTGACTCACGTTACTCGATTATTGTTGAAATAAGGCCGTCTAATATTATACTAAGCCTTATGTATTGGCAGGGGATGAGCTTCTGTATTAAATACGTATTTATTAAGATCTATTAGTAGCCTGTCGTCACTGAATAGTAGATAAAGGTACTTTAATGTCTCCGATAGGAAGAATGACTCCATCATGTCTCTCTGGACCGGCTTCTCGGATTTCACGTTGGCAAGTGATGTGTATCCGTTTGGTACTTTCGCGTACTTTTCGAAACCCTGAAATAAGAAGATAACGTCATTAACATTTTCACAAAAGGTTAGAGAGAGTTAGAGTGATTATTTTGTGTTACACTATCTAAGTAAGAAACTGACTATTGTACTATTAGCAAATCAATAAATGTTTTAGTAACCCTAATATAATTAACTAGCTTAACTGTTCGAATTTTAACAATATTTTTATCTGCTAAATAAGTGACGATTGCCATCTTACTTGCACAATTATTGTGAAATTGGTCTCATCAATAACATAACTAACTACGAATATTATCATATCATAATAGAATATTGCTAAAATTTAAATGTTCCACAGATAAATAAAAAATATGATTTTTTGTAATGGCAATTATTATATAGTTTTTTAACTGGCAACAAAATTGTCCGCCTACCTGGAATATCTGCCAGCCCCAATCTTGGTAAGTAGTGTTGCCAGTTATTTGGTACATGTACCACAGACTCTCGACGAACTCCGGCCTCAGCAAACTATGAGCGTCCGCTGTTTTAGTATACATATCGTCAGTGGTACTCGCCTGTAAAACATATCACCAATTATAAATATAATAATAATGAAATAAAGAGGAAATGTTTGTTTATATAATATAGCTATAGAATATTTCGAAAAAAAAATAAGGATTCCGTGCGAAGACAGGGCGGGGCGCTAGTATTAAATAGAAGCTAATGATATTAGGTCTAAATACCCTATAAGTCCCGCTATTTTTTCTAAACTTGTGTTTGTACAAATATCAATACATAATATTAAATTAATAGTATGAAAGCATCGAAACTATCGAATTTCGAATGATAAATCGTAGTAAATATTTATAAGTGTTAATCAACTGCTTAAAAATGAACCGAATAAGTTTCCTTCATTATTTGTAACTATATTTATAAACTTTAATGTGTAATAGTGTACCAGATTAATATTTACATAAAGTATTAACTTAGGTATGTACTTAAACAAACATTATTGTGCATAATAATCTGGTCATTTCTACCTACCCTAATCAAAATGTAGGGAAACATAATAAACAAAATTACCAGGTTATAGTGAGTAATCTCTGGCGCCAAAAACGTGGGATGAGCAGCGTATGTCAAGTAGCAGGTGTATAGAAGCTCTTCAGCCATCGTCATGTGCCAGTCCGGCAGACCGTTAGCGTGACCCAGGGCCAGCGTCCCAGGCAGGAAACAGGTTAGATGGTCCATTTTAGGGTTAAAAGCCTGAAATATTTAAACTTAATAATTTTCTGCTACTGATTTTAATACAATTGATCCATTGGCGACTGAGACAATATGTTGAAGACTGTTAGACTATCTTAAACTCTGATCATAGTATGTTTTCTAAAAACATCATAAAATCAATATAAACGCGAGTTAAATCCGTTAGTCGTTTTTTTTAAAAACAGAATTGGCCATATTGGTCCATACGTTGTATCTCGTTGTCTCCATACGTTCTATCTATATATTATATAGATAGAGGATTTTTATAAATTCACCCTTTAAGATGGTTAAGCGGGGTTACATCAAGCGTAGACGAAGTCGAGGGCCGAAGTTAGTTAATAATAATACTGTCTCAAAATGTTCTATGCTACTTTATATAACTTGGATATCGGCTGGTTAAAAGTAGCATAAAATTGTTTAAAAAAAAAATTATATAAACTTAGTGAATAATTACAAGTAATTTTGACTCTTAATTTTTCTTCAACGTGTATTGTATAATATATAACCCTCTATAAGTTATTTTGTGTGTTTTGTATGGATGTACGTGTTTCTTTACCTCAGATCCAGCTGATAGCTCGCCGATAAACAGGTACTTATTTGGAGAAGATCTTTTAGCTAAGTAAGTCCTGACACCCTCGATGGCAGTCATATAGTCGTCCAATAAACTGAAAAACAAAAGTTTTGAGCAAAATTTCAATCATAATAATATAAAAATTCACATCACAGTGTATTGAATATTAAACAAATTCAACTAAAAATGTATTATGGGCCAGATTTCTGATAGGTAACGAGGAAACACGAGAAGTAAACAAATATATTGCACACGACACGATTAGAGGTCATTATACTTTACAAAACGGGACTAAATTGCTTAATGAGGGCCACCGCGTGTCAGAAATCTATTCTAGCTGTCATGTTCCACCAATGAAAGGCAAGCTACTGGCCTGTGATTGGTGGTACATGACAACTGGACCTCATTCTACACTAGCGCATCTAGCGGATTTCTGACACGCGGTGGCCCTCATTAAATGATTAAGCTAAAACTGACGTTTCAGGTGCGACGTTGCAACAGTGGTCGCGGGGGAAAATACCGGAGTTAATTTAATTATTAATTTACATAACTACTTCGCTTTTTTGTATTATAGAAGTACAATAGCGCACACCTAGATCTGAATAGAGCTAACTCAAAAATACAAAGTTTTGAGTTATGAACACCGTCGAGTTACTTACAGCAAGACCTACCTACCAATGAAACAGATTTAAGTTAACTCTTCTAGCTTTATATAAAAACATAAATCTATACAGAAAACTCTACATGACATATTCATCAGTTTTTTCCCTTTCTTGAAAAAATAACTTATGAATTTGTTCCTTTAATATATATAATCGTCACAGTTTAAATCATCAAGTATATAAATAAAGGTCACCCATTCGATATCATTCTATGGTTTAAAACTGTTGCTATTTAAGTGACTAGGTCATGTCTTAAATGAACAAACTGACCTTTAGACTAGTATAAATTGGTCCTTAAAAGGTATGGCCGTTCTTTAAATTAACAACATCAATTAAATATTTCGCTTGGACAAATTGTAGTATATTTTAATTTATATAACGCAGTAGGCATAGCACAAAGATTATCGCGAGCATAATTTTTTTTATACATATTATTGAAGTAAAATGTATATTACTCGAATATATTACATATTATTTCATACAGTTCGAGATATGAACCTAGATGTCTATATAACATAATTATATATCCGAATTATATAAAAATTAACTATGTAGTCTAATTAAACATGTTCGCAATAAAGATTATTACTGTAAAAACTGAAATGGATCCTCAAAATGATAAAGTAATTGTCGTTCCTTAAAATATAATTAACTATATTATACTATTTAGTAAGGCTTGCAAGCCTCCTCTGAGAATGCTAGTCACCCGTCTGGTTTTGCAGTAAGCGTCCATTAGCTGGCCACCTGCGCTTCATAATTCAGTTCTAAAAAAAAAACTATTTATTTGTTTTCACTTACTAGTTAATTGTTTTTCCAGTCTGGAGCCATTGTTTCAGTAAATATTCGTAGTAGCTGTCACCGCGCGCCCCCAGCGTTATAGTGGCGTGCGGCAGGAATTGGCCAGTGTGAGGGTTGATGAATATTGGCACAAGACCATGTTTCTTTGGCAGTTGGTGGATTTTTTCTGACACGGCCGCTGCAGCATCCTAAGATATTTAGAAATATAAGAAATATATGAAAAAAATGTTTCCTCACATTTTCGAAAAAAAGCAATGTTTCATACCAACTTTTACCCCCAATAGGAGTTGGATCATTTCGTGTTATAGTTTTTTATAAGAACTTCGAACAGTATACAAATATCACTGTTTTTAAAAATGATACAGATAAGAGGCTTAGGTAGTCATTCCAAATAAATTCTTAGCGTCTCCCGAACCTGGAAACCTTACCTAAATAATTTATTTCGGTTTAAAGCATGAAATATATATTATTTTTTTCATATTTAATCATTTGACTGAAGGACTAAATAAAATTTCCTTTGGTTTATCCTATCATACCCATCAAGTTTTCTAAGCGTCGAGTTTTAAAAGAGATTCATGCAATATTTTATCCAAAGGAAAATTAATTCATTTTTGAGCATGTAGAAAAATCAATCTCGGCATTGATATTGGTCAGTCAAATTTTTCTTGTATATATTATGGAATCCCGGGTAAGTAAATCCTTACCTCAAACACAGGATTGTTTGTAGATCTGGATAGCTCCCTGAACTCCAGCTGCACCGTGGTGACTTCAGCGGTGGTGCTGTAATGCGACCACTCCGGGGCGTGAGCAGTTCTAGCGCCCAGGTTCACATCGGAATATGGAATACCGGACGGCGAGCCGAAGGCGGCCATCAAACGATCACCTAGGTCTTCCTGAGAAACAACAATATGTGAAATTTCAACTTTTAACGTCTTGTTTGTTAACAGGCATGAGGACCGTTTTTTTTATTTGTCCATCAAGTAGATTGCCAAAAAAATTGTGATACATAAACATTTTTTTCTCAAAGATACCAAAAAAATATAAAAGCTCGGGAGTGGGGGCTCGTGACGTCGAGTTATGGTACAATTTACACCATAACGCGAGGTCACGAACCCCAGTCCAAGTTTTAATACTCTAACTGATGGCAGACTAAATAGAATTTGAGGCAGACGTCATCCCTGTTTATGTGAGGTCGTAGTAGTAGTTAAAAATCTTTGGTGAGCAAACTTATAATGCTTTTGCACCTCAACGTGTATATTTTTTTTTCTAAAAATTCCTCGTGATAAATAAAATATCTAGTAATAAACAGACTACCGCTTGATTTATTTAAACTTACAGGGTTCTCCCTTATAAGAATATAATGGTCGGAAATAATATTATTAAGTGACAAGGGAAACTCTTGTTCTCGATGACTTGAAGGTTGAATATAGTTAGGCGAGCATGACAGATACTCAAAAAAAGTGAAAGTATGAGATAACAAACATACCGCTTTCTTCAAAAACATCTCATCCTGTGTGAAATGGTAGTTGGTGAGTAGAGCTCCCAACACTCTAATGGTGACCTCGAAGAAATTAACATCTTTATTCTTTGAGAACATCAAATCATTCTTGATCCATTCCTTGCCTTCCTCGAATTCTAAAAAAGATGTTGTTGGCATGAGTTATTATAAGGTGAAAAGTTCAATTCATTTCTAATGTAATTAACATTAGTTTTTTGTGTCGGAAAGTATCCACGCGACCTTGCACCAGAACACGCAGTATAGTCATAAGTGATCCGCTAACAAGATGTAAGTCGCTGGAATCCGATGGATGCCACTGCATCCAATCCAATCTATTTCAACTTCATCTAGTATTTGAGGTCCAGAGAGACCTCTGCTAAGGTCCCAGAGATCGGACCCAATGGAATCTGATGACATGATTAATCATGTCCTTACCTTACTTTGACCTTAAGGTACTACACCTTAGTTAGGTCTCTGTTCCCATTGGTCTCTGGACCTCAAGTGCTAGAAAATGTTGAAAAAGATGATATTAATTTGTGGTTAACAATAATTACCCTCAGTGAGTGCCATGATATACGCCGTGTCCAAAGCATCGACGATGGTAAGCCCAAGAGAGAACCAGTCAGAGGGCATCCCTGATAATGGCTTCAAGTTATCATGGCCCCAGGCGTGCTCTTTGTAGCCTTTCCATGCGTGCTTGAAACTTTCCACGACCGCATACTGACGGGCATTTGTCGGACCTGATAAATAGGCATAATATATATTATATTAAAAACTAGTGGTCCCGGCAGACTTCCCGCCCGGCAATGTCGGTTTGACAGTTGTCATTGTTGCGTTTTGTTATACTATTTTTAACAAATCAGCTCAATATTTTTTTCTTTTTTTTTCACTGGAACGTGATAAAAAGTATCCTATGTCCTTCTCCTGGCTCTGAGCTACATCCCCAGCAATTTTCAGCCAAATCGGTTCAGCCGTTCTCGAGTTATAAACGGTGTAACTAACACGACTTTCTTTTATATATATATATAGAATATATAGATATAGATAGATATCACTTTCACATTAAGTAATATTATTAGGTGTGAAATATTCCTTTTATATCTGTATGTAATTTAATATCATATCAATATTCTTTTGCCACATTTTACTTGACAATTCTTTAATATTTCGAAAATATGGTATAAAATATCTACTCATTGGTATGACAAAGACAACGATACCTGTAAATATTGGCCTCTCATTCAGTTCCACTTCGTTTACAGTCTTCTTGGGTTGAACCAATTCCACAACTGGCTCGTTGACTAGAGACAAATTCTTTCCTACTTCCTAAAATTAAAATGTCGCTTAATAACATTAAAATGATTGTTAACTAGTTCATACAGTCAAGGGCAAAAATAAGTATTATGGTATATAATATTACAGAACACAACTATGAAGCGTAGTTTTCATTTCTTTAATACAATTAATTAATAATAAACCAACTTAATATTATTTGTCTAAAAAATATTCTATATGTACTTAAATACCTATATTATACTTATAGAATGTTCAAATCGTAATCATTTCCGGTAACACAAATAGTTTTATGGCCTCGAGTTACAAAACAGGCAAAATACCTACCAACCGAATTTGTCACAACAAAACATTTAAAAAATATTAAATTACACATCTGGTTTATAAAGGAAATAAGCGCAATCGCACAGAAGCTCAGCATTTTTATGAACGTGTAATCTAATATTTTGCTATTAAAACTGTTATCGAAAAATAGCAGCTACTACCAAATCTATATAAATCAAAATGAATCACCGAAATGTATATTGCGATTCCGATAGACTGCACAAAATTGGATAAATCTTATTAAAATCAGGTAGTAGGTATAGGGGACTAACCCTCGTTCAAATTCCAATTCTAAATCCATCAGATCTGATGCCATGTGACAGATGCTTATGCAAAAGTTATTAAAATCTTTAATAATAATATACTAATGAACAGTACCCTAATTAATAATAATATGTAAATACAACTATGTAATATATATAAAAAGCTTACCAATGGAACTTTCACTTCGCTTGTTGTCTTTTTCTCATGTTTAGCACTCTTTGCTGAATATAACAATACTACAACAGTGACAGATATAATAAGCACTGCATATACAATAGACCTTTGCAACCGCGATAGACGGTTCCATCTCTGCAACAAACAATGAGCCGATACAAACATGCTACTAGAAACAATATGTTGTTAGAACTAGTATATTATTGTGAATAGTATTGTATATAATATGAATAGTAAATTTCCATGTTCATTGACTTTATTTGTATAATGTATAATGCAACTGTTACAATGACTTTAGCTACAATTTGCTTGTCTCTTTTACAATATGGAGAAAATATGATATATATACGTATTTCATTATAATTAAAGAAAGAAGACAACTATGTTTTTGCATTGATATACAGTTAAATATTACGCACACTTGCAAAGCAGTTTTTCATACATAGTCATACGAAATTTTAAGTTGATGAAGTATTTGAAAGTAAGTAAGCATTGTAAATTTCGCAATACATAAAATTTTATAATGATTTGTAGAGATGGTAAATTTAACATTATTGATTTAAAAAAAGAAGCTTGTGTTAATAAGACTATGACCATCTTAAATTTTAGGACAATTGAAAATTGTTTAAAATTATTTAGCAATGGAATTAAGCAGTATAAAATACAGTTTTATTTTATATGGTTGCTAGGACCTAAGAATTAATTAGTAGAACTAGGTATGTGTATAATTACTAAAATTATTTGGATCTGGATTAGGAAAGTAATACATGAATGATATGTGGTGCATTTGCAGAACCTTGAATTAAAACAAGATCTCTATTACAGGACTTACGTTGCATACTTTTAAATATTCTCTCATTTATACTAATATAATAAAGAGGAAAGATTTGTTTGTTTGTATAGAATAGGCTCCAAAATCACTGGACCAATTAGAAAATTTCATTCATTGTTGGGAATCTACACTATTCCTGAGTGACATGAGGTATAGAATTTTTAGAAAAAAATTGTGGTCCGTTCAAAGCTGGGACGGGCTGCTAGTACCAGTTAAATCAGTTAAAATTTTGAATTAGAAATATAAGATCTATTGGAAGTACCAACTCTTACAATACAAATCAAAAGAAATATTATGTTGTTAGGTGCAAGATAAGCCATTACAATGTTCAAATAAAGTGAATACTCACATCAAATGAGAAATATTTTTTCCATGGAGCACACATAATTAATAATTTTGAAGCTGTTCCTCTTACCACTAACACCGATAGAATGATTCTTAGTAAAGTCAATCACTTAAAAGTTATTTTAGTACAAGTATAAATACACATTTTATCTAAATGGTTGCTTATACACAAAGTATTCATACGTAATCTGACAAGATGACCCGAGGTATTACAGAAACGATAATATCATAAAGTAAACAATTCCATTCATAATGCAATTTTAAAATCTGCTATTGAGCAGTGCAGAATGCAAACAATTCCACTTGAACGTTAGTCTACAATAGTTTTTCTTAAAGATTTCTTGACACAGATTTAAACTAAACAAGAACATCTAGATTACAATCTCTATGTGCATTTCCTGTTTGGCATATTTATCAGGGTAGCGTGGGTTGTCTCAATTGTTAGAATGCTGTGTTCATATAAGTACAATAAATATTTATTTCAAAGTAACAAAGAAGCTTAGCTATTCATTCTGGTGTGTTCATTTTTTATTATTTTAGCTTTGAATATCAATCAAGAAACATAATGATTTATTAAAATTTCAGTATCAGTGATAAATGATGAATAATTTGAAAATGTATAATGCAAATTTTTGTAATAACTCTTTGATTTTGGTTACTTAATTCATAAAAATCTCTTACCCTTATAATTTTCCTATGGGATATTGATTGAGTGTGGTCAGATATAAGAATAGATGTATCTATTTTGGGATTCCATTTCTGTAAGCCGCTTTGAAGAGCTGTTGTCTGTTCTCCAACACTCACGTCGATCTGAGTCTCAGCACCAGACTCTTTCATTATTGTTTACTTATAAAATCACACCATACTTTTACGAACTAATTCTAAAAAATAAATAATTCTTTAGTAATTAAACATAAGAACATGTATCATACATCTCACTGTGTAAATATTATTTAATTACTTATAGGTTCCACGTCTGCAAAACCGGCACGATTGCCATTTTCTAATACATTTTTGGTTTTTCATCCGTTTGTCGATTCAATTCTTTTGGTTTCAATGACAGATAGCTTTTTTCTAGATTAGGCAAAGGACGTAGCATAAATCAGCCATATTGTCTATACTCCAGCTGTTCACTAAGTGGAGCCTTACTATAACACACTTGGAAGTTCTTTTTGTGGCCGCAATATTATACATATAATAATAATATTAATTTTCATTTCAATAAATTATGAAACTGTAGTTACATTTCATGTAGGTAGGTAATTATTTTTGAACAGTGACAAAAACTTAATTATTTCTGGCTGAAAATATTGTTTGACAAATGTTTTACGTCATAAACACCTAAAGATTCTTTAATAAATACCTACAGTGATCGTTTTTGAAAATTTAATACTTTGCTAACTATATCGTACATGTTTTTAATAATAAACTTTGTTTATTGTTTATAACTCAATCATTTTTACTTGTTATTAATGCCTCAGTCCCAGTTCTGGCCATACGCAAAAAATATAAAGACCATTGAAGATGGTAACTCACATGGGGAATCTTCAGTTTTGGTACGAACACAAAATAATCGTCGTAATTATAATATATTATATTTAACAGGTATAGGTATATGATAAAACACGTAATAAAATTAAGTTTCTAAATATACCTACCTACTTGAACACAGCAAAGGCAGTTGGGCGATATGGAAGGGGAAGTCAAGGAAATACAGATGGAGTTAGCGGCAATCAAAAAAGATCGCCTGGATATAGTAAATAGGAAACAGAAAAAAATTACAGGAGTGGTGAGAGAAATAATATTTTGATTCATTCATTGCAACAAGGTACCTACTTAGTTAGCTAGGTACCAAACTGAAAAAAATAATAATGTCTATTATCTATAGGTAGGTATTCTAGCTGCATAATAATTATATTAAATATAGATAGACCGACAACATTATATTGCCAACGAGGTTAGGTAGGTAGTTATATATGTATATTCATTCATAAAGGATATTTAAGTATGGTTGGCCTGATAAAAGGACTCAATAAAATAATATAGGTAATGTAAAAGTTGGTTCAACAAGTAGGTAATAAATTTAAAGGTGTGTTATCATTTTTATAAGCAAGATAATATGGCAGCACTGCTTTTTAAAGTACTTTAGGGATCTTGTTTTGGAGCGTAGTGAAACAAGTATTCGTTGAATATGGAATGTTTTATTTACAAAGAGTTTTGAGCAATGTTGTCATTTTCAAAACTGTCGAGATGGATTCTCTTTTTTCTGCATACATATAGAATTATAATAGATAACGGTGAGCAGGATAGCACTATACGTGTAAGCACCAGAAAAATGAGAGAGCTATAATAATTATTATTGATGCTATACCTACCATGAAATGTACCTACCAAGTTTCAGGTAAAATTTTTCGTGTTCATTATACAAACATCTGACCCTCGCAAGGTTCAACGTCAACCCTGTTACCTCAGGCTTCTTAGCGGACCAAGCCAACAGATCAACAAACGTTTAGGATTAAATCTTAATAAATAATGTTATTACAGATGCCAGATTCTGGAGACATTGTTAAGAGCTGTGGAAATGTTGATGCTAGTCTTAGATTTACCGAGGTAATCTGTAAGTTTATTTAGTCTGCCTGAAAGTACCTATTTACTTGAGTAGGACCAAAATTACACAGATTATACAAATTGATCAATAGGTACTACTTAAGTATTGACCACACACCACTGACTTGCTAGTTGTACCTGCCTAAACAAATAAAAAATCTTACAAACATTTGCCCACATTTCGTTTCTTGAATGTTAGATTTAAATGTGCGTGGACTTTAATAGTAGGTATCCTTATATCAGATTGGAAAATTGCGTGAAGAGCTGGTCACGGCGAAGAATGCGGCTGAAGAAGAAAAAAGGCAGAGAGAAAAATACGAAGAAAAACTAAAAGATTTAGAACAAAAACTGAACAGTCTGTGCTCCTCGGATATTGTTGCCGAATACAAGGTAGGTTAGGTAGGTAACAGACAGGCTATTATAAAAACTGAACATCCAAGCGTGTTTAACTACATACTATTAATGAATTACATACCACTTATGATGTCTACCTATTGATATGAAACATGCGCTTACGTTGAGTTTATGCTGGCGTTTCGTAAAAGACTGAATTGATGATAGTCCAATCATTTCTTACATTAGTTCTATGTAATATTTTGGTACCTAATTAAGTAGGTAAGGTAGTAGTAGTATTATTATAAAGCTATGTGTTTTTGTCTATTAGTATAGACAAGTACCAACCTACCGACGTTAGTTCAATCTGTTACAGTTGCTTAAATGTTTCAAGTTATTTTTCAATTTCACAGGAGTCTCGACTTCATTCCTGTGAAGAGAAGGCGTCCTTGAAATCACAATTAAGGGACGCAAATGAGGAACTGGAAGAGTTAAAGTTTACGATAGCTGAGAAATCAGAACAGTTGCAGGAATATAGGATGAGGGTTAGTTTTTTATTTAAATAATTTAT
Source organism: Polylopha cassiicola (assembly GCA_038024825.1). Taxonomy (NCBI): domain Eukaryota; kingdom Metazoa; phylum Arthropoda; class Insecta; order Lepidoptera; family Tortricidae; genus Polylopha; species Polylopha cassiicola. The sequence continues at coordinate 17,023,019 of CP149045.1, read as the reverse complement.
TAGTAAGTAAATAGATCTAAAATACAGACACACAGAAACACAGAACACGTCAGATGAGTAAATATACTAGCACTTTGGTAAGACCATAGTAATTTATTTTTTTATTGTAAGTATCCAACTTTAATAATTAAACATTTATTTTATAAATATGGTTGTAGTCGCCACCATGGATAGATACAAAGGTGTAGCTACCTAGTTGGCAATAGTTACATTACATTTACGCTAGTAGGTAATGCGTTACTTACCTACAAAAAATATTATCCGAATTAAATCTAGTGGTTTAACGAATACATGGATTCTATATGGAATTGAACAAAGAATGTAGTACCCACCGTAGTAAAGACTTAGGTATAATTCGATTTATAAATCACATTTTCATTTTCAACCAAGTCATATTATAAAATTAAATTATTCTACCATTTCTTTCTGCAAAAAAGATTTAAATTCAATCCTGCAGCGGTCTTCAATTGAGGCTCTATTTTCTCGGCTAATGCAACAAATTGCAATATCGAGGTAGCTCGTATTTCAGGCGCTTACATTTTCAATACCTACTTAGAGAAAGAAAAGGGATTCTTGTTATATTAAAGGACGGCTCATTCAATTTATGATCTTGAATTTTTGGATTGATCGTTTTCCCGCATAGCAGAAGAACTGAAATTGAAATTATTGGAAAACTGAGGGACAAATAAAAAACATTTGCAACACACAAATTGGATTTCGTATCTGACAAACACTTAATGTTCACATGTCGATATGGTAGGTAACTGACAGGACGACGTCTGCCGGGACCGCTAGTACCTACCTACATTCGTTAAATAAAGTCGGGTTTGTTACACCATTTATAACTGAAGAACGGGGGAATGACTATTAATAGGTAGGTATATCTGAAATATAAAACATATCTGATCAATTTATAATTATTATGGTACCTACCTACGACCGCTTAATGTAATAATGCTGGGACCAAATTTATCATAAAGTAATAAGAAAGTATAAACGGGATTTCTATAAAATTGTTTTTTCATAACCGTTGGTGATTAGCTAATTATCCCAACCGAGTCACGATGTTTTTTTTCATCGTTAAGGTGGCATGTGTAACCTAAAAGTAAAATATTTTTATAGTTATTAATTTGAGTAACAAAGTATACGTAGGTATATACTTTGTTAGTAGTAGGTACTCTATTTTCTGCTTAATTTTATAGTCCATTGTCGTTGTTAAGATAAATTTATCAAGTTACATTTTTAGGATATTGGATTTATGTATATGACTGGATAATTTATTTCTTAATAAGTTAAGTATTTGGATGTTTTAGTTTGCTAGAAAAGCGGTATTTAGCTTGCATGTAAAATCATGTCGCTAATATTTATTCCAGTACCTCCAAGCTCAGCAACAATTAGAAGAAACCAAGAGACAAGTGGACGTTATAGAATTCGATAACAAGCAGGTTTCGGATCAGATTCAAATAGAAATTCAGAAAATGAAGGTTTGTTATTACTTTCTTACCTACTTAACTAAATATTATTATGCACATAGGTACCTACTAATTTTTCCTACATATTATATTATAGCAATTCCTCTTATATTATCTTTTAATGGGTGAGTTTACAAGGCGTCTTGTTTCTTGCAATTTTTTGCAATCTTATTTCTCAAGTAGGTACTTACCTGCATATATGAGATCTTACGCTACGCTACTCAATCGTATTAAAGCATCAAAATGAAACTCATTTTGTGATCCAGCGAGGCTATGATGAATTGTCGAGTCAACATCTCGTCATGTCGATATCGTCTTATTCTCGCGATGATCTGTCAAAAATCAACGTTGTCGACAACGAGAAATCTCGTCACGTCGATGTCGTCTCTTATTTCTACATGTCGATAACAAAATAATATCGTAACGACGAACCTTTTGCTTGCTAGTTCATAATAGGCTCGCTGAACGGCCAGCATTATTTCGCAGTTATTTTTTTTTATTTCTATGTATCCTATTTTTATTTAAATTTGCTCGATATTCTATTTAAATAACTGTTAACTATTTCCACTGTCCCAAGGGACTTACAATCGATTTTATAGAGTGAGGTCCACTACTCGATGCAAATCAAATCGCTAAGGTTTTCTAATCAGTTAAATAGTATGATTAAATAGATGAACATAAGTGAATAGGTACATTTAATACATCCAACACTTGGGTATAGATGCTTGTGGTCATCACACTAACATCTGCCTCTAGTAGGATTCGAACCCCCAAAGTCCGGTTTTGTAGTCAGGGGCTCTAAACACTAGACCAACAGGCTGTCAAATATGTAGGTGGCTTCTCAAAAAAATATAGGTACCTACCTGGATTATACAACAACAAAGTATTTTTTTGTTTCGACAAAATTTAAAAAAAATACCTGTTTGATTGGTATTAAGATTACCAGAAATGAGTCATTTAACTAAACATTCAAATAAAATACCTACCTAGGTTAAAATAGTCACTTTGAAACATGTATAGCAGTCAATATGAGTTCATTGACAATTGTGAAATTTATTAGGTACATGACCCTTGTGTTTGTTTTCGATAATGACTCGAACACAAACTTAAACATTTTCCTGTTTAGTTAGTTTATTGTAAATAAAAGACTTTATATACCTATCGCACACCTAGATCTAAAGAGAGCTAACGCAAAAACTTTAAGTTTTGAATTATGCACACTGTTAAATTCCTTACGGCACGACCTACCTACCACTAAAACAGATTTAAGCTAATTCTTCTAGCATAAATCTGTTCACGTATTTGTATAAGTACGCAAACGCAGGATTTCTATATACATACCAATTATTCTTTTCCGTCCCCTGAAAAAAATACTTTTTTAAGTTAGCTCTCTTTAGATCTGGGTGTGCGATATGTATTTCATTCATGTCCATAAATTTATCTTGCGTGACCTTTCTTTAAAATACCTTAATGTGCAGTATCAGACTTTGCATTAATTAATTATAAATTCACAAAACATCACATGATTCGAATCACATGACACTTAAAACATATTTTGGATTTGTAGGTAGGTAACCTACGTAAGTGCTTAGATACACATTCCGGTTAATGTTATTAGTCTGACCACGATCAATCTAGGTACTATCCAGTAGAGATATATTTGATACTCTGAATACAGAAAGACTTTGAGTTTACTTGTATAAACGAATCCATGATTTTTTTCTGATTCAGTATAGGTATACCTACAAACAAAGATTAGATTACTTTGAAAGTTTCAGCATGGTACGTGTAAGTTAAAATATTAAAGTCTAGCTAAGTTTATCTTGGACGCAATAGGTATGGCATGGCGATTGTTTTTTCCGTCAAGTTGATTTTCAAAAATTATTGGACACGTATTTTTCAAGCAAACAAAAAATGAAAAAAATAAAACTTCTAAGGGAGTGTGAGCTCGTGACGTCACGTTATGGTACAATTTATACCTTAACGTGACTCTCGACATTTTGACGCGGCTATCTTTGTCATTTATTCTTTGATTGAGAAAAAAATACATAGGAGTCCAAAAATTTTAATAATATAACTGACGGACTAATTTAGGTTTTGTTTTTTAACTCAGTCGGTTAGGTACCTATCCTTATTCTAACTGGACTTAAAAAGAGCTTGGGAGTAATTTATTGTAATTTATTTATATATTAGATGCAATTTCAAGAGAAGCTGCAAGAGCTAGCCCCACTGCCTGACTTATTGAAAGGGGCTCAGATCCAGCTGCAAGAAGCTAAACAACTGCAAAAACTGGCCGAAGACAGCTCGCAGCAACTTTCTAATGAACTTCATAGGGTCAAAGAAAAGGTAGAAACCCAATTAACATTATGGTAAAGCTGATGACTAAACTCTATGTAAATTTCCAGTGACATGGCGTATTTCCTAAAGGTCTTGGAAATTTTTCTACATGGACTCTGCATAAAATGTTTATGCATGTAAGCTATTCACACAATTCTCTTGGAAAATCACATAAAACTGTGTTTTTGTCTCCATTTGATACATAAATAGTACCTAAACGACATTCATAATCGAAACTCTAAAAACGTAAACATAAATGACCTAATCACATTCATAATTAGGTATTTTTTTAGTCTGTCCCACGACATTGTACGGGGACAGGTTTATATTTAAATTTTTCCCGCATTTTTAAGTGTTGATACTTTATTTTTCATTCCATAGTTGGTTATAGCTGTTAACAGTTTTAATCACGAAAAATCGGACCGGAGTAAACTCGCTGATGAAAACGTTTTTTTGAAAATTGGATTAGATGAAAAACAAAAAGAAGTAGACTCGTTAACAAAAGAAGTGGAGGAGTACAAGTTAGTAGCAAAAAGTTTTAATCGTAACATAAGTTAACAATAATATCTCTTCTTTATGTCATCGTTTTCTACTGTTTCCCATGTGTGTTTTATTTTCGTAGGCAATAGACTAGACGAAATTCCGTTAGTCAAATTAATAAAAAAAACAATACAATTTAAATATAAAGTAATGAGTCACACACTCTCGAGCTGTTAAAGCACTTATCTTTGTAATGTTTTGTTCAATTGAGGAAAGAAAGACATACGTGTCCAATCCTTTTAAAAATGAATACGCTTGCATTTTGATAACATTTTTTTATGAAAAAACAAACATCTGTACATTACAAATATAGAAGGATTTAAATATGTAGGATTCTGTTTCAGGTCCAACCAATGCCGATTAGAAGAGAAATTATCCCAGGTGGAGACTAGGTTCAAAGAAAAAGCGCTTGAGTGCACACAAGTGCTGAAAGACCTAAATGATTTACGCGCAGAGAGCAGCAGGTCTCTGAACCGATGTAAAGATAGGAATGACTCTATGAGGCGTCATCTCCAGATGCAGGTGTCGGAGCTTGAGAGACAACTCGTGCAGAGTCGTGCGCAATGCAGGGCCTGTCAGAAGGAACGGGATGAGGTTAGGTTAACGTCGCCAAACGTTTTTTTGAACGGGACAGCCCATTTTTGTAATTACGAATCTCGGTGTCTCTGAAATAATCTCTAGGATGCAATGTTGTCTCGTTTCCTAAAAATGGAACACTTTTACACAGTTCAATTTAAAAAAGACTAGCTAATGTATTTTTCTCTAATGCACTTTTTAGCAAAACTTTTTCGAATCAATTTTCATCTATAATATTGTACCTACCTGTTGTATAAAATGTTATTTCGAGGTTATCAAAGTGGTGCATTATTTGTAGGCACTTAATGAGTTGATGATTTTTCCATTGGATCGAAAGGGAATTATCCTCAGAATCGCATGATGATAATCATAGGAAAGTTACTTTGCGTGTAATAGAGGATCTGTTTGATCATTGTTCACAATGCAAATCATTAAAACGATTCCTTATGAATTGACGCCCTTAGTGGCGTTACATCTGTTTTACTTACATAACAAATGCAAGCTTGATATATAGACATAAGTTGCAAAATTGATTGGCGTCGAGGAAACTGTTAGGCTTTTTTTGACAGTCTTGACTACATTAGGTAATTGAACATTGTTTTCTAGGATCTACGTCTACTTCCCCTAATAAACATATTTGCAAATATAATACATTTTAAAAAAGGCATGATTACTGATTTTTTTTCTTGTCACTTAAGTAAATTATCAAAAGAAAAAATTAAACACGTTTAGGTACTGACAAAAAATTAAGTTATGTTTGAATATTAATTGTACCGAGACATGACGTCATGAATATACTCACGAGTACTCAGTCCCTTTTTTTAATTATTTTGTTTAATAGAGAGAAGAAAAAAATATGTGGCCGTTAAATCGCTGCTTTTCTAGAATAGCGTTACAATTTTTTTTCTTTACCCAGTCATCTTCCTATTGTATCAGAATAATATATAGGTATGCTACATTTTATAACGACATTAAAGTACTCGTCGTGCACCGATACAAACTAGCTTATGCCTACCACTTTGTCTGCAAGTTGTAAGCATAAGCTAGTTTGTATCGGTGCTTATTTAATCTCATAACTAAGTCTTGTAAATAGGGTTGATTATGTTTATATCTTTTTTTCAGACTCGCCAACGTGTTCAAGTTCAGATAAACAATTTACAGGAGAATTTTGAACTCGTCGAGATACGACTGCGGGCTATTCAAAGCCAAGTGTCATCCTTAAAAAACAGCTATACGGTCATTCTGGCTGATGAAGACGAGGAATTCAATAAAATAACACCCATATAGCTTTATTTTTTACTCGTTTATTGTATTTGAATACATGTTTTTGTTTCACTGGTGTCTAATTTATTGAATCGGTTTTATGACAAAATGACGCAGACTTAGATCGAGTCCTAGATTATAGTTATTTTAATTAAACGCAAATTAGGATAAAATTCTTCTTAGATTAATCACCTAAGTATTTCTATTAAATTGAAGGTCTCCGTTCACAGTTTAGTTTTGTAATAAGCAATTCATTAAAGAAGTAGGAAACTTATTTTTTTTATTGTAAAGTACCTAGGATGTTATTTGAGTAGGTACGAGTATGCTTTGTAGTCTATTTCGGTGTGGTAATTTTAAATATGATCGAACTTATTTCGTTTACGTGTAAGTTAGGACACACTGACATGTAAACGAAATAAGTCAAAGCAACTGATTTAGACAACTGAATCACAATAATTTCTTTAGCGTTAGTCTATCGTCAGCTCAGCCGAGCTACGGATATGAGAACTGTAAAGTTTTTAAAATGTCAGCAAACAAAATAGGTAAGAGAGGTAAATCCGTTATGGTTGTTTCATTTTAATAACTTAATCATGTTCAAAATGAAGTGTTTAATAAAAAGCTTTGTGTTGAACGTATTTGTACGTAATTTTGTTTGAATAACCTATATTTTTTGGTCTGATTAAGTGGTTCAGATATATTGTAACAAACTTAGATTCTTAAGATACTTAGTAATAAATTAGATTGAATTGTAACTCTAATCTCAGAATAAAAGGCTTTATTATTATTATAAGTGGTTCAAGTCATGAATAAGCGATTTGAGAATTTATTCCGTTTGCAGCAAGGTTTTGCACCACGAGGCAGGAGGCAGTGCCCTTGCTCCGGCCTCTCGGCTCGCTGCCTTGTTTAATGTCAACGCATAACGTCGACCTTTTTATTACTACACGCACGTATTTTGCTTTTTCTTCTTTTTCGGCATAGACTTTGTCTTTATATCAGACCAGTTCTCGCATTAACCACGCACTGTTTTACACAGCTAAACAACCTCACGCCAAGTCTAGATATACCTACTCTAATTGCCATAATTGTTTCAGGAAACACCTTGAAATTGAGAATTCATTAAAGTCGGTTGCGTTTTATAAGATACCTAATTGAATTGTGTTAATGCTGCTTTATTATAAAATGGGTGCTGTGGTTAGCTAAGAGTATAGATTCAGTTAAATTATATTGAACATTTGACAATTTGATTAGGTTAGAAGCGATCAGGGTCCTCGGGGACCGTCGCAAATCTTATTACAGGTGCGCGGGTCGCGGGGCTGGACCCGCCGCCTCTCTTGCAGCTTATTGCTTCCAACTTTTTACTTTTACATTGCCTACCTACTCTACATAGCTACTTATAACAATTCTCCAGTAATAAGTACCTCTCATTTGTTCAAAGCTTCAATCGTAATTCCTAAATGTTATCATAAGTATAAAAATGAAAATACAACATGTGCTCAAACACATTTATTCTGTTTGTTTTTTTCATCAGTTTGGGTGCTCCATTTTTTATTTCTTGTGTTTTTCATTAAATTACAACTTAACTATAATAGTTAAGGACTCGTGAAACGCGCACGGCCTCCGTAAATGGGCAATCGGGAGCTCCATGCGCTTTCCGAGACCCGGGCAATGTCCTCGGCAAAATAAATAATAAAATAAGGTACATATAAAAAGGAAGTCAACGAAGTACCATCCGATGGTTCACTCTCGCACACACGCTCCACACACGTCGTCGGGCACTTTCACACTATAATATCACTAGCTATACAGAAAACGGCGATATATCGACGTATCTCTTTGATGCAAGCTATTGGTAGACTTTTTACTCGAAGTTTGAGCTCTTGAGCTTCTTGACGGCGTTGGTGAGATGCAGCATCTCGGTGTTCAACTGCCAGATCAGAGTCTCCAGCTTGTCTACGGAGTCCAGGACCTCCACGCGCTCCGTGTGGGGGTTGAAGCGGACTTCGAACGGCCGGGACATAGTAGACACCCAGCGCCTGTAAAGAAAGAATATATTATATTGAGCTAACATATTCGTACCTATAAATATTAATAAATGTACATAGTAAAACTAAGTTAATAGGTCTGCTTAAGTTACCTGAACTTTTCTTTGGCATCTTCGAAGCTTTCAGCCACGTAATAGATAGGCTGGTACTCCTGATCTTGGTAAGGTTGGATAGAGGTGGAAGCAGGCTCGAAAGGCCTCAGCTCAGGTTTGTCACTAAGAGCGTGCAAGAGTTCACCGATGGAGGACAGGAGGGCGGCTCCGTATGCCTTCAACTGCTGGTTCTCCTTGCACAAACCGAACTCGACCGTGAACCAATACACCTGATAACAAATTAAAGATAAACGTAAGAATTTTTCAAATAACATCTTAAAGCGGATGAGTACAATTCAATAAGTCTCTACTAACGGTTGATAGCTTTTCGATTTCAGCATCTGAGGCTCCAAGCGAAGCGAGTCCAATCTCTTGAGAGAACTGCGCAAAGCTGGGGTCAGCTAAGAGCGGTATATGTCCAAGAAGCTCGTGAATGCAATCACTGTAACAAAACAGAAATAATCGATCAACTTTATAAGCCGATTTGAACTTAAGGATTGCTAAAAGACACCAGAACCTAGCCGATAGCCATAGTGGACTTTTAACTTAATTTTATGAGTTACTTGCAGCAACCTGAGTGACTACGATTCAATAAAAGTCCTTTGACGATAGTATAACTTTGGTTGAAACATGGTTGACGTAATTTAACTAAAGCGTAGCGGGAAGCGTAACAAGGTTATACTTCCATCACAGGGCCACTAGGCTTCTATTTTAACTCGAGAATTAGATTAAAGTGCTCTAGCTTGTATCAGTGACCGCGTAACTATAAGGTGCAACAATTTGTATTAAAACGCACACCTTTTTGTGGATGAAAAATATCAGAACAGTCATATGGTAATAGAATATTTACCAGGCTAGAATAAAATAGGTAGGTATGTAAATAGGAAGAACCAAATTATCTATTCGGTGTGATCCCATTTACATAACATCTACAAGGATATGTATTGCGTAATATTTTCCGTAAAATGACTCGTCGAGGTAACAGCTGTGAAGGTAATTATAATTTCTAATTCGCATTTATTAACTGTTAATAAACTTTTAAGATATAGCTTGGACATTAAATATGCGATTTCATGGTCAAATGTTTATTGGGCAATATTCATCACACTTTTTGCGATATTATAAGCTATCATGATTAATTTGAACACGTCAAATATAGGCCAATTGGTAAGTCTTCGTTTTTATTATTTTTTTTTCATTACTTTGAACAGACTGAGCTAAATTGACCCCTTCTGCTCTAATGAACTTCTGCAAGCAGTGATCTTGGCCTTGAATTCCATACCTACAAACGTGTTTTAAGGCCAATGAACGGAAAGTGATTTCCGCTAGACTTTATTCTGTTGCAACTATTAGATAATATAACGAAGATAGAATACCTGTCATTAAAAATAAAATTAACTACCTACTGTATTAAAATTATACTTACGGTTCAGGAGTGTGGAAGGGGGAGTTAGCGTGACGAACGTATTGGGTCGATTGGAAGACCCGGAAGGCGAGGGAAGCCAAGAAGTCCCTAGCAGTGAGCAAGCCAGCTGCCGGGCGCAGCGTGAAACCGGTGTGCTTCCGCAAGAAGTTGCTAATGTCATCTAGTTGGGGAATGCGATTCGGGACAAAGATGTCCGCCGCTTGCAACTTGCCAAAGGCGATCTTGTACTCGGTGCAAGCATGCTTAGGCATCAAGTCCAGAACGGTGTTGAATACTCGCATCCAGGTGGCGTTCTCCGCCTCAGTGTAGGAGATGAATGGGATCGGGTCACCATATTTGTAAGCAAATGCGATTTCCGCGATTTCTTTCCTTCGCACTCTATATTCCTTGTCGGCGAAACCGGGATGGTTCATGTCGAGTTCGGGCTCGTATTTAGTCATCAAATGGTTGCAGTTATCAAGATCGGAGGCGTGTCGCGGGAACCAGGGTGTCTTCGATGAGATATTGTTTTCCGACACGAGGTTCACGCCGGCGAAGGCCGTCGACTGTCTAAGAGATCTGATCAGTTGGAGCAAGTTAATACGAGACATGCTGACTTTAATTAGAGCATCAAATTGGATGCCCGACACTTGGGATGGGCGAGTTTCAAGATGCATGACAGAGCCGTGGTAGTTGTCGATGGTCTTGAGGATGCGAGCCAATGAGCCCATGCCATCGCGCATGCGCAACAGCAAAGCGGCTTGTTGGATCGCTTGCTCTGACTCGGGAGATTCGCTAGCTGCGTTCTGCAGGATCACTTCCTCCTCAGTCAGAGTATAGTCTGCAAGACAATGTTACATTAATAACAAAGCATTATAAGTACGTGTATTTGCAAATTGCTTTCCGTTATCATATACCGTTAACTTACCATCATCCTCTTTAGAAGCGTCATCGCCAATATCAGCATCAGCTAAAATAAAAATAAAAAAGAAAAAATATAAAAAAAACAAATAAAATAAATGAAGCATAACAAAATAAACAAAAAATAACAATTACCAAGGTGACCGTTCTTAGTGTCGTCTTGCTGAGTGCCGTCCTCGACAGTTGGAGACTTGTCGTCGGTGCCAATTAGAACATCATCTTGGATAAAATCGGAGTCCAAGCCGGAGTCTTTATTAAAAAAAAAAAACAAATAAAAAAAGGAACAAAAAGTAAAACTAAAGAAAGATAAATAAAAATCATAATTTGGTCGAACTTCTCCATGTCCTGGATATAGGATATTGTTAGATATAGTTACCATTGGCGCGGGCACGAGCCTCCTCAAGCACACTCTGCTTGGTCTGTTTGACAACCAGTGTCTCGAAACGGGCATCGTCTACGAGCGAACGGCGGCGTGATGGATAACCGTTCTGAAACAAAACAAACGTCTAACTTAAACCTTATGTTAGACAGAAAATAAATCTAAACACAGTAACGAATAACTCTCGATATTGGCTAATAAAAATAAAAGCATCAAGTCGAACATGCCCTTAAAACCAATTCACCGTAAATTGACAATAAATATTAATGATGACCAATCTTGAATTGACCACAACCAACAATAATTAAATATATTGAAACTAATACTGATATTATTTATTAGTACGACTTTAATTCTACAGCTAGACCACTCAGCAAAAGGTTTTCTAAAAATAGGTTGATCTCCTAAATCCTTATAAATATAAAGCGGTCACATCGCATTATATTTCATGTGCGAGTAGAAATTGCTTTTACGAAGTTCCTAAGCTTATTTCCTGAGTGCGGGCGGGTGTAAAGTGCTGCCATTACTACGCCCCGGAAACGTCATCTCCCGACAGAAATCTTTCAAAGGAACGCGAGTTTCTGGACCACTGCTCCACAATACAGTAGGGAGGCAATTAAAAGTGTTAACCTCTAAATTCCAACTAAGTTTTAATAGAGACTAAGACTTGGATTTTCTTGAATACTTGAAAATATTGAAATTATAATCATTGCGATTAATTGATCTGCGCAAAGGTATTAGATACCGTGGTGTAAAAAATATATCAAATAAGCGAAATCAGTGCGTTAAGATTACTGTCCCATTACATTGGTATAATGATGGTTCTGGGTATGCTCTCCTGAATAGCACTGTAGCTGATGACGCGGCACGGAGGTAGTGCGGGTATGCGACTCAGACCTAGCATTTTCCACTAGAGTGGCCACGCGACTAACTATGTCAAGGGTTGCGCTTTGCGCTAATCACTCGCGATTGTTACATGCAGCCCTGAAATGCAGCCATTCTTAGGCATAAAAAATAAGTAACATAATTGGGATTTGCGGCACTTCATCTTTGTATTACATCGTTTTGAAACATGCACAACTTCAACATGGTTAAAATCGTCTGTGATACTGTGTATGGGATTAGATATTGTGTTCTATGATTTCTAAACTACTATTGCAATTGTGACGGTTTGTAATACAATCCAATCAGCGCTGTCGATCTACTTGAAACTGCGGAAACAACAGCATAATTGTATTGTACGACCTAAGGTCCGCCTAAATGGAGCGCGCTGGATTCGGAATCCGGTGGATAGCCTTGGTGTGTCCGAGTGGCCACTTCACCATTCCAATCGGTCGACGGGTAATTAAACCGAGCTAGAGAGTGCCCGGACCTGTGTTCGTCCAACATCCTATCAACAGAAATATACCCTGTATACCTTGCCACCTAACTCTCCACTCCGACCCTTCACACATCGCATCAATCATTTTCCAGTTTCTCTATTTGACGATATCACGAGCATATTCGAAATTCAATTTATGAAAAACTACTTCTCCCGTTTTGCGTAGTTTTGTGAACGGTTTATACGATAATTAGAACGAGTTTGATAAGTAATTCGATATTCGTAACATTAAATGATCTCGCTTAAAATTGTTTGTATTTAAGTGTTTGCAGATGATTTTGACCGCAGCAAGGAACCTCTAGTTGGTCAAGGGCGTGTTCGGTGACCTCGAATCTGCTGTAAACATTGATCTCATACTTCACGGTAGCTAGGTAAGGCACTTTGTGCATTGCGTGACGATATTTTAAATCATTAACTACGAAACAGAAACAGACTGCGAGATAAATTATGAGGTTCGAATTACGTCTGATTCTTTTTTAACAGTTCTTCTGCGGTTTCTTGTTATAGTCTCTCAAAATATTATAAAATGCTTTATCTCTTGCATTATGATTGAATTTTAACGATCTTTACTGATTGCGGTGGAGTCGGTGAGCGTCGCACCTGCCTTGCATTCCGACCTTCGTCGGTCAAGGAAATACAATCGTTCGGACCTATTTGTAAGAAATTACTTATATGTGTTGATTATCGCAGAGCACATGACGGTTTACATTTGACAAATCAATAACAATGTCGCATCGCAGCAGTAAACAACAGACATACTATATTTTGAAATAGTGAATTAATGAGGTAATCAAATCATAAGTATTTGATTGATAAAAACAAAGCAATGACAATTTCGCATAAGCTGTCGTGAGGTAGCGGACCTCGTGTTAACCTATCAATAATAATTACGGTCCATCAGTAATTGCATTGACACAACATCGAAACCGTTACCTCAATCACTGTAACTTACATCGAGGTAACTCGACTCAGCGCCTTGAATATTCACAATGGTAATTAATCTTCTTGCAAACAATGATGAGACTGTTTATCCTATTTTTTCTCAATTAAAAATACGCAATGAATAAAGTATAGTTTCTTACGGAGCGATTTTACAATGTCGCTACGTTTTATGCTACGATGTCTCTTTAATTTGCTCCTAAATCAAACGAGAAGTATTTTATGTAGACATTGAAATTTAAAATCTATGTACTTCACAGATTTGTTGTTGATTAACGAATCGGTCAGCTGGAGCGCTTGAAACAAGGAAAGCCGGCGCACAATAGTCTCAGACGTGCGTGTTAGAGTGTTCTAGTTCCTACGTTTTATTTACATATCTTCCGCTTATTAACAATGACTTATTTAATAATCAAAATATTATTGTTATCTCGGTTATGCAATGTGTCACACGATATTGTGAATTCGTCGTGAAAGCGTATGTGATCTCGCGTAACAGTCACTTGTGTTGGGATAATATTGTTAAACGAGCCCTGGCTATGTTAAGTGTACGAGGCAATAACGATCTTAATGTCTCAGCAAAGTACTCTATACCGGGCCATCGAATTCTCTTTACGTTATTAAACCAACAATTTGCATTGGATGCTTCTGTGATAATGCGGGACAAGCGATAATTATGAAACATTATAACTGTTCTCTTAATTATTTTAGCTTTCTCTTGATTTATTTAAGTTTTGGTGTTTTTAAAGTTCGTACAGTAATAAAAATAATTACATGCAAAGCAAGGATCTATATGGTTAGTAAGTAAGCAATATTATAGGAAATACTCAAACAATAATGTAATAGAATGTAGGTGATGAAGAGAAATTGATAAACATTCCAGAGCCAAACATTATGGCAACAAGTGTGAAAAGTAATAATTGTTTTTGCGCTATGCGTATTTACTTGCGATTAAGCTCTTTTTCGTTAGACCATTTCACCATTACCAAGCTTTTTAAATTAACGTGTTTTACGTTAATTGTTGGTTTATTATTTAGGATATAAAAATGATAATAATATCTATTATATCAAGGATTATTAAATACTAATTTGAATTCTATTATAATAGTTAATTATAGCAAGTAGTGCTCTTAATTCAGGGTTCAGTTAATTAGTGCGTCTGAATCTTGAAAGAAAAACTAACATACAAGCCGTAAACATTGTTATTTTTGGAGGTTACTTAACACTTGTTGTGCATGCAATGTTTTGTTAGTATTCTTTGTTTTTATTGTCGGTCAAAATAAAGGTTTACTTCTAATATTGTACCCACTTTGAACAAGTTTAGAACGACTTTAACTTTCAGCTGAATATTTTCGACCGACTATAAAAACTTAACTTTTGATCCCGTTGGCGCTATGACTGTGAGCCGTCCAGGGTTTCTGGCGTGTTCCTCACCTCGATGCTGTAGGATTTCTTGATGGCGAACATCTCGCGGTTCTTCTGGGCAGCAGCGACAGCCATTTCTATACACTCCACTGGGTTCCTTGTTGCCTGAACTCGGGGTTCACTGCGCGCTTAGCTAGCGAGCGTCTGCGATAGCTTTATGTCTCGACCACGGGCTTTTGCCTGTCTGTCTACGACTTGCGCTGTCGTATTACGATGGCTAACTAGACTTTGCGATTGCAAATAGACCAATGCATGATGACTGTTCGGTTGAACAGTTTAAATAGTGTTAGGCGCTCGCCTCCCACCCCGCGTTGCCTTTCGACGCGCATGCGTCATTTGTCCCCCGCGCGACTGGTGTTGCCGGCGAAGCCTTCAGCCACCCCCGACACCCCTAACAACAGGTATATTCTCATGTGATATTTTTTTTTTTTAGATTTTTCAAAATATTTAATTTTAAGTTTAATATTTTTTGATGCCTCCGCGGTTTTTATATATTGGAATGAACTATAAACGGATTTGTCTCGCGTATTTTATTTTATTGGCTGACGTTTCGGAAACTTTACAGTTCCAATTGCACGACTGAGCTGATAATAGTGTAGACTTTAGCGTAAGATTGCCGTGAGTTAAATCCGTTTATAGTTGTTCCGTTCCAATGATTTAATTTTTTTGATCACAACTTTAATTTATTTATAATATATAAATATATAATATTTATACTTATTTAACTTTATTTCGCATATATTTGTGACAATTCGTGATTTAAGAAATAAATGTGACCAACAGTTCAGTCTTTATTTACTCGTAGAACTAGAGTTTTAATTAAAATATATTCGATAATAATTTCTGATGCCTTCGCAGTTATTACACATTAGGTAGTACCTACTTACTTATGAATACAATAAAAACTACAAAGTTTTCTAAACGTCAGTAAATAAAATAAAATACGCGAGGAAAATCCGTTACAGTTATTTTATTCTTATGTATGTATATGTGAAAATTTAAAAGCAAATATAGGTGATGATTTATATTTCAACGTTAATATCCTAACTGATATTATAAATGCGAAAGTAACTCTGTCTGTCTTTTATTCTCTTTAGCTTTTACGGTAAATGGAATTTGGTACACAAATACTCTAGAGCCTAAGAAAGGACGTAGGCTTCTTTTAATTACGAAAACAGGGTTGTAATGGGTTAAAATGGGGGACGAAATGTTCTTAGAAATTCCAAGCGGACGGAGTCATAGGCAACTAATCCCTACTAATCCCTACTAATATTATAAATGCGAAAGTAACTCTGTCTGTCTGTCTGTCTGTCTGTCTGTTACGCTTTCACGCCAAAACTACTGGACCGATTTAAATGAAATTTGGTACAAAGAAAGTCTAGAGCCTGAGAAAGAACATAGGCTACTTTTTAACCGACTGCAAAAAAGGAGGAGTTCCACGCGGACGAAGTCGCGGGCAGAAGCTAGTGCTTTATAATATTGACTGCAATTGGATTACCTTATTTGAATTTAATAATATGTTCTAACTTTTTACGGGTAGGAGGTACCATTGACGACGGATTAAGCCCGCCCTTAGGGAGAGAGAAGCTTCAGAACGCGATTCATTTCTTTCATTGTATTTAATACTAGCTGTTCGCCCCGGCTTCGCACGAATCCCTTTTTAATAGTCTATGTCGGTCGGGAATAGTGCAGCTTCTGAACAGTGAAAGAATTCAAATCGGTTCAGTCGTTTTGGAGCCGATTCAATCCAAACAAACAAACAAACCTTTCCTCCTTATAATATTAGTATTTTATATAAATCGAATCTAAAGTAGGATCGCTATTATGCACTTTGTTCAAGCGTGAACGTCACATACGAGATTTTTATTAGGACCAAATAAAGAAATAATTAAAATGCTAATGGTAGGAACTTCCAATGCAAAAACGTAGTTCGGACATATTATTATTGCGAATTTTAATTATTTATTTAACTTATGGAAAACCAACAGCTTAAAAAACTGAGATACAAAATTAGAATCCCTACTAATATTATAAATGCGAAAGTAACTCTGTCTGTCTGTTACGCTTTCACGCTTAAACTACTGGACCGATTTAAATGAAATTTGGTACAAAGAAAGTCTGAGGCCTGAGAAAGGACATAGGCTACTTTTTAACCGACTGCAAAAAAGGAGGAGTTCCACGCGGACGAAGTCGCGGACAGAAGCTAGTAGAACATAAAGAAGCCAATCACAGGTTTTCACTAATAGTGACAGAATAATGGTTAGGTAACAGTACCCGCCATCAAAGAGGACCAACAATTAAAATCATAAAAAAAATATTTTCTTTTACTTTTTATACGGAAACTGATATCTAAAAATGTATACACATCTACTTATATTCCTTTGATGTATTGAACTTGACTGAATATTGATATTGTATTGAAATGTTTCGTTTTAGTCAAACTTAACTGCTGAAATTTTAGTTGATAAAGTTAAGTTCACGTGTTACAGATATTCAATCAATATTCATTCAATGTAATCCTTTAAATTGATTTTATATTTGTGAAACATTTTATGAACAATTTAATATCCTGTTCCCTTGCAACACAATAGTCGTGTCAACACACCTCCTGACGGCCCGAGCCGAGGTGCGACCCCCACCTTGGGGGGCCCTCGGGTCGGTCAGGACTAAAAACCCTAAACCCAACCCAGAAGAGTCTCCTCTCAGGAGTTTCGCCACCCGTCCGGTTTTGCAGTGAAGCCCCATTAGCTGGCCAACTGCGCTTCAGTATTCAGTTCGAAAAAAAAAAATAATAACCTTTGTAAGTTTGATATTTCGTCCTCATAGATATTTCTCATTAAGGAGCTTGGAGCGTACGATATTTTTAACCGACACGAAAAAAACGGAGGTTCTCAATTCGACGCGTATATTTTACTGACTTCAAAAATAACAGACGTTTCAACCAAACTAATAGTCGATATAAAAGACAAAATTATTATTTTTCTCTTTTCAGTGCGCTATTGTTTTTTGTTGCCTTTTAGTTTTTTTATCATATAACTACTAATTTAATAATTGGAATCTATAACACATTTGAACTCGCGTATCTTATTTTATTTGCTGACCTTTTCGAAAAACAGTTCCCATATTCCTGTCATTAGCTCAGTCTTGCTACGAATATGGGAACTGTAAAGTTTTGAAATAACCGCGAAGGCAATCGAAATTATTATTAGATCAACATTCAGTTATGGCATTTTCATTTTGATGAAACCGTAAAACTACTTAGGTATACTTACATTGATATTATTGAGTATACCATAAGAGGCACGTACCTACGATATAACTATTCAATAACAGCCATCCTAGTTGGAGTGTGGGCTCAGGTACGTCACATAGTACATGTCGGGAACTACCCATATCCTTTTAAAAATCCTTGCCCGGACCTGACCTCGTGATACGGAAGTGAGTAGATCCATTTTATCAAAACAGTACCTACTGTCGCAGGTAATATGCGGAACAGCCGGCGGTCATTGAATTTATTATTGACTGCCGCTTGTGGAAGTTACTTGGATCCACTGGAAACCTTTTTTTATAGATAAGTGGTCATAGATTCAATCTTAGTAAGCTAAGATAAAGGTGTTCATTCCTATAGAACATTTTTTAACGTCGCCAATTCTTTTGGATTGTTAATCTAACGATAGCGTGGTCGATACATTGGTGACAAAGTGCCAATTTATAGCATGAATTGTATTTATTATTTTTTAAATAGCTACAGGGTAACACAAATGGACTAGTTATTTTATTCTGAATAATAAAATCTTAATACTATCTTAGTACTTGTTACAATGTTGCAAATTGTACGAATTAACAATCATCTTAAGAATTTTGAAAACCTATATTGTACTAGATTTTATCCGCGACTTCGTCCGCGCACTTTTTAACCCCGTTAGAACCTTCTAACGGTGTTAAAATTCACCTGAATCTCAATAAAAAATAGCCCGGAATCGAAATCCTTTGTTATTGGACGCCAGCGTGATACAAAAAACACACCCTCCAAGTTTCAAGCTTTAGGCGACTATCTGTCAGTCATTCAGGACAAAGGATTTCATATAATAAACATAAGATATAAGATAAGTAGTGTGCAGAGAGAACTCATTTTTGAAAATGTATCTACTTAAATAACTACAAAAAATATAAAAGCAAGCACAACGAATATACTGGTGCATAATTGCAGCGTATAATAAAAAGTAGAGTCGATAAACTAGTAATATGTAGTTAGGGTTTAGGCCGGTTTGGTGTGCAATTGACATCGCAGTCTGTTATAAACCTTAAGATTATCACGTGAAGTTATATTTTGTGACTCCTAACCGATGAAGGCTCGACTGGTTATTTTCCTCTTCTACCGCGGGGATAGCCGAGCCTTGGGATTCCCTCAGAACATTTGAATATCTCATTATCAGTCTTTTAACTATTAGTCTGGTTTAGTTACTCTTACATCTATCTCGTCAGTATTTTCCTTCATGTGCGAGGACTTAGTTTTGTTAGTCAGATTATTTTATTATGGATAGTTATTTATTATATTATTATGGTAATATAGATATTTCTTTTGTTGCAAGCGTGTTGCCCGATTGTTGCTTGTTTCTTTTCATTATACAACTGTCTCCTCTTACGGGAGTTGGTAATATTCAATCAGAGAAAAAAGTTGTATGTACCTTTGACCTATGAACATTTTGAAGCATTTTGAAATGACGACTAAAGTTCATTTGGATACCTATAGGGTATTTTAGAATTTTTATTTTAATTTTCTAATAGTTTATCTCAAGAGATTTAGCGTCTCAACAAAATGTGTTTATCGTAGCGTCTTAATGAATGGTGACTTAAGAATATTCTATTAAATAAACGATTTGAAAAGTAAACAGAATATGTGATAACTATGAACAATGCATGTACGTATTTATTATTTAAAAAAATAGTGTTAGGTTTTTTAAAAAGAGAGTGCTTTTGCTATTTGTTATTCCTTTTACTATAATTTAGAATGTATGTAACCAACACGTGTACCTTTGTCCATATGATAGGTAGCCATTTTAATAAGATTTTTCTTAAGAAATTGTCATTTATCGTGTATTCTTAGAGAACGGCTTGCGGTTTTGTACCATCATTGTCATGTGTTATTATTATGTATAGGAAAATTATTTGCAGTTGGAATTTTTTTGACGTATGTACCTACCTACTTAATTTATATCTTCATTTCAATTGCAGCATTTAGAAATCAAAAAGTATATACTATAATTCGTGGGGCTAATGTCTAAGTACGTGAGCAAAATTTACCTAACAATGAATTATCATAAATCATACGAATTTTGGGAAAATCAGTACAAACGTTTCTTCGTCTTGCCATGAGGAAACTTGTTGCCATCGTTTAACATCACACGTAATGTATAAAACCAGTTAAAACTGCGGGTTTTCGAGTTACGCCGCGCCAAACCTATACGGGCTTTGCCCCAAACATAAGGATAAATTAGTAATTTTGAATTAATAGTAGTAAACATACGTAGTCATGATATCATTACTAAAACAAAAACAAATCGTAAAAATCTAAGTGTATAATATACCCAATACAATAATGTTTTATTATTTTATTTAACTATTTCACCTATTAAGGCCTTAAAAAGTTGTTTTCTTAGGAAAGATGTTTGTAGTAAAAAAAGTATTTTTTCTAAGTCTACTCTAAGTTTAAAGCAAAATCGAGCTGCCCGCCAAAACCAATCGAAATTTAAAACATTAATCATTTAGACAGATTTGTAGATTTTATTTCATAACCTATTCTGTAGAATCAAAGCTTAGTCTCCAGATATCGATATTTAGGTAACTCAGGTGTTAACTACCGATGTTAACTTTTTTACATAATAGAAAATTTGCAATTAACAAGACTTATTTAAGCGTTATGAAGGCCGCCATAAGTGTCGGATTATAAATACAGTTTATCAGTTTCAGCTATTTTTAGATTTTTTTGGCGAGTTCTTAAATCATGAGCCCGACTTGTACCTACTTGGCTGATTTTATATAAATACTTATTAATCCGTGATTATAGACAAGAGCAATGACCTGAGTTAGTCTAGAATTTTTGCCCACCTAGATTAAACGCTGCGCTGACACTAAATAATGCAACAAAAAACCATACGATTCAGTGAAAGGCCATGTGACAACTTATGTTCTTATCTAAAGATTTTTTAATGAAGTTATGACGGTCATTCCCACGAAAAGGTGTTCTCAAAACTAAACTCCATCATCATTTTGAAATTTGATTTTGTGGCTACAATTATAATAAAACATGAAAGATTAGGCAAAATTTAATGGGTCTGTGTCATTCTCCATCAAATATACCAAGTAGATCTGAAGTAAAAAATAATTTTAGATTTCTTAAATACGGAGTTTAGGATTAATATGACAGAGCTTAGAAAACCTGTAGGACTTTCATACTAAAATAAAAATGAAACGTTAAAAAACGATAAATCACTTTAATGTTGTACATTAATATCTCATTACATTTGTTATAAAAGCAATGGGACATTTACAAACGAAAAAAAAATTTTTTTTTAAAAACTTCTAAAAATAATAGAAAACGTCAAAATGTGTTAAAATCAAACCGACTAAAATATTAAAAACACTAATCAAAATCACATTTTGTTTTTAATGAAGACACCACAAGCAAAAAAAAACCAAATTGCCTAAACTCCAACAGGAGTTTAGTTGATGGAGCTTAGTGGGAGAAAGCCTTTTTTTATTTTTTATCATGGTTTTCAAAATAGATAAAGTAATAACAGCGTAAGTATTGTAAACATATTAGAAGACTCTATTATATAATAAAAGAACAAGTTTAACGAACACCTAATTAAGAAATAAAATAGCTGAACGGAGTTTATAGGAAATGGAATCCACGTGAATGGAACGTAGGTAAATGCGTTTGTAATTTTGTTCGGCAATGCGTCTCGCGTATCGTTCCTTCTCTAATGCCTAGGCACAGCTAAACACTAGCCAAATAGCCACTAAGGTTGTGCGTAACCTTATGGGTTAGAGTAATATCGAGACTTTTGTATGCGTTGGCGGATTTTGTACGCATGTTTGCTCGCGCACAATATAATTCATACTTAATTAATAAAAACGTTTTAAAGCAGTGTATATTTTTATTTAATTAGTTTAACTAATGAGCTTTAAATAAGAAATACTAAATACGAGCCATTGGTTAAAGTTTATAAAATACAGATGATTTTATACCGAATTCGGGAGTCTGCTCGCTAAATGGAGCTTATGAGAATGGGTTTTAACAATTTTTAAAAAATATTAATAGGGTTCAAATTTATTTAAGGCCTGTTACATCAAATAGAAGAGACCTAGTATTAGCGATAAAAAATAAGAAATGGCCAAAATATCCATACGTTTCATAAATATTTGCTTGTACGATAGAAATTCGCCTCTCCTGAGAATGACCGTAGAGCTTTAGAGAACAAAAAATAAATATGAAATTGAAAAAAAAAAATAATTAGGTAATTTATAATTTTAGACACAGATGGCAGACTGGACCGGCTACAATTTTAATAGAATGCTGCTTGAAATTTTAATAGAATACCTACCTACCTCACTAGGTAGTCACTACTTAACTCAGAAAGAGTCTAATTTTAAACCTTAAAACCTTTAATGGAATAACATATTTTGGTTTGTGTCACTATTCTATTAAACTGGCGTTATTTTTATCAGTGTCGCTTCAGTCTCTTTCCTATAATATTTTCGTAATAACTAGCGTGATTAAAAATAAAATTATCAAATATTAAAAGTCTCTCGAATCCATTATTGGCAGAAATATTAAGTTTTTTTTTAAAAAAACAAAAAGCCATGTGTAGCAAGGGACGACACGCGAAATTTCTTCGTAACTTCTTTGCAAAATAACGTAAGTAACTAGGTAGGTATCCAACATTTTGTGATGATCTAACCAAAGAACGTTGTAAGACTTTTCAGTAAACGACCCCCCTTATGGCATGGAGAAATTTGAGGTCATAAATACTTACTGCACTTGCATAAAGGCATCTATTTACGTATGAAAAATTATTATCAATTAATTAATTATCTTAAAGTGCAGAACAGAAGGTAAAACTTGACGTTGGGACTGGCAAGGTGTTACGTAAGCAGGTACTTTTGCGACATTGAGGATAAATAACGTAATGGTAAAGTTTAACAATCTTGCATATAAATGCAAGAGGGCAATGCACTTTTAAGTCACTACATAGCCCCTTATTTTTGAGATGAGGGTATTCCCTGTTGGAACTAAAAACTTGCGGTGCAGGTAACTCCGACATCTCTGTCTCTATAAATGTTTGCATATTGTTCTATTTGTTTTCATTACGTATTTACTATAATAAAGCGAATTGGCTAATTAGTAACTATGCCTATAACTTCTTACAAATACAATGAATCATTAATAGATAAGTAATTCCCCTTTTTTGTGACAAATTAAATATCAATAATTAAAATTCGTTTTTTTTATTACTTTGTTTATCATGCCTCGTTCGCGAGAAACAATTATAGTTTAATGTTAGGGTTTTTCTTATGAACCATCCGGATCGACGTATGTTGTGCGTTATAAAGGTACTTTATTAAATCTATATTATTGACATGCATCATTAATATGCATAGTTAAATTAACAGACACTTTTCCTCATGAACAAACCTAATATTACATAAACAAAATTTTACCTAATTACGCACGCGCTAATCCAAATTATTTGCTGGCATAAGAATACTAGCTATAAGGTTTTTAATTATACTAGTCTTATAAAGCAACTACTTTTGCCTGTCGTTCACTCAGAAATAGTAATTTTGTTTTCGAAGAAATAAAGGATATATGTTTGACCTGTGTAAGTATAAATGTGTATGTGTAACACCTGACATTACATTATTTTACTTTTTTTAACAGTTGTTTGACAATAAAATTTATAGGTGTTCTAATTTTCGATGACATAAAAGTAGTGCTCGTTCAGTACATATTTAGTACTAGCTTCTGTCCGCACGATTTGTATTTTACACAATAACTTTATAAAATAAAGCTGTAACTATTCTAAAGATAAATAAAAATTCATTGAGTACTTTTTGCGTGAAATAGTAAAATCCTACCTCCATACCTACATTCTTATAAACTTTCGCATTTATAATATAGCAGAACTTCGATGATTTGTAGATGTCATGCTTTCCATGCCCCGCAGTGGTTACCCTCGGATAACATAATTCAGTGTAAAAAAACAATACATAGATGAAATAACTTTTCCAAAGTAAGTAATAATATACTATAACATGTCTCATGATCTCCTAGACCTACTTAGATGTAAACAAGTGATATTGATGGTTGATTTAGCCATATAAAGGTTGCCTTTAGCATGTATATATATATAAATAGGCTTAATAAATAATATTTTGAGGGCTAGTAGAATACAATTGTATCGTATGTCAATACAGACCATATTTATATGATGGCTTTCTGCTTGCGTTCACTTCAATTTTTCTTTTTCGGTTTTGATACCTTTTTATCTCCATTCTAAGCTGAATTTCCAAACTAGTAAGTTGCTAAATTTCAAGTAAACCGCTTGAAGAAATCAAACATTTTGATTCAAAGTTTTACATAAAAAATTTAAATGTACTTAAACATTGATTTTTTTTATAAATCTGTTGGAGAAAGTAAAATTAAGTTTAAGTAATACAAACCTTACCCACTCGATCCGCCTTAAGGGCATGATTTTGTAGTCTCTTCTAAGTACCTAAGCGTCATATAAAAGTTTGAAAACCTAGTTGTTTTTAGTATTACAGTTTTGCCTAATATGTTAAATTATACAAAAACACATAAACATTGCTTCCCTACTCTAATCATATCTTCTATGTATTAGGTTATATATTTCACGACCTATTCTCATGCCTACCATAAATAGGTTTACGAGCAAAATTTCAAGAAAATCGGTCGAGCCGTGTATAACACAAACACCGCGACACTAGATTTTAATATATATCATATACATTTATACATACAAGTTATAGAGGAGGTAGTAATTGATCACTACATAGTATCAGACATATATTTACAAGGTTAATTTATAGATTACCGACATCAATAATTCATAACAGTAATATTAATTTCTTAACCGGCATTATCATTTACACAATCTGTTACAATTATTTTATTTATACAGTTACTAACATCTTAAACATTGAATGTTTCTTTGAATCCTCAGTAATTAGATGGTAGAAAATGATGATTATCTTACTAAGTAACAGCTACTAAGGAATGATCGGAAAAGTTCACTTTTTTATTAAATGTTGCAATGAGGCAAGGTAAATTTTCCAGTACTTAGTCTGATTACGATTAGTAGTTAGTTCTTATATTTGCTTTGTATAATTTTTAACTCAAGGGATTAAAGGTTCCGAATAAAATGCTCTCTCGCTCTATATAACTTTTTTATTATAACATATAGGTAGGTGTGCATAAACTCAAACAGTATTGAAAAGTTTCATACAGTTTTCACCAATGGAAGTGCTATTTTAAGAGAAAAAAATATGTGTATAATTATATGGAATTTATGTTAATTAATGGCAAGCTGTGGTATTTTTAAAAGAGTCTATAGAGACTCGTACATAGAGTCGAATAATCAGTCGGTAGGATTTTTGAAATA
Organism: Polylopha cassiicola; assembly: GCA_038024825.1. Taxonomy (NCBI): domain Eukaryota; kingdom Metazoa; phylum Arthropoda; class Insecta; order Lepidoptera; family Tortricidae; genus Polylopha; species Polylopha cassiicola. Next base: position 16,997,565 of record CP149045.1, on the reverse strand, counting down.
GAAGTACTTATAAAACAAATTAATTCTATTCCCATGGGGAATCATTCTCAACTGCTCTCATACCTAAATAAAACTATAATAAGACTACTTCACTTATTCAGAAAATAAAAGATGTTAAGATATGATTGTGAAGTGAATTGTATTACAGTAAAATTTATTTCGAGCGTTTCCTTTTCATAAAATATGTTTATTATATCTATATTCTATTACTATTACTATATTAATATTATAAAGCTTGAAAAATTCTTTTTTTGTTGGGTAGACCATTTATCGAGGACGGCTTTAGGCTATATAACATCACGCTGCGACCAATAGGAGCGAAGAAACAGTGGAAAATGTGTAAAAAACGGGGAAAATATGAAGCCCTTATGAATTCGAACCAGTAGTTCCTGAGATTAGCGCGTTCAAACAAACAAAAAAAATCTTCAGCTTTATAATATTAGTATAGATTAGTATTGTTGGTTTTAAATATATTATCTGAAAGTAAATATAAAATTTTGCTCCCTTGTGACATAATCTACTATTAAGCGACATTTAGACTTTAATGAGAAGCAATTTAAACGTCATTAAAGCGTGCTTCAGATAAGTCTGTTATATAACACAATAGCATTAATGATATTAAAATGTAAAATGACTCAGGTAGTAACAACTAGTTCTTTTCAAATTCCATTTTTTTTTTAATTTCATGTATGTTTTGTATTTATTGTTTAGTTAGTAACACTAGAATATAGTTGTCCTCTTTAATGTCAACCTGTTCATTGTATAACAGTGACAAGTCTGAGCACAGCGTAAGGCCAACTAGCGCGCTAGTTCGTCGTTGGGGTAAAATCGGTGACCCTAATTAGGTTATATGGGTAACGGACCTAAAGAGGTTAAAAACCACCGCTCTAGCTAATTTAAGTCTTGCTTTGCGTTGTTCAAAGATATTTATTTTTAAAATATATAAAACTAACTAATATTTTTTTGTCTTACCAGTTATGTTTTGTTCACAGTCCCCATTAACAAACGGAAATGGAATAACTAGTTAATTTCTTTACCTATATTACCTCTGCCTATATAAGGTTTTTTTAATAGGTTACCTAATTCACATCTAATAATATAATTTACGCCATTTGAATTCAAATTCTTTGGAATCACATTAAATTTGTTACATGTTTACGTTTGCAAAAATCGGGTATTTACTATAAATATAATTCCAGTATAATGAGGTATAATAGTCACAAGCGTCTATGTGACGTCATAACGTACAAGTTTGACGGGCAATCCCAGACACGTAATCAACTAGTTCATTAGGTTTCCGTTCATTATGTATGTTTATTAAGTTTTTTTTAAACATTGAACTCAATAATTTAAAATAATTAGTCACACTCTATATCTTAAGAAGTAGTATAAATCCAAGAGGATAGAATAAGAATAGGACAGGAAGGGTTTCAAAGGAATAGTTTGAAAAAAAAAATGATGAAGTAAATAATAAATATTTTATTACTCCATTTAAGATTATAAGTCTGCACATTTAAATTTGAATTCTTGTGGCGATACATTTTGAGTTGTCACACTTTTTTTAGTAAAGCGATATGACTATGAATACGCGTAAAACCTATATTTTTTTACATATTGTGTACAAAGAAATCATGTTCAATAATAATTACGCCATTAGTAGTATTAAGCACAAGAAGGTCCCTCTTCATGTTCACTAAACTTCATACTAAATAATTATAATGAACATTTAATTTTAATAATTTCTTATGCCCTCGCGGCTATTATACTTTAGCTTAAGACTATTGTCAGCTAAGTCGTGCTATGGAATCTGTAAAGGCTCCGAAACGTTAGCCAACAAAATAAAATACGCGGGTTAAATCCGTTTAAAGTTGTTCCATTTCAACATTTAATTTTATCTAACTTAGAATAACATTTAATAAATAATTATTATAAAAACGAATCAAAATTTCAAATTAACCCTTTTATTATTCAACCAACCGGCCGACGTAATAATTGTTCTTTGCAGTGCACTTACAGACAGACCGGAGGCCACCCGAACTGACCTTGTGTCAGTCGCAATTTTAACTTTATGTGCTCAGTTAATTATGTAATGTACATTGCTCGCCTTATGATAGATCACGTAATATTTTATTTGTTTCTATATTATAAAGAAGGGAAGGATGTTAGCGGTACCGCGCAAGTCCTTGTAAAAAAATAAATTAAATCAATTGCGAAATCGCATTTAAAATTTAATATTGATAAATTTGGTCTTTAAACACAAGGTCTTTATTTGCTTTTACCCTCAGGGTTAATACGGGGCCTGCAGATTGGTATCGACTTCTATCATCGTTATCTATTTAGGGCTGTCTCTTATATTGTTACGTATAGCACATTAGAATGAAACAACTATCAACGGATTTAACTCGCGATTTTGAACATAATTTTAAAGCTTTTGTATAAATCAAATTATATCGATCATCTATCTATTTACGTAGGTATATAAGTAAATATAACTTTACACGGTACTAAAATACACAATTAACTAAAATCTAAAACACCAAAATGTTGAATGCTAAAGACAGTTAATTTAATATGTACAGAAGTGATAGTTATCGATGTGGAAAGGATACAATAAAAGTGTATAGACAGACACCGACACAGAATCGCTAAACTGGTCTATTTAGACATTGAGATAACTCAACGTAATGATACTTTGAGTTATCCCAATGTCCAGTTTTGGACAAAGGTCTCCCCCAATTCCCTCCATAGTGATCAGTCCCGCTCCGCCCATATCAAGGGTTTATAAGCCTCTCTTCTGGAGGCTCGCAAACCGTCCGGTTTTGCAGTAATTGCTGGCCACATGCGGTGCAGTACTCAGTTCAAAAAAAGAATTTGTCCAGACATCCTCGCTGCGCCATTTAAGGAAAGTATAACAAAGTACATCTTAACTCTAAATATTAAGTTAAACTAAAGCGATTTTAAAATGACAACCCTATATATTTTGATTTATGTCAGCTGCCTGCGCGCAGCTGTAGAGCGGGTCGACTCAAACGGATCTCGGAAATAATGCAATTTTGTAACGTCGGCACGGCAGGCCCTCGCTCCAATTTTAGTAGTAAAATACTTTATAGTAAAATACATTAAATTTTGCAAAATTTTACTTTAATTGCTATGTGTTCCGGCTGCGTACAGATGATAAATTGGAAAGGTCGACTTGTAAAACCATTATGTAAATTAATTACCTTCTGACCTTTTTCGTTGGTTCTTACTAAAAGCGACGATATTACCTACATAACTATAGCCTGTATGATGCCAGTTTCTAATGAAAAAACCAAGAACTTTCTCTGGGAAAAGTTTATATCCCTGATAGAGAAACTTCATAATTTATAATGCAACTTCGAAGCTGCATAAAGAACAATATACAAAATTCATTAACTTTTAGCATACCGACCCAGTTATCTCACGCATTATCAGTAAAATATTGATTTATTTACGACATTATATCCCTAGAACTTGGTTTTTATTTTCTTTGCTAGAAATCGGTAACCGTTTATTACCGTACTTAGGTATAGAAAAGAAATCACGACAAAGATACTTCGAATAAACGTCATCTAACAAACCTTAACTCAAACGTTTCGTGGAAATTTGAAAACCTGTTCATTACACAGCGCTGGACCGTTAATCATAGGAATTTTTAATATATCTTTGAACACGCAGTGGTTCTTGGGACCAGGGAATCCCGAAGATCGGTATGTCACAATACTGCCGTGCTAAACGTAAACACAGTAAGTGCATATGAGTTTCATACGTACTTACTGCATTTATTGTTAGGAACGCAGAATAAAGAACGGTAATAGGTCATAATAATAATATGAAAGTTACTGTGGAATCAGAAAATATAATAAAATACGCGAGTTAAATCCGTTTTAATTGTTTCACGCGACTGTTTGGTTGTCATAAATTATATAAAGCACTTTGTACCTTGCATAGCAACTCATCATTACTTATTCAATAATTTTTCAAAGGAAAATACTAGTGATTTATACACTGTAAGTATATTAATATTGATTAATAGTTGATAGTGTAATTAGTATTGGTTAAGGAAAACTGAGATATATATTATACATTGGAATCGCGAAGACATCAGAAATTATTATGAAATTATTATATATTATTATAATTCCTAATAAATCAATAGGTACAAAATTGTAATCATAACATTACATTTATTATACGAGTATGTTCGTCTCCTGGTTATAAGCTACCTCCTTACCAATTTTAAACCAGTTCAGCCGTTTTTGCGTAATAAATAGTTTAACTTAAACGATTTTGTTTATAGGTATAACTATAAAATAAAGTATACAACAAACAAGGATGTATGATAAACCGGAATTGTTTTATTAGGTAGATATTATAATAGTTTTGGTTATTGTACTAGGAGTTTACTTCCTATTGAAGACAATATCCTCTGAGTGTATGATTTTTTAAACAGGCTAATAATTTTTGCTACGCTCAAAAGATATCATTAGCTTTATAACTTTTTTACAGGCCAGTGACGATAATAACACCATAATATGTCTTCTTTATACACATACGTCAAACCGTAATTCTAGTGGTAATACCGCAATACATAAAGGTACGTGTACTACGAGAGCGTAAGGGGTTTTTTTCTAAATTTGAAAACATCAGCAACAATTTACTTTTTTTATAATAGATACCTACTGTTAAAAAACCATATAATTTTACAATCCACAAAGACTCTAAAAGTTGTATTTTTATAAAAAAAATACGATGCCGAGAATAATACCAATTAGTTAATTAGTTATCTGTTTACAATGGCGGAAGAGTTTTTTTTAGACACTCAGTCATCATTTTATATAATTGTATCAAGGCTAAACAACCGTTTAAGGGCTTTAAATATTCAGAGTTTATTGTAGGTACATGTATTAACAGCACCCGTGGACTGTATGATATATCCCTACTAATATTATAAATGCGAAAGTAACTCTCTGTCTGTCTGCTACACTTTCACGCTAAAACTACTGGACCGATTTAAATGAAATTTGGTACAAAGAAAATCTGGAGCCTGAGAAGGCTATAGGCTACTTTTTAACCGACTGCAAAAAAGAAGGAGTTCCTCGTGGACGAAGTCGCAGAAGCTAATTAAATATAAAATACATGATAGGAGGAAATAGGTACTTAGGTAAGCAGCAACTAACAGACTTAAAATGGGACAATAATATACCTAAGTATATCAAAATAATAAAATGTGATACAACTAATCAAGAAGGCCCTATGATAGTCATTTTTTTACGCGTATTAAAGTAAATTGAACTCTCTAGTTTTTGTAATTGTAGTTACAATTTAATAATTAAAAAAATAGTAGTAGCAGTAGCTACCGAGAATAAGTTGTTATAAAAACATTTCGAAAATAATAAAACAGTTAATTACATTTTCTCTACATACGGTTTCTTTTAAAAACTTTATCCAACAAAATGTTTTATGTAACTCAAGGTTGAGATTTTGCCTGTGATAATTATTAAAGGAAACAATTAAAGTTACTACAAGTTACGCTGAAATATAAAGCGGTCAACGCTTGTAGGATAACAAATTTTAATCATTAATTCGAATCAACACAAATAATTAAACAACGATTTCAAAGAAAATAATTTGTTCATACCATAGTCGACGACTACTCGTCATTGTAGGAATGTATTTATCCAACTTAATATATTATTTTAAAAAATGCATTGCTTTTTTCAGGTTCAGATTTTTTTATTTTCGAGGACTCCGTGGAACAATTGGTGGTGCAAGGAAACTTAAGGGAAGGTCGAGAGCAAATGAACTCGTGGCCGCTCCCCAACATGATGGACAGACCATCATAGGAATACAGTCAACGATTGCTCCCACCCCACAAAGAACAGAGCCAAATGACGACAGATTACAAGGGCTGCCGTGGGGCAAAAATCGACCGTAACATGACCACGGCCACTCTATCAAGAGTAAACTAAGAAAAATAATTTTCATATAAGAGTGTAAATACGTCTAATGCACTATATACACTTTTTCACTAAGTATTACTTTTCCAGGAAATTTCCTATCTGCTAAACTTAGCCTTTCATCTCTCGAAACAAAACAACGCGTAACCTTGACTTGGGCGACAAATTTGTCTCGACGAATCTCGAAGTCATATAAAAAAGGTAATTTCTGACTAACGACAATTGCAAGTTGCCACGCTAATTTGAAATTAGATGCGACAAAAAACAAGTGAGAGGACAAAGTATCTTAAATTCTAAGTACGGTCATTCGGAAAATTAGAGCGACATTAATTAGATATGGTTCAGGAATATGAAAACAATGTAGCATAGTCCGCTTATTTGCTTTGTGTTATACGTATATTTTATTGTTATTTAGACATACTAGTCATACATAATTATGTATATTATGTATAATATACAAAAACTTTAAAGAATTTAGGCAAAAATGTTTCTCATATTGTGTGTAGACGTATCAAGAAATTAAATTATTATTAAGGATTGATTGTCAGCAAAAATTAAAATATGTAATACCTACTGAATGTAAAGGATTAATTAATACCATTCTTCAATATTACCGCATGTACTTGTAGGTATCACTTTTCATTGTGACCCCGTAATTATTCTAACTTCAATTTATTTTCCGAAAAAATAATAACTCGTTAGGTAGGTACTATAAAAAGGCTTATTGCAAAGACTCTTGAATAAACTTATACATACAACTTCTAAAATACCTAGAAAATGGTTAATTAGCCAGTTTAGCAAAAACAATTGTAAAAAAAATCTTCACATTATATAAGTACATATATATATACATATACGTGCATATAAATATACACTATGTACGTTATGATATCTCCTCAATATCACCAATAATAATTTCTGATGGCTTCGCGGTCATTACACATTAGAATGAAACACCTATAAACGGATTTAACTCGCGTTTATTTTATCGGCTGACGTTTCAGAAACTACAGTTTCCATAATCGTAGCAAGGCTGAGCTGGATAGTCTAAAGCTAGCTATAGTCAGCAATAAATAAAAAATATACTAATACTACATCACAACTAAAATGAACCCAGTGTGGTTGTTCTGGAAGCAAAAAACATATATTTACATATTTATTATATTAAATACTTACATTAGATTATGACTGCCCTATTGCATGGTGATATATTATGGCAAGTACAGTTTTCCTCATAACCGTTAAAGTCAAACTGCAATACAATTTAAAAGGCATATGAAAGTAATTGTGCATTTTATTATGTGTTTATCGACTATTGTTCGTTCGTTTGTTACTCACGCTTTCGGTAATAAAATTGAGTGCACTTCCTTGTGTACAAGTATCATGCACATTCATCACCCACACACTCTAACTGCAAGTGCACTTTTGATTTGTTGAGAATATTCGCACAGCTGGTAGGAATGTAAAAAAATATAAGTCGTTATTAAGTTGTTCTAATAACAGTTCTGTACAAATATCAAATCATATAAAAGTAGTCTGTAGTGTGCATATTACGTTAGCAAATTGTATGTGATATATTTGATTACATTGCTATGCTCATATTGGGTTGAACTGCAATATAGATTAAATTGAAATCCTTTTAAAAATATACTATCCCGCTTGTTTTTGATGACAAGATTTGTACAAACCAAACCAACGGATAACCCATTGACGCTTGTAGTACAATCGCGATTGTATAATATCTAATTATATTAGCATGTTTCTGGAAGCATTAAGTTTTGCTAGCACCGATTCGCTTCTTGCATGATGACCTTGGAGGCTGCACGGCTCGAGCACGGTCGCTCACGCGTCGGTCAAGGTGGGCATTTCCGACTAATCCCGGAGTTTCATCCGATTTAAACGACACGAGCCTTCAGCTTAAAGACACCTCATACGTCAAACAAGTGATTTATTAAACTTCCTACCAAGATAATTAGACGAGACAATCAGCAGACAGGACGTTCACAAATTTAACAGTCTTAATTAATCATTGTTTTTTGTCGTTTGGTTAAATGAAGCTTGTCGCACACGTGTAGGTTTGATGTCTTCGTGTCACACATTCTTAAAATTTTCTTATCCCTAATGCTAAAATGCTAAAATCTATTAGTGTGGGTACGTCATATAAACAAGTTTTCGGGGAACAGAAATTCGTGACTGTAGTGGAACCAACCGTCTGCGTATAAATGAAGATCACAGTCTTTTCGAAATCTCACTGTTTTCAGTGATCGATTTAGTTGTTTATCCTGAGCTCCATGATAAAAATATGTGCCTATTGATTATTTTATACTGGTAAAACATCTTAATGCGATGAAATTACTGTATGTAGTCTGCCTAATTCTATTTATAGACCATTTTTTTTTGCGGTGTCAACACCAACTAATGAAAACCGTTGACTTATATATAGGAAATACTTCTGTCACATCCGCTAAGACCGCGTGACCCTAGTCACGTAGGCTTATTCTCAAGATACTACAGTTGTTGAAACTATTACGAATATGTTTGCGAAGGCTGTGTATGTGTCGGACAATTAAACTCTCATGCTCTCTTTTGTTTGACTTTGTTATGGTCTAGTATACAAAAATTACCTTTGTTGTAACAATATTCACTACCAAGATTACAAGATCGCAAATACGTAGCGGCAAGTAATTTTGATAAGGTTTTTAAATTTTGACTTTCGCATTGATAGTGTAAGCTATCAATCTTTGACCAATGGGGGCCAGCGCGTGTCAAACGGCGCGTTTTGATACGGTCAAAGATTACGCTAGTATGCCTGATATGGCACCTGGGCTTGTGGACAGGATGAGGTCCAGCTATCTTGTTCGATCAATGAGATAATAGAGGCTCTGGCCTGTGATTTGTGAACATAATGGCTGGACCTCATTTTACACTAGCACGTCTAACGATGTACAGTTTTTCTCGTCATCTAAATTTGGATTTGTCGCTTACCTGCAATATCTTAATCTTACATATAATAAAACAGTAGAAACCGCGTGTCTGTACAATTGAAATTTTTAACAAAAAATGGGTGTGGGCAATAATAAAAGAGTAACAGAACACAAAAATGATTTTTTAGATTTTCTTTTCTGTCTGTCTGTCTGTCTGTCTGTCTGTATGTATTCGCTAATCTTGAAAACTACTGAACAGATTTTGACGCGGCTTTCACTAATAGATTAAGCTCTTCCCTGAGCAACATATAGGCTTTGTTTCATCGAAATCGGATGTCAAATAAAAAAGCTATCGTCTTTTAAAGTTTAAAGGTAATTTTTCTATAGGAGATTTTATAGTTACATAATATAGTACTAGATGGCGCCTCAAGGCAATTAAAACGCGCTATAGCTTTTTCTCTGAAAAGTATAAATACAAACTGGTTGTTTCTCTACGTTTAAAACTATTTAATTTTGTTTGTCTTGCGATTCGGTTAGTTGATGATTTTGATGTTATACTTGGATATGAAAATACGGACTCTGAACTTGCTTTGTGAATTGGTTGAAAAATATCGGATATAATCTAAAAAAATATTGCCTACGTAGATTTATTGAAATAAATATATGTATTATTGTATGTATTTGCTTTGATTTTAAAAATGCCCAGACGAAACGCTTACAACGCATCGCTATTGAGAAATCTTACTCCGCCTAAATTGTGCAATGGAACCCGACTTAGAGTAACTTCTTTACAAAGAAACTTAATTGAAGCTGAGATTCTTACTGGATGTAGTGCAGGTGAAACTGTATACATACCACGAATACCAATCATCCCCAACAATTTCCCATTCCAATTCAAACGGACACAATTTCCAGTGTCCGTTTGCTTTGCTATGACAATTAACAAGTCTCAGGGGCAGACGCTAAAGGCTGTTGGAGTTGATCTCAGGTCGAATTGTTTTTCACACGGCCAACTATACGTGGCTTGCTCGCGGGTTAGTAATGCGGATAACCTTTTCATATTAGCCCCAGAAGGAAAAACTGTTAATGTGGTTTATAAAGACATTTTATAATTTACATTTGAAATATTAAATACATACCTATATTATATTTTTTATATTATTTGTCTGTCTATCTGTGTGTTCCGGCTAATCTATGGAACAGCTGGACTGATTTGGACGGGACTTTCACTGGCAGATAGCTTATGTAATAAACAGTAACTCATTTTAGAAAAAAATCTTTAATTATCCATACTTATGTCCCAGTACCTACTTAAATTCCACGCGGACGAAGTCGCGGGCACAGCTAGTTATATATATTTATCCAATACATATAAGCATTGGCCGTTAAATTAATAAAATATCTTAAATTACAGTTTGATCACTTTTCATTCATACAATATTTAATTAGTTTAATTATCAACGACCTAATATTGCCATGTATAAAAATTAATTTGGTAAAGTAGGGTTAGTAATTAATATATTTTGTAGTTATGATATTATGGTGTTTCAATGTAGGTAGGTAAATGACAGGGCCCCTAGACAAAATGCCAACGTTCAACGTTAAGATGACCAATCCCATATATTTTTGTTGTTTCGTTTAGCGTTAACGTTGAACGTTGGCACCTAGTCTAGAGGCCCGTGTGTTTTGACACTTTTATGTTATATACAGCACAAAATATACATAAGCTATGCCGTTTAAAGATGTATTAAGTTTAGTAGTCCTGATTCACTCGTATTGATATAAATTTCAGCTTGTTACCTTCGTTCCTGAGAAAAAGTCTAGACAGACAGAAAGGCAACAAAGTAATCCTATAAGGGTTCCGTTTATTTCGTATTGAGTTACGGAACCCTAAAAACGACTATGCAAATAAAGTAGACTATGTATTTAATCTTTTATTAATAAGTTAATTACATAACAACCATAGAACAATAAAATTAAAATCGTACTTAATTGTATGATCGTGCTAATCGCTCGTGATATATTATTTAATGAAACCAGTTACTATGACGTAAACAAATACGAGGGAGCCTAGACAAGGTGCCAACGTTCAACATTAACGCTGAACGTTGGCACCAAAATGTATGGGATTTGACATCCGCGAACGACTGTGACGTACGTTGCAAACGTTCGCGGATGTCAAATCCCATACATTTTGGTCGTTTTGTTTAACGTTAACGTTGAACTTTGGCGCCTTGTCTAGGCCTCAAGTAGGTACTGAAAACGGACTGCGGCCTCCATGACATTTGTCTATATATTTCCATAATTAGAAATGTGTTTCAAACATATTAAAATAAATATTAATTTATCTTATAATAACACAGTACCTATTGGCCAGCAACTTAGTAAGTATTTTTAATCGATTATTTAAATAATCATAACGCTGTAAAATTAAACGCATAACGCCTTAAAATTAAAAGAGGTTTATGTAAGTATTACTTAATACACTTATAAATTATTACCTTTGATGTAAGTAAATAATAGCTGACCAATTATGATAGATACACAAAAATCAACCAAAATAAAACTGTATTAAAACAAAAATATAAATGACTTTAATTAAGGTTAATTGATCGGAACATATTACGTTTTTGCTACTACTTAAAAGTTTTTAATTTATAATTAAGTGGGTGGTCACTTTATACTCACTCATTACCTAATGAGACAATTATATATGTTATTTGATTAATTGATATTTATGATACTCTATTTTGTACTCAATCAATAGTAATAATCAATATATTATTATGTATATATTCATTGAATAAAACAACTGAGTATATGATAGTATAACACAATTTTTATTGTTAGAGCTTTCATGATAACTGGAAAATAAATAATCTTCGCAGTTATTTAACATTGGAATGACACAATTAAAACGGATTTGAATATGCTGACGTGTTAAAGTTTACAGTTCCCATATTCATAGCACAATTAAGCTGACGATAGTCTAACTGTAGAATCCTCAAAACTTCAACACAAAATCAATATATCGCACACCTAGATCTAAAGAGAGCTAACTCAAAAAAGGTACTTTTTCAGGAGAGGGGAGAAACTGATAATTATGTCCATACGCACGCATGAGTTTTCTGTATAAATTTATACTTTTTGTAATAAAGCTAGCAGAGTTATGTTAGCTGAAATCTGTTATACTGTAGGTGGGTTTTGCTGGAATCCGATGGTGTGCATAACTCAAATCTTCCGGTTTTTGAGTTAGATCCCTTTAGATCTAGGTGTGCGATAGTATAACACAATTTTTATTGTTAGAGCTTTTATGGTAACTGTAAAATAAATAATCTTCGCAGTTATATAACATTGGAATGAAAAAATTAGCTGACGTGTTAAAGTTTACAGGCCCCATATTCGTAGCACAATTAAGCTGACGATAGTCTAACTGTAGAATCCTCAAAACTTCAACACAAAATCAATATGTACGATTTATTTGTTAAAATGTGTCGCACTGTGAGAACATTACAATTTAATCATTTTTATTAAAGGTACACTCGAACTATGTAAATATGTTTTCTGCAAAAACTTGCTTATAAAATGGGTCCTATGAAAGTATTACTCCTTCTCTTCGAACGTTTGTGACGTACGTGACAGTCGTTCGCGGATGTCAAATCCCATACATTTTGGTCCTAACGTTTAACGTTAACGTTGAACGTTGGGCACTTGTCTAGCCCCCCTTGTCATGTCGATGTCGTCTTATTCTCGCAGTGATCTGTCAAAGATCGGTAACGTTGTCGACAGCGAGAAATCTTGCCATGTGAATCTCGTCTCTTCTTCTTGTCGACAGCGAAACAATATGGACACGACAAACCTTCTCATTGTCCACAACGTTCTCAATATTACGTCGACACAATTTCGACTCGAAAGTTCATCACAGGCTTTTAGAAGTTGCTAATTTGTCTATTAAATTAATTGTCTACGAAGTGAGTTAATAAGGTGGCTTAGAGCAAAGGCCCTTTAGTTCTCTACAATGATTCTTAGTCATATTAGTTAAGGTTGTCAGGCAAAAACCGCGGAAACATATGTAAGTACTACAATTATATCAACACATATGTCTAAATGTATGAATAATTAATAACATGATCTACTCAAGTTATACTTAATCAAGTTTTTTGTAATGTAATTTGATATGCTTTATTTTTTATGTTTTTTTTTGTTTCTTGTACTTAATTAATAACTGTATAACGCGGAACTTCGGAAGTAGCTGACTGAAGGCATCGTTCAATCAAATTTTATGAAAATTTGGTTGAGTTATGATTCTGATACTGTTTTCATCATTATAATATTATGGAAGTGAAACAATTGGATTTTTGCATTATATTAATTTTATGACGCCTGTTCGAGAGCTTTACGTAACAGACTAAGTTGACGATAGTCTAACACCAAGACTTACACATGCAAACTATCTAAACACAAAACATACCTACTAAATACGAGTACCTTCTTGTGTCTTCTAGTGAATAAAAAAGTAGGTAACTCATACGTAAAATACAATCGAATTTAAGTCTAGCGCCCATTCATCTGGTGGAGCAGTAATGGTCCAAGATCCCAGAGCGATCTGACGTAACTTATTTTCTGACGAATGAAACCTTAAGATTTCAGTAGCGTCTAGAGTGCCTTGAATATCTACGGGCTTGTGAAAACTGTCAGAGTGACACCAGGGCTGGTACCAGGTGAGAAAGGTGACTAAAAATAAAAGTTATCTTACTTATTTTCTCATGGCTCATTTTTATATATATCATGTAGAATATTATTTTAAAGTAATGGATATAAGTGTCAGACACTTGAGATTGACCAGAACTTTTGTCAGACACTTTTAAGCTACCCAAAAAATGGATCTCAAAGATGGACGAACATAAGCATATCATGTTTAGGCTCATTCGACTCGGTATGACGAGCACTTTCTAAACAGAATATGATGATGGTAGTGTTGATGATGAATCCTGAAGACTACTATGGATCTCGAAGTTGGATGATCATAGGCATACCGTGTTTGGGCTTATTCGACTCGGTATGACGAGCGCTTTCTAAACACATGATGATGGTAGTGCTGATGATGAATCCTGAAGACTACTCCGGATCTCGAAGTTGGAAGATCATAGGCATATCATGTTTAGGCTCATTCGACTCGGTATGACGAGCACTTTCTAAACAGAATATGATGATGGTAGTGTTGATGATGAATCCTGAAGACTACTCCGGATCTCGAAGTTGGATGATCATAGGCATATCATGTTTAGGCTCATTCGACTCGCTATGACGAGCATTATCTGTTTCAATCAGTGTTGGCGTCAATCGATTACAAATGTAATCCAATTACTAATTTGATTACTCAGTAACCGATTACTCAAGTAATCGGGTACTCTAGTCACAAACAGTTTATTCCGAAACTATAAGAGCTACATTATTAAAATTTGGTGCGTAGATGTATTCTGTAAACCGCATTAAGATTTTAAAATAAAATCAGAAAAAAAACAAAATTTTTGGGGTTCCCCATACATTGAACTAAAACTCAGCATTTTTTTTTTCATCAGACCTTTACATGTGGGGTATCTATCATCATGTGTTTAGAAAGTGTTCGTCATACCGAGTCGAATACGCCCAAACACGATATGCCTATGATCATCCAACTTCGAGATCCATAGTAGTCTTCAGGATTCATCATCAACACTACCATCATCATATTCTGTTTTGAAAGTGCTCGTCATACCGAGTCGAATGAGCCTAAACATGATATGCTTATGTTCATCCACCTTTGAGATCCATTTTTTGGGTAGCTTAAAAGTGTCTGACAAAAGTTCTGGTCAATCAAAAGTGTCTGACACTTATATCCATTACTTTAAAATAATATTCTACATGATATATATAAAAATGAGCCATGAGAAAATAAGTAAGATAACTCTTATTTTTAGTCACCTTTCTCACCTGGTACCAGCCCTGGTGTCACTCTGACAGTTTTCACAAGCCCGTAGATATTCAAGGCACTCTAGACGCTACTGAAATCTTAAGGTTTCATTCGTCAGAAAATAAGTTACGTCAGATCGCTCTGGGATCTTACTCTATAACGGTCCAGGGCCAACTGCAATTTGAAAAAAAACAAATCTCCAACCTCTGTAAATCTAATGTAGAACTTGTGTGCTACTTGGGGTAGAAGGAAAACGGTACCAATTTTGCAATGAGTTTATTGCAAGCTGTCATCAAAACTAGTATCAATGATTAACAATAGCCCGAGCAAGGTCGTTTGCTCCTTCCGGTCACGTCACTAATTTCCGACAATATTATATTAAGTTGGCGATTTATAAGATATCGAACAATAATTTATGTTCCTATTCCGTTACTATTAATGAACGATAAAGACTACCTGTTTTCTAGATTTATGGATAAATCAAGATTTCTTGCCTATTAGTCATGCCCACGTAAGTAAAGTCAGAATGTGTAAACACCGGCTTTAAGAAACTATGTAAGTAACAAATTGTTTAATAAAAAATTGAATTAGTCGAAATGTTATTCTCAAAAGTTTCTTTTCATGGATATTTATATTCATTATATAAACATAAATTGTCAAGAAAAGTTAAAAAATAACTTCAACATAGCAGAGTGTTTTAAATAAAGAGTATTCAAATGTATATAACAAAAATAACCTAATATACTTACTTGGGTTATATTTTATATTTACTATAAGTATAGTGTACTACTACTTTACTTTATTTTCGATAAATTATCAACTTCCAGTAATAACTTAACAGAGTCTCAGCGCCCATAACGTTGCTCTTCCAATTTTTAGTTTAGATCAATAAATATTATATAAAATCTGCTATGAAATAGAGTACCACCTCTACATGGACTAAGTTTTATTTATCATGTATCTAGATAAAATTCAAATTCAATTAGATATAGTTACGACCCTGCTATTTAAGTCACTTCACCATCAGAGGCTTTTTGACAAAGACTGAAACGGAAGTAAGCAACCAAACTAATGTCTAGGCAAAATCAATTCCCGTTAACCTTATTTAAAGATTGCAATTTAAAAAACAAATGAGATAAATTGCTGTTATTAACAATTAAGTTGAACGTGGTGTCTCCTTGACCTAAGTTGCCGGCTAAACCGCTCGTGATCATAGTGACTTTACAAACAGAAACATTGCTTCTGAAAATAGTGCTAACTCGCTCATATATCATTATGAGAACAAAGGATAGACTAAGCTTGTAGTGTCACTTGTGTGCGAGAACCGGTCGCTCCCTTACAGTCTTATATGTTGCTGGGAACGAATAAAATTAAAAAATAAAAATGTATTATTTTGCGCCTAGATCTGTGCTATAGGCTGTAAGCTAAGTGTGTATCAATTAATATTTGTTCTGAGTCTAACGTCATTAAAAAAGTAGTATGATTACTGTTTATGAAGCACTAGCTTCTGCCCGCGACTTCGTCCGCGTGGAACTCCTCCTTTTTTGCAGTCGGTTAAAAAGTAGCCTAGGTCCTTTCTCAGGCTCCAGACTTTCTTTGTACCAAATTTCATTTAAATCGGTCCAGTAGTTTTAGCGTGAAAGCGTAACAGACAGACAGAGTTACTTTCGCATTTATAATATTAGTTAGGATTAGGATAGTTGGAAAATGGTTGAAAATATAGATAAGTAGGTACCTACTTTTCTTTGTCCGATTAGGTATGTAGGACATAAAAAATATGTTGAGCAGTGACAGTCTTTCATAAGAATGATTTATAAAATGAAAAAAACAAGTAATGAGATTGCATTTATTTAAAATATATATATAAGGTCAATGTACTTTAAGTACACCTAGACCACACGGTACAATAACTAAGATCATTGCGAGACTACGTCGATTTAGTCGCAGTTCAAAAATATACAATCTTTGAATGAATATACCGATAATTGGTAGCTTGAAGATATTATCGTTATCAACCACAAACTATTGCGCTTCGGTGCGCAATAGAGCGCCTATTAATGTGAACTAAAGTGGACTGACGTTTATAAAAGTTGGTGTCAATGGATTAGTTAATCCGTAATAATTGGAAATGTAATCTAAGGCTCCTGTCTGTCAATGACATGTTACTTCATAAATGTAAATACATATGTTAAGCGTGTAACCTTATAGCTAAGTGAGTAATTGTTGCCGAGGGCACAACCACTCTCACGGTCTAAATGCTACAAGCACCCAAGCTTTCTAAAATTACACAGTTTAAGTAAAAATACGGTTGCCCTGTTGACATATCGATACCTTTGGGTTCAATTGGCGTAAAAGCCAAATTGCCACTTTTCAGGAGAGCCAAAAAACTGTTTTTGAAATCTTATTTTTCGTATAAAATTGTAAATATAAACCATATAAAAAAGTTATATATACAAAATATGCTTGATTTTTCGGCATGAAGATAAATAAATTATCAATATTAATCAGCCTCCTTCGGTTTAGGAAATAGCTTGGAGTTACGCCCAAGATATTTGCTCGATATGGTAATTACGTCTATGAAATATCATTAACTAAGAATGGATCTGTGACGTATCACCCATTTTAATAAATGTGGGTTAGTAATTCTTGCCGTAAAACACAGTAGTTTAAGAGTACTAGGTGTATTAACCATGCAAATATTTTATTTTTGCCAATAATATCTAATAATCACCTTAAAAATCATAATATTTGTGTTCTAATTAGTGAAATAATATAAAGAAAAGTTGGCACAATTTATTTTCCTAAGATTTTATCAGTATTAAGGTCCAGTAGTTAAATTTTCAGCTTGTATTATTTTATTTAGTAAAGCAAATATTAAATATTTAGTTATTTTTATTATTATCCAGCATTATATTATCCTTTTCCATAAAAAAATGTCTATATTAACAAAAAAAAAAATATTATAAATAATGTTGTCATGCAATTATTTGTTATTCGTCTTTGAATTAGACAACAAAACATACAAAAACAAACAAAATAAAAATCTATAATGACTATGGTATGTATACCTGGAGAAGATGAAAGCAATAGTGATTTAAAAACTTACTACTTACTTACATTATCTACTTAAATCATCTTTGTATTCATCTTCTTCAATTAGCCCCTGTGATATTATTTCGGAATGGTACCATTTTTCCAGAGACATTTAAAATATTTATGTCGCTTCAAAAATTGGCAGTTGGTAAAAACATGATCTTTTCATACGCTTTTCTGTTTTATCGGTCGCCAATTCATTTGTCCTCGATAGTTTTTCCAATGCGTTTTCTATTTCTTAACAGCTTTTTTTAAGAAAAAGAATGTTAGTGTGTTTATTGGTGCATCTTTTTAATTTATCTGTGATGAAGTCACGGTATTCTCATTGATTTCTATTTGATACTGAGTATTAATAGTACTTACGCAGATATGATCAGGTACTAAGGTGTGGATATGGATTCAGGAGTGAGATTTTTTTTTTATTCAAGTCATGTTCTTATTTATGTAAGTATGTGTAGATTTTTGTCAGATAAAATGGTTATTTTATTTGTATTAACTTTTGCAGTACCTACTTGAAATTTTTGAAATCTTTGTATCGTCACCAAAACATCGATGATGCAACAAAAAAAACAAAAACATTATTATAATAATTTTCCTTGATTTAATCCGACATTACTGTCCGAATCTTTTTTAACTTATTAGGCGAAGTTTCTATTTTCTCGTTGACATGTTGTTTCTTCACGAACTGAATTAAAATAAATAAAATGTGGTGACACCAAAATAATAAAAGAAAATTAAATTCTGTTTCAAGTCGCTAATACAGTGTTCTCTGTTTCATAATATTATATTTTTTTACACTTACCTATTAAGTTTAAAATATTGATGTAAAATCTAACACCTTTTATAGTGAATCCTTAAAATATAGCTGTAAATGCAAGATTTTTTTGCTGTAAAACTTGTTATGGACGTAAAAGCCACACAATTATCAGGTAGGCAGCGTAAGAAACTTAAACTTTTTCAAAATTTATTGGCGTAAAAGCCGTTAAGGTAAAATTATGGTTTATACGTCAATATACTTGACTAATTGTGAACTTACGCCGTCCGACTAGATGTAACAATAATAATATGGTATCAACTACTGTGACGTATAAACCCTCAATGGCTGCACTGGCTTTTACAGTAGTTAATAAAAACTAAAAAGGCAATTACGGCTGACATAATTTAAGAAATTTAAGTGCTTGTCTGATACATCCAACATTTTTAATTTTTGATAACATTTTGTGTGAAAAAGTTGGGTAGTAAAAGCCATAAAATTGCGAATTTCGATGATCCTTATATACAGATCGATAGAGCTCAAAATTCTGAGAAAAACTGTATATTTAACTCATTTTGGCCAAAATGGCTTTTACGCCAATTGAACCCAAAGGTATCGATATTTTAGTATTAATTAGCGGTCCCGGCGCATGTCGTCCTGTCTGTTCGATTGTTTTGTCAGTCTTCTGTCACATATTATTATCTTCATTCACTTTTTATATTAGACAAGCTTTTGCCCGCAACTCCATCCGCGT
Source organism: Polylopha cassiicola (assembly GCA_038024825.1). Classification (NCBI taxonomy): domain Eukaryota; kingdom Metazoa; phylum Arthropoda; class Insecta; order Lepidoptera; family Tortricidae; genus Polylopha; species Polylopha cassiicola. The sequence goes on along the minus strand of CP149045.1, from coordinate 16,978,109 downwards.
GGAATTAGTAGTGAAGGCAGCATGATGATACTTTCATACAACACCTTTCATCCCTCCTTTTAAGGGGTTCCTTACAACCCCTATTTCCAATTGAAAGTAGCCTATATAGTATGTCCTTTCTCAGGCTCTAAACTATCCAAATTTCATTTAAATCGGTTTAGTATTTATAGCGTGAAAGCGACAAACAGGCAGACAGATAGAAAGACAGAGTTACATTCGCATTTATAATATTAGTTAGGAATAATCATTGAATTTGTTGCAGTCGTTTAGATTTTTTTTATATACCTACATATATTATACCTATAGATTATGTATGTTCTATATATTTGGAGTCGCCTTTACGTCTGTGGTTGACGGCATTGACTTGCAGGCCACAAGTTATCGAATGGGTCTTGTTATTTTAACGCTAGATTACGTGGCGATGCAAGGCAGAAAATGTAATAGGCCAAGTACTATATGGTCCACGACCAACAGTGTTAATACCTATATACTTTAGTAAATGTGATGCTGCGTGTCTTTGTGTGTGTAACAGTAAAACTAAGAAGATAGGTAGGGTTTTTTTAGCTCTACTTTGGACCATAGCGTAGGTATTTACTTTTACTTTAATAATCGCTTATTATAGATATAAACTTTATACACAATTTAATATAAAGAAGTATGATGTGATTAATAAAAATTTTAGTAACCACCGACCTATAGTACTTATACTTATTCTTTATCTATAAGCGTAAGTTTTATTATAACAACCAGACGACAATACATATTTTATATTTTCTTTACACTTTCCGTAACGTTTTTCCTTTTAATTGCATCTGTAATAATATTATGAGCATATTAATTGAATTTTAATATACATTTAATTTGATTCAATAAAAACATGGAAGTTGCAACATGATTAACTCAATCAGTCTTTTAATACGTCTATAAAATATATTGAAATTAATAGCTGTAGTTTGTTAATGAGTTCTTTGCTTTATTTTGGAAAAGGTACCTCATATTACGCTAGCATTAATAGTCATGAACGCGACGGTTTCTTTCAAAGGTTCTTTTGTTTCACGTCGGTTTTAGGGTTCCAAAGCCAAAGGGTAAATAGGCACCTTAAATATTACTGATATTCCGCTGTACATCCATCAGTAGAGACTGGTGGTGAGAGCACCAAGCTGTAACTCATGAACCTTAATAGTTAGATAGTTAAAAATTTTACAGCTGATGTTTCAGTTGTCACTGTTACAAAAAATAAAAAAATTACAACGAACATGATTATTATAATGGCCCAGATGGCGCGATTGCACTTTACCGGATTTTAAAATATTTATAGTGTAAGAAATCTTTTGAAAAAGGCTCAAATCTTTTTAAGTGATAATAAATTAATAGAAAAATTTAAACTGAGTGAATGGTGAAACCTACATTTAAAATCGCAGAGAACTCAAACTCCAAACAATTAACTTCCAAAATAAAATTTATATAAGTAGTATAAGCAATATTATGTAAAACATATTCTGCTATCTTAACATCGGTAAAATAAGGCTGACGAGGGTCGAATGCTGTACCACAAAGCCTCAGGCGGGAAGCTAGTATATTCATTAGTCTTTTTAAAAATAATTAAAAAAAAAACAACATCATTTATCACCTCTTCTGTCTGTATGATTTAATACTTTCGTTTCCAAGTTCCTTTTAAATTGCTCCTTGCGTAATAGTTCAGCCACTTTAGTTTCATTTGGTGAACTTGGCCTTTAGTATATTCAAAATTCGGTTAAGAATTCTGTTGCCCAAAAGATATAACCAGTCGTAATTTTATATAATAGTTAAATACGGCAGTACTTAGTTTCTTTACTGCTATTTAATTTTGTTTTTAAATGAGTTCTGGAAGACGAGTCCGACGATTTTGATGATTTTTTTTACATTAGCGGTTTATAATTTTTCTTCTCCGTTTTTGCACGTAAACTTGATTAACCCTTGAACACTGTTGAATTAGTATCAAAGTAATGTTAAACTTGTTTATGGTACATGAGGTCCTTAGTCTATGTTTAAAAAAAAATAATCTTAGTCTATTACGCGCGACCGTTGTTTCAATAGGTTATGGGCCCATTACTATTTCAAACACCGGGATATTTCCAACATTAGTAGGTTATGTACTAATGTCTGATGCCTTGGTTATTTATTACACATTGAAATGAAACAACTATGAGACTTAAGTTATTTATAGTTATAGTCGTTTGTACTTAAATCCGTTATAGTTGTTTCATTCCAAGTTTAAATACTGTTTAGGATGGACGAATCTCAATCGCCTAGGCATTTATTTACTTATACTTGCGTTATTTCATTAACAATTATCTGTATCTGTACCTACATGTAGCTATTTTCAATTGAGGTTCAAATACGCACTACACCATTTACTTTTGGGACAAACAAGCTCCCGAATTTCATGAATCAATTGCACTGTTTCATTCCAAATATATAATTACGTACTTAAGTATGAAAATGCAAAATTACAAACATGAATGCTGCATAGTAACCGAGTCGATCAGATGCGGTAGTTGTGGCCAGGGGCATGGTACGCCAATGTCGAAGGTGAAAGTCAAGGCAAAGCAACTCTGATTTAACCACCATACGTTATGTAATGATTACATTTATACCGAGTAAGGTTTTTTTTAATATGTTTTGTATTAAAAAAATACAAAGACAGTTTATCTGAATATGTTTTTTCTTTGTCAATAAAACAGAATATGATGAAGATATGCCCCGTTAAATATCCACGTTTGCTACATTTTTCAGTAATAATTGACATCGCAAACTCCCATGAATTTAGAGGTAGGTACTTTGTCTCTGTATTTTTTTTAATTTTGGATGTTTCTACAGTTTCACCAGGGCGGAATCAATATTTTGAATCTTTGTCATCCTTACTTACCTATACTATATACTATAATATTATAAAGCTGAAGAGTTTGTTTGTTTGAACGCGCTAATCTCAGAAACTACTGGATCGAATTAAAAAAATCTTTTTTGTTGGATAGACCAATTATCGAGGAAGGCTTTAGGCTATATAACATCACGCTGCGACCAATACGAGCGAAGAAACAGTGGAAAATGTGTAAAAAACGGGGAAAATATGAAGCCTTATGAAGAATTACTATTGCTGTTCATTAAGTGACAGTTAGAAGACTTTGACAGATCTTTGACGAAAGAATCGGACGGGCAGGACGACGTCTGCCGGGGCCGCTAGTTTCCTAATAAACAGTAGCAACTTTTTATATCCGGTTCCCATCAACCCACGTTAAATAGATCAAGTATGTTATCTAAATCGGCTAAGCCTCTTTTCCGTGTTTGTGAACAAACATTCAATCATACAACCTTAATATGTTACTAGTAGGATTTTACATGACATCTTATGTAATACCTACAATTTTAAGGTATTTACCGACCTTATTCCATCGCTATAGCAATTATTGTGCACATATTAAAAACTAGCGGCCCCGGCAGACGTCGTCCTGCCCGTCCGATTGTTTCGTCAAAGATCTGTCAAAGTCTTCTAACTGTCACTTCTTCATAAGGCTTCATATTTTCCCCGTTTTTTACACATTTTCCACTGTTTCTTCGTTCCTATTGGTCGCAGCGTGATGTTATATAGCCTAAAGCCTTTCTCGATAAATGGTCTATCCAACAAAAAAATATTTTTTGAATTCGAACCAGTAGTTCCTGAGATTAGCGCGTTCAAACAAACAAACAAACTCTTCAGCTTTATAATATTAGTATACATAGGTAAGTACGTACAATCAAAGGTTTAAGTATATAGTAGTATAGTATATGTTTACTACTACCCACATCTACCTGCTAGATATTATATACAAGCAATTAAATTTGCATACCCAATTACTTCATATACATTACTTAGAGTATTTACGTTACTTAAGGAGAATATTACCTTTTATATTAAATTATAACACATGTGCGTAATTGAGAAAGTATAAGAAATATCGGTTTTAATATTTTTTTGTGAAGACGATAATTCAGTTATAGCAAATTATACTTCATAATAATCCGTTATAAAATATTAAAGTCCTTGAATTTATGATCATATTTATCAGGTCTAGAACATACAAAGATCGTTACTTATCTTTTATTTGATCGATGATCCACCAATATCGATCTTTGCATTTAAATTTAGGATGGCTAAATTTAAGGCGTTGTGGAGGTGACGTATTGAAAATCGATTTAAGAAAATCAACTATTCGACACACTTCACTTTTTTGTCAATGTGATACTTTAAACCTTTCCACGCCCATATTGACTAGCGTAACGTATCTGTGATCAAAGATAGCACGGCGTGCTATTATCTAGCATACCACTAAAAAGTATGCTTAATTATAATAGTCCTACAAACTTGCTAGTTGGTAGCATTTGCTCATTATTAGTATGCTTTAGTGCTAGTAATCATCATGTGTAACAGTAGTTTAATAACTGTAAAACATTTATCAATCAGATTATTACCCCAATATGAGTATTCATTCGTGATACTAGAACTTATCTGTCTGACTACAATATTACAATAAGATTGTTTGATAAGGAAATATAGTTGACGAGGTCTGCAAAAAAGCAGCAATTACGATTATATTTTGTAATCAGTTATTATATAATTAGGCCAGCGATTTAATTAGAAAAATGTCTGCGCACTACAATCAAATTGCTAAGTAGTTATAGTTACTCAGGCTCTTAATAATTTTACTGCATAGATTTTTTATACGAAATGTTTTTTCAGTTAATAATCCATTTTCTGAAAGCATTTACTTATTTGTGTTATTTTTTACTGTAAAGAATTTGTGATATCGAATGCAGAATAAGGTGTAAACTGCAAAACGAATTCACGGACATTCATCCCACTGAACATGATATAGATAAATACTGTACAGGCGCAAATGAAGTTCAAGGCCGTTTTTTACAAAACTGGAACTTATAATATAAACAAAAAAGTCCTTTTTAACGTGTAAGTAAGCTAGAATATTATCAACGATACCCTGTATTAACAAAGTAAAGGTATTTATAAAAACATTATTTTTTCTCTAAAGAGATGATATCTGTCTAAAGTACTTATTGAAAACCTTAATAACTAATTTTAATAATTATGTACTTAGTTCGAATTCATTATAAACAACCGTCCTGTTGTTAACCTCTCGTGGAATTCTTCAATTTTTTTATTCCATTATCATCATATTTAAAATGCGAGTATAAAAAGCTGATGTACCTACTTTACATTAAGTTTGGTTTTATTCGGTAGTTTATTTATCTTAGGTATATGTTTGTTTTCTTAAACCCCATTTGAGAAGATGAATGCTATATATCTATACTAATATTATAAAGAGGAAAGGTTTGTTTGTATGGATTGAATAGGCTCCAGAACGGCTGGACCAATTTTAAAAATTCTTTCACTGTTGGAAATCTACACTATTCCCGAGTGACATAGGCTATAAAAAAAAATCCGTTGGAAGCCGGGGTGGGCAGCTAGTACCTATATATAGCCCTCATCTTCTCAAAACAAGAATAAACGTAGCTGTAGCATCCACTCTTTTGTTAGTAGTTAGTGACAAGATTATAATTGCTAAAACGTGCCATTAACTAGCTGTTACAAATCGTTGCATGGACTAAAATATTAATCCTCGTTCCATTTAACAGAAGCTAGGGCTCAGATCAAGGTGATTCGCGGCAGACAGTTTCCTTCGTCACGCAGACAAGGAATTTTCATTTAAATATAACCTTTTAATAACTGCTTATTACGAGTAACTGATGATTTATTTTGGATGGAAAACTAAAGCGTAGTTTATCTGCAGGCTTAAGAGGATTGTGAACCTATTAATTTTCATACAAAAGGCGATAACGTTTTACACCCAGAAAATATAGTTAGATTTTAATAATTTTTGGATATGTTGTAGATACAATGAGAAACTACGTCTGTACGTTTTGATTTTTAAGAAATATTGCTTACGCTAGATCTAAATATAGATTTTTAGATCTATATATAGATTTTTAGATGCTAATAAATTTTAGCTTCTCATTTTTAGTTTCTCATTATATCTACAACATATGCAAATATTATAAAAATCTAACTATATTTACTGGGTGTAAAACGTTATCGCCTTTTGTATGAAAATTAACAGGTTCACAATCCTCTTAACTGCGTTACCAGGCTATAAGTGGTTGGCGTACACGGGATGTTATTGATTATATAGCTACGTCATTTGTTTTTTACCGATATTTTATTGATCTTATAGTTGCCATTTTTTTGTTGTTTACCGATGACCATCCAAAGTAAAAGTTATCTATAATAGGTACCTATCTATACTAATATAATAAAGAGGAAAAGTTTGTTTGTTTGGATTGAATAGGCTCCTAAACGAATGGACCGATTTGAAAAATTCTTTCACTATTGGAAAGCTACACTATTCCCGAGTGATGTAGGCTATAAAAATAGGGATCCGGGCGTAGCCGTGGCGGGCCGCTAGTATATTGATATTTTTTTAGAAATATTGTTATAATTTAATTTTTTTTGGCGTCTTGATTAAATTCAACACGACTCAACTCATCTTAAGAGGGAGTTTAATGGATTTGAATCAAAGATGGAATAACCAACACAGAATTTCTAAAGCCTATAATTGTTATATATTCATATCACAGTCATTAAATAACATATCCGTGACATGTCTGGGTGGCATACGACTTAACCTTAATTAGTACCCTTAGGCATATCTTTGCATATCGAGGGAGATTATTCATACATTCACATGGATATTGTAAAGGTCAAATCAATCGTACCTTGCTTTATTCCCTGAAATAATGATAAGTGCTTAGATCATAATAATTTCTGACGCTTTAGTTAATCATTGGAATAAAATAACTAATACCGATTAACGGATTTATAGGATACTAGCCTCTGCCCGCGACTTTGTCCGCGTGGAAATCCTCCTTTTTTGCAGTAGGTTAAAAAGTAGCCTATGTTCTCAGGCTCCAGACTTTCTTTGTATCAAATTTCATTAAATCGGTACAGTACTTTTAGCGTGAAAGCGTAACAAATAGACAGACAGACAGAGTTACTTTCGCATTTATAATATTAGGGATATTAGGGATTAGTTTTATGCTGACTCGTATTTTTAAACATTTAATCATACAAAGGGACCTACAGACAGCGATAGTGACTTTGTTTCATATTATGCGTGTATAAGTAGGTACTTTTTATTTATTTAACCCATATTAGTAGGTACATTTGTGTGATTACCTGTATTAAATTTACATTATATGCACCGTATTACATATTACATAAATGTCATATGTAATACCCATGAATAACGCTACGTAAGTATAATAAATATCTGTAAATATTATGTCTACAGAAGATATACTAATTTTGGCATTATATTACCTATCCAAGGACCTCACAAAGACCATTGTCAACTAGCCATTGTTACTCATAACGAGACACATTACCGAGTAATAAAATACTGGACTTTAATAACTTCTTATGCCTTCGCGGTTATTACACATTGGAATGAAACAAATATTAACAGATTTAACTCGCGTATTTTTATTTAATACTAGCTGTCCGCCCCGGCTTCGCACGGATCCCTTTTTTTTATAGCCTATAGCGGTCCCGGCAGACGTCATCCTGCCCGTTCGAAATTCAAATTAGGTAACTTTAGTTAGACAACGTTTGTATGGGAAAAGAAAAGGGCTGTTTTTAGGATTTTCCCGGCAATTATTCGATTTTTTCTCGCCGTAAGAACCATCTTTGGACTTCAACGAACATTTTAAAAAAAAAATTGGCCAAATTGGTCCAGGCGTTGTCGAGTTATGCGCTTACCAACACATTTTGCGATTCATTTTTATATATAAGAAAGAAGATTACTTGCTGACGGATTCGGATTCTTTACAGTTTCCATAATCGTAGCACGACTGTAAAGAACCAGAAACGTCAACAAATAAAAATACGCTAGTTAAGTCCGTTAACAGTTGTTTCATTCTAAAGACTAGACTTTAGTTACGTTGAGCGACGTGGGGATACGTCTACCGTAAAGCAGCTTAGATAAATGATTTGCATAAAAAATCTAATTATGCACGTAGTTCATTCTGGTGCACATTTAGGCTAAGGTCGCGTGCCCCCGCGGTCAAGGTCTTAGCTCCGGAGTTCGGACAGCACGTCTCGTCTTATCTATTCATTTTGATCAGTACTGTCACGTGGGTACATGTAGATTTGTTGAAAAGCTGGTTCTGTGGCGTAAGGTCTTGGTTAAACGCCCACGGGTGCCTTAGAAAACTAGTGTAACCTTTGCGAATAATTATGATTAAATCTATACTAATATAATTAAGAGGAAAGGTTTGTTTGCATTGAATAGGCTCCTAAACGACTGGACCGATTTGAAAAATTCTTTTACTGTTGGAAAGCTACACTATTCCCGAGTGACATAGGCTATAAAAAAACGCGATCCGGGCGAAGTCGGAGTGAGCCGCTAATGTGATATATAGGCTTCAAATGATGCACTTTGTTTAATAAGGAAACTTTATTAATGCAATTAAATATTCACATTATATTTTTTTTAGCTTAATACTTATAATAAGAGTAGGTACGAGAATTACAAATGATGTCAACTTTTTGTTAGTTTGATACTTTTCTACTTGTAGATAAAATAATTAGAACTGAGGTCTTCCATATTTCTAGGTTCCTAGTGAAAAAGAATACCTATAAGTGTCATACAACACATGAAGGACTTATTCCTTTTTTTCTAATAAAAAACCGCAGACCGAATTCTAAAATCTGATGAAGCAGAAAAAAACAAAAATGCGGAAAATTAAGTCGCGTGTCCGTTTTCATAAAGGGTATAATTTAATAAGAAAATCTAAGCAAATTAAAACGATTATGAAACTATACAGGATAATTGATCTTAGCAAACAAATCACTATAGATCATCAATTAACCAAGGCAATTACTTTGTTAACTGCGGTTCAGTGCAACGATTTAGATACCAGTTAAAAATTAATTATATATATAGTTCATTGTTTGTTCATCTAAAATGTGAATGAACGATGAACACCGCTGTCGAATGAGGGCTAGGGGCTAGATGTGCTAGTGTAGAATGAGGTCTAGCTGTCAACCACCAATGAGAGGCAAGCTACTGGCCTGTGATTGGTGGTAGGTACATGACAGCTGGACCTTATTCTACACTAGCGCATCTAGCGGATTTCTGACACGAGGTGGCCCTCATTGTGCACCTTTTCTTATTAATTTAGAAATTTAAACTGCTTTTTTATTATACCTACTTCCCGAATTGGTAATCTATTTTTTTAACTGCTAATAAATAAATATAGCTACTTACTGAATTGTGATAAATAATGAGAAAAGCTATATTTTGTTAAGGTTTAATTAATTACCTATATTTATGTAAACATTTGCTTTTGTTTAGGTATAAAATCGGAAGGGTCGTAAGGTATTGAGGGTTACAATTGCATACATGGCCATATAACTTCCAATTTATAACTCTTTGCTCCTCAAAATCCTAAATAATATTATAAATGTTAAAGTAACTCTGTTTATCTCACTAAAACTAATGAACCTATTTAAATGAAATTTGGTACACAGATAGTCAAGAGCCTAAGATAGGCTGCTTTTGATTGTGAAAAAATTAGAGTGCCTTAATTAGCAATTTTACGCGGGGTCGCGTTCAATAACTAGTATTATATAAATGCTCCATTATTAATTTATAACAATTAGAACGAGTGATCGCTTTCAAGGTTTTTGGTTGATCAGTTGTTAACAAAAAAGCTGTGACGGAGGTTTTTCTGTATGTACGTATAGTTAAAGGATCTATCAGTACTTACTTTGATTACTGATATAGGCAAAAAGTATGGTAATGGAAAGGTAATCGCGAAACAATGAATACTTTTGTACAAAAACCTCGTGTTTGTGCTCGCACTTCGAAACGGCTCCACCGATTCTCATCAAATTATGCATGTGGGTGTATTCGGTAGGTATTATACCTAACAACGGTGGCCGATTCATCTATTTTTTTAATTATAAATTTCAACCTTGCCCATCGTTATCTTCTCAATAATTGGTAACATATTCACACCTAGTTACCTAAATAAATATTAATAACGAGTATATAAATACACAATATATTGATATTATCTTTTGTCTTATTTTTTTTCGGAAGTACGTTACAAAAATCGTGTTTCCTGATTAGCTTATTGTTTAAATTCTAATGTCGGTTCCGATTCGCTGGTTTTATAATATTATTAACCACTTCCTTTTATCAATGCGTTATCAATCTGTTAGGAGAACGACTTTGTGTACGTTTTCTGTTAGCTATATTTTTGTTTGATACCGATCGCCCTAAATGAGCTCAAGCGTACTACCGTTTTTTAATAAAATCTAGGTTTCATTGTTATAGTAATAAAATTGATTGCATTAAAATAAACGCGATAGAAATAACTCAGATTTTTAATCTCGATTTTTTGTGATGATTTCGATCTGTACACGTGTAGCTCAATAATGATTTGTCATTTAAGCATTAATCGATCAATGGTACTTTAAAACAAAAAGTTAATACAAAATTAGGTGAGTACATGCTAATAGATGACTTCAAGGTTATATTACACAACCATATTAGTGATTTAATGACTTAGTTTTTGCTTCAAACATTGGAAGTGATTATTTATAGGTAACTTTTTACAGCCGTTACTAACAGAGCTTAAGCTTACATTCTCATACAAAAACGTTAGTTACTTAAAATAAATTTACAAAAACTGGTATATGCTTTATATTACATAAGTTAATTAATTAAGTATAATAATTAGAGTCTCCAATTATTGTCATTTTAAGTGTTGTATTTTTTACCAAACAAGTTATGTACTTATAAGATCACCGTTTTATTACGTCCGCATTTATGTTTTGAAGCTCATGTTTTACACATTAGTTTCGAGTACCAATTAAAATCAAACTTAGTAATATACTTAAGTGATATCCTATTTCATACAATGAATTGTACACGGATTTGATGTTTTTAAGCTATCGCACACCTAATTTAAAAAACCTGAATATACTTAATCCAGTATCATATCTTGTTCGCAATATTGCAAATATTTTTAACTTTAATAAAATTGTATAAGGGGCTGCGAGGGGAAACAGATGAAAAAAAATCTAGAAGATATTATATCTATATACAAAGATCTATTAGCAATTCGGGACAACAAATGGTAGGTAGGTACCTATTTATCGCTGAGATACGTAGTTTCGATTTTTTAAAAAAAATAAACATTATAATACATAATTATGTTTTCAAAAAATGATGTCAGAGCAAGGTTTGATTCGAGATCTTAAATAATTTATTTTATTACGTACATGGACATCGTAAAATACGCTGTAAGCCTATTAGTTTTAATAAATAATTACCTACCTCTGAACTTTTGTTGAAAATTAATTGTTGACTTCCATTGATTAGCGTTTGTTTATTGGTACATTTATAGATCCAATATCTATAAATGTGGCAACTCTAAGTAAAATACTAATTGGAATTTTAAGTACCTACAATGTAATAACATTGTTATGTGGTAATTATGGTTTCAAATTAACAGCAAGAAACAATTGATCTAGGTATGAATTAAAATAAAGCCTGGTTGATATCAGTAACAGTTACATAACTATCAAGCCTTTAAATAAATTACAAGATTTTTTTTACAACTTTGATTATAGGCATTTTCAAAAGGAGGTAAGTACAAAGTTTTCCGGAACAGCTTGTTTATAACATTAGCATAATAATATTTGTTAGGTACCTACTCTGTAAAAGATACAGCCTTGTGACAGACTTGCGGACGGACAGCTGTCTCAGTATTGGGGTTCCCCTTGTACTTTTGAGTAAAGAAACCTTATATAAGGAAATTATGAAAACATTCGCTCCTCTACTTGACAAGTTTAAATGTGCCTTAGTCTTAAATGAAGGCAGTACCTAACAAAATATTCCGAGATGTCACACTTCCTAGTATTTAACGTAATAAATAAAATGTCGCTTAGAACGTTTCACTACACATCCGAACCAATCTTAAGATTTACACTCACTCGAGTAAGGTACCTACCTATTCTAGGTTTACTGGCAGATAAAAACATTGTTTAACAATTTAATTAATAAATTTATCCAATATTACTAACTTAGTAGTTTTTAACTTTCACTGGTGTTTGGGGTTAGTAGTATGTATGTACATACAACTGGCATATAGCTAAATTGGATTGGATTGGATATAGTGATATAGATCTTTGATTCTAGGATCTGCAAGATCGATACGGAACCTTTTTAATAAAATCGAATACCATGTAAGCAATAAAATATGTCAAGTCATTAAAATATAATTCAAGGCTCCATACTTATAAGGTTATTAACTGTGTTTATACGTTTATTATTGTATAATAAGTGACTTTATTGTGACATAGTTCAAATTCTAAATGTGTGTTGTTATTTTTATCAGTTTTTAGTATACGCAACTAGTACAAGCTTTGTTTTTTTTCGGATTTGATCAATTGATGTAAGCTTTAATCATTATCAAATCGACAAAAAAATACACGCCACTTAGTTAGGTCCTTGTCGTGCAATAAGGTATCTGACACTGTTTCACATTCTCTTATTACAATAATATAACAGTGTCAAATTCTTTTATGCGCGATAAAATCCAGTCTTAACCGTACAACCCCGTATTTTTAATAATATGATTTAAATAGGTAATAATAATAATGATACAACAATAATACCTAATAATAATAATATTATTTTCAAACTTTCACTTATTTATTATGAGTTATTTTAATAATCTCTAAATTATTGTATGTCTCGAACTTCGTCGTCTTTGCAAAACTTATTACTACCTACTTGAGATACGGAAACCAGCTGTTTCTGTTGATTGACGTCAAATATTTTTTTAACAGGAAAAGTCAGTTGTTGTGGTGTCAGCGGTTCCAGGAACGCAGCCTTCGAGCTTGGGAGATCCCTCGGTTCCAAAGACTGCACTCTCGCGCAACGTGTAACCGTTATGTCAACAGATTACTAATGCTTATTGACCTCGAATTTATTGAAAACAATAAAATATATTTTTGTACCTACTACCTATTCCGATATTGTTTACTTTGTCAACCGACGAAAAAAAGGAGGAGGTTCTCAATTCGGCGCGTATATATATATATATATATATATATATATTTTATTGTAATCAAAAAGTGGACTGTAATATTAATTGATATAAAATGTATGTTTCTTAGTCCCTCGGGTGCTACTTTCAACTTACCTACCTAATAATCTATATCTATACTAATATTATAAAGAGGAAAGATTTGTATTTTTGTATGTTTGTAATGAATAGGCTCGGAAACTACTGGACCGATTTCAAAAATTCTTTCACCTTTGGAAAGCTACATTATCCCCGAGTAACATAGGCTATATAATATCACGCTAGGTCTTATAGTTGCGGAGCAGTAATCGAAAATGTTTCAAAAACGGGGGAAAAGTATCGTTTCTGAGGCCTTAAAAAAATCTTAAGTCCCCCCGTGCGAAGCCGGGACGGGCCGCTAGTTACCTATAAGCTAATATGGTGGTTTCTGTAAAAAGTAACTAAGTATTGTAGAAAACTGGTTTCTTCTCTTATAAATAACTAGCGGCCCGTCCCGGCTTCGCACGGGGGGACTTAAGATTTTTTTAAGGCCTCAGAAACGATACTTTTCCCCCGTTTTTGAAACATTTTCGGTTACTGCTCCGCAACTATAAGACCTAGCGTGATATTATATAGCCTATGTTACTCGGGGATAATGTAGCTTTCCAAAGGTGAAAGAATTTTTGAAATCGGTCCAGTAGTTTCGGAGCCTATTCATTACAAACATACAAAAATACAAAAATACAAAAATACAAATCTTTCCTCTTTATAATATTAGTATAGATAGATATAGATACCAAAATAAACTTCCGACATTACTTTTTCAAAAATCGTAGTGCCCTCCCGCCAACGAACGCGGACTTGTTCCTTTTTTTAAAAATCTTACATTTTGTTCGACGAAGATAACGTCAAACAGCCATAAAGTTTAATCCTACACAATATTTTATCAGAGCTAACACTATTATTAAACAAACCGTAACTAGTAAGTGCATTTTCAAATACGCTGTCACATCAATCATGACCATGCGAGCAAAGAGGTGACTACTACTCTTCGTGCCTAGTAGATAGATGCGAACTCCAATTCCGTATTAAATTACCTTAATATCTGCAAATACACAAGTTAAAAAATAAAAGGTACCTAATAAATAATAACATACAAGTACTTACCTAAGTACCTAAGTACACAATTTAAATAATAGGTCTCTATAAGTAGACCAGGGGGCCTAGACAAGTGCATTTTGGTGCTAACGTTTGACGTTAACGTTGAACGTTGGGCACTTGTCTAGACCTCCAGGTACCTTATATAATTTTTTGTGACTATTGTCTTCTCCACCGAACGAGTGGGGAACTCACTGAGGGGCGATTACAAAGGATAGTTTTTAATCTTTTTTGATTGTGGTCACTAACTTACCATATCTATTTATATTTTGGATATCAGGATATCATTACATTATTATGATGGAATTGTCGTTACATGTAGTAAACATTTTTAATACTATTGTATTGCCATCTGGCCAAATTCTATGCAACAACATCCCACACTAACGCATTGAAAGACTCAAGATAACTTCTATTTTTAAACATCTACTTAACTAAATAGCGCTTTGTAGACTTTCCAGGAAAATAACTTTTTTAATAAACAATAATTATTATTTAAGAGGTCATTGAACATTTCACCTTTTCCTTGAATAAATTAGAATAACATAAAGGTACTGTTTAGTGCCCTCTATTATACTTCAACGGTACTACTAAACACGCATCTCACGACACTCGCATGAAACTACAACACAAGACATCGAGATGGCGCCACCGTCTATGTTTATATAGCTATACATTGTTTATGAAGTTTAGTTTTCTGTAAATACCTATACGAGTTCCTTACAGTAAAATTAAGGTTTAATCACAAAGGCGTGCAATTTAAATTAATGTTAGTGATAACTGCGATCACGATGGGCGTCGTCGCTTGTGGAGCAATAAACAAAGTTCGTGAATCGTTCTGGAAAAAAGTGACATGATCAATCTGTAATGCCGCTTCAGGGTAAGTTGTTTAAAAACTTAACAATCCAAGTTAATCTGTAATAATAAAAATTATATGCTATATCCAAAATAGGTTCTACTATTTTATTTTTCTATGTGTAAAAGAACTTGGAATTTTGATTATATTTAATGGAGTGCAGCGTTAGAGGTGAATGAACTCGCATAGAGTATTTGGGTGTTGGATGGGGCGCGCGGTGCACTCGTTGCCATGGTTACCTCGCTTGGATATCGTTGGCTTGACGGTCGCGGTCGTTTGACCAAAAATTAGGAACTATTTAACGTGAGCGCAGAGAATCATCTTAATACTCTAGGAATAAATCTAGGAATAAAAATTGAGTTGCGTTTAGATTTTTTTTTAAATGCACTACCTACATACCTATGTATTGTTTAGTGTAAGGTGAAAAGAAATATAATTTTTATTGGGCCTAAAAAACATTTAGGAAAACAAAGCGATAATTAAACTCATATTTTCTGTATAAAAATAACATTTTCCAATTTGTCTTTCTTTTGTGAACAAATTTAAGATAGCAACTTGTGTTTTGTTATTAAATCCATTTAATTCTAATTTTTAATTCATTGTTTCGATTGTCACCATTTTATTTCCTAACTAGCGGTTCACTCCGGCTTCGCACGGATCCCTAATTTTTTCAGAATGCAATAGCCTATGTCACTCAGGGTGAAAGTAGCTTTCCAACAGTGAAATAATTTTTCAAGTTAGTCTAGTCATTTTGGAGACTATTCATTACAAACAAATCCTACCACTTTATTATATTAGTGTAGATGTACATTTCTATAGTAACTAGACGTAGTTACACTACATTTAATTTTGGCCGCTCAAAGGGACACTGTCGACAAAGCATTGAGGTAGGATCGGCTCTTAAAAACCGGTCAAGAGTTTAACTCGCGTGCAGAGGACTCCATGCGTTATGCACTTGTAATAAAACACGATTTTGCTAAGCACACCATTGACACCAAATATAGACCTATACAGCTCAACATTTGACAGACACTATTGACAACTGTTAAAGAGTTTTATGAAACGGATTTATTACTGAAACTGCGTAGAGTAAAATATACGTAGGATTTTATAAAAATACTTAATATTTGTAGTTGATTACACTTTGTGGCTGTTTGACGGTATCTTAGTCGAATAATTACTTATAAGAAAGATGTAAGAAAAATTTAAAAAGGAACAAGTACGCGATGACACGATTCGATGGCTTTAGTTCACTACGATTTTGTAAAACTATTATTAGGCCCTTTGAATTGATTATTCAGTAGGTACTTTGAAGTTTAATATAATATAAAATTATGTGGCAGCCGGATCCATATACTCTATTTTATCTTGTTTCCTATTCGTAACTTGTTGCTTTAAGAATGATCAAGGAGTTTCGAATGTCGAGAAACTGGTAACATAATAATTTCTGATGCCTTAGCTGTTTAGGTCCTACCATCTATAGGGGGATATAATTACATCGCTTAGTTAATTCACTTTTGGCGTACCTACAGGACCTACTGTTTTGTTAGCGAAACTTTATCCGGTCTATTTCAAATTTTACATAAACACTCTTAACCAGGCTTGATGAAAGGTGTGTTTCGTATTTTGTTGAAATTCAACTTCTAATGGGGTTAAAAAGTACGCGGACGAAGTCGCAGATAAAACCTAGTAATAAAATAAATTAATACTATTATCTTAAATAAGTCAATTCACACCCATTGATCTAGTTTAGACGGGAACTGAATCATACTACGTATATGGGAACTGTACAGTTTTCGGAATGTGAGATATAAAAATAAAATACGTGAGTTAAATCCTTTTATAGTTGTTTCACTCCAATGTGTAGGTATAACCGCGAAAGCTGGTGTGTTTGTTTAGTTTCGAACTGAATACTGAAGCGAAGTTGGCCAGCTAATGGGCTTTTACTACAAAACCGGACGGGTAGCGAGCCTCTTGAAACGAGGCTTTCAACCCTTAGGTTGGGTTAGGGTTTAGCCTTTCGCGAAAGTGCTGAGTGTCCTCGTGACTTTGCATATAGCGAGCGGGGGAACACCCCAGTTTTAGTCAGTAACAGTCTGACATAACCATGTAGCTCCCCCGGGCTGCATGGTGTCCATAATGGATTTCCCCTAGGCAAAAAAAGGGTTTTAGCCTTGACCGACCCGAGGGCCTCTAGAGTTGAGGTCGCACCTCGGCTCGGGCCGCCAGGAGGTGTGTTAACACGATCATTATGTTGCAGGGGGACTGAAGGTTCCTGCGGATAAGTTCGACGCGTGTCATGTGTAAGTGTATGTCTTCGACTCCGCCGCGAAGGCATCATAAATAATAAATTCTAATGTATTGTATTGTTACAGAGTCTGTGGTAATGGCGGAGACCGGTAGCAGGGCGCCCGTCATTCGCAGCACGCGGGAATTCCTGATCGGATCCGTGTCGCCGGCCACGCCGTCATCCCCCGTCTCGACACTCTCCGGCGATGACGACTCCCCCACTAATTCCAATTCCAGGTATTTACTGCCTGGACCCTTTGTCAGTCAATCAGAAATATTCATGACGACTGATGTTCTGGACCCCTAGACAAGGGCCAATCAATAATAGTCATGACGACTGGTGTTTCTTTGTCCATCAAGTAGATTACTGAAAATTATTGGACACATATTTTATCTTTTCTCTAACAAAGAAAAAATAACAAAAATAACAAGTACAAAAGTTCGGGCTCGTGACGTCACAGTATGGTATAGATTTTACTATGTATAATGTGACGTGACTTTGTTTGAAAAAAAAAAGGAAAATACTTACCTATAATACTTTTTAATAATCTAACTGACGGAATAAATAGAACTTCTATTTATTACATTATAAATTGTATAAAGTTAACAGTCCGTTCCATAAAATTATGCGTTCATTTCCTTCATCTATAATCGATTGGCACTTTCTCTAGAGCCTTAATATTAGAATTAAAGTAAAGCCGTGCTTTACCCAAGTACTTTGACCCAAGTTCGTGTTGCATTAAGCGATTGTTTTAACTTTGTTCTACCTGTAGAGCTAGAATAACAGTAAAGTTGAGTTACTTTAACCCGGACCGAAATACTAACTTAGTTACTAAGACTTTAAACCTTATTCCTTTAGTGTTAAAGCAACCTGACTTTACGGGATAAAGTGGCGTATACAACTATATATATATTGGCATTAGAACATTAATATTATCTGGGTTATTATTAAAGTGTGCTTGTTTTTTAAAACTTCTACAAAGCCAGCTTATTGTGAATACTTGCATTCAATATACACTGCGCTGTCTTAAAAGTGTTTGTAAGTAATTGAATTCCTATAGCATTATATTACTTGGATTTCCTTTACATTGGAATTGCACTGACTGTTCCTCAAGTAATATAAACTTCAAAAGGACTACCTTCCTACTTTAGGTCTGTAGTGTTTATGCTATACTAGCTTATGCCCGCGACTTCGTCTGCACACGATGAATATTTTACACAATGTCGTTGTAGAATATAGCCTGTATGTTATTCTGAAGTATAAGCTATATTATTGTGAGGTCTCATCAAAATCTATTTAGTAGTTTTAGCGTGAAAAAGTAACAAACAGTCTATAATTTATAAAGAGATTGTGTGAATTGTCCAAAATATACCTAACTATAAGTGTACAAGTACATGGGAAAAAAGTCCGTCAGATTTGAACTATTGTAACCCGCGTACACATATATTCTCTAAAGTACTAAATCTGCGCAGACGAAGTCGGGGGCAGAAGCCAATCTTCCATATATATACGAATATAATTTAAGTACCTACGACTAGAATACGTAGGTACCTATGCATATAAACTTCAATACAAACACCTTGTTTATTAGGAATCTGTAAATATCAATTCTGAGCAATGAATACTTCTGTTTACATTGACACTTTTCTATTAGGTATTTACCTAATAATCTAAGTGCAGTAAGATATAATTTTGCAACAGGTATTCCACTTTGTTCTGAGCTCATCATTTTTTGAAGTGAAAACTTCTTTAGCGGCGCTGAGCACTTTTTTTTGTATGGGTAAAAACTTTCAAACTCGCGTCAGGGTCACGTGATGCCTCGCGTCAGGGTCACGTGATGCTGATCGAAAATGCGTAAGATGGGGAAGGGCTAACTAGTATCTCCAACTCTTTTTTTCCGAACTGAAGCGCAGTTGGCCAGCTAATCGGCCTTTACTGCAAAACCGGACGGGTGGCGAGCCTCCTGAGAGGCTTTCAAGCCTTAACTGAGCTCATCACGTTTGTTGTTTAGGAGCACCCTCCAATATTAATTTCATTGTGTATTTAGTATTGATTGTTATACTCGTAACAAAAATACATCATGTGTAAATTTCAACTATCACGGTTCGAGATACAGTAATATTGTCCAGTATTACCGTTTGGGTATGAAACCCTGAAAAACATAAAAACTCACGCACTGCCCTCTGATTGTTATAAGCACTTGGTTTGAAAGCGATTAAAATTGGTACACCTTAAAGCGATCAGTATTCTCGATTATCTTCAATTTCCTTCATTTGAAGGCAATCATGACCGTTTACAATACCAAAGTGAGCTGCCCGCTTTAATCTTGAAACATATCAATTGGGATCTCAAACCAATAGCGTTATAAAATCAAGAGGCTGTTTATAGCATTGGAGCAATTAAATCAAAGTCCGAATACGTTTATCTCGGAAAATATACCAACATATCAATACAGAACACAAGTTAGGTAAGTTTCTACCTCCATAATTATAATTAATTGCAGCTGCTATCATATCAATTTGCTCCCGGTTTATAACCCTAATCAAATTTTATATACAGTCCACGGAAGATTTGCAATCACGCGCAACTTTGTACTTGCAGTCGCATTAAAATTTATTTTATTTATACCCATCTCAAAAGTCAATTGCAGTAAGGTCAACTTTACTGATTGCTTTACATGACAACAGATCATATTGAAAACAACATGACATGTTTAGATTAAATCCTAAGTTAGTGATGACTTCATTAAGTCAAGTTAATCTTGTAAAAGACCACTAATCCTTTGTGTCAACAATAAGAAATTTTGTCATGTCATAGTTTTGACAAAATCTCTTCTTGTTAAGTTGTGTCCTATACTTTTTAAGTTTAAGAGTACAGGCAAGACAAAAGTGCAGGCGCTTTCAGTTGAGGGTATAAATACCACTACTTAGGCACCTGGGCAGGCAGTACATAATTTATCACAGTGAATGCACCTTTTCAAAAAGATATATTCTATAGGTGACAATACTGGACATATGAATAATTTCGTTTCAGATGCATAACGTTTTGACAGCTTGAATCCTCAATAGGAGTTAAATGACACAAAGGCACTATCGTGTTTAAGTTTTTTTTTAATAAAGCGTGAAAGTTTATATTTAACTTTTGAATCTTGAAAATTCTTACATGAGACTATGCAAATATATTAACGAATGAAACAATACAAAATAGGATATTCTGATCGTTTTCGGGAACCCTTTCTAATATACCTAATGGTAGTAAATTATACTGAATCACATTTACAAGTAGGTACCTAAAGCGAAATAAAAAGACGGTCAGTATCAAAAAGCAAGAAACTAAAAAATCAAATAATTTCTAATGCCTTCGCGGTTATAACACACTGGAATTAAACAACTATTAACGGATTTAACTAGTGTATTTTTATGTTATATTATTTGTTGACGTTTCGGATTCTTTACAGTTTCCATAATCGCAGCACTATTGAGCTGACAATAGTCTAACGCTAAAGTGATTTTTACAGTTATGTTATACTGTATAATACTACTAGGTATTTCATTAATAGTTGTTTCATTCCAATGTAAGAAATCAAAATCAAAAAATGCTCGTGTTAAATATATATTATGGTTATATAACCAAGTCACATTGTAAAGCACGTTTATTTAGGATCACATTACATATCTCACAGCGCAAGCGCAAAATCCGCATATAATCGAAATAATATGATTCCTGTTTTCTATCGCATAAATGCCAATTAAGTGAAATACAATGATACATTTACTTATTCGCTTAATAACGTTTCGAATTCTTATTATCCAAAGTACTTAGATACTAGCTTTACGATATCAAATAATTTCTGATGCCTTCGCGGTTATTACACATTGGAATGAATCAAGTATTAATGGATTTAATTCGCGTATTTTATTTTATTTGCTGACGTTTCGGTTTCTTAGCAGTTATTCCATCGTAGCACGACTGACCTAACAATAGTCTAACGCTAATATGATTTATACATTTTTCGTCTTTCCGAAGTGCTGGTAACGCCCCCTATTTGTTTTATTTGTAGTGTGAAATAGTTACATTTTGCGTAGAATGTAACATTGATATTTCATTTATTTTAGAATAGGGTAGTATTTCAAAAGAGATAATTGTAAGTAAATTAGATATAAGGTAGTTTGCATAACTGTATAAATCACTTTAGCGTTAGACTATTAAATTGTCAGCTCAGTCGTGCTACGATTATGGAAACTGTAAAAAATCCGAAACGTCAGCATATAAAATAAAATAAAAATACGCGAGTTAAATCCGCTAATAGCCGTTTCACTCCAATTTATGATATCATCGGTTTAGAAAACTTAATAAAATTCATGATTATTAGGTAGTGCCGGCTGTGCCAGGGTAACCTAGCTTCTCTCTATGAATACGCAGTGAATACACAAGTTTTTAATGACTATTTACTATTAAGTATAATTAAAACAGTCTAGTTTACTTGAAGTTTTATTTGAACCAAAATAAAAGCAAAATATATAATAATTATAAAAAAATTGTTGGTGAGTAATGGACTGTACTAAAAACAATAGGATAATGGAATATAGGAGGAATTTAATTAGGTAACTTTACAACGAACAGTACAACACAATATCAGAACACAATCAAATCAAAAACTAAACTAAGTGAGTGACAATACAAAAACAATCGATTTATAAAAAAGGGCAATAGCCAATAAAAGTAAAACTATAAAACTATATACACACACAGCAAGGAGTTCGCAACAAAAACCATAAACAATTATAAAAATAGTAATAATATAGATTCCACAAAAAGGTTCGCCGAATAGGCTTCAAAATGAATGGACTGATTTTAAAAAATCTTTCACTATTGGTATGCTACACTATTCCCGAGAGGCAAGTTACAGGCTTTATTAAATTTTAAAAAAATATGGGTCCGTGCGAAACTGGGCGGACCGCTAGTTGTTTATAAAGTTATGCTGATGATACATTACAAGTTTAAAAGAAACCAAGTCAAATACCGATCCTTCTTAATACATTTATTTGACGGCAACTTCGTGCGTGCTTTATTTCAGTCACTGATGACGTGTTTCAGGTCTGTATAGACCAAACTGCATTTATCTATTGAGAGCTAGTATCTATCAAATTAATCCCCATGTGTATCCAGCAATGAAAGGAAATCTTATTAGAGTATATTCGGCTATTTCAAAGAGGTCCCTTCACCAGTAGTAGTAGGTACCTAGTCTGTGTTCCTACATGATTAATTTCAAATGAAACTTCCAATGCTTATGTTAGTATGCATAGCTACGTAATCTACTATTTGAAATCTATACTAATATTATAAAGCTGAAGAGTTTGTTTGTTTGAACGCGCTAATCTCAGGAACTACTGGTTCGAATTCAAAAATTCTTTTTTTGTTGGATAGACCATTTATCGAGGAAGGCTTTAGGCTATATAACATCACGCTGCGACCAATAGGAGCGAAGAAACAGTGGAAAATGTGTAAAAAACGGGGAAAATATGAAGCCTTATGAAGAAGTGACAGAAGACTTTGACAGATCTTTGACGAAACAATCGGACGGGCAGGACGGCGTCTGCCGGGGCCGCTAGTACTATATATTTCCGTTGAAAATACAGTTTTTATTAATTCCATTTATTGCACACAACCCGCCCTGGCTTCACACGGGTGATATATAAACCTTCGTCTTGAATCATCTATTAAAAGAAATCGCTTTAAAATCCGTTGCGTAGTTTCAATGATTTAAGTGTACATACATACTGACAGACAGCGACAGCGACTTTGTTTTATAATACCTATCGCCTTTTAAAAAAAATGTATAACAGTTTTCAAGATCTCAGTCAGTCAAAAGGTAGTTTTTTCGTAAATTGCAAAAACATTTTTTTCCAATGCGCGAAAGTTTTATTTAAAACTATCTCATGTTTCACTTAATCTGCTGCTTTTGCTGTGCGTATATCCGTCAGTCAATCATTAAAGTCAAAACATTTTATATAGGTACTATAGAATATTTATTACCTTGAATTCTGTTACAATCAGTAAAACCTTGACCCATAATATAATGTTCACTGGCCACATAACGAGATGTGTCCCTTAGGTATGTCTTAACTTAATTAGTTATTTAGGTACCGAAACATTTCCAATATTCCTATCTAAATATTTTGTGAACATAATTAAATATGCTGTTTTAGTTGGTTGACTGCTGAATAATTGCAATCAATTACATGGTTAATGCATTATGCACATAATAAGTGCATTAACTAAAGTTACGTTTTTCAGTTAGCAGCTTCGCGCGAATAAATTTCATATTTGTAACAGAAATAAGATTACAGGATTCCTATTAAATGCTTTTATTTACCTTACAATTTAAATAAGTAGGTAGGTATATAAGTATGTACGGGTGAAATCTTGCAACTGAATTTTGAAGCATATAACTTTAGCCGATTGAGCTGAAATTTTGTACACACGTACCTAAAATTTGAATACAATGCATGGTTAACTTAGATGAGATAGAAGGGGTGAAACAAAAGCATGTCTAAAATTTATACTTCCAGAGTGGGGTATCAAATGAAAGAGGATAACATTTTTTAGTAAGGTTTTTATGTCTTATATAAAAAATATGTAGAAGATCAATCCCCAATAAAAAAAACATTCTTACGACTCACAAGACAACACATTTAATTGCTTCTATTGGTAAACTTATAGGTAAGTGTAGAATTTTATATTTACTTACACATAATAATATTAAGTATCATAATATAAGTAGAAGCAGAGGCTTCTTTGTTATCCTAGGACAATACCTATACTACGTTTAAAACACGCTGAGTTTCAATTTAAACTTAAACAAGTAATAGTGATGGAACAAGACAGACAAGATTTATTGTGATCTCACATGCTTTGATTTTATAACCCTGATACTGTTTTTTGTCTCGGGATTCTTTTTATTTTATCGAGATAAAACTCAAGTACCTAAGTACTTATAGTAGGTATTATTAAGTGTAGCATACATAATTCCTGGTCATCATTAATCATTCATTTGAAAGATTAATGAAATAGTTTCAGCGCTTTGTCATAAGAGCTAAAACAACCGGAGATCTGAGTCTATTAAGTCTACTCTTCGCGTTTTAATAATATGAATATTTAAACATTTAAAAGATTCTTATTCTAAAAAATACTGAAAACAGTTTGTGAAATGAATTAATATAACGTGTTATTTTGAATGTAGGTATATTAGGTATCCAATTTTGCGTGTCAAGTAAAATTATCGCGTAGAAGCAACTTCAAAATATACCTATCCGACGCCAGGCAAGCCACTTGTTCGATTCATACGTAGTTGGTAGGTGTAATACTTATAATAGACAACACCCGTAGTAGGAGCGGATTTAATTATTAGAAGTGCATCGCACGTCGCGGTGCATACACGAAAACACGCTCGTGTACTTAGAACTCTCAAAAGACCAATTAAAAAAAGTGCGAGCCGCGTACTACTGCCTTTTATCAGTCACCGGTTAACTACGTAAATACATAGTGTACGTAGAAGTGCATCGTGGCCAGATAAAGGATTTGCAGTATGTTTATGCGTTGGTTGGGAGAGGAGGCGGGCGGGGCGCCGGCAGTGCGCGCGCGAAGTGCCCGCGATGCACGCGTGCCGACCGCTGCTGCGTAGTATCCCTTGCACCGAGACAGGCATACCATGGCCGAGTGGGCTTACGAGCGCGAATGGCCAAATCGGCCCTACGGTCCTTACAATAACGGCTCATATCAGCAATACAAGTATTATCAACAATATCCGGGCATGCCGCAGCAGCCGTACGAGTCGCAGGCGCAGCCCTTCGCCTCTACATCGCAGAAGGGCCAGCTCTCGCCGATTTTTCCCGCTCCCGGCAGCATGCAGCCTCCTGATCGCAATGTCGTACCTATCGCCAGAGGGTAAGTCTTTTCAGTACCTTAAATAGGTACATATTTGTTATTTCACAGCAATGCGAATTTAGGAATATAGAGGTCCCGCCGCCTACTTCCTTGCACAGCAGCTTGTTGTTTATAAGTCCAGTTATTTAATAAACTTCGTAATTTTATTAATCGTATACTATTCCCAGATCTGAACGCTAAGTACCTATATCTATTAATATTGCGAATTTTGTGCATTTTTGATTTTATTACAGGGCGAAGATAAATGTACAGGTTCGTATTTTTTTTTAATTCTAAATTAAACAAGCGAACCACCTACCTACATAAATAAATGTGTAAATTAAAATTGAAGAGGATTTCAGTAGCATGTTTTTTAAGAAATTTTCACGAGACGTAAAGTTTATAATGGTACTTACCATCTTACAAGTTTAAGTGCTATTACCTTTCAGCTACCTTTTCTAACGTTTATAGCTGGTTGTTAAAGATCACTTTCGTACCTCGATTCCACGACTCAAATTAACCAAAAGATTTAACTAAGATTCTTAGATGAAAGTATCAATATTTTTATCATAAGTTTACATACGGACGTACAGATTAATAAACATAATTATATACTTTTATCATTTTATAAAACTATACCTATAATAAACTATGTAATATCAATGTTTTGTTGACGCAGGACAAATAATCAATTTATCAACATAACCTTTTAGAAATTAACTAATAGGGACCAAAAGTAACGGTGACCTATCATCATAATTTTATAGCGAAATGAGTTTCCATAACAAGTAGGGATTATTAACATGCACCCATTCAATGCTATGCTATCTATTTACTAAGTACAGGTATCAAGTAAATCAGTAGGCACTCAGAAGTGAGTACCTACACGCAAATCAGCACTGTAATTAAACTTGTGAAAACTTAATCAGAGATAGTCACACGCTATACAAAATGGCGACAATATAGAACTTTTTTTTGCAAATGCAAGCGTTATGCTCACGTGTCTCTGTATAATTACTCCAAGGAAAGTACCTAATAATCCTTGAAAACAATAGTTTACTCGCGTCATATTGCATTCGCTTTTATAAGCAGAATTAATCTGATCATATTTAGAAACATGATGACAATATGTGAACGTGGAGTAGCTTATAACAAACAAAAACACATACATAAGGTTAATATATTGACCACCAATACTTCATACTCTGCCTTTTGCCATTTATTTTTTAAATAGTGTAGTATTGGCGGCAGTAGACCTAGTTCCTGAGTCTTCAATTTCGAATTTAGGCAATAAGTACCTACCTAGTAATATTTCAAACTAGAATAGTATAGTTTTTTTAATTATTTTTGTAGGGTTATCGTTCCATTTTATGTTTACTGCAGTACTTTTGAATAAAGTGCCAATATTTCATTGACTTTCTCTCACAGTATTTTGCACCCGTTAACTTCAATGAGTGCGATTTATAATCGCGTGATGCTCCCAAATATTACAAATCTGTAGTTCTATCTATAATATTATTGTATTAAATATTTGATATAAACATAGAACCACAAATACAGAATACTTTAGTAGTAATAGTTATTGACACAGATATAAATTGCAATTGTGGAAGTTTATGAATACTCAAATTTGCGGATAATAATTAGAGTTCAATGCTAAGCAGCCGACAATGACAAACGATATAAAGCCACTTGTATAATTATATGACGAATAGAAGGAAGAAAAGGCCGTCTAACAGTAGTGCGCTAGTAAGCATGAGTAGTGGAGTACCTCCGGGCTCGTAAACAAATAAAGACGACAACCGAGGCGTGGGCAGCACGCCACGTCGCATCAAGAAGATGCAAAACTTGCTTGATACTTCGTTCACTTCGTCGCTTTCAATGAATATTATCCAATTAGATAGACAATTGACAGCATTAAGACAAAACAATCGATAAAGCTCTTTCGACCTCAGTCGGGAAGACCACGGCTAGATGAAACGGGTTTAACTAAGTTATCTCTTGAATACAGGCTTGGTCCTATTAAAGCGCTTGCATGTATAATCTATAAGCGCAATAGCCGATCAAAGACTAAATATAATCTATAATGAAATATTCGCGGGAATTTAACGGGTATCCTTGCTCGTAACTAAATTTAAGATCCGTCTAAGGCTCTAAACGATTATTTAGACGCCTTACCTACATAGGGAATACGTAGGATCAATCTAACCAGCTACTTACAGAGTTGTTTCTATTCATTAAGAAACGATTTCAACAATATCTCATCTCATTTATTGAAGCTTGGGCGGACGCTATTGCTATGACGATCTTTTTATTAGATTGAAAAAGTATCCGTTTGTTTTAAATAAAGACATTGTTTTTTATTTAAAATTTTTGGGGTATGGAACTATTTGAATGATTAGTTTGACGATAACACATTTTCTGTATTGTCTGTTTGTATGTGCAAAGCGAACTTTTAACAATCTAAATTATCATCAGCCCTGTCAACGTAGCCATTAGGAGGTTGGCACGCGACGATTAGTACTATTGTATACGGTGACTCACTCCATACCAACCCGGGAGACCTTATTGAAAAATACTATATGATGGCGCTTCAAAATCTGTCTGATGCATCTATTACTTTTAGAAGCTGCATATGCGTGCGATAGAGGACTTAGTACCAGAGTACGCTAAGATTAGATATCTGCTTCTTAATTTTGGACTTTGAGGCTTTATGGGATTCACACGTATAAAAGCCGACGTAGGATCAGCTGTCAATCATTATTTTTGAGATGGAAAAGTTTGGCGTCTTAGTCCATTTACCAAGAGTGGAAACTCGTCCGATACTGTCACATCTTTTCTAACTAAATTAGATATTTAAAAAACTTCCCTTATGATAAAGTAAAAGCATTAAAGGGAAAATATTTAAGTAAAAGGCACTGTCAATAATATAATGTCATTATTGTTAATATAACTTTAATAATTGCGACCCGCATGGTATAGCAATAAATTAAACAAAATCATAATTATTATAATAATAATATTTTTGTAACAATTCCTATGACTGCAGTATATATCTATATAGCAAATCAAACTATCAAAATCGGTTCATACGTTCGGGAGCTACGATGCAACGTATCTACAATGGTAGACAGACATGTTAAACTTATAACACCCCGTCGTTTGTTCGTAGGTGGGTTAAAAACAGATCACAGTTAGTATGTAGTCATCCGGTAAAAAAGTTAATTTATACACTGCATTTATGGTTAATACTTTTTAAGTACCTAAGATTTTAGTCGGTCGAGAAAGCGACCATCACTGTCGATTATTCAGTCATTGCAGAATTAGGTATAATACAGTGACAGAGGCTCGACTTAAAACTTACATGCTACCTACGTTACTTTTCGCCTTTTCAGCCGTTAACATTTAATCGAACTAATAAATATAATATTTTAACCCCAGCCTTGAGGTTTCAATCTAATGGATTTAGGTACCTACATATCATAATGTGTCTATGATATATAAGTACTCTTATTTCATATCGCTTAAGTTGATAAACTAGCTGCAAGAAAATTGCTACTTGAATGTATAATAAAGTGTATAAACTGTAGTGGAAAATAAACTAAGTAGTTATCATAAACTAAGCTTTAGAGTTCAAGGCAACTAAGTTTCTTGTTTGCTTTAGCATGATGAATGTCATTTTGTTTAAGATACTAAGTGTCATAGATAGTTAGGTAAGTAATGGAAAGAACTAGATAAAGAGTTCCATCTACCTACTGTCAGTTTTATGTATATTGCATATAAAACCATTTTTTTAATTCTAAATTGGAATATCGAAATAATCAGCACGGCGTAAATCCGTAGTCTATGATTTCTATTTACGCATATTAATTATATTGTGTAAACACATAACTCACTCAAGTTACTATTTTACTAAATTGGGATTAGATTTAGTTAGGTTTGTTACATTAGGTTATCACCACTAGCTAAAATGTGTCAAAATATACATACTATAAGCAGACGCGTTTACGCTACCACCACTGATTGGTATCACTTTATCTGTTAAATGAATCAACAAAGCGCATGTCCACTGCAATGCAAAACTTCAATACACCAAGAACCAACTTTAAATAGTTGTCCGCTTGTATATTTAAAGTTGACGTTTTGCGTTGAATAACATTATTAATATGCAGTTTGAGATATTTTTTGCGCACGCTCTGATAGCGGCGGGGCTCGGCAATGCATTTAGGTTCATAGCTGTTTCTATCTCGCACGCAAATTCTGTAACAACATAATAAACATCGAATTTGGCGCCAACGTTGTACTAACAACGTGCTAGCAATTATTTATCAACCCAATTCAATTTACTTTTATTATTCGAGGCGGTAATATTTCGACTGCAGTTAGACGTAACAACTTCTACATTGTACGTCAGGAATGCTTGCAATCCGTAGGTACCTACAATGTCGGCAGGCGTGTGATAAACTATATCGATCCCACTTTTAATCCTATGGGGAGTATATGGACTTTTTGTTTGTAGGTTATTTAAAGTTCCAGTAACAGTTGAGGGTAATTGTGTACCGCAATAAGTTGGTAAAATCTGTAGGGTATTTGGCTTTCATTTTGGCACTTCTCCAAATAATTGACTGTTATTTTACATGCATTAGAGATTCGTGTTAGATGACGAGGCGACGCGATTGCGGTTTAACTTTAGATGCTGTGTTTTTATTATCTTAATTTAAGCTATCAAAACTCCGTCATAACCGGTAAAGTTTTTTATGGATATTTTCAGACCCGAAAATATCAACGTCTACTTTCATTTTACGAAAATGTAAAATAGCCATGACGATTGCTAATTAATCTTTGTCCATCGAGTAGATTACCAAAAATAATTGGATACGCATTTATTGTTTAAAAAAAACTACCCAGATAAGCGCCTAAAGCTCGCAACGTCACGTTATGGTATAAATTATATAAACGTTTATTGTAATAACGTGACGTCACAAGTCCCCACCTTTAGAAGCACTTATCTTTGTAATTTTTCGTTTGTTTGTAAAACGAAAAAATAATGACCAATAATAGATTTTTGTTATCTTTAACCAGTTATCCTTATACACTAACCTAAACTCAAATATAATTATACTATGGTTATGCCTCAACGGCTCCTATTTATTCACTGAATCTGCGTTCAGAAGTTTATCACCGCTCTCGCCCTTAACTAATACGGGCAATTTCCATGCGAGGCATGCCTCAGTAGTTTGTTCCTAACAATTAAATGCAAATGAAAGAACAAATAGTCTAAAACAATCGTACAAGTTCTATGCGGATATTAAATTTAAATCGTTACTGAAATTTAATTTCAATCAGGGTTTAAATTTAAGTATTAAGTTTTGTATGGATAGATAGAAAATGATTTCCGATCGAGATGGTATTTTTAACTTTGCTTACAATAATAATCATAAAAAATTCTCGTGTCGCGGTGTTTCCAGGAAAAGTCCTCCGATTAAGCTGGACCGATTTTTATCAAATTTTGTGTGCATATCGGGTTGGTAAGAGAATCTGTCTACGTGTATTTTTCATATCCCTTGAGGTCCACTCTATTTTTTTTATTGTTGATAGATTTTAGATTCTGGATTTTTACCTACATTACCTACATTTACCATGAACCACTATTTTGAAATACAATTCTCAAAAACACTATGCGGAGTTCGCTCGGTCTACTAGTATACATAAAATAATATGTATTTTTTGAACTTACAGTTTAGCGTACAATTCACTATAGAAGTTAACTTTTCTCTTGTTGCTTTAAACTTGCCTTATGGGAGTTAAATGCACGACTATCTTGAACTTAGAAATTTAGTACTTTTAAAAATATATATATACATGTGTACGATGTTTATTAAGGCAGTTACAACACTTTTCTAATTTAGTTACTTCATTTATAAAATACTAGCTTCTGCCCGCGACTTCGTCCGCGTGGAACTCCTCCTTTTTTGCCGTCGGTTAAAAAGTAGCCTATGTTCTTTCTCAGGGTCCAGACTACCAAATTTCATTTAAATCGGTCCAGTAGTTTTAGCGTGAAAGCGTAACAGACAGACAGACAGAGTTACTTTCGCATTTATAATATTAGTAGGGATTGAGGTCATTTGCTAAAGAAGTTAAAAAATATGCAACATTTTCTTCCAATTTAAATTAAACTATATAAGTAGCTGTTTTCGAGCACATCACAGTTCCAGTTCCAGTTTCCAGCATTTTTTTTAGTAACTTTAACTTTGTTACTTATAATACTATAATATATTCAGGGGAAATTCCTTACTTTTTTTAAATAACACTATTTGTATTCAAACACAAACAAGCATTAACTTATAAGGAGTGTTAGAACCACTTAACTAGTCAATCTAAACGCAATCATCCTGTTATGAAAGTTTTTTTATTAGTTTTTTATCTCCGCCTTTTGTATTATAAGTAGGGTTATTAAGTACAAATTATAGAAAACGAGCGTATTCTGTGCAAATTGCGTAGATATGTAGGTAGTAGGTAGGTCTCAAGGCGTCACAAGTCGGCGTAAAAGTCAATGCCGGCCAAAAAATATTTATCTGCTTTCTCTCTAAACTCTTAGTCTTAAATATTAGTAACACAAGCTCAACACATGGCCCTCTTCTTCTCCCCATCCAGATAACTAACTTGTCTCACGTTCTCAAATAACTAACTTTAAAATAAATAGGTACTTTAAGTAATCGTTAGTATACAAATAATAATATTTAAACATCTCTGACTGAAAATTCAAATGTAATTGAGCTTTAATTTTAAACGAATAGAAAAAAAAAACACTGCTTGTGGACGTTTTTTTGAATATACCTTTCCTCAAATGTCTATAAGATTGACAATGATGACAATGTATGTGTTTTTTTTAATGTTATAAGTCAAAGATAAACAACTTGCTACTTTCACGCAGCTGAACATAATAGAGATCCAAATGGTTAACAAACAATACCATAATTGGATGGAGTTGAAACATTATTTTACTGAGACACTAAAGATACTATATAATTTTATTCAATGCAGCAGTCGCGTTAATCAAACAAAAATTTGAATATGAACAAACTTAGCATTGACTAAGTTTCCGCGTAATATACCACAAAAGGGCAAGTAACAACGTTACAACGTTGTTCTTTGAAAAAGTGCACTGATTATTCCATGTGACTTGGCGATCGGCGATCGTAAATTGTAATAGCTGGTGGCATGCTATATTTAATCTTGGCAACCGCGGCACTGAGATGCACTTTGCGTAAACGTACACTGTTGGCGTATACAGTATGCTACCTGTAGCGGTGCATTAAGGAATACGTACTTATTTGTTACAATATGACATTGTTTTATGGCATAATAAGTTATAATGCTCTCGCGGCTATTAACGCGGTTAAAGCAATTGTAATCGATTTAACTCGCGTACGTATTGATTTTTTTATGCGGTAGTGCGTATAGGTACTATCATCAATGGGATCTGCCTTTTGAAAAAAAATACGCGCCAGCCTTAATAGCGTCAATCTATACTAATATTATAAAGAGGAAAGATTTGTATTTTTGTATTTTTGTATGTTTGTAATGAATAGGCTCCGAAACTACTGGACCGATTTCAAAAATTCTTTCACCTTTGGAAAGCTACATTATCCCCGAGTAACATAGGCTATATAATATCACGCTAGGTCTTATAGTTGCGGAGCAGTAACCGAAAATGTTTCAAAAACGGGGGAAAAGTATAAACGTAAAACTATGAAAAAAATCTTAAGTCCCCCCGTGCGAAGCCGGGACGGGCCGCTAGTTATGAATATAACAATTGTGAAGTTATCGAAATGTCAACTTAAAAATACTTAAACGTAATTTATTACAATGTTTTTTGGAATTTTACTTATGTTTAAAATAATTAAGCAGTTATTTCTCTTTAATGTGTACTATGCCGATAAAATTTAATGATAGTCATGGTCGTGCAGTTTCATTCTTACAGCTCCGAAGCGCGGTTTTAGGAAGTTGAAATAATTATCAGCCTCATCTTAAGCAAATTGTCTAATTTGCTTAGCACATAAATAATAAAAAATATTCCGCTTTCGTATAATACAAATATACTATCTAATGAAAAACTGTAACAAATCAGAAAATAATTAAGAAAATAATATAATTAAAAGAAAAATACTGCTTAATATTTCAAAATAGTTGATTAACTGCATTTCCGAGATAGATCTTTTATTCGCCTCTATATACAAATATCTAATGCTATTCGCTAATCTCGCTAAAAAGTTAACGGTTTTTTATATTTACGACGGCATATCAGAGCCGACTACGAAAGCAAGGGTTAGTTAGGCAGATAAAAAAAAGGGGAAATGCCTCTATATATGTATTTAATATCCACAAGCTTAGCTTAGTTTGAGACTAAGTGATTTATTGTTTGTCAGGATATTTTGTATATTCTGAGTCAAACAATGCTCCTACTGGCGGCTTCAACTGAACTGTGGCGCTCCCTTGGGAATTGTAGGTGATTTAGAGCTAATGTCACTGTATACAAACTTCGATAGTTAAGTAGCTTAGAATAAGACTTTAGTTGTGTAATTATACAATGTAAATGCGAATGTCTGTCTGTTACCTCCTCATACTTAAACATCTGAAAGACAATGGAATTGACAATATTAAGAGAGTGAAAAGGGGTAGAGGTTTATTAAAAGGAATCAATAACCGCTGAACAGATTTAGATGAACACAGATTTTTATTCCGGAAATCGTTCATCAATCCCTCAAGGGGGTGAAAAGCGAGTGGGGTGGAAATTCGTACAGTTTATCATCACGGAAATAATAAGTTCAATTTTATAATTCACCCATAATACTTATTTTACTGAGAAGAAGTCGCGGGCAGAGCTTATTTTATAACATGTATATGAATGTAAAGCAACTTTGTTGACCCAAACATCCTTAAAATGCTGGTGGGAACAATTTTACTAGTTACATCTTTTATAACCATAGTACCGAAAACGTGCAAACTTTTTTAAACCGTAGAATGTTAGGCATAGCTTTAAACGAGTATGTTGAAGTATAATCATCTAAGGCTTTAATGGAAAATCATGCGATGATCCACCCATCAAGCACAGAGCCACGTTTTGTTGTCTGTTTCAAAACAACTTTCATGTAGGTAATCGAATGTGCTATTGAAGTGTTGATCTAACTGTACTTTACCATATAGATATTTTGCAAGCGGTATATATCAAGCTACCAATTGGATTAAATAGTTGAAAAACGGTTACATTAAATTTTCAAAGCGTTACTAACGCGGTGGTTTAATCAGCATGCCGGTTATAATCTATGAATAAAATAAATTCAACACGGCTTTTATTCTAAATTGTATTGAAGTATATTGTAATAGTACATCACGCACCTAGGCCAGTAAAATAAAAAATGTCTCAGATCACATGCAATTGTCGTCCGAGGCGGAGCCGAGGTTGACAAAAATGTGATCTCAGGCTTTTTTATTTTACTGGCCGAGATCAGTATACTATTTTTCTGTTCGGCGAACCCGGAAAGCGGCAACTTCATTTAGCGCAGCGGCCCGAAAGTTGGCGCTTTCTGGTCGGAGGACAGAAAAATTATTTTCTACATTATTTTTTTATTATTGGCAACAAAATCTCTTGGGATTTCATTTTTATATCTTCTTTGAAAATTTAAAGAATGTTTTTTGTTGTGTTGGTTTTAAGATTGAACGGTGACACTTGTAAGATATATTTATTATTTAAGACGATTATGTAAAAATACAATAGGTTACTTCTGCTTATGCGACCTAGCTCAATACGGTAACTGGCATACTTATTATTTCCAACATAGCATATCAAACGGTATTATTATAAACATCGGAACAAGTTCAATTAATTATGTGCCTTAATACTTCATGAATGAGTTTTATTTCCAATAACAAAATCATACAATACATACACCTGCTCCCGAGCCTAAGCGGAGCGCTAAATGACAGAACCTTGAAAATAATTGTTACCATCCTAGACATAAATCATTTAATGATATCTTCAAGCGAGTTAGTTCAATTAACATAATTTATTATTTGTAATTATGTCGTTGACCTTTGAATTAACATGGTACTAAGTTCTTAAACCTGTCTCTGAGCTGGTTAAATCGCGCACACACACACTATTTTACAACTTTATTTGAACTCGTATTTTGATAAACTGAATTTTAAGACAGGAAAATGGAACTCAAAAAACAAATCGGCCGTCTAATTTAAAATTAACAATAAAATAATACCTAAAAAGAGTTTGAACAGTCGCTAACAATCCTCCCTGAACAACACTAACCACTAGAGAGGAGAATAGGCGCAACGCGGACCGCACTTCTTCGAAGCATCCCAGACCCCGTGAGGGTGAGGTCTCCTAATAATTTTTCCAAACTTAGTATGATGATAATTCAATCAGGACTGATAATAAATAACTATTCAAGGTGTAAGCTCGGTTAAGGAAAGAGTCTCACCTTCTCTAGCTCCCTAGGTCTCTAAACGTCTATAAATATTTCTTAGGA
Organism: Polylopha cassiicola; assembly: GCA_038024825.1. Lineage (NCBI taxonomy): Eukaryota > Metazoa > Arthropoda > Insecta > Lepidoptera > Tortricidae > Polylopha > Polylopha cassiicola. Next base: position 16,942,165 of record CP149045.1, on the reverse strand, counting down.
GAGCTAACCAGGCGTGGCAAGAATATTATACTCTTTTAAATGCCTGCTACTGCAACCACTTAGAGCGAAACGAATTTATTTGCCACTCAATTTTGCTTTATGCATGACCTGATAAATTTATTTGACGAAAAATAAAAACGTTAACGTCATCGGTTGAAAATTTTTGTAAAAATTCAGCTCTTTGGTAGTTGATTATATATACCTAGTAAAGATATTTTTTTAACTATCAGGATGTCGCAGTTATCCGAAAATTCTAAAAGTTGCATAAAATCAAATTGAAAAATGTTGTTTTTTTTATTTTGAATTTTATAAAGAGTGAAATAGATTTTTTCCTGTGCCAGCATCCAAGTTCGATTAAATCGTTTGTAACCGCTCTTTTATCATCGTGTCCGAAAGACAGACTCTGTTATTCGATCAAAAATCAATTTTACTTTCCATGTGGACACAAAAGGTAGATCTAGACTGAATGGAACCAAAAATAACGGATTTTTCAACGAATATAAAACTTACATCACTGAATTTTTACAAAGTGTCTAGTCAACTGATGGAATTCTACGATGTACATGGAAAAGTTATAGTATCGGAAAATTATTAAACTCGCTCATAGGTTAATAATATTACCGTCATTTATTATTAACTAGCCGTTCGAAATTCGTCCCACGTTTTCATGATATCATCAAAAAATCTGTATCATACAAAATGTAAGAGAAAACCAATTTTAAATCAAGCGTAAAACAGGCGCGTGCAAATAAGTGTGGAAGTACTCCATATTTTTTTAAAATTGCTCGTGTTGCAATGAACGCGCATGGCTACAAGACAATGGATAAACATACATAAATACATGTAACACATTGGACTAGAACAACTAAGTGTAACGGATTTGACTCGCATAGGTATATAAATATTTATTCACACGTTTTTAAAATTATACATTTTCCATTTTCGGGGGCAACTGAACTGACGATAGTCTAGCGCTAAAATGATTTTACATTATGCTAACTAGCTTGTTTTAGAAATAACCGCGAATGCAATAGAAATTATTACATATATTGTGTATTATCATCTATAATAATATTATAAAGCTGAAGAGTTTGTTTGTTTGTTTGTTTGAACGCGCTAATCTCAGGAACTACTGGTTCGAATTCAAATTTTTTTGTTGGATAGACCATTTATCGAGGAAGGCTTTAGGCTATATAACATCACGCTGCGACCAATAGGAGCGAAGAAACAGTGGAAAATGTGTAAAAAACGGGGAAAATATGAAGCCTTATGAAGAATTACTATTCATTAATCAATCAGTATCACATCAATATCAACACAGTATCGCAGTTAAATTCAAAAATATATGACTCAACATTAAAGGTTCAATACAAAATTATAGTACATTTTTTATTTGGATACAGATCATTAGAATGAAGATTACAAGTTCGTATATAAAATGTATTAATTAATTAATACTTTCAGGCCATATCGGTTACGGTAACTCGTTAGACCAGCATACACAAATTAATAGTTCATATTTATTATGCAGATTAATTTGGTACATTAATTATTCTAACTCTGAAGTATTTTGAATACGGAATTAGAAAACATATTTGCAAGTATTTGCTATTAACCTGCTTTCCATTCAGGCACTATCTCAATTTTTTAAAAGTCTTTACCCTGTGCCTGCCACCTGCTTTTAAGTCTATATAACAAGCACTACGGTTAGTTAAGTTAAAATCTAAAAAGCTCCCATAGAACTGCAGGTAAAGCGTACTGAGTGCATCGATAATAACTGAACATAGGTCAATGTTAACGTATTTTCTATTTTTGGGAGCCATCAGGCGGTCGTAAGCGGCGCCTATGTGCACTTATAGCCGCGCTGAATACATTGTGTTCAAAGAAATATACTTTAACTATTGGAATGAAACAACTATGAACGGATTCAACTCGTTTATTTTAATTTTATCTTATTTGCTGACGTTTCAGATTTACAGTTTCCATAATCGTAGCAAGACTTAGCTGACAATTGTCTAAAGCTTAAATCTATTTTTTATAATTTTTTTTATTAAATAAAAAATGTAATGAATACGTCTAATATGTTCTTTAAGGTCAATAAACTTTAACAATATTATTTGCAGGATCAATGTATATATAAGGCACGTACCTAAGTACATCATATGCTTATACAAGCGTACATTTAGTAAATAAGTCAATAGTGCAACAATTTCCTAACATTAACGTCATTTATATCTGTGGATCTTTATCGACTCTTATCTAATATTTACAATGGCTTCCAGCCAAGTAATATTGTCTGACAATTGTGCAAATAATTCCTTTCCTACCACTTACCTACCTACATACGAGTATACTATACGTACACAATTGACCTATCGATTAACTTTAAAATGTAAGTAAGTAGGTATTTCACTCGCATCAATTTTAAATCCACTCCCATATGTCTAATAAGACCAGTCAAGGTTGTTCAAGGTTAGTTTTAATGAAAACCTTTAGTCTTCCGACATTGGAACAATAATTCTAACTTTTTCGCAATCCGACAGAGTCTCTAAGTCCCTCCGGACGTTAATTTTAGATACTCACCATGATCACAACGTTCTACTAGCACATACAGTTGTAATATAACCTTTATGCTACAAACTTTATGACATAAGTTAGAAATAAACTTCATAGCCAATTTACATAGTAAAACAACGGCGCAAAAAATATTAACTCTGCTTTAATTCAAAATCGATTGGAACTATCCTAGTCGATAAATGTATTGTGTACAATGTACAGTTTGACAAAAGTCATTAAAAAACCACAATTGATGTCCTAGCTTTCTCGAACCTGTCGAAAACTACGAAGAGGTGTGATCCTTAAGTACGTCGAATACTATTTTGACCTTGTAGGTGACTTATGATGTAATGTTATTTAGGTCTGAATAAAGTGTGATATTCAGAAGTTTAATTGTATAACACAGTTTAATTACTACATTATTTTGAAGTGTACAATCGCGTGGTTGGCGTCGGAAGAGGGCGTGACGCGCGCCGGTGCTGCCTTTTATAGACAACGATTGCGAGTTTCAGTAGCAGAGCAGACTACTCATAATATAATATAAAGGTTTGAGTAGATTAAATACTTGCTATTTGCACGTATATCTCCAACAACTGCAGAACCCGTTACGTCCGGCATCATGGCCATAAAGACTATCCTAATGATATAGACTTAGACCGTAAAACAAGGTAAGCCTTTAACTCTATGAAAGAAGCTAACCACGGTAGCTATAAACAAGGAGACGAAATCTAATATTCTGTTTTCTTTTTTGTTTGCTTCCATCATTTCCAAATTTTTAAATGTTTAGTTTAAGTACACAAACACGAGGCACGAGCTTTATAAAAGTATCATTATAGAATTTTCGTTCAGGTCAATTCTGTTTCATAATATGACTGGTAGTTGGATACTTAACATAGGTATATACTTAAGTCCTCTTAATATACAGATACAAACTCGTATCTTATAATACTTTTGCTCCATTCGTCATCAGTGGCATTCAACTTTCACACGGTTTCGGTACATTATATCTTCTTCAAAAAAATATTTTTAAAAAAGAAGGATTATACATTGGAATGAAACAACTATTAACGGCTACGATTGTGGAAACTGTAAAGAATCCGAAACGTCAGCTAATAAAATAAAATAAAAATACGCGAGTCAAATCCGTTAATAGTTGTTTCATTCCAATGTGTAATAACCGCGAAGGCATCAGAAATTATTAGAAGGATTATACTTAGTACTTAATTAATTTGAAATAAACATGTTTCCAACAGTGCGAAATAATCCTAATTTAAAAATGGTGGCCATGAGATTTTAATTGATTAATGCCTATCAATCAATTAAAATCTTATAGTATACGAAACCAATTATAATTTGGCGATTCAACTAAGCCGATTGAAATTTTAACAAAATGAATACCAGGTCCATTAATTTAATTAACAATACTTCCCATCTTTATACGCAATATTACCGTTTCAATTTTCTTTTAATTTCAATTATTGGGATACTAAATCCTACTAATATTATAAACGCGAAAGTTTGTAATGTGATGGATGGGTTGAACCTCTTAGTAGTTTCAAACAATCATATAAATGGTTTCTAATAAAACTTTACAATAATATAGCTTATACATCAAAATAACATAAATATAGGCTATTATAATGGTATTGTGTAAAGTACTCATCGTGCGCAGACGAAGTCGCGGGCAGAAGCTAGATTATAAAAAAAGATCGTTTACAAAACTAGCACTTTTCGAGTGAGTTTCGTTGGTATTTCATTGAGTTTGTACCGACGACATCCGAGAACGCTATTATGGATGAGAACTTTGGTGATATCGTTTGACATCACGATAAATTGATATATTGACTTGGTATAATTTGTCTCATCATGTCATGGGATTATATATCATGCTGCATGATACATAATCCCATGACGAGCTGCATGATTCATGCAGCTCGTAAACAGTAAATGGTACACGTTTCATCTAGCAAAGCAATCAAATTACAATAACAATTAATCTACTGTTACTAAAGGATAGGATATTGGAAATCTGCCTATACATGCAGTAGTTGATGAAACCTATCACGAAATTTAATTGATAAGGCAGACACGTTCTCAATACCGACTGGTGTGACTTTAAATAGTAAATTTTAAAATTCAAACGTATTTTTCTCCTAATAAAGTAAAAAAATATCAAGAAATGGGAATATGACATGTTATTGGTACGAAGTGATACAGATCAGTTGATCAAAGTAGCCCCGTAGTAGTGATCAGAGACAATACATAAAAATGTACTAGTAGGTACCAAGTTATAGTAAGAAGTTGGTATCAAAGCAACCCCAGCATTCAAAGTAACCCATTCCACGGCATTTCAATTATTGTTTAAGGTTAAATACTAGTAGCCAATTCGTTCATTTGGTGGAAATAAAATAGTTTCTATATTGGGAATTATATTGATTTACTTATAGTAAAACTATGATGTATAGACAAGACGCAAATAACAACATAACACGTGAATAAACGTACCTATATATATTATGAAGCTGGGAGTGTTTCAACTTACATATCCTGCTAGCTTTAGATTATATTTAAAAAAATCCAACGCTAGCTTGTAAGTCACGAACGTCATAAGATATTAATATTGACTGGATCTGATTCGAATCCTTAAAAATAGATTCGAAATACTTATTGGAAATTTTATATTCTGCACAGTGCACAGGTCAATGGTTCGACGATGAAAAGTCTCTGGAAATAAATCAAATATGCGACTAAAGTAAATTAAACTGGCTTTTCTGACTTATCCCTTTAATCATAATGTAATATTTTTTTTAATAATAATGTTCTATTACTGTTATGTTTTTGACACATGAGGTCTGAGTCTCCATTATCTTAAGTGTCAAGTAGGTGTTATTTTATTCCTGGTGATAGGCATTTATCTACATTACTATCTTCTACATTTCTTTTTCTACATCCACCTTACCAAATTTGCCAAACATATACTTAAGGCAAGTATAACATTTTTTTCATTACAAAAGCAGTATAGGACTTACATATAAAATGTAACCTAGAACTCTCATAAGAAGTGCAGTCAGTTGCCCTGCCCTACCTTAGATAAGTGACATTTTTAGTTAGTTACCCTAATACAATGCATTCTCAAATAAAGTCACGTTATCTAATCGATATATAATATACTAGCAGCCCGCACCGGCTTCGCACGGATCACCTTTTTTTTATAGCCTATGTCCCTCGGGAATAGTGTAGTTTCCCAACAGTGAAAGAATTTTAGAAATAGGTCCAGACGTTTTGGAGCCTATTTAATCCAAACAAACAAAAAACCTTTCCTCTTTATAATGTAGTATAGATATATTATCCATACATTCCTCAATATATATAATCGATATAGGATGGCTCTTGCCTCTAGGGGCCGGAAAGCTATTCTCTTTATTGGTTTTTTTTAAGCACCATCGTGATTTAAGCTCATTGGCCTTTACAATGTAAATCACTCCCGGCAGGATGTTTGAGTATAGAAAGTTGCAATCGTATTAAATTCTACCAACTCTCTGAAATAGCCTTTGAGTAATAATGTAAGAGGTGCCGAGTGTAAATATTGAATATCTATATCACCCTTTTAGCAAAAGCAATAAATAAAATGAGAAGTTTACAAGTACGAGCTGTGCGAAAGCTGTACATACAGCTTAAGAGGATTGTGAAGCTGTTGATTTTCATACAAAAGGCGATAACGTTTTACACCCAGTAAATATAGTTAGATTTTTATAATTTTTGGATATGTTGTAGATATAATGAGAAACTACGTCTGTACGTTTTGATTTTTAAGAAATATTGCTTACGCTAAAATTTATTAGCATCTAAAAATCTATATATAGATTTATAATCATAAAAATCTATATTATTTAAGCAATATATCTTAAAAATCAAAACGTACAGACGTAGTTTCTCATTATATCTACAACATATCCAAAAATTATAAAAATCTAACTATATTTACTGGGTGTAAAACGTTATCGCCTTTTGTATGAAAATCAACAGCTTCACAATCCTCTTAATAAAACCTTCTGACATTTTTTATTATTGTAGGTAGACTTTGCACACGACATGGAGGTGACATTTTCAAAACTTTTTATTTCAAAATTAATATAATTATTTTATTTACATGAATATTTACTAAAATTATTAAGAATTTAAAATACTGCCGAATGTACGCAGAGGAAATAAAATAAATAATACTAACATTTATGTTTTAATGCTCATGCACAAAAATAAATCACAGAAATGAGAATGGCCCATATAGGTGTTCATTCTTATACAGCTTTTGTACAGCAAATATAGAAGTTTTCTGCTTTGTAGGTTGTACCTTCGATTCCGGAGCGATATTATTGAGAAAATACAGAATTATAAAATATAAATATAATGTCGATGTACGGTGAGAGCAATAAAGATGTTAAGAACGTCGCTACGACACATACCAACTTACAAATGTTGTATGAAAAATCTCAACGACCCGATTCTAAAGAATTCACTCGAACTACAATCGTTTGCAATATTAGACGTGTGCCAGCTCTTTTGCTCTAAAGGAAATAGCAATAATGATGTAGATTTTTCTTGTGGCTTGTTAAAATTTTGAGGTCATCATTTAATATCGTTTATTTTACCTAGTAGGTACACTTTTATTGCGAAGAGTGTTGAAACATCTTTTCCCATTACTCGTTAAGTAACTCTTTTTTTTATTAGTTATACCGTCAATTAAAGTTGACATTATGTAACGAATGTCATAGATGCAGTATCAGTTACATTTTCTGGTATTAGGTAGATACCTAACTGAAAAATACTTCATGTAGTGTATAGAGTTATTCTTTAACCCACTCTTAAATATTAAATCAACAATGTAACCCAGCTCGTTGGCTTTCACTGCCGTCATTAGGTACCTATTTCTAAATATTGAAAAAATGAGCTATAATAAGACTTAAACTCGATTAATTGTGACAACATGTACAAGTACAGAATATTAATAATTTAATGCTCATTTTGTGAATATTTGATGCTTAATCCCTGTATAAACTTACTTTTTTTGTTATCAGGGATAACCCTCGCGAAATCCGCAATAAGGCGGAGAAACAACGTCGAGACAAACTGAACCAAAGCATATCTGAGTTGGCTGCGATGGTGCCTCCGGTGGTATCCTCCAGCCGCAAGATAGACAAGACTGGCATCCTCAGACTCACCGCCCATTACCTGAGAGCACATCAGTACGGTAAGTCATTATCATATATATATATATTTTCATTTATTTGAGCAAACAAATAGTCACTAGCTACTAGATGCTAGACAAATTATTCTATGTGTGACCCACACCGTTAACCACTAATTAATCCCTACTAATATTATAAATGCGAAAGTAACTCTGTCTGTCTGTCTGTCTGTTACGCTTTCGCGCTAAAACTACTGGACCGATTTAAATGAAATTTGGTACAAAGAAAGTCTGGAGCCCGAGAAAGGACATAGGCTACTTTTTAACCGACTGCAAAAAAGGAGAAGTTCCACGCGAACGAAGTCGCGGGCAGAAGCTAGTATATATATATATTTTCATTTATTTGAGCAAAAAAATAGTCACTAGCTACTAATTATTCTATGTGTGACCCACACCGTTAACCACTAATTAATTAGGTATATAAATACGATTATTACTGCCTAATTTCTTATGGCTATAAATAAGTTGACTAAATAATATTAGGTATTACAACTAAAATAAACACTTTCAGTGAGTGTTTATAGATTGAATACCTGTAAGTAGTTTAATTACACAATTTTGTAAAATAACTTATTATATAGGTTTACCATTCTGCGACTGGCGCGCGCTCACCGGCGTTCCAACGACACTAATGTTTTCTAATACTCTCTCCGGTAGCGCATTTGAATATAACAGCTGAACAACAAGCCCATGATGAGTTGTCGTTGACATCTTGCTATGTCGATGTCGCGGTGATCTATACTAATATTATAAAAGAGGAAAGATTTGTATTTTTGTATTTTTGTATGTTTGTAATGAATAGGCTCCGAAACTACTGGACCGATTTCAAAAATTCTTTCACCTTTGGAAAGCTACATTATCCCCGAGTAACATAGGCTATATAATATCACGCTAGGTCTTATAGTTGCGGAGCAGTAACCGAAAATGTTTCAAAAACGGGGGAAAAGTATAAACGTAAAACTATGAAAAAAATCTTAAGTCCCCCCGTGCGAAGCCGGGACGGGCCGCTAGTCTGTCATAAATCGGTAACTTGTCAACACAAGGACAAATCTTGTCATAGAGATCGTTCCATTGTCGCGGTCACAAATCGGTAATTGAAAGCTGGGAATAAACACTGACGTGAAGAAATGTTGATGCGTTTGCTGTTCTCTCTATTAAACTTTTAAAGCTTTTTAGCGACTATATCGACAGTTTACTGATTGAAATCAGGTCTTAGCAAATATACGGGAGACATAAATTACACGTCAACGATCATAATAATATTGTATGATGAGCAGGTAAAGAATGATTGAGTGACATGAAATGAAAATTATATGAGTACCATATCTGCAAAGAACTTTTTAATATGCTTAGTTTAAACAAAACTGTCATTATCAGCTTCTCTTTTACCGTGCATAGAAAATTCCACCAAAGGCTCCACTAAAGGTAATTAACTTTCTTTTGCCATCGTACACCACATTTTCTTGAACGTTCTTTATATTCTTTTTATCGGGTAAACGTTCCCATGATATAAAGAAGAGTACGTTGCTTGAGGCAGGAAGTATCGTAAATTAATTGCGCACAAATTGTATTAGGAGCAAGAAATTGTCTTACCTTAGAGATGCAATCTAGATAAGTTTCTTTATAAAACAAACTTTGAATTTACTTGTACAATATTCAAAGCAATCTTAAAAAAAACTAAACAAGTCCTGGAAATTAACGCAATCGTACAAATCGACTATTCAGTCTCATTTAGTACTTAAGAACATAGCTACGCAAAAGATCAAGTTTCTTTTGCATAACATCCTTTCGCCCTTCAATAAACAAATGTTTGAAGATTCGTCGTAAATCGCTGGAAATATTACCAGGAGCTGTTGGGAAAAATACGGCTGCAGGAAGTTACTTATAGGTACTCTAAATAGACCAGCAAGCTAAGTTTAAAAAAAACTTTTAAATGAAACCAGTTGTAAAAAGATTAGCTTCTTATATAAACGGTTAAATGGTAGGTATAGTTTGTTTAGTCGCGTGTAGTTTCGGAAGTCACATACGCAGTAGCATCATGAATGATCTAGTTCTGTAATATTAATTTGCAAATCTTCTAGTTTCACCACATTCCACTGAGTAATTGTTTATGCTGTGGAATGTTACACCCATACCAATTACCAATGCACTCGGCCAAATTAAAGAGTACAGTCGTACTGTACTGTGGCCTGGCAGTCAACTGGCGTCGTATTTAGCCGCTCTTCCTTCCGCGTTGCAGGTGATCTAATGCGATCGTTCCATCGAATGTCCCGCAATTATTGTAATTAATATTGATTAAACACCCGCTTAATAATATTAAAGCTCTGTGATGGGTTTATTTTACGCATTCAAATTTAGTGGGCAGTGATGATGATCTTGGAGTTATTATTATGTACCAGCTTGAAATAATATTATACACATTAAGTATTTATGCTACACTAAGATTATAAGTACCTATCCTTACTAAAATCCCTAAAAATGAATGCTTTGTTCAGTAAAAAACAAAAACATAAACGTGAATAATGGACGCCTTTTCTGCAATTGTTTTAGTCCAATTTTCGAACGGTGTACTGTCTCTTAATTTGTGGTGTCATGCTCACCCAACGATCGCGCTCGGATGTTAGGGGTAGTTTTCATATTGTAATTCTCATAGTATTTTCCGGGTGGCCCGACGGGACGTAGCCAATAAAACTAGTACAAAGTGCACTTCTATTCCTGGCCAGTGCTCACATTTCGTGTAAGCATAATTCACTTTGTACACTATACAAACATATTTGCCGCTTTGGCTTAGATTTCTCGTATAGTGTTGGTTAATTATATTGTTGTTTGCTTAATGAGTACCTCGTTTATTACCTGACTAACGCAGGTCTCAACTTAGAAGTTTATCAAGTTTATAAGATAGCAGTGAACATACTATTGGTATTTTTAATTATAGCGTCTCCGTGTAATGTGGTAAGTAATTTTACTATCTATCTTAAGAAGTATGAAGTCTGTAGGTATGACAACCATATTTAGTAAAACGTCAATCTATTTGATATCATTTTATTAACGTCTGAAATCAACTCTGTATAAAAAGCTAAAACTAATTTGTCCCACTTTAAAGTGGCATGACAAATCTACGCATAATTGTAAACCCGCGTAAGGAATTCGCGATAGTATCCAACTGTAGTTGCAAATTCTACATATCAACATATTTACTTACGGCAGTTACGGCCTATATAATAGATGGCGTGCATGGAATGCTAGTAATTATATATTATGAGCTGGAACACCTAATGCTTATCAATCCTACTAATATCATAAACGCGAAAGTTTGTAAGAATGGATGTTTGTTAGTCTTTAACGAAAAAATACTGAAAAGATTTTGATGAAACTTTACAATAACATAACTTATACATCAGAATAACATATAGGCTGTATTTTATAACGATATTGTTTATGTACTCATCGTATGCAGACGAACCCGGGCAGATACTAGTACATTATAATTGAATCACCACCATTATTACATATTTGAAAGCGAGTGTATAGCATTTATAATGGACTTCCTTCTTTTGTACAATATTACATCGATGAAAATTACATGCATGCGTATTTCGCTACATTAATCTCTAACAAATAAATATGGATCCCACTGGAAAATTTCAAGTTATTTACTATATATATCTCAATGGCCGCGTGGGTGAAACTACGGAACACACCTAAGTAGCTATTAGAATATTTCTCATACTGACTGCGTAGGTAATATAACTATATTTAATCGAATTTCACTACGTTTTTACCTATGTTACTGGAGTCGACACTGAAACCAGAACATCCTGTATTTTCACTCCAGTGCTGACACGATTATTAGCGTAGCATATACTTCAAGGATTTTACCGTTGACCGAAGATGCACTATTATGTACATAAGTACACAACGTACCGACGTGTCTAATATTCGTGCAAATGATAACTATATATATCGTTTATAATAATAGAAACCAAGGCTACTAACGCACTTAGCCGTTTTCGCAATTCATTTCACGTTCTTTAATTTCATACTTATTAGTAGATAAGTAATTCGAGTAAGTAGGTACTATGTTAGTCTCGTCGCGCGTCGGCATTAAAATATTAACATGTAATCGTGTAATGTAACGTGATTGTGTGCATCACCGCACGTGGGACGCCATGCTTTTCGCCATTAGGGTGTCAACAGGCGTCCAATGGCATGCCTAATATCTACTAAGCGATGCGCTTGTCAATATCTTACAACAATCAATGCGTCATTGTAAACGTCGAGGCTCGATTTTTCGCAGTTACGTGTGGCGATGCCCTTACGTTATCTACTCGGCTACTTAGCAGTAATTTAATATGAGTTATGTAGTTAGTGACTTGTATTGTTTTAATATCCTTGCAGCATAACATATGCAAACATTTATATGCGAATTCTAAAGTGGTAGATTGTGAACATGTTTGGGTTCAAGCATGTGTAGAAAATTGGATTCTGGAATATCATATTCTATTCCCAGAAGGTGCATATAGTTATCATATAGAATATATTAGTTTGTATGTATATGTATATAGTATTATATTGTAAGATAGCTTTTCACCTTTTCCTTTTGATATTTAAGATATTCGTTAATTACTAATATTTTTCTGTATGATACCACAATACCGCGTAACCAACAATAGCTGATGCCGCATATCTGACTTGTAGAATTAAAAAAAAAGAAATATTATTAAATATTTATTTTAAAGTTAATGTATTTAATTTTGTGTTTATTTAGCCTACATCCGCGAACATATGACCCCATAAAAAGAAAAGATAGCTTAGGTACCTACATTTATTTATATGTAGGTACGTTCTAATCTTCTCATTTCTATTACACACGACTATTAAATCAATTTGACCCTCTATGAGGTCAGACCTATAACCTTATAAGTAAATATCCACTTAGTAAATATCCAACAAAGCAACATATGTGAGACGGTGTTGACGAAAGTATGCGTGTACTTACGCTAAAGGCTATATACCCCTTAACAATAATTAAACCATGTATGCCAATAATTATCACCTTTATTCAACCGAAAGTCATCCACTGCTGAATAGCCCCCGAGTTCCTTAATGGTGACTGGTCCCGCGCTGTCTAGCGGACTTTCGGACCATTTTGTAACTTAGGAGTCAACAACTGCTGTATCTTTCGGTCCGTGGTCGCCACTCTTTCAACCTTTTTCTAAAATTGACGTTTTAATGAGCACGTGGAATTTTTTATGTTAATATTTTTCGATTTTTTTGGTAAGCGGGAGAACTTGTATTTTATAAATATGTACAGTGTACCTACACCTACTTGTAAGAAGCTATTTGAAAACACTTTTTGACAGTATTGCTTTATGATATATAAATAAGTACGTATATTTATATTAATCTATTACGTATTTTTATTTTTATTTTTTAAATAAGGGTCTTCTTTTTTAGATTGTGAATTAATAAACGTGGCAATTTTTGATTATCTGACTGGCGGACTATATTTTAAGTACTTATTGGAAATATTTCTTTTTAGTGTTTGGAGACACGATCACACACACTTCTCAGGATATGAGCGGCTCGTCAGCTCAAGCCGTGCTGCAGTTCTTGAACGGGTTTCTTCTCACCACCACTTACAGAGGCATCATTGTCGTGGTCTCACAAAATGTACAGCAATATCTGGGTTACACAGAGGTTAGACAATAATAATTACTAATTTTATATAAAAATTAGCTTAATTACCAAAGATACTTCTACATACAATTAAAATTGTTTTACATATCCCTACTAATATTATAAATGCGAAAGTAACTCTGTTTGTCTGTTACGCTTTCACGCTAAAACTACTGGACCGATTTAAATGAAATTTGGTACAAAGAAGGTCTGGAGCCTGAGAAAGAACATAGGCTACTTTTTAACCAACTGCAAAAAAGGAGGAGTTCCACGCGAATGAAGTCGCGAGCAGAAGCTAGTGGAATTATAAAATTCGTGGTGCACCCCAGTAATACAGTCGAGTTATATACAATTACCTTAACACGATATTAGACAAGTCGATCGTATGGGTCTGTGAGAGGAGCAGGGGGAGGCAGCAGCCAGATCGAAATAGGTGTAAAATTTGTTAGCAATTCGGAACCGTCAGAAATTTTTGCAATACTCAAATGCGTCGAATCACTATGTATTTTCACCATACGATCATGCTAAAGATGCAACGGGTTTACTAATCTGTCTTTTTTCCCCTAACAGTTAGACCTTCTCGGACAGAATATTTTCACAATCATACATAAGGACGATCAAAAGATTCTCCGAGATCAGTTGATGCCGAGGACGCAGAACCTTGGTCCGAACGGAGAGCTTCTGATACCGGACGGACCGGAAGGAAAAGCTATGGTTGCAAGATCGCTGGCTGGAGAGAAAAGGAGTTTCATCATCAGGTATAAAAAAAATAGGTTGTAATTTATAGGTATAGTAATTTCAATGCAAACTTATTCACACAAACAAAGTTTGTGTGGTGTCAAAATCTGTTAATTCGTAAATAAGAGAAAATTTTAACAAAAACATTAATTATTAAATCACTTTGATAAAAATCGATATTAAATGGATGTGGTCTCATATCGATCTTCGGCATACACTTCCATACTAACCAATTTTCATTTGTGTTCATAAATCCTGAAAAGTGTAAACATTTAGAGGCTTAGAAGTAAATTAAAAATAATAACATTGTTTCCTCTCCTACTGTACTCTCAAAATGACCGGTTTACTTTTCTAATTTTAATGATTATATGGATGAACAAATCCTTGTAGCAAGAGTATAAAATATAAATTATAAAAGAGGCATCACATTTGGCCTAATTTATGTTACTGAATAGACATGGGCGTGGATAGGGGGAGGAGTCAGGTGGGCATGCCCTAGGATATTTGAATACCTAATTCGAAGCTACGCTAAACGCCTTTAAAAAGTATTATAACTATAAAAAATAATTATTACTATTATTAAACACTCATCTTATTGACTTAAAGATTCAAGAAGCATAGCCAGCGCACCGATCCAGCTCAGTACGTCTCTTGTCATATGGAAGGATCTCTTCGCAAGTCCGACAAAGCCTGCCGAGGCTACAATCGCTGCTGTCAAATGGTGCGGCGGGCCCGCGCACGCGGCGACAACCCTTGCGCCAGTGGAAATGATATTGTAAGTATACCAAGGGGGCTAGACAAGGTGCCAACGTTCAACGTTAGCGTCAAACGAAACTACTCAAATATAATATGGAATTTGAGTCGTTTCGTTTGACGCTAACGTTAAACGTTGGCACCTTGTCTAGGGGCCTAAGTACCTTTTATCGCACACCTAGATATAAAGGGAGCTAACTTAAAAAATTGAAATTTATAGTTATTTTTATACTTACCTAAGTACATTTGACACTAAAAAAATTGTAAACTGTAATTCACTGATCAATTCATATACTTAGTTATTGATATAATATTAAAAACAAACGTAAAATTGAAATTTCAGTTGTAGCTGAAAACAAATATATTTACATATTTCAAAAAAATACAAATAATATAAACGCGTCAAAAACTGGATTTGGAGACACGTGATAGGTAATACCTCGATACAATTTGTAATATATTAAATTGTTCGGTTATACCTAATATATAATTGCGGCTTCTTTATTCGTAATAATTTTACGTCAGCTCTTTCTAAATAAGCTTTAAATTTAATTATGTATGTCAAAAAAACAATGAATGAATTAGTCGAAGAGCAAAAAAATTCGTAGTACACGCTAAGTAAAAAAACGACGAATCATGCTCATTTGAAAGGAGTAATATTGATATAGGTACTTGCACACATGTAAACATGTGCATAATGTATTGACATGTATATATGCACTCGGTAATCTTTGCATTGAACCAATGCAGGACTTATGCAGCTGACTAAGTTATCTGCAATCACCTTATTTTGAACTTAGCTTTCGTATAATTAATCTTTATATGTTTTATGACTGTTAGATATAAACTTGAGTTAACTCATGCAACGAAAACAAATATAATAAATAATAAATATGTATAATAAATAATAAAACGAAAAAACCAACTAAAGTTTTGTTCGCTTACGCCAATTCCAAACAATAAAATTATACAATCGTTATGCTCGGTTACTGTTATGTTTACCTACAACAGATACAAATTTTAGCCAAAAAAATAGCTAATTGAATAAATTATCTACCGATTAAGCCAAACTGGATAATAATATATTATGAACCTATTTTTTATTATTAGCTAGGAAAGTCTCAAATACTTACTTTGGTTACTAGTATTTTTGTAATTTTTAAAACGTGCTCCGATCACCGTATCAGTCCAGTATCGTTTATAAATCGGGATAATTGAATAACCTTCCGTAGCTTAGACAGATGACTTAGTCATTGTGATACATGCCTTGATTTTCGATTTATTAAAGGTGTTCATCGGTATCGTGCGTCCCGTCAGCAACACATTCAAGAAGGAGAGTGAACTCGAGCACTTCCGTATGGAGTACCGCACTCGTCACTCCATCGATGGAGAAATAATCCAGTGTGAACAACGCATAGCTCTCGTCACCGGCTACATGACCGACGAAGTTAATGGACTCAACGCAATGAACTTTATGCACCGCGACGACGTACGTTGGGTCATCATTGCTCTGAGGGAAAGTAAGTTGAAAATTTATTTTGTATTGTTATAGAAGATAATTGAAATTTGCTTGCGAATTCTTATCATTTAACTGACTTAATAGACAACGATGAACGCTGGGTCATAGCTCAGAGGAAAAGTCAGTTTGTGCCAAATAATATAATGTTGGAAATTGTAATTGAAATTGGCTAGCGAATTCCGATAGTTCTATGCGATTTTCTACACTTAGTTATGTTTACATGTGTAACTAATTATGCGTGATAGGTATTTAAGATTGGAAGTATGAACATAGAAAACACGAATATTCGAACCTTAGTAGAAGTTTGTCAGCGTTTTATTTTACACACTATTGAGGATATCTAAGTTAATATGAAGTGAAAATATCAATACATAGTATAAAACAAAGTCGCTTTCGCTGTATGTCCGTATGTATGCTTAGATCTTTAAAACTACGCAACGGATTTTGATGCGGTTTTTTTTAATAGATAGAGTGATTCTTAAGGAAGGTTTATAGCCCCCGTGCGAAGCCGGGGCGGGCCACTAGTAGGTAATAAAACACTTTCCAAAGTCAATGAAAATAATGACAAAAAATTATATTTATAGCGAAAAACTTTAAATATCGATCAAATGATATTTAAAACAATAATAATATGAAACTTTATATACTTCCTACGTAATAAAATCTTTAAAAAAGGCTAAGATTCATATTGTTCAGTTTTGCCCGATAAATAAGTATACCTATTTTAAGTGAAAATAGGTATACTTATGTACGTTTAAATTCGTACTTTACTAAATGGGAATAAGTAAGTACCTATAACAAGTGGGCAAGTGCCTACTAAATAAGTACCTATTCAATTTACATTTATTATCAACATTATATATATCTATTAATGGATATCACTTGTTTACTGTCTGTGCATCTGGCATGTTATCACTCTAAATAGTTGTTACTTAGATAACCACTTTCTACATTTCCATAGCTTCGCATAACGACATATAGGTGTCATCATAATTTATTCATTATAAGCAGATGTATATTGATACTAATTGAATAAAATACTTTGCATCAACATTGATTACTTTGCAAAGTGTATATGCAGGTTTATACTGACATTTATTTATCAAGTCATAATGATCACCTGATCAACACATCTTATGTCTTAAACACGTGACGAATCTCAAAGAGCGTAATAAAAATAACGCATTGATTTATTTATTAATTAAATATCTTGTTACCTATATATTATGCAAAATGCGAAAGATTGCAATTGTTTCCACCAATTTTCATTAATTAATCATCACATCTAATAAGTTTAATTTTACTAAATGAACCAGATCATCACGTTTAGGGATTTTGTTTTCTTTCAGTGTATGATCAACACCGGGTGTACGGGGAATCTTGCTACCGTTTAATGATGAAGAACGGCCAGTTCATATACATGAGGACACGCGGATGTCTAGAAGTCGATAGTAGCACAAAAGCCGTCACCAGTTTCATCTGCACTAACACCGTAATGAACGATACAGACGGACAACATCTTAACCGTTTGATGAAGAAGAAGTTCACGCTGCTTGTCAACAACAATGAGGATCCGCCGATTGAGCCTGAGGTATCAGATGTAAGTACCACGTTCTATTAACTTGGGTAGTACCTACACACGTACTTTTTATATTCCTACTTATTTTACCAAAAACATTTAGACTTCTATGTGTCTTACAGTTTTGAATAATTATGACCCGTTAAAATTTATAATATACTTACTGAACCTCGTAATTTCCAGCCAAACGACCACTCACTGCCCGTTGAAGATCCAAGGCAGCTGGAGAAAGTGATTCTCCACCTGGTCACTAATCTCCCATCCCCCCAGCCTGAAGAGAAAGATCGCTCGCTGTCTCCAGAGCGCGGCGACAGACCGTACGTTCACCTCGCCATCATACCGCCGCGCCGCGAGCGCATCGTTAGTGCGATAGAAAGAATATACGGCGTCATCAAGACTCTTGTCCCCCGGAACGACCGAAATAAATCCGATAACCGCAAAAGATCTATGTCCGCCGTCCGCATCGTCGAGGTTCCAGAAGAAAACCGCGTTTACGAACAAACGGTGAATACTGTCATCCAAACCGCACCGACCGGGACTCTCCCGAAAATATCGACAATTGGAAACTTTGGCCGTCGCCAACCGAATCTAGAGAGCTTTGGCAATGCGTTCCCTCAGGTCGGAACGACTCCGCCGAGTGTAGAGGAAATAACATCCAATGTAGCCGAGAAGGTTACGTTTGCCGAGTACATTGCAAATCGTCCAAACAAGAACTCCAAGTTCAATTTCACGCTTTCCTCGAAAGTAGACGATGAATGCCAAATCGTGGACCTGGATGCACCAGGCACTAGTACTTGCAGCAGTGGAACGAAACGTCCGAACGAGCACGAGGCGATGTATGATACTTTATTTAAGAAGAAAGTGACCCCGGCCGACCAAAATGTCGAAGAGCCGCTTGTTGACGTTCCGGAATTGGATTTCTTCGGCGACGCTAGTAAGATAATTAGTTTTTATTAACTCTTATTGTTTATTTATGATGAAGAATAAGAGATAAATGTTCATTCCGTTTTCATTACAGTTGGTGAAATTGACGCTGCTCTTATTTCACTGGAGAATAACATGGATCCTAATTTCCCTGGTTTACTGGTTAGTATGATACATTATTAAGTAATAATTTAAAGTTGCTGTGACTTTTAGCCTCGAGGTCTGAGCAACTGACTCCGAAACTAGTGTCAGTGTGATGAGTCTTGTCTTGCAGCTGGGTGTTGGATTGAATTATTTATGTTGATACGTTGTGTTATACCCATAGAACTTAGTTTGATTGGGACTAGATTAATGGTATTAATATTTTAAGAGATTTATTTGAAAATACATCACAAAACTCCCAATATAATAATTGAAGGTTTAAAGTATATGTTTTTATAATTCCAGATTGATCAAGACATTCAAGATATTTTGGGCGAACTGGAAGCACCAGAGGACCCGAAAAAAAATATACCTGATAACTAAGAAACTAATCGACGAAAATGAAACCCGAACTTGACGAAGCTTATAATTAAGCGAATGTAAAGTGATGTTGTGATTAATTTGAAAGGTAAAAAACTATTTTACGTGACTAAATAAGTACAAATAGTAAATATATCGTTTAAAAGTATATCCTTCATGCTTATAACCTTATTATACTATGTACTGTTTCTCTGTGTTATGTTAATCAAACTCAATTCATAGTTTTATAATAATAGGTCTGGATGACGGTTTAGTTTTTATCAAAACATGGCCATATTAAAATTTTCTTTAGCGTTAAAGTTCATCAAGTCATTTCGTTAATTAAGGATGGTTAATATCATTTCATTTATGAAACAGCATATAATATTCATTATATATACTTCTTGACATCTATTCACACCATTTAGATTTTTGCGACATAGGACTAGTTTGCATATAGTATGTAAATATAACGCTCTCGTAGGGGAACTAGAGATTTCCAATTAACCGTAATTATAAGATAATTATAAGAGCGCAGTATATCACGTGATTAGGATAAGAATACACGTCGTGCGATGCGAAATGCAAAGTTATAATATTTTTGAATAATAATTGTTCCAAACCTTTGCTGCCTACAAAATGTAACACCAGATAAACGCCCAATGTGTGATATTGGCCAAATTAATTCTTATTGTACACGGGTGTTTAGGTGATTATATTAGTATGTACGGTTATCAAGCGGGGCCGGGTATCTCTGCCGACTATACCTACAAGGGGCGGCAAGGTTAAAAGTTTAACTTTGCATTCCATACCTGTCACATAAGTCTCTAATGCAGATTCCACTGACAACTCACTTAACGTATTTGCTTCGTTATATGATTTTCCAGTTACTTAACTGCATTAGAAACTTCGACTATAGCACTGACAGCGCGTTTCGTATAGTACCTTTATGTGATTTGCGAATTGTTTTATTTTTATAAGTATCTATGGCATAAGCGATGCGAATGTAGTGCGAATAAATTTATTCGCTTGTACAGATCTCTTCAAATTTCAAAATGATCTTTTATGTAGCTAATCAGTTTAATGTTTAAGGGCGCCTACTGGCGAGTATCCGCAACAGTAGGTTACGGTTACTCCAATAATCAAAACTTGATCCAAAACCTGTGATTCTCGTAAATACTTCGATTTTTGGTAATTGTTACCAAAAATCAAAGTTTACGAGAATCACTCTTGTAATGTTAACGGTTTGCTAATTAGTACACGAATATGTGTAGTTATACTTTTATTTTAATGTTTTTGCGTTAGAGTTTTTATATGTGTTACCTGATTATTAGGGGGAATATAATCGGTGGAAATATGTTTAGATATAGGTTACATAATGAAGATTTCATTTTTTTATTTTTAAGGTTTGTTTTCATCCTCCTTACAGATAGGAAGCCATGTGAAGTAACGTGGATCTGCTAAGACTCTCCGTTTGACATATTTATATACAGTGAAGATTTTCGGACTTTACTGAAGTTGCTTCATTAGAATATACTTAGCTTTTCCTTTCGTAGAAATTACAGCAGCAAGTGTTTTACTGCTTTACAAAGAGTAGCGAGTATTGATGTACTTACGTAGAACATAGTAGCGTTAATGGTATCTATAAAATGTATCCAGTTTAAGTAAAGTTTTAAACGTTTTTAGCCAACATATAATAATATTTTATTCATCGTTTTGTATCTCATCAGATTTATTTTAGTAAGTTATTGTACATATAATTATGAGTTAGTGTTATTATTTTCTGATTTCGGGATGTAAAATGTAATGATTCATTACATCT
This sequence comes from Polylopha cassiicola, assembly GCA_038024825.1. Lineage (NCBI taxonomy): Eukaryota > Metazoa > Arthropoda > Insecta > Lepidoptera > Tortricidae > Polylopha > Polylopha cassiicola. The sequence continues at coordinate 16,920,849 of CP149045.1, read as the reverse complement.
GTGATTAAATCGATTTGAATTACTTCATATATATATCTTTTAGCAATAAAATAATTTATTGCATTTCTAATAACATGTTTAGAAGTGTCGAATCAAAGTCTGACGTTTGTTTATCAATTTAATAACGTCCGCTAAAAACTTATTACAAATGCAATATTTGTCCCAATTCAATCATGGAAGCAGGTGTACTAATATCTGGAAATGAAATACGTTTTCATACAATTCATTTGTAAATAGATCGATCGTCAAAAGTAGGGGTTTTGTTTTACTTCATTGTCAAATAGTACGATCGTGACATTATAAAGAACCCATTAGAGTTATATTAAACAATTGCTCAAAGTAAGTCAATCCAAACGGGTTATCACAAGTCATAAATCATGTAGATGCCGCTAGTCTGGAATTACCTAGCTATTGGATAATCCAATAGCAGGCGCGTGCAGTGAGGGAAGCGCAAGTATGGCACCAGGGTAGGCACTGCATACATTAGTGGAAATGTGTCTGTATTGAATGCACGCCCTTGATTGGATTCCACCAATCGCAGGCTAGCAACTCGACTCTCAATTATGGCCTTACAGCTAGACCTAACTAGCGATATCTTTTGGGTTTTCGACTCGCGATAACCCACTATTATTATTATATTATTATGTAGGTTTATAGTTATTATAGACATAGATAAGTGAGTTGATAGCAAAAAATATGACCGTAACTATTTTGACATCGAGAAAAAGTTTTAAAATAGCTATTTTGTTGCGAAAATTAGTCACAACATTGATTTATATTTGCAATGATTTATATAATGATAATTATGGCGATTTAATACATTGCTTCAATTAAAAATTAATAGTTGCGGTGGTTTGGCATTCATACGTTTAAAAAAAATGTTATAATGTAATTTAAGTATCAAAGAGAGCTACGTATTGTAAGTACTTACGTACAAAATAAATAACTGTTTGTTAATTTAAGTTTTTACTTGTTTTTTTTATAGTAGATGTATTAGGAATTTTCAATGTAATAGAAGGGTATCAGTAATTCATCAATACTGTCATCTTAATTCCCATTTTAGGTATTTAAAATTAAATACTTTGTTAGTAACAGTGTTTAGTTGCCAAATACTAATAATAAAATTGATATTAAACTCATATGTAGGTACAGTCATTGCGTATGATGCGTCACGATCAAAAGTTGTGGGTTTTGCAGATACAGTAGTCATTTCATAATATATCATATTAAGACATTAAGAATAATATCTTATAGTACTAGTAATAGAGTAGTATAAGGTGTTCTGTATAGAATGACATCAACATAGAGGTCTATGCCGAACATATTTTTATCTATTTCGACTATCGTTTGCGTTGTTCGATGTCGAATTTCTATTTTTAGCGGCGCTGTTTCCTTCAGCGTAGACCTCCTGTTACACATTATTTCACAGTTAGAATACTTGAAGTTTCGTCGATACGTCATTTTACCCATTTAGGCCTTTGGGTAGAATAAGTACCTAGTGTTAGTAACTCACATAATTGTAGGTATGGAGAAAATTTTCAAAGAAGACGTGGACAAGGAGCCTACGTTCAACGTTAACGTTACGATGTCAAATCCCTTACATTTTGGTCGTATCGTTTAACGTTAACGTTGAACGTTGGCACCTTGTCTACGCCCCGGTTGGTCAACAATCTTGTCTTTTTAAACATATCTACCTACGTATAGTTAGATGGATGCATTCTCATATTGGTGTATTATCGTTATAAGGTTAGGTACGTGGAAGTTCGTGTTTCTACATTAGACTGGATGTTTGTCGTTAAAATTTTAATCGTTTATTATAGTCATGTTTATGATTTTATAGATTTGTTTTATGGTTTTTTTATACCAAGTTTATTGAAAAATTAAGTTAACGAAACGAAGGAGTCTACTATTATAATCAATTAAGAAGTAGGTTTTGTTTATTCATTGATATTAACTTGAAAACTTCAAAAGGTTTTCTTTACCCAAAAAATCGAAAATGATTCGACCAGATTTGTCCAGTTTATTACAAATGATTTAAGTGCAGTCAGTTTAATGTTGTGTACGTAATTTAGATATAGATATTAAATATACCTAATTAATAATGATTCTATTTTTCTTGTAAAGTTAGTGCTTCCTTAAAGAAGCAAGTTTTTGATCTATATGCAATGTTGTAACTTTTTAAACTGTGTGCAAGTTGCGTGATAAAAAAAATAAGGTCGAGGCGGAAAAATAAATGGAGATTGGAGACGAATGAAATTGAACATTAGTTTTCTAACTTGACATTTAGGTTACAAAATTTAAAGGTAGCGTCACCTTCAAAAAACATTTTCAGCTTATCGTGGTAAACTAGCGCAATAGTTATTTTGATCTTCATCAGTTAAACAATAATATTAAAAAAAACCCAAGATTAAAAAATAATTTAATTAAAGTTTTGATTACAGTTTTCAAACAGCGTTTTAAGCAGATTACAAAAATTAATTACAAATGGATTTTTTTTATTAAATATTTAGGTACATTATATATGTTCTGATGAAATTAATGTGACTAATGCGGTCGTGTCCACCTCTTAAAATTAATAAATATAAGGAAGGTCAAATTAGATCGTGTTCCTTATATTTCCAGAACAATTTAAGTTATATAAAACCTGTAGAACTGTATAAACCCTTATACAGCCTCTGTTCAGTTTAACTGCTTTGCTGTCTTGATTTGTCTTGATTGAAGCTGACAATGGATATAAGAACATTTGACGTTGACTTTACTATGACTCAGTTAAAATAACACAGTAGTTAAAAAATATATCAATTAAGCAATGCTTACTATGTCTGATATATCAGTCTATTTTTATATTAGCATTCAAAATATTATTTACGTGCCGTAAGACTGAGTATTTTAGATGTTGATTTAAAAATTATTTAGTTTTAAAAGTTGCTGCTTGATTTTAAGTATCTAAGTCGTTTTCATTAATAGGGTATGTTTTTCGTATAATTGTTCTTTGGAGCCTTTAAAGTTAAAACGTGGCTTAGTTTTGTCTGTTTTATATGTACTAATTTTAGTAAGTACCTTTAATCGGCAGTAATGTCACATTTACGTACAGTGAGCAATCATTACTTTAGTACATATATCAAAGAAAGATATCGTCGCTTAATTAACAAGCCCGCTTAGTTATGTTACAGAGTTTAAATACTGCTAAGTCACATTTAGGTGCATAATTAAGTTTCACAAATTAATATCATGAGCGGTATTGTTGAATAAACGACGATAATAATATCGCACCAAAGCTGTAACAACGTCACTTATGCGATTTTTTTTAAAAAATAAAACTGTGTATGAGGAAACATAAATGATGTCATTATTAATGTTTCCTCCTACTCAGATATTTTTTTAAAAAAAATTGCATAAGTGACGTTGTTGCAGCGTAGGTGCGATATTACGATAACATATTATTATGTTACAAGCCAATAAAATGCTTAATAAACGTGAATGAAACGTAAGAACGTAGAAATGGGACAATTTAGTTATTTTTTACTAAATAGTAAGTAAACTTTTAGTCATACGATGTTAAAGTTTTGGTTATTAAACATTTTTTATATGTAAAGATTCTAAACACAAAAGATTTCTTTTTGTTATGCATTTGGCATATGTAGTTTGTATATTAAAATTTTATCAAATTTGCAGTAAAGCTAGTTTTACGCATGAAGCCTGCTCCTGAGAACGTTATTAAAACCTCACTTCAAAATATACAATAAGAAAAGTAGGTACCTAAAAAGAATAACATAAGGCCAAAGCCATGTTTTTTTACGAAAATACCTAATATAAGTTTATCTTTTGGTTTGATATTTTTTTGCCATAAAATCCAAAGTGTAATGCCATTTATTTATACTTAAGATATAATGTTTGTTCTAGGCTGATGGAACAAAAGATAACTTGGCAGTTGAGTGTAATTAGTAAGCAGGGTACTATTTTAAATTTTGTAAGATGGTTGGTTTGGAGCTTTCAAGTATCCTACACTTTGTAAAATCTTATTTTTGAAAAAAAATAAGACCTATTTTCGAATATGTAGTTTACGTAGTTTACCAGGCTGCAATCTAAATTTGGGAAAAATCCGATTAGTCTATAGATTGTTTTATTTTATGACACTAGTGGTTTTGTTGCCCTGGATAATAACATGAAAAGGATTCGATTTTGGGTCTATTTGTTTTTATTAATTCATTACAAATTTCGATGATTTTGTAGGATTTAGGTCGGATTTACAATCATGTATATGAAAACATACAACACTTGAAAACATTCAGATTTGTGTTAATATCCAGGACAACAATATAGTTTTTTAAAGAGCTGTGTTGTCTTTGTTTGGACTCAATCGGTTTTTCCCCGATTTGGTTGATTATTTTTTACAGCCTCGATAAATATAATTTTCATATGATCTTATAGCGTTTAAGTGCGTATATTAATATAACTTTTACAGTAGTTTTATATCCATGATTACTTTTCATTGCCCATATTGAAAAATAATATTGTAATTCGCAGCTCATAATGATGTTATACCAAGTATCATATACGCTAAATACTCTCACTAGATTATCGGTAATATACATAATATATTTCTCTTTACATAGAAATAATACAATCCTCTTCCTAAATATTTAACACAAATTACGTGTTTTATATTATTTATGAAGTTATGTATATGTCGCTGTTAGATTGTCGATTTCTTTGATTGAAAGTTTTATTAAAAAAAAATCTTTTTATTTTATTACATTTATTAAGATCACACTGCAATGTTTTAATTCTAATAGTGTCTGCAAGCTTTACGGAGATTGTAAAAAACTTGTGTGCTGCTAAGTATATGACTAATTTGTATTTTGATATAAAATATAAATATTACGTAGCTACTTACACATTGCTGCAACATATACATACCTACATAAATAATCACAATACAAATATCATTAGATATCCGGTATAAGAGGGTATTACTCGATCAATCGTATATCTGGTTCCGATTATCAATGAATCCAAAGACCATACATACATATAGTGTTGAAGACCATACATACATACAGTCATACATACATCTAGTATATATAGGTATCAGAGTAATGGATATTGTTGAACACGATAGTCAGATGTCTGTATTATCATTGATTTTGAGACTACACTTATTGTCAAATAGCGACCCGCCCCGGCTTCGCATGTATCGCACACCTAGGTCTAAAGAGATCTAACTCAAAAACCGGAAGATTTGAGTTATACACACCATCGGATTCCAGCAAAACCCACCTACACTAAAACTGATTTCAGCTAATATAACTCTGCTAGCTTTATTATAAAAAGTATAAATTTATACAGAAAACTCATGCGTGCATATGGACATATTAATCAGTTTCTCGCCTCTCCTGGAAAAGTACCTTTTTTGAGTTTACTCTCTTTAGATCTAGGTGTGCGGTATGACAATATCAGAGTCTCCCTACTAAACTAAAAATCGTAATTCAACAGAGATGCAGATGAGTCCGTCTTTGATTAAATGACGGACAAAAAAAATACAGTCATCATGCCTATTCCACCAAGCCTGGCCAAAATTATTTTAATGTTGGATCAGTCATTTCTGTCTGTCCGAAAGGTGGACTTACCTACAGCAGTTTGACCATCTAAAAATCTTAAATTAATACATTGTTATACATAAAAAATAGTGTCTATTCTTACGTACTCTGTCACAAACTGTGTATAGAATCATCCAAACTGTTTAGATGTATTTGTTCTACGTGGGTTGATGTAATAAAATTAAGATAAAATAACAACAATCTTTTATTAAAATTCTCCCTACCTATACAATACATGGATCTAAGCGCTAATTAAGTGAGTAGATACAAGTAGGTTAATATAATCCCTTATTAATCTAAATTCATGATTTAATGAATTATTGTACAAGAAAATACTTTAAAAAGGGCATAAAGACTGCTTATGCCATTTCATGGTCAGTATCACATCCATTGCCTCAGTTGTTAGAAAAGTACCAGCAATCTAAAATTACATTATACATTTGATAACGCAATAGAACGGTATGAAAAACGAATTGATACTTGCGGAAAAAAGTGATATGGTAATTATCCGTTGATTTAGAGTCAAATCGGAAACAGGCTCAGCACGAACGATTTCTTGGGTGATTCGGGCGTTTCAACCGCCGTCAGCCCCTAGTTCTAAATATTGAAGAAATGAGCTACATCAAACTGTATGTTTAGAAACGACGACATACTGCGCTCGTATATGTTGTCAGAATTAATCGAGTTTTAATATTATTTCATCTTATTCCTACAATAAACCAGAGCAAGGGACTGACGGTTGAAAGGCCTCGTTATATTTTTGACAGAAAAAACAGATTTATTACGTATGTTTTACTGGCACTAGTTAACGTTTTAGCTTCATTTAATTTCGATTTTATTCAAATTTTAAATGTTCTTAGAATCCTTAAATGAGTGACGATATATTTAGAAATTGATTCACTTTAGTTCTGAACACGCAATATAATCGCATTTATTAATAGTATGGATTCGGCAAATAAATTTCAGGGGAGGTTTTGTAATTTAAATAAATATATATATTAAGTCAGTACCTACTTATATGAGATAAAACTACTTGTAAGTGTATAATATAATCGGTTATAATTTGGTTCGCCATTCAGTAAATTTATATAGACACTGAGATATAGACATATAAGTACTAACTTGTGATTACAATCCACGAAAATAGAAGACATACTTAACTCAGTTATAATACAATTAGTTTAAAATCCTATAACAGATGGTTATACAAATTTAAATCGAAACTATTTATCTAACAAGCGAAGCAATCCATTTTGTTTTAAACAGTGTATTAAAAAAACAGAAAATTACTATTTGCTACTTTAAAGCATAACAACATTAAATTATCCATCGACGTATAAAAAATAAAGAAATTGAAATCAATTTAAAAGTTTACAAAAAAAACCTACAGTTAAACATGAATCCGTTCGTATCCAGGCACGAGCATTGTATGACTAGTGACTAAACACATATTTTGCAAAGTAAAGTAATGATTCATCAAGTATTTTTAACAATTTCGTTGCAGCCAAAACCTACATACCATGGAAATTCATGCACTCCCCATATAGTAGGGAAACTAAAATATATTATTATTGTACAATATAAATTAATTAATAAACGGTAAATAAAGAAAGACCTTTAAATAAATTATTGTTTAAGAAAAATAAATATATTTATGCATTCCTTATTGATAGATATCGTAAAATTATATTAAATAAAGCTAGTAATATTTTACAATGAATATGAAAGTACTGTATTTTAATACAATTGCTTTATTTAATATAATTTTACGATATAGTGCATATTTATCATTGTGAAGTCGGTTCTCTGGTTTTGCAAACTCTCCTTATATAAAGTAAGAGCTTTTGCACCCTGCTCTGCACGCGATTTAAGTTTACCCCTTTTTACCCCAGTAGGAAGCGAATTTTTAAAAATATGACATATTAAAATAAAGTAGGTATTTAAATAAAATATGCTTCATATAAACACACTCGCCATTTTATCCCCCAAAGGCTTAATTCCCGAAAACGTTGAATTTAAGTTTTAAGTAACCCTGTTAATACTGCTACACAATTTCTTATGACCGGTTTTACTTCCTTACTAAATTAATTTTCGAAATACGTTCATAGCGTGGTTAAGAAACATTCATACAAAATTTCAAATTTATAGACTTAGCAGTTTCAGCAATGATCTGATGTCAATCAGCCTTTTATACATAGGTACCTATGTAATAAACTCAAAACAATAATATTTTTAAGAAGCACCTACCAATTTTAAAGCATTGTAACCTCTAATCGTTAATCGATTATTTTTTCTTAATCCTAATTAATTACCAAAAAAGTAATAACTTGTATTACTTACCTATACCGATTTTGGAATTTAATTTAACATTCTCAGTACTGTCTAAAAATTTAAAGTTAAAAAAGGGCGTGTTTGATATTTTTCTGACATATGATATATCTACCGTTGTAGGTACTACATATACGAGTAGGTCCACGTAGTACTTACAACCTCCGGTTTTTTAATGACAGTTAAAAGTAAACACAAACCCGTTCTTTACTAAGTTGGAACCTATAAAAGCAACACATATATACCTACTTAAAATTTGTAACTGCATTTTCCCTAAATGTCGCACCTTGATAATCAAAACGTCATTATACAAAAAAGTCGATTTTTGGCTACGAGGGTTTGAAGTTTACAATCAGAAAAAATGTGACAAACATATACTTTTTTAATAAATTCGTATGTTTAAGTACCGTTTTACTAAATACAAGATACCTTTTATTATCTCAGGTATCCAAATATTTTTTTTATTCATAAACGGCTTCATTATTAAGGTTTATGTAATTTTTTAGTGTCAATATTCCACAAAATTTTACATAGTGTCAGTTTTCCATATTTTTGTTTCTACATTTTTTATATTTTATGGGCAATAATGACATCATACCTTTTAAAATGTTTGCATTTTATTTAAAACACAGTTTAAACGTATTTAAACAACTTTATAAGTAAGGGGTTTTCACTTCAGATTGTTTAGTTTGTCTATATGATTGAAATTTCTACTTAAAAAGCCTATTTCATGCATGTTTTTAGAGTTGTTAAAATAAAACCAACACCAAATTCAATTTTTAAAATTTTCCACACATTTCAACTTGAAAAGCTTTCTTAAATCTTAATAACGTTTTGTCCAATAATTACGTAATGTAAAATCTTAGAATTACATTCAGAGATTCGCTTGCATTCGAAGTGACAGTGAAAAAACTGATGAAAAACTGTAATTCGTTTCGGGCATTTTCAGATCTCATAGTTTATGTATCCTCTGAAGATGGAGAAGGGTAAATAAGCGCCGCATTATACAGAGCAGCAAAAGAATGAGTTAAACCGAATTTCTGTTAACAATCACCAAATATTCAAACAGTTATTTGGTAAAAGTCAGACATTTTTGCAGGCGTTGCAGAACATACACTACAAGTTTCCGTGACAGAACCTGAAGTGCATGGCAATAGGTATATAACACATAACATAACAATTAATGATTACATTACTTTGACACGTTATTTAACTACTAAAAGCTAATAGAAGAATTGACAGAGCTAGATGATGAAGAAATGCTAGAACTGCTCGACAGATTAGGAGGTTTTTGGCATTAGGAAATTTGCTTCTAGTATTTTTATTGGTTTTCGTGGTTTGGCAACAGTTTTAGATGAGCAGGATAAGTAAATAGTAGTATTCTTTCATTATAATAAAACTACAAAAACAAATTGTATCATTATTAGAACAGAAAAAGTTTCGTTTCAAGTTAAGTAGGTACCTAATTTAATTATCCCCTAAATAGATTACCGTCACTATACCTGAAGTGACTCTCTCCTTTGATTAAAATTTATTTTCCGTGATGGCCAAAAAACTGGTAAAAGTGACACTATACAAAATAATACAATAACCCTGTCTTAGTTAAGTCGAATTATAAAAAGAATACTGTCATTAAGACTAAAGTGACGTTATTACTTTAAATTTTAATTTGCAAAATTTAAAAAAATACGTTATGTAAAAGTGTCATTTTTCGTATAAGATCATTATTCCGTTAAAAAAGACAGCACTTTCATAATAATTTTAAGACGTAACGACATTAAACCAAAAATGACGAGGTTCTTCGTCGAGAAACTTCTATCACTGTCAATTTACGCGTTGCTAATGATAAAACGCCACTATTCCGATGAGTCGAGGTCTCATCCCCACTAAATGTCAAAACGACACTAGCGCCTCCAGGCGCTGTAAGTGGAGTTAGAGCCACCAGTGTCTTTGTATTATGTAGTTTACTGTTAGCCCAACTAGATGGCATTATTAGTTTAAAAAGTACGTTTTTCGTATAGTGACGTTTTGATTATCAAGGTGCGATGTGTTTCAAGAGTTTACCTCCAACAACACTAATAAATATTAAATTATTAGGGATTATCGCTTCAAAAAAATCCGCAAAATGCGCTAATGTCGAGCGATTAATGATTAGTGGAACATACATAGGTCTATCATGTTCCACTAATCTCAGGCCTGTAGTTTAGTCTCTCATCATGGCACGTGCAATTAGCATGAAGATTTTTGCTAACATTATTCAGCAAATATTGTTAAAATAATGACCATTAACCTGAAATACCAAATGCAGCAACTAAGTAAGTACTCTTTCTAATTTTTTGTCCAATTAACTTCACAATTCAATAACTTAGTAAACGAATACTATAATTTATACTTAAAATACTTATTTAGATCTTTAATTTATGATACTCATTACTAGACACCAAGATAATGATTATTAACTAGGTAATCTAAATACTAGAGGCTGTCAAGGTATTTAATTTACGACAGTAATTTTAAATAATAACGTACTTTTAAGTACCGTTAGACAACACTGAAGACCGTGAAATGATGACGAGTATGATACTTTCAAGTCCTGTAACAGGCATTGTCACTTAAAAGATTTTTTCCGTAAACTAAAAGCCATTACGTAGGACTATATTGGAGAAGTAGTTTCAGCATGACGTCACTATGTGGTAAGAAGTGACGTCATAGTTCTCGCTTTTAAACTTTGACGCGCTCTATCTCTACATTTTTTTGTTAGATTGACAAAAGAAAATAATGTATTTACCTTGACAGTTTCTAATTAAATTAAGTATATATATTACACATGTTAAGCACAGTTATATCTAGGTACCTGGTACCACATGAAAACACCAATTTCCAAGTAAGCTTGCTATTTAAAATAATCTAACTGAAACCTTATTGTTTCGTGTTACAAAAAACAATACACGACTGACATAAATGTAAAGTGTATGACAAATTAACATTCTGGTTATCTAATACAATTTCAAACGTAATCATTAAAACCTTTTTGTCAATTTTAAGTCATACCAAAGTTTCAGAAAGCTATATAAGATAATATTATTTATCTATTTCGAGCTTAAACAATGTTTTCATTTATTAGAAAAGTTACAAACAGCTTACCCCGATGTTAATTAGTCATTCTGAAAAAGCCCCATAATTGTGTAATTTTAAGAGAAACAGATTTCCATTGTGTAAAACGTAAATAGCAAGAATCTATGGGGCTGCGAGTCAAAAATCCGTTAGGTGCCCTAATGTAGTTAGGATCAGTTTTCATGTTCCACCAGTCACAGGCCAGTAGCTTGTGTCTTCATCGGTGGAGCATAACGGACTTCATTCTACACTAGCTCATCTAGTGACTTTTTTGACAAGCGGTCAAATGAAATGGTTTGATGAAAATCAAGGGGTATTAAGTTTAAGAAAGTTAAAGCGAACCAATTGTTACATTATCTGGGGACTTATGTTAGAATTCGGTTTGCAAACTATGTTTACCTTTATACTATGACTTGTGATAATAATAACCTGCCAAAGTTACGGCTACACATCGCTAATGAGTTTAAATACAAATCAAATACACTCAGAGGCACAATTCTATTTCTTCTGAAATTTGTTATTTCAACTTGATTATTCAATAAAGTACATGTTTATGTTAACAAAATGATTAGAACGGGTATGAATACTTAATGGGGCTCCTACACGGGCCATGTTTTCGTGCAATATGTGGCTGCAACACAGTGGCCCAGCAACATTGCAAGCAATACCAGCCACACTATGCAATGATGCAGTTATGTCCCGGCCATATAGCTAAACATTTTTTGTGTTGCCGTGTATGGCCGATATTGTCCCGAAGGGTTGCCGGACGATCGCTACGCTGTCGATTTTAAATGCAATATTGCCCAGGCAGTTGTAGTGTTGTTTCACTCGTTCACTTTGTACGGCATAGTGTATCCTTTTCTACGCGACATGCGCCTTTCGCGATTTTCGCGCCGTCCTCATGTTTGTATCTTTTCTTTTTATTTTTGGTCCGATTTTGTTTAAAAGAAAGTCGAAATCACTCTTTGACATTCTAGTAAAATTATTAAATAATTTATTATCAAGGCTTATTTCTAGACTCAAATTATCTAGAGTTTCACGTTTATTTAAGTAAGGTCGAATCCATAATTTCTTCTTCTTTTGTTTTTCTTTTAAAACGATGTAAGCTGCTGCGACAAGTGTGATTTCGTCAGCCATTATTGCCGGTTTGTGTTGCCCGTGTGAGTCTGCGTCTCATCAGCCATACTATTGCAGACATATATGCACACATTGCCCAGCCATAGATGGCTCGGCCATCAGTTGCAATGAAATATTTTTGTGGTTGCTGGGAAATTAGTTGCCAATAGTGCAGCCACAAATTGCACAAAAACACGTCTAGGAGCCCCATAACAGTTTTAATTGTGAAAAATGATATACACTTTGTAATGTTTTCGTTTCCTTTGCGTAAAATGTACATACATTTAATTGCGGTTAATTGTGCTTCTGAGTATATAATAATGAACTTATTGGAACGTCCTGTACAGTATCATGTCCGGTCGAAGCCTGGTCGTTACAGTAGGCGTCTTTTTTTCAAAACATCAACCGTGTAGCTGCCCTGAAAATAATAAAAGGTTTCATTTATATGTATGTTGTGGTAATATTCAATATTATTAAAAAAATAAAGCTTATGATATGAAAGTAATAAAAAAAGTTGTGAGCACACTTAGATTTCGGTTATTACTCCTTTTCATTCCCTTGATAATTGCCTTTTTTTACATACAAATTAGATTCAATTTAATTTAGATTCTAAGCTGTCATTACATACATATTATGCATATTATGTCAAATAGTTCGTAAAAGATTTGACTATTCAATTTCGATTTGACAGCCTGTTGGTCTAGTGGTCAGAGCACCTAACTACGAAACCAGAGGTTGCGGGTTCATATCCTGCTGGGGGTAGATGTCAGCGTGTGCACTATCATCAGTATCTGAGTCTTGCATGTCTTATATTTATTTATTTATTGCACAATAAAAACAAATGTACAAAAGACGGACTTAATGCCATACGGCATTCTCATTCCAGACAACCTTTCAAGCAAACAGAGAGCATGTGTAGGCGCAAAAAGAATAATACATATAATATAATAGATACAATATATAACAGGATGATATTACACTACATAAATACATATCGCACACCTAGATCTAAAGGGAGCTAACTCAAAAATCTGAAGATTTAAATTAAACACACGCTAAAAAAAAGGATCCGATTCCTTACAACATTTTCGCCTCTCCCGAAAAAGTTACTTTTTTTGAGTTAGCTCCCTTTAGATCTAGGGGTGCGATATATGTACCTATGTATATCCATTATCTATGTAGTACATTCCCATAGTACAAGCTGTGCTCAGTTTGGGACTAGAATAATTGGTGTGTATTTTCCAAAGGTATATTGGAAGTATTATGTATAATAACCGCGAAGGTATCCAAAGGTATATTTATGTATTTTATGTAAAATCACCTCAGCTCAGGACCACCTCTGCTGCAGCCGCTCGCGCTCTTGAGTGAGTAGTTCGCTTTCTTGCTTTAAGCGCTCCGTGGCCTCGTTCAGCCAAACATGGTCTTGTTTCACACCTTCCTTTTCATTCTTCAACTTGTTCAGAATAAACACCATGTCTGGAAAATCACCATTGACATACATTTACAAATTGTCTTCAGACAAATTGGAATAAAGCTGTAACGGCTGAGCTGACGGTAAAGTGCACTATCATCAGCTCAGTCGTACTACAAAAATGGGAACTGTAAAGTTTTTGAAACGTTAGCAAATAAAATAAAAGAAGCTAATAAAATCTTTTATAGTTGTTCCATTCCAATATGTATTCACCGCGAAAGCATCAGAAATTATTATCTTAAGACAAAATTCTGTTCACTGTAGGAATCACAAACTATGTTCTGTAATTTTCTATGTGATGTACCTACATGGTATGCTGAGGGTTAATACAGAAAACAATATTATAATATATTATTATGTATGATTATGCATTGCAGGTAGGTATGTGTGCATGTTTATAGTTGTTGGTTGGTTTATTCGTACAACAGGCAAATCCGAACTCTCACCGATTTCGGAATCGGTAAACATCATGAGAGCTAAAAAATATCAACGTTCAAGAAAATAACTCTTGATAATAATAATGTATATTTACGCCATAAATAAACTGATAATTACGCGCGATGTTCAAGCAAGCTTTAAAGTGTTTGCAATTTACGCTACGATGGACTAATTAATTATTGACGGAATAGGTACATTTGATGATTGGCTACAAAAATACGAGATTATATATATATATTATACCACTTAAACAACAGAATATCACGCTATATTATAGTAAACAGTCGCAGTGCAATGTTGAAATACACAATTATTACTTTATTATACAAACGGCTATGCAAATTGTCCGGTAACACGGTTTCAAAATATGGGTATGAACTTAGTTCAAGATTGTAAACCTATCGTAAATATAATTGATGTCGTAGACCTAGTTGTGAAAATAGATGTTGCAATATTAATATAAGTATTGAAAACACCTCGCAGCCAAATCGCAGGAAAATCATTCGCAGTCATAGATGCTAAAGAAAACGGTTATCTGGCATTTACTTACTAAAACTACTATATGACTTCAACATTAAAATTAATATACCTAAGTAAAGATAATTTATCGTTTTCATAATGGGTGATTCCACGGGCGTTTCAACTGCCGTAAGTCACATGCCATAAATATTGAAGAATTAAGCTACAATAAGATTTAAACTCTATTAATTTTGACGACAAGTGCGAGCGCAGTATGTCGTCGCATCAAAACATAATTCTTGTTGTAGCTCATTTCTTTAATATTCAGGACAACGGACTGACGGCGGTTGAAACGCCCGTGGAATCACCCTAATGTTAAATCTGTGTTAGGTACACAGATTTTACAGAATGCAAATAATGATTTAATATTAAATTTTTGCTTAGCGTGATCGATTATTACCGGTACTTAATGTAAAAATCTAAATAACTCCAAAGACAACATCAAACAATATAAATTACGAGCGCATGATAAAATACAGGCTCCCATTACGAGTTATTTTGGAATCGAATATAAAATTAAGGAAACTGTAATCGTCCATTAATTCAGTATAACGATTTCCTGTCATCAACAATTGTATGACCATTGGCCGACGTCGAATATAGGAACCTACTTTTTAATTTAATGAAAAACCTTCATAGTTACATACTCTTTATAATATCCAGGCTAAGACATCCCCTTTGTTACGGAAAAAAAACACGCAATACTACAAGAATGGGTTTATGTGAGTGATAAAGGCATTAGCCACGAATGCACTTGTAATGCGTTACATCAATGACATGAGATATAATACTATCATAAATTTGTAAATAACGAAAGTACACATTACGTCAAGCCACAGATAACCAATCTAAAATGTGACTGTATTATTATAATAAACGCGAAAGTTCGTAAGAATGTATGGATGTAAGAAGGGATGCCTGCAGGAATGTTGGTTCCTTCACGTAAAAACTACTAAATGGATTTTGATGAAAGTTAAAATAATATAGTTCTATCAGAATAACATATACTGTAATTTATGACGATATTGCTTAGAAAACTCATCGTACGCATTCGAAGTCGCGAGCAGATATTATTATTGTAAAAAGAAAATAAGTATAAATAAGAGTTGATGTTTAATTTTGCAATTTACTTACGGTCCAGCTCGAAGTACAGAGCTTCGTGCATCAGCAAATCCAAGTACGGGAAGTCATCGGGTAAAAGCAGTTTCTTGTTGCGCAAAAAGTTGAGAATATGTCTGAACATCCCTCCATCACGGTCTATGAAATAATGCTGTTTGAGAGTATCAAGCACTATTGGGATCAGCCCGTTGAACATCTTACCGAGACGAGAGTCCGGATAGCTAAAACAAATGAAATGATAAAGTGAGAATTATTATTTTAGCAATAGATATGTCGCCGATCATATAATCCGCCGTATTACATTACGGCTAACCGTTTTACAAAACATGACCGCTGTAATACGACGGTTCAACGATAAGCCGCAATGCCTTAGTTTTATAACCAGTTGAGTAGGTTAGGTAGGTTAAGTTGAAGTAATTGTGGTAGCAAGTTGAATTTCACGAGGGATGCAGTCTTCTAACCTAACCTTCTTTCTTTTGTTATTTTCTCATAGATTCTTGAAAAATGCAATGACAATCCGGGTAATCGTTTATTATCTGCTAATTAATTAAACTAATGATTACAATATTATGTAAATATTGAAAAAAACTTTTTTAAGGTCCACAACATGTTTAAATATTTACGTCAATATTACAACCTACTGATTAAAATAATACAATAATAATTTCTGATGCTTTTGCGTTTATTACACATTGGAATGAAACAATCGAATATGTGCATTCGATAATAAAGTATAGGTAGATTTTTTATTTTACCTACGTTACAAGGTTTTAAAAGATTTTATAAGAAAACAGCAGTTTACGTTGCGCTATTTTGCTTTCAACGTTAGCTTTGATCAAGCTTTCAAGGTATTTATCGAACAAAAGCTAAGTAAAAGGTCTTCACTACTGCATTTCTAATTATGTTTAGTCTTGAACTACTAATTAAAATGTCATTAAAAGATGTTTTTACTTCATCCATACTAATGCTATACTATGCGAAAGTATCCTATAGTATAAGTTAGGATGTTGGATTCGAAAATCATCTTTTGAAGGATAAAAGTTTGTGAGAGGAATCAACAAATTACACGGGAAATTGGGTATGAAGATAGTTTGGATCCCGTGGAAGGACGTAGTTTTTATCCCATAAGGGGATGAAAAGGGTTATGGAATTCACTTGGGCTTTGAAAAAATAGATCACCTACTTGAACTTCATTAAACATAAAATATTTTTAAACAAAGACGCGGGTAAAAGCCAATATAATGGAAAAGTGATTTTATTTAGTTGTTTTTCTTATTTTGTTTACACGGCTAATTAATTAGCAAGTTCCATCTAAATAAAACAAACGAATTGTTTTTAGATTCTTCCCGTCTACGGTAAATTTTCCAGTAGGTTCTTACTGTTCTTCATATTATTCATATAAAATTGTTCGAAAAAATGTAGCTTTAGGTATAGTAAAGAAAATTTATTTGTAACCTATGTAGTTTATGAAACTGTAACATAATGAGAAGCTAATAATCCACGCATGGCTTATATAACGATATAAACTATTACACGAGACTTTTAATACCTAACTAGGTATTTTATTTACCTACTAGGTTAAAGAACCATTAGAAAATTTAATGTCGAATCTTTACGTAACTACATAGTCTTGTGGATAATTATAAAGGGTTTTTTATAAGTGACGTTAGTATGCTATCCTAAATTGCATTCACTATTTAAGACTCATAAATAAAT
Organism: Polylopha cassiicola; assembly: GCA_038024825.1. Classification (NCBI taxonomy): domain Eukaryota; kingdom Metazoa; phylum Arthropoda; class Insecta; order Lepidoptera; family Tortricidae; genus Polylopha; species Polylopha cassiicola. The sequence continues at coordinate 16,903,428 of CP149045.1, read as the reverse complement.
ACTATAATAAATAAAAGGCCGTTGGCGACAAAAAAAATCCTTGGTCCCTTAGGCCCGGAGCGAGTGGAGCCTCGGGCAGTGAGCGCCTTCTCAGAGAGGCGGCAACCGAGCCCTAACTTACGTGTTGTAAAAAAAAAAACTCCACAAAACATAAATCATTTGCAAAATATAGTCCAGCTCTTAATATCACAGTCACAACGCAAGCTTGCCGACGTCATCCAATACCCATTTGTTTAATTGAACACTGAAATCCAAAATATATTTTTGTAAATATTTTCGGATTTGCGTGTATGGATACAATAATATAATTGTTTCATAATCTGCACTCCAATTACGAAATATTTTGCAATATTTCAGCTGCCTGTATTTCATAGGGGATTCAGAAATAATATTATATGTATTTATTAAAATAAAATTTGGAGAAAGTTTTGAATTCATACTTAATTCTGGACTGTGATTCAAGGTCTACTGCACTAGTCACTAATCTGAATCACAGAATTCAGGGAACGAGTTGATAAAATAATAATAACTTTAATATGCTTTGACATGTGAATCTGGAAGATCTCTTCAGGTAGGTACTTATCGACACTTTTTAATAAACTCACACATCACCAAGATCTCTTTTAAAATATTCCAAAACGCCTGTAGTGCACACATATAATTTATAAAACATTACCGAGCGGCCGTTTTCTGAATTAATGCTCGCTCAATTTTTTCGAATCGAATTATTTTAACGATCGATTTTATGGTAGTGAAAACACGAATAACGGTCTTGTCAGTCTCGTCGAGGTGTACAATTGGCAAGATATTTATTTTCGTGCCCTCGAGTGAGTTGATTAAAAGAACGGGCACCGGGGGCGGTCGGGGCGGCCGGGCGCGGGGCGGAGGGCGATGCGGCGGAGCGCGGCACATCCCGAGCCCGCGGTGCCGCCGCGGGCGCCCGCCGCTGCCTCGCTCACAGAAATAACACCCCACACAGATAAAACAAGCTTATTTACAAGCAGACCTACCCACGCATACATACAACCCGTCTTTCATATAATCCGCGATAGTATGTACATACATAATCTTTTATACCCAATAATCTCAAATAAGTGATAAGTAAGAACTAACACCGATTTAAAACGATCAGCGAGGCTATGATGAATTGTCGAGTCGACATCTGGTCATGTCGATATCGTCTTATTCTCGCGATGATCTGTCAAAAATCAACGTTGTCGACAACGAGAAATCTTGTCATGTCAATGTCGTCTCTTATTTCTACATGTCGATAACAAAATAATATCATAACGACGAACCTTTTGCTTGTCGACAACATGTTGTCGACAGTTCATAATAGGCTCGCTGGTCAAGAGTACACAGTTATAGGTGAAGGATTATGTTGAGAAGTTCTCAAAATATCCTGTATTAGCTTTCATTATCATAAGTCGAAGATCATACATAATAAGTAGTACCTAAGTTTCATTAGTATATAAAGATTACGCTCGTAACTTTATGTATACCAATCTACCTATATCATAACGTTTGCTTACCTCAGGGGCTGATTTCCTGCTATAGTAAGGTAGAGTTTACTTGAGTTTTATTCAAAGTTTTTATTATCTGTCGACCTCATTAAGCTCGACTGTAAAGGATGTGCCGCTGGGTCGGACAGGTACGCTAAACTTTACTTGCCAGTAGCCACCACCTACTGTGTGCTTTCGTACTACCTATCTATTGACTGTTCCATAAAGGTACACAAACAATCACTGCGATTCTAACTCTGAAACTATAATACGAGATTGTAATGAAACAAATTCTCGTGACGATGATACGAATATCAAAAACATAATACCACATAATATTTTATTTTAAGTGTGAAATCATTACATGTAAGAATCATATCAGTCACTCAGTTTCACTTGTTTAAGGTTCATTAGTCTAAATACTATATTGTAAAAAATAGCCTATCGGATAAGTATTAAATAAATAAAATTCTTCATAAACTTTTTTAATTTTGCTCTCCTTTTTTATATTGTATCTTATTATAAGATCATCTTAAGATGTATAGGAAGCAATGCGGACACAGGGCAGTAAATAAATAAATGTCTCAAGTCGAAGGAAATTATTGCACAAGCCAAAGGCGAATATGGAGTGTATTTTTTTACAGTGATTAGTAGGTACGAGTTTTGAACCGATTCGCGTTCCGTTAATTCTTACAGACTTGCATTGATTGTGGTATAAAATAACGCGCAATCGAACCAAAGAATCCATTATCCATTTTATCACAAAAAAACAATAAACTTCAAGCTTTTAACTAAAAAACTTTTAACATTGAAGATTTCGCCAAGTTATTAAAAATTTATCATAGCAAAAATCGCAACGTATTGGATACAAAATACCAGTGACGAGCTTTAAAACTTCACCAAACAAATTATTCTCTAATTAACATAGGTATTGCTTTATTTTAAACAACTTTAAACGGATTTAACTCGCGTATTTTATTTTATTGGCTGACGTTTCGGAGCCTATACATTCCGTAATCGTAGCACGACTGAGCTGACAATCTTATATGCTAAAGCAGTAGTTTCATTTCAATGTATAATAACCGCAAAGGCATCAGAAATTATTATATTGCTTTAACTTACGCCGTAAGAGTCTCCAGTGAAGAGGTGTAAATGGTTCCTCCTACGTCGATGTGTACGGGCGCGTTGAACTTGGTAGTGGCCGCCACACGAGGTATCCCAGCTATGGGCTTCTTGTCCATGGAACTCCCATCTGGCTGGGGACTACCCGGCTTCACTGGCAGCATCTTTAACTAGAAAGAAGAAGATCAGTAATTTACTCAAAGCAACGAAACCACGTCGCTTATCGTTTCCAAACTTCCATTCCATGTGCAATAATATGGATAGGCATTATATCTATACTAATATAATAAAATCGGTTCAGTCGTTTCGGAGCCTATTCAATCCAAACAAACAAACATTTCCTCTTTATTATATTAGTATAGACTAGCAACCCGCCCGGCTTCACATGGGTACTATAAACCTTTCTCTTGAATCACTCTATCCATTAAAAATAAAACCGCTTCATGATCCGTTACGTACCTAGTTTGAAAGGTATAAGCATATATAGGGACAGACAGACAGCTATAGCGACTTTGTTTTATATTACGTAATGAGTTTATGGCAATGCATTACATTTTGATTTTCAGGTCTAAAAACTTTTTTTCCCTGACTTACGGTACCTAACTGAATCAATTATAACATCACCACATTTTTTATCATGTAGAATCATGAGGTCATCGACGAACCTTCATAATATGTCGTGTTTTCTAAGGGTGTTTACAGGAAAGTAAAGAACATTAGGCACGATCACTGTATATAAATTATAAGTACTGTTTCAAAAGACCCTACTGCTAACAATAGGGCAGATGTTTTGATTAAAATTTTGAATAAGTGTTATTTTATACGCAAGCGTGGTTTAATACTTTTCTACTGACGAGTAGTAAACGTATAATTCCATTGACAATACGTCTACGCTCTCATTGTTTTGCGAAACTGAAAGGTTTGCTGTAGGTAATACCTAGCACAATAGGAATGTACGAGTATGACAGAATAGCAAAAAAGGTGAATATGGAAAATGACAAAGGACGGAGCCCTTAGCGGTAGGTACTCGTGAAAATACATTAAGCAGAAATGTAATTAGTTGAGAAACGTTTACAAAAGTGTTTTGATGATTGTTGAACCAACCTATACATTTATATTAAGTACTTAAAACGACCTTAAAAAGTACTTTTAGACATCAGATGATACTCGCGCTTCGGAAAGACCGCGACCGTTATTGCTCAGATGAGACGTCGCAACTCAATAGATCCTCTTATTTTCAAAAAAAATATATTTTATAATACATGTAAGCACATATATATACTTACGAAAGAAGGAGAAATTTATAATCATCTCTTATTCCTTACGATGGATTCAATACTCATTTTTTGTTCATCTTTGTCTCTAGTACTTAACATCTAAAAACTTATTTAATTTGATTACGTTTATATAATATCGTACGGATCCTTCATTTTTTTTTCACAATTCAATATAGCCTATGTCACTCGGGGACAGTGTAGCTTCTCAACTGTGAAAGATTTTTTCAAATCAGTCCAGCCGTTTTGGAGCCTATTCAATCCAAACAACAAATCTTTCCTATTTATTTTATTATTATTATTAGCACAGATCAACTGTGTGTATGTATAACGACTTATATAAACATCTAAAGTGGGTATTTATTGCACACTCTAAATTTTCTTTCTTAAAACTGTACACTGTAGAATTATGGATGAGTATACTCTCGGCTTAAACTTTCGTCTAATTGGAGTTAACCAGTGAATGACAATACCTGCTCCAGCTGCATAGTTTCGGTCACTACAGGTTAATGTTATTACGAAACACTCCGCGACGAGCGGTGGCATATTCATTAGCAAGTTGCAGCTATGTTAAAATGCATACATGCGACCTTTTCACGTAGGCATAACGTTTATCTTAAACAAACCAAACTCGTTAAAAGCACTTAAGGATTTGAATTTTGAAATATTCTCACAGTCAGGTCTATTTCTGTCTTTATATTTTACTAGCTTCTGCCCGCGACTTCGTCCGCGTGGAACTCCTCCTTTTTTGCAGTCGGTTAAAAAGTAGCCTATGTCCTTTCTCAGGCTCCAGACTATCTTTGTACCAAATTTCATTTAAATCGGTTCAGTAGTTTTAGCGTGAAAGCGTAACAGACAGACAGACAGACAGAGTTACTTTCGCATTTATAATATTAGTAGGGATTAGTTCCATCTTTTTATCGTAGGAGACATTTGAAATATGATTTTTGACTGACTACTGATTTAAAAAAATAACATTTAGGTATATACGCGTCGATTTAAGAACCTCCTCCATTTTTTGTCATACTCGTAAAATTACCTATAACTTAGACAATAATAAACATAGAGAGACTCTATGTCTACATGCGTAAGTTACATGTTTTAACAATGTTTGCAAATGTAATAATGTGTAGAAGAGGTAAGTTGAGTACTTTTATATTTAGAATAGCTTGAAGGGAAACTATGGCATACATTACTAAATACATAGATACTTTCCTACTGATACCACTCGCTATATAATACTTTGCTTATTGCACCCGCTTTGTGCCAACAGCCGTCATTTGCAGAAACCTATCCGAAACCAAAGTTCTGTATTTACCCCGTTCATAAGTTTTTACCGGTATCGCGTATTTATTATTTAAATTGTTTCAATAAGTTAAAATGAAATTGAATCCAAAATTTATAGGTATGATTCTTTTTAAAATTTGAAGCTTTACAAAAATAGAATAAATTAAACAGCAAGGATAGAAAGACTTCTTTATGGTGAAATTATGTTCTAACACTGTACAGTGATAGACTTAATAATTTAAATAAAAAAATAGTATAAAAGATGGAACATTTATTTTTAAAATTGGGATACTAATAACTAATTGCATGTACTTATTACTAGATATTTCGAAGTTTCGTCCTGTTCGGATAAACAAAGCAAAATTGGTGTTTGTGCAAGTTATAAGATATGTGTGACAATTCTACAAATTCCGTTCAACCGATTCCGTGTTAAAAATAACAAATGAACTATCACGTTTATAAAATTAAAAGGAAGTTTTCCGATTTCGATTCCAGTACAATTTGAGCATAAGAGAAAAGCAAATAAATACTGGCAATATGTATTCTTAATATATTTGCGTAAACATGGTAACACTTGCAGCGTGGGAGAAGACGGCGACCCACTACGGGAGTCCCACGGCATTCTACGACACCGATCCGCGCCGACCACTCTCAAAACGATGCGGTCGCCCGACTTACAGAACAACGACCACGAGTCACAACCTAATGCTGACTAGTGGTCTCCCAGACAGCATACAGGTTCCATGTAACCTATACAAAGACTGCATCTAGGTGCGGTCTGATACCTTTATACAACTGATGTAGATTAGATTCATTATTTTATACAGTACCTATAGTTACATATTTTTATGTCTCATTACATGATCATAGTGAGATCGTCAAAAACATAAAAAAACAATACATACAATTAGAATTATCTATTATTAGAAATTTACAAAGTGTCATTATAATTCTTCTCTTAGTAGTCAAGTCATTTCAAACATTTAAACGATATAAAGTAGGTATACAATGACAGATTAAATAGATTTCGAAATGTACACTATATCAACCGTTAGTAGGATGTACTTGTGAGCTAGCAATTGTTCTGTAGATTATTCAAATGTACAACTAAGTAATATACCTAAATATACCTCATTGAGTTTCTTCTCGATTCTTCACAAGAGGTTTTCTTTTTTTGCTAATATTAATTTTAACGTTGACATTCATAAGTGCCTATAAGAGCCTAGCCTGAATAAATGATTATTTGAGTTTGAATTTGAGTTTATAGGTACATTTGTGCAACTTTTGTCGTCTTTAAAATCTGACAGCAATATAATAAGCTCCAGCTCACTCAACGCTTATAAATAAGCACTGATGCTGATTTAAATTGATTGCTCATAAAAATCATACTTAAGTAGACTTGTAGACTCATTTCCCAGGTACACGTTAAGAGGATTGAGAAACCTGACTAAAGCGTTTCATCAAAGAATCTTGAATATTATACGTTTTCATAATTTCTAGGGAGGAGACTTCCCGTAACATGTAATAACTAAACAACCAAATATTGAATCCTACCATAGTTATTAAAAATGTCTCTGTCATAACTTTATTAATTAACTGTATCCCCCATGTTCCATAGTCCAGTGTTCACGTAGCCACATACACTATTGCTAAAAAAGTATAACAAAGGTCCTAGCCATTTCATTTCACCAACTCGAATTGGTTCTGAAACTTCCTCGACATAGAAATGCAATTTGAAACGGAAAGCAAAATTTGCTAGCTTTGACACTTTTTAGAAAGTCACTTATCTAATAAAAATTGCTTTCTGGCTTCCCGGAACTGCTGCAGTCAATGTTTTGTTTCTTTTATAGTGTCCCGTGCCCAAAGGGTATATAATTCGTCTGTCGGTCTGTCATCAGGCTGTTTGTCATGAACCGTGATAGTTAGCCAGCTATGATTTTGTTCTGTATACCAGAATTAACTAAACCAACTTTTTAAAAAAGAAATCTCTATTTAGGTACATCTGTATCTGTATTATTGTAAATTATTTCATTTAAAAATTATTTTTACATGATAATACTTTTCGTTTAAAGTTTAATATTTGGAGAACGTAGGTATTTAAACTATAAATTTTCTTTTTTTCTCATTACTACTTGTACCTACTACTTGGACTTTAAATAAAAAAAATGATACAACCTTTTCGCTTAGTGGCGAACGTACATTCGCAGAAAAAGGGGCTTTGCAAACATTTTTCCACAGGAAGTCTGTACACAATGTCACTCGTACTGCACCGCATTACTCGAGAACCAAATGTGCTAAGAACATTTCTCATGAGCCGTATTGCGGAGAAATAAGCTGCAATTTGCCACATGATGTGTTTGTAAAACGCACTTGACAACCAACAGGGCCCTAAAGGCAAGCACCGGACGCAGTCCGACTTCAATAATTTTTTATCTGTTGAATGCATCTCCAGTACAGCCGCCTTGTGGCGACCTATCTTTCAGAATTCACACCTAAGGCCTATTCATGTCGTACACCCATGCATTTGTATAAAACTTACGAAGGTTCGTAAGTTTTACCCAAGTGGGTAACCTTTATTGACCCGTTCTTATATGAAAATTAGAATAAGTTCCTTATCTTACTTTTGCAGCAATTGAGTACGGAACATGAGGTTGCAAGTTCAAACCCTACTAAAGCCAGAAATCCATGTGATGAGCAGGAGTATCCGTAGCTGAGTCTTAGATGTCTTATATGTATTAATGTATATAGGTATCTACTTAGTCCTACAGCAGAATCATTGCTCAATTTGGGAGTATGTAAAGTGGTGGGAATTGTCCAAAGCCATCTATTTAACTTACTTAACACTAAAAACCTTCACGCATTAATTGTAACATTGAGTAATATTGGCTAATCATTAAAAAAGCTATCCTCTCAAAGCCACTTTCCAAAAGATCCCTTCTTCCTCCAAATTCACAACATCAAAAGCAAACAAAATTTACCTGCTAAAATAAATTCGCTAAATAATCATATGTACCAATAACGAACTACACGGACATGTGTCCAATCATCCCGTATTGAAACTAACGATGGTACCTTTGTGTGCCAGACAAAGAAGCGGCCTAATAATCTGTGAAAACCTCAAGGTGCATGTCGCGTAGCTCGGGAGCTAGTACCTCTCGGCTCGAGCACTGGAGGACGCACCCGCCTGTCTGGTTTCATTACAAACACGCCGGCGGCTGTGTACCTACTCTGCGACATCGTCTAAATACCCCAACTCTGGTTTTGAACACTGGAATGCAAAGTTACGGTTTCAGGCCAACGGCGAACAGCGTCGTGATTTGAGCTAAGGTATCGGCATGTTGGCGGTGAATTTGTCGAATCTGACAGGTTATGGACTATAGGCTGTCAGATTCGATTTTGAAATTCTACGTCTGGATGTTTGGGAGATTATTTTGGAATATGACACGGGTACGATTATTGAATTTAGGACATAATGGATTATTTCATATAGCTTCTGCCCGCGACTTCGTCCGCGTGGAACTCCTCCTTTTTTGCAGTCAGTTAAAGTAGCCTATGTTCTTTCTCAAGCTCCAGACATTCTTTGTACCAAATTTCATTTAAATTGGCCCAGTAGTTTTAGCGTGAAAGCGTAACAGACAGACAGACAGACAGACAGAGTTACTTTCGCATCTATAATATTAGTAGGGATGTATTGTAACTTTTTATTTAAACAAAAATCTATCAATAACTAAGTAGGAGTTTAAGCACTAAAGACAGATTTGGCTACCAATATGCTTATTTTAATAATTTCCTACCAAACCTCCTAACCTGCAACTTGACTATTTCACTGTCGGAAACTTTTTTAATATTAGTGCGGCTCAGTAAAATCAGATTTCGGGAAATATTAATATTTAATTACAAAGGAATAAAATTAATACACTCCACGTCATTCCGTACATGTTGAATTCTGTTTAAACTTAAAAGACGAATAATTAATAATTTACTAAGGAGAAAAGACTAGATATTTTCTATACAGAGCTATCTAAGAACTTATTAACTAATCTTTAAACAATTCACTCCGATTTATCTAGACCGAAACTAAGCAAAGCTTACACTACTATAAGCTAACGCTAAATAAAGATATATTATAAATCTGTAACTCAATGCTCATCACACTAACATCTACCCCTAGCAAGATTCGAAGCCGAAACCGTAGATTTCGTAGTCAGATAACTAGTCGGCTAAGTAATGTTTTTATATACACAAAATGCTCTTTTAATTGTATAGAAAATATGAGCGGTTCTTTCTTGTATGTACCTGCATCGCATTAGGTACATAATACGACTATAAGCACTAAACGCTAAATAAATACATATCAGAAATCTGTAACTCAGTGCCCATCACACTAACATCTACCCCTATTAAGATTCGAAACAGAAACCGTAGATTTCGTAGTCATATTATTTTTATATACACAAAACGCTCTTTTAATTGTATGTAAAATATGACTGGTTCTTTCTTGTCTGTACCTGCATCGCATTAGGTACATAATCGTAAAGCTCTGAATCATATACTTCACGATCGCGCGAGCTCAAGCCCGAGGCGCGGCGTAGACCTCCGAGGCATCCATTCAAATTTGTAATTACTGACCGCGGGCGAAGAGTCGAGACCGTGCTTGTGAAATAACTTGTTCAAAGAACTATTCTTATTTTTTGTCACCTACGGTAAAACAGGCACATACTACGCCATATATCGTCCAGAAGTACCAGAAGTAACAATCATACACACAGACTTTCACCTAAAATATGTTAGTGTGATTTGGATATCGTCGCTTAGCTAACAATACAGCTCAAGTAATTAATTACTGAAAATTAATAATGCACCTACGCTAAGTGACTTAAGAGGTATTTTAACTCGGTAACAAAATTCGTCAAAGAGGTATTGTTACCGCGACGATATCAAAATCACATTAACATTATAAAAGCGAAAGTCTGTGTGCATGATTATTACTTCTTCACGCAAAATCTACTCAAAATAACATATAAGCTATATTTTATAATGATATTGAGTAAAGAACTCATCGTGCGTACAAATTTCGGGGGCAGAATTCAATTGGTTGTATAAATAATTAATTAGTGTAAGTTATATGTCTTTTTCAGCTAGAACCGTGGCCAATTTCCTGCTCTAGACTTTCTTAGACATTTACGTTTTCAATACAATAATGATACAACTCGAAATATATCACCACGTGAATTCCATTTTTAAATATAACGACACAGAATCTGAAATGGAGTGACTGTATATTTGGTTCGTGTCATTATCCTATTATTTAAAACTTGAATGTACCGTGTTAATTACAAAAACTGTGTAGGTACTTTTATTGTTTAAAGTAAAATTATATTCGTGCTAATAATAATAATGTTCCTGGATAAATCACACCTATTGATATACTTGTGTGACAGCGGTACAAATCGCGCTCATCAAACTATCATTTGCGCTTAACAGGATTCGAATCTGCAACATCTGGTTTCATATTCAAGGGGGCCTAGACAAGGTGCCAACGTTCAACGTTAACGTTAAACGAAACGACCAAAATGTATTGGATTTGACATCCGCGATGATTGATGATGATATGTGACATACGTTTTGGTCGTTTCGTTTAACGTTAACGTTGAACGTTGGCACCTTATCTAGGCCCCAAGGGTTACCACTAGACTAACAAGCCATCAAATGTTATAAGTGTCATATCTTGACTGGAAACATCATAAAGCTTCTTGTATCCTTTGGAGGTACATTATGTAAATTATTTTCTTTTTAATTGTTTTAAAATATTCTAGTTTTGCTGAAGCAAGAAAGCTATAACTGTTTTGTAGTAACTTAATGCGCTTATCGAAGACTAATTGTCTTGCTGCCGATCCTTAGAACAGGTTGAAAGGAGCTTTCATAATGGAAATATTACCTTTTTTTCAATATTTAATGAGGAATAGAGTTATATTTTGTAAATAATATCTATTCGGTATAATACCATCGATCATTACCTAAATGAAGGCAGAGGTGAGACTAAAGACATGTATTATGTTACTAGCTCGAAAGATCTACTTGTTTATTGACATTAGTTTATCCTATGCGTGACTTTTAAAAGCAGATGTGTTTTTGTCCAATCTGACCTTGTATGGTTTTAGCTATAGACTGATGGGATTCGCTTGATTAGGACGTCATTATGGAGTTTAATAATCTCTAAAAGACAAAAGATAGTTTTTCTTTTGCAAGCCATTTATTTATTAAACGGGCAAGTAGACTCTTTTGGCCAGCATATTCGTGATACTATGACTGAGTGAATAAAAAAATACCCTACCAATTTTAAAATCTTTTAATTTTGAAGCAGATAACTTTCAGTTCAGTTTGAATGACAATGCATGGTTAAATTAAGGGGGTAAAAGGGGAGGGCTGGTTAACCAAAACTCTACAAACATACCCGAGTGGGGTATCAAATGAAAGATCCGAAACACATGTATATTGTATAAAGACATATATATTGTAAAATTATAAAAGCTTAATAATTTCTGATGCCTTCGCTGTTATTACATATTCGAACGAAACAACTATAGGATGATTTTACTCGCGTATTTTATTATATTAGTTGACGCAGTTCCTATATTCGTTGCTAACCTAACGATAGTCTAACGCTAAAGTAAATTAGCTTGATTAAAAAAAAAAAAATATTAAAATTATATATTTCCGAGCTCAGTTTTCCATATATTTATAATTATAGCCGTCATTCGAAGTTGTAATACTTGGACCGATTGGTCGTTCGTACAATGGAACGGTGGTTGCGCACAATGTGTCGCCCTGCGGCGTCGCTCGCGGCTCCAGGCGCCCTTTCCGCTTTATCAATAGTTTATATACGCGCCCGAGGCACCGCAAGTTTCTAAGGGACCTATTACACTTGCGCACATTTGTAAATTTATTGTGTGATGGGTCCTTTATATATTTTTGGTATGTAATAATTATGCTAATTAATCTACAAACGACGAGGGCGATTTATAAACTTATTATGAAATCGGTTTTTTAGTTGATGATCTCGAAATTCCAAAATAACTGATCAGGTTAATTGTAATCAATATAATAGCGACACAAAATACGCAAAATTTTTTTTTCACGTAGATACACTGAAATTATTTTTTTGTAACAAAAAAAATATAAAAGTGTGTTGATACCCATTGGAAAAGAAAGAGAAAATAACGATTACTTATTTATATATTGCATCGATTAGGTATATAAAAATCTTTAAAATTAGACTATATACGATCGTGTTAAATATGTACCTAAGTACCTAGCTCATGTGGGTACTAATCTCAAGTATCTAATTGGTATGTAAAAAATTTAACGTAAATAGGTGCCTATTTATTCAAAGCAGTCGTCTATAAAAAGAAAATTATTAGAGCTGAGCTGACGATAGTATAATATTAAAGTCAATAAAATAAAAATACGCGAGTTAAATCCGTTAATAGTTGTTTCATTCCAATGTGTAATAACCGCGAAGGCATCAGAAATTATTATGAAATTATTAAAGTCAAGAAGTTAAGTGTTACACTATCGCCAGCTTCATCGGCTACGAATGTGGGAACTGTAAAATAAACGACTTAAATTCATTCTAATTTAGTTTTATTTTGGTTTAGTATAATCACCACATGCTTCGTTTTATAGTTTTATCGAACATGTTATTCATTGGAATGAAACAACTATTAACGGATTTAACTCGCGTATTTTTATTTTATTTTATTTGCTGACGTTTCGGATTCTTTACAGTTTCCATAATCGTAGCATGACTGAGCTGACAAAAGTCTAACGCAACATGTTATTGAAAAATGTGATGAGCAAAAACAGAAACTTAGTCTGTTCATGACGTTTCCAACATTTTTTTAACATTCAATGTTTTCATAAATTCCTACTGACAGAATAAAAAACAATCAGCAGAAATAAAATGCCGTATTATTATTGTTCTCTGTGTTGGTTGGCAAATGTTTGCTGACCACAAATCTCCAGTTTTCATTATTTTCTACAGTACGTATTCGCCGGAGGTTTGTTACTTTGTAATTGTTTACAATTCGACTGAAAATAAACTGGTTAATAATTTCTAATGCCTTCGCGGTTATTACACATTGGAATGAAATAACTATTAACGGATTTATTCTTAGCGTTAGACTATTGTCAGCTCTGTCGTGCTACGATTATGGAAACTGTACAGAATCCGAAACGTCAGCAAATGTAATAAAATAAAATACGCCAGTTCGGTGCTCTTACTACTAGACTAAAAGAACTGAATCAAATCATCGTTGAATAAATGTTTATAAAAAATATTTTCTGTCCTCCGGCCAGAAAGCGCCAACTTTCGGCCCGCTGCGCTAAATGAAGTTGCCGCTTTCTGGCTTCGTCGAACAGAAAAATAGTATACTGACCTCGGCCAGTAAATCACATTTTTGTCAACCTCAGATCACATTTTTGTCAACCTCGGCTTCGCCTCGGACGACAATTACATGTGGTCTGAGACATTTTTTATTTTACTGGCCTAGGCGTAATGTACTATTATTACTAAAACACAGGAGAGCCAGCAATATTTTTAAACTTACTTTGTCCCTAATCGTGATTAATCAAATGTAACACGAGTATGCATTAATTAACATATTCAATACCTAAATTGAATTTAGACTGCAGGCTATAGGTATGGGAATAGATAACGTTGAATAATAAACAGGCTGAAAAATCTAGCTATAAATAAATAACAAATAAATTAAAATGTTAAATAATAATACACGTCATATTTAAAAAAATAACCTTTGAAATTTCATACAAAAGGTATTTTAATAATAACTACTGGCTAGTATGGTGTATATTTTGATAAAGAAAAAGTGTTGGTACTTATACATATTTATAAAACGTTTTGTCCTAAATAACTGACTCGAATTCACGCACATCCGAAATCGTTAATCTTATGGATCTGAAGGGTGTTCTTTGTATGATAATAATATCTATACTAATATTATAAAGCTGAAGAGTTTGTTTGTTTGTTTGTTTGAACGCGCTAATCTCAAGAACTACTGGTCCGAATTGAAAAAATATATATTTGTTGGATAGACCATTTATCGAGGAAGGCTTTAGGCTATATAAAATCACGCTGCGACCAATAGGAGTGAAGAAACAGTGGAAAATGTGTAAAAAACGGGATGAATAACTATTCCACAAGTCGCGGGCACAGCTAGTATAATATAATAATTTATTTTAATAAGAAAGATTTTTCCGAAATTCTACCTTTAAGGGGATGAAAAAGGGGTTAAAATGTTGTATAAAACATCGTTATTCCTTGGTCCAATCTCTTTAAAATTGTGTATGATCATTATTTAACGTGTTGAGTATTTTACTGAAAATCATACCCTAACGGGATTAAAATGTCTCGGGCGAAAGCTAGTGGATAACAAAAAAAAATGAATTTTATCTTAAAAGACCCTAAAACCTACCTAAATAATAATCTTAGATAAAAATTTGGTAACCATTAACTGTGCCATGTTTGGAATAGAATAACATTAGCGTACCTATATAAGACAACTAGCGGTTCGCCCCGGCTTCGCACGGATCCCTATTTTTTTTCAAAATATTCTATAGACTATGCTACTCAGGATGAACGTAGCTTCCCAACAGTGAAAGAATTATTAAAATCGGTCCAGTAGTTTTTCAGCCTATTCATTACGAACATACAAACATATAAAAATAGGTACTACAAATCTTTCCTCTTTGTAATATTAGTATAGATATAGTGCTTTTATCGATATAATTTTAAAGACCTTAATTGTAGAGATTTCGTTAAACTGCGTATTCATTAATTTTAAGGTCAGTCCAATGCACAAAATAATTAATGAAGTGAAAAGAACATGAGCTGCAAGCTGAATCACGATCCGACCATCGCCCAGGGCCTGCGCGAGTGATGCTGGGACCTACATAACCCAAGCACGTTGTGAGGTCATAAATTATTATTTAGCCACAATGCCTGTTCAGCTCACGTATGCAAATATGATTATTTTATAAGAGAGCTAGCCAGCCCGATATCGATATCGATTTTTACTTAAACCCTTAACTTAAATTGAATTTCCGCCTATTGCATCCCAAGCAAATTTTACGCGAAACAGTTTTTATCCATGCAATTTGTATATAATTGCATGGATAAAAACTGCTCCAATAGCAACGCTCCATAATGAATATGGAGCGTTGTCAACTAGTAGGACATCGTTAACAGTAGGTAATTACCTAACGGTTTTATCGTTTCAATATGTCTAAATATTCAAATTGATCAAATTCTTCTTAAATAACTCTTTCAGATACGGCGTAAAGTTCCATAGAATAAAAAAAAATTTCGTTTTACGACATATTTTTTTCATGACTAGATTATTTAATAGGATACGGGTTGCCCTTTAGGGTCTCAAGAGATCTTCGACCTTAGTACTTGTAATAAAATAACTAGGTTCATTACGTCCTTGTTAAATATTGCACTACGTTCCATGACACAACGGTAAACCAGTACTTAGATACTCAAGTCAGGTTTCATGCCATTGTTAAGATATCACTGTCTCCCTAACGTTTGCTAACATACGCAAAGAATTTAGATCGTAAAATTATGCTCCTCGCCAAAGCAGTCAATTTTTAGGTATTTTAGTGAGCTTCACTCTTGCCTCATTAGGCCCGGTTTATATTTAGTCCTATTGGATATTTTAATACAGCTATAGAGGTACGGGGGGCTGTCGTGCTATTATAGAAGACGAAGAGCGCGGGCGAGGCGGGCGCCCGCGGCGCCGCGGCGCCCACCTCGCCCGAGGCTCTTTGGCAATATTAAGGCACACCTAACGCTTGGTACCTCAGGCAAATTCACCGAAGGCCCTCATCTACAGAACAATCATTTCAAAAATATTTGTTATATGCCGCAGGCTATATCTAGGTTCTATAGTTAAGCTTTATTCGCTTAGTCATGATACCTGTTAGAATATATAAAGCGATTACCTACACATTTAATCTGACATATTATATGTCTATTTTTCGGATTGACAAATTTGAAGTATTATTTATGTAGTTACCGGCTGATTACGAGTATATCAATGTCCATCAAGATACGTATCTATTTCGAACTTTGAACTAATATTGATAAAGATTTAGAACAATAAGCTGAACGCGAACTTTGTGTCCTATTACAGGTACCTACTTATTAATGTCCTGTCAAATCTGCAACTAGTGAAATTAATTTAAAGATTTTAATACTTAGATAATGTTAATTTCAAGTGTCTGCGTTGATATTATGTCATAGATGAATACAGGTATGTAGATAAAAACTATTACATTTGTATATAGGTACTAATAACTGCGCGTGTAATGGTAATTAATATATGATTAACATAGCGTAAGTAGGTTTGACTACCTATGTATTAAAATTTGTTCGAGAAATTAAATTGGTACCTTGACTATTTAGAGACATACAATGAATCTATAGTTTTATCGCTTTGGGGAAATCTAAAAACTCAAACTGCGTTGCTAACTTTCGGATGGTTTTTTGTTACCCATGCACGTTGTAATAGGTTGTTACGAATTAGGCTGCTGAATTTCATGAAATTGGTTTCCAACTTGTACCGAATACTTTTATATGAATTGGAAACCATAAAGTACGCAAATTAGACTTAAATTATTTACCAAGCTTGGTTTTATTTGATGACTGCTATGCAAACTTGAACATCATTTGATGCACTAAATAAACATACCGACATACTCTATGTTAATAGCCAAATACCAAATGTATCTACATAAACATTGATTTATTGATGCGCATTTCATGATACCTAATTTAACAACAGTACTTATACGAAATGTAATCATTAATTTATATGATCCGGACAAGCTACGACCCTTCATCGCTACTTTAAAATCCGTTCTATAAATATATACTCGCGCAATGTGAATATAAAGCTGTCATTTATAATAACATCACAGCTGAGTGACTGTACAGTCATATGAAGACAGTGTTTAGACAGGTCGATTGTGTGGGCTCTGCAAGAGACGGGGGAGGCAACAGCCCGAACTATAAAAAAATCTTAGCAGTTCGGGACATCACTTGCTGTTATCTTCGTGTCCCGTGAATTTGACATTTTTGCAAACATAATAAGTGTAGGACCACAGTGAATCGAGGTACTATGGTCAAATCTTGAGTATTTAGTAACACGTCCTATTCTAAAAATTTATGATGCCTTCGCGTTTATAACAATTTGGAATTAAACAATTGTAAACGGAATAATATACCCAAGTTTAAAATCCAAATTCTAGGTATCTAATGAAGTCTTTCTCAGTACTTGTTACATAACATCACCAACTTATACCTAAAGGTGCAATGCGAATATATATAAAAGAAATAGGTTTACTTTTCCGTGACTCGGCATTGAGCTAGTAGGTAGGGTGTCCACCAATATTTTTTACAATTGTTCCTACTAATATAATAAATGCAAAAGTAACTAATTGCCTACCTATTAAACCTTAAATTTAGATGGATTTCGAGTTTAAACTAAGCTACCCGAACATATTCAAATAATTATGCAGGTAAAGTAGCGAGCAATGCTATCGTCCCTTTGTTGAATGCAAGTAATGTGAGTTTCTTCTCGATTTAATCTGATTGTTTCACAATACAATTTCAAGGGAGTAATACTTTGAAAAACGACGCGTTAATCAACTTTAAAAATGTTAGCCGTGAAGTAAGGGCCCCTTGGAATCGCGAGATGTAAATAAATTAAATATTCTCAACTACTTAGTCGAGTATGAGACACTGATATCTAGTAAGCATATGTGTCGCAAGTAGTGTGGTCATTGAACCGGTAATTGCAATGTTGAATACTATGTACCTTGCACAGGCTATTCAATTTATTGCTGTTGGTAAGTGACTGGATAGCATACTTTGTTGAGCTAGCAATAACTTCTATAATAATATAAATTTACTATACTCCAGCTTCGCTTTACTATTCGAAATACTTTTCAAGTGTAAGTATCAGTTTATCTCAAATAAGTACCTATAAATAAAATTGCATAATATACGTAGATACCTAATCCAGTTTACGAAAAAATAAAAAAAAATATGAGCTTTCGTGACATAGATGCACTTATTTAAGAAAAACCCCGGAAATCTGCAGTAAAATAGTATCTGTCAATTGCCACCTTAAAATAATATTTCTTTATAGGTAATAGCGATATAGAACATCCGCTGTAATTGAAACGGGATATCAGTAAGTAAATAATTATGTACCTGGCCACACCAACGGATTTCTATTTTATGTACCTACTCCATTATACCGTATAAAAAATAATTTAACTAAAATTAAAAAGATATGTTCAATTTAAGGAATTATATTTTAAACAAGAAAGTACTAAATCTATTCACAAAATTAAAATAAATTTAGCATTTTATTTAAGTTATTTTTTAAGGAAACACTTCATATTTAACATGTTTTATGAAATACATTCGTTGAAAGAAAGTTAATTCAAAATATGTACAATAACTTACCCGTTAGCGGTGCCGGTAGAATTGAATAGCTGGAAGGATCGCGCTCGGATCAACTTGGCGGTTATCTCAACACGTACAGCCAGAGAGACGGTTGAGGCCAAACTAATTCGCCCCTCTCTCGAATTCCATATTCGCGCCAACCCCTTTTATAAATATAATGTTGCCACTACAAACTGATACGATTTGATCGCTATTTTTGCGGTTACGATTACATTATTACGACTACAAACACTTGCAATAATATTTTACAAGTAATTTAAAATTACAGATATAAAATGGCGATTCAGCTATTCAAAACAATTTTATATAACTTTGAGTAGTTTACACCAGTAGTTCTAGTATCAAAATAAACAAAGTTTATACTATGTATTACATGCATAGGTACGTTTATCTCTAGTTGATAATATTTATAAAATAATATCCAAGACTCATTACAAATGTGCATTAAATACTGTAATAGCAGGTTTGGAACCCGAAATATCCAGCAGTCAGTTGTTCTGACAATTAGGCCAACATGGCGTCATTCAAATACGTTTGTATTTAAGTAATAATAAGTTCAAGTCAGTAAATAACCTCATGATCAGATCAGTATGGATGATTTCACGGGCCATTTGTAGTAAGTACCTGTCTAAAGCCCTAAATATTGAAGGGAATAGCCACGATAAGAATTAAACTCGGATGATTCAGCACACTATGTAGTTGCATCAAAACGTAATTCTTAGGGTACCTACTTTAAGAATTTCTTTAATATTTAGTACCTACCTACCTACTAGGCACTGATGGTAACTGAGACGTCCGTGAAATCACCAGTACCTATACTGTTGAAATTGAGTAAACGTATTTCCCGGAATAAGAAATAAAGACACAGGTATCATTGCATAATTTATTAACTAACTGCATTATACTTCTCCTTTATTCATAAACCCAATTATGTTAAGGTAAAACAACATAACATAAGAGACCTTAAATATTATTGCGACGGCAATACTTTAGCACGACATGCCATCTGGCGCCATTAGAGTAAAACTTTACTTTGTTCTCTTTTCAAATGTTTCCAAGGTCCTTCCGATAGTCACAAGATGGCGTTACTTACTCTTTTTTTATTATATTATCTGTGTATTCCATAATTTACTTAAAGCTAAATTAGTAAATTTATGTGTCCTCCAAATCGATAGTAATAATTATAACGATATTTACAAAATGTTTACAGAGGTAAAAATTACTTGATTAAAATTTCACGCAAACTTGACTAACTCCTTAATTACTAAATTATGAATGACTGCAATATATACATTAATCATTAGGTTTTCGGGACTTGGATAAAAAACATCAAGACAGGTGGGATGACGTGACGTGTACATATTACCAATTTAACAAACCTACCTACCTAAATACAAAATTAAACGAAACTCGGTGAAGCCGTTTCAGAGAAATGTGACCGCGACTCGAGATTTTCATATATTCGATTATTACAATTTAGGTACTTCATTTAAGAATACTAGGTAATATAGGCAAAAGCTCTGAGGTCTGAGGTGCTAAGGAGCAAGTCGAACTCGGTCGCCCTAAATAGGTAGGTACCTACTACACGAACGCTATAATATCGTATCAAATGAGAAGTGTATGAATTTGACATAACCTTTCGTAATATTCACTAACGTACTTCTTTCATTCCATTCTGCGTAGTTTTATGAATTGGAAGTGACTTGTAAGGTGGGAAAGTAGGTAGGTACTTGGGTATGGTAATTTACCAACTTAAGCACTTGCCTAAAAATGAAATAATAATAAGTACTTACATAAGTACTTATGCAGTTTTAAACTCACAATTTTCAGACATTAGGAATATAGTACTAGATCACCTCCAACGTTGCAGCCTTCATGGTGAAGGCGTAACATTTATTAGTATGTAGGTATAAAAATATATGAAAAAAACAGTAATTCCTTAGAAAATGTAAAGCGTGAAGGTGCGAAAATGATAATGCTAGTTTTATTCTCAGGGACGTTAGGCAACGTTAAAGAAAACCAATTTAGGTATGTAAACTATTTAATTTGTCAAAAAGTACATAATTGACTTGCCTCAACGATGTAACAATACCCATTGGTCACCTCCTTGCGCAAAAATTATAAACTCATTTAATTTAAATAATGTCAGACACTGCGACCTACGCACTAAAATCGCACAATTTATTTACACCGGCCACTATCAATCTCGGAAGTACTTCCGAATTAATATAGTGCATGCAAACGTGCTGACAGGTACTTAGTCTTTTGTTTTGTTATTTCAAAAAACATGTTTTCTAAACTATAGATAAGAATAATGCTTGAATGTGACAAAATTCAGTGCGAACTACGAAGCAATTCCTTAAACTTAATTAAGTGTGACGTTATCTACACAACAGATGGACAATCATCTATATCTATAATAAGATAATAAAAGGAAAAGGTTTGTTTGTTTGTTTGGATTGAAAAGGCTCCAAAACTGCTGGACCGATTTCAGAAATTCTTTCACTGTTGAGAAGTTACTTTCACCCTGAGTAACATAGGCTATATAATATTCTGAAAAAACTTAGGGATCCGTGCGAAGCCGGGGCGAACTGATAGTTCGCTAATAAGATTGATGCAGACTTCTTAACTAACTGGCGTCTAATGAATCCTCGACTTAATTCCAGTAAGAAACAAGTACAGAATCAAACGGGGTACCCACTATCGATGTCTAAGTAGTTTGAGAAAGCTAAACTCTATAATTTTCAATTGCGCTTTTTACGTGACTCGAAGAATTATAATTATATTGCGTGCAAGTACATAGTTTAGAAAATTAAATTAAATCAAATACAATAATTAAGGCGGACTTCATTCATTCTTCATTCCCAGCTTCTCGAAAATCTGAAAATGAAACATTTATTTTATTAATTCCAATGTGTAATACCCGCGAAGGCATCAAAAATTATTAATGAAAAAGAATCGCGATAAAAAATAAGCTTCCCACAGAAGTACTATTTTCACGCAGAAAGCGCATCATCTGTAAGTAATGAGAATTCTTCATGTCGAAAGTAACATACCTATGTATAGCAGCATACGTAGCCTTGTTTTTCATGTATTGGGCAAAGGGTTACGCCAATAATTCTGACCACGTTGCCCTCTTCACAATGTTCGGCGCGTGCGCAGAAACCACCTTGAAACACGCATGGTTCTTCCAAAAACGACATTGGAAAATCTGAAATATTATAAATTATTTTATACGTACTTATTGCACCATATCTACTTGATTTTAATTTAATAACTGGTCAACCTAGCGGATGATTTGGAGCAAAATATTAATTTCAGTAGGTATGAAATTCAGGAATAGGTTCTAGTTAGGTAGGGTGATGGCACCAGTAATGGACATGGCACCAATTATGGACATTATTTTCGTTGATCGAATTTATTAAGCAACTGGCCCAACATTTTTCAATTGGAGATACTAAAACATAAGCAATAGACGTTTGGGCTTTCATTTTGATACACCTCATCAAAATTGCCCGTTTTATTTGAAGATGGTTGGGAATTAAAATCTCGTTTCGCGCGGTGGTCATAAAAATCCGTTTTTGTTATTGAAATCGTTAAGGAGGTGAGTACATATTTGTGCATGGTATTATCTTGTGTTGTGTTGTAATGAGATTTTTTGTTATTATTACGAAATAATACTATATTGCAAGTAAATTGAGCTAAGTTGAATATGTCCAATCCCAATAATAAGTTTTTTGTGGGGTTTGTTCATCACTGGATTCGATTTTTTACGAATTCCAGTTATGGACAAGTGTCCATTCTTAAGTTTTTAATATTTTTTTAGTTTATTGCATTAAATTATTTAATTTGTTGCACTAAACATTTCGGTTGAGTTGATTTTGTGATTGCTCTTTATTTTCCAATGATGGACAATGTCCATAAATGGCTATTTTTAGTCGTCCATCATTGGGTTATTTGTTTTATCTTATATGGCGCCAATAAAAAAATACACCCCGGAACAAATAGGGAGGGCATTTGATGCTGCATGATGCTGCTGAGGATAGGAGAAATGATGATCACAGCTGCCCTCCGGTTTCTTCTTCTTCTTCTTCAACCTTATTCTACCCAATGCTGAGTAAAGGTCTCTTCCATTTCAGCCCACTTCCCACGATCTCAAGTTTCCCGCATCCAATGTTTCCCAGCCACATGCACCAGATCATCGGTCCACCTCGCTGGCTGTCTTCCGACATTTCGCCGCCCCTTTCTCCGTCTCCAATCCAGCATCCTTTCTTCCGTCAGACCTACGACAGACATGGCCCGTCTACTTCCTTTTCTTCAAAGCTATGGTTTTTGTTATGTCGCACGTCGGTTAGTCTGGTTCTCTTCTGAATATCGGTATTACGGACCCGGTCACAAAGAGAAATACCTAACATAGCTCTTACCTTATACTACTTGGAGTCTATACTTGGAGTCGATGGATGATCTGCCTCGTGAAGTCCCGGCTCCATAGACCATTACGAGCAGAACGCACTGTAAAACGTGCGACGCTTGAGGTATAAAGACGCACA
The DNA here is from genome assembly GCA_038024825.1 of Polylopha cassiicola. NCBI lineage: Eukaryota > Metazoa > Arthropoda > Insecta > Lepidoptera > Tortricidae > Polylopha > Polylopha cassiicola. Next base: position 16,880,135 of record CP149045.1, on the reverse strand, counting down.
CCTTTGTCTTTCAGGACGTCTGAGAGCTTACCAAAATCCCCCCATCCCAGTTGGATTCGCCAAGTCCTGCAGTTTGTGCTATGGGACTTCAAACTATTCTCACGGCAGAGGAAGAGGGCAATTTGGTGAAATGGTTGGTCGCAATGAGTTAAAAGCACTTACACATAAATTTTCAAATAAATTAACAGAGAGCGTGCAAAAAATTCTCCAGGCTCCAGGTATTCGGAGCCAAGTATCTTCATTCTACATCTGGTGAGGGCGTCGCAGTGACACACCAAGTGTTCCACAGTTTCACATTCCTCTCCACACATTCTGCAGTCGCTGCTGTTTGTAAGTCCCATTTTGTGTAGGAGTTCGTTGACTCCTAGGTGACCAGTGAAGACTCCTGTTATAAGTCGGATTTGTCTTCAGTTTAGAAACCAGAGTTTTTTAGTCCAGTTTTCATTTGGGTGTTGTGTAAATTGCCGTGAGGACCTTAGACCTAAGCATGCCTTCCACTCTTCGGTGTGACTCTTGATTGTGTTTTCCTTAAGGCCTGTGTTAAAGGTGTTGAACGCCATGCGCATTATATACCAGCCCCGACTGCACTTTATGGGCTCCAAGGGCCTTCACCGCAGCCTGGCTGTCACTCAAAATATAGATGGTTTTTCGTCCAGGTGCCTGTCTATATTTTCTTGTGCACATGCAGCATACGTCTCTGCCTGAAATACTGTGGCATGCTTTCCCATGCTTACACTATAGCATATATATGCACCGCAGTTTCTGATAGATCTCAGTTGATTGATTTATTACCTATGTTACCAATTCTAAGCTGCAGCTGCTGGCAAAGAGGCAAAGCCTCAATTAATGTTTAATAAATGATTAAAAACCAGATTGTTGATTGAAAGCCTTATAGTATAACTTTGAAATCTAAGGCTGATCACGTTAAAAGTTCAAATAGAGTTAATCAAAAGTAGATTTTTGACATTTGTTTTATTTATCTGTGCAATAAAAAAGTGTCCATTAATGGATGTTCATGACTGGGTCCATGTCCATTACTGGGGGTCCATCACTGAATCTTCGATGTCCATCAATGGTGATATCGTAAATTTCAATTTATGTATTTTTTATTAATTATGTATTATTCATACAGGATTTTTGGTGTTGTTTAAATGTTCCTCATGTATTTGAGTACCGAACAAAAAATCACCATTTTTGTATTGCCAAAAAACATCCCATTTTTAAACGAAATTCTAATTTAGTGCGCTTAACATGTCCATAATTGGTGCCATCACTCTAGGTGCCATCTTTTTATTAGTAAAGTGAGGCAGAAGTATACCTACATTTCTCGTGGATAGGTAATTAAAAAACCCACCGATATCAATGAATGAAAGTGATGACTGACAATATTGGGGTCAGTCTACTTTTTAGAACCTGCAGGTTTTGTCTAAGAGAAAAACAACTATGTTACCCTAAAACTCCGCTTTGATACCGTTCATATTTTGAATGATATACAATATTTAAATTGAAATAATAACAGAAGTTAAAGAAATAATGCGGCAGTTTCACGTACTGTGAATTTTTCTTATATTTTTCCATATTACTATAGTTTATATTCGTTTTACATGATTTTTTGTGGGGGACACAAAAATCTGCACTTAAAAGTAGAATGGCCCATTTAAAAAATGCATAAAAAGTCTGGATGTCTTCATAATTGTAACATAAGGTCGTGAGTCCTAAGTAGTCATCCCTACTAATATTATAAATGCGAAAGTAACTCTGTCTGTCTGTCTGTCTGTTACGCTTTCACGCTAAAACTACTAGACCGATTTAAATGAAATTTGGTACAAAGAAAGTCTGGAGCCTGAGAAAGGACATAGGCTACTTTTTAACCGACTGCAAAAAAGAAGGAGTTCCACGCGGACGAAGTCGCGGGCAGAAGCTAGTGTTATATAAAACATAAAACATTAGGCGTAATTTATACTTACAATATATAACTAAGTATAATTACTCTAGTGTCCATCGATAGGCTAAGTACTAAAACTGTATCTTATAGACCTTCTTTGTGCTATCTCTTTGAACTTAGGTATTTCAATATCAGATAACGAGTGAGTTGACGTCACACCTTTTACAAGCAGATATTTTAAATTTAAATCGCTTATTGTACCTAGTTAATAAGGTAATGTTTTTTAATTTAAATAACAGTGTAGGTCTAGGAACGATAATGTTTACAGCAGTCAGGTCGAAACTACCTATGTCGCAAACTAAAAAACAGGTTACCAAAATGTAAATACAAAAACTGAGAAGGTTAAGGTATATTTGGAGTCATTTTATATATTATTTTTTTTGGAAAATTCAGTGTCTAAAATAAATTCTAATATCACTCCTTTCCTTAATTCCTCGTGCGATTTTTAACCGAGAATGTAAGTAGGTAAATGCTATTATAACTATTTGTGATATAAGTATTCCCTAAAAACAAAATCTTGCTTTTTCAACTTTACAACTTGTTACTAAAATAGTAAAATAATATTTTTCTAGTTTACGTTGACTCTTGTAAATATATTACTTATATTATGCTACTTTGCAAAAGTTGCAAAACTTTCATATCTATCGTCATGGCGTTCTGGAGAATAAAACTATACAAAAAAACGGTTTGCAAAGCTTGAATATTAAAAATTACACATTTAAATATCTTAACGAAATTAAACTAGATATTTTGACCGCAAAAATAATTACCTACGTAAAGTACCTAATTCTATTATTTATTTCCAAACAGCGATTATATTTAAAACGAAATAACAAGAAATATATTATTATCTCTACAATTTTTTTCAGTGTCAGGCAATGCGATACACTAATTAGTATTTATAATACACTCGCCAAATCTGCTTAGACTAAGTTTATTCCACAGATAACAATTAGGAACTTACCCGATCTCACTGGGCTTGAGTTCACTGTCGCCAAAAGTAAAGCACCAAATACTAGAGCCTTGAAAAACATTTTTTATATATTTTTATTGGATAATAAGTAATTTTATTGATATGATACCGTGTGCTGTGCTCGTATAAATGCGAACATTCGTCATCGCCTTGCCTTTAAATACCAGCAAACGTGATCAGGGATAAATCGACGTTTCAAGTGGCCACGTGGTTACATGAAATCTTCAAAACAACTATATGTTATTTGGGAAATGCCCGCACGATTTAAAGCGTTTCAAACTGTAAACAAATTTCAACACACTTTTAATTCTGATCGTTCGTGGTTATTCCAATTTCAACAGAGTTTTATTACAGTTGTAACTAGTTTAAATTTCCGTATGTTAAACATCTAACGTGTTGTGGAAATATTGTCATTAGGTAATTACGTACCTAATCAAATGCGTACCTAATTTTTAGTAGTGCACAGTTAGTACCTAGTAAAAAAAAATACTAGTAATGTTAATCGGCAGGCTACATTCATGCTGGATCCTCTAGAGCCATAAAATTTACTATTTAGTTGAATTACTAGATTTTTTTCGAACCATTCATTGTTCTGTTTCTTTTGACTACCTACATACCTACTATTGTATGTACAGAGTCAAACATACAACAGAAAAACGAGAGGAAAAGCTATGCTAGCAAGCATAAATTTACAGCTGCAAATGTCACACGAGCTCCTCTCTCGAGCCTAGAAATTCTATGATGGGTTTTAAACCCAAAAATACACCAATAACACCCACGAAAATACACTATTTGTTGCAGAAGAAACACAAACCAAGTCTATGATTAACCAGTTTGTAACAACTATTAACGGATTTAACTCGCGTATTTTTATTTTATTTTATTAGCCGACGTTTCGGATTTCTACCGTTTCTTTACAGATTATGGAAACTGTAAAGAATCCGAAACGTCAGCTAATAAAATAAAATAAAAATACGCGAGTTAAATCCGTTAATAGTTGTTTCATTCCAATGTGTAATAACCGCGAAGGCATCAGAAATTATTAAACAGTTTGTGTTAGCCTAGAACTCTCCATAATGTTTCCTATGAGTTTTAATTCTTATTGTCTTCGCGTATCGGGAAGCTAGTACGTCAATGACGTAATTGTATTCAAATTCGCCTGAACTAAATCACGCGTCTCAATTATTTTCATGTTCATGACCTTGTCACAAATTATTCGAATTATTTATCGTACTGACCCGCAGACCTTTGATTATATTGCTCGCTAAGATTCGTTGAGCATGTGACTTGTATTTACATTTTCTTGTTTTGATAATTACTCGCACTTTATGCGTATTCTGAGAGTTGGATATTACTAGAATAAACAAACTATTGTATTTACATGCACAGGACTTCTTACAAATATTTTGTAAACTACGACTGTGCAGACAGTTAAGGGACACGATGGGTATTTTACTAGGTACCAGTCTTCATTCGATCAAAGTAACTGTACCCACCTAATAATTGTAAAGTTTGAATAAAACGGAATTTAGAATTGAAGGTAGAGTAGTGAAAAAATTGTTTGTACCTACATTTATAATAAAAAAAAACAAAACAAAGTAGTTAGTTCAAGGCAAACTCAGCTGAAAGAGTTACGTACTCTACCGTCAAAAACCAGCGTCGTTTGTAGAATAATTCGAGATCATGAGAGTTTTATTTTCAAAATATGACATTAGGTATTGGCTTTTCCAACAATTTTGCTACCCAAATACATGATATTTCATTTTTAAAGCCGGGAATCTAAAAGGGTCCCACTATAAGCAAATTAATCTAAATATATAAATATATTAGCATAGACGATAGGTATTATGTCAATGTGGTTAAAATAAGTAATCAATGAAAATAACATTGAGCCGTTGGTTGTTTTTGCTGTTTTTTTTAGTGTTTGGCTAATCTGTTTGTGAAACTTACTTTAAAACGTACCTAGTACGAAAAAGCTGGTCTATAGATGCTGATTTCTCCTCTCATTGCCTAACATAATATAGATACATAACACAATATGCACCTGTAGGTACACTTGTACACGTACAAAAAATAACCAAACTCCTATGTCTTTGCGTTAGGTACTTATATATAGTACGTAGGTAGTAGGTAACTATTTTCATTCGAGACATTAATTCGACCTTAGTAAGCTAAATGGGTAAAACTATTCTACGCATAAAGCAAGACTGGTACTTACAAGAAAAAGTAAATAAAGATAAGTAAATAACAGTAAAAATAGTCATTAAATATCATCACAAACATATACTCAAATCAAAAGTCCGTACTTAGAGGAGTTTAAATATAGATGGATCGCACACCACAAACACTCATATACTCGTACCTACGTCTGCAACGAGAAAAAGCTTGTTCGCAATAGGCAGAGACTAAAAAGTTTAGTTAGCAATAATTGGGTTTCATTCATATTAAATCAAATGGATTACAAATGTTAAGATTCCGGGAATACCCGATATGCGTCGCTGAATTGAATAGTTCACGCGCTAATTAGCAAAACCAAGATAAAAGTCAGTGTAAACATAATAAAACTAACTATTTACGTTCTATTCCCGCTAATAATATTCACTCGGCTTATTTACTTAATATATAGATAAAGTCCATTTTCCATAAATGTTGTTTTATGTAAAATATATAAATAATTAGATGTTATAATGAGTCTATTAATGATGGTATATAGAGATACGGATTTATCACGTATTATAAGATGAAGTTTCGAGAGAGATCGAGACCAAACACGAACTATCTTTGTAGTATTCACAAACTATACTATAAATTATACGTATATAATATACAAAAAAAAACTATCCCTATTTCCCTTGGTCTCAATCACACTTTAAGACCTTGACCGATTTCACTAATTCTTTTTCGGTTGCGTTTATTATGATTAGAAGATAGAGAAAAAATACAAACATTGCGCGAACGAAAACAGTTAGGTAATTCAACAAAACTTCAAGAAGATATTGGCTTATGTGTACTGTTTTTTTTTAATAAAATCCAAAACGATTATCAGCAAAAAATATTTTCTGGATAAATAATACATCTAAGTTAGAATACAAAGTATTATAATAGGGAAAAACAAACTTACAGGAAACAACCATACTTATATCAGATCAAATTAATTAGGTAGGGTGCGTCGGGGTAACATGAAAAACAGAGCAAGATGAAAAACCCCTCATAGCTGCCTATTCCGTGCATATTTTTTAACACTGACTACAGAGTTTTGTAGGTAATTTCATTGCGCTTCTTATCTCAGTCAGCGATAATCGTCAGTTGTGAGTGCATATGATTTTTTTGCAATTTTTCGACAAGGTATGTTTTTGAGCGATAAATGCGTTTTTTAATCTTCCCCCACGTTCCGTAGTTTCTTCTACACGCAAGTTAAAAATATGATTTTTTGATACGTGTTATTGATAATTTTTTTTTAGTTGATACATAAAATCCGATTTTGCATATCTTTTATATTTTTGGAGTTTTTATATTTTTCAATCTTACACCGTTTGTAAAACCCAGGGGCAAGACGGCAATATTTTCTTTTCCAACTTACCCCGATTATGAAGCCCATAGTAAAAGTCAGGGGTTGTCAAACTGTATGATTCGTTCATGAGTAGTGTAATATTCACAACTCATGAAAACATGTGTAAAAAAAAAGATTTTAAATAAAAGTTGTAATATATTTAGCTAGTTTAACTACCTGTCTATTTAAATAAAGAAATGATTACATTTTTTGTGTACATGGTAGTAAAATTTAAATATTAGGATATAAAAAGAAAAGGTTGAGAACCGCATATCATCTGAATACAAAGTGGGGTAAGACTGAAATATTATATTTAACAAAATTTCATTTTGGTAGTTAAAACTAGGTATTTTTAAAATGTATTTATATATTTGAATAGAGAAAAAATATGCTTTCGGTGCATATAATCCAAATGGACCTACAATGGATATTAAAGATTTTAAGAACTATATCGATCTTCCCCCCTCATCATTCCATCTTACCCCACGATTTTTTTGCAAAAAATTTAACTTTGCCGTCGTTTTTATATATGAAAAACACCTCCAATCAGGTCCATTTTCAGGTAGATAGGAAGAACCATTCATTAACTTTACTAAAAACATCACTTCATATACGTCAGCTTCATACGATTAAAATTATGAGGCTTTAAAAAAAACATGGTTTATCTCATCAAAATCTCGTTCAACCTTACCCCGACACACCCTACTGTTGTATAGCTAAATTAATGCATAACATATTATTATGTAATACTATTTTCTGAAGACCTTGATATTATTTATTGCGTTTAGCGTACCAAATAAATGATTGAAAAGTTTGAAAGCTACAATATTTTCACATACTAACTATATCAGAGCTATGTTTTGTTACCTCCACATTATAAAGGGAAAAGTTAAAATCGCCCCAAAAGCGACTTACGTTTTGACAAAAAACTAATTGGAAAATTTTGGGAGCTGTCTAACAAGCTTTTCATCCAAAAATAACGACTGATTGATGTATGATATTTGATTACGTCGAAAAAGTAGGTATGTTACATAAACCTCTTAGATCACTTAACACAATATTTTGATATAGGTACTTACTAAAATGATTGTTTGTTTTTTTGCCAAGCTATAGGTACCTAACTATAATATACAAGTATGTAGTATATGATTTAAGTCTTTCCTTCGCGAACGGTGTAAAATAGAAAATAAGTAGAAAAACACAGCATCTGAGTATTCTAAGAAATAGCATATATTATATTATAAGGCTACCCTTAGTATAATAGTTTTATAACGCGATAAAATCAATAAATTGTAGACCAAAAGTCAAATAAATTTGTACTGAGATTAAGTCGACACAAATACATGAAAATTTTAACATTAAATGTCAATTTATCCTTTAAAGCTTATTCGAGTTTGGTCTAACCCAGTCTTAATTACTAAATTTTTCATAAGATTGTCGATAAATTGCTAATTAAACTCGACGTGAATCGATACATCATCGTTTTGACAAGTTACCGACACAGGAACTTTATCGATTTTTGACATATTAATAAGGAAATGCTCGCCTCGCACGTAACATTTTTGTGGCGCGAGAAAGCATGTCAGATTCTTACTTTTGCGGTAACTAAACGAGCGACAACGACAAACGCTTTCCCGCGACAAAAACCTTACCCACCCACAAAGATAACATTTATTAATGTTGACTTGGCAAAGCATCAAACCGCTGGGTTATTTAAAAGGCAGTAAAGCTACATTATTTAAAATACAATACTGAACAGTCAGACGAAGTCTTAACAAATTCAGCTGTAAGGCCTTAAGCTAGAAACACCTACCGCTGTCCTGCCATACAAAACTTATTCTGTACTATAAATGTCAAAAAGTTTGTTCAAAGTATAAAGGTACATTTGACGAGTTACATAGCAAAAAGTTATCAACAACACACACGTTCCGACGTCACGAAAACGTGTCGTGATTGACGCTGAATGGGGTAGTGTTTATTATATACTATTTTGTTCCCAACACATCTGGAAGCATATTGCTAACATCGATACGACGCCACCTCAACGCAGCGACCGTTTACGCATAGTACGATCAAAACGGAGTCGTGTCGACGTTTGGCATTAAGACCTATTGTATTCAACTTTGTTGTATTCACAATTACCATTTAGGTACATCAGAGCCCTTAAGACTTTAACTGTTAACGGTTGTCAAAAACGCGACAGACAAAAACATATTGAGTAGTATTGATATACAAAGCTCGGTATAGGTATAGACCCTATTTACCTAAACTTGACAATAGGCATATAGAGAAAAAGTTTACAATCCTATGCCAGTCTCTTGTATAAGGTAGGCTTGAATTCTCAAAATATCTATTTAAATTTTCTGTTTTTCATTAGGTAATAGATTATTCCCAAGTGTAAATTTAATTGGATTACCTATACTTTTTGATCCCGGGAAATCCCGAGCGCAATAAAAAGTATTATTTATAATAATTTCTGATGCCTTCGCGGTTATTACACATTGGAATGAAACAACTATTAATGGATTATTTATGATGGTTGTAAATACTCTTAGTTACGACCACCAGCCAATTTTTGGTAAATAAGCTACCTATTCCGAGCTGTCGATATAAAAGGAATTACATTCTAAAAACTCAAAATATAATATTAAATTACGCAAAAACTGTCAAATTAATCATGGATTAAATATATTAAAATGTAAAGTCACTTGGTATAAGTAGTTAAGTCAGAAATTAAAAAAAAAACGTGAATACATATTAATATTTTAAAGTAATAATACTTCGCTACGCAGCTAGAATCGTAGCCAAAATACTGATTACAAAGTCCTCATACAGTCATTTATTTACTTACTTTGCTTGTCTATAATAGTCGATACAAATGTAAATCGCGAATGTCACAGAGTCAAGGTTCCAATAATAGATACACCAGTGCAAACGTCACTAGAGAGTAAACGGGGGAGCAATACATCACAAACCACATCAAAAATCACTGACAGTAGATATATGAACAAGACAGGCGACGTAGATCGTTTTATAAATTTTGATCTGTGTAAAATTACAGCGAGTATACTAATTACTAGACATACGAATTCATATTTACTGAAAATAACTTGGAATATGCTCTTGAACTTCTATGCCGAGTAAATAAACCAAAGTGGAACTACGTATATGATGAAATCAAGTGACTCGACGATAAATAGCTGTCCCGAACTGTTAACAAATCTTTGTATATAGTTCGGGATGTTCTCTCGTCTGGTGCCACAGCCCCCGCACGGTTAACCTGTCTGGACGCCATCGTGAGTTGCCAGACTATATTATTATTATAACTCAGCTGTGATATAAGCATTCAGGATAAGTACGACTAGAATTCTACGAGTTAGTAGTTACGTAGTTATTGATATCACTCCAATACTATTATAGTCACTTGAATTACGTCACTAAGCGAATTTAAGTTGAAATGAAACGGCTCAAAAATTTTGAATGCGGGGAACGACATATTTTGAAATCGACACGACAGTACCCCGATTATTTTCATTTTTTTTCATTATTGGCTTTACGGCTTTACCCAATGTTTCTGTAAAGCGGCTTATCTTTCAAACTTTCTTTAGGATCATCGTGACACAACGCAAAATATGCTACCACGTGAATTAAAATGTGACGGGGTAAGAACAAAGCGATAGGTACTGACAATGTAGGTAAAATATACTATCTTAAACACTATATAGACACCAAATCCAATGTTCTGATTTAATTTTTATTTCGTTTTTATTTTCAAACGCTATAAATATAGGTTTTATAGCAATAAATGGTAATACTAAATAGTAAATATCATAAGAATCAGCAATAATCATTATTACGTACAATCGCAGTCATATTTGACAATTAAAATTTAATAAATAATTTTACGGACTGCTTCACAATTTTCAAATAAGCTACTTGTATTTTTTTTATATAAGTAATACAATATAATACTAAATCAGCCTACAATCATCCCACTTCTGGATACAGGCCTCAATGCATATTTTTTTCATAGGCATGACGACTATTACACTGCCAACTTGAAAATCTACGTTGGTTGGATTCATATATTATTATACTTACTACGCATTGCATCTCAAACTGTCACTTGTCACTGACAATTGTGTTTGTAAAATGGACCTATTTAAAGATTGTCAAACAGTCCCGCGCCGAGATAGTTAAATGTACTATGTAAATATTCTGCCGTCATAAGAGTAAAAGCAGGGTACCAGTAATAGCAAGTTTCGTGAAAAGCATATTTTTCTAAGCTAATGCCATCATAAAGAAAGGTTTTATTGATACCGCCTTTGCGCTTAGGACAGCAGCATTATAGTGCAAAGAGATGCTTTCTTAATTCAATCCCTGTTTTAAGTCCTTCTGCCGTTAACACAGCGTTCTCTCAGAGTGTGTTATATTATTAATTATCAATATAACAACATAATCAATATGTCTTTATCGATGTCAAGTGTTACATTATAGACCTAAGTATATAATAAAACCATGGCGATTCATTTGGCCTATTTGGTGCCAATACCAAGTATTTACCAGCTAGAAAAAAAATAGGTAGTTTAAGGCATTATAAAACGTGCCCCTACAAAGTAATCAATTATCACTGAACTCTGAGAAAACACTGCAATCGAAATGACATTTTTTACAAAATAAATAACAAAATAAACATTTTACAATTCACAACGATGCCATTTAGAGAAATAAACAATCGATAGACAGCAACGTCTCTTGTACTAATATTTAAGACCAATTTGATATGTGGAGACCAATTAACCGAACATATTTTTAAATACAATATCTATTGACGAAATTATAAACTCGTTTAATGTTTAAAATTGACAGCATTGTGATACTAAACGTTTCTTATGACATATGTGATGGTGATAAGGGGAAGCAGTCTACTTATAGATTTTAATCCACTAGATGCGCATCGTGTAGAATGAGGTCCAGCGGTCGTGTTCCACCAATCAAAGGCCAGCTTGTCTCGCTTTGTTGGAACATTACAACTGGACCTCATACTACACGACGCGCCTCTAGCGGATTACGGACACGCGACGGCCCATATTAATTAAAAGTCTAACTACGAGAAAAGAAACACGTCTGCAACATGCAAATTCTTGACAAATTGCTTGTTTCAGTATCCAATATAGGTACTGTTTTGTACTTTCCTAGCAGATAAAATTCTGGACAATATTAGTAAAGTTTAAAAAGGTATTGATCTGCTAGTGACAGTTGCAAATACCTTACCCGGGCCTTACTACATTGTGAAAATTGTTCTAAGTAATATAATAATATGTTCCTATTCTTTCATTAAGATCTTTTAATGAGTGTAGGAGTCTCCGATACAGTATTTCAGCAAAATGAAGTATATAATTATTTTTGACAATCGGATTGATATTGAATTTTTTGCTTCAACTATATTGTCTAAAACTTAAAACATGATCTAGGAACATTATGGTAAACAAAAATGATTTTCTTGTAATTAATATTGTTAAGTTAAATATATTACAGTCTGCTTATAATATGTCGCAATATGTCAAAAAAGGGGTAATATCAAATAATACATTTTAAAATGGAATAAAAATTTACATTAAAACATTATTATTATAAGACCAAAACACTTTAACCTAATAAACAATACACAAAATTTAAAGTACATTTTAAGGCCTATTTACACGATACTTTTATAAAGCATACGACGCGTTAATTATCAGATCTTTTATTAAATATAAGCGACGCGTGTGTCGTGTGTTGGTTAAAAAACGTCGTGTGAATATGCCCTTATATAAGTGTAATAAAATACAACTGAGGCTGCCGCGTGTCGAAACGCTTTTAGATATGTCGTGTATAATGAGGTCCAGCTGTCCTCATTGTACACGACACGCATTTAGCAAATTTTTTACACGCGGCAGCCCCCGTTGACTGACTAAACTACATCTTTGGTTAAATACCAAACGGATCGGCCTTTGTCATAAAAATATCGATGGTCTAGAGCACAATCATACAAATTATGAGACAGTCTAAATAATAATTAAGTCTCTAATAATACAATAATTATTTAGTACAAACAATAGGCCATCGATATTATAATACCGATACATAATACATAATTATTTCAAAATAAAATTAATTTATTATACCATCTCGATAGCACCATGTTGTCTTAAACGAACGCAAGTTATAGTTAGATTGACTAAGTTGCATCAATCCCATGTTAAATGCTAGGACGATTGTACTCTAAGGACCTGCTATCTAATCAACGATCGATATTTGCGCGAACCCTATTAATGTTTTGTCGTCGAATTGTTCGTTGGGTCCCGCCGAGTTCTGAAATAAAGTAAACAAATACGTTAATTCATTACAAATTATTTGAAAATGGATTGGTAACTACATTTAATATTTTCGTAAAGTTTTCTTGTATATTCTAATGTTTCTCACAACTGTTTTATTTTTTTTTTTTACATAAGAACCTTTAGATTATAACACAACAAAGAATTAGAGACATGGGTACAACCGTCCTAGCGAGATTTCGTGATCAAAGGAAATAGGGATTCATCCTTAGTAATATTATAAACGTGAAATTAATATTAACGCAAAAGTGTGTATGTATGGCAGAATGTATATATGTATTACTCTTTCATGCAAAAACTACTCAAATGGATTTCAATGAAACTTTACAATAATATAGCTTATACATCAGAATACCACAGGCTATATTTTATAACGATATTGTGTAAAATACTCATACGGCAGAAGATAGTAAAACAATAAAACTTACTAAATGGAATGTGACCGCCTTGGAGGAAGCTAGCGATGGCTGGGCCTGGGAGTCGAGAAGCTTCTCCAGGTTCGTGGATATCGGCACTGAATCCCTCGGGTCCACTAGCCCAGCTCCCACCAGCTCAGCGGCGATGCCCTCCGCAGAGTCCTTCCCAGTTACAAACTCGAACCGTATATCATTCAATTCGCGATTCGAATTCCTGAAAAAAAAAACATCTGAATATCTGGAGATCGAACTTATGAAGCCAAAAAATGTTTTTTAACATTGGATCTGTCTACAACCTAATAATTTGTGATGCCTTCGCAGTTATTACACATTGGAATGAATCAACTATATACTTAACTCGCGTATTATATTTTGTTGGACCTTTAAGAAGATGTTGTCCAATTCTTACCTGAGTCTTAATACTAAATTTATTGTTGGAGGCTCATTAGAGGCCGATCTGCCTTCATATTGTTTCTCAACAGCTGCGGGTGACGTCTGGAAATTAAATATTTAATACGTTTTAGTACCTACTAAAGTTTTCATTATTTATGATTAATTGACATATTTATTTAGAAAGTGCCAATATTTTCTATTAAATAAATAAATAAATGTCATAAAGTATTTTAAAAGAATGTGGACGGGATAAAGTATCCTATATCCTTGTCCTGGTTCTATGCTTCCTGACCACCAATTTTCAGCCAGATCCGTTCAGCCATTCTTGAGCTACAAACAGTGTAACTAACACGACTTTCTTTTTTATATATAACTAGTGGCCCGCCCCAACTTCGCACGGATCCCTATTTTTTTTTTTCAAAATATCCTATAGCCTATGTCACTCAAGGTATACGTAGCTTCTCAACAGTGAAATAATTTTTGAGATTGGTCCAGCCGTTCTGAAGCCTATTCAATCCAAAAAAACCAACAAACAAATCTTTCCTCTTTATTATATTAGTATAGATAGATTTATTTATTACTAGCTTCTGCCCGCGACTACGTCCGCGTGGAACTCCTCCTTTTTTGCAGTCGGTTAAAAAGTAGCCTATGTCCTTTCTCAAGCTCCAGACTTTCTTTGTACCAAATTTCATTTAAATCGGTCCAGTCGTTTTAGCGTGAAAGTGGAACAGACAGACAGACAGACAGAGTTACTTTCGCATTTTTAATATTAGTAGGGAAGTAGGGATAGTAGGGATTATTAATGATGAATACCTCCTCGTCACTGGCGCTCGAGTCCTCCCTCTGCAAGTGGTTCATGGGCCTGCCGTCCTCGCCGGCCAGGTCCTCGTCGGAGTCGGACCCGTCCGCCGGCTCGTCCTCGTCCTCACTCCACACCCACTCGCCGGTCACCGTCCGGTGCAACCGCCCCGACGTACCCGGCTGCCTCTTACTTGCCTATATAAGAAATTTAACAGTATTTACTGCTATGAATCAATCAATTCCGATCAATATCTAATGATATTGATGTTTGTACCAAAACCAGAGTAGATATAAGCTTTTTTTAACAAAACAAGCTATTATAATTTTACAATGTGCATGTGATCGTCACTGAGAGCTAGCAGGTTTATATCGGACAAGAAGGCATGTAGCACTCGCTTTATCATACCTTTTTCAAAAATATCACAGTGACGCTTTCTCGCACGGCGTGAATGTTAAGTGCTACCCAGGTCCCTTATATGTGACGCAAGTCAACATTAAGAGTTATTCTGATAGTTTTACCTTATGTACCCTGGTTTCCATGCTTGGTCCAATTGCGACTAGAGTTTGTGTTAAATACTTCCTATCCTTTGCTTTCTTGAAAAATGGATGCTTAAGTAATTCCGTTGCTGTCGGCCGTTTCGTTGGGTCTTTTTGGAGGCAATCTACTATCATTTTCCTAAACGTTTTACCATACACTTTGTACTGTTCTTTTTCATCGGCGCCTTAAAAAAATACACAATTAAAAAAAAGGTTTTTGTGATTCTAACGCCATTCTTTCATGGCATTACGATTACTAAAACTCTGCAAGTAAATATAAAATAGCAATGACGAGTGTCATTAAAAGATATACCTGTATCTATATTTGGTGGGTCGTTCTGCAAAGTAAGCATCAATACTTTCATCGGTGGATATTTGTGGTACGGTGCAGTGCCCGTTGCCATCTCAATGGCAGTGATGCCAAACGACCAAATATCCACTTTAAAATCATACCCGTGGTCCTGAAAATATAAGTATGTAGTAGTCTAGGTTCTGGATAGTCATGTGAGGTGAGCAGTAGAATGGCAACAAATAATCATTTCACGAGATAACCTCGTATATTACATATGATGAATGATGCTTACAAATTAAGTTAGCCATACAAAAGTCATTTTTTGCTTTAACTACAAAGCCCATAATTTTGTTGGCGAACCCTTCCTAATCGCTACAATATTTAACATTCTTATAAGTCTATATTTAAATTAGTCTGCAAAGGGGGAAGGATAAAAATGTCTCGCAACATGTCCAGTGATATCGAATGAAGTCGCTCATAAAGTCTACAAAACATTATGGCCTTACAACAACGGGCGATTAAACCGACATTGCGCGAATTTACCCGAAGTCGCGTGACATTTGTGTGCTCCCAATATTTAAGGGCCTAAAACTCACTTGTTCCATGACCTCAGGGGCCATCCAGCACGGCGTGCCCACAAACGTATGCCTGACAGGTTGCCGCGAGAGGTCCCTGTCAGTAGCCAACCATGCAGAGACGCCAAAGTCAGCTATTTGAACTGTACCATCTTCGCCGAGCAAAATGTTACCTGCCTTTATATCCCTGGAAATGATAAAAATGTATTGTTAAATTTTAATCACGTTTTTAAGCGACTATAACATTCCAAGTTAAATATTGTAAACTTGAAAACTGTAACAAAGAAATATTATATTATTTTATATAATAATCTTATATAGGAAAATAATATAATATAAATAAATAATATATTTTAGATAGACAAACACAATTAATCTAAGGGTAACATTAGTCTATCGGGTAAATACAGACAAGCAAAAACATAAGTATTTGATTTTATTCAAACAACACTATTAGATACATTAGGATAATAATTTGTAATTGATGTATTTAAATTATTGACTTATTCAAATGTACACATAATGTTTCTGAGTATGCACACACTCGCAAATTGGCGGACAAAAGAACATTTAAATATCCATTCGCAGAACGCAAATATATTGAGTTCAACTGAATAATAACAGAAAAATGAGAAGAGCAAACAATTTTATCATAATCTGCGTAATTAGAGGAGTTGTATAAATTTATATATAATATTCTAGTCTAGTATAACATGAAAAGATAAAATTCGCTTTGCAGCAGTACTTTCTTCATTATCAGTAAAAAATACTATTAGGTATATTGTTTACGAATTACCGATAAAACAAAACACATAATCACAGGGAAAGCTGTGATCATGTAATTCGTCATCATCATCGTCATTGCCTATATATTATAACCAATTGTGTTGACCTATCTGGGATATCTTACTGTGGATCGGAGTTAATTAACATAATGATTATCTAAAAAAAATGTTGACAATCAAGTTAGTCACGTGGTAGGTACATAACAGGATGCAAGCATCATGTAAAATAATGTTGCATATATGTATTGCATATTACTGACAATATAACATGTAGAGATAAGCTGAAAACATTTCTTTTGTCTGCAAGATCTCAGAATTATGAATAGGATAGGATAATCTGGTGTAAGCATTATGTTACAGTACAGTGCATCATGATTTATTCATTTCATTTTAAAAAAAACTTATGTCATTGAATGTGTTCTTAGAAATTGGTGCGTATGCATATTATTTGTAAATTACCCATTAGCCACTTGGTTTTATGACTCAATCTATAACCAATATTCTTCCTTACTTCCCAACAATTTGCTCAAAACTGTACTTTAATAAACAATTAATAAAAGTTAAAATCAAATACACATTTTATATTTAGTTACCATGTTTAAGATTTGATTGGAGATTCAAACATAGTTAGTTCATTAAAAACTATATAGTTTTTAATTGATAATAATTAGTCCAAACTAAGTAAACATCACACTCTAGGAGTCTAGGGAAATGTAAATTGCAACTAGTGCTAATAAGAAACTTATCATACCTGTGTATCTGTCCATTACTGTGGAAATATTCTAGACCCTTCAGTACTTCCTTGAGTACAGTCGCAATAGTGGCTTCATCAAACACACCATGTTTGCAGTTTGTCACTTTCATTTTATGCTTAATGACATCCAAAAGGCTTCCACCTGAAATTTTTTCGATTGAATAATTATTTTGCAATATAGATGAAATGTAATAAAGATCATATATCTGTATGAGGTCTACCTCGCTAACAGTATTTGAACAATACAGGTTACTTCAGCAATAAGACAGTGTATTATTATGAACAATAAAGTATTTTAATACAGCGTTTAATGTATTTTTGAGTGGTAAAATAATACTAAAAGTTAGCCTAATTTTAAAGGAGGAATCTTATATCTTTAAGGGCATATCAACTGCCATCAAACCCTAGTTCCAATATTGAATAAATAAAATACTCTAAGTGTTATATCTAGATGGAACAATATAATACAATATCATGTGTTGTCAGAATTGATAGATATTCTCATTGTTGAATATTGACCTCATTGCTGTTAAAACACTTTAAGTGACTAACTTGTGTTTAATGTTTTTGTTAATTTACTTTTATATTATGCTGTCTCACAAAGGTTCAAACGATGATGAAACATCATGCCTGTTAATCACCTGCTAAATTTGAGCAAAAGTCTTAAATAATTTAAAATGAATATTACTTACCTTCCAGCAACCTTAACACCAACCACAATTCATCGTTGACAACAAAACTTGTGTAGTATGTTACTACATTTTCATGATTACAACTTGACATGGCCTGAAATGTACACATAATGTTTTATTTGATTATGTTTTTTTCATCTTCTGTTAAAACATGCATCATTTGAGGAAAACAAAAATCACTACAACAGATGTAACTCTATACCTAACTAGATAGTTTTAGTATAAGTATATAAATTTCCTTAGTCAAATCAGACTGCCATAAATATAGGCCAACTGTAAAGCTCTCAATTCAGCATAAAATAAATGTTATAATATGCATTCAAGTTGTTATAGATGTTTTATTATAATGTGTAATAACAATGAAAGCTTCATAAAAGTTATTAATTTAAAATATTTAGGTATCATTAAAGTAACCTGAATTTCTTTGAGGAGTTCGTCCATTGATGTATTCCATTTTTCCAAATTGATTCGTTTGATGGCACATTTTTCTTGTCGTGGCGTACAAAATGCCCCGTACACTACAGCCGTGGCCCCGACGCCTTATTAAACAAACAGCACATATGTAATCACTCCGATTGCTCCTTAATAGAACAGCTGTCAGCTTTATAATAACTACGCTCACCCAATAAACTTAATAATACGAGATACCTAAGCGGAAAGGTTATGTAAATTAACATAATACACCGAAAATATTACTCACACTTCCACATAAAAATAGTCGAAATGTCTCATAAATAAGTTTTATACTCCGACGTTACAAAAAAGTTTAATAAGCTCTTTATTATTAGTAAAAGATACAATACCTAATCATATGGAGTTGACAGTTCGACAGACGTTACATGCCGATGAGTAATATCTATGAATTTATACAACGAAACGTTTATCAGAATATTGAGATCGATACTCGATTTATATACTTTCTAGTTAAAACTTACCGATGACGTCCCTCAATTCGTAATCTACATGAGTATTGGGCCACGGACACTGCGTACCGTTTGCACTAGCCGCCATTTTGCGATTGAACAAGGTACCAAACTTGCCAGAAGACAGCCGTCTAGCAGCTCGCGCATATGATGACAGCTTTCGAGACAACGGCGTATTTTGATGATCACTTGTGCCAAACGACTTCTAACAAACAATAAAATAATTTAAAGTATAATTTTACTTTTAAAAAACTTTAATGCCATTTAATAACAAATTAAAATCAGTTATTGATAAATGCCAAATGTTCCAAATTTTATCAGTTCATCATACAACGGTAGTCTATGACTGAACTTGACATTGTATTATGTATAGGCAATCTATGGTATGGGATGCGCGTAATTGCGCGCCATTTTTAATTCTGTGCGTACCTATCCAAATAAGTATTGTTTCACGATTAAAATAATATTTTTGCTAAATGAGACTTTTATTTAAATAAGTATAGGTATAATTAATTTTATTCATCATTATTTAATGACATTACTTTCAACTAAGATTTAAATGTAGGTACTTTAAAAGCAGATAGGTAGTAACTGTTTATCTGAAGGAAGCTTGATTGTCAATTGACTAAATAGGTAGATACTTAATTTATAATATTATTATTAATATTATCTTTTGGTTATTTAAGCTAGGTGGGAGAAAGATGTTCGTGGGATAAGTAATATAGGTATTTAGATACTAACGCACTTAGGTAGGTAATGAATGCTAATTTCATTAGAAATGTATTAAAAATAATGCTTAAGATACCTATTAATTGTTATCAAGGACTGTAAACAGATAGCAGCTTTGCAGCCATAGCAATAAATGCCTTCTTATAAAATAATACCTACCTACTGTCTTCATTGACAAGGTCTTTTCAAAGCCGTTATTAACAAATTTAAAACGGGCTGAATGGTGTAAAATCATTACAATTTGACATTGAATTTTTAAAAGGAAAGCCTTAGGAAATTTTTGAGAGTTACGTTCAGGAAAAGGTTTGAAGGTCTCAGAGCCTATTTAAGGGTTAGTAAGGTAAGTTGCCTAATACATCCATTACCTATACAACTAAGTCACTTTCCGCTATCTGTCCCTATGTATAAATTAAGCAATGGATTTTGATGCTTAGATGTTACGTTTTAATAGGTAGGTAGGTAGAGTGCTTCTAAAGGAAGGTTTATATGTGTTATATATTATATATTATGGGCGAGGCTCCATTAATACAAAATGTGGCAATAAATTGAACTAGATAGGAAGGTAATAATTAAAATCCAAATAGGCTTTGCAACTACCAAAATATAAAACCAAGATGTAGGTATAGAACTTGTCCAAGAAACCGAAACTTTGTTCAATCACTTAAATGTTTATTACTAGCTACGTGTATTTTCCCGGGATAAAGAGTAGTTTGAGTGTTAAATCAGGTTGTAAACTAATCTTAAAGGAAGTGCAGTCACTATTCGAAAGGGTAAGAGCATCGGCTATGTATGGACCTTCTACATGAATTGTGTATAAATGTCT
Organism: Polylopha cassiicola; assembly: GCA_038024825.1. Lineage (NCBI taxonomy): Eukaryota > Metazoa > Arthropoda > Insecta > Lepidoptera > Tortricidae > Polylopha > Polylopha cassiicola. The sequence goes on along the minus strand of CP149045.1, from coordinate 16,859,570 downwards.
TTGAGCAAAAAATGTTAAAAAAAATATATTCACATTTGTACATTCTCACAAACTTTTATCGTCTTTCACTTTTTAAAATGTAGCTGTAAAGTGTTAAATATAAGCAGGTAGGTACTTACACAATACATATATTATGTACCTAGCGGTCCCGGCAGACGCCATCCTGCCCGTTCGAAGTTCAAATTGGCTCTACATTATAGTTAGAAAACGTTTGTATGGGATAGAAGAAAAGGGGTGTTTTTTGGGTTTTCCTGACAATTACACGAATTTTCGAAACCATCCTTGGACTTTAAAAAAAAATTGGCCAAATTCGTCTAGGCGTTGTTGAGTTATGCGTTCAACAAGATTTTTGCGATTCATTTTTATATATACAGATGCATGATCCCCTTTATGGGTAGGTATGCGAGCTAATTAACTTACTCAATTCAACAATAAGTATTACAAATACAAATAATCTATGAGCCCAATTTTCTAATAAGATTTCTTGATGTGTCTACATAGGTACCTAATCTCTAATGACCAAATGTCATTGTGTATTAATTTGCTACATCTATACTTAATATTATAAAGCTAAAGAGTTTGTTTGTTTGAACGCGCTAATCTCAGGAACTACTGGTTCGAATTCAAAAATTCTTTTTTTGCTAGATAGACCATTTATCGAGGAAGGCTTTAGGCTATATAACATCACGCTGCGACCAATAGGAGCGAAGAAACAGTGGAAAATGTGTAAAAAACGGGGAAAATATGAAGCCTTATGAAGAAGTGACAGTTAGAAGACTTTGACAGATCTTTGACGAAACATTCGTAGGGGCAGGATTCTGCCGGGGCCGCTAGTCTAGGTATATAAATTGAATTGACAGAGTCGATTCTTACCTGTCTGAATACTCCGTAGACTCCTGTCGGCACCACCTCACCGCACTTGTTTCTGAAAATAAATATAAAATACTTTCTAAGACTACACTATATATAATTGACATAGGTAGGTACTTCGAAAATTAAGATATAATACTTTATTTACTTATTATGCAACTTTATTATAACAACTAAGACGAATTAAGCTGAATCAGTCGACTGTGAGTATGGGAGGTGTAAACTTTGAAACGTTTGCATAAATATTAATGTGCGCGAATTAAGTAAATCTGCTATAAGTAATGGTTTTATTAGAAAGGACTAATACTATTTATACTTTCCTCTTTCCAAGATATTGAGTATTTTTTTACTAACGTCACGAATTGCTCTTTGGCATTCAACCAAGGTTAAAGGATAAATTAAACAAAAAGAACACTCTAAACTCACGTACCTATTTCTGTTTTCTTTCATTAAGTTAATTACTCGGAGGTTTTATGATATTTAGGGGGTGGCGTTTCATTGTGATATTGACACTGGAAATTATCAAAGAGATAAAGCCGTGTTAATCTCTCTGTTGACAAGTAGAGAAAATTAAATATTTTTACGTTATTCTTTCCTGGACATGCCTTACTAAATAAGTATTTTATTTCAATGTGGTGAATCAGGGCTTATACTCAAAATATACCTTTAATATCGGTAACACTCAAAATAATAACACTCAAGTACATAAACGAAAGAAAACTGACCACGAAGCTTTTCCTTACTACTAATCGGATTTTTTTATATAAGTAGGTATTATCTAATAGGTATCATCTATTAAACGATATTCCAGTAAAAACTTTATTACATCCTATACCTATAAATATATAAGTTATATTCAATTCTATGTTACAGGTCTTTATGTGCGATGACTGACAATCTACCTAGTACCTACTTGTAACTTAATCCCTAGTAACAGTAAATGTGTTGTTATTGTAGGGACCGTAAAATGAAACTTCGTAAAAAAAAATGCAGTAAATAATGTTAGATGATTGTTATTAAAAAAATAAAGTATGTTTAGATAGTGCTCGAATCATTTACCTACAAAAGCGCACTTGTTTAAACTCTCCCACAGACCCATAAAGCATGGCCTTAGGGACTTTTAGTAGGAACTCTAAATAGAGTTAACGAAAGTTCATGAAAACGATAACAATTTTTAATCAGTTTTTTTTTCGAACTGAATACTGAAGCGCAGTTGGTCAGCAAATGGGCTTTTACTGCCAAAACAGTTTAAAAAAGTACCAAGTACCGTACTTAAAACCTGTACTGCGGAATAAATTTTATCTCAACATATGACCAATTCGAAATTAAAATGACAATCAAAACTGTCCAAGAAGTAATAAAAAATATTTCTAAAGATCCATATTATTCCTTTTAAAGGGATTAATTCTAATATTAATGAAAACACTTTGACGATTGAGAGATTTCCGATAAAAGAGTTACTGTAGATATAAAAAGACCGGGACCGATGATAAATCAACCACAAATTCAAGAGACCTGGAACTGTGAAGAGTATTTTTTAAAAATAGTTATTTATATTTACAAAGTTTCGAAATGACCACCACACACTGTTACTTGGTCCTAAAGGTATGTACCAACAAAATTTTCTCATTCAGGTAGGTACCTACTTACATATATTTCAATCGAATTTGCAATATTTATAGAAATGGTAATTCTTACCTTATCATTTCTGAATAACTTTACTAGGTACCACTTTTTAAGTAAGGGTTGAATTATACAAATGTTAATATTAATTTTATTGAACCTCATAAACGCAATAAGCTGTCTTAATTAAGTGGAAAGTTTCGCTTGGGCAATAATAAAATCATGCCTACCTTTCCCCAAAATGAGAATTTTTGAACAGTTCTTCATTTTCTGATACCGGCTCCATCTTGAAATAGCCGCGATGTCGTCTTCGCACTTCTACTCGTCGTACTCTAATAATATAAAATATATCATTAAATATTTAATGATAACGAAACGTTCGTTACAGGGTAGAATTTCTTATAGATAATAACTAACGAACTGAAGGCGAAGCATTGCCGATCAAGTGCCGAGTAACGGTTTAAAATCAAATAATATATTTGTCCAACATAGGTAAAGGTTCTTAAAGTAGTAACAGTGTATTACTATGTTGCGCTCAAAAGGTAAGCTGAACGTAAAGGTATCTTCTCCGACCAATGGAGGATTTGTTTCTCAAAGATCCTAAATAAAAATTTGCTAAACCGATAACAATAACTGGTATACTTTGACAATGAACCAGGTGTAGGTACTACACCTGGTTGTAAAAATAACGCATCGCTATATGGTATTGGGTACGTGAACCAATTTGTTAGGGATATACTAAATTTAACGCGGGACCTTATGCCTCAGTTCAGTTAAATGCAGGATGCGACGTACTAACAATCACTTAAAACCTAAAGGGGGGCACGACTTCTCGGGTGTTATCCCTTCCTTTCATAATAATTTTACATTGAAACCTAATGCTTTAATAGTAAGTATTTATTTTACATTGTAAATATTTGAAATTAATTACTAACTGTATAATAATTTGTAGTTGATCTAATAATTAAAATAAATAATTTACTTACTTACCAACATCTAATGTAGATACACGGGAATTTCAAGAAGACCAAACTTTAAAGGAATTTAAATCCCGGCATTGTCTTACAGCATTTAAATACCTAGGTATATTGATTGTTAAAAGCAAATATTTAAGACTTCGTCATAATTGTAGAAAGGTTTGCAATCACGTCATTGCATCTAAATACTTTCATCGGTATATATTTTTCACACTTGCAGCCAATTTGGTAAATGGCGTACTTACTTAACACTTACTTGTATTCACCCATCACTCAAATGAATATGAAACATTGGAAGCAGTTTAACTCTTACTAAGTAGATTGCTATTGCATGCATACGAACATTTCGCATTTATCAGCGTTTATGCTCCGGTACTAACTGACCATGCTTCGCTATGCACTCTTGATAACAATCTATCACACACATCCACATAAACCTACACACCAAACTAACCATAAAAGCGCGCCAACAACAACCAAAATAACTCACCTGATTTCCGACAGCATATTTTCTTTAAATGACACTTCTAACTATCACTATCCAATTCTGAAGAGAATAATTAAATTACTAAAGAATCTTATAACATTTTTGATTAATTTAATTTTATATGCAAATTCAAGGGACGAGTGTTATGTTAGGCTAGCGCCCACCTATATGCTCGGTGCGGCAGGCAGGGATCTACAAGGATTGCCAATCACAGTTCGTTAGCTTCAATTGAACTACATAATGCAGGCAAATGTTAGTTTCACTTCTTTTATTGCCCAGAATGGGTACAGTAAGAATGTATACGCCAGTTATTAAAATTTAAATCCTATTAAAACTAATTGTTTATATAGGTACAATTTATTCGTGAAAAAGAACCTAAACGTTTGCGGTACCCGCCTATTTTATTTGACTCTTATTAGTGTCTGACTAATATTGAGCCGGGACTGAAACGGAAATACAGTTTATATTATAATTTCGGCCAAGACTGAAACTGTAAAAGTAAATATCACCTAAGTAATTAGGTATCGAAATAAATCCCAGTGGAAACTTTACTGTGTTTCTATATTTTAAACAAATTAACAATCTGCACTTAAGTTATGAGAATAAAACTTAATTTAATTTTATATCCATAAGCCTTATAAAACTACCTATAATAATATTTAGGTATCACCATCTGAAGGGGTAAAATTTTGGTCGCTTACTGGCTGAAACCAAAACATTTATATAAATACCAATTTATCTAAACTTATAACCAGTACTACTTCCAAAAACAAAATAATAACTTTAAACTAATTGCTACGTTTTTCTACACAGGCACTCTTCATCGCGTCGAGTCTCGCATCGTCGTTGTCGAATGAGGATGCTGTAAGAGAGTTCAGTGACCACATCTTGACGATACCAAATGCTGAAAAGGTCCTGAACTCTGTCCTTGGCAGGCTTGAACACAACAGGCAACTCACAGCCAGGCAGCGTCTCTCACACGAAACGGATTGCGATGAGGTAGGTAATAGTAGGTACATTGTCAGAGTCCCATGACAAGATGCTCTGTGCCAACATTAACGTTAAACGAAACGACCAAAATGTATAGGATTTGACATTCGCGAACGATTATGATATAGCTACGTCACAATCGTTCGCGGATGTCAAATATTAACGTTGAACGTTGGCACCTCGTCTAGCCCCCCTGGATGTGGTAGGTGATAGGTTTAGAAAGCGAAGTATGTAATTATCAATAAATTTTTGAATAAAAATAAACGCTTTTTTAAAATTTCATCCCCCTTTTGACTCTACAATCTTTTTTTTTTTCGCAATCCAAAGTAGACTATGTCCTTTCTCAGGTGCTAGACTATCATCAGATAGTCTAGAATATAATTATGAATCAATATATATTACGACACCCGAATTTAAATATATTTGACTTGCATATTAATGAACGATATAGATACTATTTAGTCAGTATTTCTATTTAGTGAGTTTTTAAACATCTTCATAAATTTACTTAGGTACCTTATATAGGTAGGTACGCGAGTGAAATCTTACTTATATATTATAGGCTATATGTTTAATGACTAAAGATGTTGTGTAAAGTACTAGTCATAAAGAATTGGTTCTGCCGCTCTCCTGGAAATTAATTCCCTTCACTTCACTATATATCATTGAAGAGATTGTAAATTATGAGAGAACATTGTAAACCTCTAATTAATAAAGTTGAGTAATTAAACAGACATCTATTTTTTTAACCCCCGACGCAAAAACCACGGGACGGACCGGATTAGGTAGATTGTTAATATTAATTAGGTAGGTACTTACCTATACTTAAATGAGGAGCGGTCCCCCCGACCGCGACATGACGTTTTCTTTGTAGAATACTCAGGCAACTAATATAAAGTTTTTATTAAGTATTATTATACTTTTTAGAGGGCTTTTAGTTCGGGGGTTTGTTTATGTAGGTATTATGATTTTGAGGGATAATGAGGGTTGAGGCATCCGCGTACGATTGTGACGTAGGTATATCATAATCGTTCGCGAATGTCAAATTCCATACCCCTTAATCGAACGTCCGTCGAAAAGAATGTAAAATTATGTACCAGGTTTGAAATAAATGTTGCGAAATGGTTACGAAGGTTAGCTTAAATTTATTTTATATTTACAGATCCTTCCAGAATACACAGAGTCTATTCAAGGCGGTCGAGAACGCGGATTGCGTCAACTAGTTGGACAAGTGTGTACTGTTTAATTATTACTTATCACTGATTTTTTTAAACATTCTAATTATATTATTATTATTTATGAACTTATTGTAATGATGCATAATATATTTTATGAAACGTTGTCGGTCATAATGGGCCTTATAAGAAGGCTTAAAGTGACCCAAAGGTCTATAGAGAGTAACCCATACCTAATCGGTTATTCGATGTCAGCATGCGCTTGGTGGACGCAATAATAATCGGAGATCCGCAGTAGGCTGTAGGACTAAGGTTACCGATATAACTATCAGATTTGTAAGAGTGGCAGTGGGGGCGTGGGAGTGACATTGCTAGCAGAGTACATAACTATTGTCGTTTGAAAGTGCTATGGTGGCGACCACGGACCGGGAAAGACAGAGTGGGTAGGCTCTCAGGAGTCCGACGCCTTTTAAAATCTTTGGGGGAGACCTACATTCAGCAGTTCATGTCCTGAGGTTGATATGATGATGATGATTACATTTAATGTCTCAAACTTAACATTTTTTCTAATACAAACACGGATACTAAATGAATAGGGGTCCTGCGATATTGTTCCCAGAATGCTCAATATTATGTATATGCGTTTGGTGAAAAAGGTCTCCCTACATTGTTTCGTCCACCAAGCACTTGGCAAGATCCCTAAAACAGAGTGTGTACAGGGAAGATCTTGTTGTGTCCGTTAAATGATACTCGTAGTCCAAAGCACAATGACTCAATTAGAGTTTGGACTCATTCGAATAGGCCTGAAGAATAGATTGTCAATAAATAGTTCAAACCAGTATGGAGTACCTACTTAGTGAATGAAACCAACAAAACTTGATAACATTGCATTTAGTATTGGAATGAAACAACTATAGACGGTCTTAACTCGGGTATTTTATTTTATTGGCTGACGTAAACTGACGTTTCACAGCCTTTAAAATTATGAAATCTGTAAAGGCTCCGAAACGTCGGTCAATAAAATAAAATACGCCAGTTAAATCCGTCTATAGTTGTTTGAAATTATTAGAATACTAGTAGTAATAGTTATTCCACTTTTGTAGAGTATTTTATTCTTGATGAAAATATATTTTTATATATAACCGAGCTCGTAAAAGTTCTTATGAAAAGTACCAAAAGTAGTTGAAACGTATTGCATTTCAGAAGCACTTCCCAATATGTCACTTGGAACGCAAAATTCGAAGGCTTAATACAGATGAGTATGAATACAGACCCGCATACTACGAGGAAGTACGTTGTCTATCCTCTGGTGAGGATGACGGTGTGTCAAATGAGGTGAGTATATATTTTTTTTCAGTTTCAATAAATTATTTATTTATTCTTCATTGCACAAAAAACAACTAAATAATGTAGAAAAGGAGAACTTAATGCCATACGGCATTCTCTTCCTGTTAACCTTTAAAATAAACACAGAGCATGTATAGGCGCAAATAAATAATAGACATATAATAAATACAATATAAAATAGGAAGATATTACACTACCTAAATAAATTCATAAATATACTTAGTAAAATATATGGATACACAAAAATAAATAAATAACCACAATGAAGAATGATGAAAACTAAAGTTCAAGAAAGTGCTAACGTAGCAAACGCTTGAATGCTAGCTTACTCGGTGCCTGCTGGTGAGAAATTATAACACATTCTAAGTCTTAACATGTTTTTTTTATTGCTTTTATTAAAGTTTAGCTATTGATTTCTGTTTTATTCGTTTGGATTCACATTCCTTTCGATTCGCCCTATGAAATTTATTTATATTTTAATTTGAACTTAGAAATTTATTGTAGGTACCTACTATTAATTTATACTCGACTGCCCAACAGCTTTTATACAACTTATATACTTACTGTTTATATGTAGACCTTTTCACTAAATGCAAAAAGTAATACCTAGGTGGGAAAATCGAAATGAAATAGCACATAATCGGCGCTGCTCTACTATTATTAACATAATTTCGATATAGGAGATGGGGTACAAATCTAGTAGTTATTTTTGAATAAAATGTCACTTGTCTGGTTTAATACATTTTCAGGTATGCTCCGGGCTTGGGTTGTCATGTGTGCAATGGAATAAAACTATTCATTTGACCCGAAGACGATATACAAGGTAATTAATATATAAAAAGTTCTACTTATAATAGGTATATAATTTCATAACTTTTACTATGTGTCGATTTTTGAAGTTTTACGTTAAAGTAACAGTAAAAGTTTTAGTGTAAAGTTGTTTTTTTGTTTTTAGCGCATTTAAATAAAAGCTAGTTTTTTCTTTTGTCAATGAATCATTGAAGGTATTGTGTTGACATCACTTCTTCGTGAAAAGTGTGGTAGGATGAACTTTAATGAGCTAAAATTGGTAGTCTCACTGTCAAATTATGACAAAATAATATATAAGAATACATTGGGTAATTACTTTGTTCTAGTGACTGTTGGGAGACCCGAACTTTGGTGATACCAGCTGGATGCGAGTGTTTGTGGCCTGCCCACAAACTCGGTGACATGTCTCTACATATATAATCTACGTATTCCCAGATTCAGAAAACCATTAAGATTAAACAAGCAATCCTGATTCGAAAATAAATTAATTATATCTTAAAACTTCTCTTTATTTGTAACACGCTTAGGCCGACTGTAGGTACGTCGCAAACAAACCTACCTAATACTCAGAGTTGGACTTTTCTCTTTATGAAATTTGTCATTTGATGTATCTATGTAGTTCCTTATTGATCTAGGTGTTAGTAAATAGGTCGTAAAAAAGTATTTTTAAAGGTTAGAAAAGCTTACTCGCGCTTCAGAAATACCATAATATTTCGGATGTAGTGGAAAGGTTATTTTTAGGTCTTATATAATTAACTATAAAAAAGACTTAATATAAAAACAAACGTACCTACATAATACAAGAAGGCATACAAACAATGCTGTATTTAATAATTAAAATTAACTAAAAAAAAAAGGATTGTAACATCAGACACAACAATGTCTTCAGTAAGTATTCGTCCGAAATCAAAATTATGTGGTTCTGAAGACTTATATTGTTTACTTTACGAGTACTAGTGTCTAGTAATGGACACACAGCTAAAAGATAGTTATTGGTACTAATTAACCATTGTTTTTATTATAATATTACACTCAGAGGTACAATTAACCGCCCACATACATTTTACGAAAACGAAACACTAAAAAGTGTATATCATTTTTCACAATTAAAACTATTAAATGTTCATACCCGTTTTACTCATTTTGTTAACATAAACATGTACTTTATTGAATAATCAAGTTGAAATAACAAATTTCAGAAGAAATTATAAGAAAATTCAGAAATTGTACGTGGGCGGTTTATTGTGCCTATGAGTATATTATTCAATCTCCATATTAAAATGCAAATAATGAAAACCTCTAACATGCTCGATAATACAGTGCATGCAGTTTTTTTTCCGTACCCATTCTAGTTAAATGAATTCACTGTTAATTTTTCTTAGTTTAACTAGACACTAACTAAGAACATTCTAGAATGATAGTCAATAAACAACAAGTTGTGCTCCAAGTTAATGCAGTTCTATGCACACATTAATTAGTTATGAGTGAGAATTATGAAATCATTGCAAATAATTCATGTTGTTTGTTTTTGAAGGATGCAGAGCGCTTGCATATTAAATACTAACAATTTATATCCATGAGTTCCGTAGGCTAAGCTCCCATTATTACCTATATAAATACCTAAGTACGCTTTTTCCGCTATTTCTTATTTAAGTAGGTAAGTATAATATACGTATAGTATAATATAATATATTATATATAGGTATTTTAAAATGATGTTGAGGTTTCTAACATCATTTTTTTCAAAACTGAATAGTTTGCTCGAGAGACTTTTCCAAAGTGGTAAAATGTGTGTCCCTCCCCCCGTAACTTCTAAATTATGGGCATGATAAAACTGAAAAAAATATATACCTAATGTGTATTACTATGCAAACTACTAACGAAAATTGATTTGAATGAGATCTAGACAGTAGTTTTGTTTTTAAACGTCATAAATCAAATTACCTAATCTATATATCTATATACCTATATATAAAAGAAAGTCGGGTTTGTTACAACACTTATAACTCGAGAACGGCTGAACTGATTAGCCTGAAAATTGACGGGGAGGTAACTTAGAGCCAGGAAAAGAACATAGGATAAGTACTTTTTATCATGTTCCAGTAAAAAAAAAAAGAAAAAAAATAGGTACTTATTTATCTCATTTGTTAAAACGCAACAATGACAACTGGGGCATTCCACGCGAAGCGGACAGGCAAAAAAAGTCGATGTTTCCGATTTTGATAATATTTGAGTATGTTGTACCTATAGGTGTTCCTCATACGTATACCTAATATTTTTTTAATATAATGGGTAGTTATAGAATTAAGGGACTTTGAAATTTTAACCAACGGGTGGGTATGAAGTAGTTCAAAGCCGGTTACCGAGTCATAAAATGTTAGATTAAAATAAGAAATCCACTGCATCTATTACTTCATTTAATGAGCTTTTTAACTGCATTTTTGCATTCGATTTTTTTTTAATTTTTTTATAAAAAAAATGAGATTTAATTTTTTTATCTTGATTTTGACAAACTTGGACCACTTCGATTTTTTTTATTTTTTGTTTATAAATAGCTCATATTGTAAAGAATACCCTTGCCAAGTTTTATAGTGGGCATGGAAATGGTTTAGGAGCTAGAGCAGAAACACTGCCGTAGCGCGGAGTTTTCTACTATGGAACTGACGTCGGCTCTCCATAAACTTAAACATTTTTTTTTCGAAAAGTATTTTTTTTTATATAAATCAGTTCCAATAGTCATTTTTATGTTACTATTAAAATTTAAGAAAATTTGGTTGAAAAACGGTTGAAAAAAAATGATTTTTTGAAAATTTAGTATGAAGTGAACATGAAAAATCGATATATCTCAAAAAATACTTAACTATCACAAATATCCTCGCAGGGGATTATAAAAAAAACGGTTTGTAATTTTTTGGCTTACAAGAATATTCATATTAATTAAGAAATTTCTGTGAAAAAATAATTTTTCGTGTCCTTTCCATACAAAATTTTCAAAAAATATTTTTTTTTTAACCGTCTTTCAACCAAATTTTCTTAAATTTTAATAGTAACATAAAAATGACTATTGGAACTGATTTATATATAAAAAAAATACTTTTCGAAAAAAAATGTTTAAATTTATGGAGAGCCGACGTCAGTTCCATAGTGGAAGACTCCGCGCTACGGCAATGTTTCTGCTCTAGCTCCTAAACCATTTCCATGCCCACTATAAAACTTGGCAAGGATATTCTTTACAATATGAGCTATTTATTAACAAAAAATAAAAAAAATCAAAGTGGTCCAAGTTTGTCAAAATCAAGATAAAAAAATTAAATCTCATTTTTTTTATAAAAAAATTAAAAAAAAATCGAATGCAAAAATGCAGTTAAAAAGCTCATTAAATGAAGTAATAGATGCAGTGGATTTCTTATTTTAATCTAACATTTTATGACTCGGTAACCGGCTTTGAACTACTTCATACCCACCCGTTGGTTAAAATTTCAAAGTCCCTTAATTCTATAACTACCCATTATATTAAAAAAATATTAGGTATACGTATGAGGAACACCTATAGGTACAACATACTCAAATATTATCAAAATCGGAAACATCGACTTTTTTTGCCTGTCCGCTTCGCGTGGAATGCCCCAACTGTCAAATCTATTGATTAATATGCTTTGCAGGGCAGGACGAAGTCTGTCGGGACCGCTAGTTTATTATAGATAAAGGTACATAACCCTTCGTGCGCGAGTCCGACTCGCACTTGGCCGGTATTTTTTCAATAGTCTATTGAATGCGGCTTCCCAACAGTGAAAGAATTTTTCAAATCGGTCCAGCCGTTTTGGAGCCTATTCAATCCAAACAAACAAAGCTTTCCTCTTAATTATATTATAGATTAGTATAGAATAGATATAGAAAAAGCATACCTTTGTATGTCTGTCTATTGCCTCTTCACGCTTTAACCGCTGAAGCGATTTATATGAAATTAAATAAATAAATATAAACAATTTCATTCACATAGTTGATATGGTTGATAGTCGTTTCAGAGTAAGTAGATAAAACCGCGAACCGACAAACGGCCTCGCGTTAGTTTACAACGGAATCCTAAAATAAAACATAATATATTACTCAACCCCCGCATTAAAATTTAAATGAAGAATACCTTTGACTTGCTCGATAACGCAGTGCAAGCAGTTTTTTTGTCCGTATCATTGAAAGTGACCGGTATTAATTTGTTGTGGAGGCTGTGTCGGCGGCAGTCTGTTTTGGATGTGAGCCAGAAAGGCTGTATCGCAAGTGAGCGATCCACATCTCTTCACAATATCGACGGTTATTTTTTACTATCTCGGTCTTTACGCAACAACTCCGGTCGTCGCTAATCGCCGAAATCGATTTTTGGACAGTCGCTTTCGCTCGATCGGTAAGTGGAATAATGTCGTCTATACTAAATAAAAAATAGTGTTTTATATATACATACACTTATATAATTAAATATTTATGTGGGTAGGTACTTAAAAATATTAAAAACGCTAAAGTTTGTGTAAGAATGTATGGATGTATGCTTGTTACTCCGTCACGCATAAAATAATTCATCACATTACGAGCAAAGTCTAAGAAAACTATTATCATTTTATTTCCGGATAAAAGCACCACTTAGTAATTACCAATAAAGAAGCTATTTGGTACTAAACAACTTTGTTATCTATTGAAATTTGTTAACATGCCTAGCTAAAGTAAGGACGTTTTGTCTATAATTAATCAATTTCTTAATATATAATCTGTTGCCTATTTAATTTGCTTCATTGCCAACAGAAAATGGTTAAGCATTACTTATAGTACAATAGAGTACGTACTACGTATATGATATGGAAAGGTCTGTGCATTAATATTCATTCAGCTTCTAACGAAATAAACATGCAAAAAACCGTATTCTAAAGTATCACTTTACGATACTTTTGGGCTCGAAAATCGCCGGAGCGATAAAAATTACGCAACGGACCACAAATTTACCGTAACTTGGGTGCAATTAAATTATTCAACGTACCTACCTAAATATGTAGAAACTTAATTATAGCATGGAGATGTACTATTAGAAAAAGTACTTAGCTACCCTTAATGTGTAGGTGGTGTTTTGCTTTCAAGGATATGCTTAACTGAAATTATTGTAGGTAGGTAGGTACTTGTTTCCTTTTCCAAAAATAAAACCTTTTTAGAAAAAAAAATGTCTAAGGTTTTTTTACCTCAATAACTGTCATTTATATTAATTAGTAGGTATTATAATTATAAACCTTCTCACTTATGTCATTGTTTAAGAAGATTCTTTGTTTTTTGTAATTATTATTCAAAAAACAAACAATAGGTACCTACCATTATGAACCTACCTATTGTTTGTTTTTCGTTGAGTTCCTATTACCTTAAGTACCTAATAATTTCTGATGCTCTTGCGGCTATTAAAAAACTAAATTAAATGCCTAGATAATATGGTATTTTCGAGCCGTAAGCATAAATGAACAAGGGCAAGTTAAATCCGTTAGTTTTATTCTAATAAGTAGAAAGAAACTAATGCAAATTTCATAAAATTGACATACTAGGTTCGCTTAAGTTTATTTCCTTATTTTTTAATTCCAATTTTGCATTCGTTTTCGATTGGCACTTGTTCGACCCTATTATAGTTATTATACCTACTCGTATCATTTAATTTCATTCATGGCTCTCAGAGAGCATTTAACATGACATATCAGAGCACGTTTGTAAGAATGGATGTATGGTTGTAAGAATGCATGGCAAGATATACCTACCTATACTTGTTACTCTTTCACGCAAAAGAAACTGAATAGATTTTGATGAAACTTTACAATGGTCAGAATAACACATTGGCTACAATTTACGAAGGTATTGTGCGTAGTAGGCAAGTACTAATCATGCGCAGACGAAGTCGCGGGCAAAAGATAGTTCCAACTGTCAGCGTTATTAATCCTATTTAAGGATTGTAATTGACATTAATGTAGGTAGAGTGCATAACTCCGTCAGTAAATAGGTAGGTACCTAATGCTTCTGTTCTCTCATCTCAACATAATGCTTGCTTCGTGCGTGTATACGAATAATAGTTGTTTACACGTGGCGTCATTAACGTTGATTATTGTATGTTGGTACTATTATTACATAAAGAATCAAGAAGACGCCCGAACAATTTTGTTTTTTTTTTATACAAATGCCTTGATTGTAATAAAGTAAGTACCTGTAGGTAGGTGCACGAGGATTCTAAAACATTCTTGTTTTTATGGTTCAAAACTTTGTGTTTTACGAGAGGTTGTAAGTTGGGCAAGAATGTTTACAGCGTTTAAGCTGTACTTAATAGTTATTTATAATGAACGTTAACTAAGTATGTTATAAGTAGGTATGTTTATGGGATAATGAGGCCATATCATCCCGTTTAAAAGCTCCTTTATGTTCATTTAAGCTACACATTGCAATAGGTCATTGGCTTTTGCTAGATATTCGCAACGTCACAATATTTATGTCGGGAACTGTGTTCGTGTGTACGTCCAAAGATGTAAATGAATTGAAAAATAATAATCTGGAGATACCAATGACTGCATGATACTTACAGCAGTAAGATTCAGAAGTGTAAACAATAAACATAGGTAAGTACATATATACGAGAAAATATATATGCCTATGTAGGTACTTTTAAAACATAAATTTACGAGCGTCATACGAAGGCAGCACATAAGTTCTATATACGTACAGCCTACGATAAAGGTTGTAAAGTCGTGTCCAGTCTTATACAGCCCTTATAAAGCTTAGTTATATTTTAGACAAGTTTTTTACAAAATAAATAGGTACTAAAAATGACCAGCACGGAGATGCAAGACCGGAAAACCTTTACAAACTGCATAAAATGCAACCAGTTCGAAAACGAAATTTGGGTCATGGAAATATTTATATTCTAGAACAACAAAAATTAACATTTTGACCTTACGCGGACGGACTGTGCCAGGTGTATAAAAATATCGTTCGACGACATAAACGAGGCGGACCTTAGCTTGAAGGTGATTCACCTTTCGCAATATATTTTTGTACAGAAATAACACACCTTTATTATATCATTAAATCAATTTTTGTTTATTTTGATCCGATGACCGAAGCATCAACATACCTATTGGTAACTGGTATAAAATAAAATTGTCTTTGTTTATTTCACTTCTTTCGTTTAATTGAAGAATTGACACAACTCATTGACAGTCACTAACTTTGTAGTTATTAATCAAATTACAAGAATAATATCCCTTCACTGAAGAAACTAAACTAAAAACTTAGTTACAAGGAGTTCATGCTTAGGTTGGGTTAATATTATTGTTTCGAGTTATTTTTAAAAACGGTAAGCACCTAATTATTTTAGGTAAGTAAGTAGATACTTAAGTACCTATGTAAACTTTTTTTTATCTTGCACATATTATACCTGACCTGATATACCTAGGTAGACAATAAGAAAGATTGATATATTAAATTAAACTAATACAAATTATGTAATAAAGATAGGAATGAAACAACTATTAACGGATTTAACTCGAGAATTTTTAATTTATTTTATTTGCTGACGTTTCGGATTCTTTACAGTTAAAATAAATAAAAAATATGCGAGTTAAATCCGTTAATAGTTGTTTCATTCCAATGTGTAATAACCGCGAAGGCATCAGAAATTATTATGTAATAAGGATTTTAATCAAAATATTTTTACATCACGAAGTCGGTAATCGTAGTATAATATAGGTACGATCTAAATTTTAAATTGTATACATTCGTGATAAATAAATACTCGGTAGATGCGTTTCACATGCACAGTTTCTGTAACAATGTCGATTAATATATCTAATCAATGTTACTTTTCGTAGACGCATGCAAGATTCATGAATAAACATTGACAATAAACTAGGGCGCGTTCTTAATTTAATACCACGGTTGTAAACCAACCATTAATATTTTTGAACAATAAAAGTCACATTTTAAATTCTATCTTCACTCATTTATAGCAACCTTATAATATATTATGCATTTTTGTATTGACTATCAGCGATAGACATCGACTGTTTACTGAGGTAAGTTAGTATAAAAATATAATACCTACCTATAGTCAATAGGCCAGCAGTGCTAAAATATATTACTATGTAATTTTGTGTAAGTATAGAAATATGTAAAATTTTGGCAAGTAACAAAAGTACGTGATTTTATATAAAACAGATTAAAACTTTTGAAATTTTATAATTTATGCCGAATTTATTTCATAATCCCAAGTCATGATTACGCGTAGTTTGCCTACTTGCATCCTCCGTTCCGTTTCTGAACTCATCATTTTCGGTACTTCATCGATTTTACAATAACCAACTTCAATAGCTAACCCAGAAAACTTATTAAATAAACGATCTCTATTTTAGTCTGTCTAGACGATCTAGACTATAGTCAATAAAAAAACTAGTTTTTACATTATTTATGTTATTGCATAATGCACTTTGACAGAGCTACACTTTCGACTGAGCAGATAGACTTCTTAAGCAGATATTTACTATCCAAACTGCCAACTAGATCGATATTAGAACATTAATCGAATCTCTTGGGTTATCTTCTTCCCGCAAAACACGTTACTGTACGGTCATTCCAGAGGCATACTCTACATATATATATCTTTATATCGTCTGTTCCCGAATGATTGCCCCCTGTATAGGGACTGCGTCTTACGCCTGGATATGACCTAAATAAATCACATCCATGCACCGTTCGTCAGTTAAAACTCGTCTTTATTACTCATAAAGGTCAGGTTTAAGTCGCGTCACCTTGAAGAACGTGGTAAAGCACGTTTGTGCAATGTACGTGCGGTAGTAGGTACCTATATGACCATTTATTATGTATTACGTAGGTATAATACATTTTTTAAAGGTTCTCACAAACGTGTATCTAATCTATAATTTTCGTAGACACTTTCGAATTTGATAATTACGAGTTCGATTCGACCTTAATAGCTTTAGTGAAGAAAATTAAATAAATGACAATTGTAACCGGTATGTCGTTAATTGTCGTATGACAATGTACTACCTACGTGGTAGGTAATAGTTTCCTTGTTTCATATATAATTATATGTCTATGGAATTTTTATACTTTAAGATTGTAGATTTATATTTATCATATTGTAACTAATCTTAGTCTTAATTTGCCAGTCAATGCTTAGCGATTTGTTACCTATGCTCTGCATGCGAATGAATTTATTAATTTTAATTCAGATCCATAATATATATTAACACTGTATATATGTAATTGATTAATTAGGCACTTAATATCTAATATTAGGTGCCTACTATCTACATCAAAGTTTCGACACATTAAGTCATATGATACGCGTCGCTTGTGAAGTACAGTCAAGGTCAAAATATATTTACACTTTTGAACCATAAGTCGACTAAGTGAAAAAATTACAAAGGTGTGTAAAATCCTTGACTACTATTAGCAGAATATTAGGATACTTGTGAATTTTTATTGTTCCTTTAAGTATAATGTAGAATGTTAATATAGGCAAAAAGACATCGACCTCTCATCTCAAATTTGATGACCTTACGTTTTATATTTGCAAATTAATTATAAGTATTTGTTTATATATTAATTATGCATGGCCACGCGTTTCGACAAAACTGTGACGCACACTGAGACCGAGGTCCAATATATAAATTGAACATAGCATCAAAAGTGGGATTGTAAGATATATAGGTACCTACATTATACATATATTGTATATCTCATACTTCTTACCTAAGTAGGTATTATTTTTAAACAAGACATTTGTTTTTGCCAAAGACCTACACTATGAAAATAATCAAATCATATAGATTTAAAATTCCTTGGTCCCAGTGTGTACCGTCTAGATCCTTGTATTGTTTTAGTCATAATAATATCTAAAGAAATAAAAAATGCTAAGCGTGCTTTTTGTATTATGTTAACCAAGATTTACGTCATATTAACTGCCGTTGAACTTTGTACAAAATAATCCAACCAGTATTTTTTCAGTTTGTGGAATATTCTAGCTTTGCTACGAATTCATATTATTATGTAGGTACTTACCTACCAGTCTTTACTAATTAGGTATACCTACCCGATCATAAGTAATTTTACCACCACCAATGTAATTTAACCACATAGGTACAATTATTATGACCGGAGATACATTTTTCATTATTAAGCAATTAATAATCATTAGTTACCTATGAGTATGTAATGCCAACTTAAATACTAGCAGCTTTATTTGCCTATTCATTAATAACTAAGTTAAACAAACAAAGTTTACCTATTCACCTAAAAAATCTTGATCTCAGAATAATGCAACGCTCTTCAATTAACATACAGGTAATTTGTTGAACAAACTTTTTACCCAATTCTAACCGTACAAAGTGACTTGACCCTTATCGACAAAATTCTATTAGGTTTCGCAATGTTTACCTTTACGACGAATCCTTGAAGCCTGGTTAAATAACAAATGTCGGGTAAAACAAAATTATCTTTTATTTATTTTACATATATGGATATTTTGAAAACTGCTTACCTAGCCTTACGATGCTGGGGTAGGTACCTAAGCACCCAGCATCTTAAGAAAAGATAAAAACTTAGTTAGTTATTAATCAAGTTAGTATTAGAAACTTAAAACCCACTTTTCCGAAATTTTCACTTTATATAATGATATATGTACCTGCAAAGTAAAGTATCTATTACTTGGCAGGTGCATTGTTTCTAAACCTTGCACTTCTCACTTCTAACCTACCCAATTGGTGCATTTTCTCATATACCTATAGACTCTTAAAACGTCGACCTCTCTCTAATATATTTGGAATTAAGGAATTTTTAATTATTATTATACTTATATATTATTATTATTTGATATTTGGAATAAGAGATTAACGGCTGTTGAAACGCTCGCCCTTATAACACTTGTATATATTACTAGCTTCTGCCCGCGACTTAGTCCGCGTAGAACTCCTCCTTTTTTGAAGTCGGTTAAAAAGTAGCCTATGTTCTCGGGCTCCAGACTTTCTTTGTACTAAATTTCATTTCAATCAGTCCAGTAGTTTTAGCGTGAAAGCGTAACAGACAGACAGACAGACAGAGTTACTTTTGCATTTATAATATTAGTTAGGATTATGGTACCTACTGTTTTTCACATAAAAGAAAAATAAATTACACATACTGTTATTCTGTTACTAAATAAGACGTCATTAGTAAATAAAATGAGATTGTGAAATATAATATCAAGTTGCTTGGTATGCTTATTACACACGACAACCTCGACTTATACAGTCGATAGCCATAAAAAGATTTAAATAAAAATAAAACAAAGAAACCTTCTAAGGGCGTGTCGATTCACGGTCAGAATGAAGGGTTCTGTAGTTTACTATAAGTACGTACGTATACGTAGTATACAACGTATTTTTTTTTATTTATGAAATTTCTGTGGATTTAGGATCACATAAGCTTCTTGTCGCGCGAAAAATTCTAGTACCTAAGTATCTGTCACGTTACACTCATCACTAAAGTTCAAAAGTTAGGTAGATATAATATACGTGTTATGTACCCACTGCTCAAGACCAAATGGGGTCTGAAAAATCCTTTACATTCGAGTTTATAGAAATAGGTACTAATCGTTGAGGTTTATCTTATTACAAATTAAATTGTGATTACTTTAACATACCTATAACGCAGCTAAGCAAGTAGGTAGGAAAGTAAATAACTTTTCACAGATTTTTTGCCTGCGACTTTGCCTTCAAAACTAGATACTTGGGTAAAAAATTATTTCATAGCCTTACCCCAAAAACCTCGCCAAATATCAATCATTTCTTACCACGTACTCAATTACGGCATACCTATCTATAATTTAGAGTACCTACGTAGTTTGATTTGTCAGCTAGCCAGTATCTTTATTTATATTAAAAAAAACTGTTTAAGTAAATTGTTACATAAAGTTAGCTTTTTGTACACACGAGTGAGTCTTTACGTATAAAAAAATGCAAATTTTTGTGCAATAAAGTAAAAATAAATTAATTATATTATCTCGATATGCATCGTAAATACGCGTGAAACCATATTAGCACACATAAGTTAAATAAAACTAAAATTAGCATATGATTGTGCAATTAATGTCCATTGGAATATTTTCGCCTCGATAACAGCTGCTGGTGGCAGCTCCTTATGAACGCATTTCGGTAACTCGAACAACCGAAGGCAAACTTGCCTAAAAGCGAACGGTTGCTGACACTCAATGTTATGTAAGAAGAAGTACACGTGTCTAACCGCGTGCTGTGAAACGTAAAAACTGTCGAAAATAAAATTACTTACGTAATTTCATTCATTACAAGCGGACTTTCAATTGGAACCTTTAATCCTTTTATATAGAGTCTGATCCCAGTCACCCCAGACTTACGTAGTTTTAGGAAAGATTTTTGGATCGGTAGCGTAAAATAAGCTTAGAAAGGAATGCAAGCTATTGCTTTTTATTTCGCGAATGGGATAAAAAGTATACTATCCGTCTCCTGGTTTTAATCTACCTCTCCACCAATTTTCAGACAAACTAGTCCAGCCGTTCTTGAGTTTAGTGAAGTGTTTTAAATGAATTTATGCAGAGACTCGAACGGCAACCCGTAGATTTTCGTGCTTTAAGCTTACAAAGTTGCGATTTATACATAGGTAGCTATATTTATTGAGATGTGCAATAATAACGATCATGCGAGATGAAGGCATAATAAAAACTTAGGTAGTTAGCTACTTATGGTCGACGGCACTTTAATGCTAATAGGTATCGAGTAGAATATAATTGATCGAGTAGCTAATAAAGTGTATTGAGATTCTTATTAACTCTAGCTAGCAAATGATATAATTGGATGTACGTGGGTACCCAGGCTAAATGACTAGCGATTCCTAATAACCTACTTTTTGTTTATTTTTTATTACATATTATTATAAGAACAAGAATTCGTTACGTAGGTACTCTGATAATTACAGTTAAGTAAGTATGTTGCAGGATATGTTTCAATTTGCCTCTGTATTACTGTAATTTTAATTCATATACTTACCTAAGTATTAATAAAGCTATTTATATTTAGGTACCGAAATTAAAAATGTAAGTAGGTAAATAATGTTTTAGTTAAAGTTGTACAGGTTTGTGTTTGCACAACTGCCAACAAACACAGGACATAGAAAAAGTTACTTTAATCCCTTATTTTTAAGTCAAAGAAGGTAAACAACCAGTTGTCATAATAGGCGAGGTCAACGACCGAAGGTCGATTCTTCAATGTCTCTCCAGAACGGAATAAATGCATCCGAGTGAGCCCCACCACCAATTATACAAAAAATATCAAAATACTACGTGACGCTACGCCGCAGCTACTATTAAAAATTGTACCTACCTTGACTACGAGTAGGTACCTTTAAACTCTTACGTACGGCGGGTAGGTCGAGGACGACCTGTAGACGAGGGAATAAATAGTTAAATGTATTTTGGACCTTATACACTTTTTATTAAAAACGTCTTAGGATTCAACTTGTTTATTACCGGTGCCAGTTACGTACTTACCTTGCCCCCTAATCGTCAATTACATAACACTATTGTTCTTTTTTTGTTTCAGAAAATGGCACCTAACGCATCCATTCGTGATTTCTACAGAGGCAGGAATATCCTGTTGACCGGGGGAAGCGGTTTTATGGGAAAGGTTCTCATTGAAAAGTTGTTGTATAGTATCCCTGATATTGGAAATATCTATGTGGTGGTGAGACCAAAAAGGGGCAAGACACCGTCTCAACGGCTGGAGACTATGACTCGGTTACCAGTAAGAACTTTAAACCTAATCTTAATATTATTAGAATATTAAAATAGAATGTTCTGTCTAATGATATCGATAGTTTCACATTTAGGTACAAGTATGGAAGTTTTGGTAGGTGTTGAATTGATCTAATTTTTGTTTCCCGGAAAACAAATCCTGTTTGTTTTAATAGAGCCAAATTCAGTTACCTACATTCTGTGGTGGAACCTATTAATAAGGATACTAATATGCCTTTATACTTTAATATCGTGTTATTTTTTCTATGATATTTATTTACCTACTCAATGTTAATTGAAATTCCATCATTAAGTACTGTGCTTTGTAACGCAAGTCTTTACTAACATGTGGTAAACTAGGCCGAAGGAATGTTACACCGTGACTTATAATTGTTTTTTTTTTTTAAATACAATACTGCATAATTTTCTTGCAGTTGTTCGATAGAATTAGAAACAATTGTCCTGCGGCTTTGAAGAAATTACGTGCCGTCCAAGGAGATGTCCTATTTGAGAACCTCGGATTGTCTAACAAAGATATAGAGATGTTTGAGGAAGAGGTATCTGTCGTATTCCATTTCGCTGCTACATTGAAGCTAGAAGCTCCACTAAAGGATAACGTGCTTATGAACACAACAGGAACCATGAGAACCCTAAATATTGCACGAAGGATGAAGAATTTAGCTGTTTTTGTTCATCTTTCGACGGCATTTTGCTATCCGGATTATGAAGTCCTGGAAGAAAAGGTATTTGCATAGGTTTACATAAATCGTAAAGATCGAGTTTCCTGAACATTAAACCTTTGTTTGTTAATGCTTTATTACATTTCAGTTCCACTGTCCTCCAGTGAAGCCTGAAGATGTGACTCGCCTTTGTGAATGGTTGGACGATAAGCAGTTGGAATTGCTTACACCGTCTTTGCTAGGAATGCACCCAAATAGCTACACATACTCCAAGAGACTAGCGGAGGGTATCATTAATGATGCTTACGCAGACATGCCTGTTGTGATCGCTAGACCCAGTATAGGTAGGTACAGACAAGGGGAGAGAAGGCAAGGGATAAGGCATAAGGGGTAGTCAAAGGACCTCCAAAAAGAAAAGAAAGTTTTGTCGAACATAGTGCAGGTTTAGATCATTATTTCGCAAAAGTGACGTGAAGACCCGGGTTGATTAGGTTAAGTCCGTTTTTTGAGAACTATTATAGATTATATATCTATATACTTAAACTAGGTAAAGTAATAAGTAATTGAAATATTCTTTAAATTGTAAGAAAAGCTGGAATATCTTCAACGGAGTGTAGAATCATTTATGTAAGAGGTACGAGTATAGTGTGCTTACCTAATGTTACTTTGATAACGTCAATTCACGAAAGTACAGCAATCAAAATCCACTCCACGTTTTTTGTTGGCATTAAGTATACTTCTAGGCAACCAATAAGACATTTTTGTAGAGCATTTTTATATCTGAGTTGATGTAAGTAAGATAATCAATAAAAATCGATTACTTACCTATTTCCGTTTACCAACGTAATAAATTGCATTAATATATTTTAAGTTGTATTATAATAACCTGAACAAATAAGTATTACTAGTACTTAGGTAGATATATGACAGAATACACGCCTATCTATACTAATAATATAAAGAGGCAAGCTTTGTTTGTTTGGTTGTAATGAATAGGCTATAACTACTGGACCGATTTGAAAAATTATTTCACTGTTAGGAAGCTACACTATTCGTTAGTCAAATTGGCTATATAAAATTTTGAAAAAATAAGGGCTCCGTGCGAAGCCGGGGCGGACCGCTAATATTAAATAATTTGAGTCTTGCTAAAGACTGCAAAAGATGTCAATGTCATTACTCATTAGGTAGATAGGTACTTATCTGAGTCTTAGATGTCTTAGACGCCACTTATACTATATGTTTATGTGTGTCTTCTTTGGTGTGAATTGACTGAAGATAAAAAAATATATTTTATCACTAGATAATATAAAACAAAGTCACTGTCGCGGTCTATCCCGCCCTATATAGGTATGCTTAAATCTTTAAAACGACGCAACGACCGACCGGGGTGGACCGCTACTTTTTCTATGAAACAGGTATTGTTCAGTTGTTCAATACATATTGTTAACGGTTGCAGTATGCCCAAGTATGAACGAGCCAGTGCCTGGTTGGGTAGACAACCTCAACGGCCCTGTCGGCGTGATGATAGCTGCGGGAAAAGGCGTCATTCGCACTATGGTCTGCAACAGTGAGTTGAACGCCGAAGTAATCCCCGTGGACATAGCTATTAATGGCATCATTGCCTTAGCAATGATCGAAGGCACTAAACAAACGAAGTAAGTATTTTTAATTGCTTTAAGTAATAGAGAGACACAAACCAAATTTTGTCACTTAATTTTGAGATTTGCGCTGACACATTTCGAGTTGTGTTGCTGTTCTGAAGCAACTACTTAATCTGTAAGAGTAAATCATGATAATTGATAACAAGGGATGCAGTCCCAACATAATTATTACTTACTATATACTACGTACCTACCAAGAGTGTCTTAGAGTGTAGAAATTTTGCCAGCAGTCCTTTTACTTCTTATTTCTTCATATATTCATATGCTACTCTTTGTCTAATTTTAGATCAGAAATAATTCCAATATACAATTTGAACATCGGACACCAAAAGCCCATGTCGTGGGGAGAAGTCCTCTTGAAATCTAAGGAGTTTGGTAGGAAGTTCCCACTTGCATGGCCGTTGTGGTACCCGAATGGCGATATAACAACCAACGTCACCTTACATGAAATTAAACGTGTATTGTTCCATCTTCTACCGGCATACTTTATCGACTTCATTCTATTGATCCTTGGACAAAAACGATTGTAAGTAGGAACTGTATACCTACATGTATGTACATACTTAATTATTACGTCGCAACATCTACGACTGTTTCTTTAAATTATTTATAACATTTAAGGGTGAATGGAATGTAATGCACTTTCTTTAAAAGTGATCCCAATTGGTAGGTATGCTTCAACACGATAAAATGCTCGCTTTGGTATTGCGCAACGCCTCAACAGCCTATTAATTAATTGAATTGGTTTAGTAGACAATCAGAGTGTTACTAATTGCGAAAATAAGGGGTCGCTTTCAAACCATTATAATCATTACTCAATCAGGGGACAGTACTCGAGTCGAAAGAATAACATAGTGAATCTTGCCCTTGGTTTCGCCTTTTACTAATTGCATATTAAACTCTTCTTTTACAGCATGGTTAGAATACAAGACCGAATTACTCAGGGACTTGAGGTTTTGCAATATTTTACGACACGTCCGTGGTCGTTCCCCTGTCCCAATTTTGATAGTATAGCAACCACTTTGACAAAGGAAGAGCAAATAATGTTTAATACGGACGTGTCTAATGAGGATCCCGGCGAATACATGAAAAAGTGTATCGATGGGGGCCGAGCATTCGTTTTGAAAGAAGACTTTTCAAAAATAGGAATAAACAGAATGTATCACAATTTGTAAGTATTTTACCTATCCGAGAGTTTTGTTACCCTATGCTTAGGACCGTTCAACTTTTACGCCGACCATAGGATATACCTACATAACTTTTTTTGTTCCAGCCTCTTCTTTCTGGATTGTTTCGTCAAGGCTATGTTCTGGCTGCTAGTACTTTCATTCTTGGCGGAGTGGTTCACCCCAATTAAAGAACTCTTCTCATATGGAGGGCCCGCAGTCAAGCACCTGCCTTTCCTAGGTCGCACTGTATTTGACGAGACGAACTAAAGACATCTACCTACCAATAACAATCTATGCCCTTCAAAGCTTCCTATAGGTAGTTGTTTATAGATCAGATCGCCACATGTACGGTACCTGTCTACTTAATATTTGACAATAATAATCATGTAAGAATGTGAGAGAATAATGAGTAGATAGGTTACCAAACAAATAGGAGATTGTAGTTTGTATTTTTGCAACCAATGCTTGGATTTCTTATTCTGGTCAAGACACCTATAGGAATTATTTGAAGTGTATTTATGACTTTATAATACGACGGCAAGAGGTTTATAATTACATAGGTATGTGGGAAATAGGAATACTTTCTTTGAGTGTAGTTCCAAATATCCAAACAGACAAGCTTTGTAGGAAACCCTACAAAGATTACCTATTCTATAATTTCTATGAACTGTAATGACTACCTCGTTAAGTACCTACATCAAGACAAGATTCAAGCAGGTAGGTACTGTTGGAAGTTATATAGATATACTTACTTAAATGGAAATCGGTGAGAAGTGATACTTAAGTATATTATTTTAATAAGTAGATATGTACCTTCCTAGAAGCTATTGAAACAAAGTAAATAATAATATGTAGATCTAAGTACCTAATTTTAGTCGAGTAATTTTGACTCCAATTGTGAAGTAGGTATATTCCGCTTCAACATCAAATGTACATCTTTACGGGGTGTTTTCGGTCAATTTTTCATTGACTTTTATGTTAAAAATATAGCTACTGAAATGTCCCCCTACCTGACTTATCAGTTCTAGAGTATAAGGTGCTATATATTATTTTATAGAGCTGATTGACTTCGAAGGACCATGAACCCAAAAATAACGACTAGGTACTTAAAATAACAGACACTTTCAAAGTTTGTCTGCCATGACTGCGAATAAGCTGTGGTGGAAATCACATTGTTATTTTTAAATATCGATTAAGATTATTTAGGTACTAAGTAACTTTAACATTTAATCTTTTTGTATATGTACCATTGCTTTTACGATGTTACGGTGTTTGATTTTATAAATGTTTTTTGTATGTATAATTTTCGTTTTATTTATTACCTACTAAATTATAATATGCTAAAGATCCGTTCACTGGTCAATTTCGAGGTGTTCGTAGATAAATTCGCCATAAGCGTGTTAAATCCGTTACAATAGTTTCATTCCAATATGTAATAACCGCGAAGGCATCAGAAATTTTTACGATATTATTTCTTATTCCGTAGATCAATTCGCATGCCCGAAAGATGTGTAGGTACAATACAATTATCTGATCTTCAATCTCTATGTTAAATCAAAATTATTTTATTAGGTGGTGATTATTTATAGTTATCAAATAATAAATAAGTATAAAAGCAAAAAATACCTATTTATAAATGGGATCAAGTATCCTCAAATAATAATGTAGAATAACAAAGAGTATGTACCATATAAATAACACAATAAAAAAAAACACCACATAACGATTATATGGACATTTATTTTTTTCTGCGATGCACATAAACATGTAAAAAGAGATAAAAGTAAACGCCCTCGAACTTAATACGTAGATATGTAACTAGACTTAAAGTCTCTTCCTCAAAAAAACATCCAAAAATTTAAACAATATAAAACTTAATAAACATTTCTGAACTGTGTAAAATAAGATAAATAAATATATTACATCAACGCATAAGCATTATTACTGTCTAACATATCTAACAGACATTCTACATACATGAAATCGCATATGCGAAGGTTAAGAGTACATCCTTATCAAATATTTGATAATGCATTTTTTTATTGTGTAGCGTTGATGATGTCGACAAATTCAGGCTTAAGGCTAGCTCCGCCTACAAGGAATCCATCGATATCAGCACAAGCCGCCAGTTCCTTAGCATTAGAAGCGGTCACTGACCCTCCATATTGGATTCTTACGGCACCAGAAACTTCAGCAGAAACATTCGCCGTCAACCAGTTGCGAAGAGACGCATGGACGTCTTGAGCCTAAAAAAAATTGTTATGTAAGAAAATAATATCGTAATAAGTACATTCGAAACTGAAGGACATAAGTCAAGAAAGGAAATATATTTTTTTTACCTAAATGCCAAATTTTTGCATTAACAATTAGATGTTGGAAAAACTAAAAACAATGTGTTACATCATGTCGCGTAGCGTATAGTACCTATTAGGTACTTAACAAAGCTTTAAATTTGATTGTTTAAAGCATTGTTGTCTTGTCAGAAGATTATTCCATTTTCTTCGATTATCTTTGTAGACAATCATTACTCATATTCTGTATGAATTCCATACAGGTACTGCATGCGTCAGCTATTAATAAAAATCGCTATTTTACAACAATATATCACATAGCCAGTGAACACCTTCGTTAAATCATAAAAGCTGAAAATTCATCTAGATATGTGTACCTCTAGTACAGGAAAGAACAATTCCCACTTATGGTACCTGGGTATTGGTCCTTTGGCAGGAAATGGATAGCTAAGGTGTATAAAATATAACCTCACCTGTTGCGGCGATGCGGTCTTTCCAGTGCCAATAGCCCAAACTGGTTCGTAAGCGAGAACAACCTTGTCCCAGTTGTTGCCAATAGCGGGTATGAGGGCCTTTGTCTGCCTGAAGACAACCTCCTCGGTCTTACCGGCCTCCCTCTCCTCCAATGTCTCGCCAATACAAGCGATTACCTTCAAACCAGACTCCAGAGCGTGGGCTACCTGTTATAAAAAAACACATTAGTTGTAACTTAAATCAATAATAATTCAAACAAAAAAATTAAATAAAAAGCTAACTACTTACAACTAAAGTATAAAAAAATTAAGTAGGTATCTTAATACTTTCCGATGCTTTGACGGTTACAACACATTGTAATAAAACAACTGTAACAAATTTTATTATTTAAAAGTTATATTCAAGTTAAGTCAAGTTATTATAAAAATTATATTCAAACAATAAATTTATCGGCAACACGCTTCGTCAACAAAATTGATTTTGCGTAATAATATTTTTGTTTCTGAATACTTGTATATTAGATATCTTAATGTTATGTAATTTAGTTATTTACATTTGATAACAAATGTTGTATTTAGGCTGATAGCGGCAATGATACACCCAAATAAATTTTATTTTCAGTTATTTTTAATGATATATAATAGCAAATGGTATACCTACACCTCTTGAAAATTGTATTGCCAAAGGTGAGCATACATTCAGTTAATACTTTTTTTAATTTTAATGTGTAGTAAACACAAAAGCATCAGAAATGATTATCTAGTAATAGTTTTTAATAGTGAAAAGCACCAAATATTGCCCTATACTGTACAAAAAGAAAACTGAATAGAATACATATACTTTTACTGTAATTTAATTTTCTCTGACATATTGGCCATGATGTTTTACATAGTTCAAATCAATACAAAATATTACCTTTTCAGCAACTAATTCATCTTTTTCTCCAAATATGGTCCTTCTTTCAGAATGCCCCAAGATGACCCAGTCGCAACCGATATCCTTAATCATGGCAGGGGAAATTTCACCTAAAAACATTTCAGATTGATTGGATAATAATATTATACATACCTAATAGATATAACTTGAGTATTTTATTTTATATGCTGACAATTCGAAAGTTTGTAGGTACAGCAAACATGTGATGTTATGATGGCTATTGAACATTATTCTATTCTTACCGGTAAAGGCACCCTTAGCGACTTTCCAGCAATTCTGTGCGGCCACCCCAATAGTATCTGGGATGATACTCTTAACATATGGAAGGTAGATAGCTGGAACTCCAATCACCACCTATGGAAAGAAAATATTGTCTCTTTTTAGACTTCCGGAATGGTCTAGACCATTATTTTAATTTTGCAGAAATGCATTAAAAATGTTAAATTTTGTTAGGTACATACACATGCCCAGTTGCAAAATAACAATAAAATAGGTAAACACAGAATTTCTAACACAGTTTTTCAATATGTAAATGATGAGAGAATCTTATGTTTTAGGGTTTTTAATGTATTGGGATAGTCCCACCTCAACATTACTGTCCAATGGGCCCTTTTTAAGGTTGTTCACAATTTCATTGATTTGATTCTTGTCACCATTCATCTTCCAGTTACCACCAACGACGAATTTGCGACCCATGGTGATCTAAATCTGTAAATGATATATTTTATTAGTAAATATATTAAAAATAACAAGGATACCCAACCGACTACAATTAAGTACAATTTTAAAAAACATAAGTCTTAGGTACTTACCTACTTATATTTTTCAAACTAAAATTCTATTTAGTATTAGTACCTACTACCCACCTACTATGTAGCAAAGGAACCTACTAATTTATCAAAAGTTACGAAATGATTATGAAGAGTTTTTTCTTTTAAAATTAATTTACAAAACACACAAACTAGGGTATATTTTACTTTAGATTATTTGGCCTTATAATACTTACATCTCTAATCTCAGCTACACGAAATTGAAGCCGACACCGGATAAAGTGTTGCACAAAATGTACTCGACAAGATGACCTTTTGTTTTCTATTACGTAGTTTCCTTATTAACGATACTATTTATTCCATCATTGGTTGGATTTCTTCCCAGCAGTATTACTGACCAACCGGATTTGAGAGCGAATATATTTTGACAACGGAAACAAGATTACTCTTCATTGACATTTTTGACCTTTATGACATTGGAAAAAGCGCCGTGCCCGCTGCCGCCGTGCCGTTTCATTCTACGGGACTTATTATTATATGTTACATTGATTTATTTCTGCAGTGAGTAATTGAAATTAAACTCAAAACATCAATATTTTTTTTTATTTATACGTGTTATTATATTTTTTATCACTTTTCACATATATTATTGTATATATTATATTCCATAAAACTAAAATAAGCAACTACTCGGCTGTAAAGTTCATCATACCCTTACCCTGTCAGCTAATAAAAAAAATGTTATGTCACAACAATATAAACGAAATTCTATTCAAAAATCCTTGATAAAACATAAGTCGAAGTCGGAGTACTGTACTTTCAATCTCATAAAATACGTTTAGCGATAAATAATAACTGAAATATTGAATCAGATTTTTGTTTAGAACCATGAGTGACGTCGAGGTGAGTAAGAAGTGTAATATCTACAACAAACAGTTTGAATTGTATCAGTTATTACTATCGAATCATATTTGAGGTGCACTAACGCACGTTATTTACAGGAAGGTGTTCGTCAAGGAATCAAAACTTTACAATGTAACAATACAAACCATAGCGACTCAGTGGGAAAGATAAAGAAGAATCTTTTAGATTACTACCACTCAAGGTAAATGAGTTGTAACAATTACAATTTTATTTTTTCAATTTCATCTTTATCATCATCGTTCAACCGAAATTCCGTCACCGCTGAACATAAATCTCATATTAAGTATAATACTTCAAAGCAAATGGTCCTGCATTGCTCACATACAATGTCCAATTTCAATGTGCTTAGTCTGGATGTTTATTTTTCCTTTTTAGTAATAATGGAAGTATAAAAATGGCTTGCAAGTCTACACAAGTCAGCAGCACGTGGATAATAGATGATCTCACAAGTGATACACCCAGGGAACACTTTTGGCAAGTACTGGCTGAGAAAAGACGGTACGCAATTTTTATTCATTTATCTGCTATATGAAGTTTCACTTCACAATATGATTTGTTAAGGGGTTAATTCTTAACGAGATATGGGCATTTCAAATGATATGAATGATACAATACAGAAATGATTTCAGATTGGCATTAGAAGAAGCATTAGGAGAAAATGAAAAACTGCACAAGATGTATGAATCTTTGACTTCCGAATGTAATCGCTATCAAGATCTTCTAGAAGAAGCCAATAGTTTTGTGGATGTTTTTAAAGTGAGTTTTATTTAGTTGTTTCATTCATTCCTACTATACATTTTATTTTTCAATTCCTGCCTTTGTTTTATAATTTACTACTCACTCGCCACACGGGTGCTATAAAACTTCCTTTTGAATCACTCTATCCATTAAAAAATGCATCAATGTCTGTTGCATAGTTTTAATGATATAAGTATACATACGGATGCAGAGACAGCAACAGCAACTGTTTTATACTATGTAGTGAAGTAAGTAACTGTAATTTGAACCATGTCCTATTTTAGCAAGTGTTGTACCTTAATGGTCAAGACTAAAACTACTAATATTACACTCCATATGAATAGTCACTTAAGGAATTCTGAAACATTGTTTACTCAGAAATATTTTCATAGGAATATATTTTTTGTTTCAGGAACTAGTGCAGGATACCAACAATGATACTGGTATAGACATCGGTGATGTAGATACGTCTACAGAATCTAATCTCTGAAACTAAGACTGATAAATAATTAATTGGGACCAATTAGGGTTCAAAAGTAGACTATAGGTAGTATAGGTATATTCTCACTAAGTCCATTTATTTGTCATCATCATTATATATTTTTAAGCTATCCTCAACCTGTAGCAATCTAAGCATTAATAAGCGGCCGGCCTGGTAACTTTTGATAAATACTAAGTAGGTAAATAAAATAAAGATTCAAATGTGTGAAATTACATTTTAAATTCCCATTGTCCTATAATAATAATATGCCATTGTGTGTGTAAACTTTGAAGAGATTTTTTTGTCTAAGTGTTTTCAATGTCAAATATTAGCATTGTATTTATTTACTTATTATGTGATTGGCTAGTTTTATTGCGATTTATCATAATTATTATGTCATGTGTGTCTTAATTTTAATCATAATGATGTACTTTATTTAAATAAATACTTTTGAAATTATTGTTACCATTTCATTTATCACTAACAAATACTAACAATATTATGTAGATAGAAACCCAAATTTTCCGAAATCAATAATCATCGGTATAATTATGTGTACAGACCTACATAATAATATTTCGGACAAGACCGCTACTTTCTAACTTAAGACGGATGAATTTAACGAGTTATATTAAAACGTTAATTAATGTATTCGGCGCGTAGACCAGGTAAGCGTTTCATTTCAAAAGCACACCTCGGTTATTCGCAGTTCAAGCCAAATTCGCGCGGTTTCTATTAGCAAGTTTCGATCTTGACCAATACCTAACGATTACTTTACTAATAGGAAGTCAATGTGTCCATAAGAATTTTCAAGGTAAGGTCACTTAAAAATCAATGGTACGTTAGGTAGGTACCTACGAGAAATATAAGAGTTAGTTATTTCTCAATGTCTAGTTTTTACCCAAAGACCTAGCTTGAGACTTGAGATTATTAATAAACAACAACATTAAACAAACTATGCACTTAAAGGGTGGGATCAAAGTTGGGTAGGGTGGTGAATGACATTACCCGCTATCATCGTTTTTAGCTTCTACTGATAATAATATTTCATTACACAAAGTAACGGAAACATAGCTGTTGACAGAAACCATCTCACAAGTAATTTAGATTTTAGGCACATATACGTGGGTATGATGTTGTTTCATCGTTTACAATCTGTGGTCTATCTAATCTGTCTGTTTTCATTACAATTGAGTAAGTTGACGTGACGTGTTCACAACTTACGTCGAAGTTTGGGAATTTACAGTTATATAGTGAAATATACAAATTATAAAACGTAACACGAAAATAAATGTTGTTTTGCAGTAGATGGAATAATTAATGCACCATGTCGAGACGTACTTACAGCAGAGGCGTCATGGGTCGCAAGTTTTATTGGAAGGTTAGTGAAAGGCTGATTTTACCGGCTAAAATAAAATTTTGCTCAAAATAAATACTTTACATAAATAATATATACGTTGTGTAGTGTATTGAGTAACGATTAATTTTATTTTCATCAATAACGCATAATATCTATTTTTAGACACACTATCCGACCTGTTGTATGCTTTCATACCAAAGAAAGCACCAGAATTGAAGGCCTTACCAAAAAAATCTACTTATTGATAGGTGTTTTATTGCCATTAACTACATAATGTATAAAAAAAATGATAAGAAGTTGAATCAAACTATAAGAGTTATATGGGTCATTCTAAGTTAAGAGGTACTTTCGATGGCCAGGACAAAAAAGTACCTTTTTTTTAAACTAACTTCATAATAAACTTATTTATTACTTAAAACAAAATGTTTTCTAAATGCTCACTTAAATTTATTACAGAAATGTACATAGTTTAGTCACAATAAATTCTAATATAAGGAAAAAGTCTCTTCCCTGGGCTGTCCCTTACCCGAATTTATTTGTAAACTAATTATTATGTATGTATTAAAATTCAATAATTACTCTATCACCGTTAATACCATACAGAACAATAACTTAGTAACAATGTCTTATAAGTCAAATTACTTGTATTCCAATTTTTCATAAATAATATGAACTCTAAAATTTGTCCTCCGTGTTTCGTGTCTCCTCCCCTGGCTTTTTGTTTTCGGTCAAAAATCAGTTATTTTTTTGCTAGACTGTGGAAGTTGTGACCTTGAGTACATAGGTTTTAATGTGAAGGTAGCAGCAAGCAGCGCATAAGCCAACTGCGTAGCTATTTTAACAGCCATTTTTGTTTCGCCGCTCGCTGAGTGTGGAAGTGTCGAGTGAATGCAGTCTTTCCTCTGGTAAGTTTTATTTTGCTATTATTTGTTAAACTATTAATGTAACCTTAAATATTAGCTATGAATAGTGCATAATTTGTTATGCTTGGTTGTGAATTGCGTACGAGAAACACTTTTACGGATATATTAAAAATCAATCGAAAATGTATCTCCCCTGGCATATTTCCCCTGGCTCTTTTGATACTTAATGTCCAGGGGAGATACATTTGTATGCGTTGTCATAAATACTTCTGCATTTTTCGCTGAACCTTTACTAAGCATTATATACATATCTTAGCTTTACAATTTAATGTCTTTTTACAGAAAAAATGGCACCTAGAAAAAAAATGATGCGCGAAGAACGTACGTATGTTTTGTACGTAGCGCTTAAAAAAAAAGGAACTTTCTATAAACAAAGACTGCTAAGAAATGAAAAGTCTGATTATAAATAATTTATAATTAATATAAAAATAAAAAAATAAAGTTGATTTTTAAAAATAATCTCTTTTTTCATATGTCTATGTCTCTTCCCTGTCCATAAAGTATCCTCCCCTGGCATCCTGTCTCTACCCTGTACCGAGTATTTCCCCTGGTCACTTATAAAATGAGATAAAACCAACAAATTGACTGGCCACTTTGTAAACATTTTCAAATTAAAGGTTTCTATAAAAAAAATGAATACTAATGTAAAAATATTAAAAAAATTGCCATGCCATCATTTCATACAACACATTACCTCTTAACTTAGAATGACCCATATGGATAAACTTTTGTTTCCTTACTTTTTTTTGGGTATAGTTGAATGAAAGTTGTATAAAATATCACTAAGGACAATATAATTTTTTCAGATCAGTATATTTATGCTGCTTTTATTAGTTCACATATCAATACAGGCAAAAAAGCAAAAGACATCTGTACTTACTGGTATTGATGATTTTAAAGAGTACAAGAAATTGCTTAGGACAAAAACAAATGTTCTGATTTTGTTTGTAAACCTGCCGAAGTCATCTCAGAGTATAACAGATGTATTCAAAGAAGCCGCTGACAATGTGAAAGGACAAGCTACATTAGTTATCATAGACTGTAGTGTCAGGTAATTGTTATTAATAATAGTAATCAAAATAAAAGCCAAAAAAAAAACTAGACCCCCTGAGTGACACTCATCAATTTAAATCCCACTCTGTATTGATTTTTTATAAACTTGTCTTAATCATTGGAACGAAGCAACTATAGGCAGATTTAACTCACTTATTTTATTTTATCAGCTGACATTTCGAAACCTTTACAAATTCCATAATTGTAGCATCATTGTTTTAATCTATTTATTAACATGTTAAAACCTTTAACATCAATAAGATTTTCAGTTGGTAGAAAATAATATAACATGTTTATTTATTGCAAAAAAGAAATGAAAACAAGTTTGATCATAGACAAAGTACTTAACACAACCACAGTAACATTTAGATTATTCAATATCTATGGAATTTAAATGGTCAAAACCAGAAGGCCTAGATTGAAATGACTACATTTTGCTGATAATAAACCATTGATTAACACTCTTTGTCTCATATTTTTTTTAAACTATTCTACAATGAAACTAGTCCAAACACTTTTAAATAGGTGCTTCTGTCTTTAATAAGGATGGAAACTGGCACCTAGATATTTAATATAGTAATTTATAATGTGATGTGTTTTTAGTGAAGGGAAGAAACTGTGCAAAAAATTGAAGATAACACCGGACAAACCATATGTTATCAAACATTACAAAGATGGTGATTATCACAAAGATTATGACCGTGGTGAAACCGTGAGCGCCATGACAAACTTCCTCCGAGACCCAACGGGAGACCTGCCTTGGGAAGAAGATCCTTCAGCAACTGATATTATCCACCTACAAGATATAGAAGTAAGTAATAATAAATTTTATATATACATATTAATAAGAATTATTTTATTTTGAGCAACTATTTTTTTTTAAATAAGTACATAAGAAATAACTTAAAGACTTGTTTTAGAAATATCTCTCCCCCCCCCAGTTGTTTTTTTTCATTTATATATTTAGATGGTATATAAAATTATTATAAAAACTTATTTTGTGTCATATACCCAATTAAATAATTTTTAATTCAATTTTATAATGAATGATGCTTTGGCTACAATTAAAAGTAATACAATTTAAGTATCATATTATGTATAAGTTTTCTATTAGATATCTTAATTTAGAGATGTTATCGAATTTATGCGATTACTATTTCAACATAAATCATAATATAAGTCTTGTATGTTTTTACGCAACAGGTGCGCGTCTGTTATTGCCTATCATTAGTTACTAGGTGGATAGCGCAAGTTTTCTAAATCCCTACTAATATTATAAATGCGAAAGTAACTCTGTCTGTTACGCTTTCACGCTGAAACTACTGGACCGATTTAAATGAAATTTAGTACAAAGAAAGTCTGGAGTCTGAGAAAGGACATAGGCTACTTTTTAACCGACTGCAAAAAAGGAGGAGTTCCACACGGACGTAATCGCGGGCAGAAGCTAGTATACATATATATTATGTACGTATGTAAAATATCGTTGCCGGGCATCTACCCACGCAGCTTTATTCCAAATTTGGCGACTGTTATGCAATATCCGCGCAATACGTCCAAATAAACGTGGCAACATAAATCAATATGCAACTGCGTCATTGCAACAGGTTAGAGGGAGATAGTCGAATAATCCTTTGACGTCTCTTATGCACCCCGGATATGTTTTTCGGGTACCTGTTGAATTTAATATTATGATGGTTGTATAAACTGTTGATTGTATGGATTCGTTCATGTATTGTTGATAACGCTCAGCTGACACATTATCGCGTTAAACATTATAATATTTTATACTATCCCTACTAATATTATAAATGCGAAAGTAACTCTGTCTGTCTGTTACGCTTTCACGCTAAAACTACTGTACCGATTTAAATGAAATTTGGTACAAAGAAAGTTTGGAGCTTGAGAAAGAATATAGGCTACTTTTTAACCGACAGCGAAAAAGGAGGAGTTCCACGTGGACGAAGTCACGGGCAGAAGCTAGTGATTTATAAAAATTAGTAAATATATTTCATAATAGTTGATAATTGTGCCGAATTAAATACCTATTTTAATTTATTTTTTTACGATTATAATGGTCCAAGATCCCAGGGCCGCCAGACCTAATTTATTTTTTCACGAAATATACAACACAGCACCTAATTAATATCTATGGATTGGCTGTCTACTCAAAATAGCACACAATTTAAGTAGCATTAGGTACTGTATGGTATGGTTTTACTCTAAAGGAAGAAGAAGTAGGTATTTCTACAGAAATATTTGAAAATATTTTTAAAATGCCTTATAATCGTTAAAGCTTTGAAAGCGAATTTAATTATTTAAATGTCTATTATAGTGGTTATTCAAATGTAAACATAATGCGATTGTAAATTAAGTACTAATTGGAATAATTCAATACGGAGTTGTGCATTGCGAATATAATTTTGGAATTGTTGATTTGCCGCCACGAGCAGAGCGAACTTGCGTCTGCGGGACTAATCAATTTGCGCGCTATTGTTCCTCGTAATTGTGTATTTCATGCTCGCTTTGCGAACGCCAGCGAAGTTTGAAATGTTGATATTAAAGGGCTTCATATTAGTTATTACTTGTTGGTATATTATAACTAGTACCTACTTAGTTAATGTTAAGTAATGGAGTATATTATGACTGCTAACGTGATTCTTATATGATGTTGTATAAAATGTTATTTTAATTTATTATTAAGGAACCTATTTGCTATAAGTAATAAACATGGCTGCTTAGGCGCTGGAGATTAAACAAACCATGTTAATAAAAGTAACATTTTTAGTTTTAGCGCATTTAACAAACCGTAATTAGTTTGTGTGTATTTATATGGACTTTGCGTTTTTTCGATTTCAGGCTTTGTCGAAATTTTTGAAAAAAGGTGCTGCAGTATACAAGAAGTTATTAATCATGTTCTATGCACCTTGGTGCGGTTATTGCAAGACCATGAAACCGGAATACGTGCAAGCCGCGGCAGACTTAAAGGTATGAATATGATCCGTTTTGTAGGTACATCGCCATATGTGTTGATAAAAAAAACACGGTTGCTTAACGTCAACTAGAGATAGCAGTGAACTTGTTAACTTTACCGGGCCGGGGTCGTAGGCATTGATATCGGGACAGGGAAGGGCATTCTATTAATGGTTATTCTTTCTATTATTAGTTACTCTTTTTTTATTTTCTAATAGTAGTGTACGATTTTGGATCGCTCACAAAAAGCTTTCAACTTATCAATGGTACGTCGCCGGCGTCTCGGTACGAATATATAAAATGAGTCAATTAGAAGCCGATCCGGGATGTGATAACATTAATATCAATATTTCTATAAATTGTCGATATCGCCGAGCTCATGCTCATTCATACACCCAACTTATTTAAATGAGGCCGAGTTCAAAATAGATAAAAAAATATGTACTTAATATTTACTACGATGTATCAATCGAAATTCGATCGATTCTTTCGGTTGAATATCATTAGCTTTTCATTATAATTATATTTTACCAAAACAAGAGTAGAAAAAATCGAGACCCCCCAGTGTCATTTTTTCTACTAATTATTTATTAATAATCTGTAATAGGTACTTAATATTTTTTTTTATGGACCAACTTGGCTTGGAATACTCCTAGTCTCTAGTACTTAGGCTGAATTAGGTACTATATTTATATTTTTGTTTCAGGGTGAAGCTTACTTAGCAGCTATTGATGTGGCGAAGCCAGGGAATTCAAAAGTAAGACAGTTATATAATATAACTGGCTTTCCAACATTACTTTATTACGAGTAAGTATGATAAGAGAATAGAGATATAGCAGCATGTGTGTGAGATAAAGATAACGAGAGAGAGAGAGAAGGAGGGAGGCGATAATTGTGAATTAGTTACTATTTTATTTCTTGTAATAATGCAGTATATTTACAGATTATAACCGAATTACGTATTAAAACACTGATCTATTTTGGAATATATTGCATTGTATTAAAGCATGATTATCTCAACAGGAAAGGGCAGTTCCGTTTTACGTACAACGGCGATAATAAAAGACAAGCGATAGTTGATTTTATGCGGGATCCCATTTCTCAGCCACAAAAAAAGAAAGAAGTAGTTGATGAGAGCTGGTCCGAAGACACCGATGTTGTACACTTGACATGTAAGTGTTGTGTGAATCATAATTCATCATCATCATCATCAGCCCGTCGCAGTCCACTGCTGGACATAGGCCTCTCCAATTTCACGCCACTTTGCTCTATTTTGGGCTGCTTGCATCCAGCTCCTGCCAGCCATCTTATGCAAATCGTCACTCCACCTTGCCTGAGGACGTCCTACACTACGCTTGCCGAGACGCGGTCTCCACTCTAGAACACGTTTACTCCAACGGTTATCGGTTCTTCGGCTAATATGGCCAGCCCACTGCCACTTTAGCTTGCTAATCCGGTGGGCTATGTCGATGACTCTGGTTCTCTGCCGAATCACCTCATTTTTGATTCGATCCCGCAGAGAAACGCCGAGCATAGCCCTTTCCATAGCCCGCTGAGCGACTTTTAATTTGTGAACCAGCCGTACCGTCAGTGTCCACGTTTCGGCTCCGTATGTCATGACGGGTAGGACGCACTGATTGAAGACTTTCGTTTTAAGGCACTGTGGGAGTGACGATATGAAGACTTGACGTAGCTTCCCAAACGACGAATCATAATTACATATTATTATATACATAATAGAAATAAAATATTAAAAAAACGTTAATTACATCTTTTTGCTCTTGATCATAAAAGATAATTCATTTATAATAATCAACATTTTTAGCCTTATATGTGCTCTAAATTTTTTGAACACTTCACGTCGTTTTTAGCATAAGAATTTTTACTTTTTCTTTATTAACTAACTAGAATTTATGCTCCAAAAATAACACGATTGGCTATGATGTCGATTAGGTGTAGCCTCATAGAGATATAAGACTAGAGTAGGTGAGCCATAGGACTGTCTATAAGTGGAAGCGTATCACGGTAAAGAGAGACAGAAACTCTAAATAGAGGCACTGTCGCTATGTTGCTATGGTACCGTTGACGTCGCAATCAAATTTCTCACTTATGTTTATTGTCGATATTATTAAAAATAAAATATGAAAAACAAAGATGGTAATTGCGTGCATTTTGTGCAAAAAGGAATCGACTTTCCTGAACGAAGGTCGTAGCTTTCACAAGTAAGTGGATAAAAAGCTAGTAGTATAATATAAAATAAAATATCTTTTTTGACATAAGTTTGCGGAAGGGTCAGTACAATACTGGAGGCGAATCGTTTACTGCGCATGCGTCATCAGACAAGGACGCGACCACTATTCCAATGCTCTTCCTCTTTCTACCATTATAACGCGTTTCTGGCTGGCTCACCTACTCTAGTCTTATATCTCTATGTGTAGCCTGCTTTCTTAGAGAATTTATAATCCTGCTTTAATAGGGATTGTGTACATATCCGTTACTGGCACAAATAAGACTTTTCTGTGATTAAGTGTCACTTGTCAAATTTACTGCATTTATTTATGAGTGTATCGTTATTAAATGGTGCTAGCGCAATGTAAAAATAGTTATGTTCTTTACTCGATTATTGGGTCTAATGCTACGCCAAGGTTACGTTGCAATTAATTTTATTTAGAAATACCAGTTTACACTACAGTGTGCTTCATAATTACATACGCATTGTATAGATTTGTTTACTTACGCCACAAGTTGTATGCTATTATTTATGCTTTGACTTACCTACTCTTACTATTTATTTTATATTTTTTTATGCAGCTGAAAATTTTAACAACGAGTTGGCAAAAGCGGAGCACGCGTTGGTAGTGTTTTACGCACCTTGGTGTGGTCATTGCAAACGTATCAAGCCAGAGTTTGAAAAGGCAGCAACCCAGATAAAAGATGAAAAGGTATGTACGAAACTTAATACCGATTTTACCTTGACTTACCCGTAATTATTAATGAATGCAAAACGCTGTCTTTCATATGATACTAGCGATCTCGGCACACGTTGTTCTACACGGCAACGCGGATGCGCTCAAAAAATACTAGTCTATTTGTATTTCGCTAGCTTAATACAAATTTCAGCAAAATGAGTCCAACCTTAAGTTAAATTGTGTACCTAACTAACCCGACTTTGTGCAATGTTGAACCGCCACATCATGTTTGGGTTTTTATTGTCAATGGCTACATGCTTCTACTTAAATAGTTTTCATCCAGTATTGTTTATCGAAACCGTAAATTATTTTTTCTTCTAAACTACAATACAGTGACGTAATTATGAAACTCTTGGTTCTTAACATATTTTGATATTAATATTTGACAAAGATTTCTGTCTCTAATTACGACATTTTTATTACATGCTTTACCTACAAATGTAAAAAAAATACTCTTTTTTTTCAGATTAATGGTATTTTGGCAGCTGTCGATGCGACTAAACAGCCGGAGTTGGCTTCCCAATTCGGTGTAAAAGGATACCCGACGCTCAAGTATTTCCACAAGGGAGAGTACAAGTTCGACGCCGGTCATGCCAGGCAAGAGGATCAGATAGTGAACTTTATAAAGGTATCTTATCTTATCTTTTACTAGCGGTCCCGGAAAGCTGGGCTACATTAAACAATCGTTCCATAATCCATAATATATAGATTGTGTTTGCATGATTGTCCATAGAGAATTGCCCAGCTTTTTTTAATCATTTTTATCGTAAACTTCATAGTCAAATAATAACCTGCCTTTGCGGTTATTACACGTTGAAATGCATCAATGCTAATGGATTTATCCCGCGTATTTTATTTTATTTTACGGCCTATTGGTCTAGTGGTCAGAGCCCCTGACTACTAAACCGGAGGATGCGGGTTCGATTCCTGCTAGCCGTAGATGTCAGTGCACCGGCATCTGTACCTGATTCATGGATGTCTTATAGTTATGCATATAATTTATATTATTAGTACTAGAGCTTAGTTTTTGACTAGATTAAATTACGTGAATTTTCCAAAGATATTATTATTATTATTCTTTACAGTTTCCATATACGTAGCACAACTGAGCTGACGATAGTCTAATGCATTTATTTTGTATTATATAGGATCCTCAAGAGCCGCCGCCCCCGCCGGCGCCGGAGCGTCCGTGGTCGGAGGAAGAGACGGCCGTGCGCCATCTTGATGGGTCCACCTTCCGCACCGCCTTGCGCAAGATCAAACACGCTCTCGTCATGTTCTACGCACCATGTTAGTATACCAATCATAATATATCTATACTAATGTAATAAAAAGGAAAGGTTTGTTTGTTTGGATTGAAGATGCTCCAAAGCAACGGGTCCGATTTGAAAAATTCTTTCACTGTTGAGAAGCTACGTTCACCCTGAGTGGCTATAGAATATTTAAAAAAAAAATGGGGTCCGTGCGAAGCCGGGGCGAACTGCTAGTATCATGTAAAGGCCCTATTACACAATATCGTTCAATGTGTACTCGGTATAATATAAAATGAGAATTCATTTCATATTGAAGACCACTTTTAAACCATCACGATATTAAAGTATTCGATTAGAATTGTCACTGTTAAAATTTATCTATGACATTAAGGTAAATATTAAATATTAAACCGACATTTAATTAAAACGACAAGCTTGGTGGTTGGCGCAACATTATATATTTTACTTCTTATGAACACATTCAGTGGGTTTAAGTTTTCAATGATGATAAAAAAATGTCGACTATTACTTATTATTCTAGTATATATGCAGTTATTATTAATAAACAATATGCTAACGGACAGCTTAATATTTTTCTAATTGTCTTTGACTAACAATACAGACACACGACCTATCTCATTTTTCATTCAGTTATTAAAAATTAAACAAAACCGTTTATACATGATCTAATATTACTATTTGTTCTCTAACAGGGTGTGGCCACTGCAAGAGTACTAAGCCGGAGTTTGTGAATGCCGCGGAGAATTTCGCCGACGAACTAATGGTTGCATTTGGCGCCGTCGATTGCACTCAAGCGCAGGATTTGTGCGCGACATACGATGTCCGAGGATATCCAACCATAAAGTATTTTAGTTACTTCGATAAACAGACCCACGATTACACTGGAGGCAGAAAGGTAACTAAGGACGAAAATATATTGAATTTGTAGGATGTTAAATGTAAAACACAATGCTATTGGAATTTTTATATGCACTTATGCATGTTTATTAAATTGTATCATTTATTACAATTGTTTGAGTTATCGCACTTTTAGTTAAATAGAGGTAAATCAAAATACAGCCTTACTCCATTGGAGAATGTAACTGTGACGACATACAGTTGAAATTTGCGTGCTGGAACACATTCAGTTAAGTTACTATTCTACTAAAACAGCGATGTACTTGTACACAGGCGGCGGACTTCATTCAGTACATACACAGCCAGATGGATCGACACGTGACGTCACAGAAGGCGGCAAGGACCACGCAGGAGGCGGGCTTCGGAGGGAGCGTTGAACTCGCGTTCGATGACACCTTTGACGGAATCATCGCGTCGAGTACGCCCACTTTCGTCATGTTTTACGCCTCCTGTAAGTAATA
Organism: Polylopha cassiicola; assembly: GCA_038024825.1. Taxonomy (NCBI): domain Eukaryota; kingdom Metazoa; phylum Arthropoda; class Insecta; order Lepidoptera; family Tortricidae; genus Polylopha; species Polylopha cassiicola. The sequence goes on along the minus strand of CP149045.1, from coordinate 16,815,435 downwards.
CCTCTCAAATACAAGTTATACGGTAACAGTGTTGATAGATGTTCAAGTTTTACGTGAGCGTTATTACAATTAATTATGATGATTGCTAAATATAGATGTCGCTAGTCTCAGGTAAGGTTTAGCTGTCGTTCCATCGAGAGACAAGTTACTTGCCTGGTTTTCGGTTTTAAGAAAACATAACGGATTATTTTAAGTTACATTTTTACTTAGTGTAAAATACCGACATTATAATAGCCTGCCTGTACTCCGTGTATTTCCAACCATATGAAAGGATTCGTTTATTTTATTCAGGGTGTAGTCACTGTACTGAAGTGAAACCCGCCTTCAGTCGCGTGGCAACAGCGATGAAGACTGAAAACGGCTCCGTCCGTGTTATAGCAATCGACGCAGCCGAGAATCCCAAAGTTGCCGATTTCGCTGGAATACAAACACTCCCCACCTTCAAAATATATGCGAACGGGAAACACGTCGCCGATTACGAAGGAGACCGCACGGAGGCCGACATGCTCAGTTTCCTGAAGAAGCACCGTAAGGTTAATGATGAACTTTGATTTTTGCGAGCGCTCGTTAGCCTGTCTATGCAATGCGTGTTGCAATACCACTTCGAAGAGAACATATACTTTTATCTCCTGATAGTGTTTAATTTAGCTCACATATTTGGAAACTAACGGGAATCGATAACAATAATTATGATATTGATAAGCATTTAAAGTGCATTTTATTCTTGTATTAGCTATATTGTTCAGGTAAATTATTCACTTTTACATGGTCTTCTACAATATTTATCAGAGTAAATTAGCTCGTATATTTTAGTATGAGTAGTACCTAGTAGTATTTATTTTCAAGTGAAGTGAGTGAATGTATCTATATTCTATATACCTTTGTTATATTATGATCTCTGTAGCCGAAATGTGGGCCGTCGCGTGTCAAAAATTTACTATTTGCGCGTCGTGTAGAATGAGGTCCAGCTAACAACAATGACATGGTAACATCACTGAGAGACAAGCTGGCCTTTGATTGGTGGAAAATGAGAGATGGACCTTATTCTAAACGAAACACAACTAGCGGATATTTGATACGCTACAGGAACATTACAATTAGTGTAGATATTCCCAATATACAGGGTCGATATTATTCATCCATTAGTCTGTTTATTAAATTATTTTTTTGGTTTATATCTTGTGTATTTGAAATATTATAATTGTATCGTATTTTATTTGAATCATGTTAACATATTTTTTTATTGTTAATATTAGTAGTACAATTATCATGACTGAGTATTGTATATGGGACCCTTCACGATATAAGTATTTTTTATTATATAATTGCTGTTGCGAAGTTTTACACTAACTTATATTGTTTTAATTTTCCAGTGAAAAGAACAGAACAGATCGAAAGTTATTTGAAAATAACATTATCGATGTTATATGGATGTATCTATCAATCAGCAGTTTGAATGACCCGATATTTTTATGATATGTTTTACTCTGCCTGTTTTCTAAGATCTATGCTCTTAGTATAATGTCATGTTTACTAAAATATCTCCTTTATGTATATAAATAACATTCCAGAACAGTATACATTTACATTATCTAGATATTAGAGGGTGATTGTACCTTGTTCCAAATATTGAAATTGAGCTACGCCAAGAATTACGTTTTGATGCAAGGATGCTGTGCTCGTAGATGTTATCAAAATTAATAGAGATTTAATCATATTGTAGTTTCTTCAATCAATATTTAGGGCAAGGTACCGACGGCGGTTGAAACGCCTGCGGAATCACCCTAAAACAAAATACTTGTCAATAGAATTAATTATATGTGTTTATGTCTATATTCAAATTTGAAACGAGAACAATACTGTAAAAGTACAATTAAAAAGAAAAATATCTCAATGTTGTGACAGGAATTTAGTATATTAGAAATAATTAAACGTTTAAACTTTATTGACAATACCGCTAGCTTGTTTATTATTAATTGCATATTATGAATAGAGTGTAACTGATACAGTTTGCCTGATTTGCATTTATTTATTTTAACGGGCTTCCAATGTCGTACTTACTACTTAACTGAAAATAGCTATTAACACTACTTTTTGTTGCATTTATTACTAGACTTAAAAAAGCCATTTAATGGCGGATTTATAATAGATCTAGAATAATACTTAGTCGCCTTTCAGATTTCTATTATGTCTAATGAATTCTCAAAATTTTGCCAACGAAAACTTTTTAAAAGTTAACTATTATGATCTTGTATGCTTATTGTGCATTAAGTGACTCCGATGTGTCAAATTCTAACCGATGATCTGATATTTTTTTTAGTGGAGGTATTCAATGTTTAGCGTACATTAAATGTTATGATGTTCCTTGGTGTCATGTCACGAACAAAATGATTCTAAATTAATGATAAATAAACGTAACCAACTAAAAAAATAATGTAACAATTTATTTAATTCCTTTACACCATACTATCACAGTAGAATTACATACACTGGTCCAACGCTCTTGAAGTTTAATATTTCGAAATCACGTGACTAGACGATAATAGTAAGGGTTGTCCGCAATCAAATCTTTGTATATAGTTCGGGCAGTTGCCTATTCCGTTCCTCGGGCGACTGTATGTAACTCGATTTTTTGTAAGTACCTACACAACTATACATCACTATGTTTGGTACCTACAATACGAAGTATCATATTCAGTAGAAATGTATGGAATACCAGCAAGATCGGTATACAAGGGATTATAGTAATGAGCATAACATAGATAGGAAGTTACTATTCCGATCAGTGACCCAACTATAATGTCACTCCAATGGTGGTGGTTGTCATAGTACCTGCTTGTGGCGATCACGGTTGCAGGCAACAGAGGTACTAGACACCACACTATTCGCACTGATCGCGTTTGTGTTGAAAGCACCTTGAACTTCCCGCAAACCCATAAACTCAAAAAGCCTAAAGAGCAAAATGCGAAACTGCTGTGTCCACTCGGAAAAGACTTTCGTCCCTCGATAATGTCTCTATAATTTCCAGTACACTGCATTCCTTCTATAAATTTTCCATCAGGAAAGCAACGGTCGAAAAAATCTGGACGGGGACGCCCGACTGTCAACTTGAGGAGTTCCGTGATCAAAGCCGTGATCGATAGAGCTAATGTCCATGCTAGTATAGCTTGGGTCGAGTCTACGTAGTTTTTCGTTAGTGCCCAGGGTAATAGCATGATTATAAGTGGCACTAAAATAATCAGACTTATGACGACCCAGACTGGCACTAAAGATTGGCGTCGAGGACGTTTGTAGTCACATAAGAGTTGCGATTCTGTGATATGTTGGTTGTGAGGGCGAACGGTAAAGACTAGAAAACATACTATTACCGTTAACGCCGCTCTTAATATGATTTCTACTAGTAAGTTGTAAATAAATCTGTTATTTTGTTCTTCTGTCCACATAACTTGAGTTCCGCTGGATTAGTCATTTTTCTCGCCAATCTTTCTCATTTTTCGTGGTTCTGTTATTTGTTATTTATTCGAGTTTATTTTGTCATATTAGAAATTGAAAATGAACCGATAAGTTCACGGAATAACACTGTCAGGCTTAATTGACAGTTGGTAATTATTTTTAACTTGCATGAAGTTTATTGTTTGATCTAAAGCTTATGGTTACTTTTTTTCTTAATAGGTAATTCAAAAAGTTTGCGGCTTAAGCGTTTTGGATATGAAGATTGATTAAGATATTACTATCTTAACACCACAAACATAACAAGATATATTTAATGCATAGATAACAACCACGATTTCGAACAAGTTGGTGTCCATACATTAGTACGACCACCAGTAACACGAATAAGAACTCTATTCAGCACACTACCTAGAAATATCTTTCAATAGTATCGCAATTTTCATCTAATTTGTTATACGTGCTTTTTGGAACAAAAACGCAGTCTCGTGAACGTGAAAGCTCAAAGTCACTTACCTAAAATTTTAGGGTTTGCTTGGAGTTTATCTGTCTCATTACATCATACTTACACGATATGGTCCGCAGCAGGAGCAAGTAACATAACCTTGAGTATTGTTAAATGTACGTTGCACATAATTTTTAAAGTCCACCCGTGTATGCTCGAAGAATGACCCACCGTGTGCCAGTAGATACAGCTTGGTTAGCCTCCAATAAGGTCGAGCGATAAGGGACTGTCGACGTACTTAAATATCTTATAGGAAGATTTCCCCTGCAGTGGACGTCTGTCAGATATTACGCTGATGATGACCCAGAATACAACCTCTGCATTTCTTCCATTCACTTTGTCTGAACATGTCTCAAGTTATGTCACGTAATATTAAATTGATTAAATGACATGTTGATAGCCTACTGCAAAATGCAGTAGGTATCGATTAAGTAATCGTAATAACTTCAAACAGGTTTATTAATTAATTATCAAGCAATGATAGTCATGCGCTTATAAGAGCGTTCAAACGGGAATCTATGCGAAGTATAGGAAATGTAGGTAACTACTCTCTTAACAATTATTACCAACTTACTACTCCGAGAAATGTGTAATTACAAGAAACTTTTTTGTTAGGTACTTACAGAGTTTACGCAATGAACAATAAATAATTAAGACGGACAATGCCTGTATAAATAGTGCATGTACTACGTAAGACGATTTCGTCTACGATGTATGCAGATCCAAAACTGTTACATACATTTCTTAATCGTAAGGTAATAGATAGGTATCTGGTCAGTGATAAGGTTCATTTTCCATCGGCAACGCACAAACGTATTTGTTTTGTTTCACACTACTCGAGTTGATAGCTGAAATACGAATGTATCTCTACCAAATAACAAAGTTCAAAGATTACATAAAATAATGACCTACAAAGATCTATATCGATATAATCCGACGAAAGTAGTGTAAGATTTTTTGTACAATGAATGAACGACTTCGTTAAATTTAAATGTGCCTCATGTTCCTATTGTTATTCAGTTAGTGTTTTTTTTAATTCTAAGATTAAGCATTAATGAATAGGCACTAAGTACCTACCTTATATTAAGTTGATAAATTATTCATCAAAACATTCGTCTCACATAAATGGTTACTAATTAATACCATGGCACGTACTCCAGTTGGCAACATACGTAAAAGGTATAAAGGTATGTAGGTATCTACGAGTACTTACCTAACACGTTCCCTACGTTAGATCACAGACTACAAGGAATTTTATTGGAATGCCAGAAATATTTAAAACGCGTCCTTAGGAATATATCGCTTTAAAACGGTCTCCATACAACTTTCAACAATATCTTTATTTTGCTTATTAAGAAAATGTAGAATGCATCAGATTTAATAAGTATAAGTATAGGTACGTGTTAATTATGCCTAGCCTCAAAAAATAAGTTCACAGTACCCAACGGCCAGTTTAAAAGTACATATAGGTAATTATAATCTCAATTCTCGAAACTTTTAACTCACGGAAGTTTTTATAGGTACGTATCTATCCAAGTACCTATTTCTCTCAAACTTACAATAGACTATAAAGTTCTAAAAGGTCAGCTTAAAAGTATATTCACACAGTAAGTAATTCCTAGTTCATTGAGTTGGAAACTCATTACAAGTTGATGTTGTGGGGGCAGCCGTCTTGAGCTTATTGCCGATTGACGTGATCTATTTAGCGGTTTAGCACTTTTTTCCATGCGTCGTTTTTCACGGCGCTAGAATGGCACACACTTGTCTAGCAGGTTGTCAAAGCTAAAGCCGTGTTTACCGGCATTTCCTTATTTCCTGGCTCGAAACAAGTGCACTGCCCCGAGACTTTCTATTCACATCTGCGCGTCAACTGCACATTTTATGTAGGTACCTATGTAGGTATCATAAAAAACCTCACATCGTCTGATGACATTGTTATTATGAAACTGATGCGACTTTGATCTTTTTTTGGCGCTTACGTGTAGGAAGCTTGTTATTTGTCCATTTTGCTCTTTTTGCTGCTACTGTTCAGAAACGTAAATGTTCGAGTACTTACGAGTATCTAGTACTAACAGTTTATGAGTAAGACAGGTTATTTTATTATATATATATATATATACATCGTTTCCCTCAAAAAATACCTGAATACACTACCTACCGTCAATTATAATTTTATTAGGAAAAAATATGAGCAGTTTCTACCTACATGTGCGTATTCGGTGGCACATCGGCACATTGTCAGCCTAGTAACATATTTCACTCGTGTCATTATGAGTGGTTTCTGATCTAGGTATGTCGACATAACGTAAAATGTAACTCAGGTACATATGGACCTATTATCGTAAAGTAGCTACCGCAATTTTCTTAAGAGTGCCCTTTACTTACCTCTTGCGAAATTAAATTATAATCACATTACGAGACAACACGCACCAACACGAAAATGGTTAATGGCAGTAAAAGCGCCACAAAATTTGTATAATTCGTTAAATTATACCTGTTAGTTTTAAGTAATTGTTACGTTTAATTTTAATTACTGATTATAACAGTAATTGCATATATGTAGTTACAATGTTTGTATATAACATGCAGATTTGAACAAGAGTTACCTGACTGTATAGTTCGACTCGTTCAGCAATTAAGATAGTCAACAAGATAAAGATATTTTTACGTTGACCAAATTTAACAAGATCATAATATATATACTTACCGATATGTATTAATCTAGGTATTATAATAGAAGGAATTCTTTATATAGCCTCATACCCGTAAGTTATGACTCTTTTAATATTTTTCGGCACCACATATAAGTAGGTACTTAAGTAATTTAGTATTTTAACACGACGGCTAATGGTTAAGGTGCGTTGTTTTTATTATTAGGTGATAAGTATTTTATTGTAGGCACAATGGTAAAAAGGGTACTTAAAGAGGTCAGTAAAGTTGCGCGGGAATGGGCACTGGCCCTGTATTGCACAACAAGCGAAACACTCGGAAATTTCCTATCAAAAATAAAAGTGAACGTATTCACGTAATCGTCGTAAGCTCATATAATTATTGCTGTAAACAACACAGCGCGAAATCACCCTTGATGCTTCGCCGTTATGGGCGTCCTTACCCATCGTAACAAGTTGCAGTAAGAGTGAAAATCGCATGTGCACATGTAGCTCGGGTCAAGTACCTCGATTGTGACTCTTTTTGCCACTTAATGTCAGTTCAATGACAATGAACCGTTTCAAGTTCCTAGGTTAGATTTTGCTAAGAGCCTTAGAAAATTGTCGGTGCTTTAAAAAATGGTCAATAAATACCGCCATTCATGTTCTAACGAATAGAGTAGTTTAGTGTTAATTTAAAAACAGTAACAAAAGAATTCGTACTCTTAAAATAATAGTACCTAACTGAGACATGTTACGTATTCAGACGAAGAAGGCTACAAGTCTAATTAAAGTGTCGTCACACAAGTGGGTTTTGCTGCTTTATGATATTCGAGCGATTGTCGTTTCCTTCGTTACATCAGTGTTATGCACCTGTTTATGTCCTACTTTTTGGATTTACGTGATAAAAATTAAGACGAGTTGTATGCTTATGCAAAATCGCTGCACACAAAGTTTTTTAAGTGGTCACTTAATAGTGAACATCATTGCTTGCATTTTCGTATTTAAAATTATCCTTATAATGGCCATTTTTGTTGTCTAAGCATAGGTACTTACTACATTTAACGCTTTTTCGGTTTAAGCTGTTAACATTTTGAGACTAAACTTTTGCGTTTGATTTTGTGACTTACCTACTTAAAAGTTGTTTTTTTTTTAATATGTGACATTACTCTTATATAGGAAACTAGCTGTCCGCCCCGGCTTCGCATGGATCCGTTTTTTTATAGCCTATGTCACTCGGGAATAGTGTAGCTTCTTAACAGTTAAAGAATTTTTCAAATCGGCCCAGTCGTTTTGGAGCCTATTCAATCCAAACAAACCTTTATAATATTAGTATAATTATAGTTACATCCCTACTAATATTATACATGCGTAAGTTACTCCGTCTATCAGTTACTTCTTCACGTTTTGCGGTCCTTGGGAAGTAAAATAGTTTTTATAACCTAAATAATCCAAGTCTATTAACTAGTAGGGGAGAGGGGGGCTAGAATTAACAGGGGTAAGTATTAACAAGTCTATAACTACTAAATTAAACGACGATACGGTAAGACGTTTAGGTCATAAGTTCGGGTGACGTCGGCGAACAAGTCGCGACAAGTCGGTTGCCAGCCGGCTTCCGCGTTGTGCAGTTGTCGTACGGTGGTGCAAAAATACAAGTGAGCGAACATTTTTAAGTCTCGAATATTTTGATTAATGTTTTAATTATTTGATTCTGTGATTGCAGATTTTTATATAATGAATAGTTATTTAGTTGTTAATTAAATTCCCGTGTTATTTTATTAAATATACCTATAGTTTTTTTTAAATAATTAGTTTTATTCAAAAAGGTCCTCGGGGGCTAGTTTTAACAAAAGAAACGGGGTAAGTATTAACCCATCTAATATTTGCCCCCGCGAAAGGTGTCACGGTACAAGAGTAAAAGAAGTACATGATTTAGCGGTGCAAGAAGTATTGAAATCTAATAGAAAATATTACCTACTAAATTTTAAATGAAAAAGCCTTTTCTAAGACTGATTACTTAGTAACCTGAAGTAGGTAAGAATTTATGTTATTTGAGAGTTTTTATTGCTTTTTTTATAAAAAAAAATTGTCAAAATATAAATAAATTATCATTTTAATATTGTTTTGTTTTTTACTTATATGGTAAAATGAAATCCTACCAAGTTTACTAGCGTTAAAACTTACCCCGTCGCTGTTAATACTTGCCCCCGAAACGGGGCAAGTTTTAACCACTGACTTTTTTTATACAAATACGTCTCCCTTCGAATCCAAGTAATTTAGATGAACTTTTAGCTTAGTATATGCAAGTCATATAAATTTCCGTTACTCGGGTATAAAAATAATAACATAAAGTTTTCAAATTGAGAAGCTAAATGACAATATTTAAAATCTGTTAGTACTAGCCCCCCTCTCCCCTACCTATGCAATTAGATAACAGGACAGGAGTAATCACATAACTCTAATGCTGATTGTGAAGTATGCTTGGGTCACCGGGTCATGAAGCTGAGAATTATCCGGCGTAATACACATTACACGTGCATTTACTTCGTAGATTGCGATGCTTGACCGCTTTTTTCATTGAATAGCTTGTAGGCCTTATAATGATGGTTACGTGAACTATCGTATTTTTCTAGTTGATACTACATTTACGTGTTTAAGAGAGATGTGGATTGCATAGGTGTTTGTGTTCTGACTTCTGTACCTATGGTTGAAACATCGGAAACTTTACAGCAGTAATTCCCGTTACTATTAGTAGGGATAATATATAGGACAATTCAGATATTTAAGGTCATATCCTCCGCGGCTATCTTGATCTTAGATGCACAATATAAGTAAGTAAATTTAACTTTCTTGGGGGCCAACATCGCTTTTACAATTCCAATCGCATCTTGGTAGTCATTATGAAATATAGTCCAAACTCATCGATTCAAATTTTAGGGATCTGTACTTTCTGTTGCCGCTATAATAATAAACACTACTCTGTTTCGTTTAAAAACAAATATATAAAGCCCCGTTTACACTATGTTGATTAAGCGAGTTCATATTTTTTACGCGAGATTTTCGGGGGGAGTACGCCCATGCGTAGTCATATAAACTATAACGATAATTGTAACACGTTTTCTTGTAAGTAGCAAACACTAGGAATACTAAATGAATAGCTACTCGTTTGAGATATGACAATTAGCAAACTACTGGACATACTTATGTAATGGGTAGGTATGACATAAGCAACACGTTACTTTCATGTATTCCAATTCAATGTAAAATACTTCTCGTAGTCTTACTCATAAGTAAGTAGGTATAAGTACTTACATGCATATCCCTTGTTAAGTAGTAATAAGTAATGAGGTATTCTATATATCTAGGTACTACCTATATCTCGTAGTACCTATTATTTTTTTTGTTTTGTTAACGACATGGCAATTGTAATCTAATAATTATATTTTAATACCAATCATTACTTGTAATTGATATTTAAACAGCTTATATTAGATCGATCTGTATTTTAATAGTACATTACGCACCTAGGCCAGTAAAATAAAAAATGTCTCTGATCACGTGCAATTGTCGTCCGAGGCGAAGCCGAGGTTGACAAAAATGTGATCTGAGCCTTTTTTATTTTACTGGCCGAGGTCAGTATACTATTTTTCTGTTCGACGAAACCAGAAAGCGGCAATTTAATTTAGCGTAGCGGCCAGAAAGTTGGCGCTTTTTGGCCGGAAGACAGAAAAAATAATTTCCCAGAATAAAAACACCATAAATAATATCGACTATGGTACCTACAACTATTATCTAATTCTATGTTTGAAAGTGTGCCTAAATTTATTTATACGTTAGTTTTATTTGAAACGAAAAGTAATTTTGCTTAATTCACATTGTTGCATATTGTAACTGTTAGGTACAAATGTGATGATTAATATTTAGAGCGGAAAAGATGCAGTTTTAATGTAAATCTTGATGCAGTATGGTTACGTCTAGTACCAAGGAGTCAAGGAAAATTTTATTGGACCTGATAAACGTAATAAACTTATTTTATTTTAAAAACGTGCCTTGCCAATTTAATTATTATTTTCAAAAAAAAAATATCTAAGTTTAGTTCTGATAATTAAAAACAGAAATAAAAATAAATTGGCAACTAGTTATCAAGTGACATCGTTATACCTGAAGGAAGTTACAGATTAGGTAACTACTTACTCAGGTTAGTTTTCCGTAATCATTAATCACGAATTTAATTTTTAATTAGGTATACATGCACAGTTAAATTTTTAGAATCATTGTAGACTAACTTGTGCTACAACTTTACCTTTCTTTCTTTTCTCTTAAATTAATAGTACCTAATGATGAATTTTATTGGAATGAAATGGCTTATGGAATGGCGATTATGGAATCTGTAAAGTGTCCAAAATGTCAGCCAATAAAATAAAATACGCGAGTTAAATCCGTTTAAAGTTGTATCATTTACCATTCAAGTAATTTTGATCATTAAAATCACCAGTCATCTTTTTCATTGTGGAATTCCCATAATCGGCTTTAGACCATGGAATGGGTAGGTATCTCAATGTCAATCAATGCTATGGGGAGCTGTAAAGTTTGCGGAACTTCAGCAAATAAAACAAAATACGCTAGAAAAATCCATTATGACATGGTTGTTTAATTTCAATGTATAATAACCGCGAAGGCATCAGAAATTATGTTGAAATTTATGTTAAAGGCAAGATAGGAAGCTTAGTTTTCCCTTCTTTAGTGTGTTATTATTTTCTCGCTGTACGCACGTTGCTTACCTATAACTGCCGTCATGCAGAAAATTGTTGTTTCTGCCATTTTTTTTGGAAATCTACTAGGTCTCTACTAGACTACTAGGTAAAATGTCCGATCAATAACAAAAAAAACCTAACCTAACTCGTTCAACTATTAAACCGATTTCTGTACGACCTGTTACAGAATATTCAAAAAAGCTTATCTTTTTTCTATCGCACTTAAGTGATTGAAGAATTAATTTTACGTTGTTATACCTTCGCTGAAATGGGCCCTTAATCATGTAACCTATGTGTTAGTAATACGTAGGTACCATCCACTTTCGCAAAACTCGTCTGATGCATGTGTTTTACTCCGTGCAGTTCAATAGCTGTGTTTAAAGATTGAGCAATCTGTTAATTCTAGTCGAACTGGTTTATGTAAAGTATACCTGTATACCTACTCGTTCCAAACGCGATAGACTGATTAAGGGTAGTTTTACTGACTTCAAAAAAGGAGGAAGTAGGTTCTATTCTGTTCTACTTAAATTAATATGTTCTTTAACAAACATGCAAATTAATGATATCGCCGGCTGGCTGATAATTTTAGGTCGATTTGATGATTCTTGTTGCATTAAAAATTTCTGAACCCTTTGCGGTTATTACACATTGGAATTAAACAACCATGTTATTTATAATGGATTTTTCTAGCGTATTTTTTATTTGCGGAAGTTCCGCAAGCTTTACAGCTCCCCATAGCATTGATCGACATTGAGATACCTACCCATTCCAAGGTCTAAAGCCGATTATGGGAATTCCACAATGAAAAAGATGAATGGTGATTTTAATGATCAAAATTAGTTGAATCGTATTAGAAAAATATAAGTCTTGATCATATTTCAGAATAGTGGGAAGGTAGGTATATAAAAATAATTATAATTAAGTACTTAATTAAAATAAACTTTATATACCCATCTACGTAACTCACAGAACGTAAGTAGGTTAATTTTAATATAAATTTATTATTCTTGTACTTACTACCTACTTAGCTATGTATATTTATTCCATCTTGACGTTTTACTTCCTATTCAGCCGACTGCATAGATGCTTCGTCTCACTGCAGTATTTATTGATCATAATTTCTTGTCAGTAGGATATAACTAATCAATCAACCGTTCAGTCGATGATTTACAAGCAAGAATTGCGGAAATTTTATCACTTATTTATCCGTTAATATTTTATGGTGTTTAAATTTTGTTTATGTCAAAGTGTATATGTTTTGTATACTATATTTAACACCTTATATTACCTACGTAGGTCCATTAATAAATTAAATCAATATAATGTGTCTAGAATATTCAATTACGATTTTACTGCTCCTATTATCCGATTGCTAAGTCAATAATAACATATTCGCTCAAAACGGATTTGCCCTAAGGCCCATGTCTATAACGGTCAGGATACAAATAACGGTCGTATACCTACCTACCTACCTACCTATTGACGAGCTGAGAAAAGTGCAGCTGGTACAATAGTACCAGCTATATATATAACTAGCTATAGTAGGTACCTATAGGTACCTACTATACCTAGGTTCGGCCTGAAAATTAAAGTGCTTTAACATATAGGCTTTTTTTTTATTGTTAAGGATTTATCAAAACTTTTCCTTCTTTTAAATTACTTTCATTAAAACCAGTATTTCAAATGAATATACTGTTTCTAAAATATAGTTAAGTACAACGAAGATGCAAGTGACCTTACAATTATAAGCCATTTCTGGTTTCACACACTTAATTATGATCAAGACGTCATTGTGTGCATATGACGCACTTTTCTCTTAATCTAAAATCTCAGCTGTTTTTTATAAACTTTCAAAATTCCATGGTACGATATATGCATACGTACTTGTATATCAATTTGTTGATAACACGGTAGTTAGTAAAAGAATATTCGTCGATGATACTAACTAGATCGTGAATTATCGAGTTAAGTAATAAAAACAACATCCATAAGAGCTGACTGGTCAATAGTATACTCAGTCAAATTTGTTTAATTACCCGAATTTACATTATCAATAAGTTTTTTGAGCGCACGGAGTAGGGTTGGTGAACATTCACTGTAATATAAAAGCGGCTTGCGGTCGCTGTTAATATTACTAGAGATCTTACATTCATCAGACACAGTTTGTGGCAATTCTGAGGAGGGGGTGATCTAGCAATCTTTCCATTCGATCCTCCACGCACCATGGCGTTCCGCCTTGGCGTGAGTATTAAAAAAACAACACTAGTTTTACTCCTTGAAGCGAATTTTCTAACTTTTCGACCTATATTCATATTGTAATCCTTGTTAACACCTGAACTTGACATCTCCAATACTTATTATTTAGTTTACTCATTTAACTTTGACTTGTGCCGTTTGGGATTTATAGTTAAGTAAATACATATGGAGATGAAAAATTGGAGCTTCTAAACTCATCAGAGGCTTAAATTAAAGCTTCGCGTTGTGCAATGAAAGTGAAACGTGAAACGTTAACATTATACATACTTAACTACATGCCAATAAGTCTGAATTAAGATGCAGAATTTGTTTGCTCTGTCACTTAATACGAGTACCTCAGTTTTAGAAGTTAATTTTAACATCGTTGTTGGATTTATTTTATTTATTACATAAATTTTGTAACATTATCGTTTCATTCACGTTTTTATAACTCCTGCAGCGTACAACTTTGACTTTCGATTTTTTGCACACACATGACATAAAAGAGACATAACACTACCTAGTTATTTAACGAGACACTTTATTTTTTTTTCTGTTATTATTTCAGCTATGCGGCTTTCTACTGGCTAGCTTTGGCGTATGCTTCGCGACTTTCGGAAATGAACAGTTAGTATTTTTCCTCATGTTCTCACATCTGCAAATTTCTCTATCAACAGTAACATGTCTATTGTTTTGTGTTTCTTAACACGGAGTGGTTCTCGCGTTTAAATATCGATTAGTAGCTTCACGGTTCCTAGATGACTGTCACACAACCACAAAAACTACAGTGGATGTGGCAATTTGGTTGCGATTTCTATTAGCGATTCTCACGCGTCTCTACACTGCGGTTAATGGTGAAAATCATCCTATTGTGTGTAAACGATTTATTATTAACCTTTTACTTGTGATTTCATTTAAGTATAAGTACAGTAAATTTCCATTGAGCGGTGTCACGTTTTATCTGTTTGATGCATTGCGATCTTCTTCTTAATTGAGTTCTTATATATTCGTATATACTAACTTATCTAAGCGAGCTTATATAAAGTCTAAGCAATCTTTTAATTAATATTTTATCTTATGTTTGCAGTGTCCACATTCGCATCCATATACCTGAACCTCACCACTCTTCAAAGGAAGTAAAAGAAATAATTGTCCATGAGCACCACGATGACCACGGTCACGGGGGAGGCGGCGGTGGCTACGGAGGCGGTGGTGGTCACGGAGGCGGACACGGAGGTGGTCATGGAGGTGGCCACGGTGGCGGACATGGAGACAGTTTCATCGAACACTTGCACGGAGGCTTCATTGATCACCTGAAAGGACACGGTGGAGGCGGAGGCTACGGGGGAGGCGGCGGCCACGGTGGCGGCCATGGTGGCGGCTTCGGTGGTGGCCATGGAGTCGAGTTGAGTGGTGGATTCGGCGGCGGCCATGGAAGCCATGACTTTGGCGGCGGTCATGGCGGTTTCGATTTTGGAGGCGGTCATGACTTTGGTGGCGGTCACGGCGGTGGTTCCAGTGGTGGACACGATTTCGGTGGATCATTCGGCGGAGGTGGCCATAGTTTCGGCGGTGGTCACGGAGACTCATACAGTAGCGGAGGTCATGGAGGCGGTCATGGAAGCAGCTTCGGCGGTGGTCACGATCACGGTAGCAGCGGTGGTTTCGACTTCGGCGGTGGCCATGGAGGAGGACTAGGCGGAGGACACGATCATGGAGGTGGTCATGACATCGGTGGAGGATATGGCGGTGGACATGATGACCACCACGGAGGCGGAGGTGGCCACGGAGGCGGAATATCTCTAGGAGGTCATGACAGCTACAGCAGTGGTGGTCATAGTTCTGGTGGACACGGCTCGATTAGTCTTGGCAGTTTCGGAGGACACGGAGGTCATGATAGCTACAGTGCCGGAGGCGGAGGGGGTCATGACAGCTACAGTGCTGGAGGTGGAGGGGGTCACGATAGCTATTCAGGATTGAGCAGTTACGATACTTACAGCAGTGGGGGTCACGGAGGTGACAGTTACAGCGTAGGCGGTGGACATGACTCGGGTAGCCACGGTGGAGATAGTTATAGCGTTGGCTTCGGTGGCGGTAGTGGCCACGGTGGCGGTCACGGAGGTGGTCATGGAGGTGGCCATGGAGGTGGCCATGGAGGGTTCAGTATATCCGACTTTGGCAGTGGTGGCGGCCACGGCAGCCACGGAGGGCACGGAGGCCACGGTGGTGATAGCTATACTAGCGCTATTAGTGCAGGCCACGGCGGCGGGCCTTATCACAAAAAATAAGTGATCGTAGAGATTAAATAAGTCCAACTAAGTCATATAGTCCACGGGTCTTGTTAGTACCCACAATCAGTGCAAATGTATTTGTTATTGTAAATAGCTATTAGGTTAAGTTATTGTTGTTGTCATATAGTAAACATATTTAAATTGTTGATGATTGTTTTATTGCAACGACATTGTAAGGTACAATCGTGGAAGTTGAAGGTACATAGTTAGGTAATACTATTAGATAACTGAAGTATATGTAGGTACCTATTCCATTAATTACCTTCATATAAAATACATGGTTCATATGAGTAATTTAATGGAATAAAACTATTATGGCCACTAATTGAAGCTGCTTTCGCGTTACTCGGACAGTGAAAACGGTATATTGAAGGTACTTTACATATATTTATTTGAGGAAAATGATAGTAAAAGTACACTAGACTTGCAGCGCGTGACTATCGTTATTGAGAGATCTCGATACGAAAGATTAAGAATTGTGCAGAAGTGACCATTAAGTTAAAACTTTTTCAATTGCTTTATGTTATATATTTTTTATAATTTCTTCGATAACGCAAATATTACACAAAAATTAACGGTGAAAGAATTTATCTTGACATAAATTTCGCTACTGTAGATATTTTCTTATATTTAATATTTATTGCGTGAGATTTTTATTTTACTCCATTAAAATTAAGTTTGGTTGTAAGTATACTATAATTTTTTTTGTAATATCCACAACCAAATCTCTTACTACTATTATGGGAACTGTAAGTTTTCGAAACGTTAATGCGCGTTAAGTAACTTATGTCTGTTTTATTCAAATATAACTTTCCAAAACGAATAAAGCAAATAAATTTTCTTCTCGTCCTGATGAAATTCAAATTACAAAACGGGACAAAAAGCTCTCTTCGATCTTATTTTTGGGCCATCTCGTAAGCCCAGACGATATCTATACTAATATTATAAAGCTGAAGAGTTTGTTTGTTTGTTTGTTTGTTTGTTTGAACGCGCTAATCTCAGGAACTACTGATTCGAATTCAAATATTATTTTTTTGTTGGATAGACCATTTATCGATGAAGGCTATATAACATCACGCTGCGACCAATAGGAGCGAAGAAACAGTGAAAATGTGTACAAAACGGGGGAAATATGAAGCCTTATGAAGAAGTGACAGAAGACTTTGACAGATCTTTGACGAAACAATCGGACGAGCAGGACGACGTCTGCCGGGGCCGCTAGTGTTATTATATTAATACTATAATGCTCGATGTTATATTTGTCAAAAATATTTACACAAAAAATAATAAAACAGTAGACTAGTGGATAATAATAATAATAGTTTTATTGTGCCGTGATAAAATCATATAAAACCTACACAGTGACTAAAACAATCACTTGCATATATCGCACACCTAGATCTAAACTGAGCTAACTCAAAAACTTGAAGATTTGAGTTATGCACACCATCGGATTCCTTACACCAAAACCCATATACCACTAAAACAGATTTAAACTAACTTTGCTAGCTTCATTATAAAAAGCATAAATCTATACAGAACACTCATGCGTGCAATATGGACATATTAATCAGTTTTTCGCCTCTCCTGAAAAAGTAACTTTTTCGAGTTAGTTCCCTTTAGATCTAGGTGTGCGATATACGATCGGAACTCGTATCGCCCAGATTTCGCTTCTAGACTATTCTATGTATTATGTAAGTGTTGCGCAGGCGTCGACCGCCCTTCACTTACGAGCTTCCGCAAAGCTCGGACGAGTCGCACCGTCTACCAAGCTTTGTTATGACTGTTATAAAACAAGTGAACGCTTGTGGGATAATTAAACGTTTGCTATGAATTGTCTAATTATCATTTTACCGAGTATTTAAGTACCAACGGAAATGATAAAATCTTCTTATATATAAAAATGAATCGCAAAATGTGTTGGTAAGCGCAGAACTCGACAACGCCTGGACCAAATTGGCCAATTTCTAACTAAAGTTACCCAATTTGAATTTCGAACGGGCAGGATGACGTCTGCCGGGACCGCTAGTCTGTTAATAAAAACAATTAAAAGTGATGACAGCGATCCCAAACTAAAAAAATATAATTTACTAAATATTCCAAATATGTTACTTATAACATTGTTATGACTTGTTTACGAAATTGTTACTTTTAATAGTTTTAAGTAATATTGTTATGACTTTGTCCGAAAGTCGTGTTCAGATTACAATCTCGAAAATTTCATTTGACCTAGAAATAACTGCTATTGCCAATAAACAGGTAATCTATGATACCATCTTTAATATGTAGATACATTCAGTTGTGTTATAGTAATAAAAATCTGCGTGCTAGTCATAACAATGCAGCATATTTTTATTCTATTTAAATTCTGAGAATGTGAGATGTAGAGAGGATTTACCTACCAACTACACTCTTTAGAACTGTTTATAGTTGATTGTGTAAATTCTGATAAGAAGATATAACTTACAAACAGTTAAATAGATGTAAGTTAACCTACATCGTCTTAATTTTGTAGCTCATGTTACGTTATATAAAATAGTAAACTTTGTAAAGCAACATCAAATACATCGTAATGGTAAAATTACTTAAATATATTATGTTCCCACCACATTGATCGCTACAATATATTTATAGCTCAATGTGCGACGTAATGTGTGGACGCAGGATGTTGAACAAAGACACGTGACTATCAGTAAGAGACCAGCAAAGCGCCTTAATAATATTAATACTCGAATGTACTCGTTGCCGTAAAAAAATTTAAGGCGTTTATTTAATTACTGTCTTTCGCTGTTACCCTAAAAATGTGTATTCAATACTTTGTGACTATCCCGTACCTCGATTTAAATCAACAAATTTTAGTTACTTAGCATCATAGGTCGCCTCGAAGTTATTAGATAACTTTCTACTGCTACTCGTGGGTACTTACCTCAAGTTTTGTGATTGCCTGTGTTTAAACTGTAGTAAGTACAAGAAACACAACGTAAAATTTTGCTCTCGTTGGAGTACATGATTAGAGAATATGTGTTTTCTAATGGTCGCTTATTAAGGTATTGTAGAGAGACGTTGGTAGGTTTTCGCGAACCTTAGAACCTGTCACTGTTAAATAAACTATAATACTTTACTGTCTAGTGCTTGTTCACGAAGACAAATAAAATTACTCAAATTATTTTTTAAGTATTATAATTTAAGACTTCTCTACTTTAAATTACAACTTCGACTAAAGATTCGTAAAAATGCATGAATGCCTTTTTCGTTACCCTCTATTTACATGTAACTAATAATCAGGTCAGATTATTACAGCTTTAAACATATAAATAATAATGTTCACAAATTAACGTAGCAACAGATTTTGTGTAGCTCACTCGCGGCATTCACTGTGTAACAAACGTAGACTAAGATCACGAATATCGCAATAACTTACGAATAGCACTTATAAAAGTTCAGGATTGTTCATATTTTATCACCATATTTGAGTTTCCCTCGCGCTGTGGGGGAATCAGTCGCACCTTCATATGTGTATCGGTGTCCGAGATGTCTAAGTGCATGTGGCAGTCCAGTCCTGTCGGAGCTGGTCGTCGACTTGAAGTCCTTAAGCGTGTATCTTTCGTTAGGCTCCACAATGCTATCTGCGATGCTCATAGGTTTATTCCTCTCCTTACGGCGTTTGTGCAGCTTGCTGTCGGAGTTGTACTCAGAAGGAGGTATCGTGGCCGCATCTGAGCTTTGTATTTTAAAGTACCGTGGAGCAGAAATCGTTGTTGTAGCAACAGACGATGCATACGGTGTGGTTGATGGAGTAGGAGGTTCAGCGTATTGGAAATTATCGTTTGAGGCTTCTGGCACTGACATAGGATCACCATGAAGAGCCTTGATAGCCATTGCCGAGTAATATTGATACGCCGGCGAAGTCTCTCTTATGGTAAATGTAGTGGGGGTTGCCGTTGACCTGATATCATCAAATCCCTCGATATTTTCTGCGGATGTAGGTGAATCATCATCGAGCAAATCGCCGGCTCCGCTAGGATCTTCCAAATGATCTACGACTGTCTGATGTTCTTGTCTTCCAAAACTGATGTTTTGGGTCGATATCGACTTCTTTTTGCCCTTTTTGGGCTCATCGTTCTTGTTATCTGATGGGTGTACATTGGATGATGAAGCGTACGTATCATATTCAAAGTTGTTTGGATAATTACCTTTAAAATTTACAAACGGATCTTTAAAATTCGTGAACCCTGTCTGTGCAGGTGCGGATCCCGCAAAAGCCTTTGGTTGGTAGTCGTGAACTACTGTTGAAGATAGGGAGAATGGAGCTGGAACACTGGCTTGCTGTAGTCGGAAATCAGATAACTGTTTCCCACTGCCAAAATATGAGGGTGTGGGGGTTACATAGCGGCTTTTTAGTTTCGATTTGTCTTTGTATCTGTATGTTGACTGGGGTTTGTACTCATCGTAGCTGAATTCAGCGGATGACGATTCGTAATCAGGAGTCGGTACTGTAGGCTTCGGTACTTTTTTCGGTCTGCTATTTGGTGAAAATATACTTTCATAATACGAGAAATCGCTAGACGCCGCTGGCTTAGTAGTCTTGGGGTACTTTGACGCATATCTGATCTTTTGACGCTTGGCTGCTCCCCCACTTATTCGTAAGCCCTGACTGTTATATGAAACTTTAGGAGGCGAACTTAAACTGTCTTTAGTTATATCAATATCCGATGAAATTTCACCGTGATCGTGGAATATATGATCATGGGTGACGTCACGGGGATTATATGCAGCATATTCTAAATGTGATGGAGTTCCCATCGATCCGACAGCTGCCAATCCTGGATATGAACCGGGAGGAATCGCCAGTAATGACTGAGAATTTTTGATTGGAATCAGTGGATGAGCGGCGGTAAGTGCAGACATGCTCCCAACGTGGTCTACCCCAACTACGCCGGTAAGTTTTGGTCCATCATCAAATACGACTTTGTGAATGTGCTCTTCGCTGTACGTGTGAATGTGTTCGGTATCGCCGTCGATTATTTTTTCAACTCGTTGAGGTTTCTTTATCTTTCTAATAGTTCCGGATCCTTGTAAGTCCGAATAGAATTGTTCGTGAAAAGTCGACACTGGGTGCTCTTCTTCAGGTTGAGGTCTGCCACGAATTACTACCCTTTTAGGTTTCACTTTTCGAATAACTTTTTTTCGGGGTATTTCGTTTACTTTCAATATTTTAACTCTCTTCGGAGGATAATTTGATGATGCAGCACCGGTAGCCGCTGGAGAGGAAAAGGCAGTGGGTACGTATTCATGATCGGCAGGCTCTGGGGGTGGAGCGAGGTCGTACTCCTGTTCGTCCCAATCGGAGTGATTGGGTCCATAGTAGCCGCGTGCGCGATATAAAGGCAACAGCTTGGAGGCCGCTGGTGAAACTCCGGGTCGATTTTGAGGCTCTTCGTACAGTTCCACGGAGTTAAGGGGTACGATGCTGGCTACGGCTGGCAATGCGACGTTTGTCGGTACAGCCACCGCCCCTTCAGCGTTTGGTAGAAATGCGGGTGCATACTGTGATTGTGCGGGATGGTTCGTAATATAAATCTTCTTATGATGGTGTATGTGCTTTACTTTTTGTGGTAGATGTATGCGGATCTTTTTCCTGTAACAAAACAAATTTAGTGTCGGTATATTGTTGCAAGTGATTGCATGCATGCTAGGTGCTCGCGTTTAGTCTAATGTTGTTCCGCTTAGTGTCAATGGCACGCGCGTGATGCGGCAGTGGCTTTCCCCTTTACGTCCTCGCGATGTCGCCACTGCCTCGGCCAGCGGTCATCACACTTGATGTATAACACATATTTTCAAATGACAGTAAGTGACTATCAATTTTTGCTACCCATATTTATAATGCGTAATGTTCCCCGAGAATGACTCGCACTTTCCATTGACCAGGCGCTCATTACACGACTGGTTGGTTGATTCAGTTCAAGCAATTAGCGCTTAGCGGAGAAACATAACAATTTCAAGTCGCAATCGCCGGCACATTGACATTGACAGTTTGAACGCATAGCTAGGACAAATTACGATTTATAGTACTTTCGCATTCCCTGCAAGGTAATTAGAAGAAATATACATTCTCCGAATTGTTAAGAAACTGTCGGTTTTTTTGTTATTCGTTATGACAGAATGATTACCTACGTTATCGTAATTACGAATTAACAAAGTAACGTTTTAAATAAATATAATGATATTTTTTTTAATAAACCGACAATTGAATATATATAATAAAGAAATCGCACAGCGAGACTACTTCACATAGGTAATTTATATTACAAAATATCTGAAAAGTTATTCCGATCTTTGATAATCGAGTGACTTACCTATGTAAAGTGACAATTTAAATAATTAGTGAACACATAATATTTGTTCGTTGTTTCGGGGTACTTTCTTAATCGACTTTTGGACAATGTACAAAACATGTAATAAGTAAGTTAAGATCTTTGTTACCGTTACGTACTAAAATTTTGACTGAAAACAAAAAAAAATGTACTTACTTTGATCCTTCTGCCGTTACTTGTATAGAGGCAACAGCCACCAGAAGAACGAACTGCAAAGAAAGAGAAATATTTGAAAAAAAAAATGTACTGTAACCTATGATCAGTAAAGAATAAATTAACGAAGAAGAGGACTGGAACGAAACAACTGTAGACGAATTTAACTCGCGTATTTTATTTTATTAGCTGACGTTTCGGAGCCTTTACAGATTCCATAATCGTAGCATGACTGAGCTGACAATTGTCTTATGCTAAAGTCCATAAAAAGTAAGTGTAGTAGAAGACATGAAAAATAATTGGGTATTTCTCATCTCTTTACTTGTCGCGAATGAGATATTTAAAAAAATCATTGGGTATGTTTTACAGACAAACACAAAGGTAAATAAAAAAAAATGTTTTGAAAAAGACAATTTATGCTCTCGTTAAATATTGCTTGAAAAACAAAGGTTAACGGATTGTTTTCAATTTGTATTTCTTACATTTTTTTAGTTTTTAATATTTGGGGATAAAAAGACAAGTTGATTTGTTTTTTCACTATCATGCATAGTAGGTATGATATTTTTATGTCAGATTTATAATCGTAGGCACTACTTGTAACGTGTTGTTTATAAATAAATATGAGGATAACTTGACTGATCTTGGCAACTACCAAGTGTATGATTAATAAATAACTAAAAAATAAAATCTAAGTTTAAGTCTAAGTTTTCGATAAATAGTTACCTATTAAGAAAATATTAGTTTCTAATACTTATCTAAATTTACACTTATCGATATAGTCCTAAACTATCGAGTATTTAAATACTCCTGAATGATGTTTATAACGTACTAGATGATTTTGTCAAAATGTTGACTGATTTTGTTTCTTGTAACAAAAAATAAATTGCCTGAAGATGATTGAAATTTTATGAGGAATATAATACCTATTTAGCTGCGATTGCAAAACATTTAAGTAGGTAATATCGTAAAAGTAATGAAGCATTTTAAATTATAAATAAACATAACTTAAACATATTAGGCTGCGCAGGGTTGTTAATGGGACTTAATTTTTTTATTTTTAATTTAAGAATTAGGCAAAATGCGAATAATTTAAAGCATTCATTTTTAAGGTTGCCTATATTTCAATAACTATATAATTTATTTGTGTAATTTAAACAGGAAAGCGAATAGGTAGGCATTTCACTATCGTTAATAAAGTGTACTCCCATACAAACCACATTTATTTGCAAACCATGTCTATTCGCCTTCACCGAATAAAATCTTTATAAACATGCAATCCTTTTTTCGTTCACTTTGTACCATGTCACTTTATACTATAACATCTCCATTCCACTTTGTCACAATCACTTTTCACTTCAACTATTTAATAAATTAGGACACAAAAAATACCGACCAATTTCCACCAATCCATTGTCGCTTTCTGCTGTTGCGATCGAGGAAGAGTTTTTCGTTGCACTTTTTCTAAAAAAAAATTTTCATGAAAAATAGAGCACTGGTCGAAACAGCACTGGCCTTCAAGCTCGTATGATAATTATTTGCCGTGCGCCTGATTATTTATAACATTCATTTTCACGCCTGAAAGAATACCCGGGTGCATGTGTGCGTAATGCAACGTAAAGTGCATTCATAGTAAAGTCGACATTCGCGCAGGCGTAGTCGCGCCTTTTTTAGTTCAAAGATAAAACACAAAGTTAGCAGATGCTTAACTCACACACACAAACACACTAATCAATGAATACTTGTCACAGATTAATGTTGCATTTGGTTGGAACTAGCACGAAGGATTTAAATTGTTTAAGAAATAAAAAAAGTCAGGCTAGTTTTTTATTATGCTAACTTACTTTTATAACTTCTTATAGGTATATAAAATATATGATGGTCTATTTTACAATATATTAGTTAGCTATTTGCCACGCCTGACCATAAATACAACATACCATCTTCATATACCTATTCCAACATTTAAATTATATATGTAGGTACTTGTATTGGTAGCATGGTTATACTTTAACTATTGGAACAATGATTTTATGTGCTTAAAATATTGCAAATAACTTACCTATCCAATACTAAAAAACGGACAATAAAAAAAGATCATAGGTAAGTACTATTACTTTCTTCGGTAAATTTATTTTCAACACACCTTCAACTTCATGAAGAGCTTATTCATGCAGCAATATAACAAATGAAAAGAAAGCTGACATTAACAATAAATTGTTGATATTAATCTATTATTCATCAATAGCAAAACTGTTATTATAGATTGATTTATTCGATGCATAATTACGTAGTTTTGCATCATAAATTAGTTTGTAAAACAGTGATACAACAACGTGGTAGACGGACTGACGACACCCGTATATATTCCTGTCACCTTTTAGGGATCCGTATTCAAATCATAAAACGGCACTGTGCATACGTCTATCCGTGTATCATAGTCATTTTACACAGGACTTCTTACTTTAGGGGAAAGGACAGAGCGATACAACATTACAGATTGGCTGTGTTAAGTACGTAATGCACATTACCTACACTGAAATATTATCTATTTATAGAGTTGTTTTTTTTTATATTTAAATTGCATATAAATATATATGCATTGTTTGAACCTTTTTATGCTTACCTGTGTGTTTAGACTATAGATCCCTGCTGTTCATAGCCCTATACACACTAAAAAGGGGACGCATGTATTTTATGTAGTAGTAAGTAGGTAGGGTTATGCACCAATGTAGTATTTATACAGTCTATATAATGATCATATATAATTTTATATAATAAAAACACTTAAGATTTGTTTACTTGGGTAAGGCCGCGGAAATGGGCAATAAGTAACATAGAGGTAACGTAGAGTTTATTCGTTACTTTAACGCAGAAGTAACGTATAAATATTGTAAGGTTGAGTTCATAATAAACAAAAAAACTCGTATTTTTGTAATCTTATTTTTTTTTTATTTCGTCACTGGGTAAGGCCGCGGAAATGGGCAAAAAGTAATATAGAGGTAACGCAGAATTTTGTCGTTAAAATACTGTTTTAGAGTACTTCACTTTATATCAAGTTATT
Source organism: Polylopha cassiicola (assembly GCA_038024825.1). Taxonomy (NCBI): domain Eukaryota; kingdom Metazoa; phylum Arthropoda; class Insecta; order Lepidoptera; family Tortricidae; genus Polylopha; species Polylopha cassiicola. The sequence goes on along the minus strand of CP149045.1, from coordinate 16,789,964 downwards.
TCAAAATAGTTACTGAACTTAAAATATTATTGTGACTACTGTTGACATTAATTCATTTTATAGGTTTTTATTTATAAATAATTTTTATTAAAAAATATTTTGTCGTTCACTTCATGTTTTTTGACCCAGATTCAGTTGTCTTTCCTAATTTTAGACTATTTTCCATCAGCGCATGCTAATCTTCCGATTCCATCTTCAATCCCTGGTAATTATTTTAAGCAAAGTATTAAAACCATAATCCTTTTTTTTGTGTTTGGGAGGTTAATTATAACAATGTGGCCAAACCTTTAGGTCACCTCTATTATACCTATCGGTTAAGAGTAACGTAGAGGTAACGCGAAGGTAACGCGGAGCACACTTTAATAATTTATAATTCAAAAACTATAGTAAATTAACTAGAAAACTCTACATCAATGTGTACTTAAGTATTGCCCGCATATTTTTTTAAATTGTAATTAATTAAATATTACCTTTTTACCTTTCAAATTTCCCAAAAACTGACGTAACGAAGAACCGCACACGACTATTTCCGGTACCTTTTTTGACTATAAATGCTACAAAATAGCTTCTTTCGTTTTTCTTTTTGCTTTCGTTTAAATTTTCGAGTGAGTATTTTTCAATTCTCTGACTTTATTTTAAATCTGAGTTGTCTAAAGTCTGATATTGGTAACGAAGGATGAGTAACGTAGAATATCTCGATTTTAGTTCAAAAAATATAATGGTCTACAGATCCTATTTAAAATAGTATAAATATTATTTAACATAATAATTATAATCGTTAATCTATCATACTTTTGATATGAAGTGAGAGCTAAACGAAATATGCATAAGAAAAGCGTACATCTCCACTTGAAGTGGTCAGGGTACCCTTGGGACAAACGCCATTTTTGAGCTAATATTTTAGAAAACAATTTTTATTTTTTTTGTATGACTTCTTAGATTTATTTTGTTAGCACATTTTCAACCTACTTTGAGTTCAAGAATACAGTAAAAAAAGATTTATTACGATAACTTTAATATTGAATTTTTTATGAGGTCGTAAAGTCCAGGACAACTTTTTTTTTGAAATATTGCATTTTTGGCGGCCTTACCCACTTATAGCTAAATATGTAAGTATATCGTAAATGGAAGGAAATTAATAGTAATTGCAAATATTGTATTGTAGATATATCCGCTTTAGGATAGCAGTAGATAATTTTCTTAATTTATTAATAGCATTCGACTGAGTGACATCTCCCCCTCCTTGTAACTACAAATCTGGTTCCACTCTTGCTTGGTCTTTGTTAGCTTTAAATCATAGGTTAACAATTCTGTCATTAAAACTAAAGTTAGATTTTAAAAACTTATTTTTTTTTACTTATAACAATTTAAGTAATATAGGTAGGTATACATATGAATGTTAGTTAAACATTCTACAACTGTAATAACCGGCTCAAAACCAAAAATATTTATTCATTTTACGAGCTCTTATGTAGGTAAGTACGAGTACGTCAGAAGAGACTACGATTTCTGAAAAACCTTACTTGAGTATAACGACAAGAAACTCAATGAAGTAACATTACTGTCGTACAGTACAGTAGTAGACTAGTAGACAAAATGACAAACGGTCCGAAAACAAAAGTCTGAATACTACAAGCGTCGCGTGTAACCTACGAGTGGAGTGATTCATACAAGTCAGTAGTATCTCGTTTAGGTCAAGATTGATCGTACAATAAGAAATGGCTCAGCGATCGCGTGAGTGCGCGCACGCAACCGCATATCCGCATTAAAATACCGGTCGCGTAACAATAACAAACAATTTGTTTTTGAGGAAATTGCACACATCGAACCCGATTTTAATCGTTAATTGTAATAATCTCGAAAGAATATTGTCTTGTAATTGCAGGTTTTTTTGTATGCGGTTTTACTTCGCGTACACGCGAAAATTAGTTATTCTATAATTGTCAAACCATAAAGAAAAGAGAACATTAATGTATTTAGATGATTTTTAGGTTTTAGTTCCAAAAGGGTAAAACTTATTACTGAGACTCAGTCTCATGAAACGAGATAGTTAGCCATTTTAAATTTTCACAGACGAAGTTTCTTTTGCCGCTATAATAACAACAACAAATACTAAATATTTATGGAGGTTTCCATATAGGTATTCTTTTTTGCCGTTTTTTGTGTCTCGTGTTTCATTTGCCATATTTTCTTTAGTAAGATATTTGCACCTACAAGTCCTACAATTTCTAGCTTAACTATTATTCTATCTATCTATGTAAATAAAAACGAATCACTGAAATGTGCTACTCTGGTAACTGCCTCTCCTATCGACTGTAACGATATATATATAATTATTAGGTATAGTTTTGTATTTGTTATTATCAGGATAAGATATATAGGTAAACTATGAAAAAAAAAATCGGAAAATTAAAAAAGAAATGGCGATGCGAAGTCCGTTGGGACAGCTAGTTACTTATATTATAAATGAAGACAAATATTAACTCCCGGCATTAGAAAAAATACTTTCCATTAAAAAGAGGCAACATTAATTTTCCTAAGTGCTATAGATACGGATAGTCATTACGATGCATTAGTTAACTACACCAACTACCCATGACCGTGGCTGTACCTTGCACTTGCGCCGGCGCACGCTCCGCTGCTTCTCAAATATTACACACGAAAATAAACCTTATCATCAAAGAGTGACTATAGGCAACATGAATTAATGGCCCTTAAAATTGAAATAAACAAATGACAACGACGGGACGGATTGAAAATTTTATTGTAACTTCTATTTAGGTAATGATTATTGAATTTAATGAAACTTGAAATGTAAGTAAACTGCTTAAAATATAAACTATCCTATTTACTTTAACTTAAACAAGCAGTGAGAAAAAGTCATTTATCAATCGTATGCGATGCAAAAAAAAAACTATGCACTTTAACCTAAAAAAGGAATTAGAAAAAGTCACTTAACAATATAATCCGCTGCAATGTTTTTAAATAATGCGTTATTTTTTCTATAAAAAAATATTCTGAGCTTTATTATATAAGGAATGTTTCATGTAAATAGCAAAGACTTTATAGTAGTAACATCCGTTATTACCACAATACAAGTGATACCCAGTAATATAACTACAATATAGCATCAAGTAATACATAACCATGTAGGTATGCATAATACCTATTAAATAGTGTATAGGTAGGTACATAAGTAGTATCGAAAGTCCTCGGTGACTTGAGTATCATATTTAGTCCGGTATCTACACAAGTACCTACAGTTTTAAATACTTACAATTTACAAAACAGTAGAACATCTTCAAATTTGAAAAACAAACTAAATGTGGTCTAAAAATGTTATGATACATAGTTACTTTATTATTTTTTGGAAATATTTGCTATCGAGAATCTGATTTAGAAATACTGGAAAAGAAACTAATTAAAAGTAACTAGCTGTGCCACCGAGCTCCATATTACATATTACACAGATCATAAATCAATACGCCAATTTCAACCATAGTTATACTTCTGTGTATTCACATACTAGGTACAGTAATCACCTTCTCTTTATAGCGCATCGCATAGCGACATGCGACTGGTAACATTGCATAACTACATATTACAAGCTAGCGTAGCGAAAAAGTCACGTAAACAGTGTCATCGCCTGCGACAGATATATCCTGCGACAATGGAAGTAATAATTCAACACTATTTTATACATCGATGAATTCGTTTAAAACCTAAACTTATACATCTTTATGGTTCTGGTCTATCTGCTAGGAAAATAGCTTAATTGGATATTGTAAACTGACCTTTAAAGGTATGGATCAAAAGCCCGACGTTAAATCATAAAAAAATGAAAATTCATCTATGTTTGCCTCGTACCTAAAGGTACTCATCGTACCAACTGGTAAGAACGAGGTAAGAACGATCCCCACTTATGATACATGGATAGCGATTCTTTCGACAGGTAACAGGTAGCAAAAATGTATAAAATTCGATGTCAAATTCGTTAAATTATAAACTCAATTTTATCAGCTTTCATGATTTAACGAAGGTTTGGTCTTTACGAGCTCTTGCTCTATAAATAGGGTTGTCATCTCAAAAATTTGGCGTCCCGGACATACTTAATGAGTGAAATCTCCGGATTTTGGAGCCCAGAACCATAGTAACATAAACCAGGATCGATAGTTTTTTAATTAAAAAAAAAACAATTAATTTATCATATAGGGTTGCCATCCTATCAATAGGTATAGTAGATAATTTAATATCATTCGTATTTCTTTGGACCTGACCAAACTGAATAAGTTTTTGCGGAGCATGTAAATTAGTAAAAAGTGAAGTGTATGCTTACAATAGTCCGCTAGCCGATAAATAAATAGCTTAGCTGAGTAAGTCTCTAGGTTGCATAATACTTCCCGCTTTCTATCGGTAAGTCTGTTCATCACCAGTGTGCATTACTGCTATTAAGACAAAAAACACACACGTTCCTCCTTCCTTTATTGGAATATTACGTTCGGTAATCAAATACATTTATTGCCTTATTTATAATATACGTTTCGTTTTATTTAATAATAATAATTATACCTTATATGGTATTGTGTTGAAAGTGTTTAAATCGAACTTGTGTAGAATACTGTGTAGGTTTTGTTTTGTTTAAGACCGTGGCTACATAATATATTTTTATTAAACTATAAAAGTCATTGTAGATTCTTATTTAAAAAAAATCTATATTTATAGTACTTAACTATAATTTAAAGCTATAGTAAATGATATATACCTAGGTACGTATAAAAGACAAAATTGACTTACCTACTGATATAAATATAGGTATCTACCTAAATATCATTCCACATTCCCAGTGACGGGTATAAAGCTAATAGGTACCTACCTATTCAAATATAGCTAAGAGCTTCTTAACTATTATATTATGAATTCTCTACTCTAGTTTCCTTACAATCACATATCGTAAGCATATCGTAACTGAAGACATTTTGTAATACCTACTAACAACAATTGCGGTCGCAATTATCTTTAACTCGTATTTACTTCTAATAATACAGAACCCGCAACTATTTATTAATTACTTGTTATGAATGGTTGGTCATAATTTCTTTGCGTAACATTTCCATTGTCTTGGTTATATAATATTTTTTCGCATCGCTATGCCCCGGGAAAACAATTTGCATTTTTTCTAAGCAATAAAAATATGTTAAACTCTATATTGTTAAGTAAGTAGTTGTGCAGTATTTAAACTTTATTAAAGTTAAAATACTGAACAGTTTAGTTTTCGCTTTATTAAATGAATACGAAAATATAAATAAATGTTCATCAAACATCCCGATTCCCTAGCAATTTATGACACTAAAAACGTGACGTCACGCGAAACACGAAAAAAAAAACCACATTCTCTAATAATCTAACTGACGACCCAAACAGAATTATTTAGTCACCTATCCTATTGTTAGTAAAGGAACAAACTGGGTGTCTAGTAAGATTGAACGCCCGTCCGTCATTCTCGCGCCGTTTCCCACACTAAAGGGATCTCGCTATTAAATTGTTACGAGGCAGTAACCAGTGTAATTGTGACCAATTTTTGAACCTTTTTATTACCCCATGCAACTATCAAGTTGTTATCTCAAGCCAGTTCGGATCGCTGCCACGCTTCAGTGAGGCCACTTTATTCACTACAAAAAGGGTTCAACTCTGCTTTGGTTTAATGCACCCATCGAAAGTGGGTGTCTACGTAGTTAATACAGTGCATCAAAATATATAAGTGTTTGTACACTTGTTCAATTGTTCTTGTGGTCAAGAACTGGGGGTTTACACTTAATATTATCTTACTACTATCTATGCCTATTTAGGCAAACACCATGACTTTGGTTTTGATGACTTTGAAAACGGTTTACTTTTTCCTTTAAGTTTAAGGAAACTATAATATATCTTACAACAAATCAAAAAACCACCTGTGCTTCTTTTAAAGTTATTAACCTTCCTAATTATATTTCCGATGTATTGAGAGTGAATTGTACTAATTTAAGAAAAAATAAACTTGTTTGTTTTTATTTAAATTCCCATAAAGTACTTGCTTATAATACATACAAATGTAAAAACTATCAGGTCATTCGATAGACCTAACCTTTAGTTGCATAATACGTTAACTATTACTTTTCAGTTAAATATAGACCCCTCAAATCAAATAGCCTACCTCTTAATTATGGATCATGGTTTTTTCTTAACTTGTAAAAGTATTTCATGTTAATTTATTTCGTTCTTAATGAACAAATAGTAACTTAAAAGAACTTTATTTTTCCACGATATTTTGTACTTTAATATTTTTCTTTATACAATCGAATTATGCTAATAATGATAATTAAAAATATTGTGTGAAAATTGATTTGCACTAATCAACAATACCAGGCGTAATCATTAGTAGTTAAGTAAAACTCATTAATTACATGCCAATTAACTTTAACAAGACCATTTATATTTACATCGGCTTCCCATTCGATTTGCAAATATTATTTTTTACCTTCACGTCTTGGCTATTGTTACAAATGTTCTTAACGGCACGTAAATAAGTTGCAAGTTATCTGAACTATTTAGCAATTTTTGGTACGCATTATAAATCACTTTCGCGGTAGCATTTCCCTGATCGCCCGCGCATTTCATGAGTTTCACCGCATCGTAAGTGCAGGAAATATTATGCGCGCACGCAACCAGCCTAAACTAAACTATGTGCACAGCACCAATATATTATATTATTTACAACATGTGATTAGTACCCACGGCGGATCGCTATTAGACATAACTGCTTCATAAATCGGGATTACGATGCAATTTTTGATATATAAAACTACATTTTTTTATTATATAGCATTATAGTTAAAACGATTATTTTAATGTCAGCGATGTTTGCTGTCAGATTAGGTATAATTGATATGTTGCCTATACAATATATGCGTTACTTTATCAAATGGTTTACTGGTGGACGCACCTTTATAATTCATATAGACGCAACTGTGTAGGTGTTAATTAGTATCTATCGAAGGCATATACGTACTTGCACACATACTTATAGGCATGTAATATTAAAATTGCGTTGCGTTGAATATGCCTTATAACATGATAATTATCAACGTACTTAAGTTAGCGCATAGGAAATTATGAAAGCACTAAAATACTAGTATAACGTAGGAACCTAATGTAACAAGTTACTTAAAAATACTATAGGCTGTTAAACTTTGAACTTATCGATCAAACTTTAAAACAACACGCTACGATCGATCGTAAAACGAACAGAACAGGACTTCGATTTCAGAATCTTAAAGTCCCACACGTGGAGTTCATTCACTGTCCACGCATTCTAAGTTAACGGTCGAACCTTATTATGAGGCAATATTCAAACTAAGATAAAGAGTGAAAAAATGCGTCGATAAGGGCCGGTGTCCATCGGTCGAGGTGCTCGGGTGCGGAGTTACGACACGAGCGGAGAGGAATTGAATTTTAGTTGAGTTTCCGCTGCGCGCAGAGCGGACACCGTGCACCTCACAATAGTAAACTGCAAGCAATCACTTCCACCCAACAAGAGTATTATTGTAGGTATTACTGTACGCATTTCCGTTACGAGTTAAAAGGAGTCTGTTTTTGTGTTATGACTTTGGCATTATATTAGAATTTTAATTCATATTTATTTTTAAACAAATATAAACTTGGTCGTTTCTTTATTGCAAAATGAAGCAATAAATTATATAAGTAATAGATATTCCTATAGAGTTATAGTGTCATAATTAAATTGGAAACACCTAAGCGTATTAACTTCTGTGTAAAAACGAATTTACCTGATAAATATATCTACATCAATATCATTAAAACTGTTTTCGATAACTATTGTACAAACCTAAACACATGTTTAGACATACATATATATCTATATATATATAATACTAGCTTCTGCCCGCGACTTCGTCCGCGTGGAACACCTCCTTTTTTGCAGTCGGTTAAAAAGTAGCCTATGTCCTTTCTCAGGCTTCAGACTTTCTTTGTACCAAATTTCATTTAAATCGGTCCGGTAGTTTTAGCGTGAAAGCGTAACAGACAGACAGACAGACAGACAGAGTTACTTTCGCATTTATAATATTAGTAGGGATTAGTCTTTAAAGAGTACCGGAAAACATCAAATACAGGTAAATTGATATTCGAGAATAATATATATTAATAAGTAATATAATTTTTAAGTGTCAAGAATCGCTCCGCCTGTTTACTGTATTCCCTCCACCCTGCGCGGGCGCGTCAATCTGGCCCACGTATGCTAAAGCCCACCGGCCACCGGTACACTCCAGTTTTTTACCCTTTTTCTGATTATTACGCCACATTAAAACGTCAGGCTGCGACTTCACAACTTTACTTTACTACTTGGAATATAACAGTCAAAAGTCACGAATTTAATATTTCAGTAAATATATATTTATAAAGAAATAATATTGCACTTAGCTTTATTTGAAAGTAATATTATAATCAGGAGATAAGTTGTATAGGTAAAATATAACGCTAAATTTTAATATTATAGAAGCAAAATCTGTAAGACTGAGCTTTACTTAAATAATATAGGCATGTAGGTACATAGGACGACAGGACCCATTCTAAAAAATAAATAACCTGGAAATAACGCCTCCAGATTATTTACCTCATTCCAGTTTCTAATAATAACACCTACTGCTTTCGTGGTTTGTCATTTAATAAAGAATATTAATATTGTAAGGTACTTACAATATAAAAGTAAAGTAGGTAACTTCTACAGAATCGAATTATTCACATGTAAGAGAATCCTTGAAACAGTTTGAGAACCGCTGGTTCTAGAAGAGGACCTCTTAAGATTTATTACGTACAAGGAAGAAGGCTCGTCCATAGGAGTTTATTAGAAAGTCGGCTTATTTTAGTATTTTTTGTGTTACGGTATATCAGGACGAGAGCCCATCGGCGCGTGAGTGGTCACGAGCGTTGCATCACGTCGTACATTTAACAAACCGCACAAGTTCACACCACATTTAAGATAATTTCATTATAAATAAACCCACCATGTTGAATTTGTGGCCGTTTGGTTTCAAGCATTACGATTCAGCTGTACCACAAATTACGATAGTCTAAATTAATTCGTGATTATGTGTACCCTAGGTTGCAATTGTGATACTTACGCTACGTAGGTTTTTTTATTAAAATTAAGAATTAATTAGACCAGACAAAAAATTCTACAGTAGGTGGGATTTTAACTAAGGCTGAAAAGTACATATAATTTTAAATGCGGTTCTTTTTGTTAGAATAGAATTTAAGAGTTTATTATTCATCAATATGTTGGAATTAACCATTTTTTAGATAGGTCGGTAGATTGTAACACGAGTAATAATTAAAAATATTATAATAATAAAAAATACCCACAATTCCCAAATCACACATTTAGGGAAGCTAACTCAAAAAAGTTATTTTTTCTGGAGATGCACTGATTAATATGTCTATATGCACGCAGGAGTTTTCTACATACCTAGTTGTATGCTTTTATAAGGAAGCCAGAAGAGTTAAATCTGTTTCATTGGTATGTACCTAGGTCTTACTGTAAGGAATTCGATGGTATGCATAACTCACATCTTCAGGTTTTTGAGTTTTCCCTTTAGATCTATGTGTTCGAGACATTAAAAGAACAGTCATAATTAATATTTATGAACATTTATATTAATAATTTCTGATGCCTTCGCGGTTATTACACATTGGAATGAAACAACTATTAACGGATTTAACTCGCGTATTTTTATTTTATTTTATTAGCTGACGTTTCGGATTCTTTACAGTTTCCATAATCGTAGCACGACTGAGCTGACAATAGTCTAACGCTAAAGTGAATTATACAGTTATGCAAACTACCTTATATTTAAATTACAAATTTTGAAAAACTACTCTTTTCTAAATTATGAAATATTAATGTTACATTTTACGCAAAATATTTTACTATTATACATTACAATTAAATAAAATAAAAATACGCGAGTTAAATCCGTTAATAGTTGTTTCATTCCAACATTTATATTGTTCTAGAACATATTATTATTACATGTAGGACCCGTCGCGCCATCTTGCTGCAAACACACTAGCTAACAAGTAAAGCGTTCGCAATAGTATCGCATTAATTTACTACACACTCGCGAGGAACGTGCTTTCCTTTCACTTAACTTTGCACAAACTTGCCTAGATGGTGCTAACTTTGGTCTTACAGCAATACGACTTATATATAAGTACACTAGCTTCTGCCCGCGACTTCGCCCGCGACTTCGTCCGCGTGGACCTCCTCCTTTTTTGCAGTCGGTTAAAAAGTAGCCTATGTCCTTTCTCAGGCTCCAGACTATCTTTGTACCAAATTTCATTTAAATCGATTCAGTAGTTTTAGCGTGAGTTACAGAGTTACTTTCGCATTTATAATATTAGTAGGGATTCAAGGCCGGATCTACCTAAAGGCTATTTGGGCTTCAGCCCAGGGCCCCGTGGCCAAAGAGGGCCCCCAACCTAAACTGAAAAAAAAATATAATAAAAAATATCTAGAATAAAAAAAAAAACTGTAACATAAAGTTGGCAACACTGCGATCTCACTATTTTCTTCCTGTGTTAAACATACTGACAAGATTGCAATAAGTTGAGTAATTAGGTAGGCCCCTAAACAGTGTTAGCCCAGGGCCCCACAAATTCAAGATCCGGCCCTTAGTACATTTAAAAAAACTGTCAATTTATCAAAGCTAAAAGTTAAAGAGTCTTACATATTATTAGCATTAACATAATACTTAATTACCTACTACATTGTTGTAGCTACTTGAGTAGTAGATAAATTGTAGTGCTTAACAGGGTCTATACCTAGATACTTCTTATTAATATTATAACATGTTTGTACTCCTAAGTATATTAAATGCAAAAAGGTAAATGATTCACTTTTCAGATGTATAACTAACTAGCTTCTGCCAGTGACTTCGTCCGCGTGGAATAGTTATTTTCCCCGTTTTTTACACATTTTCAACTGTTTCTTCACTCCTATTTGTCGCAGCGTGGTGTTATGTAGCCTAAAGCCTTCCTTGATAAATGGTCTATCCAACATAAAAAGATTTTTTTCAATTCGAACCAGTAGTTCCTGAGATTAGCGCGTTCAAACAAACAAACAAACTCTTCAGCTTTATAATATTAGTATAGATAGTTAGTTAGTTAGTCTAACTGAAAAACGATGCGATTATATGTCTTTAGATGACCTAAGTAAGCCTAAATATTAATTATTACACAGCCCTGTTTTAAAATAGGGCTTAATATAATATATTTTTAGATAATATTTATAGCATACGTACGTATACGTAGTTAGATAGAACAGTATCATCATTCAACGAAGTACTACTTTATCAAAGCCTTATGCGTTCCCTTATTAATTAAAATAGTTTAAAGAAATGAGACGTCATAATTCTATGTTAAATGTCATTTGTATGCACGCCAGGCGGGGGCCTCCAAATTGATATGATGCCACCCAGAACAGATATTTTTAGGGTTCCGTAGCTAAATGGCAAAAACGGGACCCTTATAGATTCGTCATGTCTCTCTGTCTGTCCGTCTGTCCGTCCGTCCGTCCGTATGTCACAGCCAGTTTATTCCGAAACTATAAGAGCTACATTATTAAAATTTGGTGCTTAGGTGTATTCTGTAAACCGCATTAAGATTTTAAAATAAAATCAGAAAAAAATCCAAAATTTTAGGGGTTTCCCATAGATAGAACTGAAACTCAAAAATTTTTTGTCATCAGACCTATACGTGTGGGGGGTATCTGTGGATAGGTATTTTCAAAAGATGTTGAGGTTTCTACCATCATTTTTTTCTAAACTGAACGCTAGTTTGCGAGAGAGACTCTTCCAAAGTGGTAAAATGTGTCCCCCCCTCGTAACTTCTAAAATATGGGCATGATAAAACTGAAAAAAATATATACCTACCTAATGTGTATTACTATGCAAACTACTAACGAAAATTGGTTTGAATGAGATCTAGACAGTAGTTTTGTTTTTAAACGTCATAAATCAAATTACCTAATTTATTATAGTTAAAGGTACGGAACTCTTCGTGCGCGAGTCCGAATCGCACTTGGCCGGATTTTTCTTTGTAAAATTGATAATCCTCTTTAGTGTAGGTAAATGTATAATGGATATCGTTTTATTGAATGTAGATGGATTACGATAATAGATTATTCCCTGGTTATTGGTTTAAGTTATTGTCTTTTTTCTTAGTGTTTCGAAGTAAATCTTTAAGAATTTTGGTTTAATTAAGTTTACTATCTGGTAAACCTACTTTAAGTCGAGATAATTATGTAATAAGTTGGTATACCAATAAGACTCACCCCTTACGCAAAGCTCTTGATATTTTGAATAATTTTTACATAAAATTATTTTTAAATTGCAACGTCTACTTTAAAAATACTTATTGTATTCTCATAATTTTATTTTTTTATCAACATGTGATTTCGGTAAATAAAAGATACGATTCAGACTCTCATTAAGAGATAAAGCAAGACAAATTGCCGATAGTCAAGTTCGAAACAGGTGGGCTTTTATAGTCTTTATGGTTATATTTCCTATGCATCAATGGTATCAATGATTTTTATTTTCATTCTCAAAGGTTCCGTGGATGATGGTACGATGTACAGGATTATTAAATAAGATTACCTATGTAAAGACTAAGCGTGTTTTGGGCTACTAATGCATAATTAGCATTTAGTACATAATGGTATATATAGGAAATAGTTTATTTGATACCAAACAACTAAGTAATTATAATTAGACTAATAACTTAACTTAACAACTAGAATAAGAGTTTATTGGTTTGTACGTATCGTACGCGTAGTCGCTATTATTCACATGCCGTACAGAGGGTCACGTGGAGGACATGTTTTTTTTTATCACTGTCCGTAATTCTAAACCATGACCCCATATTATTATTTTCTAACTCCACAGAGACGTCTTCCATTTAATATACATATACCAGGAATACAATAATTAGCACCTTTCGAACATCAACCGAGACAGAATAATTAGTTTTTACTAATATTACAGAGGTATAAAAACGTACGGCATCATCCCATAAAATATCCATCACACGATAGTTAAGCCAGGGCGGTAACAGACAGATGACAGGATTTTTACATATATTTCAAACCAGGGACTTAAGCCCACGGCGTGAGCGTCCCGGTATCCAACTAGTTTCGTTTTTTTTTATCCTGTTGATTGGCTCTCTGCATACAATTAAAGCGCCTTTCTAAATAAGTAATTTAATTTCGAAACCATCGTGGGTAGGTAGTAGATAAATAACTTTAAACTGGTATGAATCTTATAATACGGACGCATTCCTTTTTAAGGAGGACTCAATATCGGTATCTAATTAAAAACATACCGAAATGATCTGGCAAATTTAATTTAGAAATAGGTCAAACCTTTGTTCTTAATATTGATGAAATGATATATGTATCTACACAAAGAACTATAGAATCTACGTTTTGATGTAAGGATACCGGGTGCCCCTTATATATATATAGCATAACTTTAATTGTCATTTGAAAACGCATAACAGACTTGGCATAACCATATTATGCATAACATACAATATGTCCAATTATAAAATGGCATACTGCCTAAAATGCATAATAATGAGGATACCAGTACCTACTGTAAGTCTATGATGAATTGTCGAGTTTACATTTTGATATATCTATTTCGGTTCATTCTCGGTGTGATGTGTCATATATCGGTTACGTTGTTGACTTGATTTGTACTTATCAGAGGCTTTCTTTGCGCGGTCTTCTTGTTAGAATAATCGAGTTTACCCATATCTTATTGTAGATTGTATTCCTTAAATATTCAGAGCAACTGACTGACGGCGGTTAAAACGCCCATGGAATCAGTCGATCGTTATTTCAAGCTTTCAAATCGGTCTATTTTAGTTCTTTATTTTACTAGTTATTAAATGTATCCCCACAAAAATAATAACAATAGTAATTGAAGGTTAATAGTGTTCGTTTAAATATTATTAAGTACGGTAATTTGGAAATTTTATCGATGCCGGCGCTTGAGGCATGCTTGTATTAAAGGACAGAAGACCTGCGTGATCGACTTATCTAAGTACCTAATCTATTAAATTACAGGTTCCATCAAGACGCATCACGGCATCTATCGTGACAGGATAAATGTTTAAAATATTTTTAAACATTCTATAAATAATAGTTACGTAGGTCATGGTAATAACAAACCGTGAGCGTATCGAATTCCATAACTGGAATACCTGCCGACCTGGTATTTCTCTAAATATAGATCTGGGTCACAGTTCTAATAAAAAGGGTATAACGAGTAAGAGTGTATAAAGAGGTAGGCAGACATAGTTTCACCTTTTTTCATTATGAACTATTTTCTAGTACCTACCTACCTACCTATTTTTTTATAGATATAGGGAGTATTAGGGAGATTATTACACAATCAAATAATATGTCACATTTGATTAAATAGGTATGCACTTATAGTGAGATCGTTAAAACTTAAAATTACAAAACAAAGAGAACACTCAATTTACAAACATAATACCTATAATTCTTTTAATCACCAATTAAAATCAAGACTCGATTGGTTAGTTTTTTCTATTGTTATACAAAATAAATTATGTTAAATTACATGCACTCATACTGATATCATGTGCGCAAAGAACAATAAGCTTAAATTATATTAATATTATTTATTGGAGAACCAACGTGTTTATCTGGCTACGATTATGAAAACCCAAAATTCAGCAAATAAAATAAAACAAAAATACGCGAGCTAAATCCGTTAATAGTTGTTTCATTCCAATGATAAACTACATTTCAAAGTGGGAGCGGATGTGCCTATAGTCGAGACGAATCGTCTATGCTCTAGTAACCGCCCCAGTTACTTTTACCTTGCTTAACACTCTACAGTAACAATGTATGTAAATTGATATATAATATCAATTATATTACTGATTGGTAGAACTGTAATATCCGTTAGCACTAACACGTGAAAGCACTTCATTTACACTACACGCTTATATAATTTGACCTGAATCTAACGCAACTGTCTTGCTCTTTTATATTGTTTTTTAATGGAATTCTCCATCCCCATGCTTCCTTACTGCGTGTTATCAGGTTACCGCTAGCTTCATCAAATACGTAACAGATTTGAGATAAGACATAAGAGTTATTATTTATATTTCATAAACTGTAGTATTTTCAACTGACCTCTACTATAATTCAGGAAGAGGTCGTATATGTCCTATAGCGGCCCGCCCAGGCTTCGCACGCCTTTATTGTTTATGTCCTAAGTCATTTGGGAATAGTGTAGCTTTCCAACAGTGAAAGAATATTTCAAATCGGTCCAGTCGTTTAGGAGCCTATTCAATGCAAACAAACAAACCTTTCCTCTTTATAATATTATATGTATATTAGTATAGATAATATAATCCTATTTTTGAAAATTGAAAGTTAGTTTGCAATTAGTAAAACGAAGCTAGACCTGTCTGTTTTAATTACCTAAGTTTTTATATAGGTACTAACGCGTTATTTGTTTCCAGCTTACTTTAATTGCATTGAACAAATTTTGACAACAACGTAAGTACTTACTGGCCGATTAGACATAATATATCATTGGAATATGTAATAACCATGTGTAATAACCGCGAAGGCATCAGAAATTATTATAATATAATATCATTGTTAAAATTTGTTTGCGATCATAAAAATGGAAAAAATCGAAAATAAATTTAGAGCGATGTTTACTTAAGTAACTTTAAGTTTTGAAGGCTGCGTACTAAAACTTTGTTTTCCATTGTTGCAATCATAATTAAAGGTGTTACAAAAATAATAGTCTGCGAACTTGTTTATTTTTATATGGAGAAATACGCAGATTTCCCCGGTTGACCTTCCACTGAAAACTATACTCTGAACGGTCCAGGCGTCACGGATGACAAATCGTACTTGCTACTTATACCTAACTAACTGTCCGCCCCGGCTTCGCCCGGATCCCTTTTTTATAGTCTATGTTACTCGGCAATAGTGTAGCTTTCCAACAGTGAAAGAATTTTTCATATCGGTTTAGTCGTTTTGGATTGAATAGGCTTTCAATCCAAACAAAGAAACAAACCTCTCCTCTTTTATTATAGTATAGATACGGTATTGATTTGTGGATATCCAAAATGATTTTTAATATTTTAATGTACATAATTATTATGTACAGTATAAATCTATATATATATCTAATATAAAAAAGGCCGTGCTCGAGAAAGCGCTATAAACCACTCGGGATCACCAGTTGACTCATTCACATTAAAATATCGTTCTACAGCATTTTCATATTTTTGCGAGTCAGTTTAGTTGCAAAATGAAATTTTAATAGATTTTATGATTCGTGAAAAATATTATGTTGTTCTGATCCATGTACACTCCAATCTCATTGGTATACAATGTAGATCAGAAGATTAGATCCAAGCAACGATAGCAATTGTCTTATATAATATTAAGTAGTGCTTTGACAATGATAATAAAAGTTATGGCAGTTATAATCACATCAGCTTCCCTCTCGTTTGTAATGATAGTAAAAGTGAGAGCATGCTCCGTGCGGGAGCAACGCGTGCGCATCCACCGTTCGCAATGCAATCTTAGTGCAAAATGCAAGTTGTCGAACAATATCACCAGCTTTCAATCTTATTTCAATGTACATAAGATTTCGAATGCCTTGTTCACGGGTTTTGATATGTGCTACTAAGACTTCCTTCTGTTAATTAATTTATCTCAAAGTCTATCGGTGTTTGTAATTCTAGGCTAAGTAGGTAGTCTTGTACATAACTTTTATTGCGGAATCACCTGTTTTGTGTTTATGTTTTTTTTATGAACCCATTCATTTATATTTTGATTTTACAGATTATCTTAATTGGAAGATAGAGCGACTAACTTAATTTACTTTTTTTATCAATCTTAAGGGTAGGTAAGTAATTATATACAAAATTGGTAGCAAACGCCTTGTTTTGAATTCAATTTAACATTAGCAAAAAATGCACTTAACAATCAGGGGTTGACATGGATACTCAGCGTAGATCAAGACCACGTCAATACAATATAATGACAGTAAAGTTTTCAAAATGTCAGCAAAAAATGAATATACTTACTCGTAAGTGAGATGAATTCATAGTAGTTATTCAAATGTTTAATAACCGAAAAAGCGTCATAAATTAACAAGATCTGCTTGAAACTTAACAATGTTAGAATAATTATGTTTAATTATGACCAGAATTCATAACTTGTGTTAGTAAGTTATTCTTACAGGAGGTCTATGCTTCAGATGACTCACGTCACATAGATAAGGAATGAATGCAAACTTTAGTCGACGTGTCTAAGTCCCGCCGTATCGAATTAGACTCAAACCTCTGTGTTCGATTTTGCGAAAGCGAAAACAATGTAGCGTTGTCCATCACACCAAGTGATGATTATAATGTAATGTAAAATGGCAAGTTTTCATTATTTCTATTGAGAAAGTGAAGAATGGTAGGTTTGTTGCTAGTGAATAATATACAGATCATCGATCAATATTACTGGAAGTTGGACGCCTTATTCACAGAAGCACATAGTGAACCACATATAGTGATAGTCTTACCTAGTATATTATATTCTATTATATAAAATTTCGCAAAATAATTCTATATTTCAGCTACTAGCCTAACTCGACATTCGAGTAGGTATTTAGGTATAATAATGTAATATTACCTTCGGAAAATTCATACCAATTGATCTAGTTCCAAACAAAGCAAAGCTTATACTATTGCTACTAGACAATAAAGAGATATACATAAAAAAATAAGACATCCAAAACTCGGGTACAAAAATCCTTATGTTCATCTGACAGAGGCAGCTCTAGCAGGATATAAAACCGCAAAGTCCGGTTTCGTATCAGGGTTTTTAACCACGAAGACCCAGCCGTCAAAAATAAAACTGCCAATCTCTGCCAAATATGAGCTTATGATTTCTCACATCAAAATTTTCACTCTGTGCATTGTTGATATATTTTCCCTCTAATAATAGAACCTCAACGTCTTCGCGAAAAATTCAGTGTTTCAACAATGAACCTTGCGGTGATGCTGTCGGGTTGAAGTTTCATTGTGGTCGCAAATGTAGCCGTACCATCATAATATCAGTTTTGTGGTATTGTGTTAAAGCTGCTTTTTGAATGTCCGTTTACTGGCGTAGAGTAAACCAAAGCCACGAGAGGCAGTGTCGCGAAACGCGACCACGTTGCGATATAAAAGGAAGTTTTGTTTAAATTTCTTTATCAATCACACACCGTCTGTACTCGCGATCGGGTTAGTTCTTACGTCGCCTTCACCATGTCTGCAAATTTCCTGGTGAGTTGCGTAAATCAATTATTAGAAAATTACACACTATCAGCGGAAATCACAGAAGCGAATGAGAACGTGAGTTTATCTCGGTCCGGATGTTACTGAATATAGATAGTGCTTTTTGTTAACGCTACGATTTAATGGGTGGTGAATCGATTCGTTAGGATTGATGAGCTTAGTGTACCTAATTATTATACGATTTGTAACAAGATGTTGCAATTGTCTATGTGAAATTCATATTTAATCCAAATTTAATTACTTTAGGACCAAGGATAGATGGAGAACACTAGGATGTACCTACTTGTGGATTTTTAACATGTAGTTTGTGTGGATTTGCTTATTTTATTTATTTGAAAGCTTTATTAATACGCCAGTTGACTTTCGCAATATATAATAAGGCGTTTTACTCATGGTTGATTAGGTTTCCGACTCAGTTTTCTCTTGATTCTGGACTCGACACCTTGAAAATAATTGCTAAACAAGAGATATTAAGAGGAACAAAAAGAAACTTGTGAAACTTTAACTTAAGTGTTTGGACTATAATATCCGATAAAACTGTTCTTTTTATAACTTAACTAAGTAGGTACCTAATAATAATAATTTCCTACGTAAATTTTATCGTCACTACAACTTAAGCAATTTCCGTAAATCATAACACCCCTACATAATGATCAAACCATGCGATTCGTTCCTTTTACGATAAAATAATAAAAAAAAGTAAAGAGTGAACGGCACCAATTTCTCAAATAGAACGGCGTTATGTCGAAAGTGAATCATTTTGCCGTAGTATTTGATATAAATGCGGCAAAACTCGACTACAATCATAATGCTCCATGATTTTCACCTCGCGAGCGGTGACTTCTTTCCTTTATAATTACAGCATGCTAAAGCTACCACAATGTACTGTCATTAGAAAATCATTTAAGTTTCCTTGGTCACAAATGCACTCTCGTTCCATGTGATTATGTAATTCACATTGCGACAGCGATTTCTTTACTGCTCTTTAATTTTTGTTTCTGTTATTGTTTTCATGCCACAGCGAATCTAGTATTGTCGACAATGTCGTAAAGTATTATTTAGATTACACAATCTAGTCATACCTAGTTAATCTCCCACTTATACCTTTCATGTACCTAAATACTAAGATTGCCATCTCTCCGGGATTTCCCATATTTGTCCTACTTAATGTGGCATCCGGGGAACTTACTAAATATAATTATGCCTGGGTAAAACTTTAGTACTTTCTCTGCTAGGGAGATCAAGACAAAATGTACCAATATTTTTAAATATAAACTATTTAATTTAAGTAAAACATGTTTTGAGGTTCCGATTACGGAGCAGGATCAAATTTGAATCTTGCTAGGGGTAGATTTCAGTGTGATGTACATCAGCTTTCGTATCTGAGTCTTGGGTGTCTTATTTAATACACATTTATGTATATAAGGGGCCCTAGACAAGTGCCCAACGTTCAACGTTAACGTTAAACGTTAGGACCAAAATGTATGGGATTTGACATCCGCGAGCGACTGTCACGTACGTCACAAACGTTCGCGGCTGTCAAATCCCATACATTTAACGCTAACGTTTAACGTTAACGTTGAACGTTGGGCACTTGTCTAGCCCACCTGTTGTCTGTAGTAGGTACCCACAGCTTTGCTTAGTTAGGGACTAGATAGAATATATAGGGAATTTACATATACATGTATAACATACTAGGTTTATTAGTATGTATAAGTAATTCAATACAAGAATAATTAAATAGTGTTCAAATTATCAAATTCCAGATAGCACTAGTATGCATAGCGGAGTTGGCGACGTTGATCGCGGCTGGCGGACACGGGGGCGGTCACAAGAAAGTCATCATCCACGTGCCATTCAAGGTGAAACATCATCACCATACGCACACCATCGTGAAGCACGTGCATCACAAACACGGCGGCGGCGGTGGTGATGACCATTACGAGGTGCTGGGATACACTTATGGTGAACCAAAGCCGGCGCCACACTTCGGAGGCGGTAAGTTCAAAGTTTAAAAACTCCCGTTATTTGTAGGACTGTATTGAAAATAGGTAATTTTAATGACCTTCGATATTATATCGACATAATATTATGGAAGAAGTTTCACATTATAAAGACTTTTTAAGTTCATATTTTTTGTATGAAATATCTGTTAGGTTATGTAAAGATCAAAGATGAAAATACTTCATATGATATTGTAACTGTATATTTTTTTATTCAAATAATAGGAAAAAGTACATGGCGCCTATTTTTAAAGGTTTGTGTTAGGGAATAATAAGATATATTTACATATATAATTTTATTAAATTAACGTTTTCCTACAAATCATCAAAATGTCTTAATTTTACTAAGTATAGAATAATTTATCTTTTAATATCGTGAAGATTTCTCACAAATTTTCACACAACATACATACTAAACATAATGTGTAAAACCATTAAAAATATCAATGGATAACATCGTAACAAGTTACTAGTAGCTTTATATTGTGACAAAAAATATCCACCTTCTACATTATAAGCATTTTAATTAGTGCAAGTAATATAATAATGCATTCTTGACCTAAAAAGCGTCGTAGGTAACAACATATCTTTTACTCAGAACGTCGAAACAATAAAGAAATTATAATTTCCCTGAACTGTATCTAAATATTTATATGTCAGCTTATCACTTCGTTAACTATCTGAATATGAACCGAAGCGATATAAAATGAAAGATATGCTCTAAAAAGATTAAACATAGGTCACTTACTTTTCTCATTCATAGCCGGAGATCCGTAGGACATAGTTAATTTATACATTGTATATATGTATATTATTGTATATACAAGTACACGAAACGCACAAACATGCATCATGTTAAAACATATAGTCGCGTCTCTATTTGCATGCACCTGTGTCCGTAGCACAGTTTTTTATATTATTATATAAACAGAGCATTTAATTTAAAACTAGGTAACCTAAGTATTAGGTAATCTTAGTTAAGATCTCCTGCTAAATTTCGAGAAATCCGTTTCATATGAAAGGATGTATGGATGATTGTTATTGATGATATTTGCATGTACTGTTAAACGAAATCGGAAAATATTTTGTACATACTTAGATATGTCCTATCTGGACTCTATAGACTAACATATCTACAAACGATTTATTCCGGTCAATTGCAGTAAAAGACTACAGCTGGCCATCTTCACTATATAATTCACTCCAATGACACTAAACCTACTCCTAAAATAATAATAATAATATCCATGGATAATTTACAAGTTCAAATGATGTAACCAGGTTTTGCATATATAGCCATACATAAATAAGTCTATACAAGACATCCAGGACTCAGGATATAATATTAAGTGCTCGTGTTTATCACATGCCCTTAGCAATAAATTCTACCTAGTCACCAGTAATCAGGGATTCTGACCACTAAACCTACACGCCGTCAAACTCTTAATTACATCTTAATATTTCTAGGACATGGTTGGGGAGCAGCGGATGAAGGGCACGAGGGACTAGGAGACTCGCCTGTTAGCTTCGAAGGTGGTGACCAAGGAAGCTACGGCCTCACCGGAGCCGGTGAAGAATTTGGTGCCCATGGCGAATATTGAGTCACACCACATTAGCGTTGGTTGTGCTCAAAATACTGGGTCATTACTTAACAGTATCAATGAACTTTCATGCTAAATTAGATACTTTTACGCAATGGTCCCATTTTTGTCACTTTGAACGTTATAGATATTGGAATCTTATTTCTACAGGTAGCTTATATGTTTAAAAGTGACGTATAGTACAATCAGAGAAACCTTGTACATATTTACCTCAGTGTCGGAACGTTTTTGCTTTCGATATGAATATTTTGTTATAACTTTAACCCCAATTAGATAAGTTGATGATAAAATTTAACAAACACTTTGTTGACCAGCATCTATCATATTCAATGAACATACGTATCAATATATAACGATACCAATTTTCACATTGTCACCTTAAAGTACACGAAGCTATATAAATTGTGCAGTGAATTCTTTAAGTTATTTTTAACATAGGTATTATAATGGAGTACAAATTACCTAAGTATTGTATTGTGAAAGAAAAATGTGTAACATTAGTTACTTCTCTTCATTACTTTCTTAGGATCCCAAATCTAGCATTTTTCTAAACAATTATATTCAAAATAATAAAAATGTGAGTATATGTGTAAATGTAATGTGTGTATCAATTAAGAAAATGTTGTGTTTTGTTATATAATTTTAAGAGTTGTTGTGATTTATTGAATACCCGATGAAGGGAAAACGTTATTAATATTATATTTTTGTAACATAAATTCTGTTGCTTTATTGTGTTTTATTTTCTTCCAACAATGTTATTCATACTTTGCAAAACAGTGATACTACTATAAATATTTCAAACAAATATATAGATTGTAATGAAACAACTATAAACGGATTTAACTCGAGTATTTTATTTTATTGGCTGCCGTTTTTGAATCTTTACAGTTTCCATAATCGTAGCACGACTGATTTGACAATAGTCTAACAAATATATATATACAATTTTGAAATATCTAAATACCAAACATATCCCGTTTGGTATGCAGATTCTATAATTTGAACACAATTTTTATTTTGTATGCTAGATAATATTATCTAGTATACAAAATAAAACTAAGAACACCCTAGTCTAGGAAGCTACCAGTTCTGAAATACTTAAGTGATTTCTTGAGGTAGTAGTATAAGGCCACCTATCAATTTAGTGCTAGAATCTCGTTGAGAATTCAGTTTTCTTAAGGAGTCTTATTTTTCACTTAATAAAATTCCTCTCATTATGCGTTAATTAAAAAAAAATCGTGTATTCGTTACTTAATTCTGGATCGCACATGTACAAAGATTACAAAATTTGGTATAAAAAATATTATCAAATTTACGCAATTTTGTCATCCGCGACCTATTGCTCCAACAAATATAAAAAAGGACTATTCACTGGATTTTGTTATAGTTTAACACAAATCACGTGCAAATTTAGTTTTTTGTGTTACATTATGCAGATTTAAAAAAGTTTAATCTGAATGAATCGACGTAAGTAACTAAACCGTAACATTTACTTTCTACCACATTTTGTTTTTATTCCTTTTGTGATGTCCCAAGCGGGCTGCCGCCACCGCAGCGACTGCATTCGTAACAGATTGAAAGTAGTATTCTTTTAATTTATTTGTATCTACAAAAACGATTAGGTGGCCATTTTGTCGTTACAAAAACAACAAAACCCATCCGCGGGCCTACTGTACTTTATTATATCGATGTGTTAATATCATAAAACTCTAGTAGGGCTAGCAGGTTTTTGATACGCGTAAAACATTTGTCACAATAGATCCTTCACCCATTGCAAAGGCAGACAGGTATATTATGGTATTGCGGGACATTAACTTTACGTTCTACCCGTGCTTTTTATCAAACATCTATTAAATATAATGACTTATATTATATCTCTTAAGCACTATACTTAATAACATTTGCATGCAATTGTATATTGAATTGACAGTACCTACCTAAGTACTCAAAATATAAAAAAGCGGATAGTAATAAACGAATGAAGGTATCAATTCGTCGATATATTTACTAATGATAAAATCGATAAATGAGAAGTTTATCGAATGTCGCGTGATAAGAGTAAGTATGCGCAGGTCAATGCTTGAATAACAAATGTGTAAGTTGTTTGATGTCAATTAAGATTAGGGACAGATCAATTACAAACTTTTGTTGTCATAAAACTTTCTACGATATGGAATGAGAGGAAGATAAGATCAATTTATTTATGTTGGCCTACGTAAGATCTTTGATTAGAAAATTTATTGCTTTTTCCTTTTTTAATATGAACGTGTACTATCTCCAGAGCTTAAATATAAAGATATTCATAAGACCACAATACAATTCCACTGTTCCCTATTTTGCTAATAGATATAACTACTTATTAATATATATGATCTTATAGCGAAACGACAAATTGATAGATCAATGTGCCAGCTTTACACGTTTTATATTAGTTAAGCTGATGGTCAATCAAAACACATGCTAGGTACGTTTGTGTCAGACCAGTGCAATGTAATCTATGTAGAAGTAAAACACGCTACGCTACTCCTAGCAGAAGTATGTAACACCGCGACACTTCACAAACACAACATGATTGCACTATTAGAAAATACACAAACGTTATTTTTTGCTTTTAATTTCTCTGATGACAGTTTTCCGTTTCCCATTAACAAAGCGTGAGAGGTATTTTTGCAACACGCAAGAACTATACCGACGTTACAATCACAATTATAAAAGTCGTCACAAGTACTTGGCACATCGCGTTCTCTCGTACTTCCATCATTCAATAAATTGTATTTGCTTTTTCATAGCATTTATTCAATCGCTTCTCATTTATTATTTTTAACCCCCGACGCAACTCGAGTGGTGTTATAAGTTTGACATACTTACCTGTGTTTGTGTATACGTTTGTCTATTTGTCTGTAGTGTTCCTGAACAACTAAAGCAATTTAGATTTTTTACATAAAAAGTTATTTAAAAGTTAATAGGGATGAAGGTGGGTATAGTAAACTAAGATAGGTAAGTGTGTCAGATTATAAGTCTCGCATTTTTTTTCTATTGAATAGGTAAGTAAGTAAATGTTTTATGTTTTACTTTTATTTTAGTGGCGCATTACCGAATTTCGAAAGAAAATTAGACGTTTATATTACTTAAGTAAACTAATGTATAATTATATTTCTTCTTTCATAGTTACAGTCAGCGTCAAAATATATGGTGCTTGAATTTATTGGTGATGGATATAGTCTCTATTGATACTGACTGTTAGGATGTATTTGATGCCGACTGTAAATGCATTGCATTCTAGATCTAGGTCATTTCAGTGCTCTCGGTTCATGTTTTCCTGGTATCGCGATGCACTCCGGGTGCACTAAGTGCAACGAGCACGGTGCATCGAACGGCACTGTGTCAGCTCGATGTGAGTCATATATATATTATTATGAGTAAGTATTGCATAGTTAATTTATTTAGCTACAAATTTTAGCAATAAATTATATATATTTGAATGCAAGATGATATGTAATTTTTACTGAATTAAAATAATCCCATTAGCCCCTGATGCAAAAAGATGCGTTAGGAGTCTTAACAGGTATCTGTGTAACAAAGTAAGAATAATTCAAAGTTTCTTAATGTAGTTAGGTACCTAAGTAACTATGCTTTATTGACATATATTCAAATTAAGTAATACATATTAATGTATGTATGATGCAGTAATAAAACAAAAACACTTTTTTCTCAAATTCGATTGAGTTCCTACATCAATTTATTTTGCCAGTAATTCGGCATACAAATTATCCCATATACTCCTTGTGGTAATATTCCCTCGATCTGTCATATTTGACAGTATTGGTTTGTTCATATTCTTTACGGCTACGCGGCTTTTAAAATTAGGTACCTACAGATACTTACATTTTATAATGTTATCCTGTTGTCCTGTTTGCTCTCGTATGAATTCAGCATTTGTACTATTCTTCAGAGATCACCTACCTTTCGAGTTGTTTTAAAATTGATATTATAAATAATAAAATTTTATTTCAAAAGCAGGAAAAAGACTTTTAACATTTAAACATAAGTTTAAACAGCATTTTACGAAGTCTGTTTCAAAATAGTATGTATAATAAATTGAACTGTCATCTATATATATAAAAGAAAGTTGTGTTAGTTACCCCGTTTATAACTCAAGAACGGCTGAACTGATTTGGCTGAAAATTGGCGGGGAGGTAGCTCGGAGCCAGGAAAAGGACATGGGATACTTTTTATCACGTTCCAGTAAAAAAAAAAAGAAAAAAATATTAAGCTGATTTGTTAAAAATAGTATAACAATACGCAACAATGACAACTGTCAAATCGACATTGCCGGGCGGGACGAAGTCTGCCGGGACCACTAGTATTATATTAAAATGAAACTAAAGTTACGAGTTTAACTTGCGTATGTAAGTACCTAACTATATAAATTGTACCTGTGCGAACTATACATATAAACATACCTAATTATTCACAAATTTTGCGTTATTAATAAGTATGGATATTATTTTTATCTGCAGGAAATGTTGACCAACTATGACCGATTTGTTTTCATGATGGCTGCTGCCACCCTTCCCATTCCAAAAACCAAGTTGCATCATGAACACATATGCATTTAGGACTCTAGAGTCAAAACAGCATAAATCAATCGCAGAACTAGTTAAAATTAACTTACAGGCTACGATATCAAAGTTGCTTTTAAATTGACTCGAGTTTTTCCGGTCACCTTCTGACGTTTATTTATTCCTGGTAGCAGCCAGACAAAACCCTTAGTAAATTTCGTTTCAAGTACCAGGAAATCATGAACCTATTAAGAAGATTGGATTATTTTTCTATCAATTGAATTACTATCTTATACTAGGTAAATAAGGTTGGTTTTAAATTATATCGTTGGTATATATGACTATATTCTCCTGTTGTAACGTGAAGGGTGGTTGCACCTGCCACCCACCCGCGGTTGAACACTAGTTTCCTATGCATTTGCGTGACCTAGAATACGCCTACAGATGCACATTACCGTGCATTTATAGTATCTCAATAACACGATATTATCATGTGTGAGTTCATGTTCGCCTATTCTAAATAGCCCGTAGTTACTAGTAGTTGTGTTCTTCCTTCCGATATACTTTCAAAGTGTGAGAAAGGGACCGGAAGCAATTACACGTAGTGCTTGTATTTCAATTGTTCATTATCCTCTCTACATGAAATGCAAGTGTTGATGTCTACGTCATATTCATATATTGGGTGTGAAATCAGGGGTTGTCAAGTTGTCTGATACAAAAATACGCAAATTGTAAATTACTAAGTTACGAAGTATGTCTTTTAAATTTATGACAGGCGACTCAAAAACAGTTCAATTTAGTTTAATGTCTTATTTTTGACTAAGTTCTAGAATCGAAGCAGTATGCAGTAAACTGTTAAACGTATTCAAATAAAACTACTTAGATAATAGAAACTCTAAGTAAAATTAAAAAAATAAATTAAAAATTTAACAAACCCCCGACAAAAACTAAAAGCCTCTTTAAAAAGTATAACAATAATAAAATCATAATATTAGTTACCTAAGTATTAATATTTCTACAAGAAAACGTCATGTCGGAGGGACCGCTTTTCATTTAGGTACTTACTTACCTAATATTTACAATCTACCTAAACCTGCGGTCCCCCCGACATGACGTTTTCTTTGTAGAAATATTAATACTTAGGTAACTAATATTATGATTTTATTATTGTTATACTTTTTAAAGAGGCTTTTAGTTTTTGTCGGGGGTTTGTTAAATTTTTAATTTATTTTTTTATTTCATACTTTTTGTAAGTAGGTACGTAGGTACCTACTACATATTATTATTTTTAACTAATTTCCATTTCACACGGAATTTCGTAATGTACATGTTATCCTCTTCCATTTGACACCCCACTCGAGTATATTTGACGACATTGGGCTTACCATTTACACTATTACTCCCCATAATTTTTGAACTACTTAACCGATTTTCATTACGATTTCAATTTTGTAATGTACACGCGATCCTCTTTCATTTGATACCCCACTCGGGTATATTTGTAGACATTTGGTTTTCCATCCCCACTTTCACTCCCAATATTTTTTGAACGACTCAACCGATTTTCATTATGATTTCAATTTTGTAATGTACTTGTCACTCTCTTTCATTGGATACCCCACTCGAGTATATTAGTAGACATTTATTTTTACATCCCCTCTTTAACCCCCCCTAATTATTAAATTACTGAGCCGATTTTTATAAAACATAGCTAAGAACACTCCCGACATATACACCTTTCAAACAAAAAAAACAGAATCAAAATCGGTTCATGCGTTAGGGAGCTATGATGCCACAGACAGACACACACACACACACAGACAGACAGACAGACAGACAGACAGACAGACAGACAGACAGACAGACAGACAGACACGTCAAACTTATAACACCCCGTCGTTTTTGCGTCGGGGGTTAAAAAGGAAATAGACGTCTTTGTTTTTATATAGGAATAGCTTCTGCCAGCGACTACGTCCGCGTGGAATAGTTATTTTCCCCATTTTTTACACATTTTCCACTGTTTCTTCGCTCCTAGTGGTCGCAGCGTGATGTTATATAGCCTAAAGCCTTCCTCAATTAATGGTCTATCCAACAAAAAAGATTTTTCCAATTCGAACCAGTAGTTCCTGAGATTAGCGTGTTCAAACAAACAAACAAACTCTTTAGCTTTATGATATTAGTATAGAAGTATAGATAAGCTTGTGTGACTAATTTTAACGTAACGTTATTTTTAAATTTAAAATTAATATTACTACGGTTGCACATCTATGATTCAATCATGGCCGCTAACACCTTGCCCACTCCATCCCTTAACTCGCTTCACAAACACATGCACAATTGGTATACAGAGTCCAAATATCATATGTCGAACTCATTAGCATTGCAATTTAGACATTCAGCACCTGTGACAAGATTGATTATCAATAAACTATAAAAATTTTGAACACCTCCTGCTGTTTATGTGTCCTTGGTGACGGCTGGCTCAATCTCATAGTAAATTTCAGCAAAGGTACCAGGAAATAATACTGCTATATAGGAGATTACAATTAGTTTTTTAGTATTCGATTATGAACTGTGTAGCAATGTGTTAGAGTCGATAATTGTAGGTCAAACGAGCGATATTTTCCGGTCTGCTAAGGGGGTGGTAACACCTGCCACCACTGCATCCGGAGACCTAGATGTCCTATGCATGTAGTAGTGGACTTGCGTCGTAGTTACCCTTTCAATGGCGCCAATTTTCTCGTTTAAATTTACTATTTTTATTATGAAAACTTTATAATAAGTAGGAAACGAAGTTAGTCAGTCATACAACTCTTTTTTAGTTGTTATTTCTGTCTCAAAAAAAGTTATTTAAGAATGAAAAATAAAAAAAAATATATATAAGTACTTATTTATGCATTTTTTTTAATTAAGCAATAGTAGGTACATTATGTAATTATATTGTATAAAGAACTATTCGCTTTTAATAATTTTCCCACTACTGCTAACTTATACGTACCTATTGACGTTTTCCGAAACTTCATACCGCGTGTACCAGGAATACATGACTTACTAGAAGTTCGTCCAAGCATTCCTCATTAAATAAAAAGGTAGGTAACTAATAAATGCATCTGTACGCACTGCATCTATCTATACATGTAAAATGCTTTGTAACTTAATTATAATTAATGATTGACCGATTGATTGAATGAGGCCTGAAACTTGTGGAGCCGATAAAAAAGATTTTTCCGAAATTATAAACCTAAGTGGATGAAAAAGGAGGGAAAGTTTGTATGGAACAAGGTGATTCCTTGGTCCATTCTATTTAAAATTTTGCGTAAACGTTATTTAACATAATTGGATGAAAGACGCGTATCAAATTCCATTGATATTCACCGCTTCCTGGGTTAATTATTTATATGTTAACAAAATTAATAACGCAAAAAAATCTATTAGACTTCTTGCTAGAAACATTTCAGTCTTTTGAACGGACAAAGTCGCGACCAAAAGCTAAATATTTATTATATAACCTCATTTAAAATTATTTTTCCTGAAACTTGTAATTACAGGCCGATATTTTATTTAAAATAATAGGTTAACAAATCGCACTTAACTTTATAATTATTTTCTGCTTAACATACGTTACAAAAACTCACAAACTCATAAATACACACAATGTCACCTCAAAGCCATATATTTGATAACAAAAGGAAGTAATAACCAATGTAAAATTGGTTTACTTTTGATATGAGATTACCGACATTGGAATGAAATAACTTGGTAACGGATTTAACTCGCATATTATATTTTATTTATGCGAGTTAAATCGACGCATTAGCTGAAGAAAGTCTAACATAAAGTAAAAAAACGTAAAAAAAAATATATCTATGGTCATGTAAAGTTTTCCAAATGACAGCAAATGAAAAAATATACGCGAGTTTATTATTTACGTGTATTGTAATAACCTCGTAGGCATTAGAAATTATAAATACAGGTAAATCCTTATAATTTGCCTCTGAATACATAATAAAACTAGAATGGACAAGTAATCAGAACAAAATCCAATTAATATACAAATTGTGTAAAGTAAAAGTTGGTAAATAACACGGAACGGTCGACAAACCCTACGACTTCACTTGTCTACTCTAAAATTAATGAGGTTTCACGAAAATAAGTACCTACGTCCGCTGTTACAAAACAAATCTATCAACATTCAATCACAACGTCGTTACGGTAACAATTTGGTCGTTACGTAATATTTAGTTACGATAAATTTAGAGACGGTTTATTTTTAAAACTACGCGCAATCCACAATTGGGGCGTAACAAATTGTCGCGTTCGTAGACTTTTTGGGTTGCCTGAAATAGCAACTTGTCACATGCCAATGCAAATTAAGCACTTTTTAAACATGGATTTTACGCCACAAGTACATACACTTAATAATATCAAGTAATTAAAATCTAACCGCCTTGACAGCGGGAATTCTCGCAATATAAGTTAATTTAATAAAAACATAATAATAACGAATAACAATTTATTTATACTAAAATGCAATAACAATAGCAATGATTAACAAAATTTTATAATAACTAAGTTACTGTACACAGATCAAGTCTTCCGATTAGCAGGGGCGTGCATTCCATACAGGCACAGTGTCACTAATGTATGGACTGCCTACCCTAGCGCCATACTTAAGCTCACCCCACTGCACGCCCGTGCCGATTAGGTACAAATAAAATAGCACCATGACATTACATTCCAGTCTATTACATTATAATTTATTGGTATATACCAGTATTACCTATAAAATATTTTATTTTTTAGTACCGACGTAGTTTGGCTTTTTCTGAAAATGTGGGTTGTAAGTTTCATTTAGAGCACATTGTGTGCCCGTTAAATAATGCCTCTTTTTGGACACAGAAAAATGTAAAACCATACCACACGTTTCGTTATTATGTCCCACAGGCGGTAACAGAAGAAATCTCCAAATTGCGTGTTATAATTCTAGAGCTTAGTATATTATTTAGTAATTGCTTTTATCACATTTTCTCTGTTTGTACTTCTGTTAAATATTAGGCACATGTATAAAAATGTTTAGCAAAAAAAGATAATAAATTTAAAGAATGATAAATTATATTTGTGGGGCATGTCCCAAAAAATCGAACTATTTCAGAAATGATAACTAAAATTTCCTACGTTAAAGGTTGCAAAATAGTACTAAACATAAATAAGTAACCTAAGTTCATTTGGTAAATCAATATACAACAGTTTCTACTCCACCTGTCTTGACATGCTGTTGTATGCCAGCAACTCTCGAGTAAGATACCACATCATCACTAATTGTTCGGTCTTCAGGCATCAGAGCAGTGCTACCGGCATCTATCCCCGCAAATGCATTTGCAGGATCATCGAACCCGGTCTGTCCTGCTTGCGAAGTTATTGGAAACTCAGGAGTCGACTGAACAGGAGCGAATGAAGAAATTACTTCATTTTGGGCGGGACCTGTAAAACTTTCAGGACCACTAAAAGCAGTCGGTTGAGGAGAATCCGCAAATGGATCATGATTCGGAGTCAGGACAGTGCTCTGAGGAGACGGGGATGCAAAGGGATTGTGACTAACGGCTTGGATAGTTGTTTGCGGAGAGAGAGAAGCAAATGGGTCATGGCTGACTTGGACTGTAGTCTGAGGAACTAGAGCAGCGAATGGGTCATGACTGACGCCTTGAACTGTGGTTTGCGGCGCGATACCAGCAAAGGGATCATTAGCTACTGGTTCAGCCGCAATACCCCTGACGTAACCAAAGGTTGCCGGGTAACCCTGCTGTAGTCCATCGATCGCTGTAAAAGCGTCGTCCTCTTCATCTTCGCCCTCTTCTGTAACTTCGTAACCGTTTGAGGGTATGTTTGGAATTCCATTTGGCAATGAATCGAAAACCTTCACCTGTTTAATCGTATGTGTTACCCCGCGGACATGTGGTACTCTAGGAGCGATCCCTGCACCGTAAGCTGGTACTGCCGGAGAAAAATGAGAGCCAAAGTCATCTTCAAAAGTGGTCGGAGTCGGGTCGTAACTAATTGATGGAACGTCGTGGTGATGATGCCCGTGGTGCCCGTGATGGCCGTGATGACCATGATGTCCGTGATGACCGTGGTGTCCGTGATGACCATGATGGCCATGATGACCGTGATGATGGCCATGATGTTTGTGACCGTGGTGCCCGTGATGACCATGGTGTCCGTGGCTTGATTTAGTATCTGTATGCTTTGTGAGCACCTTCTTGTGATGATGATGATAATGGTGACCATGGTGAGGTTTATGGTGATGATGATGGTGGTGGTGATGGGTCTCTTTCTTTGGCTTATGGTGATGGTGATGAATTGTTATCACTTTTGTATGGTGATCATGGTGAATAAATTCTGGAACGTGCAGATTTACGTGGTCACTGTAAAAAATAATATATATTATTAAAATTTACCTAGAATCATAAAGTTACTGGAGGATGCAGTTACAAAAGGCATATGCCATTTTCATACTGTTGCATTTTTCCGCAACAACAGACAATTTTTTATAAACGAATAATAATACTAATTACAAATAAGAACTAGGATTTGTTAACATCAACGAAGTATTAATAATTCGAAAGCAGAGCCATGCATATACATCTCGCAGAGCTTATGTTATCTAAAAGTTACAATACTTATTACATAGTTATATATTAACTAGCGGCCCGTCCCGGCTTCGCACGGGGGGACTTAAGATTTTTTCCCCCGTTTTTGAAACATTTTCGGTTACTGCTCCGCAACTATAAGACCTAGCGTGATATTATATAGCCTATGTTACTCGGGGATAATGTAGCTTTCCAAAGGTGAAAGAATTTTTGAAATCGGTCCAGTAGTTTCGGAGCCTATTCATTACAAACATACAAAAATACAAAAATACAAAAATACAAAAATACAAATCTTTCCTCTTTATAATATTAGTATAGATAAAAATAATCCTTACTGATGCTTTCCTCCGTGTCCTCCAGACTCGCCTCCCTCGATGAAAAGCACCACTAGCACCGCGAGATATTTAGTTAAATCCATGGTTGTTCTCGAAAGCACACACAGTCAGCCCTCAGAGCTGGGGATCAAGTCTTGACTAAAAACAACACTGCCAGCAGAACCTTTACCACATTTTGTTTTACATCACAAATTTACTTTCATTTGTTCCCGACTTTTATTTTTATTTTAACCTCAAGCAGCGAGCATGACGAGCACCGCACAGCCGCCGCACCGCACCGGATTGAATAGCGAAATATCGTGAGATGACCATTTATCCAATTTCACTTAAATAAACCCGTAATATCAACAAAAAGACAATAACGGCCATTGTCAACGAAGCATGCAAAAGGTATAATCTAGGGAGACCGTGACGCTATATCGATTCTTATTCTCGTGGTTATAGAGTTTAATTTCCGAGTGGGGACATGTTGTGTTAGAAGCGTTTTTTGTAGGTATTGTACGAAATAGGTATTTCGTTACCGTACCAGTGGAATGCGTTCGATTTGTCAGTATGGTGCCCCAATGCCGTGGCGTGTTAAATTGTCGAGACGATAGCGAAACAGTAATGATGATGTATAATTGTAAAGCGTGAGATATGTTATAATATTACGTGCCAGTTACGTCACTAACGAGTATGATGAAATATATGATGTGAAGAAAGTTTCCAGTATTCTAGAGATTTATAAGAAAAAAGCGGTTAGTAACTACATTCCAGTAATGAGCGGCAATAAAACAAAATGATACAAAATATGTTCGGGTGTGTGCGTCTATAATAAATAACGCTTGTAGGCGTCAGATCAGTCCGTAAATATTCCTAAGTGTAAACCACTAAAATTTAATTATCTGTTCGATTCCGATTTATTGATTTCCCCGGGGAAAGATATATGTGAGTGGTTTATAATATTATTTATGGGGACGCCGACGGCAGGTGGGACCGGTATCGATATTAATTAAACTTAGCTGTAGATATTTATGTCTAATTAATGAAACAATGCCAACGTCCTCTAATACGATAAATTTATTGCACCAACGCAATTGATTTTTACTAGTAGCAATAAATAATACTTTTTATACCCACTAGTGTTTTTTTTTTAATTTTGAACGATTTTAAAAATTATATAGGTGTATTTTTATATATCTATATGTTAGATTTTGTAGATTTATTTCGAAATTAGCACCTATTATCTCTATTGGAATAAAACAATTATGACGGAACTAACTCGAGTACCTACCTATATTTTTAATATAGCTGATGGTTCGAAAATTTTACAGTTCCCACATTACCTAAATCCTAATATATGGATGAATATGGTAATATGTGGTCATAAATTGTTTTATCCATTGATGTATAAAATTAATGTTTATTTAATTACTATATAAAGAGGTAGCAGGATTACGTAAATCCATAAATCCCTCGCTATGCTCAGGAGTTACGAAGTTGTAAGTAGTAGACAGTGATACATACCACTAAAAAATACTTTTTAATAATATTAATCATATTTGGATTGATCCCAATAAATCCGGCAAAGCATTGGTTGGTTTAATTAAGTCAGTATATCTCTCAGGAATCAGGATGCGCCCTTTACTCGAGTATTATAACTACGAGAAACATAGGTACCGTGAAATGGGGTGACTTTAGTAAATTTTAAAATTCAAATGTGTTTTTCTCCTTATACGATAATGTAAAAAAAAATATAAAAAAAATGGGAATATCGGTTTTGTTCATACTACCGAATCCGTTACTAAAATATTTTTTTTCATTAATACATTTCGAGAAAAAAAATAAAAAGTTCGTGATCAAGTTTATACTATGATTGGGGTTACTTTGATACCCCTTCTTTTTATTATGGGGTTCGATAGTATCCCTGATTTAGAGTAAATCATCCGAAGAAACCAAATTAATCCGTCCACAGGTTTGGAATTTAGAATGATTTTTATCTGGTTGGGGTTACTTTGACAAAGGAAAAATAAGAGCATTTTTAGAAAGATTTATTTTGTTTTAAATAATTTGTTCGTATGCCCTTAACTTCTATCTCTTATGCTTGTGCTGTGCTATTTTGCCATATATTATACTTAAATAGCATTATTTGATAATTTTACACAGTATTTTTATAGAAATTATTTTATTTATTTTTCAGAATGGTTTCAGTCAATTTTAACTAATAATTATGGTCAGGTCTTATTACCAATGAAGTATAAATGATCGATCAGCCTATTTTAAGTAGATAATTGAAAGGGTTAACACATTTTACTAGTACGAAATGATACAGATCAGTTGATCAATGTAGCCCCGTAGTAGTGATCAGAGACACCCCTAGCCGAAAATACCGCCAAAATAAAATAGTCGTAAAGGTTATCGTTTTTGATGAAATTGATTATTATAGATTGATACATTTCTGATATAGCAAAATTAGTAAAAAAAATGATTTTGCTATAGTTTAACGACTACTTTAGAAGTTATTCATGGTATGAAAATAACCAAAAACAACTTCTTATGTTTTTTATTTTTTTACTATCAGACCAGAAGCACGATCGCGCTACAATAATTCACATGGTTGTAGTGTCTATCGATGCTGCTAAATGTAAAATAAAAATGTAATAAATGCGTTCAGAAATAGTACTAGTCCCAGTTTTAACAAGAAAAGAAGTTTTTATCAAAGTAACCCCAGGACTCAAAGTAACCCCATTTTACGGTACTATTTCATCGGCTGGTTAATAAACAAATATGTATTAAAATAAGTACAATTTTAATTTCGTATTACTGTTGGCAAGCCTGTACCTAATGTTTATTAAATTATTACTAAGTAGAAGTTACTAACTCACGTAATAAATAAATGAAAGTTATTACACCTGTTATTTTATAATATATGTATAAAGAAAATAAAATATTAGTAAGTAGTAGTATAATATTAGGTCAGGTAAATAAAGCAACAAATATTGTAAAATCGTTTTATTAATAGACAAAAGTCAAAGAACCTTATTTAAAAAAACCAGTGCCGGAGCATTAGCCTTTTTATTCACTGACAGTATATTTATAAACTGGACTGATAGCCAAAATAGGCCCTCAAAAGTTGATAGTTATTGTACCTAGTTAATATTTGCAATTGTGACGCTCTAGGAAAGTAAGTTGTCTTGTTCATAAAACTACCGTCAGTAATTTTGATATACATAATATATATTAAAATTACACAGCTCTAAATTGTCTCTGGATGTCACTTTTTTTGTCTCTGGATATCATTGCTAATTTATATATTTTCAAGTGTCCCAGATTACGAATATATTCATGAAAGTTCTCAATATGCTCAATGCGTTATTAATAATTTTCAAAATTTTTAAACAATTGAGACAATAATCAGAGCAAATATTACAAAATCATTGTTAGTTTCATGTATTGTACGCATAAATAGAACCAAAATTATTTTCATATCCAGGGCAACGAAACCGCCGTAGACCAGTGTTATTAGAATTCGCAAATATTATTTATAATAATACATCAAATTTCGCATTGCTACCGTAGAGCGCCCCAGCACCGGCCTTAGTTAGACTTAATAGGCACTAACCGTACCTAAAACAAATGTACAAATAACAAACTTAAAGAAACCACGTAAATTTTATTACTTTTAAAACTAAGTACCAAAAGGTTTTAAATTATTATATAAATAGATGAAATAAATAAAGAGATCACGGGAAATATTAAGGCACTAACAACTAAATAAAAAAGTTTTTTTTTGGTATTTTTAAACATAACATAGAAATGAATTACAATTTGTACAAATCTAAACGTTTCGCTGTACTTATTCTGTTTAAATTACCACTAACTTGTGTCTTAAAATGTAAATTGTCTCATAGGTATTAATAAAAGTTTCAACAACTAATAACAGTACTTTGGCTATAAATATTACACATTGAGTAAAATCCCAATCAGCCTACTCTTACAAGAATACACACAAATAAAAGGCCCAAACAGCGAGAAAAGAGTAAAGACACTTGCTCTAAAAAAAATTCTCTTCCAACATAAATCTCGTAATTTGGTCAAATGTTTAACAATTGATGTTTAACACAAAAAATGGAGAAAAATTAACTTTAAACTCGACTCTATATAATATGGTTGTGAATAGATTTAAAATTTAAGTATGGCTGTTGTTGTTTTTTGAAATCTTCTAATTAACTCCTTGTTTTTACAGTCTTCCATCTGAAAAGAAGGGAATGTTAAATCAATAACTTATGTTATGATTATTTATTTTAAGATAGAATAGTTATAATGCGAAAAGCGTCGATTTGTTGGTATCAACCATAGAATATACATATCAATTGTAGTAAAAATTTAATTAATTTTATATTTTAGGGAACGGAAGTTAAATACATTTCTTAATAAAACGATACTTTGTCGCTGAGAACTTACGCAAATAAAGCCATGGATCAACTTAGAACAAATTATAAACATTGAACATTAATCCATATTAACAAATACGTACCTAGTTCCTCCTATAGAGAGGGATACCGTGGCGATTAGGGATTCCAGGAATATCCCGGGGCACGTCGGGTATATCCAGGGGATCCAGGGGAACATCAGGCAAAAACTCCGGGATGCCTATCCCGGGTACTGGTTGACTGTGTTGCCCGTTCGAAGGATCATCGAGCAAATGCATATGATGGAAATGCTCGTGTTCTTCCGAGGGCGAGTGAGCAAGGATCGGGTCAATGTGATCATGATGCGTATGGTGGTGATGAATTGTCTTGTATACCGTGTGGACGTGCTTTATCCTCTTCACTTTGTAGGGCACGTGGATGACTACCTTCTTCTTGCGGCTGTAAAATACATTAACGTTACATTGTTTCAAAGTTATCTATCTTCGATTTGAATACTGAAGCGTGGGCCTTTGCTGCATAATCGAACGGTAGGCGAGCTTTTAGATAAGAATCTTTCAGGCCTTTTCTGTTTCTAAGTTACTGGATATCAATAAAAGACAGTTTAATTTGTGAGAAAGCTAAGTGAACTAGCGTGTTATAATTTGAAGCTATTGTCTTTTGGCCGCGACTCAAGTACAGTAAAGTTAAGAAAATTCGAGTTATCTATCATTACATTAAAAATCTGCTACGATTTTATCGCAATTTGAAGGCAACTTTTGGGTCAAACGATACAGTTCATTATATTGTTTATTTTGTACTCTACTTTTGCAAGGTAAATATTTCATCGTTTGGAATCCGTTTGAGTAATACTTGATAGTTCAATGCATGAGTATCTATTTATCGTTTGGCCATTACTATAGTGTTTGTTAAAACTTAATACTAGGGAAGTAGAAATTAGTAATAATATAACAGTGACGTAAGATATTCATAATAAAGAATAGCTGGTTGAATTTTGAAATGTTAATCTAATGTAATTCTAGGTAAAAGTTTTATGATGTTGGTTTTATAATTATGAAACATACCTCACGCATGCCTTACCTATAATGTCAGTAATATTTTATGGTTTTCGGTAAATAATCTAAAATAGGCTTTTTGATATACCTATGTACTACCTTACTTGTAATATTATCAAATGGTGACCATTCTTAAAAGTGCTGGCTAGCATACCAGGATTGAGTTGTTACTATAACTTATAATAACGCCGACACGTTAATTTAAAATACAGTCGATTAAACTGAGATTGAGGAATTAGATAACATTTCGAATGGTAACTTTTACTGGAGACACAAAAAAGTTCCGATATATAATTAATACAATAAATTAAGGTGTTACGCACGTTACAGATACTTTTCGACTTTATGTAATAATAATCAGTTTTGCACGCGTATTGTTATTATTTTGGCCACGCTAGTATGTCCGATGGTTGACTTTAGACTTTAAGTGGTATGTATAAGGATTACAATCATTTAGCTCGGCTCGTGACCGTAAGGCACGCTCTTCCGTCACACTTCAGCAAATTGCGCGTGCGATCCTCAACGATGTATTTACTTTTAACATTTCCGGCTACCAAAGGCGTGTAATTATAAATGAATGTTTGCAATGTTTGCATTGATTTATGACATAAGATATTGAACACAATAAATTGTGTTATAATGTACATTATAACATACCTAGTTTATCGTTTTTACGGCATGTTCACAATGCAAGCTATGTTATTTTATTGTTGATAAATGTAATTAATTCAATTAATTATTTACCGTATCAACAATGCTGGATCATTTGGTAACTAGTAAATTATTTTTTTAAATATCTTGTGTATCTAATAGGTTCTTCAATACAAACAAATTGATTATAAAAGTATCTATGCCACAACCGAATTATTAAACAAAATACCTAAAATATTCATTACTTGATGAATCCCGCAATAATATTAAACAAGAAATAATTTTCGGATTATATTAATTATTTTATTGTAGGGTACCTATATTATAACAATTCACCACCTTCATTTAAAGTCTTAGTCGACAGTGCTCAAAACAAAAAATAAATAACAAGGGATAATTTACAGTACCTAATAATTATTCTAGTTTAAAACTAGCAAAGCTTACCTGTAGTTACTAGTCAACTTAAAAATATTACAAGTTTGGTGCCTCATAAAAAAATAATTATAATTTAATAGTAACTAAGTCTACTTTAATGGAATAGTGACCTAAACGATTCTAACTCAATACATTATATCATTATTCTAGTAAAGCAAAGTATTTAGTAAAGATTAGTAAAGTACATACCCTTCAGCTTGAGCGATAAGCACTGCCAACAGTACAGCCATACAAAACAAAAGCTGAAACATCACAGATACATAATTAAATAGTTATAATAATAATTATTTAAAAAATCAAACTGGCAAAATAATAATTAACCACATTCATATTTCATACTATCGACCGCCCAATTATATAGGTAATTATCTTATTGGACACACCAAATACAAACATTATATTAACAAGAACTCAATCCGATATCGCGGATCTCGCGTGATGAATACAAGTATCTTACACTATCATTACGCATTGCTAATTGATACAGTTAATGATATCAGAATGCAGAACACATGTCAAGCATAATTGTTTATTAATCATTGCTAATAGAATGTTTAAGTGTAAGTCAACACATGCAAATATCTAACACTAATACTCTCATCCAAGTACGGAGCAAAAATGTGTGAATGGCACAAAAAAAACACTCACCACTGCTCGACAATCCATTATAGTGGTCTATTGTCAGCTTATAACAATATAGTGGAAAGCACAACTTAACATATGTAATTCTCAAAGCGGCAAAAAGTGTTAAGAGAAACGTGCGAAACACCGTTCAAAAGCGATGCGCGGGCGACGCGCGATTCCGGAAAATCGATGCAGTTTCCCACGCCCGCGCGAAAAAGATGCACTCCACAGTAACGACAAACATATAATGAAAGCCGATGCTTCTGTCAATACTTATATATGCCACGCATGAATGCAACTTGCAGACATACAGACCCCCTATTCCGACCGCACTTGCATTTTTCGTCCCGTTTCTAATGGGGAAAACTCGCTGCGCTATCTCTTTTCATCAGTTCAAGTGGGGTACAGATTTTTCTAGATTATTACAGAATTAATTAATTCAATTTCCGGAGGTTATTATTACGAATGCCAGGTTTTGTGTATCTCGACTGAATACAATGCTGTAAAATAGTTACAGAACTTGTAGAGTTGTAGAGAATTCCATGTTTTTTGTTCACAGGATGCCGCTAAATAGAAAGCATAGGTGAAGAAAAAAATATATATAAAGTGAGTAGCAGACGAGGATACATATAAGGAATAAAGATTTCCTAATAGATAAGGGAATTACTATTGTACTTTACGAGAAAGGAGAGTTATATCATAATTTCAAAATCAACGTTCCTTTCTATGGGAAATTTCTATTCTATAACAAGACTAGCGTAAAATAAGTATTGTCAAAAATAGGTTATAAACTAAGTACATTCGTAAGTCATGCTCCAAATTATTTTTATTAACGATAATAATATTCGCGGCTGTCAACACCGTGATTAGCGTAAATGATTGTTAAAAGCAATGCCATCAATCAATGATGCAAACTATAAAATAGGCCTATCGATTGACAATTTGTCAACACCATTAAAATTTGTAATCTACGCTTTGACCATTGCGTTTTACCCAACACTCCAAATTGCATCGCGGTTGTAGTAAGTAAGTACATAATTTGCGTCAGTACATTTTTTATGAAGTTTATTTCATAAAAACTGACACGAATCGTACCTTTGCAATGGTGGGTACGTACTTACCCTAAAATATTAAATTTAAAGTAAGTAGGTAATACCGCATTGTAATTCAAATAAAATTACCAACATTACAACAACAACAACAAGGTAAAAAGGTAAATATTAAAAAGTTAAAGTAAATATTTAATGTTAATGTAAATTTAAGTAAAACTATTTTAATCAAGTAACATACACAAAACGTTTACATAATTATATTAAATTAGTTTTTGGCATAACAAGCGTACCTACCTACTGCAAAATCGGCTTTATAATAAATGTTCTTAGAGTATGTATTGTTTTGTTACGTTAAGTTGGTTTAAGAGAGAAACCTAACAGAAACAAATTGCGCTTTATCATTACCATGTTACATCGTAAATTGTACTTCACTACCATTGTCGATCTATATCAATTAGTTCGCAAGAAAGCACACTTATTAGTGCTTGTCTTTTACCTAACGCAAAAACATTTCGCGTCATTACTCTTTGTGTTCAGATCGTATCGTGCCAGGCATAATTAAAATTATAAATAAGTAAATATCATTAAGAAAATTTTAACAGCAGGTTACATGATAATATCGTAATGGAAAGCTTTTGTTTATTACTTATTTAGCTAGAACTACGTAATTATATATATTTATGATATTTTGTGAAGAAGACTCATCGTTATAACTACTCATTTCCTCCTCTATTTAGTCATCAATAATGAACTAATCCAATTTATATTATAAACGTGAAAGTTTGTAAGAATATATACCTAGGAACCTAGACTTTATTTTATAATGGTGTTGTAGACTAAGTAGCGGGCGAGAGTTAGTGAAAAATAAACATGAAAAAGTACGCTTTTACTTAACAAGAAACTTACTTGGTTCCAACATCATCAGTTTTCAAGATCAATGACTGGAACATGTTTGCTGTAACGTTCGTTAATAGCTCTGACTTTAGGAGACTGAAATACAAATTAAAACAAGATGTATCGTCATAAAAACTAAACAAGCTATAGTAGAAAATTTTACACAGCTTTCTTTACCTGTCCCTGTCCATCTTGAAAGTGCTTCCACAAACCGTACCGGAGTTCCCAATCTTCAAAGAACAAAGTTGGTTTATTCCATGTGACATGTTGATGTCCAATATTATATGTTCTCATGAGTGGCGGATTTAACTGAGGCGCCTCTTTGGCCCGTCGCGAAATTATTTGATTCACATATCGGTATAACACTGGGGCTTTGTGAACCCAACAGATTAGGGACATGACTGATATCACTACTGCGTGCATCCAGTACCTGGATTAAACAAATTCCATCAGATAGGATACTTGTCATTCTGCGCGTAATTGATACCACCGACCTGACAGGTCGATCGGTTTTTCAACGTGTTTCGGTCTAAACAATTATGGTGGATAAAAGTTATTGAACTTTCTGACCATACAGACTATATGCCACTTACCTCATATTGTTATAATATATATAGGTACCATTGGAAACATACGTTAGGTACATTATTCCTCTAATTGACAGCGAAAGTATGAAGAGTTATATGTATATGAATTATATGTTAGGGTTCTATTATGACATTTTTTATAGGAGATTCTCCCATCAGTTATGCTATAACTAGTTCATCAAGTAAATGACACTTAAATGTTCTAAAAAGTCGAAATGGGGAAAGCAAGCAATATGTGATAATTATTCTCAATTATTTGACCTTTTTTTTTCTTTTAAGGCCTAAGTAAACTACTTCCAATCAGCTCTGCATACAAACATTCCAGAAGTTGTCAAGATTACAGCAACTTCACTTCACTTTACCCACCTACACGTGGCTGATAAGTTCTCCGCATTTAACGCATAGTCCTGCATACCCATCATCATGCACGCAGCCGCCGCCGCTGTCAAACCACACGGCACTTCTAACACCGTGCAACACACGATAGAGAACAGTGCCTTTAAATTAACGCTGTTAGTGCAGTGTTTCCTCACTGCACTCAGTAAACACTCGTGTAATCTCTCTCTGTGTCGACGAATGAACGCTTTGTCACTGCTATCGTATTCGCCTATCCGTAAATGGACCTAAAAGTTTTTTGAAGAATTTATATATATGATCATAACTACATACCTGCGAGCCTATGATGAATTGAGGTGTCGACATCTTGACATGTTGTCGACAACGAGAAATCTAGACATGTCGATGTCGTCTCTTATGTTAACAACGGAATAATATCGACAAGAAAAACCTTCTCACTGTCGACAACGTTCTCAATATTATGTCGACAAGACGTCGACTCGGCAGTTCATCATAGGCTCGCTGGTTTTAACATACGCTTACCTGTGAAAATTCGTAGTATAATGTTGGTACTACCAAATAGGGTGCGTTCAGCTGTCTATCCAGAAACCGTTCTAGCAAACGACAACCCACAAGACTGTAAAGCGAATTACTTGACCCAATTAGGTAACTCAACACGTAATCAAATAGACATTCGCTTATACTTTCATTGAATGGTCCTACGACGTACAATTGTGCCG
The DNA here is from genome assembly GCA_038024825.1 of Polylopha cassiicola. NCBI lineage: Eukaryota > Metazoa > Arthropoda > Insecta > Lepidoptera > Tortricidae > Polylopha > Polylopha cassiicola. The sequence continues at coordinate 16,745,586 of CP149045.1, read as the reverse complement.
CGTAGTCTAGGAGAGCAGAAAATTCTAATATGTCATCATCACACATGCTGACCATTGAGAACCAGTTCAACATTGTAGTTATAATGACGAGGCGGGTGTGATTTGGAGCCCTTTCAAATATGCGACGGAGGCACACGTCGAATCCTTTCCGCAAATATGTATAAGCAGACAATCTTGTGCCATTTTTAGCAATACTGTAAGCGAAAAATTCTAGCAATCTGGTTACAAATGGCAACATTTGCTGCTTGTTAAGAATTAGATTGTCACTCTTTAAGAGTTCATAGAGCACCCTCATGCGATGCCTTGCAGATTTTACGTCATTGAAGAGCACATAATGAATATCAGTTAATATCAAATTAAACAAGATCATGTCTCCGTCAGTGAAGTAAAGAACTACTTCCAAAATTTGTCTAACAAAACTCTCAAAAGGCCAGAATTCAGTGTCACTGAAAAACTTCAGCATAACTTTTATCGTCGCTTCACTGCGTTCCGGTAGTAATAGATTTAATGTTTTTTGAAATACGGTTTCTGCCTTCTGAAACTGCCGTTTACCACGCCATTTCCAGTATTTTGAAGCTATTCTTTTTAATTTTAAACGCATCCCGAAATAGTATATTAAAGTTAGAGCACAAAGTAAGACCTCGTCGTGATTTGCCTCCTGCAACTGTCTGCGATTGGAATGATCTAGAATACAGTTTAAAAGTTTTATAGCTTTCAGTTTATTTTTATGAAAGGCAGAATCCAGATTCATTGGAGTATACATTTGGAAGAGCTGGGTCACTTTTTCCTGTAATTCAGAATCACTGAAAGGATAACGCTTAGAAATCCTATTAGTAAACATTTTTTTTTACAGAAGATAAAATAACGAAAATACTATTCAGTTAATGCCGAGCAGACCGGGCCGACTTGATATAATTGTAAGTCATTATTGACAGAACTCATTATTGTGAGGTTTAATAAAAAAAGTATGAACAACAAATACTTAGATCCAATGCAGTCTTAGACAATATTGTATATGCTCTAAGATTGCAGTTCAAATAATCCTTGCTGATATTATAAACGCGAAAGTTCGTAAAAATGTAAGGATGGATGTCTGGATGTAAGTATGTTTGCTCTTTCTCGTAAAATAAAGTACTAATCATGCACAGACGAAGTCGCGGGCAAAGGCTGGTTGTATATATTTTTTCATAGGTGATAGTATTGACGAATTTATAACAAAAAGCGTAGAATCGAAGCCTTCCCCCACAGACAAGTTATCAGTGGTTCCGGAGGCCTGGTTCCATCCGTCACAGCCACTTACTTCGGACACCAAGTTCCTGCTATTTACGCAAGACTTGACTGTGTCGTGGTAATGGAACAAAATCACAGCTTACGACTACACAAAGTTAAGCGTAATCGATTACGCGATGGGCGAACCCCGATTTCAGTAACATTAATATGTTTTTCATGATAAACATATAATCAATTATATGATAAATGTTACGATAAAGGAAACGCTATGAAGTAATCGAATAATTAAATAGATACTTCAGCCGTAAAACATACAATTACTAATTGTTTTATCTTGATTTACATATTTCGTTAATGCAGATTATATTATTGTTATATCATTATTATGTGAAATTAGTTTCTGAATACAGTGCTAATGGAAACAATGCAAAATAAAAATTACGTTTCCCATGTTTCTTTACATTAAGAGATATCTGAACCCCACCTTTAACCGTCTATAAGATATAGGTACCTAGGTTCAAAAAGAACATTTGTTTTAGAAATTTTCCTTTATTAATTTTGTGTTCGTAATCGTAAATATTAGTAGTAGTAATTTAATAAGTTTATGCCATTTATCTATTAACAAATAACTGTAAGAAAATATCTCTAAATAATCAATGTAGAAATGGGGTCAGCGACATCGTTTTCTTTTTGTATGTTTTGTTATTTATCTAGTATTTGGCGTCAAATTCATGGTGGCAGTTAGAGCGTGAAAATAGCTTACCTGTCCATTTGTTATGATTATATGGTTGGTATCGTTCGAGTGATATCGAAAACACAATGAAAGTGTTTGCGTAATGTTATTTCCCGCCATTTCCGAGTGCGCCCGGCGCGCTGCTGAGTGCATTCGTGCAAGGAGGAGCGTGCCGGCTATAGGGTTGCCAATAGCTTTTTAGACTTACTAGTATGTACTTTTTAAATTTTAAATACTTTAAAGACAAAACCTTTTAAGAGTCCAAAGTGTGATTTATTGACCACTTAAATTACTTTTGCAAAACGGTCCAAGCTATGTGTTGACATAGCATTGCAACAAATCTACATCGGTAACGTCCATAATGCAATAAAAAAAGTTTAAAGTGTAAAGGGATAGAGAAAATATAATATTTCTAGTGTAACTATGTGATTTTTTTTATATTAAAATAATATTCATATTACTGTCCTGTTAGCAACCCTGCGCCTGTGCACTGCCTGATTTGCATGCAATCTTAAATCTCAAATAAGAACATCTTATTCGAAGTATTATTTCAAATTTCTGCAAATGGTCTACAAAACAAAGAAACAAGTGTTCTTAATAACTTTATTATAAAATGACCATACATGTAATTTCACCTTATACTATCAGTCTTTATTTATGAAAGAGTATAAATAAAAAAATAAATAAAGCGATTAAAAGAAACTTAAGTTATTTGGTGGTATTTTTATGACATGAGGAAATTTCTATTGTTTGGCTGGGGTTTTGGTATTGTCGTTGGCAACTGCTATTTGTTGTGGCACTGAGTAGGACTGTTGGGTGTATGTTTGGGCTAGATACGGTCCGGGGCCGACTTGTTCTTGGAGTTTCTCCGCCTCCTCTGGTGCTACGGGGCACATACATGGCACGAGTTGAACATGCTGAAGAGAGACAGGAGTGAGGCTGGCTCCAGCGGGAACGCTTATAGGTATCGGTGCCATACTTTGCTGCAACGGCATCTCTTGCTGATACTGCTGTGGGGCCACCTGATACACCTTACGTGACTCGTACGGCGAATACGAGTACTGATACCGATATGCCGGAGACATGTTCGGTGCCAAAGGCTGCATCCAACCTTTCTGAGGCAGCGGCTGTCTGCTGTAACAAAGAAAGAACAGGTAAACCTAAAGCAAAGGTACCTCAAGAACAATGTTAAGTTTCCGTTACAGCGGAACCCAAAAAAATGTCGCAAAAGCTACGAGAACAAATCATTGTATAACGTATCGCATTATCTGTAGTTCCGGAATCGCAAGCCAGTTTAATTATATTGGAAAAAGAGGAAATAAAGTAGTTAATAGGTATGTGCATTGTACCTAACTTGTAGCGCAATGTTAGTTCTTGTTACGCAAAGAATTAAAAAGATAACGTTCATTGATTGAAAGTTACATAATTTGAAACTGTTGTATGGATTTTAGTTAAGAAATGCTTTGAGGATTTGTAATAGTAAACATCTAAAGTTTTTGTTATGAACCAGTTCCTATAAAGATACAAGAGTAACAAAAATCAATTCGCAATGTGGGTACGTAAAAAATATCGCTTTGCCGAATATTTGTAAACTTATTATAAAGTTATTTGTTAACAATATAAATTTATTCATATTAAGATACTTACGAAGCGTCAGAGCCCCATTTTAGGAAAAATGCTTCTGATGAAGCCACAAGGGCCAAGCTCAGCAGGAAACGCATCTGGAAAAGAAAACATTTTTGAATAATATTATCCTGGACAAATATAGGAAAGCATATACAAAGTTCATTTTGTAAATGTGTTTTCGGAAATGGCTCTTATGATTTCGACGGTATTTACATTGCAGGGATTATTTTAAAATAATTTTCACTACATTTGTGTTTTTATAGAGCGGCACATTTCACACAAATTCTAAGTAGGTAAGTACGTAGATAAGTAGAGGTATTGATATACCTACCGGGGACAACAGCTCCTTTAAATCTAGGAATACCGTCTTTTGAAATATAAAATATATGTTTTATTCTGCTTCCTGTTTGTTATAGTCTACTTCACTACACTTAAGTAGATTACACATTAGAAATTCGAGAGATTAGTAGATAGCAAATAGTACAACTTTAGAATTATTATTATTTATTATTTACGTAATGAAAGAAAGATAATTATTAACTGTAAAATGTTACTTCAGTTAAAAAGTAAGTTACCTTTGGAATGAAACAACTATTAACGGATTTAACTCGCGTATTTTTATTTTATTTTTTTAACGTCAGCTAATAAAATAAAATAAAAATACGCGAGTTAAATCCGTTAATAGTTGTTTCATTCCAATGTGTAATAACCGCGAAGGCATCAGAAATTAGTAAGTTACCTACTATATAATATAATAACTACATTTTAAAATGCAATTTACGAAGTATAACATTAGGAAAAATAAATACTGTTTTAATATTTGAATGTTTGAAAAGCAGTTCCTGAATTCTTTAGACTGCGTAACATTATTTTGTTGTAATTAATAAGTTAGGTACATTTGCATGCAGATGCTTGGCTGTTGAAAGTCGCAAAGCAAAATAACTCTTGAACATATTCGCTATGATTAGTTGTGTTATAGGGAATCAATAACATTAGTAATGTGCGTAAACAGTAATGAAAATCAATTATTAATTTTGTAGGAGAAAATACACTTTCTCTTGAAAATATTTACAAACATTAAAAAAAAAGTAAAATTATTGATAGTTGATAGTATAAATAAATATCTATCAGTAATTTTATTTCTTCAAAAGTTCTTTTCTATTTTTTTATTAAGGCCGTTTCCTGTGAATGTTTAGGTACTATGAGAGATGCCTTTTAAAAAACACCTCATAGTTCAAATTATATTTTACTACAGATCTATTAAGAAAAATTTTTTTACTGATTTTAAATATCCTCATATCCTCAACCCGTAATCCTGTGGATAATTATATGAACACACATAAATTTCGACCTTATTCCTAGTTATATTACAAGTTAGTATGTCTAAGAAAAAACATCAGCAGATTAACTAAAGTTACCGGATGATTAATGAGCATAAGGTCATTTATGAAGTTAATGTAAGTATACCTACTCGTTATAATTACAATGCTTCAAATAAACGCACATGTCAATCACACTCGTTTAAATCAAGTTAGCGAGTCTTCAGATGTATAATTAAGTCATAGGCGAGCATACCATAAGTGCATATGTCAAAATAGTAGGTAAGTGTTGAACGCGTAGGTACATTATTCCTGACCTAGGTCCTATATTCCTCTACTACTATAACAGTTTTAAGAATTGTTCGAATGTACACAGCATTAAATAGGCGATGTAAAGTAACCTGTTACCAATAAATTAAAATAAATAAAATGGTTGGCTGTAACTTAGGGCACTGAATTGTCACAACTTTTCAAATTAAGTGTCGGTAAATGATTAGAAAGCTAATATAAGTATAAGATAAAATATCATAAAACGCAACATTAAATAAATATTGGTATATACCTACTCGTAATAAAAGAGATGAAGTCATAACATTTTAATTGCAATCGACGTCTGATATTACATCTATTAGGTACTAGTAGTACCTATTTATGCATAATAATTTTATTAATATACCTACATAAGATATTCCTTAATAAGACAAAACGAATTTATTTTCTTTCGGATTTGTTTACAAATAGAATTTTTGAGTATGTGACGAATTTCAAATAACTTTCCCATAATAAACAGTGATTTGCCAGGACATTATAAAGTGATTTGTGCCGCGGCGTCCGTGAATAATCTTTAAATGAGCGGGGTATAGGCTCATAAACATATATAACATCTCTGACCGCATCTAAACGAACGCAGTAATTTATTTTTATTTTTTGTTATATTTCTTTATACTACATACTTTTCGGATCTCCATTTTTAATTGTTTTAATTAATCAAATATTAAACAGCCAGTATTTGTAATATTTTTCTTTTTTAATTATTGATATTGATGTAAGTCATTAAACAATATATCGGTAGGCGATGGGTAGCCGTCACAACATAACGTCTGAACAAAGAGGTGCGGACCGCTCGGCATGACTTGCAGGCGCGATCTTTCATTCAGGCTTCTCGCCGCCTTCAAATTGAAATCTTAACACACAATAGACCATTAAGCCCAGTGTAAACACAACCAAGTACCTAAACGATTATTACCGGCCAAGGCTATAATAATGGAGCACTTTTTAAAATCAAACGTCACATAACTATAAGTTATTTTTAAAATTGTTCTATAATTGTCACGTTTAAACGCCCGCAAATTGTACTCGTTTGATTTTTTTTAAACAGCCCCTATATCTAAAGAGACTAGACTATCCAACAAATCTAAAGAGCAATAAATTAATCAATTAAATACAGGAAATTATACAACATGAAAATATATTTTTAATAAATAAATTAGTTACCTTATTACTGCTAAATAAATGCTTATTTAAAATTAAAAAAGTATTTAAATGAATGAACTCACCACACTGTTCATATCCGGGAACATCGCACTAAATACTCTCGAGACGTAAAACGTTCAACCCTTTCGAGTTCTCCTTCCGAACTAGGGGTTCAAATCGAGGGTGCTTCACCGAGGAGCAGGAGCAACTATTCGGGAGCGAAGATGCGCGCACCCACTCTGAACGCGGAATGACCGATCCCAGGGGTCCAGTCGTTTTTTATACACGGTTTCACAAACATTCCGTCCCTAAAAGCCGGTCTCCGACCCCGACGTGAGGTATAATAATAATCTTATTAACTTATCTACACTTCTATCTTTACTTAGAACGTACCGTTATATTAGCCTGATTTTGAGGGGGAGTAACGTAGACATGGACCACTTAAGATAATTTCACACTTTTTTCGTGGAGCGGCTAAGTGTTTTGACATGGGGCTTGGTTCACGGTTTCGAGAGGGTTCCGTCGACCGCGGTCCGCTGCGCCCGTAATGGTCGAGGAAGGATGCCGCTGACACTCGTGTCGAATCGTACCGGGACATGTTCATTACCAACATTCTGTTGCTCACCCCGACCTGAACACATGGCTCGCTTGACTCCCCGATGCGTGAAATTCTAAATAGGTGTAGAGCCAACACTGAGGAAGACAATGATACTCATTTTAAATTACGTGCTCGCTAGTCGCTACACCTGCACGGATGTACGAATTATTGAAATTTGATTCCATGTTGATTATTTGAAAACAAAAATATTTTATATATTTTGTTTATATAGTTAGGTAAGTATTTTACAGGAAATGTGTATGAAGGCCTAGGTATCCAAATTTTGCAATATCTACAAAAACTTTGTCTCCATATATTTACATTAATAGATTATGTACCTACTGTATATACATTCTTATCTCGATTTAGATACCGGTAGGTACGTATTATTGGTTTGATTTATTGGTAGTCCTCCAAGAGACAAGTAGGTAGACCGTCTGTACCTACCTATTTATCTGTCAATCGACAGAATTGTGGAGGCTAAGTACCTACCGCACGGATTACGAAAAATAAAAGGATATGTCATTGTGACATAATAACCATTTAAAAAAGTTTGGTATAACTTGATCAATGCAAAAATGGCGTGTCCTAGGTGGGTAAGCAAATATTATAGTCCATCATAAAAGAAATATAGTGAAGTGTCATTTGCATAATATTATATAACATATCTAATATATGTAAGGATACTCGTATGTTTAGGAGCGTCAAAGAATGATCCAGTCCAATATATTTAAGTAACACTGTGCTTTTTTACACTTACGTAGCTACTTATTAGTACCTATCATACAAGTCAATTGAAGTCAATTAATGATAATTTATAACTAAATTTTATTTGATTAATATGTAATGTCAACAAAATCAACTATCCGCTCCTGCTAATAACAAAAGCTAACTTAAAGAAGCTTTTACTTATAGTGCACTTTAATTGAGGTAAGTAAATAATTAATAATAGAATACCTACCTACTTAATAATTTCTGATGCCTTCGCGGTTATTACACATTGGAAGTGACACTTTAGCGTTAGACTATTGTCAGCTCAGCCGTGCTACGATTATGGAAACTGTAAAGAATCCGAAACGTCAGCAAATAAAATAAAATAAAAATACGCGAGTTAAATCCGTTAATAGTTGTTTAATTCCAATAGAATACTTACTTAGGTACTAAATAACGAGACTCGCGAACTAACGGAGCTATCGCGTGTCAAAAATCCGCCAGATACGAGCCTTCAGTGAGGTCTAGCTGTCATATTTCATAAATGAGAGACAAGCTAGTGGCATATTATTATGATAACTTCCATTATGCAATCTCATCTAAATAAAAGATGTCACAGTGTAACGCAAAATTCTGCAACATAACCCAAACAAGTCCAACATCCTTTAGGAACCTCCTTCTATTTTTAAATTCTTGAGTTTACGACTGTCTGTCACCATCATTATATTTATTATGGCCTGTCGAATGTAATGGATAACGATACTCAAAGTAACGAGCTGCACTCCTATTAACCGTTACTTCGTCGAAACTAAGGAGGCTATTCGTTACATTTTTCAATAAAAGCGTCCGTAACAAACCGTAAAAGAATTATCTATAAGATAAGGCCTCGAGTTACGTCCAAGCCGGAGATTAATAGAACAAAATATATGATTTTAGAGAGGCGATTGCAGGTTAGAGAATTGTATTTTGTCCAATAGACTATCTAAAAAGCAATAAAAGTCTAGGAAAGTGACAGGAGAATTGACATAACAAATATCTACTTACCTACTTACTAAATATAAAATAGATAGGATACATCCCATTTTAATATAGCAAACACTGTAGGTACCTACTTATAACCCTTATAATATTGTCTATTTTATTGGTTAAGAATCGATTAACCTATTAAAAAGGCAATATTAATATACATCCCTATTATAAGAAGTGTTAGTACTTACGTGTTCCGATATACATATTAATTTCAACCACTTTGTCTGCTATGCAGGTATGTAAAAATAAAAGTAGGTACTAGACTACCTAGACATTATAATAAAATGCATAAATTAGTTGCATCATATGTAATCTAAAACGAGATTGATATAAAGATACGGAAATAAAATTCCTTTGAATATTGTAGGTAATTAATTTAATCGAATATACCGTTAAAATTTAAGAAAATGTCTTCTAGCCTAAAATAGGTTGAATAACTGTAAGTACAAGAGTTTCCATTAGGTATTTATTCTGTAGTCATTAATTTACCTTGTTGTTATGGAAAAAGTTACAAATGTCTAGTTGGATAGTAAACTCGTATCATTTTTAAATTTTAATTGCATAGTTAGTAATTTTCAACATAGCGGAAACGGTCGACACCGTAATTTATTATTGTACCTACTTACCAATGTCCAATTCAAATGTACCTAAGTAGTATGATTTAATTTATATTTTAATAAGTTTTAGGCAACCTATACCCACATCAGGGTAACTTATATAGTAGGTATGATAATAACATTTTAGATAGGAATCTTCTAAAAAACAATCAATAGAACGTTGATAAGAACACTTTATTTGACAACAATATTTCTCTATTCATCATCAAAATTAAATCTTCTCATACCGTCAAATCTGAAACCATAAGCGGCGGCATTTTTGACATCCACTAGCGCCGGGTTGCGGTGCTTGTAGAAACTACCGTGCCCATGCGCAGGTCGCGACGAGCCATTCGGTATACCATGAGCCTCGCGCGGATAAAACGCCTCAAACTTCCCGTCAGATGGCAGTACAGCCTTCAACCCATCGTCATCAGGGTCATAAGGCCGGCACAGAGATGGCGCTGCAAACACCAATAAACAAGCCAGCACGGCGGACCTCATCTAAAATAAGATTAACATTAAATAACGACGATGGACAAAAAAGAAATTAAAACGCAAACATTACGTACCGTTGGCAAAGTAAACAAGAGCGGCTCTCGATGGGCTGGTTACATAAGGAATGCGACTCGTTGGAACACAATTAGTGGAACTGGTACGCGCGTGTTGGCTTTTAGACGGTCACCTTGAGGTGTAACTCGCGCTAGTGCAGAGTGGACCGGCGAGCAAACACGGTGCGGTCCGTCCGCACTTGATTCCGCAACACAACACCAACTTTCCCTTACTCCACGAACGCTTGTAGCTGACGGTCTGACTCTAAACCGTCTAACCATCCCATGCAATCTGAAAGCGATGAGTAGTCACGGTTGTTGTCTGGGTAAAGGAATTATGATTATAAGTCCGTCGGGGACATTATTTAAAACGGACACATATTTTTTTTCTTGCCAATTAAACAAAAAAGATTAAAAAGAGAGGTCCGAGATAATGGGGGACTGCTGAAGTGCTGAAGTCACTTCGTGGTGAAAAGTGTGGCGGTGTGTGACGTCATGGAGTCAACGAGTATACTTCATTACTTTCTGTTTAATTGACAAAAGAAAAAATACGCGTTGTTTATTTTCTGATAAACAAACTGCCATCAGTCTTTATAATTAGGTACCCAAGTACACAAGTACCACAAAATGTGTTCAAAATGCCACAAGTAAGGTCAATTTATGTTCAAATAAAAGAATAATTCTCTCATATTCCATCTTTATTTATCATTATTGAAAATAAATCCTTTCCAAACCTACGCTTACGACAGAAAAGAGACATATAAGATTGATTTTATATTTATTTCCAACCAACATGGATTTATTTATTGTAGGATCTACTATGTACAGGTAGGTACGTGTACAAAAGGAAACAATAAAATATTATCTATTAAGTGCATTGATACATAACACCGAAGACCAATATACTCGAGTAGGTACCTACATTACAAAAATCAACAACCGCTTTTAAATTTATTTTGTGAATACAAATATTTTAATACTTTAACTAAAGGTCAAGGTTGATTTCCATAATATTATTATGAGGAACTCGATAAAGAATATAAACGTATAATATAATTAAGTCGAATTTAAAACACAAGTCACGGAGATGTCAGTGAATTATGACTTCTCAAGTACCCTTTCCAAATTTAATAGCTAAATGAGAACTTCAATTTCATTTCTTTTCTTTATCCAATTTAATACTTAAGAATAAGTAGTACATTTAAAGCACATTCCTTATGTCAATTTAATCCAATTTATTCAGACTACCGGACTACGGAATCACGTGCGTCTTAAAAAATACATAAGTGAAAAAAACTTTGCTGTGTATGAACGATCACCTACGAAATAGTTTTAAAATTCAATTTGCCGCTGCTTCAAAAAACTGACCTATATACAAATATTTTTTAGGCGCTATGTGCATTTGTTATATAGAAAGGCATTGTCCCGTTTGAAAGTGGCATAACATTTTATATGTATGTTTAATTATAAATTCGCATACTATTAATAATGCAGAACTGAATACGCATATGTCATTGTCTTGTTATTCAGGTAATACAAAAGCAGTTTCCGTATAAATTGGAGAGGTATGGTACCTACTGGATATTTGCTACATACTTATTTATATCTTAACATTTGGAAATTGTGTGAATCAGTCTCAACCTTTCATGAAGGCTTGTCCGACGTAAGATCGTCGCAGGAAATTATCGTCGTACGTTTGCAATGAGTGACAATGCGACAGTGACAGGTGGCACAAATCTTACATCTAGTAGGGTGAGTGACCCGGTTTTGGCCATTTTAAGAATTTTGTAGACTTTGAGGCTATATAATTTTACAGTTTTTTTTATCAGGGACATATTTCTTGTAAAAAGTGATAAAATACATATAAATCTAGCCTAAGGATACATTTTCTTTCATAATGATTCAATGGAAAAAGAATTCTGTTGAAAAGAAAAAAAAATGGGACTTTGTGCCATTTTTGGCCAGATTTACGCCATTTCTGGCCACAGTCATGTGCCAGTTCTGGCCATCAAAACTCATCAAAAATAAAATGCAGATAATTCAAAGTAATAAAAAAATTATTCGAAAATCGCATATTTTACGACCAACAGACTTTATTTAGAGAAAAATAATAATGTTGTGTGTAATTCTAATGTTGTTTTATGCAGTGAGTACTGGAACAATTTTCTTTTCACGACACCGATTTTTTTAGTATTTGGTTTCGATGGAGGCATTATAAGTGACTCTGAAAATTAATAGATTACTTATACCAAAATAGCTAAGTAATTAAGTTGAAAAATCACGATAAAAACTAAATGGCCAAAAGTGGGGTTCTACGTGCACCACTTTTGGCCAGTCATGTGGCCAAAGATGGAAAAATTCATTTATTTTGTCTCCATTAGTGGCCACCTTCAAAACCTCACTTAATAAGGAAATAGCTATAAAATATCATTAGTACCACTTAGCCCGTATATTCTTCATGAAGGATTGATATAAACATTAAAAAAATAAGAAGTATTTAAAAAATAATAATTGATTACTCAACCGCTCGCCTTAGCCTTTTTGCTAAGATTTAAAACAATTTATGCTCGTCAAAAAATAATGACTTGTTGGATTGAAGTGAAGTTTGACACATCAAAGCTGGCAACGCTATCAGTTTTGCCAATATTAGATATTTTTATTCCCGTAAACCATAGAGTAATATATTTGTCTTTGCCTTAGTTATAACGATTTGAAGTTCTAAATGGCCACAAAGGGGTCGGTGGCCACAACCGGGTCACACACCCTATGTAATCATCCCCCAGAATATTTATTAAAGAATTTTCGAGTTATAAGAGTTATCGTGTGTTGTTTCTTAAGATCTGCGAGGCTATGATGAATTGTCGAGTCGACATCTCGTCATGTCGGTATCGTCTTATTCTCGCGATGATCTGTCAAAAATCAACGTTGTCGACAACGAGAAATCTTGTCATGTCGATGTCGTCTCTTATTTCTACATGTCGATAACAAAATAATATCGTAACGACGAACCTTTTGCTTGTCGACAGTTCATAATAGGCTCGCTGATTGCCCAGCGGAGTTTTTCTCTTATGCTCATATAGTAAAATCATCCAAAGTTGTGCCAAATAACAATAATGTCATTCATAATTATGTTTATTCATTATTATGCATTTTAATTAAGCACTTACGGAATTTTATAATTAAGTCTACTATAAATCTGTTATGCATCACAATATAAAGGGACACCCAAAAAGTACAAAATGTTTTCCATATAAGGTAATATTTAATAATATTAATGCTACACTATTGTATGTTCGATTTACCTGTCTGTTTATTAAGTGGCATTAAATATGATATAAAGCTTATTAATAATTTATTCACTATTTGCAACGCTTAATATCTAATTAAAATGTTGGGAATACAAATCCTAAAATTCTTGATATGAAAATGTCGTACTATCAGTAATAGAATACACTAATTCGTAGGTACATCGAGCGACGCGACGCTCCTATTAAATAAAGGCTACAGGGAATGGCGTCAATATACATACTTTAATAAATTATAACGGTAAGGGAGTAAATCAATGCCGACCATTGATCCGAGTAAAACGACATTGTCTTCCAGCACACTTAGGTCAAGCCTTTAAAAATTCACGTATATTTCACACACCTAGATCTAAAGAGAGCTAACTCAAAAAAGGTACTTTTTCAGGAGAGGCGAGAAACTGATTAATATGTCCATATGCACGCATGAGTTTTCTGTATAAATTTATATTTTTTATAATAAAGCTAGCAGAGTTATATTAGCTGAAATCAGTTTTAGTGTAGGTGAGATTTGCTGGAATCCGATGGTGTGCATAACTCAAATCTTCTGGTTTTTGAGTTAGATCCCTTTAGATCTAGGTGTGCGATTTGTTGCCTTCTAGAACGACCGCCTCTTTCGCTCTACCCCAGAGCCAGCGCTGACCCGATCGTTGCTTAACTGCTAAGACTACTGCGTAATATAAGTAATACTTTACTACTGGCTATTACAATGTATGGCAGTTAGGCATTATTTTATATTTAACATGTGTGTATATTAATGGGTCATTAAATACATAGCAGGTTGGTCTTGAAGTAGAGCGAGTGGTCGCTTTAATGTGTTAAAAGACAAGGAGCAGCTAATAGCCAAATCACGCGAAAAATATTTTCATTTTTATTTATTCTGTTGGAATATCGTTCTATATATCAAGAGCTAGGGCTGGCGCTGGGTGGAAGGGAAGGGTAAAAAAGTTGGAACTTGGAAGTTAAACCGGGAAAACAAAATATATTACGCAAAATAAGTCGCAGGGTACTAATTAATATTATAGTATTGCTGTTAACATATATCATTACACACAGTGCGACAATATTATCATCAACCTATTTCCTAATTATGAAAATATTTGTCTCTTACACATATTACACATATTTTAGTAAATAATTCCTTTGTATTATTGCATTTAAACGCTTAAAATATGATAGTTGTTATATAATTCCATTATGCATGTTCCAGACGATTTTACATTATTTGTGCGATTTTCTTAGTTATTGTTGAATACCTACTGATTCTAATTCTATTACATTTTTAATGAAGGCTATTGAAAGACAAGTGTATGAATAATGAATCCAAAAAACAAGAGTATAACTGACCTTACATTGTTAATCTTATAGCAATATTAGCAATATAAATAGGCATTAAAATAAATGTATTAAATCAGTTATTATACTTATTTCCACAACCAAATTATTACTAAGACACCGTTAAAAAACGATACAATTTGGGATGTAGCATTTTTCAAAACCTTCAAATTCGAGTCATCTTTAGGAAATCATTTAAAAAAATATATACTAAAGCGTACTATTTATAATTAGGTACGAGTTATACACCTCGTAAGCAAAATAAATGAATATAATTCAAATAGTTTTAAAATACTATTAAATTTCTGACAGTTCTCTATAAAGGTATTAAATTAAAATACATGTAAATTATTTAATAGTTTTTGTTTAATAATTTTAATATTATGTATGTTATAAATATAGGTATATATTTATAAGTTATAAAAAAAATGGTACATCTCAAATATTATATGTGTATAAAAAGGCCTGTCATGACAATTCAGAAGTCATTTGACGTAAATGATTAAAAAGGTACATTGGTACAACTGTACAAGTAACTTTCATAATATATATAAGGTCTTTAATATGACGTAAATATGCAATAAGAACAATTTGGAAAATCAACTCATAAGAATGGAATAGGTACCTAGGGAATGAAAGTTTATTCATGTTTATTTAAAAAACAAAAATTTTGGTTATTCACCTTTAGGAAATAATAAATAAAGGGTTTTTATAAAACCGAAAAATACGCACTGGAATACGCAGGGAGAAAGCCCGTAGTTAGAGTATAGGCCGATCGATCTCGTAAATTATAAATAAACGGAATAATCACCATAAAATAATGCTAACTAATCTATTTGTTCAATTACCTATTATACAAAATATTGCTTAAATATTGTACAGGTGTAGTAACGGGCATATTGCTACAATAATAAATAACACACGTTTAAGATAGTATTACCATAACATATAAAATTAATTGATATTAAAAAATATCTCAGATTCCGTATCTAATATATCTTCCGATTTATATATCATTGTAAAAAAAAACGAATAGGTAATCAAGCGCTTGAGAATTAGCTTTTTGACAAAACATTTTATTACAAGATCTAGGTCTACGTACTTATATAACTACTGAGTTGTTAGACAACATTATTATAAGCCTAGACAATATAGAAGTCGCCAGCCTTAATTATTAATTTGAATATTTCCTCGAGTCACTTACAAAATCGTCACAGAGAAGCTTGTTCGTTAACCAATAACTTCCAGAATTAAATGGAATCTTACGACCTGATAAAAAAATTTATCTACGTCTAATTATCACTATTTTTGAAAGCTAATTTTATTTATTTTTACTTTTTAAATAAGACTTTTGTGAATTTTTTGAGGCATCTTGTAAACTAGTGTCGTATAGAAAATTATTATGTAATTCAAATTGTAAGTCATTCATTAATGTACCTAATTTAAATCACATAAAAGCTTTACTTCTACAATTATTTTCGGGACTTGTGGAATCCAATGTGTGTAGTTTTAATATATTCATTTTAAGGCAAAAATAGAAGGCTTCAAGTAAACAGGCGCATGCACATGTACTGCCAAGGCAGGCATGCCTACAATGACTTTCTACCTGGATGAAATGCACGCCCTCGCATAAAAATACACCATAGTTAGCAATCAGAATAGGTATGATGACTGGGTAAAGAAAACGAAATTCTATTAAGTCCGTCAGTCAAGATTATCAAAAAATGTTGGAAACAATCAAACAAAAAATTACAAACGTCAAAGGTTCAATAGTGGGGATTTGTGACGTCACGTCTAAATCTTTATTACAAGTCGTGACGATATGAGCCTTCATCTCCGAACTTTTAAAGCGATCATCTTTGTTATTATTTGCATGATTGACACATTTCCAGTTTATTTTGATAATCTACTTGGTAGACATAGGAAAACTGTCGTCATGCCTATTCAGGTCCCTGGTTTATATAATCACGAATTGGTATAGATAAGACATTTCAAGTTATCAGATTAGTTGTAAACGACAAATTGAAATTATCACCAATTATTGAATAAGTTGGTTTGACTATTCGTTCGAGCGAAGATTTTGTAAACGTCAGAAACGTCTATCTATGTATACCATTATGATCATAAGACCTTTTAAACTTGATCTATTCATCTTAAATAGTTATGATTCTATAAACCTTGATGTATTTATAGTATCCTAGTATTTACTAGATAACTCATAATTAAAGTAGAACCGAGTAAACACTTAGTTCACAAGCAAATACATAGGTTCACGGGTATGTTATATGCTTAAAATTTCAGCAAAAGAGAGCCGTTTAAATATTTAATTAGACCAAATTATTTCATTTAAAACGAAAAATTTTCAACTACAAAATTACAGCCACCAAAACCAGCATCATATAAATATTCAAAAGACAATTTTAAAATCACATCAACAGAGACCCTTAAATTTAATACGTTGACACTTATCAAAAATACAAGATTAAATATTCTACGCGCGCAGCATACTTTAGCTTAACTTACCATTTGCTATTTGAACTTTATTTTAACGGCACTGAAGTTTATATTATCAATTGTAGACAACACACCACAAGCAATAAAAAAATACGTTTTTATTTTGTGATAGATAAGAGGCTGGTATTTAAGGCTTTACAAACCTCTGGCGCCCTAAGACGCAATAGAACGATTAGAATTTAAAAAATGAATAATGATTATTAAAATCTAATTTTATTTATAATGAAACATAACTAACTTCAAGAGAGAGGTAATGTCGGGATTTTTATCATGTCCTTGAGACGTCAGAGTCTGTATATATTCAGAGGTCATCCCTCCTAGAGAAGTATCAATCAATTATGCTAACGAAATGTCAAGTTTCATTCGCTTATGTCAATTCCGAACAATTTTGTATTCGTTCCTTCGCTATTATCGATTAGCACTAGTTTAGGAGCTCAATTCACAATGTTTACTTCAAAGCAAGACGACGTAGGTACACAATGCGCGGAAAATAAATTATATTTAAGTAAGGTACTTACTATTTACTTAATTTTCTTATTAGTATATTAATTTATACCAATTAAGCGTATCCCTTGATTATGTAGACAAATAAGAAGATAACTAATAGAAGACAAAATTTGAAATAGTTTAAAAAGAAACCTCTAAAATCCTTCATTCTATTCTATTATTGCGATCTTACTGACTTGGCCCACATAATGTTAATATCAATATAAAGAAAGAAATAAAGCTGTTTTCTATATATTCCGATACAATATATTAAAATCATATTACAATGTATACGGCTCATAACAGATAACTTCGTTTAATCCGCAACAGATTACTTGACTACATATACTAAATACAACTGGAAAATCGAGCCATGCTCGGATTTAAGGTATCATAGAGAACAAAAATATAATAGATACGGCCATAGACTTAGCAATGGCGAGCAGGACAGCAAGATAAAAAGAAAACATTTGTTTTTCTTTTCACTGCAATATGTTTAGATGGTATGTGAACTCTTAGCATTGACACTACACTTTTAGATATGTACTAGCTATTATCTAATCTGTGTTTAAATTCATTACACATAGAAATTTTCTAAAATTTTGTTGGTTTGATGTTTAAAAATTTCATATACACTTCTGCATTCCTCGCTAATGCCGTCTCTATATTATATTTGAACTCTATGACTAAATCAAATTAAATTATTAATATGACGTCATTTACTTGTCCGATTCACTTATAGAACTTAACAAATAAAGATTTTCGATATAACGAAATAAACCAGTCTTTATTATTGCTATCTTAGATGCTGGCGTTAATTTTTACTACTTGGTGTGATTCGTTGTATAGGTTGAGATCTATTTCGCCGATATGTAAACAAGGGGTCGTAGACAAGGTGCCAACGTTCAAAGTTAACGATAAACGAAACGACCAACATTTACGGGATTTGACATTCGCGAACGACTATCACGTACGTCCCAAACGTAAATCAAATCCCATACATTTTGGTGCCAACGTTCAACGTAAACGTTGTCACCTTGTCTGCGCCCCAAGAACAATTTCATACATATAAATGTGTTAAAGTAATTGCTCGCATTAATTAGGTACACGCAATTCGCATACTTCGCATCGGCGTCATATTAACACTATAAAAAAAGGGTGACATATAACAGAAATAATATGTGATCATTATTTTCCACAGTTATAATAATAAATGCAAACATTTGGTTCCCTAATTAACGCATACTTACATACAAGTAGTCCCTACATCAGTCACTCGATCACTTATATACCTATTATTAAATACATAATGGCCATTCTACCGCGATACTAATAAAAGTTTATATGCGCCTGCGCATAGTAAAGTATAACTTAGAGAGCCCAATCAATTTTAAGTACAATTTTTCACCTTACAACTTTTAATATTAAAATCTTAAAATTAAATGAACTCCCATTATATCTAATCTGTTCATTTCATTCGCGGCACATTAGAATGGTCATAGTAAATATTATAATTTCACAAAACAAAACTATCTACCACATAGCAGAACGATAACACATAAATTAAGAATGTATTGCTTATATTGAGATGCTTTCATTACATAAGTATTGCAAAACATTCATAAATATTTCACGCTCAACGAATTACCTAAGCCCCCGACAGACGGGACTAATTTGTGACCAATATATACTCTAAGTAAATAAACGAAGGCTAAATTTTTTTATTAAAATACCAAACTGGTGGCAGACACGTGATATTATCAGCTGGTTTAGAATCGACGACGTTCTATTGTTTCAATCGTCATTACCAACATCGACCAAAAAAATGGCATGTAAATATTCAAAATTGCTATTACTCAGACACTGTACAAGTAGCTATCCAGTTTGGTCTTGATAGAGGGCTGAGTGAATGGAGAAAACCAGAATATAGAGAATCGGCCAAACACCTGCTGGATATTCTTCCATCGAGATTTGCGGACCCATCGCGCTTGTTCTTTCTTCAGCTGTTCGATACCCTGTAAACAAAGTATACATTTTAATTTAAACTTTTGTCATACGATTTCTAAAATACGTCCATTCTCCGTGCATTTTGAACGATTTTGATTTAAAACTATCATAAAGATGTGACTTATTGGCACATAAGGAGTTCATTTTATTTTACAACTAAATGGTCAATAAAAACGTTATTTTAAACAGTAAGACACTTCTCACTATCCAAGTATGTCTCATATTATCAAGTTGTGACATCGTCTCCGTTATATTATCGCCAAATATAACTTACGGCTACGTAAGACAACCATTTTATTAAAATTAATTATCTGTTTACATCTTTACTCGGAAATTATAAAACAGGCCAAATATAACGCTAAATCATAATTGAAGGTAGATATACAATACTGTGTCAGCCCTCTAAGAACAGTTTAAAAACATTAATGCTTAAACAATAACTATTCCATAGCCCTAAGTAAGCCGAATCGTATTTTTTTTTTATTACAACGTATTATTTATTTGGGCACATTCTTGCATAACATCATCCAACTAACTTACCGTTTCATCGTTCCATATGGCATGCAATTGCGTCCCGAGCATTACCACAGTAAATATAGCGAACAGTAAGGCTTCGGCGATCAAGAACAGAAGTAACACAACTGTGGCCGGGGGCGAGTAGGTACTGCAGTCACGCCACTCATGTCTTATGCACGTGACAAATTGATACAGCGACAACGCCAGCGAATGAATCGATATAGCCGCTATGTAGAACTGAAAATAAATGCGTCGTTACCAGAATATACAGTCGGCGTCCATTATAATTTTAGAAACGGTCAAGGTGGTCAACTACACGTCTAGAATAGCGTTTATGCTACGCTAAGATATACTAAGTTGACTGTCGCAATATTATAAATGAGTAACTGCCCCTTACACTAAACCGCAGAACCGAAATAGATGACATTCGGTGTAGAGATAGTATGAACTATAGATACTATCACGGAAATAATCTTTTAAGGGGTAGAATATAAGCTAAGAAGTAGGTCACGGAAAGTAACTAGTCTAAACTAATAATATGATTAAGACGAAAGTTTTTTTTGTAACTAATCAACTCAAAAACTACTAGGTCGATATCAAAAAATCTTTCACCATTTAAATACTATATTATATCAGATTGACATAGCCTATATAGAATACCTATTTTGGGATCCAAAAAAGTTAAGGATCCACCCAATGCGAAGTCGGGATTGCTAAGCATCAAAACAAGTCACAGTATGTTTAAAATTTACTCGTTTAATACCTGAAACCTACATTCCATACAACTATGTGTAAAATAATAATATTAATAATATACCCTGATAATACCCATAACCTTTGCTAAGATCGGGTTTGGATTGTTCCAAGTTATTTATTTTTAAAGATATCAACATGTATGCTAAAGGTGACCCACGATTGTTCCCTTCAGAATAGCAGAGATTTGTATCTTCCTACGAGTACAATCAGGCGCGCAATCGTGTACGTAACGGAGTTTTGCATTTGAATTGCATAAGTGATACAATAGTTTTTTTATAGAACAAGTTCGTCCTTGTTATTCAGTCCTTTAGGGGATAAAAATATCTTAACATTGCCTTATAAGGAGTGTTTGAGCATTCGATAATTAACTATATATTGTAAGGATTTTTTTGTAACACACATATTGATACATATGTAGGTATTTATCTAATTTTGCTGAATATACATTTACAGAATTTTTATGCGCATACTAATTACATATGATTCCATGGGATAATTGAATGTATGACAGTACCAAATCCTTTAAATAGGCAAATTTATTTACTATTTAAAACATTGTAGCCAGCACTACATCTATATAAAAATCTAACAATTTGGGCAGTCTATCTTGTAGACCGAAGCTTTCTACCTTAAATATAGAGTCGAAAATCGCACGACAGTACCTAGTACCTACCGTGAACAGAACAAAATATTTCTGGTTGTTCTCGCCAACACAATTGTTGACCCAGGGACAGTGGTGGTCCATTTTCCTAATGCACCGCTGGCACACAGAGCAGTGGTGGGCTCTCTCCGGTTTAATGCTGCAGCATTTTGTACATTTGAATATAACTTGGCCCTCTCGGAAACTCATTTGTTTGATGATTTTCTTAGTAGCATTGCCTTTTGGCACTGCACCCTAAAAATATACACATAATTGATAGAATACATAAATTCTTTTTACGTCAGATAAGTATAGTAAAGGAGAGAAATCATATCATTAATCATGATGTTAAAAATCCCTCTCTAAATAAAGTAACACTGAAAAGTATATTTAGATATTCTTTTTAACACAAAAATTAATAACCTAAGCATTTAAGCTTTATGTCAGACAAAACTATGGAATTCATGTTGTTAAATCAGAAAATTAGTATTATTTTTTTGTATTTTAGCCTAGTGGTCAAATGCAAGTCTTGGCTGTAAGAACGAGAGAGAGAGAGAAAGAGATAGAATTTTTCCCAATTTAGTTATTTATCAACTTACCGGATCTGTGAACATAGTACGGAGATGCGATGCAAATGCGAGGAATGCTAGGCTTTGGAAAAGAAATATATTCACATAGCTGTACAGTGGATAGGTCGATAGGCCAGGCAGCAGCATTACCATCATAACAACAAACTCGGCGTATAGAATCAACATCCATGTTAGAACTGCGCAAATAATACCGCATATGTCCTGCAAATAGAAAATTCTAATATATATGTAAAATAAAGAAAAGTCTAGAATAAGATAACTTAATAAAATTGCAAACAGTTATTTGAAAGTCTAGATAATTCAAAAGAACTGACTAAGCTTAAGTTCCTGTGAAGGATTCTTTAAGTTTCTTTAATCTGGGAAACCTTTTAGTTCATAATGATTGTATAATACATTAAATTTGTAGTTACAGCAACCATTGTAATACCCAAAGAAAATTTCTAAAATTTAACTATTGCTGTTCTTGAGATATACAGCTACATTGGAGGCCCTCATCAACTAGCAAAAACTTACCTTGATACACCAGGCTTTCCCTCCGCAGCATCTATTATGCATATCCCGATTCAACCGAACAAGTCCTGCATGTTCAGGGTCTATGTCACACTGACTCTCAATGTCTTCTTCATCAGAGCTGACAAACATCTCGCGAATCATAATCTCAAATCTAGAAACAACATTATCAATATAGTATATTGTTTCAATATAGGATATTGGCTATGGACAATATATTAAGGTGTGGAAGTCACAGAGAGATTATAATAATATAGGAAGACAGAATACCCAAAAAAAAATGGGAGGGATGTAATAAGAATATGCTTTGATTATTGAATTATTTTGACATATTGTTTGTCTTAAATTTGGCTGATAAGATTTTATTAATGTTTCTCAAGATATTAATATTAAAAAAAAGGATTAAGAAGATTTGGTCTTACATTAAATATTTCGCTTGGCGGCTATGACATGTTTTTACTTAGGTTTCAACAACTACTCAGTTTATTAACAAGAAAAATAATAAAGTGATTAATTTTAAAGAAATTTAAGGATTCTATTCCATTATTCCCAAAAACATGAAGCAATCATTTTTTTGATTCTAAGACACTGTGGTTAACAGTTTCTTAGAATCAATATTTCTCCCCCACTTAATACTTATGTATTATTTAGATAAATGTGCATGCAAGCAAAAATTTTAAGTTTACAATTTACTAATTTGATAATATCATAATTTTGAAACTGCAGGGCATACACAAAGATAAAAAATAAACAACTTATTAATAGTAAAACTCTATGCACTAAACTAAAACAGTGATCTAAGATATAAGAAAGTTCATAGAAAAATATAGAATCATCAGGTACTGTTGTAAAGATGATTGGTTAAGCAAAAAGTAAATATAGATACTTATTCAATTAGGTTGCTTGAATTGAATTTTACGTAAAAAAGTGGTAAGTAATTAAAGTAAACAATAATCCTGAAAAAAAGGTTAGTTTCTCTAAATTAAATAGACTTAAATATTTTACTACAAAAAACTTACCTTCAAATATACAAAAGTACGCAGGTACAGTTTTAACTATTGCCTACACCTTTACTTCGCCCGAAACATAATTGCAGGTTCTTATAAAGATTGGATGACTTCATAGAAAAAGAAAATAGGTGGTAACTTAATTTTGAGGCCAGATTTAAGGGGTAATGTGTAAGCTAACGTGTAATCACATTGTAGAATCACTAGGTGCTTAACTAATAAACTAAATTTACCAGTATGAGGACGTATTGAATAAAATGAAATTCAGTTTTGTCTTTCCGACGTATTATTCAAAATCAATAAGTAAGTAAAATCGCTGTCTCAACTCAAGTCTCGCCCATAGACTTCTATAATATGGACAAGGCATATTGTTCTATACGTACAATTGCTTATATAAATAGCATCAATTTTGAAGGCACACACATAAACATATATCTATCTCGTTCTTACTCAGCACTGTAACTCGCTGGAAAAAAATATAACACTATTTCAGTGCGTACAGAAACTGACATTAAGTGAAACATGAATATCCCTAAATACCTATTGAGGCCGAAAATCCGCCATGTTTAGCGCACCAAATGTCATTGTCAGTCAGTTCCGGTGGTACTTGTCCTGTCAAAAAGCCGTGGTGTAAATCAAAATAACTAATTATCTTTCAATATATTGCTCGTGATTTAAAATAATTGAAGCTATAAGTAAATAATTACGTTGCAAATATGCCAGTGTGTAGTGTAATAGGGTGCGGCAAAAGAAAAACACAAAATCAGCTATCTTTAACCATGCACAGGTATGCTATAAATAACATTAAAAATATTGGTTATTGCTTTTGTTACCGGGAAAATAAAGAAAGATTTACATTATAATTAGCAAGGTTCTTATGTGCGGTTATAGATCATGAATGGATTTGACTTATTTAACCATATTTTTACGTTTAAATATTGTTAATTTATTAGCTAGGGTTGTAGATTATTTATCGACTTTGATATCGATTTACTTACATATGACATGATAAAATATTTTTATTTTATCATTAAAACATATTTTATAGGATCCCAAGAAATTACTATAAAAAGAAAAAGTGGCTGGAAACATATGAATGCTTGTAGTTCAGTACTAGTACTTATTGAATTACTTAAAATTAAGTACATCTAAATTTGATCGCCTACACATAAATACACTATATTCAATTATAATATTTTTTATTTCAGAACCAAACTCAAAAAATAAAAAATCTTGAAGATAAATGTGATTTTTTAAAGAAGAAAATAAAAGTGCGGCGGCAAAAGAAAAAAATTGCAGAGTTCCAGAATATTATAAAAGACCTACAGGAGAGGAACCTTGTCAACAACGAAAACTCTATAGTTTTAAAAGCCTGCGCAGGTCCTAACGACTTTTTAAAGAGGCAAATTTTGAAAAGTGAAGGAAAAACAAAAAAATAAAAATACGCGAGTTAAATATAGTTGTTTCATTCCAATGTGTAATAACCGCGAAGGCATCAGAAATTATTATTTGTAAGTCACTGAGTTGTTAAACGACAACTTTATAAAATCGTCATATCGTTTACTTGGCAAATTTGAAGCACGATCTTATCTTGGATTTCACACATCTAAATCAAAGTATCTTTGCACATAACAATATACTTACTTCCTATTAAAGTATTTATTCTACAAATAATTTACTCAATAATGTTTAAAATAAAATGAGCCAAGAACGTTTATCGATAAAACCTAATAACATTAAAATCTTTTGGGCAGCACTAAAACCGCCATGTTTAGTGGCCAAATGACGTCACATTGGCACGCATTTCTTGTTGTTGTTTCAGTGGTGTGGTCTCGCCTGAGACTTCTGAGGCGTTCGTCTTTATTAACTCATTCTTGCATGAAAATCTATTGGACGACACAAATATTCTAATGACGTCTCAAAGGAATCTTATTGGCACAAACTATGTATTGACGACAACGTACATCAAGTTAGGCCCAATCGTAAAGAACCAATTTTAGAAGACGCTTTTCAACGTTATCTACGTCCGGTTCATGTTCAAATACAATACTTAGTCCATGATTCATTCATAACGCTATCAAATTTTATGCTTTACAAGTATGTATTTGTATCATAAATTTGCGTTAAAATATAATATATGACTTTCCCAATCAGTAATCCTGAAGTTTAAATTTATTTGCTTGGTTATTTTCAATAGCTTTTACCAAGAAATTTCAAGAATTTTTTTGTGGTATTCGAATGATTTTAAATTCAATTTCCGAACGTAGTTCCACGGTGTAGAATTCAGTGACATGACTTTTTTGACGTGTTTGACGTCAAACCAGCCAATAGCAAAGTATACTCGGAGACTCGTATAATTTGAGACAAGTGCTGAACTTTATTTTATAAATATAGTGCCGATTATGAATTAATTACGAAAAAGTAATGAGTCATCGTTAACTCAAAATTGTTTCTATTGATAACTATAGTTATTTTTCAACCTACAGGATATCGTGTTAGTCAAAAAAGACAAATTAACGTAATTCAAATATGCCTCCGGTAAGTATCGTATTTCTTGGTGTTATTTCTTTAGTATTCTGAGTACAACTACCTCCAATAAAGAGCATAATCTTTACAAACCAAATTCTATGCTTGTTTTATGTTTATGCAACTTATAATGAGTTTCATACTAATCGGCTGATAACAGCGATATATGAAACTAAAAGGTATTATAATTAATTGACATAATATAACCTAGAACCTAAAGTGTATAATATGCTCAAGTATATTATAATATTTCAGTATATTACTTATAATTTTGCATTTTTTGGGTTAGCCCCAATGTTATGTTTAAAAGTTAACCATTCTCTACTTATTTAATATTTTTTCTCACGTTTCCAGCCACCGAAAGGAAAAGCCCCTACAAAGGGTGCCAAGCAAATTTTGGTGGAGAACACCGCAACTGTCAACTTCTACCGTAATATGGCACTGGGAGCGGGCTTGTTTTACAGCATTGTCACTGGTGCCTTGTATTATGAGAGCCTCACAGGATGGATTATTGTAAGTTAAAAAAAATCTAAACTTCATTCAGGTCTGTGTAGTGGCTCATGCATCATGATGTAGGTACTATGTAAGACAGAATAGACACTTAATTAATTTCATGTCTTAGCTAGCAATATGGTTTAAATATTTTTTGTTACCGAGTTTAAATACCACTGAAGTCACTCAGTATGGGTGCAATATTCATTTATAGCAATATAGCAATTGATTATTTGAGCAATATTGTTAGCTAAGCAAAGTTTTTATGTAATTGTGCCACGCAACATATTAATATTCTCAATGAGGGCCACCGCGTGTCAGAAATCCGCTAGATGCGCTAGTGTAGAATGAGGTCTAGCTGTCATGTTCCACCAATGAGAGGCAAGCTATTGGCCTGTGATTGGTGGTACAGGACAGCTGGACCTCATACTACACTAGCGCGTCTAGCGGATTTCTGACACACGGTGGCCCTCATTAACTAAATACAAAACCAATATTGTATAGTATTCTTAGCAAAGCACTTGACAACAAATAAAATATCATAAGCATTCCTAAAACTCAAGTGCAATGCTCATTTGCCTCTAGCGCTCTGCTCCTGAGAGAGTTGAATTGACAAGACAACTAATATTGGCTTATGTGTACTCATAGTTTGCAATACCTCCTTATAATGAGATTGTTATAATTTGATTTCAGTTCCTCAACGTGTTTGTGTTTGCTATATACATTGGATGCTACAAAATGATGACATATATCAGCCGGCCCAACTATGGCGAAAATAGCTTACTTATTGATCCCGGTCTGGATTTAAACATGGAAGGTGGAATGGGCGAGTGAGTTGCACACAATTGTATATAAATTAAATATGTAAACCAAGAATTCCATATTGAAACTGATAAGAATCAAAAATGCTGTGCACAATGTTAGAGCTAAGTTATTACAAACACCCTGTTGTTTTGTGATTTGGGGGTTTTGTGAAGTCTTAAAATTTTAAGTACACAAATTTATACTAAGTAAGATCTAAATAGGTTCCGCTTCAAGTATATTCTTTAATTTAATAATATCGCAAAGATTAAATATGGTATTTAGCTAAACTGTCTATTTAGCTAATCACCTAGCACAGGGTTTCTTAACGTGGGGTCCATGGACCCCTTAGGGGTCCATGGCTTGTGTGTCAGGGGTCCGCGGTAGGTCAGTCAGTCTAAACATATTTATTAGGAAATTGTGCAGTAAACTCATTAACATCGTAGTAAGTGTAATAAAAGTACCAATAAAAGAATTTTTCATTGATATACATAAATAAGACTATTTTTTATTTCCAAAAATATTGATGGGTGGGGTCCGTGGTATAGTTTAAATTGTAAAAGTGGTCCGTGACTGCAAAAAGGTTAAGAAACCCTGACCTAGCAGTATGACATATAGGTACTTTACGACCTACTCTCATACTTACCTACTAAATATTTATACATAATGTTATGAAAATCGGTAGAAGTGTTTCTAAGGAATGGAAGTACGAAGTACGCTGGGTCAGCTAGTTGGTATATATATAGGAATGTATAATAAGTCTGATATGATTTTTCAGGCATGTAAAGGACATAGTTATATTGACGTCGATCACGCACGTTCTGTCCGTGATATCTAATTACTTCTGGCTCCTGCTGTTACTTCTGCCAGTGCGGGCGTTTTGGCTTCTATGGACCAATATTCTAGGCCCCTGGTTCTTCCAAGAGGCGCCGCAAGACACCGAACAAGATGAAAAGAAGAGAAAGAAAATGGAAAGGAAAATGAAACGGTACCAACAGTAGAAGTGCTGGTCACAAATAATTGGACAAGGAATTTTTTTAGCATAGTCACAGACTGCCTTTATGCCCGAGCAAGATATCCTTTTAAGTGTACTGTAAAATAGGTTCAATTTATTTATACTGTTGTAATATTTGTCCGAGTAGTAAACTAAGAATGAACTAAAAACAAATTACGACATTGTTTTCCGTGGAATCAAAGAAAACATTATAATTCAGTACACTGATAATAGTTTTTATTATTTAAATAATTATAGGAATCCCTATATTATGTAAATATTTGTACCTACAGAAATATAAACTTGCATTAAAATAATATATAGGTACCTAAGTCATGTGCATGATGAATAATTATGAGAAAATTGATTATAATATTTATAATTCTGTATTCACTCAAATGATGTACCTATCTAATAAACTGTCTTTACAAAAGTACAACATTGTATTCCGTGGGTTGTTTATTATTATGTAAGTACCTAAGTAGTAGGATTTTGACACTATTTGCGAATTTTGAACTTGTTCTTTATCTAAATAAATTAAATTAAAAAACATCTTGTTTGTATTGATTTAAAACTACCATAATTCTGGGGTCTCAAGTGACTGTTCCCAGTGTAACAGGGAATAAGTACAGTACCTACATATTAATCATTAGGTACATATGTACTTACTTATTATTAAACAAAGCCGCTGTCGCTATCTGTCCGTCCCTATATTATATGCTTAAATCTTTAAAACTACGCAATTTTGAAGCGGTTTTTTTAATAGATAGAGAGGAAGGTTTATATTACCCGTGTGAAGCCAGGGTGGTCTCTAATACTATAATATGAAGGGTAAATATAGCACTCTTTTTCACAAGGACCTCAGAATTGCGAGAAATTTCAACACACTTAACTCACTAATATACAGGTAAATAATATGATATATATTAACTCTAGATATCGATCATACAACAGTACCTAACATAAGTTACATCCAAATTAATTTTCACATGTACCTACCTATTAACAAGGTAAAAACTGTATGACTCGTAGGTTCGTTACCGACTGTCATTTCTTATTTACAAGATATAAAAACAAATACCTACTGACATAGTGTTGTTAATACGGAAATTCATAACATAGGTACCCATTTGGATATCCGTACAAAGATGATATTAAATTGTAAAGAAAGCACTAGTTGCTTTAGTGTGCAATTTAATCTGGCTTACCTACTACATTCCTACAGCCCGGGATGATGTTAAATAGGTACGTGCGTCGGGACTCTGGAAGTAATAACGTACTCAAATAGCATGAGAAATTCCTACGACCTGTATTATATTCAGGGTTCCTCCACTGCAACTACCTGGCACGGAAACCACGACTCTTGAAATGTGCTGACATATTTTTCGATAAACGTTTAACCCTCGAACGCGAAATGAAAAATGTAGGAAATGACACAGGCGAACGAAAATTAACCACGTCAGCGTCAATTTTATATCCATATTCGTTTATCGTTAATGCAAAACGATGTCACCGTATCTCCCCAGGTCGTCTCTTAAATTATATGTAAAGATTGGAATGAAACAACTATTAAACGGATTTATCTCGCGTATTTTATTTTATTTTATTTTATTTGCTGACGTTTCGGATTCTTTACAGTTTCCATAATCGTAGCACGACTGAGCTGGCAATAGTCTAACGCTAAAGACTAGTACTATCTTTACGAGAGTTAAATCCGTTTAATAGTTGTTTCATTCCAATGTGTATTTGTGTAATAACCGCGAAGGCACCCGAAATTATTATAATTATATCTAAAGATAGTACTGTCCTTCAAACTAAACTTTCCACGAGCTAGCTAACCCGTAACCTAGGTAACGTTCTGAATACAATTTTATAACAGTTAAGTAATTCGGCCATGCTGTTACAAGTTACCAATTATCCTTACCTTGTCATACGCCACGGCATCATTGCATAGTCTGCCGTGCGAGGATAGATAGCCAATCGTCAAGAGACTCAGGGCATTTTGCGCTTGCGTCTCGCCGAGCACGCCCGAGCTTGAGTGCGGTTTTGAGTTACGCGCCAACCTTTATTAGGTAAGTTTTTTTGTGAACATATTCATGCTTATTAATTAGAATTTATGATTTAATTGAAGAAAAATTATATCGTTAATTACGATAAAAATGATTAAGTGGGTTTTATATTTTATTTATCTTAAGTAGGTACTTTTTTTTGGGTACTTATCCATCTATTAAATTATAATATACCTACACGACCCCTTTAACTTTTGAAATAAGTGTACCTACCTATTGTAGAATGTCCAATAAAGCTATGTGAAACTTTCCCAGCAGACAAATCATAGTTTAAGCTCCAAATAATAATTAATTAATTAAATTAATTATATACTAGATAAGCCGTACCTACCTGCTCTTCGGAATAAGCTATTTGTTTGGGGCTTAAAGATTATCCAAGACTTACTTGAACATAGCAAAACAAGCCCTTTAATATTAAAACTTATTAATGCTAGCGTATCTTATTCCAGCTAATGCACTTTCCTAATACCTATCTATATCTGCGCAGCTTTTTTATACAATTATAAGTACACAGCTTTGCAAAAAAATATATTATAGGTAGAGTGATGGCACCAATTATGGACATGTTAAGCGCACTAAATTAGAATTTTGTTTAAAAATGGGATGTTTTTTGGCAATACAAAAATGGTGATTTTTTGTTCGGTACTCAAATACATGAGGAACTTTTAAACAACACCAAAAATCCTGTATGAATAATACATAATTAATAAAAAATACATAAATTGAAATTTACGATATCACCATTGATGGACATCGAAGATTCAGTGATGGACCCCCAGTAATGGACATGGACCCAGTCATGGACATCCATTAATGGACACTTTTTTATTGCACAGATAAATAAAACAAATGTCAAAAATCTACTTTTGATTAACTCTATTTGAACTTTTAACGTGATCAGCCTTAGATTTCCAAGTTATACTATAAGGCTTTCAATCAAAGATCTGGTTTTTAATCATTTATTAAACATTAATTGAGGCTTTGCCTCTTTGCCAGCAGCTGCATCTTAGAATTGGTAACATAATAAATCAATCAACTGAGATCTATCAGAAACTGCGGTGCATATATATGCTATAGTGTAAGCATGGGAAAGCATGCCACAGTATTGCAGGCAGAGACGTATGCTGCATGTGCAAGAAAATATAGACAGGCACCTGGACGAAAAACCATCTATATTTTGAGTGACAGCCAGGCTGCGGTGAAGGCCCTTGGAGTCCATAAAGTGCAGTCGGGGCTGGTATATAATGGCGTCCAACACCTTTAACACAGGCCTTAAGGAAAACACAATCAAGAGCCACACCGAAGAGTGGAAGGCATGCTTAAGTCTAAGGTCCTCACGGCAATTTATACAACACCCAAATGAAAACTGGACTAAAAAACTCCGGTTTCTAAACTGAAGACAAATCCGACTTATAACAGGAGTCTTCACTGGTCACTTAGGAGTCAACGAACTCCTACACAAAATGGGACTTACAAACAGCAGCGACTGCAGAATGTGTGGAGAGGAATGTGAAACTGTGGAACACTAGGTGTGCCACTGCGACGCCCTCACCAGATGTAGAATGAAGATATTTGGCTCCGGATACCTGGAGCCTGGAGAATTTTTTGCACGCTCTCTGTTAATTTATTTCAATTTATGTGAAAGTGCTTTTAACTCATTGCGACCAACCATTTCACCAAATTGCCCTCTTCCTCTACCATGAGAATAGTTTGTAGTCCCATAGCACAATCGACCTTTACTCAGCATTGGGTAGAATAAGGTTGAAGAAGAAGAAGATGAAACCGGAGGGAAGCTGTGATTATCATTTCTCCCATCCTCAGCAGCATCATGCAGCATCATACAGCATCAAATGCCCTCCCTATTTGTTCCGGGTGTAATTTTTTATTGGCGCCATATAAGATAAAACAAAGAACCCAATGATGGACGACTAAAAATAGCCATTTATGGACATTGTCCATCATTGGAAAATAAAGAGCAATCACAAAATCAACTCAACCGAAATGTTTAGTGCAACAAATTAAATAATTTAATACAATGAACTAAAAAAATATTAAAAAACTTAAGAATGGACACTTGTCCATAACTGGAATTCGTAAAATATCGAATCCAGTGATGAACAAACCCCACAAAAAACTTATTATTGGGATTGGACATATTCAACTTAGCTCAATTTACTTGCAATATAGTATTATTTCGTAAAAATAACAAAAAATCTCATTACAACACAACACAAGATAATACCATGCACAAATATGTACTCACCTCCTTAACGATTTCACTAACAAAAACGGATTTTTATGACCACCGCGCGAAACGAGATTTCAATTCCCAACCATCTTCAAATAAAACGGGCAATTTTGATGAAGTGTATCAAAATAAAAGCCCAAACGTCTATTGCTTATGTTTTAGTGTCTCCAATTGAAAAATGTTGGGCCAGTTGCTTAATAAATTCGATCAACGAAAATAATGTCCATAATTGGTGCCATGTCCATTACTGGTGCCGTCACCCTAGGTAAATATAAAATTATTATATCAATTATTTCTAAATTAAAAATGTTACTTATGTAGATTTTAAGACTAACCATTTTCTCTAGTAGATACCTAGGTACCTAATTTAGAAGAAACCCTATGGCCGCACTCTTATTTTTTTAATTTTACTGAAACCTATCTTGCGAAAGTTGTACCTACCTAACGACGTTTATGGTTATTACAGAGATAATTATAAATAAGGATAATTATAATCATTACCAGAACCTAAGTAACCTCGATAATTATAATCTACATGATCTACATCCATTAAAAAATATCTTTAGGTTTAGGTTTAGGTTTAAAGACATTTATTCTCATATAAGATACAAAATCACTTTCATGAGAACATAATTATAGAAATGATTACATAAATCGTCGTTGTTTGTCGACTAACAGTGAATAACAATAATAGTAATATGAAATGTAGGTATGTGCTGAATAAGTAATTGAATTTATGTATAACAATATAAATATAAGTAGCTCCTTTCGTACTCGTTTAATACTCGATGGTAAAATGTTTAGCTAAAACTACACGTTAAATCTATTAATCTGCGGTAATGTACGCGGCAAGTGTTTTCTTAAATGTATTAAACGAGTTTACATTTTTTATAATCCTTTACCCTTAACAAAATTATTCTTTCCATTATGCTTTAATCCAGGTGTTAGGGTAGGGTGTAGCAACTGCTAAACTATTATTCAGTATTCATATTAGTGCCTCATAGCTTTTCTAGGAGTAAGTATATATATAGCATTAGGTAAAAGGTAGGTACGTATGCCTACCGTACCTACCTAACTAAGCAGCATATTATTAT
The DNA here is from genome assembly GCA_038024825.1 of Polylopha cassiicola. Classification (NCBI taxonomy): domain Eukaryota; kingdom Metazoa; phylum Arthropoda; class Insecta; order Lepidoptera; family Tortricidae; genus Polylopha; species Polylopha cassiicola. Next base: position 16,711,833 of record CP149045.1, on the reverse strand, counting down.
GCCAACATAGCTTTCATGGGCATTATTTTTTGACATATTTAATGTTTTAGCATCGTTCAATATTTCAGCCAAAACCTTGACAACTTAGTTATATTGTATACCTACTTAATTGTTTTTATAAAACTAAATTTCATCCCGTAAGTAGATACCTACTACCAACATAGGTAAGGGCAGACGCAATAGTAGATATTTTTTATAACCTGCCCCGGTGGGTACAATACATAAATAGGTATCAGATACCTACTCTGATACTTAACCTTAACAGCTCTATATAAGATAATTAGTATATTTTATTGCAGCAAATCAACGTTGTTTATTTTGCACCTAGTATTAAATAGGATCAATAAAATAAAAATACCGGAAAAAGATTATTTCCACGCGATAAGTACGGATGCTAATTGTATGTAAGTAGGCAGATAAAAATATATACCTAGGTATTTTACAAGAAGCTTTAACTTTCCGTATTAATTGTATTATTGATTTTATGTTATGATAGGTATTTCATACTTAAACTGGGTGTATATTAGTCTATGTTCTAAACTCAATAAAGTGGCACTACATATAAGTTTCATGATCATGACATCTCTCACCTCCCCATTTGTACCTCTTTTTGGGTGATAAAATTATTTCAATCTTAAAGAATAAGGGAATACTTATGTACATTTCAGAAATTCCATTTTCGGTGGTCACTTATTAAAAGTCAATACCAAAGTGTACATAAGTGCTTTTATATCGTACAGCCTGGCAATTTACTTTATAAAAGCGAATTGAATTTTAGTGTAGATACCTATAGGTAGGTACCTACGTACGTATTGAGTACATGCTAAGGAACTTATCTCCATTGATAATGACGTTCATAAATAACAGTTGTATTTATGCATAGTTACTTAATGAAAAAACACTCTTCAATTAATTCTATATAAGCTTATCTCTTAGGATACACTTACTTACCTAAATGACAAGCGGTTTATGCGGAAATTCTTACCTAGATACTCGTGTGCCTTCATACCTGATTTTAATATAGTAAAACTCGATTCACTTTTAAACCAAGTTTAATTAAATATATCATTCAATTACAAGATTAAACGTAAATATGTAATAGGTATCAAGAAGTAAATACACTTACAAATTACAGACGTGTATATTTATTGATGTTAGTACTTACTTGCTTAAAGATATCTCCATTATCTAATTAATTTAATTAAATAAAATATATTAGAAAACATCTGTCAAGAATTCATCGCAAAAGGTAGAAATAAAATAAGCACTGAATTTTTCTTTTAAAGCATAGGTATTTCAATAGATTGTACCTATTTGCTTAGTCAACAATCAATGTCCCCACGTATCTAACCTAATTAAATATAGGTACCTATAAGTTACCTACATTATTCATAAAAGTGGACACTGAAAGTACCTATCTAATTAATTTGGTAAGGTATTATTTCAGGTGCAAAGGTATGATATAAGTTGATTAATTTTTTTTATGTCGAAAAATAACTAACTAATAACCATAATTTTAATTTAACGTTAGTTAACTATTTGGAGCATAAAGATTTGCAATTTATCCAATAGAGAAATACCTATTGGATAAATTGCAAACGGCTTACCCGGAAATTATTCGGTTATTATGAAACTAAAATACCTACTAAATATGAATACAATGTCATTATAGTCGTAGCTAATAAAAACAGTAATTTTAAATCGTCGCCGCATATGATGGAATACTAAAATCTTCAATAACAAACATTACAGAATGTCAGGTAATAGTATGTTTACTGTCCCAACCATTAATTAACCTGCTCATATTTGATGTAATAGAAAAGACAAATAGGACAGACCGATCCATCATGCGCAAAAAGAGGGGTTATGTGTTGCGCCAGATTGTATAACTAGGTATCTGTGATGACATTGCTAGAGATTCAGTGTCGCTGCTGGGTTGTTCATGACCATGCTACTGACACAGATTTCAATATTAACTAATAGGTCTACTAGCATTTCATTTGTTTATATTCTAATGAAACGCATTATAGGTAAGAAATTAATCATTAGGTACCTACTACCTATTATCTAGCCACTTTGTATGATTTAATAATGGAATTGTTTAAAATAAAGGTACCTACTAAACTAGATTACGAAAGCTGGAATTTGAGAGTTTGATAACAATATTTAAAAGTTACTAGGTACTTACTTAGTTATATTTTTATAGATGAAATAGAGGTATCGTATATATAAAAGTACTTGTCTGTAAAAAAATATTCACTTTCACGTTGGATCGTTTTGCTTGAGTTTATATATAGGTAAGTACGCACAAAGGCCCGACCTGCGGATCAAGTGCGGAAAAAGAGCCCACCACCAATATAGGTAAGTAGGTACCTCCGTAATACCTGGGTTTTAATCGTGTAGGATTGTATTTGCAATCAGTAAATTTAAATTAATTTCAGTCACCAGGTCAAGGTTGTCATTTGTCAGGATAAAGCAACAGCTAAGATGATCATCGGAACTCCATTAATGTCATATGATAAATGGCAATTTTTTAATACATTCGTGTTGTCGTAACGAATGTTCCGATTTTCTAGTTATGTAAGTTTAAATTTTATACGTAAGTAGGTAGATAAGGCAGGTTTCTTTGGACTTTTAAATAATAAATTTTCTTTGAGTTTCTTGTACTTATGCAATGACGGTTTTTTGAAGCGAATAACAACGTGTTTGGGGTCTTTTACTAGGTAATAAGTAAAATCAACACAGAAATCATAAGGCAGTCTTTATTTTTCCGTAAATATATTTTTTACTCATTAACTTTAAAAAATGTTTATATTGTTTTCTTTTTTACAACCACTATTTGTAAGTTACCTACCTAAGTTACCTAGGTGATATAATTAAGAAAGAGATGACATATCAACATTATCTTTAATTACTTGATTCTAACATAGTTACTAATAATTACCCAGTAATTAATAGTAAGCAGACACAAGACCGGTACTTAAACAAATAAAGACTCTTATTGAAACAGAATAAAGTCGAAATAAATTCATGCGTCGTTTCGCGCCTGTATCGTCTAATTGATCGAACATACATCGTTAATGCGTGTATAATAAAAATAATTATAATATACCTATGTACCTACTAATGAGTAGGTACTTTACTAAAACGATTATCGATATCCTCACCTTTTATGTAGGGTAGCCATGTCTAAAATTCTGACAACCAAAAGGAGGAGCGTGAAAACCCACGATTTTTTAAGGACATACCTAACTACCATAATCCGAATGAATAAGAAAATCGCCAATGATAACCTTTAATCGTGGACTGCAAATGCTGCTCCCTCACTGCTCCCTCGGACACTCGAAATCTCAGAAAGATGGCAACCCTTTTTTATGATGCTATATAGAAATATACGGTAATAGATTAATAAGTGGAAAACCTATTAAGTTTTTAGAATGCTTAACCTCTTGCTAGGTAGGTACGTCTATACAGATCATCTACCGCTCCTAATGGTATCCTTATTATCAAGGTCAAATGGAAAGTTATACTAACTTTTGTTTTAGAATACGGCACATTTCCAGCCGGTTCCACATTGTAAAATTTCGATAAAATATTAGGAAGGTGCCTAACTGCGGAACGACTAGCGCGCAGTATTTTAAAACTGGCGTTCCTTTCACGCGTAACTTGGTAAAAAGTGGCAGATGCTTTTACCTACTGTCCGCTTAAAATAGTCCATCAAAGCCGTTGAAGGTGAAAAGGAAGGTAAACCATTTACTTAGCGAGGTTATATTATACTTATTAAACGCCTAGGCGCTATTAGCTGCACTATCCAATGACGAATGCAGGTTGTTTACAATGCAACTGTCGCGTGAAGAGCATCCACGGTGGATGCACGCAAGGAAGTAATTTATCTAAACTTGACCCAGTAATTTGAATTTCTTATAAATAAATCATATTTGACGTCAACATCGTTATATTAAATATTTTCCGGTAAAATTAATCGACAAAATTGTACTTATAAGTTTTATTTTTAGTTATATTGGTACCTACTTTCAATTCAGTTATAAAAACAATATTAACAAAATAGATATTTCTTAATTCACATTGTACGAGTAGGTACTACTTATTTATTGTTATTATAATAAATCTATGTAGATAAAAGTGATATAGTAATATACGCGCATACCTAACTTTCGATCAACTGCGCCAAATTAGATATTTTTTTGTGTTTGTTATTATCAGGACATGGTTTGCATAGAAGAAAAATAAAAGACTTAAAATAATTATTATTATTAAAATCAGGACATGTCAGTATGAAGTTCACTAGTTTACAATAAAGATTACTTATAGTTACCTGGATTAGATTATAACTAGGTAAACTTATAGACTATGGGCCCATGTTAAAAAAATGATGGGTCATTTGAACCACCAGATGACCTATGTAGAACGATATAAGAGCATAAAATAATAAGATTTAGCATTGTGCCGTCACTTGTAAGCTGTCCAACTGAGTGTAGGTGAGAATTCAAAAGTACAGGTAGAGTGAGTACATTTTGGTCATATATTTTTGAACGGCATTGTTACCATCGATAGATCCATGAAAAATAATACTAAAACGCGTAGTGCCGTAAAAAAATGGTGATCCAAAAAGTCGGATTTTTTTTTTGATTTTCCGACAATTTCCAGGGTGAATTTGGTCATTTGATACAGTACGGCATCAGTTTCATACTATTTCAATACTGCTTCTAATCCATCATTCCGCAACGCCGTAAAAAAATCAAGCGACAAGGGGAAAAAACCGAAGGTTGCAGCCCCCTCTCTTTCCGTGGTCCAGGGGGTGATTTGATAAAGTACGGCTTCGGTTCCAAAACATTATCTAGCACTTAAAAGTACTATTAAAAATAATGCCGTCAAGAAATGATTGTTCATTTGAATGTATATCAATAATTATCTTAATTTCATCGTATTCTTGATTTATAAAGCTGTAAAATCATTTGATCCTGTACGGGAACTATTTTTCTAACATAATATTGTAAAATACAATTGTTATATATAGGGAATGCAAATCTCGCGAGATTGGGCTCAAGCGAGATCTCGCGAGTTTACGAAAATCAATCTCGCGAGATCTCGGCAATTTCGAGATCTCGCGAGATTGATTCATATTAGCAGTTTTGTTTGTTTTTTTTTCAAATAATAACAATAAATGAATAAATAAGGAAAATAATAATAGTAGAGGTATGTAGGTATTATAAAAATTTTTTTTTCACGATTTTTTGAAGACTTTTTTTATGCATGAAAAGATTGACGTAACTGTCTAATTTTTTAAATAAACTTTTAAGTAAGTAGTATACTTTTACGCTTTTACATATTTATCTATCAAATACCTAACAATAAAATATATTATATCAAGTAAAACTTAAGTTAACTATTAAACTGAGATATTATTATTATCATTTACAATGAAATAACAAACTATATGTCTACTCAGTACAGTAGAACATCGAAAATTACAGATTAATAATTATCAAAATATACTAATCAAATTAAATATTTGTTCAATTAAAATCACAAGTCACTGTTGCGATTTAAGAATTACTTTGAAAGCTAGCTCCTTAAGAAGTACAAAATGTCCAAAGAGTCGTCTGCTAAACGGCTTCTTATTTTGTTGGTCAGATAACCAGCTGCTGAAAAGGTCCTTTCAGATTCGACGCTAGTTCGCCTTTTGACCCCCCGACTCGTATAAATTCATTTTATTTTTGAGTAATGACTCAAGACAAGCTTCGAATAAGATGTTTTTATACTCCAGTACAATCTCGTTAATCTCTCTCGCCCTTTTTTCGACCGAGATCAATCTCGGTTAAAAACGCCGAGATCTCGCGAAAACGAGATCTCGCGAGAACGAGATTGCATTCCCTAGTTATATAGTATTGCCGTTGAAAAGAAACTGTTCTGAAAAAAAATATGGAGAAATACAAAAACTGAAATTTTGCAAATTATTGCAGTAATTTAAATATCATATATTAATGAAATATAGCAGTTTTCTACATTGTATCCCATGTTTTAAATAGTATTAACATAAATAAATTAGGAAAAAATGATGCCGTAAGTACATTTTAATGCAGACCATATCTTTTAGGTTCATGAAAATGACGCTACCATTTTAAGGGTACTTTATGGCCATCTGATACAGTACGGCATTAACATATTTTTGAAGAGAACAATTGATAATATGATAAAATCACTATGACGTCTAACTGAAGTGAAACGGTTCCTCATCCGGTGCCGTTATGTCACAGACTTTTTGAACCAACGAAAATGTACGGCATATGAAAAAATATTATCTATGCATAAAACACTTTCGAAATAAATTAATTTGACGTTGTGTCAAATCACCCCTGGACCACGGAAAGAGAGGGGTTGCAACCTTCGGTTTTTTCCCCTTGTCGCTTGATTTTTTTACGGCGTTGCGGAATGTTGGATTAGAATCAGTATTGAAATAGTATGAAACTGATGCCGTACTGTATCAAATGACCAAATTCACCCTGGAAATTGTCGGAAAATCAAAAAAAAATTCCGACTTTTTGGATCACCATTTTTTTACGGCACTACGCGTTTTAGTATTATTTTTCATGGATCTATCGATGGTAACAATGCCGTTCAAAAATATATGACCAAAATGTACTCACTCTACCTGTACTTTTGAATTCTCACCTACACTCAGTTGGACAGCTTACAAGTGACGGCACAATGCTAAATCTTATTATTTTATGCTCTTATATCGTTCTACATAGGTCATCTGGTGGTTCAAATGACCCATCATTTTTTTAACATGGGCCCATAGTCTATTAATAGGCTAATGCCTTGTCAGGTACCAACTAAATTTTAAGTTGGTACTTTCTGCTGCATCTAATTTCGTTGTGGTCCATAATATATGGAATTAGTTTATTTCTGGGTTAACTAAATGCCAGCAGATCAATTCACCGGGGCCACAGAATAAAACCGAAAATGAAATTAGGCATCTAAGTATTTTATTGTTTATCAATTTTACATCACAAAATACACGTTAATAGAATTGGAATGAAACAACTTTAACAGATTTAACTCGCGTATTTTATTTTTATTGGCTGAGGTTTCGGAGCCTGTATGGATTCCATAATCGTAGCACTACTGAGCTGACAATAGTCTTATGCTAAAGTAAGTTGTTTCATTCCAATGTATAATAACCGCGAAGGCATCAGAAATTATTACGTTAATAGAAATTAATGCATTATTTTGCCTCAAACAAAGACTCGAAAAGTTTTTAACGTGTTCTTGCGTACCAGTATTAATAAAGTCGAGAGTTTTCTGTTCTGTCATATACCGAAAAATAATATTAACAACGGTAAAAGATTTATAAAAAAAATATTAATCTCGGTAGGAAAAAGTATATTTTTGATTTTTCCTGTGAAATTTACCTTTTGCGTTTGCGGCTTTATTCTGTGAGGGCGGCGAATTATTTATGAATGCACCGGGTACACCATTAATGCACATTCACTGCAGTTTTACCTACTCAGTCTATTTTTAAATAGCAACATAATGTACCTACACGTGAAATAATTTAGTCCATATAGGTATGCTGTTGTAGAAACGGATAATTTTGCGTTAACATACTTATTTGTTTATTTGAAAAAAAAAATACGTAGATACAATATTTTTTAATAATTTCTCGTCGCACTAAATATACCTACTACCTACCCTACTGTAGGTCATAATAGTGTCCCATAAATAAAAATGCTCATAGCCTATGATCAAGATCATTATCATACTTGTCAGTATTGCTGGCAGCCTGGAAGTCTATTCTCAACATAGATACCACGACGCTGCGATACGGAATCAACAAGATACGTATAGGCAATCGACAGCCGATATCAAAGTAGCGTTGTAGTAGCTCGGCATACATATCCTTTGTTGAGATCTAACAAGATAATGCTGTTATTTATTTAAACATGTAGCTACCTTCATTGCAATAAATGCTTTACAATTGCGTTTGCTCAGGTGTAGAATTGCGTTTGCTCAAGTGAGGTAATTCCTTGATAATTTGCAGCGAGTCGTATTATTATTATAATTGAACTGTTTGTACCTTCTCCCCTCTCGCCCCTCACTAATTATCTTACCGCATCTCATTCTCCAATAATCTAGCCCACATCACAAATACCTGCGTTAATATCATAGATTAATTAATACAATTGTAATTATAGCTTACCTGCTGCATCTATTGAGATTGATTAATCGTGCTGTGTAGTACTGTCCCGAAATTACTAAATAAAATAGGTATTTCGTATTGGCCTTCTATATTTATGGAAAGAAATACAAAAGCTTCAGTTTACTAAAGTGTTCATTATGGCTAAGTTCTTATATTATGTGTTTTTTATAATAATTAAAATAAACAGCAATGTTGACATACTTAATTTGGGATAAATTTAGATGGAATATATCAACTGGTAGAATATATAAAACTTTTAAAGTTCTTTGAGACTGCAGAGCAACGTATAATACCTATATTGCTTTGGCGTTACAAAACTAATCATTTTTTTACCTAACTACGTACCTATATCCGTTTTGCAAAGGCGACTAGGTACCTATAGGTATCATTTGCTTTCTGATTCGCGAGCCTATTTGCTGTCGAATCTCGTGTGTAGGAAACGAAAACATCACAGCGCGTCTAGCTCTGTTTATCAAACGCGGTCAAACACAAAATCGTCTCTATTTATTCGAAGGCAGGTACTAATTCTTCAAATACGGCAATGGCGTAATCAATTGTAAACACAATTTGGCCGGTTATGTATTATTTGACATTGGTAATCGTTTCTTTTTTGCACAATTGCGACTGTAAATGTTAAACAGACGCATATCTCTAGATGTTTAAAGAATATTTATTCTTAAAAACTATACCTATGACATTCATATTATTGCGTACAGTTTCCTGAATAAAGTTTAAGTACATAGGTACATATCTCATCCGTCATATCTGTTTTGCACCAAAGTAAATAATTAAACATATAGGTACCACTTAAATGATGTCACGTAGTAGGTACGACCGGGAAATAAATTATTAATCTAAATAACCAAACAAAGAACAAATACGGACTTTGAAAGTGACCGATTTTGTGTAAATTGTGCTTTAACGTCGTAGATACTCCAACACGTGTAACGTAGGTACCGCCGAGTATTCATACTTTTGTATGAATATAAGGCTTCTGGATTATATTTAAAACGTCTATCTACCGGATTCTCTTACCAGGAGCTTACCATTTTACATTTTAATTATGTATAAGTACGTACCTATCCTTCTACACTTAGTTAAATCACGTCATTATATTTTACAAAACAATTAGGTAACAGGTTGTATCAGTAAGTAGAGTTAAAAACCCAAAGGTTATTTTACCCGCCTAAACATATAAAAATCGCATCCAATTATGAGTATCTATAACTTACATCAATTAGCATTAAAGCACATAATATTTGTACTGGGTCACTGAACCAAATAGCGCATGAGGCAATACTGAAGACAATGGCCCAACCTGAACTTTCTATGTGTCGCAGCACACACGACGACATCCGAAGGTAAAATTAAATTGCTTAAAAACGTTCTTACATAACTTTAATGTTTTAACTTGAACGACTAGGTACGATAAATCGCAGTAAGTGAAGCTACTTGCATATAAGTAGGTGCCTAGGTATTATACTGGTCCGTCATATCAAACACTAAACATTATTCAGTACAAGTTATCTGATTGATTGATTAACTTTAATTAGATTAGATTACATTTATTTATTTCTCAAAATTCATGCGATATAATTACATTAAGATCCGATAATTCTTCCAGAATGCGGCGTTATAACGATTATCTGATTAGAGATTGACGAAATTGCTTAATTAACGGTGACCATCCCTACTTCAAGGTATTTTATTTTAGTTAGCCATGCCCTCGAAGTAACTAACTAGGTATTACGCGGTGTTATCCGCGCGTGCTTTGCTGCATTTTTCCGGGATAATACGTACGATACATACGTGGATAGTTTTATCAATTTTCAGGTTTTTTAGCGTGATTTTGTAAATTATATGCAACTTAAAGAGAATAATGCTTAGGTACACTGCAGTGCATAGAATCGGATTAAGTTTTTTTAAAAAAACTCATACAGTTTCGATGAAGTTTGCAATATCGCGGCCGAAATGATAGATAATAATATGCATTTTATTTTGTAAACTTCTTAGAAGGTACCTAGTCTTATCGGAACGAGGATCGTTTCCAACGCAAGCAAAACACAAATAATCTGTTTATTTCAACGTGGTGTTCTCTAAAAACCTTATTACCTACTATTAATTATCTACTTAAGCCGTTAAAATCCACATTTCGTGCTTTGGCCTAGAGTTGGCGGTAAATCCACAATCCTCCTCAGCTCCGTTTTAAACATGCCGCGCTGGTTTTTATTACGTAGGTAACTATTATACGCAAATATTTTTTTGTCTCTTCTATTATAACCACGTATTTTCAAATAATTTTTCCTTTGACAAGGTATACTTAAAAATAATGCCACCTTAATGCATTCGTCTGTTTAAACTAAAATCCTTACTAATATTATAAATGCGAAAGTAACTCTGTCTGTCTGTCTGTCTGTCTGTTACGCTTTCACGCTAAAACTACTGGACCGATTTTAATGAAATTTGGTACAAAGAAAGTCTGGAGCCTGAGAAAGGACATAGGCTACTTTTTAACCGACTGCAAAAAAGGAGAAGTTCCACGCGGACGAAGTCGCGGGCAAAAGCTAGTGCTATATAATGTATCTACCTCAACCAATATACGTAGGAATATACAGCTACTTAATGACAAAAGATTACTCATTGGCAATAAAGCTTCAAAAGTAACTATGAATTATGATCCCCATTGTGAAAGTCACGATCGATATGTCTCAGGTATGCTGTATGTATAATTGAGTTGTTTACTACGTCACATATAGTGAGTGGCAGGTAAGGCTGCATGCTAGCTACTTTAATAGCCTAAATAAATAATTATACCGATCAAGACGAATGGGGTATTCTATTCAGGTCGGTGTAAGAGAGCCATAAAAGCACCTGCAACGTCCCGACGTCGCATTTGTGACAACGAATTATAAGAAAAAATATCACAATGAAATTAAAAATCGCTATGTTGATGTTACTAGTGAATATGATGATGGTGTATACTCTAACGTGCGACGAAATATTAGAATTGCCGCCCGACAAGAAAATAACTCTCCAGGAACTTCAACAAACTAAGCCTAAAGACATGGTCGAATGTCTAGCTCACCTCGGAAAGGAACAACTGGGAATGGACGAAGCAATATTTATTTGGAAATCCATCGTTAGTCACTACGATGGGGTTTCAAATATACCTGACAGTGTGTTAATGCTTTTACATTGGGTGACCCCAGCTATAACAGCAGAGGAATATGCAAATATGACGTTAAGCAGCATTGACGTCATCCAAAACTTCGGGTTTAACTACAATCTGAACGAAGCTCAGATCTCCGCCATTGCTTACCGTATTAGAGAAGATTTCGCAGGTAAAGAGCCGGAGGATTATACTTATTACGACCTGACTGCGCTACGGCAAATACTTTGTGCTTTCAATAGAAGCGAAATTGAAAGAATCCACCCATCGGCTTACAGAGAATCAGCACTGATTATTAGCAAATTGGAACACTGCAGTGCCTCGGTGTTGTCTGGCTTCGCGACACTCGCAATTCAGGAAGATGCATTTGGTTTACCTGATACCTGGAACGACGCTACGTGGGAAGTGATTGGGAACGTGGGTGATTACATACCGACTGATAGAGCGCAGCTTCAAACGGTGCAAAAGGTTGACCAAGCGAAACCAAATGTTACTGGAAAGCCCTGAAGTTGGCAATAATTTGATTATTTATTTGTAGAACGTCAACGGGATAAATATAGACGCCTGTTTAGAGTGCACAGCAATAGGCGTAATGTGAGCAACATAATTAAGCTGTGAATTCCCATATCAAATGTAGCCAAAGAAAATATACCTATTGTTTTATTTTACTTTATTCTAGGTTCCTACGAGCCAATATTCAGAGAATTATTGCATAATGACATTCGGATATCTAAAGACATTATAATTAAATTTCAATTATTAAATTGCTTCATACACTTAGGTTAAGGAAAAGTACATTTAACACAATCTTAACATGCATAATAAGATATTTATTATTGCACTTGTACATGTAACAAGTTCGATTTAATAACAATGAAAACAGGTAAACAGGTATTTCATTATAGAATACTTTGTAGTTTGCATATCAGTCTACCTTCCGTAAAGATATCATGAGACGTATTAAATGTTGATTGATTTATAAATTAGTTAGACAAGGTGCATAATAATCATTATCAATCCTAAACATGTCCAGCTGTCTATTAGATTAATATGATATGACAGAACACAACTAAGCTTCTAGAACTCTGTAATGGATACCTTCTTTGTAACAAATGAGTAGGTATTGTCAGTTTCAATTGCAAATTCAGACGAAATCAAACCTACTCACAAGTTGGTAAACCAAACTTAGACAAGTGACACCTACTATTGTAAATAGGTACCTACTTGTTACTCGTATTTTCAATAGCTCAACAAATTGACAAATATCTTATTAAGCATTACACAAGATTATAAGTAGGTAGGTACTTATATAAATACACAGAGGTCTTTGTCGCTGTCATTTTTTTTTATAGATTCATTAATCACTTTCAACAGGTATAGTATCACTACAAGAGAAGTTTCTAAAATTAATTGCATTATTGCTTTGTAGGTAAACTACAGCTATTCCCAGTTCGATTAATTGCAAAATTGTAGAAATTTTAATGACAAAGCTTAGCCTAGCTTCCTCAGCTGAATGCTATATTTAATTTTTAAAAGAATTGCGATGTCTCCAACTGCTTGGAAGGTAATTAGGGCTTAATAGGAGGATAAAGAGCTCAAGCGTTAATTAATTCATATTGAATTTAAAGTTTTATAAAAGGTATTTAACATTTCGATTTCATGAATTTTTAGCATTACAATCGAGATATTCACTACAATCAACTAAAATGCAAGAAATTATACTGGGTGTTCCCAAAGGAACACTTTATTTAGGTAATAATTTATTTAGGTACCTAAATTGGAGTTTGATATTTTAGTGACAGCTACACCGATATTTCCCTATAAATTTTGCGGTTTTAATTATACCTACTCATTTCTTTTTTTACAAGAACACATATAAGTAGCTAATGTCAAATCATTATTTCAGGCACAAATATGACGACAGCCAGTGTGTTACTGACGGTAAGTTCCACTTGGAACTCCAACGCAGACAAGTGTGAGAAGGAGGTCCTGGGACGATCAGCTCGCAGCGTGGCAGCGGTCGCCGCGCGGGAGCTCCGCGAGACACCGGCTACCAGAGAACAAGCATTAAGAATAATGAGGGACTGGCTTCAGCAAAATAATGACGTCAGAAATGTTCGACAAGGTTTGTTCACAAAAAATACTAGCGTAGGGCTCTCAGACATTATGGAATTGAGGTATGCTATTGAAATGTTACGTGGTAAGTAGGTAGGTTTCGCTTACAATTTTGAATTCGTTTCTTTCGCTCGCTTTTATCAATTAGCACTTGTCTAGAGGGGAAGAAATGGTTTATATACATTATTTACGTAGGTACCTAGATAAAAAGATGCCACATTATTTTTCATTAGGGTGCACTTATACCAGAAGATGCTACTATATGCGTAGCATGTTTTCTTATAAAGCATCACTTTATAACAACTTCTGGGTCGCTTAAACGCCGGTTCATAAAAGTACTGCCGGCTGCCGGCGGCTGCCGTTTGAAATAATGATTTATTATTGTACCATTGAGGCTATTTCAATAGTTTGTTTATTCTGCAATGTCTTATGATTTATGAATGATTGTAATTGTGCGCTTAATAAAATATGTTACCTAACTTAGATTCCTAATCAAATTATAGAGTAGGTACCAGCAGGTACCTACGTAAAAAGTACTGATTAAAATTGCATTGATGTTAATTATAAAACACATCCATAAGAGTTTTGCCTTCATTTATATGCATATTGGTTAGTTACGTAACATTAAGTGTTGGGTGAAAGTTAAAAGTTTTACTCAAATGTATATTTTTATGTTAAGTAATTATGTACGTAAATGCGAGCTAGTTCTTAATTAAATAGATGTCCTGACCTACTGTAAATACGTCTGGATGTTGGCCTCATTGATTAAATAAATAACTTAAAATATTACTATGAATATTCATTTCAGTCTACGTTTATTTTCAGATGAATCATTCCTGCTGAGATTTCTTCGTCAAAAGAAATACAGCATTCCGATGGCGCAGCAAACTTTGCTTAAATATTTAAACCTGAGACAATTTTATCCGGAAAGTTTCAGCAATTTGGACTGCGAAGACTCTCGAGTAGAAGAAATTGTAAATAACGGGTTAGTACTTCTTTCTTCTTAAATATACAACATTGGAATGAAACAACTATAACGGGTTGAACTCGCGTACATTTTATATTATATGTAGATATACCTATATATTTTATATATGCTAACGATAGTCTAACAATAAAGAAATAAGAAAATGATAAGTGTAATCAGCGCGAAGGCATCCGAAAGGCATCCGAAATTATTATTCTAATAGTCTAATTAGCCAGGCCAGTTTTTACTACCTATATATCACCAATGCCAATTTAAAGATTATTACCTAAATACAATCATTCACACACTATTATCCCCTTCGGATACAAATTTATAAAATTTAAGTTTATTTTTATAAACCTTCAATTTTTTTTTTGAAACATGAATTTATGTAGGTATGTATCTGTTGTCTTGTACGAATTTATGTAGGTACAAGCTTTGCTTAGTTTTATACTAGACCAATTGGTGTGAATTTTCTAGAGATATTATTACAATATTAATATTATAAATTTAAATAAATCCGTATAAGTAATGAGAAATTTTAAACCAAATTTCACTAGGTACTTAATTTTTACCCCGTAGGAGAAGAACGCTCGTAAATCCCTGTGGTAACTCAGGTGTGACTACTTAGTCACTCATGACTAACAAGTCATAAGTTACCACTACTATCATACTTACTTAGTCATTGTATTTCACAAAGAATGGAACCTACACCTACACTCTATAGGTAGTCAGTGATACCTTTAAGATTTACGCAATAGAAAAAGTCGGTCACTCACGATTCTTACAAAGCAAACAAACTCTTATCAGCAAAAGCTATCAACAAAAGTTCTAACAAAAATTATTACGCAGTGTTAAAGGTCTATGCGACATTCTCAAACGGTTAATCTTGTAATTAACCCAGTTGTAACAATTTCATATTACAAAATAATTTTCTAATTCGCAGGTACATAATGGTGTCTCCAGTGCGTGACGGCAAAGGTCGCCGGGTCATTGTATACAACTTGAGTAAGATTTATATTGCTATATACATAAAGGTAACATTTATCACTAGATGTGAAATTGCTCTCTCAATGCAATGCGATTTACTTATTGTTTGTTGCTCATGAATATTAAAGGAGTATTGTATGACACTTAGCTTAAAGAAAACTAGAGGTTGCGTACTTATTAGCAAGGTCGTTGGTAGCGCGGGCGGAGCAGCATTATGTAGGTAAGTGTTACAGACTGTGAAAGAGATACCAAAATATTATGATAAACAAACACTAAGCTGCAATGTTTTCGGCTGACCAACATCCTCTTGCTCGTGTTCAAATTAACGTATTTCTTTGCCATGTAAGGTTATGGTGTATACCTACTAGAACTGTTGCATATTCAATACTAGCTGTGCCCGCGACTTCGTCCGCGTGGAATTTAAGTACTGGGACATAAGTATGGATAATTAAAGATTTTTTTCTAAAATGAGTTACTCTTTATTACATAAGCTATCTGCCAGTGAAAGTCCCGTCCAAATCAGTCCAGCTGTTCTATAGATTAGCCGGAACACACAGATAGACAGACAAATAATATAAAAAATATAATATAGGTATGTATTTAATATTTCAAATGTAAATTATAAAATGTCTTTATAAACCACATTAACAGTTTTTCCTTCTGGGGCTAATATGAAAAGGTTATCCGCATTACTAACCCGCGAGCAAGCCACGTATAGTTGGCCGTGTGAAAAACAATTCGACCTGAGATCAACTCCAACAGCCTTTAGCGTCTGCCCCTGAGACAGATTCGACTTTCTTTTGGGCATTTTTAAAATCAAAGCAAATACATACAATAATACATATATTTATTTCAATAAATCTACGTAGGCAATATTTTTTTAGATTATATCCGATTCACGATTCCGATTTTCAACCAATTCACAAAGCAAGTTCAGAGTCCGTATTTTCATATCCAAGTATAACATCAAAATCATCAACTAACCGAATCGCAAGACAAACAAAATTAAATAGTTTTAAACGTAAAGAAACAACCAGTTTGTATTTATACTTTTCAGAGAAAAAGCTATAGCGCGTTTTAAATGCCTTGAGGCGCCATTTGTTACTATATTGTGTAACTATGAATCTCCTATAGAAAAATTACCTTTAAACTTTAAAAGACGACAACTTTTTTATTTGACATCCGATTTCGACGAAACAAAGCCTATATGTTGCTCAGGGAAGAGCTTAATCTATTAGTGAAAGCCGCGTCAAAATCTGTTCAGTAGTTTTCAAGATTAGCGAATACATACAGACAGACAGACAGACAGACAGACAGACAGATAAGAAAATCTAAAAAATCATTTTTGTGTTCTGTTACTCTTTTATTATTGCCCACACCCATTTTTTGTTAAAAATTTCAATTGTACAGACACGCGGTTTCTACTGTTTTATTATATGTATAGATATAGATTTAAATAAATTATTCATTATCTATGTCACTGTATTATCTGTATGATATAACGGTTTGAATATTAATTATCTATCTTGTTAACCATATTTGGTAGTAAATTAGAATCTTCAAAATTCACATCGTGCTTCAAAATAACTATACTTACTTACTGGCTTATGTGTTGGTAAGTTTATAGGTAGGTTTTCAGAGAGGGATAAGTGAGTAGTATATTTTTTGCAGGAGTTAAATTTCCTTTATTTGGATACTTCCCTTATATTAAATTCGTAATAAGGTATCTGAGTTTACTTAGAAGATTATAAAATATTAATTGTACTGAAAGTAATGCGCTTAATCGATGTCTACAAGTGCTTATGTGTTGTGTTAAGTCGTATTATATCACAGTAAAAATGACTACCTACTTAATGAAAGAATATTACGAAAATATACACGACAAATCCGGGTTACATCGGTAATATGCATGCCATTAGCAAGAGAAACTGTATAAAATAAACTCAGTAAATCACCGATATGACACTTAAGAATCATTATAATATTTATAATGATATTAATATGGATGAGACGAAATTAGGTAAAGAAAAGGAAATTCCATTATCCTAATCATAATCTACTTGATGGATTATATCAATAAAAATTGGATAGGTCCATGTTATATATATAATAATATATATCATGTCATCCCTTGTAAATTTAAATTCTGGGTCGGTTGCAGGTCGTATGACCTATTTCACAATGTTCAAGTAGGTACTTGAAACTTTTCTAGCAGATAATAATATCGTTACAGCGCCTAAGAGTACATACCTATTCATCAAGCGATTTTGGATAAACGTTGCAAATGCTTACCCGAAACATAGACAACGTATAACAGGTCTTATTACAAGTAACATCGATCGGCTAATAGGATAATTATAATGCCTTTTACAGGTAAATTCAACGCGACTAAATTTACCTCCTGGGATATGTGTCGAGCGCATGTTGTGGTCTACGAAAGTTGCCTAGAGGACCCAGTCGATCAAATTTGTGGATTCACACACATCGGGGACGCCAGCGGAGCATCAGGCGCTCACATCACCGCGTGGAACCCAACAGACTTCGCGAGGCTTATAAAATGGGGAGAGGTAACTCAAATCCTAATAGCGCAAGGTGACCTTATTATGCAGCCGCGAAATTGTAACAACTTTTTATACTTATGCCCTAAACAGTCGTTCGTAAATGCTACAATATTGATGTCTCTACAGTCAGTCGCGTTGTGGCCAACTGGCAATAGTGCCAATAACTACAGTTGCTCGTTTACAGCTATTTATGTCTAACTAATAGTTCATCTAGCCAAAGCGGGGACCTAGCCTGATAACTTATTTGAATTTCTGAACTCTTAATCTTCTCCTCCTTTATTTGATACTTCACTCGGCCATATAACATTTTTGCAATCCCTATCAACGATACTCAAGTTATCGTCTAACAGACATATACGAAAAATTTAAACTTAAAAGACCTGTTGGGTGCATGTCACGCAAATATTAATACCTACCTAAGTACACTTAATCGCCTGGTACTAGGTATTTACTGATTTCAAGCGTGCGATTCACAAATTCCTCATAATAGAGGCCGTCATTGAATAGTTCGATGGTACGCTCGATTAATTAATAGATACTTACTAATAATATTGCTCGTACGTCCAGTCAAACGCGTAATCGAGTCAAATTATGGAAATGTAATAAGTACTGTGATTCATGTAATATTTAATAGGCATGTGTTATAACGTTTGGTATGATATTATTAATTGTTTAATATCATAGCTAAGTAGCATGCTCAAAAATATGAAAAAGAATTCGCTTGAGACTGAATCCTCCGACATTCGTACCCACCTATTTATTAGGGGACTAACTTCTGCCCGCGACTTCGTCTGCGTGGAATAGTTAGGTACTTAACGACTCCAAGCAAACCAACAAACAAACCCTTCAGATTTAGGTACTTATAATATACTCAGTGCCTATAGAATAATCAGAAGCTTGTTTCATGATGGAAAACCCCAATAGGATACGTGCTTATTATTTGTCCAATCTTTTTTGATAATCTAACTGACGGACTTTGATTTTTATAATATTACATAATTATCTAAATTAATATATTTATTTAACATTTCAGCAATCCTTGCCAATGCGCCACAAAGAGTGTCATCTTATAAACCTGCCAGCTGCCATTCGGTACATAATAGACTTCGCAACGACGAGAGTACCACCAAAAATGGCCGAAAGACTGAAGGTAAGTGAACTATCGATTTACTTATAGTAAACTAGCTTCTGCCCGCGACTTCGTCCGCGTGGAACTCCTCCTTTTTTGTAGTCGGTTAAAAAGTAGCCTATGTCCTTTCTCAGGCTCCAGACTTTCTTTGTACCAAATTTCATTTAAATCGATCCAGTAGTTTTAGCGTGAAAGCGTAACAGACAGACAGACAGACAGACAGACAGAGTTACTTTCGCATTTATAATATTAGTAGGGACTAGGTTCTGTTTTAGTGCCAATCATTCAGTTAGACACATCTTAAATTCTACTTCTTTTTACGCCCCTAAGGGATGTATTTCTAGAAAAAAACTATCCTGTCCTTCACGATTAAAATTATAATCTCTAGGTACCTAGGTAATAAATCTTCTCTTAAACCGTTTCAGCGGTTTAAGTGCGAAATATAGACAATCACTTTCGCATTTCTTATATTAATTCGGAGTAAAGTGAAACAAATTACGTAAACTAAACTTCAAACGATAAATTGTATCTCCGTGCCATTCTACTTGTAAATGCAGGTTTTTGTGTCCCCCACAAAAAATAATTTAAAACGAATATAAACTATAGTAATATGGAAAAATATAAGAAAAAATCACAGTAAGTGAAACTGCCGCATTATTTCTTTAACTTCTGTTAACATTTAAATATTGTATATAATTCAAAATATGAACGGTATTAAAGTGGAGTTTTAGGGTAACATAGTTGTTTTTCTCTTAGACAAAAACGCACAAAAAAGTAAAATGACCCCTCCACTTATTTACTCAAAACAAAGAACGTTTTAGTGTTCGTAAATTGAACTAGATTTTCTAGACTGGACTGCATTTACCTGATGGTATTATTTTGGTTAATAGACTGTCAGATCATGTGTTTCGAATATAGAAGCAGCCGAAGTATAGGAGCCTAGTAGCGCCGGCAAGGCAGTAATGGAAAACCCGATCAACAGTATCTTAATTAGTTTTCCACCACAATTTATGGCTACCCACTAACTTTATTGAGAAAATGTTAACATAGAACGACTGCACTTTTTTAATAGCCTTGCTACTGTAAAACTGACATTTTAGGCACCGAGTGCCTCAGTTAGATTATAAAAAAAAACCGCATGTATTTTTCTTCGTGACGATTAAAAAAAAAAACTAGAAATTTCTAGCGTTATGGATTTCGACGTCACATCATGTTACACTTTTCATCAAGAAATGACGTCACAAGCTCCCTTATCTGATTGACACACAAATTATCAAGACAATGTGTGATTTATTCCAAACTTTTTTTTATTTTATAGATACACGCAAATCTCAAACAGCTTCACAAGAGCATAGACACAGCGTGTCTACCCACAGTCTACGGCGGGAGTATACAAATGCAAGACATGATTTCATTTACAAGACAATTACTAAACGAACAGAGGAAAAAACTGATGTCCTTGGACGATATGGAGATTTTAACTACGAGAGGCATCATAACGTCTAAAAGCAAAAACAATTCCAAAAATGATTTTTCATCGGTCGAAGGCAGTTTCAGAAAATTGGAAATCGACTAGGAAATTTCGCTATAAGTATCATGAATAAGTCACCGCCTCTATGCATCCCTCTATATATACGTCGAGTTTTAAACGTACTTATCAAAATCGTGCTTTTTCTGCAAATACATAATCCCCGAGACACATACCAGTCGATAATATAGCGAACCTTTCGTTCAAATGCTAATATCGATTGGTACATATCTAGGGGCTAGTAGCATTATTTAAAAGAAACGGTTAATTATGATATAAGAAGTATGTAATTAAGTAACGAAATACCTATTCGATATGTACTCAATAAAAAATACTATGTATAAGCACATATTGTACGTAATAAAATATTTTGGAATGAAACAACTTTAACGGATTTAACTCGCGTATTTTATTTTTATTGGCTGACTTTTCGGAGCCTTTACAGATTCCATAATCGTAGCACGACTGTCAGCTCAGTACGCGAGTTAAATCCGTTAAAGTTGTTTCATTCCAATGTATAATAACCGCGAAGGCATCAGAAATTATAATAAAATATTTTATTGAATATAATACCAAAAGCAACTTGGTGTAGGTTAGCGGCTAGGTATATAAGCTGTATGTGCCTAAATTTAATTCTAAGTGTTTTGTGGTCAGTTCTAAATAATAGTTATATCCAATACTTATTGGACTCTTAGATGCCTATTTTCCATGACTACCTACTATTTTACTTTTATAAAGTTAGTTTTATATGATATAAAAATATATTGATTGCCTATTGAGCCTGTTTTTTACCTCTTCACTAACATGGATATTGTGGTACTAACAAGCGGTCTCGGTATGTCAATATAGAATACGGAAATTAATTATTTAGCTTAGAGACTTCATAATTTTAATGACAAAAACGAACGAAAAGTGGGAGGTACATGACTATTTATATTTATTTCACATTTTCGTTCGCTATTACCGATTGGCACTAGCCTAGGTGCTAAAATAGCTAATAAGTACATCAGGCTCTCTTGACTTCAAATCCGAAAAATAAACAGACATTTTAGAGTACCCAGATCACACAGTCAAATTCTATCGAAAACATGGTAATTTGATTAAAAGCAATAAGTTTATAATAATATATACTGCTATCCCAGGGCCCAGCAAGGGGAGGGGGAGGCCATGGCCCACATGACACCCCTGGATCAGCCAATGACAAAACAATGTATACATATTACGGATTATTAATATCAAATAGTTAATGAATGTGACAAAATGAAACCACAATGAAATAACGTAATACTTACTCCATTTATTAAACTCTTCCATTTCAAAAGATACAACAACATAATTATTTTCAGTTTTATACATAAAAATATAAGTTATGTCATGTATGGATTAGTGATATGGATAACCTACATTTGTCACCTAAACTTTATCGGGAGTTCTTTGAGAGTTTATTAGACTGGAAACCCGGCGATACCTGTATCTACAGTGTATATAGGGGGGGGGGGGATAGCCTGTCTTATAGGTATGTACATAATACAGGTCAAAGGATAACATACAGTTCCTATTGGACTCTCATCCCCTTATCACTATCATCGTAAATAAAATTAATTTAATATAGGTAATTTTATTTTTCGGTTACATGACTTTTATTGCACTTACAGAAGCTTGTAGATAAGCTTCTCCTTATATAAAAACAAACATAGTTGCTAACTAGTGCGAGTGTGATTTTTTTAATTTTAATTTTACTGTTCATTTTTTAGTGATAAAGAAAAGTTTCAGATTTGTCTTAGCTGGAGGACGATTAAGCATTATTTATGTCTGTTCCACAATATCTCGAGGATTATCTATCTAATCGTTATGAAAATTGGCAACCGTGATGGTAAATAGAAAGGTTAAATTCTATATTCGAACACCAAAATCGGTCAATGAGTTACAATGATACATGTTATTTTAATAAAAATGCACATCTAAATATGGGTATAAATACGGCGAGGTCACTGTCCGGGGCTAAAGTATTTTTAATTATATACAATAATATATACCTACTTAGTTGAACACGCGCTAATGGTTATATTATCAAATATATTGCGTGTAGTGTCTAGGTTTAAGATACATAGGTTCCTACAATATCTGTTTACTACTTGAACTTGTTACATTGTAATTTCATAAAATGTAATTTTGATATAAGATTTATTATACCTACATTATTTTCTAATCGTTTCTGATAATCCAAGTACCTACATACCAGCTTTTTCACTTAATTCTGTAAAATGTTTAAACATAATGTAAAGAATAAATGTTATGGCAATGTAGAAGTTCGAATATAGAACAAGTTGGTAAACGTTTTATAAAACTCAAGTCATTATTCAGTAAGTACTTAACTGATTAGCTTCAAAACAACTACATATAACGGATTTAACTCGCGTATTTTTTTTTTATTAGCTTATGTTCCGAAAACCTCACTATTCCCATATTCGTTATACGGCTGAGCCAGCGCCAGTCTAACGCTAAAGCCTGTTTTAGTTATTTCATTCCAATGTGTAATAATCGAGAAGTCATCACAAATTATTATTTTCATATTTTTTAAAAATATTTAGTTACTTACCTACTAAGTAGGTAGGTAACTACACTACTATTAACTAACATTTACCAAAATAACTTATCATAGTTAACTATTTCTATTTTAAACAATAACTCGGATATTGCGAAGCAAGTGAAAAATCAAAATATTTGTTTACCTAAACATTCGTAATGCTACCTAATTTCCTAATAAGTAGATAAGTAAGTATATGAAATTTAATCAAGCAATTTAAGTTAATGTGATGAACCGAGATAAATCAGCTTTTCACCAGTTACAATATGAAAATAATTATGAAATAAAATACGACATGGGTATTTTAATTACGCATACTCATTAAATTCACTACATCCCATTTTCTGTGGCTGAAAAAGCGAATATAATTGCGAAGCTGAGCAATTTTACGCAATACAAAAGTTTTGTCGAAATTAAATGCTGACGTAGTTGGCTTCATTAAATTAACATGTTTCGACACAAATGTAAAACAATGTAATTATTATGATATACTCATATGCATCCTGATATATAGTTTAATATTACAATATTATCCTTATACCTAATTTTAGGTATCTGGATCATTAACAACAACGACTTAAAAAAATCGGCGTCCTCATAATATATCGCAAACATCCATTAAGAAAAGAAATATCGACCCTCCCTAAATGCTAAAAAGTAACATTGTGGATATCTCTGCTAACAGCACTCTGTTACCAGAGTTTAACCACTAAATTTTCCTAAAAAAATTGAGAAAAACGTAAAGGTACTCGTACTATCAATGAATGCATGTTGATACTATGCACTATGAAGCCATGTAAAATATGTTAAAACCCGTGACGCTACCAAAAATAAAAATCACAATTTTTTGTTAAGAAAATTTGAAAATGACCCATCACCTATTAATTTGTTTGCTGTAACTATTAAAGAAAGGTATATAATAGGTTCAAAATTGTTTGCGTAAGCGCACAATCTTTAAAAATTCGTATAGTAGTTATTAGGGGAAAAAAAAATATGAGAGCGTTAATTTAAGAGGTCTATACTTACATTTAGGCCTTAATAGGACGTTGAGTGTAAGTAGGTAGGACAGGGACTAGTGTACCTAAGATTGGTAGGTATCAACATTACCAATTCGTCCTTTTAACCTTGGCTTATAGAAAGTAGATAATGCGGAGACATTACCTACTAAGTATAGCAGCATTAAAATTATCAGTTTCTATGAAAACATAACTTATATAATGATTTGGTGCGCCATTAATTTGTTTACTAGACTTTAGCATTACATTGTACGGGATGGAAACTTTCATATTAAATTATAACGTTAGAAGTTAGTCCACGTGTGACCCTTACAATCTGCGCATGGCGACGAGATTACGAGTTATCACATTCTGTCATTCGTCCCATGCGGCCATTGCAATGATAAATGTAAGTACCTACCTATCATTCGTTACCTACTCGTATACGTTGTATAGTTAAAAAGATCAATAGACAAAGCAAACTCAAACTAAGAAGGCAGTGGCCGGGCTCCGGGCCCTGATGTAGGCAACATTTCTATTCCGGTACCTACTGTAGAGGTTAAGATCTACATAGGTAATAGTTGATAGCAGAAGAAGTCTTGTGGATTAAGAATAAAGCTAATAGGGATGACGACTGAGAAGAACACGAAATCCAGTCAAAAGAAAACACGAAAGTCAGTCACTTACATCATTCAAAATACTGGACACGTATTTTTTTTCTTTTCTCCATAAAACAAAAACTAACAAAGATACACGCTTCTAATGTTCGGGAGGGGGCTTGTGACGTCACGTTATAGTATAATACCGTGACGTCACGATCCACTCCTGGACTTCTAAGTGTTTATCTTTGTCATTTCGGTATTGTTTAATGGATACAACTAAAAATACATGTCTCATGATTTTTTAAATGTACCCGAATAACAAAGAAAAAAAACAATCGTCAAGCCTACAATCGAAAACAGCGTTTATTTAAAGATCTCCCTTATAAGTATGCCAATTCACTATTATCGGTCCGTTATCTAGCTTACAGTATCGATGACAATACAATACTACTATACTTAATAATACTACTATATTTCAAAAAGTTACAGTTAAATTCATCAACTATTAACCAAAGCTAGACATCATGAAACCTGAAGGGTGATTCCACCAGACCCTCTTTCAGCGGCAGTTCACGTCGACGATTGTACCTAACCTATATATCCGTCTCAAACTGAGGTAGATAACCATATTCTAACACTAAGAAGAAAGTATTGTCGTGCGAGAGTTCAAATATCTATTTTATTTGATATACCTCTCTATGTTAATATACTAATTATGGGAAAGCCCTTTACTGTGAGAGTCGAGGGGTAAATCGAGCGCAGGTATTTGAAGCGGCTATACGATACTGACTAATGAATCTGGTTCAAAATAGAACTGTACGAGTACCTACTGCCCGTCAAAGACCGAAGTAATTCATTTGCAATATCCCAATACGTTTTGGAGACTTCTAATAGTAAATTGTGTTCGTATTCACATTTAATGTTATTTGAACATCAATTTTAGTGTAAGTTAATTGAAATAGAAAAGTTAGTGAGGGTCAGTTAGCTTATATCTACAAAAAATAATCACCAAAATGTGTGTGCGTGCATAACTTCCAAACGACTGCACCGAGATGAATAATTATTTTGCTTTTTTTTTTTCGAACTGAATACTGAAGCGCAGACATTATTTTGCTGTATTCGTTCATGTCGGGGCAATGTTAATAGCATCTGAGCAAAGCCGGGATGGGCAGCTAGTAATATAATATTGTAAGATTAAATTAATAGATTCTTTATTAAAGTTAGTACAAATAAATTACCTAAAAATAAAAGCTATAAAATGCATGATTACGTAATAAACAAGTATGTAAAAACATTGAATAACTAAGTGTCAACATTTTGTGCGTGTACAGGTAAGTTTGACATACTCAATTCCAACACAAACCATCGCCGCAATCAAATTGCAGACAAAAAGGGATTATTTCGTAACTTTAAAATGGGAACAATACAAATAATGACACGAGGCAATTTAAAATTTAAACGTAGACAATGTAATAACATTTAATACCAATACGTATAAAACAAAATTTAACGCATTACAATTATTTCAAGCTACGATTTATCAGTTTAAAATTCACCCGAGCTTAATTCGTTGTTTTATTCCAATGTGTAATAAAATACCTCCAATAAATACAGGTTTGGTATGTACATTTTTTTTCACAACTCATTGCTACTGTAACATCTACCACATGCAGTGCTAAAGTAGATTCAATAACGTCATTATAATATCGATCTTAAACGAATATCTTCACTTGTGTTAGTTAGGTATATATGTACATGTTTAGATTATCATTCTCGAACCAGAGATGTGAATTTCTTACAGGAAATATAAATATAAAATATATAGTTTTTGACACTTGCGATCGAAAAAATAAGTTTTATTTAACATTATTTCAAAATATCAAAGTCATTATATAAATAATTAAATCCTGTTCTGTTATAACCAAATTTTTATTCTCACTGAAAAGGTTTCCACTGAAACGTGTTTTATGTTAATGTTGCAATACCTAAATTTTATTTGAATCGACATGTATATTTTCATTTTGTATTAAAAACACTTTATTGTTATCCTCTTGCATTTGAAGCAGAAAAACTGTATCCATTGAATTTATCACAACTCTGACTCTAATATTATTTATCAGATAAATCTCTGCTCCACTGACCCATTTTTTCTAGACTTTGGTACAAGTATTTTGGCGTGTATCTGGTATTTTTACCAATGATCTTGAATGACGGACGCAGCATTTTCTGACTGACTGATAAAGTGAGCAATTGATTTGCTCCCTTCATTTGTTCATGAGAAGGGGGGGTTTTAGTGAAATTACCTGAAAGAAATAATATTAAAGTAATAACAGTTACTTCATTTTAAAATAACATCCCGGGGTAAAATCTACAGTTGTTTTTTTACATTATAATTGCCATTACAGGCTAATGCGTATTTAGGTCGTTCTTTTTTTTTACATACAATATCCTGTCATTCGATTTATTATAGCATAAGAGGATGTTTACGGTTTATAATGTTTGAATAAACACCCATATTTTGTATCTATTAATATAATGTAATCTTTCACTTTCTCGAGGCAACATTTTTTTATACGTTTGTTTTTATAGAATGCCGTGAGAGATTAGTGAACCCAAATGTGGTTTCCGCTAAAAATGTCCACTCTGTCATAAACAAAATATTTGTGAAACAGGTTAAATTAGTCCTTATAAAAAACGCATTTTTTTTCATTGTACACCAAAAACAATAATCCAAAGTACAAAAAAACTGGAAACGGTATATTGTCGGTAGAATAGAGGAATGACCCATTTAATATTGTTTATCATCTAATTAATTTAATACCAACATAGCTAATGGCTAGTCCAATTAAGAGTATTTTTTATCATTTGAGAATATTTTTACTAAGTGAAGTCTTTGAGATTACAATGCCATTCAACCGAACAAAGTGAAGCGATGAATATAGGTACGAAAGTAATATCGGTGGTAGACAACATAAAACTCTAATTAGGTAAGAGCATATCGCACACCTAGACCTAAAGGGAGCTAACTCAAAAACCTGAAGGTTTGTGTTATGCACACCGTCGAATTCCTTACTCCAAAACTTATCAATAAAACAGATATAAGTTTTCGTAAATCAGTTATTCGTCGCTCCTGAAAAAAATACTTTTTTGAGTTAGATAACTTTAGATCTAGGTGTGCGATACAATAAGGCACCTACCTATAAAACCAATGACAAGTGTTGTAAATTGATCTTGGTATAGAGGCGAACGCCTGTGCCACCCAATAGCTTCGTAAGCCGCACCATCACTGGCTACTAAAAAATTATAAGGCAGTTCCGTCATACTTCCCTGAAACAAAACACAGCTCTATAATTGAAATGAAACAACTATACGGATTTTCTTTACAGTTTCCATAATCGTAGCACGACTGTTTCTTAGACTATTGTCAGCTCAGTCGTGCTACGATTATGAAAACTATCTATAAAGAATCCGATACGTCAGCAAATAAAATAAAATAAAAATACGCTACTTAAATCCGTTAATAGTTATTTCATTCCAATGTGTACCTAATTATCGCGAAGGCATCAGAAATTAAAATACAGTAAATATTATTAATAATATAATAATAAAAAAATTAAACAGCCGAAAAAAAACTAAAAGGCAACAAAAAACAATAGCGCACTGAAAAGTAAAAAATAATATTTTTGTCATTTATAACGACTATTATTTTGGTTGTATCGTCTGTTATTTTTGAAGTAGATGCCAGCCTCAAGCAAAACTAAAATTAAAATTGTTCTCAATGTTCATCGCAGCGTTTATTTAACTAAACTGCTAGCACATGCTAATACAGATAGTCTAGATCCTGAGAAAGGATATAGGCTACTTTTAATAAACAAGGGTTGTAAAGGGGTTAAAAGTGAGAAATGTTATAATTACTAATTCCACACAGACATTAAAAGCTAGTCTGTAATAACCGCGAAAGCATCAGATATTATTAAACGCTAAATACAATTTCCCCACAGTTTACGCGATTCAAATCAATTTGTTACATTAATTGATATATGAAGAGGAGAGTTGACAGTGTACGGGGAAGCAATACACTGGTAATCCTTACAGGCCATTTCCTTTACAAAGGCCTAAAACCCTCTGACGGACTGAACAATTAATTCAGTTCCACTGGCTTAGATCGTATTTACCAGAAACTGACATGAATTCCAATCAATCGCTCCAGTCTACGAGAACATGCTAGTTAATAGCGTAACGTATCATTACATTACATAGTACAAAACAAAGTCGCTGTCGCTGTCTCTCCGCCCCTATGTACGCTTACCTATATCATTAACTACGCAATGGATTTTGAAGTGTTTTTTTAATAGATCGAGTGATGAGAGAAAGGTTTATGCCCGTGTGCAGCCGGGGCGGGACGCTATTAATTTATATAAAAGCATTTTTTTATATATTGCATATGTGTAGGAATATCATATTATGTATGTACACCAGAAGATTCATTCTCAAGAATGGCGACAATTTTTCACCAAATTTCTTATTAATTAACTTATTTTTTTAATAACGTAAGTATAAAAAACTCCCAAAATAAAACTTTTTATATATTAATTGAGTGAGTTGGTAAATCAATACCTGCTATTGTATGGCAACGCATTTATATTGTAACCATTTTTTAAACGGTATCTATTTGTTTCAAATATCTCGAACAAACATTTTACTAGTACAAACAAAATCCGACATAGTAGTAAGTACTGAGTACGATTAATTTTCAATCCTACAAATGAATGCAGATAGTTGTCCCGGTGAGTGAAGGTTTATATGGTATTTCGATGTCTATTGACTGCCTGCAGCGAAACTATTACCTCCATGAAATGGTTACAGATATGAAATACGTACTGGGCTGTTTGCACACTAACACACTTACCATAGTTGCATTTGCCTAGTAGGCAGGGATGTTACGAATATCATTTTAAACATTGACATTTTATTTTTTGTTTATGCGAATGTGTGCATACGATGAACTCATTTATTACGCGTCGATCAACAAGTTATGTCGTCTATTAAACTTCAAAAGTCCATATTGACTTTATTAGTACATTATGTCGTGTAGTACCCAAATGTCAACGTTTGATGTTTAAAGACGACAGATTGATCTTCTAAATTGGATACCTAACTTGTCCATATCGACGTGACAATCATCACTGGCTTGCAGGTTGTGTGTGAGGTGTCTCGCCCTCTGTCCAATACCTATTAATTAACTAACTGCGAAACTGTACCTATGCGAAGTCGAAACGGCCTACTCTTTAAAAAAACTATAAATTGATGTTGCTTATCGTGATTCAAGATCTCTATGGAGAAACATTCGCAATAAAATATATGATGTCCATTACATCCCTGGTACCTAATACCTACTCTGATATAACCCGTATCATATGGCACTAGGTGTTTACTTCGAATCTGGCATCAAAGTAAATAACCTAGAGGCCGACATACTACCTAAAGGGAACAAGGCAAATACTGCTGAATCAGAGAAACCAATCTAACTGCAGTCAGCGGGGTGTATCTCCGGTCTGCAGTAACTGCTCACGATATTGATACGAGTACAAGTGACCAATAGATTCACATTAATTAATTTTCAAAGTAGTTTTGTCGGAACAAAAATCTCAAAATTTCTATGTAACTCTTCGTGGACTGATTTAATTTATTGTACGTTTAGAAAATAATAAAGATCAATAAATTGGTTAAAAATATAATTTTATTTTAAACAAAAGGGTCAAATCACTAACTTTTCAAATCAGTATCAATCCGTCTAATATAGGTAGGTAGATGAAGCGATTAATTATATTCAATTAAATTATTTTGATGATACTCACAAAATAGAAAAAGAACATCCTACCGTCTACATAAGAAAGCTTTTAAACGTTTAAAAGATTAGGTACTAATTATTTTTTAGTCGGTTTTTATTATTGTAATGTAATTATTTTCTTTCGTTGACTGTGTGTGTTGCCCCCAATAAATTAATTAATTAACTAAATTGAAATAAGGTTACCAATTCAGTACTGTTCATGTAGGTTAAAGGTATGATATTACCTCCCTGAGGTGAGGTAGGTATGAAACCGAGCCGGCTCATTTACGTTTTGGTCATTATTTACAAGCTTTTGCTCGCGACTTCGTCTACGCATGATTAGGTACTAGTTTACACAATAATCTGTTCTTTTTCACATCCTGAGTTCAATTATCCAAGTTTTCATACGGATCCCTAACTTTTTTCAAAATCCTTACTAATATTATAAATGCGAAAGTAACTCTGTCTGTCTGTCTGTTACGCTTTCACGCTAAAACTACTGGACCGATTTAGATAAAATTTGGTACAAAGAAAGTCTGGAGCCTGAGAAAGGACATAGGCTACGTTTTAACCGACTGCAAAAAAGGAGGAGTTTCACGCAGACGAAGTCGTGGGCAGAAGCTAGTATCCTATAACCTATGTTAATCTAGAATGATGCAGCATTCAATGGTAAAAGATTTTTTTGTTACATACACACATGTACAAACAATCTTTATAAATATAGATATGGTGTTCGCACTTCGCATAAAGACCATAAATTTAGACAATTGACTACGAAAAGCACCTTTAGAACAGATAGACTTTACCTTCATCTCGTGTAGCAGTGGGATGCACGAATCCCGACTCCAGCACGGCCTACTGTCAGTCTGCACGGCCACTACGTGTTCAGATTCCAAACCATTCAGATTCAATGCATGTGATTCGTGTGACGTAACATTATCCCATTGTGTTCTAATGACAAGCATCAAAGGCGCGTCAACAGGTGGCAAAATATTTTCTGAAAAAAAAATGAGCACGTAAAAAATTTGTTAGTCTGTGAAATTTCGTAATCATATGTGCGGGTCGATATCGTCGCAGGTATTATGCCGGTGACAGTAAATATTTCATTGTGCACATGTTACTGATGTGCTATTCTACGGTGAAGGAAAATATGCACGCCACACATGTGCCAATCCGTATAGGCCCAACGCAGGGGGCTAGGACAATCATAATAATTTATAGTTTAACCGCGATTCAAACGAATTTGGTTTCGTAACAAACGGACAGCAGTCTTAGTAATAGAACCCCGTTGGCACCGTTTCATTACGATATCCTAACAATGAACATATCAACAATCCATAATTCGCTGAAATTGACAGGTCAGTAAGCTTTGCAGTGCTCATTGTGAAAATATATCATTCGCAAAGCACACAATTCACTGGGTATTCGATGGAAATTAAGCCTCTTCTAAATTTTAAAATGCACATTGTTTTAAGTGCGGCATAGGAATTAATAAAACTATTCCAATATCTAACTATATGTAATATTGAACTTGAGAAATTAAATAGCGCAACGATACCAGAATGTAAATGTTCAAAGATGCACATAATTCCCAAATAATCGGATCACAATGATTGAATCTCAACTTGATAAGTCTATGATGCGATCATTTAGGACGAACTCAGCTGTCAGCTTTATATCTATGTCAGCTGCCCTTTAGATTCAGTCTAATAGGTAGGTACAAATACAAAAAAAAAACAGTGACAGTAATACATTTAAAACAAAACCCATTTAACCCCATCCTGCGCACAGCATTCCCGTGGGAGACATGATGCGATTACCAGTAGAAAATATGGCTTTAAATTATTCATATTACCCACGGCTAACAATAACATAAACTAGTTTCTTAAATTTCATCAAACAATATTAAATCGAGTGACAACAATTATGTAGGTACTTTTAAATAAAAGTATAAATATATTTTTCAAATAAGCGTAAGTACGTGTGAGTGTTCGTGGGGTTTTCTCGTCAACCTAGCTGCCTTATTATATAGACAAGTAATTACCTGCGTCATTTTGTAATACTAAAAGGTAAATCCCGATGATGACACCAGATGATAGTATCAGCAGCAGAATACTGACGATGGCGGTGGTGACGGGACTTCTGGGTTGTCTGGGAATGACGCCGTTGATGAGAGGAGTAGACTCTGTAGGTTCCGGCTCATTTTCGATCTCCTCCGTGATCCTATGAGAATTGTTACGCGACTCGTGGTCTGTAATATAGAAGCTTTTGTTTGTGATTTATTCTTTGATATTTGTTTTATTGAAGAACTAATATAACATCAAATAGTTTTCTGTTTGAAACAATGTTTTTGATAATACCTCGAAAAATGCTGTAGGAACTTCGTACCTACTGCGTTTTCGAGATCAGCTACTGTATATATCATTTTCTTTTATATATTATGTACAAGAAAATGTTATATTATAGACAGAAAACATTTTTTTAGATAAATATGACAGTGGATCCCAAATATTAATACATTTCACAACGGATGGAAAGGTGTAATATAAATATAGCGTAAACGTATAGTCTATTGTTTTAGACATATTGCTGATTTTATTAATGCTATTAATTCATGCAGCAATAACAAAAAACAAGTTTATTAGAGACACTTCCAACGTGGAAAATAATAAAAAGTTAACATCCACTTAAATTTACAATGAATTGCTTTTAATTTGCACAATTTAAGAGTACCCACATAAAATGAGTAAGTTTCTGACGCATTCAAATATACATTTCATGATTGTATTCACTGAATTCATTTACATATTTACGCACTACGACTAATAATAAGTAGATACCTAACCTACTTATCATTAGTCTAGTAAAAATCAGGAAACATTTCATTTAGATATAAGGCTCGCAAATACTTTTCGTACTGATACGATCGCGATAAAATTATGTTGTGGCGATTCTGCATCGCAATTTGACTGTCTGATGATTTTTGATCTGCGACTAAATCGTTGCTGTGATGCGAAATAATTGCTGAATCGCGGCTACACAAGTGGCATGTCCACGGGTACTTAATTATCTTGATTTTAACAACGAATAATATACTTCATATTCGTATAAAGGTATACGATTTATCTAAAAGCATAACAGCAATTAGTCTACGAGAAACGGAGCACGTGGAAAGTAGGTAAGTAGATACTTAATCTATTTGCGCAAAATATGCTGACATACTCCAGCCACCAACGATAACCTAACGACAACAACAATTTAATAATAAGCGATAAACAGACTGATGTTTAGAAAGACCATCGAGGTGCCAATTAAGTACCGTGGTGTTAATGTTGCATTATCATACATATTATATCGGATATATGCACATTTGTATTTATAATAAGTATCGCTTATTTTGGAACCCTGCATTTGAATTTATGCCACTGGTACTTATTAACAAAAACTAACTACTATTGGCTCGGAAAAGCCTCTTAAGAGATAACCTCTCGTTTATTAGCAAATAGAGCTAAAAAATAGCAGGGTACAGAGAAAAGGCGGGCCGGGACTTAGGATTTACTGTTCCGTTGTTGTTCTCTTTCAATGTGATTAGTGCATGCATCATAACGTTTTTTTATTTACTATAGCCATCGATTGTGAAACCTGTACACATAGATATAAAGCCTGTACACAAAATACAACATCATAATCTAACTAATGAAAACAGTTTAAATAAGTAGTATAAATAAAGGACTACTCCATAATATTACTAAATATGTATTAGGTGTTATACTTGCCTAACACATTATAGTATTATAAATATCGCTTACTCATTTTATGCACAGTTATCATTGTTTCATATATAATTAGGCGTGACGTTGGGGTAATTATTTAATAGAATTATATTATTATAAAGTACCTAACACATTTGGGAGTACATGACAAAAGCATAAGGTAATAAATAAACTCTGATATATTTACAACTAAGGCCATTGAGTTGTATTTCCACCATGTTATTTATAAATATTTTATCACTCGTTCACATATTGTCACATTTTTAAATGACTAGTTTGGCACATTATCGAAAAGAGACTGTCGAAGGCAACAGCGTGAGCGATAGGCATATAGTGTAATCGATACGACATATGCCACATTCCCTAGTATTCATATACTAAATTAACATTATAGGTATAATTGTAATAGATAATGATATCACGATATTTAAATCTTTTTAAAATAGGTATCTGAACTTCTTTATTTATCTTTCTTACTAATTGTACATTACGAGTCATTAAGTATTACACGTTATTATTAATGCCTACGTTACTAGTTGCCTACCTAAAAATAATTGCAGATCTGCGAGCGTTTGAGACGCCGTCATTGTCATATCTAGATATCTTTAACGGATGGCGGCAAATAATAATATCAAGCATCAATTAAAACAGTATTTGTAAGACTGCGATAATTTGGTCTGTTCTTAAATATACCTAGTCTGAGACGATAAAGACGGCGATACAAACGCTCAAAGATCCACCCATCAGTAGAATCACACAGGTTTGATTAAAATGTGTATAAGATACCTACCCAAATTTAATAAATTAATACAGTTGACTTTTGATCTAGGTACTTACAAAAAAAATATTTTCTTCAGTCTTTCACATAAAACTACTAAACCGATTTAAATGAAACTTGGAACACCGCTTGAGAAAGGACATAGACTACTTTTAATTATGAAAAAAGAGTTGTAAGTGGTATAAAGGGGATTTGAAATGTTGTAGGTAATTACTAATTCCATGTGGATTAAGTTGTAGATAAAAGCTAGTATTATAATATAATGATATATTACCCATATTAGACATTAAGTACTCCTTTTATTTATTTTTTGAATTCTTTAACATGCATCTATGGATGACATCATCAGTAAAGCATTAGGTAATTAATTTTGTATTTTACCTCCATTTTTTATTATTTTTCCTTTAAAT
The DNA here is from genome assembly GCA_038024825.1 of Polylopha cassiicola. NCBI lineage: Eukaryota > Metazoa > Arthropoda > Insecta > Lepidoptera > Tortricidae > Polylopha > Polylopha cassiicola. Next base: position 16,676,175 of record CP149045.1, on the reverse strand, counting down.
TATACCAATCTCACATCTCATATTTTCCTTTATAAACAATATTAGTATTTAATAATCATTATAAGTACTTAGGTAGGCGATTTCATCTGCTTACCTCTATTTTATTATTATTTCTAGTTGGGGACGACCGCGCAGCAACGGTCGGGTGATCAGTCCACTGGTGTGGGACCATTTCACCCCATTCCCCTTCCCCCAATGGTGTTGGGTTATCCGTCGCCTCCCGCCGTCATCCCCGTGAACCTACCTGTGCTCTTACAAAACCTTACGATAATTCCTATGGTGAGGTCCGCAAGGTCTTCTTCTTGTAGTATTTCTTTTCCCGTGATTTCCCGCCTTGGTAGTGAGTAGGCTGGGCATTGTGCTAGTAGGTGAAAACTTGTTTCTTCCTCGTTGCATTCAGGGCATCTTGCATCTTCTTTTACCTTCAGAATAGTCAGGTGTCTGTTAAGTGTACAGTGTCCTGTGATTATCCCAATGGCTAGTCTTAGATAGTTCCTGCTGTGTTTTACAGTTAGGATTGTTTGTCTTTTGTCCATGCTTTTAATGAAGATTTTTGATTGTCGGTGGCCGTTCAGGGCCTGCCATCTTCTGTTTGCTTCATAGGTTATTCTATGTTTGATCACCCCTTTTGTGATGTTGTGTGCGATGGGTAATACTGGTTCTGGGCCCACAAAGGCTCTATACGCTCCTTTTTTGGCGAGTTCGTCAGCGGATTCGTTGCCCGTATTGCCTTCGTGTCCGGGGACCCACACTATTGTTATATCTTTTGTTGCACCCAGTTGGTTCAGTGAGTTTTTGCACTCTTTCACCAGTGCCGAAGTGGTTTTTTCTCTTTGTAGTGCTTTGTACCTCTATTTATTTACTACCTGCCAAACATTATTTCATGACAATCTGTATCTCTTCCATTCATCTGTATCAGTCATCTCATCTCAACATTCACTGCTGTTTTATCATATATTTTTTAGTTTCTTTTTCTTTTCCTTAGTCTGTCAGCCAGTTTTGCGTGTCTAGCCAAACTGGCTGCTCTATCTGGCTATTAAAAGATGGCCGCTGAGCACAGCGAAAATGAATGTTGCTCTTTTTCACAGTTTTCCGCGACCATCCTTTAGGTTTGGAAACCTAGAATAGCTCATTATAGTGCACTATGTACTAAATCCAAAAATATTTTAGTTTTAAAATTACTACACTACTTTAACATAAGGTCTGTAAAATATTCATCCAGCCAGATAGTGTGCAAAGTCAGTGATACAATTTATTAACATTGCTTACATTACTGATAAAATACTGTCTTGTTTGTTTCATGTCTAGCTTTAATAGGCCATTAAGCATAAATAGTAATTCAGATAACTTGTAATTGAATATTTTTAACTGGAAAGGTACAGTAATTGACCTATTACAAAACATGTGTTGGATTAATGAAATCATTTAAGAATCAGACTTTTATTGTATTTCTGAAAACATTAAAACATTATGATGTTTTTCCTTCCCTCTTTTCTTAGCAGTAACTATTAGACCAGCCAGTAGGCTTTTGTATATAATTAAAAAAAAATACTTTCTTGTATCGCTGCGTTTGTTACCAAACTCCTCTGAATTAGCTGGACTTATTTTTATAAAATTTTATGTGCAATCATGTAGTTCTGAGAATTGGCCAACATCTAGTATTCATTTTTCATAATTAAGCATAGAAAAATACATAGGTACAACCTTAAATTTTCACCCTTCTACCATAAATCTCTATTTTTTTTTTAAAAAATATTATTTAACGCGGTATGAAGTTTGCTGGTAATCATTTAAGTATTAAAAAATATATATTTTATTAGGAGTAATTTTAATGTTTCCTTTGAAAAAGACTTCAATTTTGATTTTGGTGCTGGGTAGATAAGTAAGTTATAAATTTGCAATAGTAATAATTGCAGTGATAAATGGGCTCGGAAAATATTAAACGACTTACCGACTGGTAAAACCATGGGCTGCATCCTGACTGTGACTAACCACGAGCAGGTAGAAAACACATTCTTATTTAATTCAAGTAAAAATTACTGAACACTTCTTTCTCGACGTGATTTAACAAAACTTAACATTAGGGGGAAGTTAAATATTACTCTAATATAATATATATTATATTAGAGTATATTATTTAACCTATAAGGTAGAACAAGTCAATAACCTTCACACAGTGTTATAAAATAAGGCATAACTATGAAACGAAATAATCATTTGTTATTGTATTTTACCTTATTAGAAGCGTTACTTATTTCATAACCACAAATGTGTATAACATCAAGAATATTTTAATGGCCAAATAAATAAATATGTCTATATTTTAAGAGAAACGTTTTGATTTTCATAGTAACATAAATTATCTTTTAATACTAATATATAATACTTTTCACATAAATACTATTTAAAAGTAAATTAAGGAGATTACAGTTTATATTCTGACAAACAGAGGTCTTGTAATGCTTTTTGAAATACGTCTCTGACTGACAGCGTTTTGGCATAAAAAATTGCGTTCAGTTACTCCTAAATTGAACCGCATAGCATGCATTTGCATTTAGAAAAGAAAAACTAAAATACCAAACTCAACCAGGCAACTAAAATTTTATAACATGCAACATTTAAAAAAGTTACTAGATAACTTTAATTTTACAATAGGAATCTAATTTCAACTTAAGTCAGGAAAGCGGAATATTTACCAACCTATTTAATAAAGATGTACACGATCCAATTTTGAGGCACCCTTTTTAATTTGACGGAGTGGAAATACATTGACGCATATCCCCTGGCCCTCTGCCGTTTGGGAGATTTTTTTTTATGTGAGACACATCCGGTTTCCCAGTCCAACCCACTAAAATCCTTCCGACGTCCCTCGCTGCCGTTAACCAATTAATTAACGGCAGCGAGATACGGGATCTGCATTACGCTAGTAATCTGTCAGTATCTCGCTGACGCCACCAGAAAGCCACATGCAAGAGCAGAGCTCCAAGAGATCAATTGGCAAGGACAAGTACACAGCACACTTCCTACCTGGTCTCATCCGCAGTGCCCTCTTGACAAAGGGACAGGCGGAGAGACACCCCTATGTCGAGTTATTCGTCATCGGCCAAAAATATCTCTAAACGAGAAATTAGTGACCGATTTCCAGGGTGAACTGGTCCAAGCACTTTAAACACCAATTTATTTGGGGAACCCGTAGCTAAATCCAAAAACAAGACGACATATATACCTACCTATGACATGACGACATAACATCCAGCCTTAAAGTTTCATTTCAATGTGGCAAATTCTCCACCTATTTTCTAAAAATCCTACCTACATAATATTTTTACTAAAGCTAACAATAAATTAAATAAATTTGAGCAGGTTTGAGGTTCGGACATGCATTTTAATAAATAGATTAGTATTGATTTTTACGAATTTTATTGAGAAAAGCACTATTCAAGCCTCGGAAGGAAATATCTAAAGTACCTAGGTTTTTTTTTTTTTTTTTTTTTTTTCGAACTGAATACTGAAGCGCAGTTGGCCAGCTAATGGGCCTTCACTGCAAAACCGGACGGGTGGCGAGACTCCTGAAAGGAGACTCTTAAGCCTTTTAGTACCTAGGTCTCATATCTATAGTAATCTATACAATGCCAAAAAGCCGTTAGTGTAGATGTAGAATCAAGTCCAGTGGTCAGCATGTTCCATCAATCATATGTCACAAACCTGTAGCTTGTCTCTCATACACTATCGCATCTAGCGTCGAATATTTTTAATACTAGGCAGTCCCTTCTCTAACTATATCTATCCCTAATTGTTCCAGGACAAGGTTTGTATAGGTGAAAATTAAAAGAAAAAAGATATTGTAATTAAAATCAGGATATACGAAGTTCGCCAGGTCCGTTGTATATCATATTATGAATTGATATATCACACATTATTTTTATTATTCCGGGCTCTACAAATAGACTTCACTATAAAACCTTAATACTTAGGTGCTTACCATTTCACAGAGAAAAAATGATACTTAAGTATATCAGGTACCTGTACCTAAGTTTTATTGGCTACCCACATGTAAACAACTTCTGTTAAAGTAGAACTATTGTGTCACAACATACCAATAACATAACAGATAAGCGATAACACTTGCATATGATACACATACCCACTTATGCAAACCGACGTGATGAATTACAAGGGACACTTTCCTTATTACATAAACTTGTACGTGCGGCGATCGCCCCAGAAAACCTAACATTACTAACTAGATGTCACTGGATTTATTCTCCAGCGTTAGTATGGGTCACTGCGTATCGAGGAAGTACGTTACGCATCCAAATTTTTGGCACCGCACTCGGCGGGGCTACCAAGCCACGGGTCGTTAAAGACATAATAAATGTTAGATACCGTTTATGTGACCTAAGTATGTTAGTCTAGAATTACTTGTGTCTTCTATACTAATATTATAAAGAGGAAAGGTTTGTTTGTTTAGATTGAATAGGCTCCAAAACGGCTATACCGATTTGAAAAATTCTTTCACTGTTGGGAAGCTACGTTCACCTTGAGTAACATAGGCTATAGAATATTAAGAAAAAAATAGGGATCCGTGCGAAGCCAGGCGAACTGCTAGTTCTTTATAAGTAGGCCCAATTAAGCTTACGAATTAAAAACTACGCATAATATTTTAATATCATTTACCAACTGGATTAATGAAAACATGGATAAAACAACTGAGAGATTACTAAAATCAATAGTGCTCGTTAACACTTGGCTTCATTAAAGAATTCGACGAATCTGTTACCTATAGTCTGTGTCGAGAATTAATTTGCATTTCAAGCTTTTATAATAGCAGTTAGTAGAATTAGTGATAATAATATCTTTAATGAACCTCGGCTACACAGATTAATAGATACCGTAGCTCGGTACACCGGCAGTGCTCTGAAATCTTTAGCCTCAGCTTAATTATTTGCCTGGCTTTTCCCAATAGACGACTATTGCGAACAATTTGAAAGCTTTGTTTCTCTCAATAACAATTTTGCAACTTTGTTCATGATTAAGGTTTAGCTTAACTGTTCCAATACAGCGAAACATTAACAGTGGAATGATCAGGGTTTACGTTTAATAAGGATAGATAGGTAGATGAAGAGGTGCTTAAGTAATCTCAAGTCCGTGTAATTATTACGTAGTTAATAAACGCTCTTTAATAGCACTCCCAGTTTCAATTAATTTTAAATGTACCTACATAGAATCACTATTTTATCACATATATTACTGTATTTCTGATCGCAATACTTACCTAAAATGCGATTTCCAATCAACACCCTAAATTAAGTTACGTAAATCCTGTGGCATACCTAGGTAACGTTTTAAAGGGGGCTAACCTGTTAGCTAACCCAAGTACCTAGCTTTAGTTAGGTACAAGCGCCTGACCAATACACGACGCTCGCTTGGCGCTGAATAATTACAACAAGGAAGAAGAGTTTGACAGCTCTGGCCAAATTGCAAATCAGATTTCCCTATAAAAGGCTTTTAATAGTTAAGTTAAACATCAGTAACAAGATTACCGACGAACATTCCACATTGTCAATTAGGTTTTCATCATGAGCTTTAAAACTCTGGTTTGTATTTTAATAAACATAAACAATTGAATAAAAGAGCTATTAAGAGTAAAACTTAATAATTCCTGACGATTTCTCAGTTATTGTCAGTATTTAAAATAAATGGGAAGGATTTTATTCGCATATATTTTATGCTGAATAATATTGTTAACAAACTTAGATTGCTAAGAAAATAGCACCAAAGTTCTCGAAGCATAAAACAATATACGCGAACTAAATCCGTTATGTACAGTTGTTTCCAGAATATAACCTATTTTCTTCGTAATTTTATTCTTATTTAACAGTTAGGTATTATAGATACATTGTGTATATATAAAGATTGTATTTTCAGGTTACACTTGGAATGCTGCTCATAGTATTTCGTCATGTAAGAGCCGAGGCTGAAACTAATACAGAAGTGAAATCCAACGAGTCAACGCCCGCCATGTAAGTTTGGTTTTTGAAATTTGCACGTTACCTACGACGCTAATTTGGAAAAGCGAAGGCCTTCGCAACGTCTTCAAATAAGTTGCCAGACGTCTTTCATTAAGCTTCCGCTCTTCAAATAGACAGTAACCTAGTAAGTCCAATAAAGCAATAACGATATAAGTCAATTGATTTTAATATGACAGGCCTTACAAATATTAAACCTAATGGAATTTAATATCGATATCGATACACTACCTAGAGATATCAAGATTAAATGGGAAAGTTTTTAATTTGGTAAAAACAAGGCACATAGATTTTGACAAACCCGGTTTTATTTGTACAATCCAATAGTCGGACACGAAGGTATATTTTATGAAATTCAATTCATTTTACTTATAATCTGGTCGAGAAGTGAGTTCTGTGAGAAAAATCAATTAAGTTGTCTTAAAAATATGGAGATTGTTGCATTCGATTCAGAATTTAATTTTGATAAGGGGGTATTTTTTTTTCCGCCATTGAAAATTGCAATTTCTATTTTTCTATAAATAATAAACGTAGTGAAGAAAAGGTAGTGTCCTATTTGTAGCTGTTACTCGGAAAATATTGAAGTTAGCTGAAATTTTAAAAAAGATTCTGCAAAAGGAGGAAATTTCAATAACAAATGTCCCAACTCCGGAGTTGTAGCTCCATTTTTTTGGCATCATTATTATGAGCATGACTCGGTAAAACTACCTAGTATTTAGTTGTAAATGTCTGACATTTTAATTTTAAACTACCTACAGTAGACATATATATTTAAACCTCACATAGATACAAAGTTACCGGTAATATGATAATTGCGACTCGATTTTTGTGCAGAAGTAATCCAGGAGTCACTACTTCAACCAATATTCACTAATACTATTCTATTCTACTATATTCACTATTTTATGCTTCTTGTCTGGAAGAGCGCGTTTAATTGATAACATCGTCAATTTATTTCAAATTGTTAATGTTTATTTATGTGCCATAAAGAACATTTTTATTTTTTAAGTGACCGATCGTCACACCATCATCACGAGGACCCGACGTTCCACGGCTTTTGGAAGAAAAAATTCGTGTGGCGCCCTCGCTGGGTAAAAACTTGGCAGGAGAAGAAGATTTACGTGGCTGTTTGGAAGAGGATGTGGGGACCCGTGGAGGTCAAGGAATGGGTCCCCGTTCCCAAGCCTCCACCAGGCTGGATCAAGCATAATGTAGGCTCGTATGTTGTCAAAACTCACCCCCACTAATTCTCACCTATCATGGCCTTGGTGTAAATAGACCTATCATCTTTGTAGAGTCAGCATTAGAGATGTCTGAACTGTTCTAATCATTATGGTATCAAATTACCACCTCTATACTTACCGGTAAGTAGATATCAAGCAACTAATGCTTACTTACCGATAAACGTAGTCTTTCTTAGTCAACGCGTATAAAATTATATTTATACACACAAGTAATATTTTATTAAAATAAAATGTGCCTTCTGCGCCGGCGATTTTAATTATTGCAAATGCGAATTATTTTGACCTATCAATTCCCATAATTAAAAGAGTAATATAATACCTATAAATGGTTTCCGAAAAGTTATATACTTTAATGATACGGAAAGTAATTACATTTGAAATTAGAAATATTTATATATAATTATTTATAACTACGTTTCATCTAATGGAAAATTATTTTTCCTGGATCATTAAAATCTTAAGCGCAAAGTTTCTGACTAATGTGACCTACAAATTAATGATTTTTAATAGAGCCAAGGAATTGAGCTATTGAGTAGCGAATGATAATTTAATTTAATTTATGTAAGTGTAAATATGTGTAGCTTTCTAGTTTTAATATTTATTGAATACCTACTGTTATTAACTTATTAAAGTCACTTTAAATATGTATTTGTTTTATTTTGTTATCATCTAGGTTAATGAAGATTGAGAGAGCTCTGTCTAACAGGGAGTAATAATTTGTTCGAACTAATACCCCTAGCGCTTGTCATAAGACCTACTTATTACTGGCCCTTTACAGGCCCATTTCACAATATTCTAATAAGTCCCTGTAAGCTATTTGCATTACATCTTACTTAGCAATTAAATAGATTGTTTTTGTATGGTTTTATGTGAGTGTTTTTAAAAAATGGCTAAGAGATTATATATCTACTTTGGTATTGTGAAATAGGCCCCTAGGCCCTAGGCAGACTTAATTCTATCACTATGATACTTTTGCAATGAAAGAAAAGGTGACAGTTATTTCTGGCTCGACAAAAGCCTCACGTGCTTAAACTAAATTATTACTAGCTGCATGTATGTACTGAGATCCATCATCGTCCATGAAATTATATACTGATCCACTCGAATGCTTATTCATAAAAGTGCCCATTGTATTTTTTATTTTTATCCGCAACAGAAACAAACATATTTTCCGCCAATACTTCTAGTATCCACTCGAAACCGATTCGTTGAGCACTAGGTACCTATATATAAAACGAAAAGTCCTCGACAAGTGCTCGACGGTACAAAACACTTTTTTTTATAATACAAATCGCAGCGGAATGTTCTGAAATAACTTCTCTGTAAGTGAAATGCTGTTTATTTAGCTTTGACATCGGAAATTAACTTTACTTATTGTTTCAGCATTGTTGTACGGTATTTTTACACAGCAATTACAAAGTAAAAAAATATACTTAGGTACAGTTGAAAACTCGTTAATTTAAGACTGGATAAATTAAAACACTTACATGCCTAAGATTTAATATTTTTCTCCGTAGGTAGGTACCTATCTACTATAAATTTATTACTTAAACAGGTAGGTATATAAAAATGCTTTTTTGCAAAAATAACTACAAACACACTTGTCTTTATTCCATTACACCTGCTTGCGCTTTGTTTATTAAATAATTAACGAAGTGGACAATGTGATTTTTAAAATTAAGTAGAAAATACGATATTTACCTTGACTATTTAGAGCAGCGAGTAGCACATTTACAATGAACCTAAGACACATTATCTAAATTACAATTCATTTATGGGACTCAATGCAACGCAACTTTCAGCAGTTGTATTTTAGACCTACACCTAGGTCAGACGGACGCCGGCCTTATTAGGTAACTACTACCTAATGCTCCAAAGCTAATTGATAGTGTTCATAGTAATGCGTAGTTGGTATGACATCTCTCATTAAAATAGATTTTAGTTCGGAAGCTAAATTATAAGTTTCAGCACCTCCCTTACAATCTGAAGCCAACCGGTGAGTCGGGGAGTTACGGTTGGCAAAGTTTGCCAACTGTGGGAAACAAAAGAACTTCGAATCTGTATGCAGAAGTTTATAACTTGCAAATATTAATGCGCTCATGCATCTATACAGTCGTTATCATTGAAACAAATAGCTATTGAAAATTGCTTCTCATTAATTAACATACCACAGAGGCTATTGTTCGAACAGTTGCAAATCACTTATATAATATCGATAGTGTCGGAAACTGCGAAACCAAGTCTCACTTGACAGACCTCATTTTATTTGACTTATTTGAATCTTAGGAAATTCGCATATAGGTATATAATATTGTTTGACTACAATCTAAAATTAAAATAGAATATATTATTGATGTGGTAAAATAATGTGGAATTAAAAAGTAAGCAATCCAATCCTGTAAATTCAAACGATCAATTTAAGGTGCCTGAATCACAATTTAAAACTGCTTATTTATTTGTTTGGTGCATCAATATTTAAGTGGTAAGTACATAATATTAACAGAATAGATATTAGGCCTACTGTAATGTTATACTTATTAAAGCAGCAGAGTTTGTTTACTGTTCTTGGATAAATAGGTTACCTACAGAGATGTATTCTATTTTAAGGTCTAGGTATATTATTCCTTGTTGGGTAGAAACAGTCCTCACAATTCTAGCCCTCAGTCATGCTAGATAACACCACATTATCAAACGTACCTACCGCGACATTTCAATTACTATTAATAATTATTAAAAACTAAACAAAGTGCAGAATAACGATTTTATAATATTAATTGCCAAGTAGCTTATCACCTTCAATCTGCCATATTCTTCAATACCTATCATATTTTTAGTCTAGACTTCTTAGGGTTATAATTACAGCCACGTTTAATACTGTGTTTTGATTGGTTGATATTAATAATATAGATAAAGTGTCGTCAAAATAACCCCTAGGATAGAAGTATATAAGCGGCTCTCTAAGCAAACACAGTCTTGGTTATTGTAGACAGTGCATCCCGATTAGATAATGGTAAGTGACAAGTAATATTAATACTAGCAAATAAACCATTTTATTTAACTTCTCTTAGTTTTAAAGTACATCTTATAATAAACAATATACTAGACAGATTTCATATAGAAATTATTTAAAGTTAAACGTAAATCATTCTCGCAATTATCGCGCGCCCACTGATTTCCAATTCACTATTTTATAATAACCGTATATATTTTTTACTACTTTTTGCGTTTATAGGTGCTTTCAGGATTATTATTTTTATTATGGTATAATAATATATATCATTATTGATATTGTGGGTATTAAATAATTTTAATTTAACTATTTTATTTCAAATGATCAATATATTTTTTGTATTACTGGCTGTAAACAATTTACCCATATCAAGGAATATTATTCAGACAGTAGTTAGCAAGAATAATAATCGAGATTTTTCTATATTTTGTATTTTTTTATAGATATAGGTACCTACTTAATGATAAAAAATAAAGGTCATGTAACGTAGTCGTTAACCGGAACTTGAGCATATACCTACACCGTTATTATTCTTGCATATTTAATATTTATAATATTTACTCATACGTTTTAACGTTCATGCTAGATATTATGTCATAATATCATCACACGTACATATACTCGTATCTTTATCATAAAATTGTAAGTAACTGAAATTATCTATGAAAAATCAACTGTACACAATTAATTGTTTTAGCTACAGAACTGAATAGAATGTGTGTGTCCACACTCACATTCTAGCCAGCATTATAAGGCGCAATAATATATTTTCTATATGGTACCAGTTAGTAAAACATTATTTACGTAAGAACAATTCACAACACCGGTAAACACGAACGCTCTTTTCAGTTAAGTATTGTCAAACAAGTAGGTACTTACTGGTACTTTACGAACTAATGGAAAACAACCTTGTCAGTTTCATGAAAACTGTTGAGTTAAAATTTACGACGGGCACAAACTGTATGCTTTAAATATTTTATAGTATAGCAATTTATGTGCGTATTAACGAATTGCATGCATCTGCAGTCGATGTTATAACGCACTGCAAACATCGTGAACATCCATATTATGTAATCTCTCAATCTGTCTCAAGCCGCTAAAAGCGCTATGCTTGAGCGCTGTCATTTTAATCACTGGTTTGTTTTTGAATTGATTGGTGGAATAACTGGAAAACTAACCATTATTATGTACCTAAACTAAAGAAGTACACATATTAAAATATTCTCTGAATCCCTTACCCGTTCAAATATTACGTATACCCTTAAACACTGTCTGAATACTCACTCTTTATACTCAAATAGGTATACATGTAGTATCTGTCAAAGGTTGAGCCATATAATTAATAGCATTTGTATTCTTGTTTTATTATTAGTGTCTCTAACTAAATAATGTGTGCGATATTGATAGATTGCCTTCGTGCTGATTCTGTTGATTGGGGCGGCGGTCGCTAACTCCAGGGAGGAGCCGCGCGTCTTCTGTGGCCAGGAGTTGGTCAAAGCTCATGCCTTGCTCTGCTATGGGTACGAGACCATCCCCGAAGAGTTCGAAATGGCCACTACTAAGCTTCCCCCTACAGGTAACTATAGATTTTAGGAGTACGGTAATAAAATTCAAGCGTACAATTGTCAAATGCAATCAACGTATTTTAAATCGGCCAACAATCGAGATTTTCCTTAATACAACGCTGGTACCTAGACTTCATTAAATAAGTATAATTTTGCGAATGTAATTTTTTATAAATTTAAGTGTTTTAATATTTTCTGATGCCTTCGCGGTTATTACACATTGGAATGAAACAAGTATAAATAACTATATCACTTTAGCATTAGACTATCGTCAGCTTAGTTGTGCTACGTGTATGTGTGTCAACAAATAAAATACGCGAGTGGAAATCCGTTACGATTGTTTTTATTTTTGTTGTGAATAATTGTAGTAGGTACTATTGGACATTGCGAATTATGTTTTAAATGCTCACCTTTAAACCTATTGTGGATTTATAAAACCGTAGTTCAGAGTTGTTTTAACAAGTGTTTGCGCTTTGGCTCTACGAGTTATCCGCACTTGATCCCAATTTACATATCTACTACGGCGCTCTGCATGTCTATTACCGTAAGCACATTCAATGGGATTAAATAAACAGTCGGATTAGTTTGCATCCGACATCATTGTTTACCTACTAAGTATATTATTTATTTACTAATAAAATAGTAGAACATTTTCGATAATCACTTATCTATAGGTAAGTTTATAAAAAGATTATCGCCAAGCGAAATCAAAATGTGCTACTTACCTTAATTTGATATCTGATCCTATTGCCATTTGCGAATTATTTGATTTATTTTCTTATTCATTTGAATTTATTTGTGTGTTACTTATTCCCTTTTGTAAATAAACAGTTTTGAAAGTATATCCGTATCCACAGATAGATTTACTAATAAATATTTACATTATATCCGAGACTTGTAAAGTAGTAAATATTTAGATTATTATATTCAATGGGTTATTTTGATGATTGTGAACTATTAGGTTCAATTAACTTTTCAGACCGTACATTGAAATTATAATATCATAGAGAACATTAACTTCCCGATTTGAATAGTATACTGTTTTCAGGAATGCATAGCCGCTTTCGGTCTGAGATACCGGACCGTTTCACCCATAAGCTGCGTCGTGCCGTAGTGACCCGCTCCCAGTCGCAGACCCGGCAGCTCATCGAGGAGTGCTGCATGAAACCGTGCAACCTTGCAGATCTTCTTTTTTACTGCTAAACTTTCAAAACCACGTTGTTTCTTAAGTAAACGTTTTTATTAGTGAGTAGATCGTGTATACCAATATATATCACTTTGTAGCGGGCCCGCTTTGCTTTCTGATTTGCCATATTCTGTATTTTTACACAACAATATCAATGGGTTTAGTAGTCGCCTTTATTTTTATATGTAGAAGGATTTTATGACGAATAAATAAAGCATAGGGTTAAATTCATTGGTTTCGCTATATTTAAAAACAAATGATAAAATTAAACAACTTAGCAATACAAAACAACATAACACGGTGCATCAGTGGATAAACTGCTTTAAAACAAAGACAGCACCTTTATACGTACTACTACTCAGACTTATTTAGTATGGTAATCATTAATTATACTGACTGTTTCAATGGCGAGTTAAAGCTTGTCTTGGAGATGTGATGAGACGTTTTATGTCCGACCGGGGTCGACCTTGATATTTCTAAGATACAATCGCATCGCTGCCTTCAATTTTCGCATTGCACATGAAATAAAGCTTATCAAATATCAGTTAATAATGCAAAATTTACCTAAGCGCAGCGTGCTACTGTTCCTTAGCCAGTAGTAGTGGTATTGTCCCAATTATCATGACAATTTTGCCATAAACAGGAAACTCATTTCTGATCACGACAAGAGCGTTTAAATGAACCTTACTTCTTTAGGTTCTCTGCCTTCTGACTCCTATTTACAAATTATTATCTCAAATATAACTTAGAATAACTTATTTTGGGAATTGCCACGTGGCCTGCTGCGGCTGCTGAGGCGCTGGCTGTTGAGGGGCGGGTTGCACCGCCACTGACTTCTGGCTACCAGCGGCATTGTTGTCATTCCGGTCCCAGCCATGTGACTCGTGGTGATGATGGTCGTGGTGATCAGGAGATGGGAACCACTCTGATATCCATACAGGCCTCCAGATCTTCTTGACACCGGGAACCCAAATTTCCTTCCAGTCAGGTATCCAAATCTGCTTCCAGGCCTCCTTCCATTCCAATTTTTTGTCTGGCACCCAAATGAGTTTCTTCGATGGCTTCCAAATCTGCTGCCAAGCTTCCTTCCAAACTAATTTCTTGTCGTCGATCCAAATTTGTTTCTTTTCCGTTTTCCAGATTTGCTTCCACTCATCTTTCCATACTAATTTTTTGTCTGGAATCCAGATCTGTTTTTTGCCTGGTTTCCAATACTTCTTCCAAACTGGTTTCCACACTAGCTTTTTCTTCCAAAGATCATGAGACGTATATTCCCAACCGTCATGATCTTTACCTAGATATTTCTCACCAGGAACACCGACCTTCACCCATTCAGGTACCCAAATTTTCTTCCAAGCAGGTAGTTGAATTTCTTTCCACCCAGGTACAACGATGTCTTTATATACCGGGACAGTTATTTTCTTCCAATCAGGAACTTTTACTTCTTTCCACGCGGGTACTTTTATTGGTTTCCAATCAGGTTTATATATTTTTTTCCAGTCTGGGACTTTGATTTCCTTCCACACGGGGACTTTAGTGGGTACCCAAACAGGCTTCCAAATCTTTTTCCAAGATGGTTTCCATATCTGTTTCTTTGCGGGTTTCCAAATTTTCTTCCATCCAGGTTTCCAAATGAGCTTCTTTTTCCAATATCCAGGATCATGATGGTCGTGGTGATCATGATGTTCCTCGTGGTGTTCCTCTATATGGTGTTCCTCGTGGTGGTCGTGTATGTCGTGGTGATCATGGTGATCGTGATGATCGTGCTCATCAATCACGTCATGGTGATCGTGATGGTCGTGATGATCGCCTTGATCTTGGAATGGATTGATCAAATCGTGCGGCGGTGTTGGATAGTCATACCCTACTCGTTTTTGTGCTGCATTTTGATCTTTCTGTTCCAACTGTTGCTGTGCTTGTTGATTTTGTTGTATTAACGCCTTTCCCGTAACTAGAGAGATCTGTAGAATTACCGCTAGGGCAATCTGAAACAAATGATAAACACTTTAAATAAAACTTGAATTGTTCCTTAGGTATACAACAAGCTTAATGATCGCAGTAAAAAATATTATAACCCATACTAGACAAAATAAATATACCGTCCTTTATAGGTATATATTTACAATGACTAAAATAAATGAAAAGTTTCAATCTTAATACTCCATTATAATATTATTTCATATTCACTACGGCAAATGTAATGAATCTAGTAATTACGAATGGCCGAATACAGAGAATATTTTTTTGAGTTGTATTTTATTAAACGTCAGATTATTTCTGGTTTACGCTACATTTTAACAAAGGCGGGGACGACAGGCGTCGAATTCAGTGCAGTTACGTAATGACGCCGGCGGGCATATCGCGTCTGGCATCAAAAATATTCGGACATTTTCTCTTGTACGTACACATAATGCATTATGTTCGTACCGACGTGATTATTATTACGGTTTAATGCCTGAGATCATAATTACGTAAAACATTTGAATGAAATACAGATGAGAGCACGCGTAACTTGGGACGGGACAGGTTTTGTGCCGGCACAGTTCCGACTATACTAATGCGGCTTTAGGAAGTCCATTTTAACTAGAGAAGTTACTTAATATGGATATGGCACTTTCACATGAATTCTACTCTCTGGATTTAGACTATTACGAACAGATTAGTAGAGAGGTGAAAACTTTTCAATCGATAAAAGCATACTATGAAGTTTCATTCAAAAACAGTTGGATATTTCAATGAAGCTTAAAGCGACAAATTTTCATTTAAATAGCTGGGATATTAAATTAGAAAAGCAAGTAGGTAGGTACGTTAAATAATTTCACATTTAGATGAACTAAGTTAGTTATATCTAAAGAGTAAATATTAGTAGTAGCCTTGGAGTTGTTCATGTAATAGAACTTTTACACCATCAATATCCGCTATACTACACATTGGTTGATCGGCATCCTAAGGTCGTGACTGTGAAAATCCCGGTGAAAGTGCAACTGGTTCATTAACGTACTTCTCACATTGGTCTTATAGCGTATAGCATGGCAAGGCCTGGACGTTACGCAACATTACGCAATACGACGGTTAGCGAGCGCTCGTCCTGCGTCCCGCGCAGCCTTTAAAAGGAGAGCGGCTGCAAACAGGATATCACTATAACACTCAATAAATGAAATCGGGTACATTACGATTACCTGTCAGCAAAATAATTACAAACAATTCTCAAACATAAAATCACCTGTATATACGCGACGCCAGCGAACTGCAGGCGTAATGAGGCCATCGCAAATCTCAAGAAATAACATCCTCACTTTATTATGTTTCCGTGTTAGTGCACGATGTTACATAACATCGGCTAACCATAATATGTAAAGCGCTTGAGAGTTTTCTCTCAAATGCTATTATTTTTTAAATGCTATACAAAATAAGGTCGTGGTTCGTGACCCGGCAGTGTACGGAAGAGCATGATATCGTTTGGTATTATGCAATAGTATCAGACGTCATTAAAAGATGGTAGGTACATGCGCATGAACAACTTCTTAATACCAGTTTGGACACATTAAATTAGTGAAAAAATGGCGCGTAACTGATGCACCGTATTAGATTAGACCTACTTGTTAACAATGTCTAAATAGTGAAGAGAAATCTCTGGATGCAAGAAGCGGAGCATTGTATGGGGACTCATTGAAATGGTGAACAATAATGGATATTAAGTAATAAAAACTTTTTCTGCTACTATTTTCTCTGCCATAAATACAAAATCGTCTGCAATTCATGTCGGTATTAAATGACTTCCTTCAAGGAGGACACTTCAAAATACCTGGAATTGAATGTAAACGCTTAGCTCTATAAGCAAAAAAAAAGATCTAAGTTTAGGTAATGAAGTAGTAGTAGCCTTAAAATCTGAAAGTCACGTATTTTAGGAAGAGCGAGTCATCATTTACACTCGATTGTGTTAAAAATGACTAAACAGTCAGTCTAAATTATAAAGTTATTTTAAAAATTACAAGTAGGCAACTATTATTAGTCTATAGTAACTGTTGAATCAATAAAATAAACAAATATGAGCTGCAAGCAGTTTAAGGTAGTATTAACACGTAAACTGCCATTTCATCCGTACGCGGTGAAACGCAAATTTGTATAAGCACTACACAAACAAAGTTCTTTCCACTCCGAATTCGACAAATTCGGAATCGGAACAGCAATCTATCGTACACAAAAATCGCTCTATTTACTCAAGTTTCAAAGACGAAATAAAAATAGAAATGATAATTCTAGTCCCACTTAGTTATCTTGCAGAAATACAAACGTTATTGGATGCCAAGAGCGCTTGAAACAGTAGTTGAATTGTCCAATGAAATTGAATCGTTGGAGATAATGCAAAATCGACTTCGCGTTAAGTATTCCTTGTTGAATTAATTCACAAAAGCACTTTCGTATTTGATAATTGTTACAACTTTTACAACAAATTATTATTTAATATTTTTATTATCTTAAGATGCAATTTGTAACAAAAGAGCATAATCTATTTAAGACACATTCCCTAATAACACTTTTTTGTTTCACGAAATAAGGGTCCTCGGTGGCTGAAAATAAAGGATTAGATATCCAGTTAATGATATTGAAACTGACCACTTGGCTCCAAGTCCCTCGCATGATGGGGCGGGGATGGCCGTTCCTCTAGCTGAGTCGCCGGAACTGTTTTTACTCTATCGACTTACCTTGACAAACAGTATATATATAGCATCGAGCCCACCCCATAGGTCGCTCGGTGGGGCGCTTTGGCAATCACTTTCGCTGACACCCTGCGATGCCGCGGCGCGCCGGTCACAGGAAGAACTATCCCGGGTACTTTTGGTAGTATATTATACCTATCCTTCCCGTACCTAAATCTACCAACGTGGCCTTAATGGTAAAGATGTTCAATCTATAATCATAGAACGAATTAAAGCAATTCAGGATTTTAAATGTTTTAAAGCAAGCTAGGTAAGTAAGTTTAGTGACGCATTTAAGTCTGACAAGGTGCTAAAATATTTTTGAAAGAATGGCAAAGTGTATTTGACCCTTTGTTTTCCGTAAAATTATACAAATTATCATTTAGGATATGTATCGGAAAAAAATGGTAGTGTAGTTTTATTGACAACTTGTAATAAGAAAACCTTTACGTACTAAGTTAAAAGGATCCAACAATATTAACGCCAATAGATATCTATTAGCGCTTCGGAATAGCGATAATAGCACCGGGAGGAGAAACTCAGCTGTGAAGCCTCAAAAGTCATCAAATAAAATAAGTAATATGTAATATAATTTTAATAAAAAACGTAGGAACTTACATAAAAAGTCATATTAAATAGTAATCCGTAGATTAAGGTCATTACTTAATGCCAGGAGCGACGGACAAGGAGATTTTCGCTTTTTCATTTTACTTATATGGAATCTTACAAGTGTATGGCACAGTTGCATACTGAAGAACTATAATGAAGGATCATAGTGAGTTTGTAGGTATAAATAAAAAATATAAAGAGGTCCTCGTGAATCTGAGTTCAGTATTAGTGATAGCAGAAAAAAACAGTTTCTTCTATAATACGAATTACCTATACAATTGAATAGTTTGATGATTAAATAACCCAGCACAAACTTAATCAGTATGAAAAATAATTTAAATTGAATATCAATTTTCTTTTATTTTATTTTTAACAAATGACCCGCCTCTGCTTCACACGGGTGCTAAAAATCTTCCTCTTGAATGTCTATCTATTCAAATATCGAATCAAAATACGTGGCGTAGTTTTAATAGAGACGGACAGACTGCGACGGTGATTTTGTTTAATACTATGTAGGTAGTAATTAGGTATAGTTGTAAATTATTTAAATTAAAATACAGGGTTAGTTAAATCATTGGTAGCTTTATTTATTATTTAAATACTTAGGCTTATTTTATAAAATAAATACTCATTGTTGAATACCAGTTTTCCATTCCACTCCCAGAATCCAGGTATTTATTTAGCAACGCAAAGTGATCAAATAATGGTCGACAATATTGAAATACCTATTTAACAGTGCATTTACTCCAATGGTGTTGCGAAATACGGAATGAACTATATTGGAAAATTCTGAATCTGGTTTAATTCATTCAAAATTTAAAACGGGAATGCTGATCAAAAGAAAATCAAATAACCTTTTCATATTTCCAATAAGTTTGATTTATGGATTTCTCGTAACAGGAGTTCATTTCAACGTACTAATTATACGATAGTTAAATAATTTTTAATTGTTTAATTTATCATTTAAAAATTTTAAAAATTCCATGCAGTGTAATCCTCAACGCAGGTTTCGTGAAGTAGTACCTAAGATTGTATTACAAATGCCAAAGTTTCGTCAAAAAACAAGACAAAATGTAAGTAGAAATAAGTGTAATTTGAGACTCTTAAGTTATAAATTATTTATTCAGATAACTATTAGCCGTAGTCGATCATAAATTCCGTTCAGTTCCGAATAGTTTGCCTGCATACCTACTTTATTGGAGGAGTTAGTTACATGTCACAAAAAGATAAGTAACATTTACTTATCGTAAAAGTATTTTTATGGGTAACTAGCTTCTGCCCGCGACTTCGTCCGCGTAGAACTCCTCCTTTTTTGCAGTCGGTTAAAAAGTAGCCTATGTCCTTTCTCAGGCTCCAGACTTTCTTTGTACCAAATTTCATTTAAATCGGTCCAGTAGTTTTAGCGTGAAAGCGTAACAGACAGACAGACAGAGTTACTTACGCATTTATAATATTAGTAGGGATTAACGACTGATAGATGATACGATGATAGGATCGTAGCCTAGTAGGTAGGTCCTCCTAGCGACCATTATAATTTAGTTTTATAAAGTATACGTAGGTATATGGTAGGTACAATTTAAAACTGTCTCACTTACAATCAATAGTTCACTTGCAGTGGCATGACAAGATGTCGACTCGATAATTGTAAAATGATTAAGGGTTAATTCAATACCGCATTTTTATAATTATTAAATTTGAAGGGAGTTAATAATTATAAAACTGCTAACCTATATCAAGTCGTATATAGGTACATATATTTTTTTATATATATAATAAGCCTTCCTTTTTTTAAATATATGTATAGGTACGCAGAAACGAACAGTAGAATTAAAAAAAATCCCAGTGCAAGTAAAAAATAAATTAAAAGCAGTTACGATGCGGTGTATGACAAAAATAAAATGAAATTTATGAATAAAATGAGTAGGTAGGTTCATTGTATGCCAACACAAAAAACCAGTCGCATATTCGCTTTATTTATGGAATCTATTGATACACGTTAGACAACAAGAAAAAGTTTATAAACGGACTGCAGAAATAAAGGCTGCAATATGGAAACTACATTCTGTCGCTTGTTATATTTTTATATTACCTATAGTCTATTTTTGTCACATCCTTTCATTTCATATCCGCATACAAAACCCACTTTTTGTTCAGACCATCCATCATATTGATTTTATCGTTTAAAAAATAGTGTAGTAGTAATTAAAATCAATGGAACATAGAATATACTTGGGTAAACATCAAAATAAAACATCACATGAACATAATGTTAACTCAAAAGCCTTTGAAATTTTATTTCTTGAAATTTTGTGTGCACATCGGGTAGAGCTGAGAATAGGCCAACATCTATTTTTTATTCTCCTAAATGTTAAGGGTACCTAGTGCACCAGCTTTTTTTTTAATATTTGGACAATATTTTTTATGGTTCGGATAAACGCGGTATTAAGTTCGCTGGATCAAGTAGTTTTATAATATAATAAGGTGATTGCGTTACCATCTTCTCTACTCCGGAACGGGGAAACAAAATTAAATGCAAATAAAAAATAATTTTGAAATTATTTAGGTAGGCACGAACTGCACTATTCTAAAATACACAAGTAGAAACCAACATACGACTGCCGTTAATGTACCTTTACCTATAATTATGACTTGGGTACAAAATAGCCTTATTACAACAAATAACATATAAGATACCTTCCTATGTTATTAAAATTACCTTTTTATTAGCTTATTTTTTTTTAAACTGAACACAGACTCATTTCTTAGTAATCTTATAACCATAAGACTACAAATCCATAATAAAAAATTGCGTAGGTAAAATGTTGCTATGCCGCCAGCTATTATTCAAATCTGAATTTTTAACTCGGCCGGTCAGTGCGCACTTGTCCGGTTATAATTATTATCAAACTTAATTGGTCAAGTAACAGATTAGTTCTGGTTGTTCCATGAGGTTATGTACAATTGCATAACGGTAACCTAACTAGAGAAAATCACATACGTAATTACTCGCTACTGCGGACTGTAGCACACATATATTTTACTAGCTGTGCCCGCGACTTCGTCCCCGTGGAATAGAATTTCTTCATAAGGCTTCATATTTTCCCCGTTTTTTACACATTTTCTACTGTTTCTTCGCTCCTATTGGTCGCAGCGTGATGTTATATAGCCTAAAGCCTTCCTCGATAAATGGTCTATCCAACAAAAAAAGAATTTTTGAATTCGAACCAGTAGTTCCTGAGATTAGCGCGTTCAAACAAACAAACAAAAATACAAACAAACTCTTCAGCTTTATAATATTAGTATAGATTTACATGTAGAACAGAATCAGGTGTTAACAATTTGATAGCATAATAATTCATGGAAATTAGTAGCGCCAGACGTATTACATAACGGTTCGATATGACTTATGTATCTCTAAATATATAATACTAAGTTAGTATTTATCTATAGTAGGTACCTACCTAAATCAGTAGTTTAATATGTAGGTACCTTTAGCCTGTACAAAGTATTATTTCTTTTCCCGTTAATAAAATTGGTAAAGATATAACATCAAAAGTCCGTAAAGAATTAATATTGTACTCATTTTCAGTATACAGTTACTATGCTTCGTGCTAATTAAAATAGAAATACCTAGTTACATTATTTTCAAACTTGCATTTTCCACTGAAAGTACCTCGTAATATCGAATAAATAAAATGGGTTTTCCGTGTTCAGTCCACGTTTTTCTCAACACAATTTATAGTATAGGTAGTATATCTTTATTTTATTGGTATCGATGCGTAGCTTTTGTATACCTACCTATTTTATTTTATACCAAAAGATATAATCTTTTTGGTACTAAAATCTGTGGTTCTATAGAGGTAGTTTTTTTTTTATTTCCACATCGTTATTTTATCAGTATGCTATAGGCCAACAAAAATAGTTAAATATCATTTACGTATCAAATAAAATCATTGATAGTTTAAATTACGTGTGCAACTTTATTAATGAACAAGTTGTTACAACATTATATAATTGATTACTGCGTAATCTTACTTTTTAGCTGATTAGATTTTATTCGAAAGTTCATAAACTTGTTCAGGTACGAGTTAAACTTTACATCTAAATTCAATTTGTTTTTCTAATTTTATTTGTATTATAAAATTGAAATGATTTACTGTAAACTGTAAAACAGGCAATTTTCTTCAAATTACTTAACCTGTCTGCTTTAATTTATCAGTACCTAAATATATTAAATACGCATTCCAAATAATATAAATAACACATTGAGAACAGATTGCTCAATTCGTTGCATTGTATCACGTTTGTTCATCGATTAAAGTGAATTCCTGTATACTTTAGATACATAAAGTAAATTATAGACAGGATGAGATGCCACTTACGGTGCATTGGTTAATGCACTTCCGGCACGAGTTTATACCCGTGAAAGCGCACTCTGACCCTCTGCTTTTCCATAGGAGAATTTACAAAATAGCCCTTGGGTCTACGACGATCGTGAGTCGTGAAGAGAATTACGTCACGTAAAGATTGATCGTAGGCACAAATAATAATTATTTATCGATGTTAACATCACCTGTTTATCTGATGTAAATTTGGTAATCGATAGTTTTCTTTTATGTCAGGGTTTATGATTCGTGTTTATTGCTATTAGTCACCAAAAAACAGGCTTTATCTAATTTATTACCCTTTGTTTATGTATTCGTCTTCGTCTGCGTAGATTTAGTACTAAAGAAATGAATCAATTATTGCACTACCATAGTAATTTAAATAATAATAAGTATTATCTCCTATAATCCTTCACCGGGCCTAAAACCATCTACATAATATTAGTTCGTATAACTATATCGATCGACGAATAGAACATAGAACATTTATGCCTAATATTGGTAGGAATTAACCTGTTAAATTAGTCTTATAACTGCTAATTGGAAACGTTGCTCTTATAAGTGCTAGTTAGAATGCTTCTTATGCGAAAATATAATTTGATACCATGGGGCCTAGACAAGGTGCCAACGTTCAACGTAAACGTTAAACGAAACGACCAAAATGTATGTGATTTGACATACGCGAACGTTTGTGATGTACGTGACAGTCGTTCGCGGATGTCATATCCCATACATTTTGGTGCCAACATTTGACGTTAACGTTGAACGTTGGCACCTTGTCTAGGCCCGCTTGTGATACAACATTAATTCCTTGTAGCTTTTCACCTATTAGCACTCCATTGTTATAACGTATTACATACCTACTTGGTAATATTATTTTCCTGAACTGTAGGTAAATATTTATAAGGCATAGGTAATTTGTAAATCCTAATAGCCAATGTTGTTCTTGGCGTAATTTGTACAAATTTAAAGTCCTTTTCAAAAGCGAATGCAATATTGAATTCGCATTTCAAAATAAAAAATAAAATTGAAAGCTTTCGTCTTTAGACGGTTCAATCAATTTATTTCTTATTTTATTTACTTACTTACAAAGATTAAAAAGCTATTTTCTGCTGTTTATGTGTAAATAGGTGCTGATGCCGTTTACAAAAGAATAGTTTCCTAAATAATTTAAGTAGGCACCTACAGCTACTGTATTTCATAAATTTTTTTGAATACTTACTCACCGTAAACTGTATTCCCTTTATTCTACTTTAAGGAGAGTAGTTTGTTCAATTATATTTTGCGTCAACATCAAAATTATTAAGAATTATTTTGCATCACAACCGTCTTTGGTTAGTAGGTATGTTTGTTAAAAGTAAAAAGTCATCGTGATTTCAAAATCACATTAGCATGATCAGCATGTTTTATTGAACTAAACTGTTAGGTCGAAGATGTCATAACTACAAAAACTTTGTTAATAGGTAAGTACCTATACCCACTAGGCTTATATTTATGTCCTTTTGGTTATAAAACTTACAGCATAATATAAACTTTTAGGTTCCATCCATAAATGACGTCACATGATTTTTAAGATTTCTTACCCCCTCCCCGCATTGTCACACTTTATCTCATACTTTTAACACGAATTGTCACGTTTAGCTGGACACTCTCATCCCCTATTAGCGTGACGTCATTTCTGGATGACTTATTTATAAATATATAGCGATCCGTCACGGCTCCCTATTTTTTTCATTTTTTTTTCAAAATATTTTATATTTTATAACCTTTGTGGATAATGTAGCTTTCTTCTAAATCTTTAAAAATTTTTAAAGATTTAGAAGAAAGCTAGTAGTTTTTGAGCCTATTCATTACAACCAAACAAACAAAGTTTTCCTCTTTATAATATTAGTAAGTATATAAAACTGTGCATGTCTATTATCTCTTCACATTTAAACCGCCGAACTTATAGTTTCAGTCCTAGTCCCCTTAAAGAATAGAAAATTGAGGGAATCGCTACGCGCTGAATTTATTTAGATAAAATTTATTAGTTTTAGTTTGAGTCACGGGCAATAGTACATTACGCACCTAGGCCAGTAAAATAAAAAATGTCTCAGATCACATGTAATTGTCGTCCGAGGCGAAGCCAAGGTTGACAAAAATGTGATTTGAGGCTTTTTTATTTACTGGCCGAGGTCAGTATACTATTTTTCTGTTCGACGAAGCCAGAAAGCAGCAATTTCATTTATCGCAGCGGCCAGAAAGTTGGCGCTTTCTGGCCGGAGAACAGAAAAGAAATATTTATTTATACCTACCTATATATTATATTATAGTTTTTATCCATGTTATACCGGTGGTTCGAAATAAGCTTTCTAAATCACTAATTCTACGCACACGAATCCGCGAATAACAGTTGTTTTATTTTATATACAGTTTTAAATAAAACTAGTCAAATCTAAATATAACACTGATCTGCATAGATATAATTAGTTATGATACAACATAATACTTAGTCCACTAGGATATAAACTAGAACGCATATTATATCCGTTATTTTTCGTTAAAGCAATTACCTAATCCAATGCATCTTCATAACTATACGTATTTCAGACTTCCAGCCATAAAATTACGTAATTGTAATATTCTTATACACGTATTATCCACATAGTGTAACCAAATTTAAAGATTATGCAAAAAAAATATGGAAAGCAGTCTCTGAAAGTACAGCAGACTGCGACGATGTTAAGTGGGTATAACTGCCGATGCTATATAGGTTTATAGGTGTGCAATGCCACGACGTTTGACAGAAACCTGATGTGCGAAGTAAACTATAATATACGAGTATATTGATATCATAGGTACTTATATGTAAATCTATATAGAAACATAAAACACCTACTCAGTTCCTGCTACGCGATTCAAAAATAGGTACTTATCAATTGACATTGGTTGCACCTATATAAAGAGTGCAGTTCGGATGCGCGCTGTTGATAAATAAAAGTGTTTTCGATTACTTACCTCATTCCATTATATTTGTATATTCACCATTATGAAGCTGTCGTTTGCACCACGATGCACTTACGCTCGCGTCGCTTACAGTCGGATAAAATCCGAGA
The DNA here is from genome assembly GCA_038024825.1 of Polylopha cassiicola. Taxonomy (NCBI): domain Eukaryota; kingdom Metazoa; phylum Arthropoda; class Insecta; order Lepidoptera; family Tortricidae; genus Polylopha; species Polylopha cassiicola. The sequence goes on along the minus strand of CP149045.1, from coordinate 16,650,352 downwards.
TAGCTGTAAATTGGAGCACGATTTTATAACGGGATAATTGACTCCTTGTATTAATTCCAGTAATTTGATGAATGACTTGACGAGTGTTCACTACATTAAATAACCTGAAGTTTTATCTTGAATACAATTTTTTAAATTTACTAATCTCAAACAACCTACACTAGAAGATGTAGGTACGTGGACTGAGACCCTGGTCACCACAGACTTGTGTGATTTTAGGGAAGATGACTTTCTTTGGATTGGTAGTATAAAATAAACTTAGAAAGGTATCCTTTCTACCTACTCGCTAAATCATGTAAGTCTGGTGTAACTGGGATCTCACTGTAACTGCGCCGGCAGGTACACCCAATATTTTTTATAACAGGCCACCATTCCTTTAAAAGTGCATGTGTTTTTTGACGTGAATTGATCTAGTCCCCAACTAAGCAAAGCCTGTAGGTATGGGTGTGTTTGTTTATTTAAGACTCAGGTTCAGATGCTTGTGCTCATCATGCTGACATCAGCCCCTAGCAGGAATTCATCCGGTTTCGTAATCAGGGGCACTGACTACTACACCAACAGACGGTCAATTTTATCAACTTACCTATATATACTTTGTCTTTTTATATTAGATATATTTGTCTTCTATATCACTTTTCGTAGGTCATAAGAAAAGGATTTACATATTGCATTTATATTTCCAAAACTTTACTTTATTAAGATTTTTCTCACCACGTTCGTTTCGTCCTTTCCAGTCACCGCCAGTCTTCCTTTGCCTCTAACCTAAGCAGATGGATAAGGACTCGTCCTGTTTTGGCCCTTCTTCCGCTAAATTATCCAACCAGTTAAACAACTATATAATAAGTACGTAATGAATTTGTACGGAAAACTATAGCGGTTGAACAAGCCTTATCAATGATTGATAAATATAAAAAAAAATGTAACTAGGATAGAATAGGAAAAAATCGTACCTAATCAACTTTCAAAAGGCTTATCAGATTTACAAACGCCTGCGAATGTCAGGTCTCTTAATACAAAATCGTTTACAATGCAAATTCATAGAAATTCATTGATGCTGCTCGGTGGATAGGTTGGTATATACCTATAAGCCGTAATAAAAAGCTATAGGTATATACCTACGAGTATATTTATATTGCAGACATTCGAAGCTGGCATTGATCATAATCATTATGAAGCCCATAACCCATAGTTACCTAATACTTATCAACTAATTATCGAACCATACCTTTATTATTAGTACTTACCAAAACCTTTGAGGAAATATATTGCCTTTAGCACACTTAAGTGAGCGGCGGTGATGTATGCGCGCAGATACTACCCTGTTAGAGCTCATAAGGTAAAGGCTCTTACGTCATAGCCATCTAGCGTCAGTGGAAATTGTGTTTTTGTTGTTAATGGTAATGTGACAAGTTGTCCAGCCGTCAGGAAATCGCCGGCGTTGCAGGAAACGTAGCTTGGCTGAGAATACTCGAGGCACGCGGCCTAGCTGATCGCGGAAGCGGTTCCTCTACAAAACGGGTCGAATGACTTTCTCAGATCGCCTACACACCTATACCCGTATTCTCCAGTTTGCCGCACTATTATGTAACGTAATGAAAACAAAAGGCACGCGTTGTTTAGCCCGCTCGCATTGTCTTTTGTTTGATAAATAGTGTGAACTACGATCATTTATTATATTACGCCTTGTTTATTTACCTCGTCGACTTCTAAATACGAGCTTTCTTGATTGCAAAATCTATAAATAGCTTTTATTGAAGCCGAAGAAAAACTCTTTGCCCAAGATTGGCATTTTCAATTAGATAGGTTGGTAGGTTTGTAACGAACTTTGGTTTATTCACAAATTCTAATTGATTACAAAGGTATCACCACTAATTGCCGGATAATGTGTTCTGACTACTTACCTATTTAAAGAAACCTACTTGATAGATTTGCCAATGTGATACCTAAACAGGAAAGATAATGTTAGTAGGTACCACGCTATTTATGCACGAGTAACCTAACTGTTTATAAACACAGACTTTGTATGCTTTATGATCGACCACAGGTCAATACGTTATCTATCATTTAAGTAAATATAATTTACAATGAAGCAGTATGTAGGTTGGTACCTACCTATGCATTAATAGTTAATTTGTAAAAAAAGTAAATTGATAGATAGAGTCCAACTAAAGAAAAATGAAATCTAAACGTAAGTTCTATTCTTGTTAAAGTTGGATAAGATATATAGTTACGTAATTATTTAGGAATTGCATTATTAAGTCCTTATTTTTTTTTTATTAATTGAAAATTAAGTATTTAATAAAACTTAGTACCCGCCGTAGCAGTACTTTACATGGGAAGGTACTTCAAATTAGTGATGTGTAAACTGCGTTTACATTAGAACTCTACAATTTTTTTTAAAATAGGCCCAAGATAAGTTTTTACAGTACTCTTTACCTTTTAGGAAGCTTTGCCTTTAATTCTTAGCTGCATCCAATACGTTATAGCAAAGTAAGGCCAAGAAACAATTAAAATTTCAATTGCAAACTTTGAAGTCATTAGGTAACTTGCGAAGGTGCAAGCATATAAACAGCCCTTTAATGAACAGTCAGTGACACAATTTATACTTGTTACGATACAACAGTTGACGAGAATCAAAAATGCACGTTGGTGCGACATATCACGTTCCACGTGCCCTTACGCCGATGTTTTATAGTGATATGGCCGAGTATATCTAAATGTAAACAAATTCCAACGAACACTGCACTTAACCAATTTTGTTTACTCAACTGTTCATTTGCATGCGATCAAGCTGGGCAGCCATTTAGCAAGCAAATGATATATATCTACTAACATTGTAAACGCGAACATACCTACCTATTCATTTACACCGCTGAACCGTTTCAGTTATTTTAAAGATAGTCTGAGCACCCGAGGATATAATGTTATTTTCTATCATTTAACGGGTCCAAGTCAAGAACAGATGCCATAGTAGGTAGGTACTATGTAGGTAAATCAATCTAAAGAAAATATATCTGGACGTTGAAAGAAATAAATGAAGTTACTTACGTAAGTATTATCTTACTATGATACACCTACTTACGAAAATATATTGAAGAATTAGTCAGATCTGTGGGAACAACTGTAGGGAAATCGCCAAAGTACAATGCACCATAAAATTCTTTCGGTCGTTGGAGCATTACATGCAAATTCTGAATGCTAAATAAGATCAAGTAGGTACCTACATATATCCATAACTATGCTTTTAAAGAGATTTACTTCAGTGTAAACATATCCATTATCCTATCAATCATTCATTTTCTAATTCTTAAAAGAAAATCGGGGAATGTAAAATTTACATATTCAATGTTTTTTATCCTAGGTGTGAAATTAAGCTTTTGTAGTGTACCTTATATTAAGCTTTTGTTTTGTAGTGTACATCAAAGGTAACATAAAAAAATGATAATAATATTGCTCTCAAGCGTAGAATTACAAACGACCAAGACGGTTATTATTAAGTACTAAAATGCTATTAAGCCTAAGTATAGGCTTAATAGCATTAAAGACAACAATAAAAATCGACTTCGCAAAACAAATAATGCGTGGGCAAACGAAAGTTATTAGTCACATGAATTTAAACACCAGTAAAGTGTGTCACGTACGAGTTAGAGTGGGCCACTTATTGCCCTGTACGGTATTCCCTGTTATATAACGATACTGTTATGTTATTGATGTTGGACGTGTCACCACTACTATTTCGGAAGCATTGCGATATGTCGTGACCATGGTTTCATTATTTAATTTGTGAATAAATTGAATAACTCACCAGTGTGGCGATCCTTGAGCTATTGTTACAAATATGACTACTATGACGTATGCGACCTGCACAACTATTTGGAAAAGTGAGTAAATATTCTTCAAATATTTGAGGACGTCCTTAGTTTAACTAGTATTGTGTTCTGCGAGCCTATGATGAACTGTCGAGTCGACATTGAGAACGTTGTCGACGAGGAGAAGGTTTTTCGTGTCGATATTATTCCGTTGTTGACAAAAGAGACGACATTGACATGTCAAGATTTCTCGTTGTCGACAACTTTACCGATTTTTGACAGATAACAGCGAGAATAAGACGACACCGACATGACAAGATGTCGACTCGACAATTCATCATAGGCTTGCTGATGTTTTAATTTGGATCACTGCGAGCAATGCGATCGTTTTCCCCTTTTTTGCTAAATTTGTAGACATCTAGATGTACCTACTTACGAAATTAATTAACAACGTAGTGCTGTCCAGCACTTTTGTTATTTAAAGATTGTCTACCTACTTGTGCACCATCTTATCTATCTTGATTATAATTATTGGTTATAACTAGGTGGAATATCACGAGGTTCATATCAATTGGATTCCATGTGATATACATTATAGGTTTCATTACGTGTACAATATCGGCTTAGAATCCTGTACAGATCCAACCTACGTGTAATTACAGCGAGCGCACAGTGCCAAGGTATAATATAATTACACTTGACCAGTAGCCCAGTGACACATCAGACGGCAATGGGGTAGGCGTAAATGCATTTCCACCCCGTCCGCAAAACAAAATGTCGATATGTCTATTTTAATCTCTCTTATACAACCTATTTATACTTTTTAAATAAAAAAGGTGTCATGATAAGATATCCTTACTAGGTAATATTATAAATGCGAAAGTAACTCTGTCTGTCTGTTACGCTTTCACGCTAAAACTACTGGGCCGATTTAAATGAAATTTGGTACAAAGAAAGTCTGGAGCCTGAGAAAGGACATAGGCTACTTTTGAACCGACTGCAAAAAAGGAGGAATTCCACGCGCACGTCGAAGTCGCGGGCAGAAGCTATATAGTATTTTATGTTAGTAACTATCTACCTATAATAATTTCATTCAAAAATACCTACTTAACGCGAAGTAATTACAGAAACGTTCAATTAGAATAATTTGATTACCTACATCTCTTAACTTCGTGATTACCGGCTTAGGTAGGTACCTACTCTTACAACGCAGTTGGTTTGAAACACTTTCATTCAATTAGTTTTCTTTAAATGGTAAAATAGTCTAATAATAATATAGATTATAGGTACTAGTTGACTATCTACTCGGAGTTTTAAGTAGATCAGTAAGTACTTGGACATTATGAACGAGGAGAGTTGTAACAATCTCTTAAGCGATTTTATTTTAGAACCTAATAGGTTATAAGCTACAATTTCATTCCGTACCAGAACATAAGAATTTTTTAAATAGGCATAGTAGAGCCGTAGTTCCTCCATATAGCTGACATGTGTAGGTACATTTTTCTTTTCATTATATAACTAGCTGGTAGTATCTCAATTGCAACTTAAGTAGCTATTAATGCATACCTAACTATAACAATAACCCACTTACAATAAAATATTCACTCGTTACTCTCAAAACGGAACGAGTCCGTTACCGTCGTTGAGCGTAATAGTAAACATGTTTTGTACTTACGTAAACATTTCCATTTTGGAAGTTTCGGACGCCCCGCAATAGCAGCCTATTCTAAACAAGACAATTCGAAATGGAATGTTATCTTCTTAATAGGCCTAATAAACGACCGCTCGTTCGACGTTCCTAACTCAAAAAATGGTGCAATAATTAACACCTTTTTTTATTGTTAATACAACACAACCAGACTGCAAATTCTTATCTTTCGATTAATTTGCAAAACGCATAAATCTAAAGCAGGAAACAAACGAATTTTGATAATTTGTAAGTACCTAATTGTAATCTCTAGCAACGAACCAAAGCTTATAATGCAGAGTCCAAAAGAGAACGGGGACTATAATTAGGATAATTAGGAAAATAGGAACCTACCTACTTAGCTATAAGGTAGATATTAAACTTATCTGAAAGTAAAATGTTCCTTTTATTTAAGTACTAACCTAATTAAATAAGACGACCTATTTGCGACCGTTAGCTGACAAATAGTAACAAAAGTAAGAAAACCTGTAAGTAACTCAGCATTTCTTTGATTCCCCTTTAAGAATTAAATCTAAAAGAGTTCTGCTCTTGAAAATGCGATGAATATATTTAAATCTTTCATTTGAAGTAATAAGGTATAGATAATTATGTTTTTTGGAAATACGTAATTTAAAAGTGCCTATTATACAAATAGCGGCAAAATTTATCAAACGACGAATGCCACCAGCCTCTGCAGGCATTCTATTTACCTACTGGCTACTAGTCGTGTAATAATATATCTCTTATAATACGTGGGTGGATCAAAAAGTACCCGCGTTAAGACAGAAAAAACTTTTTTTTAAAGATTTTTTTTTTATTTTTTAACATAATTTCCTTTAAGGTCTTTACACATGACCCCACTTTTTGGCCACTTTATTAACCCCTCGAAAAATATGTTTTTTCAAACCCTTTAAAATACGCTTCTGATTCGGCAATCACCTCTTCGTTTGAGCTGATTGTTTTAACCCCCGAGCCAAGTTTTAATGTTGAGGCACCAAAAGATGTCGTAGGACGTCAGATCAATTGAATATGGTGGGTGCAGCAACAATTCGTAGCGAAATTCTACTAATTTGACAACGTCAAACCTGGATGAATGTGCTGGTGCGTTATCAGGGCCATACAGCATTTTTTCCTAGCCAAATGGGGCCGTGTATTCTTAATTTTTTTATCGAATCGGTCCAATAATTCACTATAATATTGCCCAGTGATTGTTCTTTCTTTCTGTAAGATGTTAATAAGGAGTATTTCCCTGCGAATTCCAAAAAAATCGTGGCCATGACTTTTCCGGCAGATGGGACCGTTTTCGCCTTCTTTGGAGGAGATTCATATGGGAAAATCTATTGTTTCGACTCGCTTGGTCTCTAGCGTATAATAATATACTCAGGTTTCGCTAACAGTCATAACTCGAGACAAAAACTCCATCGGATTTCTCTTAAACAGATCCAAACATTGCTTTGACATTGACATCCGAATCCGATTATTTTCATCTGTGAGTAAACGCGGCAGCCAAATGGCGGACATCATTTTCTTGTGCAATTTATTACATAATATTCTGACAAATGTTCTGTACGACTCGCCTACAATGTCAGCTAATTTGCAAACTTTAGTTCGTCGATCTGCGATAATCATGTCATGAAATTTTTTAATGATTTCTTCGGAAACCACGTCTGGCGGGCGACCTGGCCGGTCTTCATCAAAAACAGTTGTGTGCCACGTTTAAATTCATGGAACCAAAATCTGACGGTTGTCACAGAAGGCGAAAGGCCCCCATAGACAGCATCCAACTTTACTTTTATTTCATCGCATGTTTTTCCATCTAAAAATAAAAACCGAATTACGAAACGATTTTGATATTTTTCTAAGTCACCGCGAAATACAACACTCTTGTGATATAACTGGCCACTAAATAAAAGGTAATGTATTGTTTTTAAAAAAATATATATATTTTAATTTCTAAATATACCTTAAGTACAAGATGATAATAACAACATATCTCAACGACATCGTCTCTTTCCGAACGCGGGTACTTTTTGATCCACCCATGTACATACATACCTACAACTAGGAATCCCCTGTTGGTAAGGTACTGTTAAATTAGTAACTTAGTATACAGTATATAAGTAGGCACTATTTCTTTTTACTTGTTTGTCGTTTTTTAAATACCTAACCAATGCTCAGTGGCCTTTGTAAAATACCTACAATACCTACAATTACCTAAAATCATTATAAATAATATAAAGTTATTACAATCAAATTAATATTCCCGTGACATGAAATTCAAACTTGTGTTGGGTTCAAGTAGCATTATTCTACTTTTATAATAATAATAAGTAAAAAAAAAGTAAGTAGGTAGATAAGAATTGTGACAATGTATACCTACCTATTAAATACTTGTCGTGGGTAGGTATTACTCAAATATAATAGGTTTTAATATTATGCAGGTAAAGACCTATCTAACTTTAGACTGTTTTGCTTGAACTCGGTCACATCTGTCAACGTCAATGTCAAACCAGTGCGACGAGATAAATAGCTTACGGACCGATAGCAGCTTATGAAAACTAACATTGATTGTAGTCACCTAAAAAAAATGTTATAAATGGTTAAATAATAATAAAAACAGTTGCTCAACGTTATGATATCTAGTAATAAGATCTTTGTTATTTATTGCATCTAATCTGGTATACCTACAATTTAAGGGTTTTAGTACTTTTAAAAACATTTTTTTTATTAAGTACATTTAGGACCTAAGCTCACTATATTTATTTTGGAATTAAGATTTGAATTGATTTTGAACTAGTTATTCTATTAAATCCCTTACTTACGTAATGTAAAAATAATTTTAAATTCAAGACATTAAACATGAGTGCGAATAAAGGAGCGCAGGTTGCGGAATTGTTCACTAAAGTTATTGCGACTACTAAATGTTTCGATCATAACCTTCGCAAGGTACTAAAACAAATCAATTTTTAATTTATTCAATTATTTTGACCTTATTTCTGAAAATCGAATTAAAAAATGTATCCAAATGATGACAGCCCAGGTCTTAAGGTCCTTCTTGAAGCATTTTATAGTTGATCCAAGATTGTAAACCATACTGTGTCTAGTATTGTTATACAAAATATATTATATTTTTATAGGTAAAAGTGATATCATGCAGCAGTGGAAAATTAGTAACAGGGTTTCAAGTTGGTCCTGAGCATCTCAATCAGAGAGGTACCCTTCATGGTGGTTTTATCGCTCATCTTGTGGATGCTATCTCCACATATGCCCTTACGTCTAATGAAAACATAGAAACCAGAGGAGTGTCCATTGACCTCAGTGTATCGTAAGTGTCAATTATGTTTCTAATCTGGAATGATTAAATTTCAAATGCTTGAAAATATCTCCCATTACAGTGTGTAACTTTTGATTTAAGTAGTAATTTATACAAACAAACTTGTCTATCACTTTTTCTATCAGTCAAAATGCAAACCAAAGATTTGTGAGCCATTTTTAAAGTTACTTGGTAAAATTAAGCTCTGGTGGGCCTCAGTCTACTAGTGAGCTTTTGGAAATAGTCTACAAATAAAACTCAACCAGAATGCTACGGGGATATTGTCCAAACTCTGAATCACAACAATTCTTGGGGAAACTGGATGTATAATAAGCTGGATGTGCCTAATTCTTAATAAGGTATATCTTAACTAGATTAGAAGTGCAAAAATGTAATGTGTAAGTTATTTATAGACAAATAAAATATAAATATTTTCTTTCTTTCTTTCAAAAATGTTTTACCAAACAACAAGCACATCTAAAATGTTCCTATAAAGGCTTATGGTTCAATTATTTCTTGGGAGAGACTTATGTCCAGATGTGAATGTCTATCAGGTGACAGTGGTGATGTTTGATTTTGATTGTTACAGGTACTTAAGTGCAGCTCGAGAAGGTGACAATATTGAAGTTGAAGCTGTTACGAAAAAGCTTGGGAAAAAAGTAGCATTTTTAGAGGTGGAAGTAAGGAATAAAGATAAAAATCAAGTTCTAGCCACAGGTAGACACACCAAGTATATAGGAGTGTAAATACAGAAAAATTATAAATTGTAGATTTATTATTGTAAGTATGTAAGTAAATTATTTTAATTTATTAGCAGTTTTTATTTAGAATTTAAGTAGTTAGGTATAAAAAAAATCAAAATACCAAAAATAAAAAAAATAAGTTCTTATTTTATTTTTTAGACTAAAAGGTTAGTAAGTAATATTTAAGAAATTGACCCCGCTAGACCAATAATCAAGGATATTAAGTATGTTAAATTAAACAAGTAATATTTTAATCACATTTATTAAACATCAGTAGGTATAGTGCAACAGTGAGTAATAATCCAAATAATAAATACAGAAATATAATAGCTATAGTATACAGAGAAATTCTTAATGTACTTACAGGGTTTTGTTAAAACTAGGTATAATACTAGCACTATTTGTGCATGTGAGTAACATGTTTATTTGGAACCTCAATTGCCCATTTTCATCGTCATAATTGCTTATGAACTTTCCTACTATGCCATGTTAGAAATAAGTCAATTTATCAAACAGTAGATAAAGGATCACAAAATATATCTCAGGAATATGTTAGAAATATGAAGAACAAAACTAATACCTACATGTCATCTTCAGAACTGTCTTCTCTTTAATGATCTTTATACCTACCTACATCAGAAAGCAAAGTGGCAATGGGGGCCACCTCGTGTCAAATTTTCCTCTAGATGCCCGTTATGTAGAATGAGGTCCAGCTGTCAGGTTACAAAAATCACAGCTCAGACCTCATTTTACACTAGCGCATCTAGCAGATTATTGGGACGCAGCACTTTATCTGTGTCACATTGGTATTAATTCACCTCAATTTCTTAAAGAAACACGACCACTTTGCATTTCCCAGTCCCTACTTTTCAAGTTACTTAAACAGGCTACATTCAAGTGCCAATAAAGCCTCTTATCCTTTTAATTTTGATCCCTTCAGTCCATTAACAGTCTGGCTATATAGAGATTACTTATGCACTAAGAATGCAACCCTGCTTACCTTTCTCGTGAGTGTGTATATTTTTCTAAATAGAAATCACTCACGGCAGCCTTACATCTTCTCTACTTTATCATTACATATTATGTACCTTTGCATAGGTATTCAATTTATTAAAGAAATGCCTAAATTTCAATATGTAAGTATAATTAATACTTAGGGTTCATATTTAATTACACACCAAGATTTCATTTTAATAAGTATTGTAGGTCATTTAAAAAAAAGAATTGAAAGCCCGCCGCGATTGCGCCCGGCAAAGTGCCAGAAAAGTAACATGAATAATTAATAGTCTTACAGGAAAGTTGATATAAGAAGGTAGGTAGATAAGGTAATTAAAACATAAAATTGCTCAGAACATAATAATAGGTATATGATCTCTGTAATAGTTCAGTATTTTTTGGTAATAACGTTGTTCGCTGCTAGGAAATTTTGTTTGAGATATTCTGATGTGCAATTAAAGACGAGTATAATAGCAAGTTATTGCAGTACATTTTATGAAGATATTTGCGAATTGATGACTACTTTCTCGCACTACGTTCCCATTTTTATACTGGCGCATGTTATAGGTACCGTAGGTAATAATGTCTTTGAAGTTTGTATTGGGTGAATGATGTTTTTTTTCGCTCTGTCTGTAAATACAGTAAGGAAACTACGTTATATTACAGTGCAACTGATTAAATTCCGAGCTGAAGCTTATGTGCCTAAAATGTCATAAGTGCTCTTTACAAATAACATGCTTCGTGCTTTTCTCAACAATTTTACGTAATATCCGATTCCATGCTAGTGAAAAATAAAATGTTGAAATGTTTTTATTTTACGGTACCTACATCCATGTGCACACATGTGTACACTTAATTAGCGGAAAGATTTTTTCTCTCAGCTATTTAGTTGTATTGATATTCTGGATACCATACACATAGTATACATAGCGTTGTAACATAGCAGACATAGCGATAATCTCAATAGAGATGATTAACTTTTCTCCCCTTGTTTTTAAAAACATTTTAACGTAGCACAAATTATTTCAATAGGTTTGTTGAGTTAAGTGAAGCGAAATAAGACTTACCTACCTACAGCACTAAACACTTAAACATTCGGAGTAACACACAATACTACGATAGTACCTACGATTATTTTAAGTACCCAATGTGATTGTATGTTGAGTAGGTATGCTCGACAATTGTCTTATTTCTGTAACGCGGTTTTTTGGTGGTAGTTAGGCACATAAGTCGCTAGTAATACAATTTAAAGAGAAATTTGTATTATCGACACAAGATCTTTTTTGATTTAGGTACTGTAGGAACAAAATATAGCGTTGCCAGTGTAAAGTATAGGTAAGTAATATTATTAAATTGATAATTATAACATGTCATCAATGAAGACAGAATCGCCACCAAAAAACCGAGTACTCCTTATATTTAAAATACATTTATTTAATGAATGAAATATCTAGATGACATTCTAGTCATTATACGCCTACAAAAAATACCATTCATATTACGGGAACACTATTTAAGAATCATATACGCGTAGGCGCCTACAGTAATCTGTAAAGTTGATATTTAAGTAGGTACCTACGTTTAAAATACATTTATTAAACCTCCGAAATCTATTACAATGGCCTCTTTTCATATTTTTGTGGTACTCTGTAGCACGGATAATATTATTACAATTGTATGATGGTAGGTAACGTTTGAAGTCTATTATATTATGTATATTCTACGTATTAATACCTTTCTTAATTATAATTATACTTTTGAGAACTATGCACATTTGCATACTGTACAGTCCACATCAGATATATCGTAGAATTCGTTCATAGTAATTAAATCCACCTGGGGCCCTAGACAAGTGCCCAACGTTCAACGTTAACATTAAACGTTAGGACCGAAATGTATGGGATTTGACATCCGCGAACGACTGTCATGTACGTTTAACGTTAACGTTGAACGTTGGGCACTTGTCTAGGGCCCCAGAACACGGTCTATATTTGGTGTTACCTTGGAGACCAAACAAACCCCTTAGAGAAATGCCCATCGATACTGAAACGAATGCTAAACTGTATGGAACTGACGCTAGCTAACGTCAATCCAATGTGATTCCGAACGAAGCGAATCAAAATGTACGAGTATGTAGATGACGCAAGCTTACGAAAAGTCACGTGGTCAGTGTTCGTTCGCTTGGGTCAATTCCATACATTGTTTATACGTTTCGTTCGCGTTCGCTATTATTGAATGGCACTTTTCTTGGGGGCTTGACCGCTACGATATATTTGATGTCCGTACCTACGACTTAATTCATAACAGCTTTTGACTGACATCTTTGGCATATGGCCGAAGCGCAGTTAAAATCGCATTGTATACCTACTTACGGTATTTGATTACATATAAGTAATCAGATTAGCCTTTGATAATTGAAACGTCACTACTACAGTACTACATACTACACAAATGATGCGGTTATATTGTACCATTATACCGTTGAGTATACGAGTGTATATATTATTTAGTCTACATTATAGAATTCTTATTAATATATCTACTTATGAGAAGCAAGTAAACGTGGCCGCTCGAAAAGTTATATAGGTATGTCGCAGTGATATGATAAAAACAGGGATTTGATCAAGTCCCTCAGTGATATGATCAACTCCCGGCTGATGATAAAAATACCACGCGTTGTGTCATTTCCCTAGCGAAATTTAGTGATTTCATCAAGTCTCCAAGTCATTTTAGGGAAATGAAAGAATCATAAAAATGGCTGCTAGATTTCTTCATTTCACTTAGTTATTTGATCAAATGCCTGAGCTGTTTTAGGGACATGATAAAACGAGTAATTAAGTCAACTCGGTTTTAACATTTTACCAAACACGTGTAGTTATTTGATCAACTCCCTAAACAGTTTTAGGGAAATGATAAAACTGGTCTTAGAAACAAGATAGATACCCTTTAGGAAATAACTATTATTTGCCATAATAAGAAAAAAGCAAATCCAGACTGTTTCTTTGTGCACAGTGGGTATAATGTAGGGGACATCTTAATTAATCGCAATTGAAGGTCTCCTTTAGGTACAACGACGAGCGAAGCGAGGAGGAGTGTTAGGTAGAACTCTAACCTTGAAGCGCGCGAGCCGAGCGAGCGAAGCGAGCGTGCCGCGGCAGCGGCCGGCGAAGCGTCAGAACCGATACTTTTGATAATACAACGCGTTATATTTTCGCATGTGCCGGGATTTTATCATCTCTCTGAGGGATTTGGATTGGGATTCCTGTTTTTATCATTTTTCTAAAAATATTTAGGGAGTTGATCAAATCACTAGACGTGTTTGGTAAAATGTTAAAACCGAGTTGACTTAATTACTCGTTTTATCATGTCCCTAAAACAGCCCAGGCATTTGATCAAATAACTAAGTGAAATGAAGAAATCTAGCAGCCATTTCTATGATTCTTTCATTTCCCTAAAATGACTTGGAGACTTGATCAAATCACTGAATTTCGCTAGGAAAATGACACAACGCGTGGTATTTTTATCATCTACCGGTAGTTGATCATATCACTGAGGGATTTGATCAAATCCCTGTTTTCATCATATCACTGCGACATATATATTGTATGACCTTAGATATCAGACTAGATAACTTAATGAGATAGCTTAAGTACTCATATTATAATTAAAGAATCATTAATATTTAAATAAAATTTGGGCTATAAAAATAAATTGAGGGCTACAGTAAATAATATAGACCACGCGTATACCTGTAATAACTTAATTTAATGATAAAGTTCCGAAAATTAGTTAGATATGTTATTTTTATCGAAGTCTCCAAGATAAAGTGAAAGCTTATCTATTACAGATAGAGCATTTTAAATTTTGTTGCATGTTTCTTCGAGGTGTTCTATCCTCTTCATAAGCATTTCTACAGTCTCTTTCAAATCATGGTTTGCAACTACCAAGTCATTTAGGCGATCGTCTTCCATCATTTCATAAGTGCGTAACCCGGCTGTGTCCCTACGTGAGCGTACGTTCCCTTGGCTGGATCCGTCTCCATCTCCGCAAGACTCACAATCCGCCCAAAACCTTAGATCGATTGACGGCAAATCCTCGCAAGATATCATTCCATCCTGAGCCTCGGGCAAAATAAATACATTTTCCGATATGGTGTCGATATTATCTCCATTGTCACATAGAATTCTAGCTAAACTGGTTTTCTTAATCTGTTCGACTTGTTCACGCTTAAAGACCGTCGGATTTTCGAACCATAACCGGTCGCCATCTCGCAGACGCTCAAATTGTTCCCGCAAAAGGCAACTAAACAGCGGTCCAACTTTACCACCTTCCACTTGATCTTCCAGAATGCCGCCAACCCAAACGTCGATATTATGAACGGACCCGTACAGTTTTTTAAGTTTATCGCGAACTGTTTCGTCTGTTATTTCATTTGCTAAATCTTCGAAATCATTTACTTCACTCATGTTGCATACTTGCCTCCATTTTGTATAAGCTGGAATGCCGTGATCACGCCCTCTCTGAATATTGATAGCAGCAAGATCTAGAGCGACAGCGTGAGCAGTATAAAAAAGCTGTTCTGTCAGTTCTGAGTTAAGATTTTGAGTTGAAGTTTTCAGTTTAGCCGGCGTAGAAAACATGCCCCTCAATAAAGGATCAACTCCTCCTTCATCGACCAATCTCCACGGTGAGAAAAAGGCATTTCTCAACAGTAAATGACCTTGGGGTATGGGATCAAAGTTCTCATCATAACGGTGAAGGACTGGATTAATCATAGAATGTCCAAATCTTAAAGCAGCAGTCGCAAAAACGTTCGAAACTGAGGGATTCAAGTTCGAGTTATATCCTTTGTAAGGCCCTAATTTTTCGTAATCTTTAAGTCCGAGAATAATTGGTAGCCAATGCTCGTACGTTATATACTGAATTTCAGCTCCAACAATTTTGCGCGCTTCTTGATATACCTTGTCTCCGTCCCAAAATGGATTAGTAGTTTTAAGTAGAAGAGCGAGTCGATTATGTTCCCTCATCCAGATAGTATGCATAGCCGCTAATCCAATCTGTTCATTTGCTCGAATGTCACCTGCGACAAAACAACTACGAGTACTCTCATCTAGATTACGCCTGCAGTCCATGCCATTAATACCTGTTGTCGGCAATAAAGGTTTTCTACCGGGAAATGTTGTACCCACTCGCAATAAACCATTTTCATTTGTTAAATCACGGAGGTCTTCAGCGACACTTTTTTCGAAACCGTAAACTTGAGAAGCGTCAATGTAAGAGGTCAGTTGATTAATTTGTTCTCTTGGTTGAAGTGTTCCGAACAAAACCGAAGTCATTCCAGATCCGCAGACTGAACTTGTCCGAATAAAATCGATGCAACGACGGTTTGTGATTCTTGGATCATTCTCCGGGACGTCTATTGGGAAACAAGGCGCCGCATAGTCGCAAGTTTTTTTACAGTCGACGCCGTCCCATGTTTGCGAGCTTACAGATGGTAAAGCGTGATCGAGATCGTGATCCAACCATTGACCCCATTGCATTGTCATGTGAGAAATTTCTATATCTGCCGATATTTCAGTGGTTGTAATAATTGAAGTGGAGATCAAACGAGCACTCGGTAGAGTCAGACCGTTGTATTTAAAATCTTTATTCCAGCCTACGGGTTGACTGAAACCATTTTCGTAAATAGGATAAAGTATTCTTCTGAAACCAGTTAGTGAAGATCCCCACGTAGGATGTGCAAAATTGTTACAACTTCCATCATAACTCCGATATCTATTATGAAAACACATATCGGAGCAGTCTTTTTCTTCTCGATGTTCTGTGCAACCAGAAAGTTGTGCAATTACTTGTAAAAGCTGATGAGACAACACGTTGTTGTAATTAAATGGCTCCGCTGATGTTACTTTTAGTCCTGTTTGGATAAATCCCTTTACTTTGTCTAGAGCTCGTTCATATATTTCAGCCGCCCTGGCAATTTCTCTAGCAGGTGCATTCGGATATCTAGCTATTTTAAATAGGTCGTGTATATTTGCATTTGCACTTTTATTGTTGAATAACTCATCCACAGTTCTTGCGATAGCTTGATCGACATCTCGAGTCGCTTCTATGAGTGCTATGTTCACATACTCATCACCTGGTAGATTATGATCTTTTACAGTTAAAAACATGGACGCTGTATCTCTGCCATATTCATTAAATGCCGAGCATTCATACCTTCCGGTGTCAGTAACAGTCAAGTTATTGATTATCAAGCTGCCAATTAATGAAACAGAAACCCTATTTAGAGTAGTCAAGAGGGCTCCGTCCTTACTCCATGCAACGGTGGCAGGTGGCTCGCTTTCTATTTCACACGATATTTGCACAGTCGTTCCCTTATAAGCGTCAGAATCAACAGGTTTAATCACTATATGCGGTGGTACTACTTTAAACTCTTCTACCTTAATTACAGCCGATATCTCCGTTACGCCTTCGGAATTTTCTGCTCTGCAATGGTATATGCCATCGTCATCAAAAGAGGCTTCTAAAATCGTCAAGTTTTGGTTTTCATTACTTAAAATAATGTTATCACTGACGGGAAGTGTCATTGTATTTCTAAACCACGTTATGAAAGGCTTAGGTGAACCGCGAGCAGTGCATGTTAAATCTACTCGTTCATTTTCTGTGACCGTCATATCTTTGGGAACTGTGCGGAAAGAAGGTGGGACTGCAACAAAAAATAAGATTTTTAAATGATATTTTGCAATCGTTAAAATGCATTACTGTAAAGGTATTTCTTAATTATATGACTTA
Source organism: Polylopha cassiicola (assembly GCA_038024825.1). Taxonomy (NCBI): domain Eukaryota; kingdom Metazoa; phylum Arthropoda; class Insecta; order Lepidoptera; family Tortricidae; genus Polylopha; species Polylopha cassiicola. The sequence continues at coordinate 16,633,012 of CP149045.1, read as the reverse complement.
CATAAAACTTGAAGTTCCGCTGTAGCTGAAACTTTGCCGTGTATATTTTCGGCTTGACAAGTGTATTGCCCGGCGTCGCTATTTTGAATATTCTCAATGAGAATAGAACCATTGTGTTGAAGCGAGATTCGTTCATCCAATAAAATTCTGGCATCGTTAAAATACCAAGAAATATGGGGCGTTGGATTGCCCTTAGCAACACAGTCAATATTTATATGTGGCCGATGAAGTTTGGCAATTTGTTGCTTTGGCAATACGGTAAAAACTGGCACATCTGAAACAAGTTTTGTATGTGTAAATAAAAAAATGATAAATTAGACAAACAAAGAAAAGATCCATCGTTTTTATAGCGTTCCTTGGTAGTTTATTTTTAGCAAGCCACCATGAATGTTATTATTTTCCAATGTGCTTGTGATTATATGTATTTTAGATATTTCTTAATTTTCTAATATAAAGTAATTAGCTTAAAAAAATGTTTTACCACTTTCTTTAGCTTCAGTATGCATCATCATTCTCGCGGGTCTAGATCTCGCTTCTCCGGCTAGATTTCTTGCCATGCACTCAAAGATACCAACATCCGTTTCATCCGCGCTATGGACCATTAAGCTTCCGTTAGTCATAACTTCATATCGCGATGATTCTGAAGGAATGACAGCGGAATCGCGATACCACACTATTTCTGGTTCGGGGTTCCCAGAAACCGTACATGTAAACAGAGCGTCTTCGCCAAAATTAACTATTACGTCCTCGGGCTCTTTGTCGATCTCTGGGTGGCCTGGAAATCCAAATAATATGATAATTTGCTGCTGACTTTGCTAATAAACGTAGAGTCGGTAGGTACAAGGTAGCCAAATATATATTAGACTCATTGCCACAAATGAGGATTCCATGAACTCTACTCAGCTCTGGTGGAAACGAACTTCGTAGCTTACCTTTTACCTAGACCGTGCTCTTCTCGAAACAACATTTTTCAATACGAAATAACTTAAATAATTCAATTAATATTTGAAGATTCCTTACGGCAATGCATATCTTGTTCTCTGATAGAAGAAAGTGGAGATCCGACGACGTCGGGTGGACCGTAGCAAGTAGCGGCAACATTCATATTGTTGTGTGCTGTGAGCATGCGGACGAGCCAGAGTATATTGCAGTCACAGATAAGGGCGTTGCTGTCTAAACGTAGTTTACGCAATTTGGGCAAACCACGGAAAGAACCAGAAGGAATGCGCTCCAGACGATTATTGTGGAGGTATCTAAAACAAAAGTGTTGATAATCTGTTCAAAGGGACATTATTTATAAGTTTATAAATTATCTTAATAATTATCTCGATTTCGAAAATTTTAATTAACCTATCGTGATTGAGAAATGTATATCTTAAAGTAAATTGGTTTTCTCTGTTTTAATAAAGTGAAACTCTCATTTACTTAGTACATGCACGTATTATAAAAGCACAATATAAGATAAGCTAGATATTATCATGTATTAACTTAAAATGGTTTCTCTGGATATTACATTAACTTTTTAATTACTGTTCGTATAGCATGTAAGGTTTTCGCTCGAGAACTTATACATAATATAATCACTTCCATCCTTTTGCAATGAGTAATAGGGACAAATGACAGCTGATCTCGCAACAAAAAGCTTACGTGCTACCTCTTAAAATAAGCTTATTATAAAAATATGGACATGTTACTTACAGCCTTTCCAATCTGGGTAGGTTCGAGAAAGTATCCGGCTCTATCTGATGGATTTCATTAACATGCAAGTAACTGAAATATTACAATCAACACATTAAGAAAACCAAGGTTTTCCGTGTGCAATAGAAATATTGTTACACTTGGAAACCGTTAAATAAAGCCTTTTTCATCAACTGGGCTTAAGACACGTTATGCAATACCTTAGCCGGATCATAAATTAAATTGTTTGAACATGTAATTTATGAACGCAGAGACGTAAATGTTTGTTACCTACTTCGATGTTACTTATGACTGACTTTGACTAGGACTATATAACTAGGTTATACTCTTTTTACAAGGATTCCGAGGTTTATTCTGAACTTATCTGAATTGTGTACTTTCAGTAATAGTTCAGGGTGAATTGAATATTTATTTTATATACGGTCCTAGTGTTTATATACTAGGACTTTGCATATTGAGAACGAAAGTGACCTAACTAGAAACGTGTCACTATGCGAATTCAAATTTAAAATGTGAGACTTAGAATCCTTAATGGAGTATCGATATATTTTGATTTGAGTCACTTTCGTTTTCAACATGTGTCCTTTACATAGGGCCGATTTTTACTAGGACTCCAGAATTATGGAATTTGCAACAATATGATGTTTAATAGTATTATCTTCGATTGCGATAACGCGGCGGTTACATCATTTCTATTTTAATCGACTATCTTATGCAGCCATCGTCTCGTCTGTCCGAATATGGTGAAGCATCTTATCTCATTTATTAGCATGTAAACACATATTCCTTTTAAGGGAAACGTTCAGTACAACGGCCTTAACACTAGAATCAAATTAATCCAAATTGCAATTTGAATATAAAATAATAAAAAAGATCTAAAGTTGCATGAAATATTTTATGAGATAAAAAATATAATTGGTATGATGACTACAGAATTATTAAATAGGTATCTTACCCCTTTTGACTCTAGTAAGTATTATTAAATAAGCATCTTACCTCTTTTGACTAACAGTATCGTTAAATAGATCTTAATAAAATAAGTTCGTAGTCCAATCGCAACAAATTAGTGTTATAAATAAAATCCTACCTAGCTAAGGTGCGAGACAGTTGTTTCCGAGAATAAAAATGTTCGTTTAAGAATGTTTGTTGAAATGGATATAGTCTAGGACAGCTGTTAATATAGACATCCGATAAAATAAATAAGAAAATACTTTAGAAGCATCTGAACATCGACAGGTTGAAATAAGCTTGAGAGCTACTCGGAAGCTTAAGTTTACGTTAAGTAAGTACCTAGTTTTCTACGCTGTAATCAAATTGAAATTTAGGCATTACAAAGATATTAACGGCACCTGTTTTATAATATACAAGCAAGCTATACGTGACTGTTTTATATGATAAAATGTTTTAAGTTGTAACCTTTCTCATAGGTATGTGACTCTTTATGAGAAATTAAGTTCATTAAACCTAAAACTTATAAAATATAATTTCAGTTCTAAATAATTATATAAATTTTCCATTAATAACACTTATTTTCAAACATGGATTTTATTTGTTAGAAAGGTTATAAGTAAATAGCTTATCTGAGACTTGTTTGGACATTGTAAAGCAGGCCCTTAATACGACTCTTGAATTTACCTTAATATTATACAATATCCTAGTGTTATTATACGTATTACGTTTAGATGAAAAACACAACCAGATTTATCTTCGATCGATTGCCGAACATATAGATCGATTGTTATACCTATAAAGATAAAGATAATTTCCATTAAATATAGATCATTACTAAAAAAGTGATTCCTGAGTCCAATTCTCTGCTATAGGAGTCAGTTTAAGTAGGTATACTTACATAAAAGTCATAGAAATCTTAGACACATTCAGGATCGATAATACTGATAAAACGAAACAAAAGCCAAATTGTGTGATATTTAATTATCACATGACTATTCGTGATTTACATCAATTCCATAAATTGCATTTGTTTCGTTCGTTTACTATTGTCGATTGGCACAAGTCTGCCCAAGGCTGTTTTTAGAACAATCAAAAGGCACTGCAGTTTATTTATACACGTTGACAATTAATACTCACAGTTGTTCCAAATGCTGCATTCCCTGGAATACGTCAAAGTCAATGCTCTGTATGCGGTTCCGGTATAGGTATAGGTACTTGAGCCTGTGTAGGCCATGAAAGAAACCCGATCGCAGAGACCTAAGGTTGTTGTCGTTCAGAAGAAGTGAGCGAAGCCGATGTAAGTTGGAAAATGTGCTGGGAGCTATGTCGAATATTCGATTGAAGCGTAGGTCCCTGTAACAAATGTTACGATTACAATTATCATATTAAATAGGATGTAGTAATGTTTGCTTGATTGATGTACCTACCCACATTAGATTATTATGAAACCAGGCTGGCGAATAGATTACCTACGTGTAATTTTTAACGCTTGAAAATATGAATATGTGAACCCTTTATTAACGATTTAAGAAATCTCCTCTATATTAAAGTTACATTATATGAATAAACATGGGGGCTAGACAAGTGCCCAACGTTCAACGTTAACGTTAAACGTTAGCACCAAAATGTATGGGATTTGACATTTGTGACGTACGTGACAGTCGTTCGCGGATGTCAAATCCCATACATTTTGGTCCTAACGTTTAACGTTAACGTTGAACGTTGGGCACTTGTCTAGGGCCCCATCTCATTCTAAACGTAATAAATATACTATAAAATAAAACATGGCCGTGTAGTTTCATGAAAGCACTTAGCTCCAGCTAAGTATCTAATAACTTCATTAGGTTAATTAAATGAATATGAAAATGATTTTCGAAATAATTTCTCGAGTAATAATCAAGAACGTAATATTATAACGAACGAGGTCAAAGTTCAATCCTTGCTGCTCGTTAATAAGATTTTGCAATAAACCCTGTTCCCGTTTCTACGAATACGATATTTATTATTATCTTTATTCTACATGAACAATAAATAGCGGAAAATAATATTCAGTCTAGCGTTTGATAGTTGATACTAAAATATCACACTGGAAGTGACTGCTCTCTAATAAATAGGACAACTGCGTTTGTATTTTATTCAGCCTTGGTATATTTAATTAAAATAGTAATAAAATAACTTAGGACATTTATTAAAAATTTGTATCAAATCTCTGCCATAACTTCCTCGAAAACACTCAGGTCAAATACGCGGAATATTTTGTCACTGCAAGCAAGTGTGAATATTTAGAAGGATAGACCTACTTATGAAATATGAAGTGGCAGTGAGCGAGAGCATAATATAAATTTTAGTAAGTACTTACCTATGATTACTTATTAAATTTATACATATTTAGTTTTTTTTTTCTATAAGCTCTTAATAGAAATCCGTTCATTTTCGTGTATTTTTTTATTCTCTTCTATACAGACGATTGATGTACTAAAATTATGAACAACTAGCGGCCCGCCCCGGCTTCGCCCGGGTCTCTTTTTTATAGCCTATGTCACTCGGGAATAGTGTAGCTACCCAACAGTGAAAGAATTTTTCAAATCTAGTCGTTTTGGAGCCTATTCAATCTAAACAAACAAACAAACCTTTCCTCGTCATTATATTAGTATAGATTACGCCGTTGATGAAATCTCTTTGTAACGTCTCTCATGACCCTGAGTCTTTGATACGAGAATCTGATCTCATTATTGTTTGTTGTATACACTGAAGGGTGTGTCGCCACTCCCAGGTTATGGTCTAAAAGCTGTTAGACCTATGATCAATAAATTATCTGAAGATGTAAACATTATAGGTATTGTTGACATCATCCATGCTCACACAAACATTTTAAGCTATTCTGTACTATTGAAATGAATTATTAGGTAATCAAAATATACTTAGAACACTTGTAGGTTGTTTACTTTAAAGTTAGGTATATTTTATGTGCCAAGGATTTATAAGATACCATTTAATTACATTCGCATCAGAATATGAACTAAACAATTGAAAACCTTAAATTAACGAAGGTACAACAGAACGGTACCAAGTGACATACAAAACTAAATAGATATTATTATAGATCTTGATTGAGTATAGGTATCTTCAATAAAAATCAACATTGAAGCGTAATAAAGCATTAGACAGAATACGAATTCCAGTAGATATATACCTGTTAAAGCCGACGCCAAGCCGAGCTTAATAATTTTACTACGTGACAGCTTAAATTGTTTTTGAATTACCTAGTAGCTAGATGAAAATACACACTACCTACGTACTGTTAAAAAGGGGATTATCACACCAATATTATAAAAGCGAATGTTTGTGGCTGTATGTTTCTTACTCTTTCACCCAAAAACTACTGAATGGATTTTGCTGAAACTTTACAATAATATAGCTTATTTATACATACCTACACAACCGAATTACATATAGACTACATTTTATAACGATATTGTGTAAAGTATTCACCGTACGCAGCCGAAGTCGTGGGCAAAACTAGTAAAGTCTATCTATAAAAAATTAACTTGATAAGTAAAATTCCGGTGTGATTTATAAGTCAAATAAAACATCGTATTGCCTCATATATCAGGTATCTCTGTCCTTAGGTATCTATATACCAGCTCAATTGAAAAATCGTTGGCTCGAGCCTCGAAAATATGGGATAATAATAACATTGATGAATGCTATAAGACTCAGGCTTATATTTTCCACGACGCATTACGACATAGGCATAATGCCGTGATTATGAGGTTAACATGACCTGCGCCTGACTAAATTCTGGCTAATGCGCCTGACTCGCTTGAAGATTTCAAGTTTGAGTAATAAACAGCTTAAAACAAAAAACGCCGTCCTGCCTGACAGCGGTCAAAGTAATCCGAAAGGGATTTTCGTAATTTGTGATCAGCCTTTCAATAACATAAGTTAATAACTTCAAAAACGCTCATTATACTTTTAAACTGGTTTTTGTTAACACGAAGCTTCCACAAGTAACAAGCTAAAGTGTATTTTAATTGAAAAACTTGCATATTCTTCCGAACTGAAAGAGAAACTACCTATTTAAATTATTCGGAGCAATTTACATTTTCGTGTTTATCTTATTGCTACAATAAGGCTGACGACTGGATAAAGAAAACGAACGAAACATTTAGTCTGTCAGTTAGATTATAAAAAAATATTGGACACGTATTTTTTCTTCTCTCGATCGAGTAATAAATGGCAAAGATAATCGCTCCAAAAGTTCGTAAGTCCTGACACCACGTTATGGTATAAATTTCACCTTAACGTGACGTCACGAACCCCCATCTTTGTAATTATTTGCCCGTTAGTATCTTCTTGCTAATGGATATTGTAAGTTTAATTTTCATTAAGGTATTACACGTTAATTTATTTAAGATATTTCGACATTGTATCACCGAAATTCCTAGATGCCTCGTTACTGAGGCTGGCAACACCTAATCAGGAAACTTTACGTTAAATTAAAAATAAGGAGGTATCGGCATTAACCTAATTGGCGACTGCAATCGATGCACCTCATTTTCTTGAAACAATATCGTTTATTGTAGATTCAAACCGTAATTGCTTGCTCCGGTTTCTGTGTACTATCGTAAAGTTATTGACGTATGAGCTGTCGAATGCACAAATAAACTTGCCACCAACCGCAAACCACGGACACGGGCAAGCACAACAAAGCAGATTCGCTTGCATTGTGAGCACCTAACTACTCTTACGTAGGATTTGCCCTGCGTTGATTAGCTGGTATATTGGTTTTTGCAGACACATTTGACGTTCCATTTTAAATACAAAGACGTCAGTTATCGAGTTCTATCTGGGAATAGGGTATTTGTAATTTTATACAACCTAATAGCGTAAATTATGACTGGAAAGTAAGAATATGTGATGTATTGTTGTAGTAAGTAAATAAATAATGAGTAATCTAATCACCAAGATGTAGGTAAGATAATGTTATTAAGATGTATACGGCGTATTCCTAAGATTTTTACTAGAAAATTAAACCTGTCCCTTGTCAGGCTAGAGTAGTAAAAAATAGTGTTCAATTTTATTGGTATTTTAAGTTTTTTCAAAATATGACAATCTATGAAAAAAAATAGGAATCCGTACATACATAATAACATAGGTAACAAAAAGTGTTTTAGAAAAATATTATTGATATACGAGTATCAACTAAAAAACCTGCAAGCGCCGCTCGGAATTCTTTATCAACAATTTTACGTTGCCTAGGTAAGTACTTCAAATTCCCGGAATGCTCGAAATATTGGTAGTTGAAGTTTTGTCTAGCAGGAGAGTTAGAGATTTTATTATAAAAAAAACTAGTACCTACCTACCTATTGCAACACGCATGGAATTTTTGGAAACAAAAATCGCTTCGTACAAAATATTTCTGATTTCGACCTGAATATTTAACGAAGTTACACAGATTTTAATCCGCTTAATTAAACAATATTGGGAAACGGCAGTACATATTTCTTTTTTTTTCTATATATTAAATACGGCGCGTACCTACATCTTCATAAGTTGTTTTATGAGCATACTATCCCATCATGCTTACTTTGAATTTGTAGAAAAATTAAATATTAACAAATGATGTATCGGATAGCTTCAAATGAAAATGAAACAGTATTGACTAGCAGAGCTGCTAAATCCCGTGACTCCGAACTTCGTTAATATACGCTTGTTAGATAGGTATTTATAGGTACAACAGAGTAGAATGGATCGGTTTTCCTAAAATAACTTACAAACTTAAACAATAACATCGCGCACCTAGATCTAAAGGAAGCTAACTAAAAAAAAGTTTATTTTTAGCAAGCCTCTGATGAACTGTCGAATCAGCACTTTGTCGACATAATATAGGAAAGAATTATCGACAAGAAGAAGGTTTATCGTGTTGATCTGTTTCGTTGTCGACATAAAGAAATAAGGAACGACATCGACATGACAAGTTTTCGACTGGACAATTCATCATAGGCTTGCAGGAGAGGAGAAAAACTGATTAATATGTTTATATACAAGGAGTTTTCTGTATAGGTTTTTGCTTTTCATAATAAAGCTAGAAGATTAAGCGTAAATCTGCTTAGAAAAAAGTAGACACTGATTTTCAAAAGTTCTATTTGGTTTTTGAAATTGAATTACTTACTTACCTACAAGAAACAATGCCAATAACCTCGTGTCAATAGGTACTTACACGGTTTTACATATACATAAGAAAGTAGATAGATAGTATGTATTCACAGTTTAAATTACCCACGAAATGTGTAGGTGTGTGTTTGCTGAGAACCATAAAGTTCTTCAACACTTAGCTCCTCTCAAGATATAGGAGCAACTAACGCCTAGATTCAAGATTCGCATTGTTAGCACTTCGCAAGCTATATTGCACGACAATGTGCTCCGTAGAACTAATTCTGACGAAGTGTAACTTTACCTGCCGTTCAACTCCTGCCTAAGTGCCACGGTTGCAAGTTTCTTTTTGAATAAACTATTCCCAAATTTTGTAAATATCGCCTAGTCTTGTCAGTCTAGAGGGTAACCGAAAAACTATTCCACAAAAATCCTATGGAGAAGTGATATTCGACATTCACGCTTAGAATAGAATGAAAACATGGTCACAAAAAGCAACGTGGTAGATTCTATTGCGATCACGACTGTCAACTGTCACTTCTGTAGAGGGTGTGTCTTAAAATATCTAGATTGTATGAAACTGGCCCCCCCTCCCCCCTCCTGGGTGCCATTATACAAACATAGTGCTAACGTAGACGAACACAAGAAAAAAAGAAGTATGTATTCAGTCGTTCGGAAGTTTCGATCCTAATGCGCGTGTGTACCTACCTACATTTTGATGATTCATTTTTATTTGTCATACCTATATATTGTACCTACCTACCTAACTAGCAGCTAAATCTGAATCATTAAAACTCTATTCCATGCCGAAGGGTATATCCAGCTTGCCATCTCGTGTCTTGATAGTGCACTAAAACAACGGGTGACATCAAGTTGCAGCTTAAAATTTATAAAATGCCGAGAGTAGAAACCAAGAGTAACAAAGAATCTATTTCTGTCAGATGACATACAAAATCCCTCGAAGCTTTAAAAGCATGTTTCATGACGTAATACTTTTAAAAGAACTGAGCAAGGAAGGAATGGTAGAACATAGCGTTGTACCGACTTGTTAATTGCAATCGGTGGTATGTTTTCCTTATAAATTTGAGTCAGTATATTTATAGCATTAATCTTGCCAGTCAGGTGTTGCTATGTTGTGCTTCTAATTTCTTATTACAACAAGCACATGCCTACAAAATTTATAACGCCCGATGATTCCGATAACAGCTCCACTATTTTCGGACATCAACGCTTATCGACGCGTTAATGTAAACATCGATTGCGATCGATCAGTGAAGTGTTCTTATAAAATCAAATCGTAAATAATAACCTTATAAAATTATATAAACAAGATATACCAATTGGAATATAATACATAGCTAATAATCCTAAAATACCTAATGTTAGTTTAATATATATATATGTAATTTCATAACTGCTCCAAGTTAGATAAGTAATTTAACTTTTATATTCACTTGGTCTTAAATTTATATAAGTACAGGTTAACCCGTATATTGATTTTATGCTGACGTACCAAAAAATATCGATTCAGGCTTTCATGTCCAATAATTAAAATATGAACAATAACTATATACCGATAATAAATTAAATCACTACCTATTTATTAACTACGATCTATCAATCGAGATTCGATTGGTTCAATACCATTACAGACAGTTTATAATTATTATAATGATATTTTGTACAAAGACAAGAGTAGAAAAAGTACTAATGGTCCCTATGGTGTACCTAATGGTTCAGCACGCTGCCGCTAGTAAAGGCATAGTCGTGGGTTCGAATCCCACTGGGGGTCTAAATTTTTTTACTCTTGTCTTTGTACAAAAATATCATTACAAATCACTATTTATTTAGAATCAGTAGGTATCAATCCGGGGGCTTACCCACATTGCGCCTACCGGTCCGCGCTCTCCTGTTTGGCACAATACAGGCCTCACTAGCTAGATGCATGCGCCATGGTGCATCTAAAACGCATATAGTGTTTTCCCTCACATAGGTTTTTACGATATTATTCTTCATAAAATGTGATTACAACGCACGTAGGTACGTTGCAAGGTTTTTTGTAAAAAATATTAATTTCCTTTGTCATAAAATGCAGTTCATTTAAAATGCTATGAATATTTTTTTACTTATTTCTTTACTTTAACACGGTGCTTGATTTATTTTATTTACTCAGGTATACTTTGTCCGATAAATTGAATAGAAAATTTATTAGATTCTTTACTAGTCACCGATTTAGAAAAGCAATTTGCTTACATTATCTAATTACATAATAACAAAAGTACTATATGGTAAAACTTATATACCTATTGCAGTAAAATTACTGCTCACCGAGAAGCTTATAAATATGTGAAAACGTTAATGAAAAGCCTCAGTAACATTTTTGTGCGATATTTTAGGGAGTATTCGATAATGCCTGGAACCGCTAAAAGTCACACAGAGAATAAATGAGATGATTGAAAAAGAGCATTAAATCGACTAGGAAAGGGGATGGCAGAATAAATCGTGTAAGTGTAAAAATAGAATTTAGAACTGAGAGCTTTCTGCAGTAGGTACTATGGCTTCTGACCGCGCCTTTTTTATCTGGCTTAAATAAAATTTAGCGACGAATTTACCCACAGTTAATGCAACAATCGTAGCACTTCCGTAGTTCCACACCCCTTAGGGAATGATCAAAAACTATCCTATTAACATAAACCCAAACTAATTATCCATAGGTAGGTACCAAATTTCATCTATACGAATAAAAAAGTCTACAATAGTTATAGTATTTGTTTGAACTACACGAGGGGTCAAGGATTATTATTTAAACAATATCATATCAATAATATTAACCTCTCTTATCAGTATCTGTCTGTTAAATTTAAAGAATAACTTTTTTATAATTGTTACATAAAAACATTTAAAAACTATACATTCCTGACACCTTCGATGCCTTATTAAGAAATTAGCCACCTTCCTAGCTGCTAAAGGCATCGCTTAAGGTCATATGGTATGCTGGAATCGAATCCATATTTGAGATAAAAATATAAGAAATTTCTTAAAGTAGTAAGTACCTACTAACGTATAACACCACGTGATTACTAACAGTCTCAAAAATTACCGATTACATGTGGGAAGGCCCCGGAGGCACAAGTACCTAGTTGTTAGAATATATAACGTCAAGACAAGTGGCGATGCTTTGGAAATTTTAGTCTTTCTATTAAAGTCTGTGTTTGGTAGAATACATTTTGTTAATTATTCCGTCGATATTAAATAAAAGGTATTGTTATTTAACGTCCGCCATATTCTCCAATGGTTGTCCTCGTAAATCTTATGTGAGTACTTAGATATGTCATAGTTAAAACATATCCCTAGTTATGCCATCATTAGTAAACAAAGTGACGAATGCACGCATCGCAATATTAACACGTCCTTATCTTAATTAGGCGAGAGCAATGTGGGACACTACTAAGAATTTATTATTTCATAAACTTCCAGATTAAGGTGACGTTTGAGAACTTCAGAGTTATATGTAATTAGGTTTTTGTTTTTAGTGTAGGTACCCTAAGAAGACAATAAGGTACTTACTTGTGTGATGTTATTCAATAATACCTTCTTCTTTAATACGGAAGGTAAATAAAAAATAGTTATTTCATCTCCAAACGATGTCGTGAAAATTCTTTGAATGAATAGGTAGTACCTACACAAGGATAGGTAGCGATCGACATACAAAATACAAAATCTTTTCAGCTGCCCGATGCATCATATTATTCAAATCTAGTTTACAGTTTAGTACAAGTTTCGGCAACATAAATGATCTATTTTAATCGTCCGACCTCGCACACGGGAGTTATACTGCAGTAGATCAAAACAGACACGATTCAGTGAACACACTTCATTGAAACCTCTAAAATATATAAAGCATGCATACTTCAACAATGGGCATTTAAAACAGCTTGATGGTAGATTGTAATATCGAGCCCTGCCCAAGTGCCTCTTTACAATACAAAATCGTGGTTCTTAGACTTAGAAAAATGTTCTCACTGGTTAACTTAGACTTTTCTGTCTGTAATTGTCCTTTATTAATTAATAATTTCATGATTGCGAGCAATTGTAGTGCGTGCAACTAGATAAATATTACTATAAAGTATTGAAATACAGCCTAACCGTAGGTACTTCAATACGGAATGAAACAGCTATAACGTATTAACTAGCGTATTTTACTTCATTTGCTGACGTTTCGCTAACTTTACAGTTCCTAAATTCTTAGCACGACTTAGTTTACGATAGAACGTCTGTTATAATATAGTTGTTTTATTCCAAAGTGTAATAACCGCGAAGGCTTCAGAGATTAATACACGGGTTTTACTAAAAGAGCCGAGGGCGAGTAATTTAAGTATATAAATGCACAATCAACTTTTAATTATTCATTGGGAAATGTAAATACAGACTATCTGTACTCATGTATGGGAGCAGTAGGTACCCACTACCCGTGCAGATTACTCTGTACTCTTCGGACACTGAGCTAAATGGAATGCACTCCTATGCGTAAAGAGGTGGCAATAGCCAGCGCCAAAACTAATTTAATTTGTCTATAGCACAGATCAAGTACCTTTAATAACCTGACAACTATTCAGCCATTGCTTGTTTGATGGTTGTGAGTAGTGCTTACGTACTTGCTGACTTATATACCTACCATAATCCCTACTTACATTATTTAAATGCGAAAGTAACTCTGTATGTCTGTCTGTCTGTCTGTTACGCTTTCACGCTAAAACTACTGGACCGATTTAAATGAAATTTGGTACAACGAAAGTCTGAAGCCTGAGAAAGGACATAGGCTACTTTTTAACCGACTGCAAAAAAGGACGAAGTCGCGGGCAGAAGCTAGTATTATTATAAATTCTACTTTTGTTTTCAACCTTGACGTAATTTGTAATCATATTTATTGCAACTCGCCAAATGTCCTAATTTAAAACATAATCACAATTATTTAAATCTCGATTACGTAGGTAACATATAGGTACGAGTATTTATAGTCAATGTTCAAGAGCTAATGGTTTTACTTTTTCACCAGTTTGTCTATCATATTTGGCACCCTTGTTTTGTTGAGGTACATTATTTCCAGCTTCTTAGATATCGTATTTGTTTCAACATAATATGTTTGAGACCAGAAGAGAATAATATCTAACTTCACAATGTGAGAGGAAAAGTTTTCGTTTTGCTCATTCGTATTTTAAACAAAAAATATAGGTAGTGTAGAGACACTACTAATCTAATTTTTCATTCCGACGTAAGGAACCCTAAAAATAAATATAGAAATATGGTTCAATTTCCAAACACTTCCCAGTCTATGCCAAATAACTAGGTATCTACTGAAAAATATGTCAGCTATAGGTAACGCTTTCTACGCAGGAATCTCCATATTCCACATACTGCAGATCGTCAAGTAGGTATGTGAAAAATATGTCTATATCTGTTTTTATCTTAGTATTTGTAATATCGAATGAAATTTACGTTTCCACCTATCTAATATGTTGATAAATAAGCTAGAAAATAAGTATAGGTACTTACTACTTAGATTGCGATATAATTAACATACCGCCATATATCTATACTAATATTATAATGATGAAAGGTTTGTTTGTTTGTTTGAATCGAATAGGCTCCAGAACGGCTGGAGTCCGACTTCAAAAATTCTTTCACCGTTGGGAAGCTACACTATTCCCGAGTGACATAGGCTAAAAAAAGCTTATCCGTGCGAAGCCGGGGCGGACAGCTAGTATACGTATACAAACGTAATAGGTAGCTATGTTAATATTATTAATCTTTTTCTCAAAGTATCTAATTCCCTAGTTGTAGATGTTATCTATACTAATATTATAAAGAGGAAAGGTTTGTTTGGATTGAATAGGCGCCAGAACGGCTGGACGATTTCAAAAATGTTTTCATTACATATAATAGAGAATTGTCATTCATAGAGTCAATTGTACCTACCCAATGTTTGAAAAAGTGCGGATCAATAATATATACTTAATCTACAATTCTATCTCAAGAGTGCTCGCATTAATACGAGTACCTACCTATGTAGTTAATTATAAATCACGCTAACAGTAAGTCGGTATCACATATTAATAAGTAGGTAATACCTATATGCCCAGTGTGTAAATTCGTAGTAGTAATTTAAATACATATGTATTTAAATGACTACTACGAATTAAAAAGGAGGTATATACCTCCTTTTTAATGTGCTGTATAATTTAAAAAAATGCAAATATAGGTTGTACACTACACAACCTAATTTGATTAAAAAATTTAAAACAGAGCGTTTTATAAACCTAATTTCATAACATGCAAAAAATAGCGCTCACGCCCACACCGAGCGTTTGTTGTATGTAAGTGCATTTTAAATTTAAGTAATTATTAAGTTTTTAAATATTTCTTTATATGTTGATAGCGAAATGCCATCTCGCAAGTTTGATTAACAACAATCAATCGATTCTTCGACAATAAGTAATAAATAATGATTACAAAAAAATATTAGCTAAGTAAGTACATAAATGCTATGATGTGTCAATCCACAATAATGAGACTTTTTAAATACCTACAAGTAAAATTATTGTCATCTATATTGATATAATAAAAAGGAAAGGTTTGTATGTTTGTTCGTTAGTTTTGATTGAAATTGGTAGAATATTTTGAAAAATTAGGGATACGTGCGAAGCCGGGGCGAACCGCTTGTTTATAAGAGGTATCAGATTTCATGTCATTTTTACTGAATTATGCGCCGTCGCAATAAATTTAAATTTGCGAAAAGCTATTTTCTAATATTTAGCTCAACTTATAACTAAGGAACCAATAGCTAAAAAGAAAACACCTAAATAGTGAATGGCAATAAACTATACCACCAGATAACGGCAAATTTGCTACATCTAGCACAAATAATACTCCTCTCCGGTGAACAACAATAACAATGATAAATGCTTTTTATTTAGATAATCTATCTGAAATCCAATAAGTACCCACCTACAGTGAATGCAGTGATTATATTTGCATAACATATTATTTCATTTTAACAAACAATGGAGTCAATTATAACCACAAACCATTCGTTTTTGGTACAAGAAAGAATGACCTTTTTATATACTTATTACAAATTAATATTAGATTTTTTTTTGTAACTAATTGTTTTACAATTATATTCTTGTTTATACTGTAAAAGAGCAACCAAAATATATTATAGTCCATTTTACCACGACGTTTTCAATATTTGTTGAATTTCTTTTAGATAAGTATATTGAAATAGGTACATTCTTTAAACATGTATATTATAAAGCTGTAGGATACATTTTTAGAAGCTTGAATTTATAGAATTCACTATAAGAACCTGTTATAATCCTACCTACACGACAGGATTTCGGTTAAGTATGATTCGAAGTCCGTTTCCATGTGATCCCTGTTTCTTCAGACCGGGGAAGGTCCGATAAATCCTAAATTCAAGCACCCGATGCGAGACAAGCCAACTACGCTTCAGTATTCAGTTCGAAAAAAAAATATTCAAAAGTTTACACAATGTATAGTACCTTCCAGATTTATTATAGGTATATATTATTATGCTAAGTATAACTGGAATTACATTGTTAACGAAATACCAGGGTATGTTTAGTGACCCATTGATATTATACGACTCTTAATCCGCTTAGATTTATTGGTCGCCTTTAGAATCCGTATTCCGTCGAGGCCGTAATCATATGCTCGCCATGGACATATTACAGCACGCATTGTAACTTAGGTACCTATTAAATAAGCATATTTAACTCTAAAATAAGGGGTAAGTATAATATATTTATTTTGGTTACGATACGTAGGTACCTAAATAGAAGGAACTGCCAGACGTAAATAGATTTTTATGCAATATCGATGTCGCGATTATAAAAAAAATAACAAATTTTAAGGGGTTAAGTTTTTTAATTCACTATTTATTTATTTATAATTGACGACGCCCCTTTGATAATTTCTTAAGTGCCGTTTAGGAAAATCGGAGACATTTCTAATTCTCAGGATTCATCTCTAAGTATTACAAACAGACAGACTTATTTTTTCTTAATATGTAGGTATTTGTAATAGTAATATACTTAACTACCTCGAACATAATATATTATGACCTCGTCAGTAAATTTTAGCACATAGATAGGTAACGTATAGGTACTATAAGTACTTACTATTATATTAGATAGGTAGGTACCGATTATTTATGACATCATCCCAAGAACAATTTAAAAGAGCACTTCTGATAGAATAGAGCTTTCCTTCCTATAAAATATATGAGTTTAATTTTCAATGTTATTGAATAAAACTATCAAATAAAATCGTCAACTGTGGAACTACATTATTAAAAAGTTGAACGTTACAAGGTTCTTCACTATAAAAGTTTTAAGCAAGTTGTCCGCGAATAAGTTTTTGTTGAGTAGCGCCGCGCCGGCCGCAGCCGGTAATCAGTCGTTGCTCTTCTTATCTCGACCGTTTAAAAATATATTTTTTCGCAGAAGC
Source organism: Polylopha cassiicola (assembly GCA_038024825.1). Lineage (NCBI taxonomy): Eukaryota > Metazoa > Arthropoda > Insecta > Lepidoptera > Tortricidae > Polylopha > Polylopha cassiicola. The sequence continues at coordinate 16,615,678 of CP149045.1, read as the reverse complement.
GTACACATTAAAAATCTTTGGTTCACTCATAAAATTAAACGCTAAAGAATTCCAGAGTGGTAAACCAGATGCTTTTGCAACAATAACATTCTCGCATTCGCGTCTGCCCGTGACTCGCCTCTCGCATACTACAAGTATATATTCACCAGCCCAACAACAAGTTATAAATAGAAGGGGAACAACAAAACTTGCAAAACTTATATAAACAATGTATACGTACAAAGTGTGCGTCTCCGACGGTGCTCGTGGGATCGCCTGCAGGTCGAGATGCAAACACCGCACCGAGTTTCGAATGCACTGACATTTTGCCGGGCAAACTTCTTCGGCGAAATTTATAGTCCAAAAATTAAAAAGTAACAGGAACTTAAAAAAAATTAAGAGTCTCATGATGCAATGGAGTTTTGTTCGAGTTTGTGATTTTTTATTAAAGTTCGCGACACCGCTGTCGAAGGGTTGAGTGCTAGCGGCGAACTGAGTTCGGAGGACGTCCCGGCAGGCTCGCGGGCGCGCCTCTAGTGTAGTGTCTGCTTGCAGCGGCCGGCGCGACAGCGGCAGCGACGAGAGACGCGCGGAGGCGGCGACCAGCGACCGGCGAGCCGACAACCGTCTCCGCACCATGCAACATGCAACCCAACCAGCTTATTCAAACCTACTCAAACGACCACGCCTCTCCATGCTACCAACACAAACCATTAAACACTACTAAATCACGATACATAATACAAAATATCTATAAACTCTGAAGGTAAGCAGGTGAAGCCCCCACGTAGGGTTAGCGACCCAATAAATATTTAATACGGTATTTGGGTCAGATGATTTAAATATTTACCAAATGCAACTACTTATTACATAATGAAAGAAACACAATTGCAGTTTCGCTTATGTCGCCTTCGGCTCGTTTAATAATAGGTCGTACGAGTGTAGGTACCTACATTACTTCTTTTGTATTCATTGTAAGTCCTATGATAAGCCCAGGAAAATTATGCTTTCACCTTGGAATGAGAGATAGTCGGCTATGTGTAAATCTTTGTTATGGTACCCTCAAACTTGTCTCAAAATCTACCTATAGGGTGTTCGCGTCTTCAGATTTTCCAAGGTCAAACGTCAAAAAAAACTATTTTTTACAAATATTTCGTTTCCTAAATTGTAGGGAATTTAAGCCTCCACAATATTGCGATCATAAAACCCAAAGAATTACAGCCGAATATCTCTCATTCCGAGATTCTTGCTATTATTTGACTAACATTCCTGGATTATGATGTGTTAAAGAATCTTTTGTTTTAAATATTTAATCTTACATATAATAAAACAGTAGAAACCGCGTGTCTGTACATCTTACATATAATAAAACAGTAGAAACCGCGTGTCTGTACAATTGAAATTTTTAACAAAAAATGGGTGTGGGCAATATTAAAAGAGTAACAGAACACAAAAATGATTTTTTAGATTTTCTTTTCTGTCTGTCTGTCTGTCTGTCTGTCTGTCTGTCTGTATGTATTCGCTAATCTTGAAAACTACTGAACAGATTTTGACGCGGCTTTCACTAATAGATTAAGCTCTTCCCTGAGCAACATATAGGCTTTGTTTCATCGAAATCGGATGTCAAATAAAAAAGCTATCGTCTTTTAAAGTTTAAAGGTAATTTTTCTATAGGAGATTTTATAGTTACATAATATAGTACTAGATGGCGCCTCAAGGCAATTAAAACGCGCTATAGCTTTTTCTCTGAAAAGTATAAATACAATGTTATGATGTTATACTTGGATATGAAAATACGGACTCTGAACTTGCTTTGTGAATTGGTTGAAAAATATCGGATATAATCTAAAAAAATATTGCCTACGTAGACGTAGATAGATTTATTGAAATAAATATATGTATTATTGTATTGTATTATTGTATGTATTTGCTTTGATTTTAAAAAATGCCCAGACGAAACGCTTACAACGCATCGCTATTGAGAAATCTTACTCCGCCTAAATTGTGCAATGGAACCCGACTTAGAGTAACTTCTTTACAAAGAAACTTAATCGAAGCTGAGATTCTTACTGGATGTAGTGCAGGTGAAACTGTATACATAGCACGAATACCAATCATCCCCAACAATTTCCCATTCCAATTCAAACGGACACAATTTCCAGTGTCCGTTTGCTTTGCTATGACAATTAACAAGTCTCAGGGGCAGACGCTAAAGGCTGTTGGAGTTGATCTCAGGTCGAATTGTTTTTCACACGGCCAACTATACGTGGCTTGCTCGCGGGTTAGTAATGCGGATAACCTTTTCATATTAGCCCCAGAAGGAAAAACTGTTAATGTGGTTTATAAAGACATTTTATAATTTACATTTGAAATATTAAATACATACCTATATTATATTTTTTATATTATTTGTCTGTCTATCTGTGTGTTCCGGCTAATCTATAGAACAGCTGGACTGATTTGGACGGGACTTTCACTGGCTGGCAGATAGCTTATGTAATAAAGAGTAACTCATTTTAGAAAAAAATCTTTAATTATCCATACTTATGTCCCAGTACTTAAATTCCACGCGGACGAAGTCGCGGGCACAGCTAGTACACAATATGTTTCAAATTACCGATAAGAGGGAAGCTGCCGTGTCAGTTTAATTGTCTCTCTTTTTGACTATTGCAACAATTGGAACATCCTATTGTTATCCTATATTTTATTTATAGACATATTAGTAATTTCGGTATTTCGCATTGTTCCTAGAACTTTACATATGCCATTCGTAGTTGATGATAATCTGACGCGAGATTTTTTACGTATCCAAACAACCTTGTCGTGGAGTCATAAGATGGACATACGTAGAATAGAATACTTTTTATCATAGAAATTATCGCTCAGATCGGCAGAATTGCCGCTCTACTAACTCCAAAAATATTGTTACATCTAAAATTATCAAGGGTCTCGTTTAGGACTTCAATAATTAAAGAATTGGATCCCTAGACGGTGAAAGGGAGAACCAACATCCGTATGAATTAAAAAAATATTTTTTAATACCAATCTCACGCATCCTAGGTAGCAAACTTTCGCAAACTTAACTAAATGATTTTGTGCATCAACTCATAGATTTTATTATTATCTTATACCTACATGATAATATTATAGCTCTACAAGGCCATGTGACCCCTACGTAACTTTGTTGCCATAAGTACCTAAGTACCTCTTATAAATCGCCTTTTTTATATTATAAGTACCTACTTAGGTATATGTTTGATACACTCGGTGCTCGCAATCTATTTCAGAATCTACCAACAAATATGCTATTGCCTAGGGCACTATACATAAAATAATCAACCCGTGAGCTTATATAGCTACCTACCTATAGTAAAGTATATTAAGTATATGAACGAATGCAGCGATATCACACGGAGACGGCATCGTTATCCAAGTTATCAAGTAATTGGAAGGGTGCAGTGCTGGTACCTAATTGGAAGGATACGTGGCAAACTATTAATGGTGCATTTCGAATGCAACAAATCATGCATGCCGATGCAAAGTTTCGACTAGTAGTAAAAGTTATTTGGGAATAAATCGTACAGAGCAAAATGTAAACGAATCTCAAATAATCCTCACTAACAATATTGGAAGCTGAGCTACATTAGGCGGAGTTTGTATTTGCGCTATTTCGCTGTGAATTCGTCCAAAAAGCACTCACTAGATAAAATGACTCGTGCAGTTTTAGGGATCTGATTATTTGTTCTAATAGTAGTAGTAAAAATAATATTATAATTAATCTATCGGTAACATTTGCACCTACTAAATTTTGCTCCAATAAATATTGGTTTCATCAATGAAAGAAAATTGTTAACAACTTGTGGTCGGATGAAAAGTGGCGCGGAATTTAATGGGCTATATCTTCATCATGGTTGATTGATTGATAGAAAAAATACATTTAATTTATATATAAATAATAAATAATTCAGTAAGTACTTACCTACCTACCTAGCTAAAATTTGAAGCTCAACCATAGTGCATTCCACGATTTCCTAATGAGGTAAGAAGGTAGAACCGGAGACAACGTTTAGTAAGCTTCAAAACGACTGTTACGATCGCAGCCAAAACAATAATATATTATGTAACATGGGAATAAAATAAATATTTCACTTAATTCTAGAAATTTATGACATCTATATTAAAATGATAGGTCCTGTAATTTTTACCTCTCTTTATCATTAAAAAAATAAAATTTACATTATAATCATTATAATTAGGTAAAACGTAAGGAGAAGATACCCCCCCTTTTTAGATTCGCAAAAGAACTTAAGCACCAACGTTCCTAAATAAGTACACCGTATTTATTAATAAGTATTTAGGAACGTTGGTGCCAAAGGTCTGTTGCGACGAATATAAAGACGCCAATATCTTTCCCTGTTTTTTTATCTAAGTACTTATTAATCATTCAATTTTAAGTCATCGTAAAATTTAATAAAAGAATACCCATCTACTTAGGTAGTCGTAAATAATAATTGTTCGAGTTTATTTCGATGTGAACTCTGCTCACTTTAATGGAACACTCTATGCGAATTCGTTTAACGAAGCATCTTTATATTCTAACATACAGTAAGTAACTAGAAAAGTACTTGTTTGATTAAATTCCACATTGAACTATACCGAAAGTCGATACGACGCTATTTCGACACGTTGGTCGCTATATATAATTTAAATTTATTTACAAAAGTAATTAAAATACCCAGTAAGTGCATAAAATCAAAACCAAAAATATATTTATTCAATTTAGGCTTTTAAAATAAGCTCTTATGAAGGTCAGAAGGTAATTTTGTAATAAAACTAATCCCTACTATCCCTACTATCCCTACTAATATTATAAATGCGTTAGTAACTCTGTCTGTCTGTCTGTCTGTCTGTCTGTTGCTCTTTCACGCCTAAACGGCTGAACGGATTTTGATGAAATTTGGTATGGTAATAGATGATAACCTAGAAATGGACATAGGCTATAAATAATCACGCCATCGTTCTTAGGGGGTAGGCAGTAGGCAGATAACTAACTAAATTGAGATAGTGATTTTTAGTCGTTTTGGTTGGGACTTTTGCTCTATTGCTCTATTGCTCTATATATTATAAATGCGAAAGTAACTCTGTCTGTCTGTCTGTTACGCTTTCACGCTAAAACTACTGGACCGATTTAAATGAAATTTGGTACAAAGAAAGTCTGGAGCTTCAGAAAGGACATAGGCTACTTTTTAACCGGCTGCAAAAAAGGACGAGTTCCACGCGGACGAAGTCGCGGGCAGAAGCTAGTATAATATATATGCAACAATGGAATAAGGAATGAAACAACTAAAACGGATGGTCTATTAGGGTGTTACGTAACGTTCAGTTAGGGAGAGGGGGGGTCCAGAAGAACGTTAGGTACGGCGCGTTACAGTGGGTCAAAAAAGCGTTACGTAATACTTGAACGCTCCCAAAGGCAATGAGTGGTGTGAATATATGTAGGTACTTACGCTTGATATTACATCTAAAAATAATAAAGACTCGGCCAACAATAGTTCTTCTAATATAAGCAGGTAGTTTATATAATAATATGTAATAAAGTAGGTAGGTATGTAGACACTATTTTTAAGTTCAATTGCCTTCAAAGTTTAAAACGTAAGTTTATAAACGTATACTTGAGTTCATATATTATATCATATTTTATTTCACATATTGTACATATTATTGGGTACCTAGTCTAGAGATCACGTCAAGTCTAATCAATCTAATCAATCAAGTCTAATCGAGCTTTCGTAAAAAAATGTCGTGCGTGCATACTACCATCTAAAGTGGAGTAGAAGAACGCGAAAGATGTCATAAAAGCGACATCTACTGTCACATAGCTTTACCGCTTGACGGATACCAAGTTCACAAACTTAATCACTCATCCTGGTATGTTCTTCTACCGGCCGGGCTGGTCCATACCAAATATCATATATCCTACCATCATATATTATAATTATTTCGCTTATATAATTCTATTAAAATGAACTACGTTGCGTATGCAGCGTTCAACGTCTCAATAAAAAAACATTAAGTATAGATTATAAAAGTTTAAATATGTGGCAGCACTGAAACCAACTGAATTTACTGAATCTACTCAATACCAGATGGCGTCACTGTCAAAAAATTCTAGTCTTCTTGAATCCTCATTTTATGTCTAGTTATAGAATGCCCAAATGAATGAAATACAAAATATAAGGTATGTTTTGTAAATTTTACATTTTATTATTAGGTACCTACTGATAAATAAAAAGAAAATAACTACATACTTTTTAACATAAACTGCAATTATACCCCGGTAGTCCAGTTCTAATACTACAACACGCATATATCTAAGCATACCTATGTAAGTAATTCTATTTACGAAGATTATTTATTTCTTGGTCCGAAAGTACAACAGTAAATTGAGCTGTATGCACTTGGAAGAAATAAAGCAAGGTTTTTTGATATTTGACTTACAGATCCACTCATATCATTATGCTCTCTAGACTCTCAGACATACACAATTCAAGGGGCTTATACCTACTTAGATATTTCTGAAAGTACTAGAGTACCTACTGTTTTTACAGGCCGTACATATTACGTGCCATTCATTTTGCTTTACTTAAATCTTATCGTATACGAACTGCTCTAAACTGAATGTTCTCTTCAGTTTTAGCATTGGTTCTAATATTTACCAAATTAATATTCCACTTGGAATATCTTCATGTTAAGTCCTTTTTAAAGATCTCGTAAGCATCAATTTTACGGTTTTTTCCATCGTTATATCTAGGCTATTAAAGATACAGGTAGGTTTGAAATGAAACACCCGTTCGATATCTCGACACAACTGGGTTCAAACTCATACCAAGTCGAGCCGAGACACTTTACAGCGAATTATTGTTAGATATATACTTTAATGGCGACAGAATATATAACACTGAAATCTAATGAAAACATTGTGTCCACTGAAAGCTCAGTTGTGTTTAATCGGTACATTTATGGCGAACCATTATCATCTAATCGAATATTACTTATATTAGAATATTGACACAATAATTGAAAACCACAGTTACTAAGTGAATGATTGATTATTACGAATTAAACAAACAACTATATGACTAAATCATTTTAAATTGATCGCTACATTATTATAATAATATAAACATACTTGGAATACTTATCACTATAATTATGGTAATATTATAATTACTTTGTAATAAGTTCTAACTTAGGTACAACAACACAAGTAAAGTCCAAATATGTCATGTCATTTTGAATTAATATCTGAAGAGGGACAATAAAGAAAGATACAATTTTGAAAAATATTTTGAAAATACTCTAAGTTTTAAGTATTACTTCGCCCTTTCTTTAATGTCTCGTTATTAAAATTACACTGAAATACAATAGTGATGTCAGAATATAATAGACTTATATAATATTATCTAAAACTAGCTATAGGTAGATGAGAAGTAACCCGTTACATGTCGCGACGTTCACCCAGAACAACTCTTTAGACGCAGCGAAATGTCGTCTAGCCGCGCTGATGACAGTCAAGAGTGTTCGTCGACCGTGGAAATGATCCGAGTCTGGCCACACATTGATCACTATAACTCGCATGTAATGATCCAGTTGTTGCAATGCACTGAAACAGGCTCTAGATAGCGTGACAGAATAGCTCCGATAGACTTCGTTTTTCAACGACACACTTTCGGTAAGATCTACTTTTTTGGCGCACTCGACGGCCACTATAACTTACGTAGTCTTGATAGTCGTTCTATAATTACTTCCTTACTTTTAAATACTTATTTTATAATACCTACATCTGATACTAATGGCAGTGATGGTCAGCAGTTGTCGGGAGGGACAACGGTCAACCTTTTCCCCAAGAACATGAAATCAAACTTTTAAGACAAAATTAAATTCTGAACTTATTGTATACCAATTACATTTTAATCTACATTCGGAACGAACGTGCCTTCTCTAAACGAGCTCGCTCTTCCTTGCCTAATCTATCGTACCGCATGTCGGTTACGCCTATCTAATTTTATAATTACCGTTACTCACGATATACGAAAAATCCTCAGCGCTACTGACTTACAAATACTATTTATCCTAACGTGAGATGCAGGACACGGATAAAAGGGATCATAACTAACAGATTTATTTAAGGGCTATTTCTCCATATGTGTGACCACAGTGTTACCAGTTGGTTTATTTCTGCAACCATTTAATAAATTTCGCAGTAAAAGATAGAAGTTCTTTTACAGTTACCACTGATAACGGATGGATAGAAAAATCTTTCTTTTTTAACATCCTTTACCACTGATAACGGATGGATAGAAAAATCTTTCTTTTTTAACATCCTCTATGTTTTAATACCAACAAAAACATGCACAAGTATAAGGTGTCTTAAGCATTTGTAGTTTTTTCTCGTCAGTTTCACTAAGAAACTTACAACCTTACATATCTACATTTTTATATTCGCTGAAAATACATATTTTTGTGATACATTGTTCATAAAAGCACTTATAATTTTATAGGTCTCGTTAATAAAAAAACCCAGCGAGACCGTATTTGTAAAACGTACTCGCTGACTTGAAGTCTTTTTAAACTGCTCAGCGCAGCGTCAGTTACTTTAGTTTCGAGCCCAAAACAGATGCCATAGCACTGGTAACAAAGTGGAAATAGCCCTATTCCAATAAAGAGACGGTAATCGACTTATAATATATTTTCAATGTCACCACCGACTCGCATTATAAGTAATTCGTTTACAAATGGATGTTAAATACAATTTATAATCCATCGAAAATTCCTTCCCACATAGGATCTAACAGATGAAAATCGTAGTAGTAAAAATCTTAACACGACAAAAATTTCATGAACTGGAATGTTTTACAATAGCCGGTCTCAAAATGTAAGCCTGTTTCAGTGACAAATACCATAACTCAACCTAAGCCAAATCTTAAGCAATGGGTTTACTAATTATAGAACTCGCACCTTTGTGCATTAAATATAATGATCAGTCGGAATTTATACTGATTATGGAATGATTGACTTGTACACAGTCTTGAAAGTTTGTGCTCAGACCATAAATGAAATGCAAGTTACGAAATGAATTTTATGTCGAATATATTTAGCCTAGAACTCGTATGATGAGAGCAGAGCGGACAGTCAGCGGGTTAGATAAAGATGAGCGTGTGTAGTAAAGGGACGAGACCGCCGAAATGAAATATAGCGGTCTACGATGGCCCAGATGTTGTATGATAGCATGATGTATGATAAGCTTGGCCGCTGAACAAAATCATCAGTGAGTTTTCAATATCAAACGGGTGCATCTTCATGCATAATAAATTTGGATACATATTCATTCCTAATCTTAACAATTAATACAATATCAAAATTTTATGGACTATGAATTACATAATAACATGAAAAACAGTCTTCCAGGCTTTTTCGTTTATCAAAAATTTGTAAATTGTAAATTTTTTTTCTTGTAAAAACCGATAAAGTACAAGAATCTCAAAACAGTCTAATAATTTTCCAGCTCCATCCTAGCTACATGAGCCAAACTTTGACAATACTATTCAATTAACTACTAAACATCAGCCAATTTTTGGTATCAATATTTCTAGACTAAAGATTGCGGCTTAAAGTATTTCACACCCATTATAATGACAATTTTCTAAAGTAAGTGATGAGTAGACGGGTGGGTTGAGTATTTTATAATTGGTATAGTGAGACGGTGTCATGTGACGCTCCGAGAGTGGACGCTCGACGCGACGCCCGGCGGCGACAACTGGCTCTCTAATAATTAACATTTAATATTACTGCATTACTTACTAACCAGTTTTCTGATTCCATACATAACATTACATCGATGAAATATGAATATTAATATTTACGTATCCCTATGAAGTACATAATAATTAATTAATTTAAATAAATGTTTACAAAAATCCTGTAAGTACCAAAATAATTAAAAACCAATTGTATTAATCATTTTTAGTCATATTATTGAAAATTGAATGCATTAAAAACAAAATTTATATCTAAGGGAATAATTGTAACAAAAAAATCAGCCATGTCATTATAAAAAAAAGAATATTTTACAATGTATCCCTACATAGCACAGATAATATCCTGTAATATTACTTAACACGACACGACATCGAGCGAAACACATATGTAGTTATGTCATTATAACAAAAAAAATATAAAAGCACATTATATTAATAGACGCTCGGGCGCCCCTCGTGAAACAAGAAAACGGGAAAGACAAATGGATTTACACGCTTATATTATACAGAATCTATTACGAGTCTGACTCTTAAGTGTATAATTCAACTTGTATGTTAGTATGGTACTGGTTTAGGTTCCGTGGGTGACCTAAATACTTATTTTTCCTTTTCGGCCTCTTTCTCCTTTTTCTCTTCCGGCTCCTTCTCTAACTCCTTCTCCTTCTCGTCGCCCTGAAATATCAAGAGAATATTACGTAAATTCCTTTGTATGAATTATTTAATACTTGTTGTACTTAAGCGAGACCTAACGTCCTATTACACGACCCGATAACAAGGAACCATAAACGGTGAGATAATTAATCCTTAAGGTGTTATTTACATGGCCATATTTAAGGCAAGGTTTCTTGAAATCAAGTCGAGTAATAAGCTTCGGGACGTTTCCTGTCTATATTATTTTCCGGTCGAGTCTAGTTTCTATGAAAATAAACTGTTATATTTTAATTTCGTCGAAATCGACAGGGCCGTCGTCAAGAAATGAAACTGAATACAAACTTCTACTGCGAACCAATCAAGATGTGATCATTGATATACATAAACATCATAAAGTAAATAAATATGTTTGAGAATATTTATAGTTCTTTCAGCGCGGCGAGTGAATGGAACATTGATTGTAATGACATTTGTCGTGACGTTATATTTGTGCATTTCAAATACGAGAATAAGCTCAAGGTGCTTTCTTAAGTACCCAGTGATATACTGCAACGTTCTGACAGATATAAACAGATTAATCTCCAAACAGTCATTATTATGCAGGCATCCGATGAATCATTAACTTTAGATCAAATACTAGGTAATGAAAATTAGTATAGCTCCAAAGTACTTTCTAAAGAACTACGAAAATTTTAACTTCAATTCAAACAACAAAATTTATAACAAGTTGTGTATCTAACTTGAGTGTTAAGCAAAAAGTTTTGCGGCTGTTGTCTACATAATAATTCCGTGGTAACAACCAAACTGTTTAAACGATTTCAATAAATGCGTTCAATTCCTATTGCACGAGTGTCTTAGGTTATTATAAAAATATAGAAATAGCGCCCATGGGCGACAAGGTATTATTGCCTAAATTTATGTGCTATATATAAATCTTTCGATATTCAGTTAAACATAATAAAAACTAAAAACTTAACTAATAAAATTTAAGAGTTATTCAAAGAGTTGAGTTTAATTGCTAAATTACTTCAAACGTAATAATAACTTCCTTAACAGATGTTACGATTCATATGCTGTGTGTTTTTTTGCGATTCGAATATTCTAACGCCAACGTACACGCGAAGTTTAGTATTAAAACTCTCTGTTGCTATGCTTATCTTAAGCCTAAACTTATTTATATGTTTGTTCGCAAGGGGATCCTAAGACAACTTAATTATTCAACGTTTTTTCAGAAAACTTTCGCTGAATACATAATATACAATAATCCTTCTGACAAATCTATACTTCTATAATAATATAATAAAGAGAAAAGGTTTGTTTGTTTGGATTGAATAGGCGCCTAAACGACTGGACCGATTTGAAAAATTCATTCACTGTCTGAAAGCTATATTATTCCCGATAGGCTATAAAGAAAGGGATCCGTGCGAAGCCAGGGCGGACAGCTAGTATTTATATATAAGTACATACCAAAATGGGCATACAAATACGCATAATAATTACTCATATAATGTAAGAGGATTTACGTCGAGCCTGGCTCGATACAGTAACTAGTGTATGTGTAAACATACCTTGCCCTTCTCTGGTTCGTCAGGGAGCGCCTGTTTCTCGGCCGGCTCGGTGCCTTCCTTTGTCTCCTTCGCCTCCTTCACCGGCTTAGGAAGGTGGGCGTTCAGATCGAGCGTGTTGCAAATATCATCCCAGTCTTGGTAGGCGCGTTCCTTGATGCGCGACACGAGACCAACCAGGTTGGGGAAAGACTCGTTCATCGCATCTCGCAGCGGGTGGGCCACTTCCTTGTCGATGAAGTGAAGCTGAGCGAGATTCGAGAACGCCACCACGTCCAACTGTTGACAATAGGTACATTTTAATCCACTACGAACTCATAAACATCTTTTTTCTATAAATAGATTTAGTTTTTTACGTTTACTCGTTTAATGAGTGTATTAGCGCTTCCAAAAGACCATCATCTTCGAGTAGAAACACCGCGCCGTACAACTATTTGTATAAAACAATTCCTATACTTAAGAGCCGTATGTATCACGATATCTGATATCCTGAGTAGTTAAGGTATTTGATATTTTGTTATATAAATAACACAACACAACAAGGATACCGTTAGCATTTCATAATATATAGTGAAATAGGGGTGAAAAAATACCTATTTGAGCTATTAGAAATGAATATTGAAAAGGGACTAAATAAATGTCTTCTTGTGATGAATGAGCAAAAATAATCATATATCTATTCATAAACAAAGTCGATGCGCAGTGATTTATATTGTACTATTTGTTAGGCTGTGTGGAGCACGTTCATTTGATTGCATGCTGGTAGGTAATGGCGTAAATTGCACATTAAAATAATATAGTTCAATTATGGTTGTCGTTATCAAGGTTAACAACCACGACAATCGAACCGGTTAATAAACGGTAGACCAATTTATCTTCTCTTTTGAGTAAATAACTTTGCATTTCGTATAGCTTTTAGTGAAAAAGTAAGCGACATGAAAGGTATTCAGCGTCAAATTTATTAATACAAATGAGAGCTTATCTCGGACAGATAAAGTCCTATACTCGTTGCGATCAGAACTGTTAGGTATTAATTATTGTATTACAAAGTTAATGAATAGTCATTCATACCAGGAATAAATATGTTACCACCGGTCAAGACTTACGACCACCGTGTCATATAACCCCATTAGTAAGATAACACGAACCATAATACAGTAAAATTCTTGTTAAAATGTCTACAAAGCAAAGCTGTATTTTAAGAATTGAAATCATTATCACGTTGACCAAACAGCGCTCCACATACATACAGAGTCTCATATATAGAATTCGAGCCATTTAACATTAGTAGATATGTATGTATAATCAAATATCGTTATACTCACCAGCGAAGGCTCGTCTCCGAAGAAGAATGGCCTGTCAGAGAGCAAGTCTGATAGAACACGCAGATCGTTCTTGCCAAACTCGACGATCTCCTCCTGGCTATGGACACCAATGCCGTGAGCCTTTGCCTTCTTCATGCCCTGCAACCATATTTATAAATGACTTTCCATACATAACAGGTACTATCAAAGACGTCCACTGGTGTGGGCTATTGGTATAGTCCCCCGATAGAAGGATAAATGTCTTGATTGCTTTATTGGCATGCGGGTTGACTATCGGATCACGTTTGTACTGTGCTCAGCGCACGCTGCTCTCTACCCACCATACGACAACTTGTTCTACTTGAATATTATTAAACTTAATTGTATTATTTTAAATATTATTTCCAAATCGAAAACGAAACCTTTACAAGATCGTCGTAGGTTTGTACGTTTGATATTTTTAAAGTAAATTACCGGCAGAATTGAGTATATGAATTAATCTTCGCCATAAAAGAATATTAAGGTAATAATGCCATTAGGAACAGTTTATTAATTTGCAACAGTCAAAACATGTAATGACAATGTACCTTGCGTCCGGAAGTCAGCTTGTAGCAGAAGTTGAGAATCGGATTCGGCAAACGAGTGTTGAGAGCGTTCTGCAGATTGACTTGGTAGCCCTTGATCACGCTGTCTGGATATTTTGCGCGCCACCACATCAGCACCCACGAGAGATGATTCTCAATCATGGACATCATTGCGTGAGAGACCACGCGCTGCTCAGGCGTCAAGGCTGCGTGTAAAAACAAGTAGGTCAGGTACTGCAGGTCAGTTTCGCGCCTATATGAAATGCACATGCGCGCAGTCCTAGTCGCAAATCTAGGATTCTGGAATTATAGGTCGCCCGGGGATCATGAACACAAAGACCTGATTTCCAGGTAGCCGAAACTAGGCACTGCTTGCGTCATAGGTTACGCAGAGTCATCCGAGTATGTATTTTTTTATAATTCGTATGTTATTTATGATCACAACTATTTCCAACTCGTATCGAAAAGCTCGAGTCATAGCTGTTATATACATAAGTTCCTTAAGAGTTTTTCCTGCTGCATCTGTGATTGTATACTTAATATAATATATCTATGTATATAATGCGACACAAACAACAAGATAATGAGTAATGATAGTCCTTACCCGCGTCAAGATCTTTATTGTATTGTGCTGAAAGCTCCTTGATGATGAAAGTGCTGTCGGCAATCTCTTCGCCATTCAGCTCCACAAATGGGAGTTGCCCCTTTTTGGACCGGAATTTCGCCTTATGATCCACATTCTGCAATAAATATATGTTCTAAAAATATCTATATGAAATCCAACTAATTATCTAGTTTGAAAGTGAATCAAAAGTGCCTAGCGCAGCGACTGCGTTAAATACACTTCGAAAGTTATAACTTCGCAAAGCACTTTAATATTCTAATTATTCTTATCTATTTAAACTAAAGTATTTATATACAGAATAATAATTTAAGTTACAGGCTGTAAAGAAATAATTTATCGTTTATTCGGAATCATACTAGTACTGGATTTAACTGGCGTGTATGTTATAATCGTCCGGAGTATTTTCCGTAGCAGTTGTTTTATTCTAATATAAAATTACCGCCATAGCATCATAAATTATTTTATTTGGTTCAAATTACATAAATTATGGTGAAATAAACTGAGCAATGCGGATCATTTGTTATAACAATCATTGAATAATACACAACATAATATAAAAGTTAAACATCCGTCAACGTTAGCTTATGTCAGTACTTAGTAGTTGAGTGCCGTTAGTTTTATTAAACCTAGGATTACAGGGCCAGTCAATGAATCTTTATGAAAAGTTGCTAGGTCAGCTAGTGAACAATAATGTATACATGTAGTTGTTTTTTTTTTGTAAATCGTTATTTTTTCTGAAAATCTTATAAATTAACATTAAAAGTAACTACAGAAATACAATTTATTTAACATATATTTTTTTTTTACTGTAATCATGTCAGTCTCTCATTTTTCGGTAAGTTGGTTTTAAACATAAATTAAATCGAGTTCGGACAATTTTTTTTTAACTTTGTAATTTAAGCTAGTAATGCAATAAAACCGTTTTTATACCGATTCATTGGCTGGTCCTGGATTCCGAGCTTTTGTGATTTTTATGTTTTACGGCAATCAACTATAGGGCAAGATATCATTAAAAGATATTGAAATTTTTCGTGAAACAAGTCACAACCACAATAAGTTCTTATGTCTATAGACCAAACCTTCACCGGCGCCCGCTTTATAAGTTCTAATGTGTTTATAAAAAAATATTTCTATTGGATTGTGTTTATTTTGCATATTCGTAGGCTCTTGCGATTACTTATTGTTAGACTAGAGTCAGACCAGTCATTAAAATTAAAAACGCGAGTTAAACGCGTTATAGTTTTTTTCATTCCAATGTATAATAATTAGCCACGAAAGCATCAGAAACTATTGACTTCTATTTATAAGCTGTACAAACATCGGCTTTCGCCCACGTTGATTTCAGGAATAAAGCCTTCAATATCAGCCTAAATACACCGAGCCTGTATAGTTCACGCCCTCGCGGGGCATATGCTGTGTATGTCATGTCATGGCGCTTCGGTAAAACCCTTTGAACTCCAATTTAGAAACCATCCGAGCCAATCAATAAACAGTTCCGCTACCACCTACACATAAATTTGCCTTTACGCGATAAAGTACTCAAGGTCTTACAGGCATAACGCTTCTTTTAAAATCGCGTCTTAGTGGAAAAGCAATTGAATATAAAAATATGTACTCAGAGTGGTGTGTTTATTATTTTCCATTATAACAGATACCTAAAAAGGTTTTTTCTGGATTTCATCATGACTGCCAGCCAGATCGTTTAGTAAGTGGCAGTAAGTAGGTACGCTTATTATTTTTTTAATACAAGTCTAGAAACAAGGTTTTAAAGTGAGTTTGAGTAGCAGTCAGTCAATGTAGTCAAATAGGTAAAATAAAATAGCGCTAAAAAATTGATTAATCAAGATGTGTTTAATTTGAAACTTCAATAGACCAAGGCACAAACCTTATTACTATAGGACTAGGTTAAACTATTCTTGGCACTTAGCCACTAGTTAAAACTGAACTGTGCGATTTCTATTGTAGTATATTTTTTAAAACCTCAAACTAGCATATATGTTGGAATGAAACAACTGTTAACGGATATAACTCGCGTATTTTTATTTTATTTTATTAGCTGACGTTTCGGATTCTTTACAGTTTCCATAATCGTAGCACGACTGAGCTGACAATAGTCTAACGCTAAAGTCCAGCAGCATATATGGTCATTTTCTATCTCTAAAAGGTAAATCATGTCCAATGTTGATGGATCACTTGTAGCTGTATATTTAAATATGATAACTAGTAAAATAATATTGTGTAGAACAAGATACCTACGATTGTTATTAACATAATAAGGTGTCTGCATAATTATCATTAATATAACATGTTATTCTTACTCCATGACATTTAAGAAAATATGACAGTGCCTCCACGTGGTAACAACAGGTTGTCACAATGATCGGCCCATCTAAACAGCAGTTAATCAGTAATAAAGGGGGTGAGAGGCAGCGGATTCGAGTTAGGACAAAGCGGACACAGGGGTAATCATGAGATAGGACAAGGAACGACGCGTGGCGCGCCCGGGCCGGGACGGGGCGCCCGGCGGAGGGTGGAGACCGACATTTATCTGCCCGCGTCGCCATGGCAACGGGCTCCAGACGAGCGCAAGCCTACCGGCTGAGCGGGGAGAGCAGCTGTATTGATTTCGGCTGGCGAGGTTCAGCGGCCGACGGTACCCCTCCACCGCAACTCCCGGCTACGTCGCCGCAGCCCAGCTCGCAGCTCCCGTCGTAGGTTCGAGTGACATCCCTATTGACTTTTATATTACGCTCCCGGTAAAATTATCATGATATTTAATTGCGTGGTTGCCATACGTAAAACACAACACAACACAACAAAAATCTAGCCTAATTATCCCACTCTTATAAAAAATATAGGTAGTATGTACATGTATGTATTACTAATATTTTGAACATCAAAACGATTTGAGTTCTTTGTTTGATAACTACGTTTTAATTTCTTATCTGCCGAAATAAATAGATACAACGATAGATAGAATCTTGGAAAACGACATAGGTATAGGTAGGTATCATTAATATAAAGTAGCCTATCTGTTACATGAATAGGTATTATATTTATATGCCTAGTCTCTTCGTCAGATATTTCAATTAAAAATTAAAATGCAGAGAACCGAATAGCATAAATCAAGCTCGGCGTATCTACGTTATTAAAATTATGAATATATTTATGGGTAATATCATATGTAAATAAATTATAGTAAATAGCGAAGGAGGAAAAAATCAGCTTAAGTTTA
This sequence comes from Polylopha cassiicola, assembly GCA_038024825.1. NCBI lineage: Eukaryota > Metazoa > Arthropoda > Insecta > Lepidoptera > Tortricidae > Polylopha > Polylopha cassiicola. Next base: position 16,597,917 of record CP149045.1, on the reverse strand, counting down.
TTCTATAGACCGTATCAACCCACTATCGCATTGTTTATAGGTACATCTAATTGAAAAAAAAAATAAAGATACATATTTTATAAAATTTTAAAAAGCCCACAATTTGCCGTTTTGCGAGCCTTATCTTAGAGAGTCCCTAACGGGCAATGTATTTAGGGTGTGACCTTGAAGAGGTTAATGTTGCGCAGCTCGCCGTAAAAATCAATTGAACGTTTTCTATAGTACCTACTCATTCAGATATTGTGATAGATTTTTTTTGTTAACATGGCCAATATATGAATATATATTATTATCAACAAATTATGTATTCCTTCACAGTTGTAGGTATCTAATAGAAATTACAGAGAACGTTTTTTGAGTATTTGCTCTCAAGTATAGTATAGTAGGTAGCTAGATTTTAATTGTAAGGATAAAACAACACTTTAAGAGACGTGTGATGTGGATATCGCGATTTAATACTCAGAGCTAAATCTATTACTTTTAAAACTATTAAAATTAATTTAACCCTCTTTCTCTCTCCGAAATTAATAACCATGAATGTATACGATATCCCAAATAATATCCTAATACGAAATTAACAAGTGTTACCGCCCGCATGACCAGAACAGAGTCAAAGACATTATTAGCCCCTACCAGGCTTCCAACTATGTCAAATGACATCATAGCCGTGGTAAACAACCGTACAGGATAATTCGGTGGAGGGACGGGTCTGACGGGAGAATAAGGAACAAAGCGATCATTTATTGTGGATTACTAACATCATAACCTAACGATATCGATTATCTGTTCTAAAAATATTGTGTGCATGTTTAATTACTGGATTAAATCATTAATATCCACAGTGCGAGTTTGATTGGTTTACAATAACCCTGTTCTCATAATCATTATAATATTTTTTTTTTTAAATTGATATTTCTATCTTTGAAAACGCTTTGTTCAATTTAAAGGTTTGTTTACTCTTTTATAGAACTAGGTACTCATTCTAAAAACAATCCAATGAAAGGTTCCCAGGGAATACTATTTTAAACGTATATCGCAAACACGTGGGACTGCCGAGTCCAATCTAACTCCAGTGCTAAAATTACATTTTGTTCGAGGCGTGTGACAAGAGATGGGGTGGTATGGTCGATGGCTGGTAATCTGGTATTGAAGAGCATTCGCACTCAATGACGTGCTAATATAATTTCGGGTGGAGGCGAGGCGGGAGTTGCGAGCCGGGAAAACAACAAAAGAAACGCGCCCGAGGGCCGGGGAAGTGCGGGGTTGGTCGATGGCCGCCCGGGCCGGCCGGGCGGGGTCGCGCAGGCGCTTACACACCACGGGTCGAAGCCCTCGCGGTTGCCGACCCGCATGTCTAGGCGCCCACTCATATTATACATAACTGATATTGCTTATCTACAAAATTCTACACAATCTTATGCAACACTTATGTCATTTTTAACCTAATGCATCGGGGTTATTGTTAGTCGCACGATTGAATTGTTCCGTCTACGAATAAAAATCTAAATATACGCCCTAAATTATTACCGTGATTTACACAAAAGCTTTGTTCACATGTTAACATGCGTGGTCTAAGCGTATAGATAGATACGAACGCTAGGTGGAAGAAATAACATGCCTCAAATTGAAGTGAATTTAACAATGTATGTTACTGTTAAGCACAGTGTGCTAAGTGTAAACAAAGCAACCCCATACAATGTATGGCCGTTACTTCAATAGTAGCATTCTTTGAATTATCATTGTTTAGCCAAAGTGTACAAGTTTTAGAACTTCATAGTATGATACTATATGCAGGAATACTCGGAATGTCTAAACCGAGTGGGATTTTGAAAGTTGAGCTATCCTAGCCTTATACCTATTTGGTACAGACTTTTATTGAATGCAAAATAATTTGTTATTCTGAATATTCAAAGGAGGGATTTTGCAAAGAATGTAGTTAGCCACTCTGACGTCGAATTACACGACGGTTTTATTCCGTAAGTATTTTTAAATTTTTACCATTTATTGTTATTGAGATCTTATTAAACAAGATTGTATGATTTTTTTGAGATTTTACCCATTACGGTCCAATCCTATGACGGATGGACGCACAAACAGATGAGTGTTAGTACCAAAAGGATTCCTGTTGCTTACGGGAACCTAAGAACTTCAAACGAAGCAGTTTTAGCATTTCGTTACATACAAGCCTTATTAAGGTGATGACATGGACATTAAAAGATATCAGAGTCACAGGTTTGTATAGGAAGTGATGCATAAAGACTGTAACTGCAACGTCATTCCCTGTTTAAGCAAAGGGAATTTAAAGTTTCCTTTACTTGTATATTAAATGTAAGGAACACATTTCGGAATAATATATTTATGCAAAGCGTGCGTTTTGAGAAGTTATTGTCCTACTACGTCTCCAAATTATTTATTTAAAGAGGTATGACAAGCATACTACAAAAAGTGAGATTTATTTTTTTATTTTTAGTATTTATCAACCAGCGCTCTCAACCGTAAATATCATATTGGATGGCACTATATTTATAAATGTAATAAAGTAGTTTATAAGTATAACCTGTCCAGACAGCTGCAACGACTAAGGCATGATAAGGAGTTGAACAACCGTGCAATAACATTGCAATCTGGCCGCAGAAAACTTCATTTAAACAGTCATGGCGAAATATCCGTTGTAGCAAGAAATTGTGAAGCCTGGATAGATCGAATAGCCAACGATTAAATATTTTAAAACTAAGCTTTCAATCGATAGACGACGCGCGTCATCGCGAAGGGTCAGTGTCGAAACGAATAAAAAAAACCGGTCAAGAGCGTATTACTCGCGTACAGGTTCCGTACGTTAGTCACATACTTAAAGTACATTAAAACAAAGCTATTTACAACGTCCAGTAGTTACTGTGTAGGTACTAATAATGCCCTGATGTCTTTAGAAATATAAATAAATATTCATTTATACTGGATATTGAAATTAATTATAGTTTTCATATATTTACCTATCATTTATTAGTAATGAACAATTTCTTGTACTTTATTATTACATTTTGGACCCAATAGATTTCTTGTTAAGAGTGGAGGGGAGGTGAATTTCACGAACCTGCTTTCTACAATTACTTCAAAACTACATATGTAATAAAAATATATTTTTGTGCTCTATATTCAAGATTTCTGGCAGGATAACGTAGTTTACTAGTTCCTACGGACTTGTACCTATTTCGTACTGCCACAATGTCATAAATGTATGGTGAACCTGGCGCCTTACATACCTGCGCACCCCTAATTAACGCGCCTGCGAGTTCCCGCAGATCTAATAGATACTTAATATTTCGAAGACAATGCCCGATGTATATAAATGATTTATGGGTTCATCGGTGCGATTAGGCCATTTATTATATCGAATGTTCATAGTTAGTAACGTGCGGGGTATCTTGCTGCCGCTTGAGAAAGTGCAGTCGGCATACCGTGGCATGATTTCATAGCTCACTGGCTTACTCGCTACTGCGGTTTCTCGTTCTCATTGCAACACATATGACTATTACTCGAGGCGGAATTTCCAGAAATAATTATTTGATAAGGTAACTTATACATTAATTCGTTTTATTTTTATTAACACACGAGCTACGGACCGCGACATATCTGAGTGGAATGAGTACTTCGGGTATAGGTGATGCATCTCAATAGATGCAAGTGATTAATGAGTAATGCACTTTCATAGTATGTACATAGGTACGTCCTTTCAAATGATTTTTGATTAAGAATTCGTTTAATACGATTTAGTGGTTTAATGATGACAAGGCAATAATACACAAACACATACCTATAAAAGTTTCTCTCGCAATTATGTAATTAATTTATATATTTACTTCTATATAGACTAAATACTTATACGAAGTTACTTCCTTTTCTCAGCTTAATAATGCCGAAAGCAGCTTGTTAAATTCTGGTGATCATAAAGAATTTCGGGTTGTTCCACTCAAACCTATCAAAAACATTTCATCATACCATCGTCGCCAAAGGTGTATTAAAATTTAATCACTAAATGAAATATTACAAAAACATTCATACCTATATTTAACAAGTTAAGAGAAAACTGTATAACAATTATTTATAAAAGAAAATATACTCATAGATAGAAAAATAATTACATTTATGAGGTCTTATGACATTTCATATCAAACTGAGTTACAGTTACACTCCAAAGTTGCAGGTGTTGGCCAAATTAAGACTGATGTTCGAGTGGAATACGAATCAATGTACACGTATGTTTAGGAAATCCAATGACAGTTGGGTAATGCAAAGTTATTTCCGGCATAACTGGAATAGGTAGTCTATACTATAAATAGTACGTGAAACGATTTACCTGTCATCACGATCATATACGAAATTATCATTGTAAGTAATGCATATGCGTTACAGTGCTTCTTTTACTTCGTATGTTAGGTACTAACCAGAAACCCACAAGCGCGACTCAAGGTACATGAAGATAATAGAGCTTATAGACTAGGAACGCTTACCGATATTTTCTCTATTAAATTAAGTATATAAGAATATAGATTGAATCCATATTCTTTAAAATATTTTTACTATACGCTATAGGTTCGACATTTTATATTTCTTTGTCCATCAAGCGGATCTTGAATATTGGACATGTATTTTTTCTTTTTTCAATCTAACAATAAACTGTTCGGGAATGTAGTTCAAAAGTTCGTGAAGACACGTTATGGCAAAATTTATACTCTGGAGATGCAATTTAAAATAAACCATTATTAAATACACTCAAGCAAAAGCTGAAGTAATAAAATGTCACAGCTCCGAATGTACTATTTATGGAACGTAGAGCATTTCCGAATTTAATAGACTACGGAGCTTAACTGATAAGATAAATAGTAAGCATGGGTGTAGAAAAAAAGGATGTAGATATGAACAGTTTACTTTTGATAGATGTATCGAAACGCGACTTTTTATCTGAGTGCATAGAAAAACTGTCAAGAACAAAGTTTAGAATATTTACGCTCTGTAGGTATATTGGTTTACAATATAGAGTATGTATTTGCAACTTTCTTATTATCAAATAGAAATAAATTATTTCTGGTCTTTATTTTATTTAATTTACCGTAATTAATTAATAGATTTTAATAATGGCCGGCAAGAATTACCACGTACAATTTGTTTCAAAGCTTTCGTCGTTATTCCTCAACTAGATGTCGGAAATGGAATGGCGAAGTTCGAAATTTCAGCTCAGAACGCATACACGACACATAAATCCGTTACAATTGTTTCAATTAATAAAGGAACTATCGGGTATAGTTTGTACCTAGGTGTCGTACGTATACTAAATATGTCGCACAAACTAAAAACAATTAAGTACAAATTGTTAGTTGGGTCCGGATCTAGTTTCTGCGTTGTGACGCGAAGCGCTCGAGCCGCATTCCACCGCCAAATACGTCGAACCAAACGCGATACCCTGATGGAATAATAAGCGCGGCTACCTATGTGTGGATCGATATCCATTCAAATCGGCAAGATCGATTACATTCGATTCAATGCACGCCTTTATTACTGATCGCCATTTATATGTGCAATATTTATATAATTGAATCATAAATAAAATTATTATCCTAAGCGTCAAATTTATGATTATGAAGCCTATTATTACTAGTTTGATTCTGATTATATATTTAAAACAACTTAAAAAGCTTTAAACATTTTTTAAAAGCTATTCGCTTATCTATGGTCATGTAGGTAGGTAGGCCGGCTCAATATTTCTAGAAATAATAGTTCGAGTTATACAATTTACTTTTTTACTCTTTCTAATTTTATACAAGTAGGTAATCGGATTAAAAATACTAAATAATTTAATTTAAAATATTTGGATATTATATTTAATTGAATTTAAATATCGCCATTTAGGCGACTTAGCATTAAAAAAGTTTTTGTCGTGCAGGGAAAGCATCTGTGACTCTTCTTCCCTCACTGCAAAATAATAACAGTAACAGTCCTCGAGTAGAGAAGAGCTTGATACATCGCATATCAAAACATATAGGTACCTATAGTACCCTCTTCTTTTCTTAATACATATTCTTATTCATTGGAATGAAACAACTATTAACGGATTTAACTCGCGTATTTTTATTTTATTTTTATTTTATTTGCTGACGTTTCGGATTCTTTACAGTTTCCATAATCGTAGCATGACTGAGCTGACAAAAGTCTAACGCGAAGGCATCAGAAATTATTACATATTCTTATTATTTCTTTTTTCTTAGTAATGGTACCTACATAAATTATGAGACTCCACAAACGTTCTAGGCAAACCCTGAGCAAAACTGTCTAGTCTACACCTATTCTATGCTTTCGCTGCAAGCACACTTTCATCGTAGTGAACAACCTCAAGGAAGTGTGTCAAAGATACGTTCTTGCTTTTCAGTTTGAAACAAACTAGGTACCTATCTAAGTACCTACCGACTTGCCCATTTGGACTATTGAAAATGGCACGATGATCATAATTCATAACACCCGTTAACTAGGTAGGTACGTAACTTTGCCTGCGGTAAATTATTACTGTGCTTCTCGTTAGACTTGCTTCAGTTCCACTAGAGTTAACATGTATTTTGGGCCTCGCAACCGCAAATGTTATATTATTTTTTACTTCATTTATATACCTACCTACTTATTTAAATACCTGTAGTGATGTCTGACATCGAGTGCAATAATTATGTTAATCTCAGCGACATTGTCTAAAAAATATCTTCCCAAATGCGGTGCATCAGATATTCGCCATTTTAGGTTTAAATGTCACGTTTAACTCTGTGTTAATAAATAAATCTATAGTTTTAGAGCTAAATAACCGTGAAAGAGGACAAAGAGGAAGGCATGGGAGTGACCCTATAAGATGTCGAATTTTTCATTCAGAGGTACTGAACCTCTAACAAAATAAAGTATGTAATTAAATAAGATATTAAACAAAATACCTTCACACTTTATAAATAAATCTCACGAGGAACTTGTTTAATAACTAACTATAGCAATAAGTACATACCTAAAGAGTACAATGCCCACGCAAACAATGTCAAATGATTCATGGTAAACATAAATACTTAATTCTTTACCGCCTTAAAGTCAAAATAACTGAAATAGGTAAATTAACTTTACCCGATGCGTTCAATAGTAACAGGATAAATAAATGTTCACTATTAGTTGGGAAGTTTGTAAAAACGGTTCAAATTACAAGAGTATCTAGTGAGGCGAGTTAAAATTACTCTGTAACTGCAATCTTAGAGATTAATGATTGCGTGCCTCTACTAAGCCGTCGCCCACTTGAATTGGGTCGACGACCGTTGTGCTGAGGCCTAGTACCAATATGGGGGCAATTTAACTAATTGCTTTACTTACGACTGGATCAAAGAACTTACACGTTAAATTAGATTGTTTAGTTTTATAATAAAAATCGTACAATACCTCGCTACTTAAGTGTTGTTTTATTTAATTTTCCTTACGAAAACCAAACAAATTCAAACATTATAATATCAAGTAAAAACATATCTACTGTACCTATTCAAATTTAAATAGGCAAATCGAAGTAAGATAGGTATTCGATAATATTAATGTAGAAATCGTAGCATATAGGTAGGTACCTTACCGTTGGATATTGACTATTGTAGTCCATTATCTTAATGCTTTCTAGACAAACCGAGCGTGAAGTGTTATCGACACCTAAAGTGGTTTGATTTTAATGCTGAGATTTTTTCAGAGGTCAGCGATGAACGTATTTAAACACATACCGACAACCACGAATCTTAAACATTTATACCTACTTACATTAACGTAGGTATTTAATTCAAAATTCGATTTTGCCTGACCCTTTTTTAAAGTTAGGGTCCCTTAAAATCGGGTCGTGTCGTGTATCTACTATATTCTAATTTATCACCTTTAAGCAAACTGACGATAGAACTAGCTACCACAATCGTGTAATTAGTTTTATTATAGTGCAATTGATGGCAACGTACAAGGTTAATACAAAGGGCAATGGCCCCGGGCGGATACCGCACGTCCTACACCCTCACTGTGAAGCGAGCTAAATAAACACAATGTAGTATAGGCATCTACAGCTACACTTAGCAGGACCACGGTCGCGCACATGGTCTAAAGATAACTTTTGCTTTCTATCCAACTTATAATCAATATTTCGCACAAGTTGGTTCAATGTTACCAATTTATAGGTACCTATGTAGGCAAGTTATTCAAATAAAATACTATTCTCTTCTTTGTATGAACAATATGTTCACCATTTTATCTTTATCATGGGACTTGGGAGTCACCCTAACGAATTGTTCTGATTTTTTCAACTTGAAATTTTAGTTTTTTTTGAAAATGTGGGGCCACCTTAAGTTACCCTCCTAGGTTAAGATGTGCCTACCTACCTATTTAAAAACAAGTAACGGCATAGAAGAAAAGCCAAGACATTCAGAAAAGAAACTGCTTGTGGGAATAACCGGCGTCCATTGTTGCTGTAATACCTATTCCCATAAAGAATAAGGATGATCCAATGGCCAAACGTATAAATGATACAATATATTTCCAATAATGACTTGCCTGTGATGAGCAAGAGCAACTTCACTAATGATTCAAGGATAATCTAGTCTTAGTCACACAATATGTGGTCTAGTGACTGTAATTACAACTAGGCAGTAGATACGAGCGCTCCCTCATACTAAGCGTTAAGTATAAGTAAGTATCTACCTACCTACGTGATTGAAAACGTCACACAGACCGAGCCCTGGAAGACCCATGTAGAAACGATGACTCGATTTAATTAAGTAATGAACAGATTTTAAATAAATGAGAACACCAAAAATGCTACCAAAAATATGGTAAGACTTGAACTGACAGAAGTCGTATAGATCTATAGACCGGGTACTGTAGGACCACCTACTGTATTGTCTTATAGTGTGACACATACCTATCTACCAAGTCGATTTATTTACTGTATGAAAAATAAAGACAATAAAGTTCTACTTAAAACTCTAAAAACGAGTACTTGTAGTTGTCCAGGGTCATAATAATCTCTATGAAAAAATGTATCAAAATCGTTAAGTGGTTTATAAGCGTGAGAGCGTAACAAACTCACATTTTAATACCGACTATTAAAATATGTAGGTATGATTAAATTTAATATTAATTGTAATAAAACTCTGGTGGCATTCCAAGTTCCAAGCCTAAGTGTATATCTACTACGTACCTACCTACTAGCAATAACATTACAAATGCACGCAACGCATTCATTAGTCGTTTACTTACAGTAAAGACAATCTTCACAAACATGATAGGAATTCAATATTGTTAGTGGGACGTGATGTGTTGTTACTCATATTATCGCTTGCGAGAACGGTCGTAAATAATTAATAGTGAATAGGTACACCTGCTAGTGAACAATTGGAATTCTCAAAATATTATACCTACCTACCTATTAGTCAGGTGCAGAGGGTGGTACCTACGTATGCGCCAGGATAGCACTCCATATATTATTGACATTGTGCCCGTATAGAATTTACATGGCATACACAAACAATCAAGCTGATCTGATAATGAAGCAGCCCCTTGCGTAGTGCACTTGGTTTGGAATCGATCGCAATTGGTATGGTTTAAAACTTTCGCAATTCGTTACGCCTAGTTTGTCTTCAAACCAAATCAATTGACTTCATTTGAAAGCTATCGAGGCATAGCGCTACGCCATAGCGTTTTAGCGTCTTGGAGCATACCAATTGGCCTGAAAATCTGGGATCGTTTTCAAGATAAGTGATTTACACAATCCCACTGAATTTTGTCATTAGAACTCCATATTGTTCAATGTTAGAACAATCGAATTGACTAGAACCTAAAAATTTACAAGTACCTTGCTAGCTAGTAGATACCTACCTACTACCAGAAGATGGAGTTGAAATTTTAAAATAAATATTGAGTAGGCCTCCTTAGGAACATTTTTTTAGTTTACAACCATCGTCCACGTCCATACAAAATTGATTCAATTTTATCAGAAAGAGATAAGACTATTTGCATCGACTCTTTTAACTGTCTGTAAGAATCAGTAAAGATGCTCTTTGTTTCCATATCTATGCCAGGAGATAAGCTTAACGTTGCCAGCCTTTTTTTTTTCAAGTTCATATTGCGGGACCCTCGATAAGTAGGTAGGTAGGTACCTAAGTAAAAAATAAGATAAGAGTAGGAATATGGCAGGATATCGGACTTATCGGTAGGTAGTTGTGAATATGAAATGTATAGGTACTTAATTTAAGTTTCAACCAATAAAGTTTTGTACAACTAGGTAAGTAGGTACCTACCTACTAGGAACAGTCCAAGTCCTAAGTGTGTAATTGTGAGGTCTCCTTCTACCAACTAGCGTATAGCTATACCTACCTCTATTAAGGTAGGTACCTTCTTCTTATATGTCTAGAATAATTGTTAAGACGTACCTACCAAAAATGTAAACTTGGTTCATAATAGCACTCATAGCGTCGTGACTACGTCAACATTATTCGTAACGTGTCTTCCTATCTAATACAATACGCGCTCGTCCGGGAAATCGACCGCATGCCTATTACCGGTGCACGTACTTTCACGCAATAATTTCTAAAACGTAATAGGCATCAATACACAAAATTAAAGATTTGTAGTGAAAATGTTTACCCACAGATCTCACTTAAGTACACATTTTATTCCCTTGGCCCGAAACGCGAAAGTCTTACAGTATGCAAACTCGTTATAGAGTTGAGGAAACGTGGTAGGTGGATAGGTATGCAGTGGTATGCACAAATATTTAAGGTTGCGACACGACATGACAAACCTATTTGCAATATAACGTGATGATAATATTTTATGAGCAAGCCCTTGATGGCGCAGCTAAATGAGCTGGTCGCCATGATGCGAATAAGAATTGATCCCATCATCATTAGTCTATACCTACCTACCTATATACCTACATTTAAATAAGTAGGTTCTACTGGCGATGCATATGAATTTTTTTTACCCAGTACCTACCTTCCTTTTTAATTATATCCTTTTTACAGGTTTTTTGTACGTTTATATTTCGAGGAAATCTAACTCAAAAACAAGTGCAAGTAGGTAGGTACCTACGTAGGTACTTTCCTAATCCTCTAAAGATTTTTTTTAAAATGCTTAATGGTAGGTAGGTAGATAGGTACTAAGTTAAAATAAGTCAAAAATAAAATTCTGTAATAGGTAGGTTACCTACGGTGGCTTCAGAAATAACAGTAGGTAGGTAGGTATTTTCAAATTAGAAAAAGAAAGTTAATTATAGGTAAGGTACACCTATATTCTTATATATTGGTATGTTAGAATACCTAGTCAGATTGCAGTAGGTACCTACCTACCTAGTAAGAAATGGAGACTGAATGAGTACCTATGTGAGTTCATATCCCATTAAGAGGCCCCCAGACGAGCTATACTTTTGGTGAAATATGTGGCTACAACATTGCCGACTATATCCCAGCAATACAAAAAACATTTTAATGCAGCATGTGGCTGGAAAATGTCTATCTCGGCAATATTTCCGTAGCAGTAATGGCTCATTATTTTGTCTTTACATGGGCTACATACATGGCTCGTATGGCTACAATGGCTGACGAACTCATACGCGTTGCAGCAGCTTACATTGTTTTAAAAGCAAAGTCGAAGCCAAAAAAACCAAGAAAAATGTGGATTTTTTCATTTGACCATGTACCAGTCATTTTGATCCGTATTTTAATTTATAACCTCAAACATTCACGCACCCGAACCAAACTAAACAAAAGCAAACAAACAATGAACATAGCTACGCTACTCGAACGAATCGCGGCAAACTTCACGTAGCATGAAAAAGGGACGCACTTATGCCGTATAGCGAGACAGCAATAAAAGTGGCTGAGAAATATTGCAGTATTTTCGATTGCGAAGCGATAGCTCCGGAAATATAGCTGAAACCCTAAACATTCATCGGCTACACTAAAAATATGTGACAATATATCCCGGCCATACTAAAAATATTGCGAGTGTTGCATAGTCTAGCCGTAAATGCTGGCTGATGCTGCCAGCCACACTATTGCAGCTATACATTTTTGTGAAAATATGGCCCGTCTAGGAGCCCCTTTAATAAATGATTAATATTAGGTAAGTAGGTACCTAGGTACAAGAGTAAATTCCTAATGACAGTTTTCTAGACAATTCATATAAAATGATACGATGATAAGCCAAATATAGGTAGGTACCTACCTATTAATGCATTTCATTGTTAAGTATTTAATTAATAAAATTAAAAAGCTGTTTTTTCGCGGATTATCTACGTATTCATCTATTTTACATTAAATTCTCTGTTCGTAGACTATAATAATATAAGCACCTACCTATATAGGTAGAAATATCAGTAACAAATAAAACAGGCAGGTAGGCAGATAGGTAATTTGAAGGTAACCGCATAAGTAGGTAGGTACTATTTCTTCACTAGTTAAAAAGATATAGGTATAAATAGGTAAATGATAATTTAATCATGGGTCATAATGGCTAAGAGTTCGATATTTTCGTCTATTAGTAAAATAAATAAAATTATTAGGTATCCCTTTTGACAATGGTAAATCTATATTTATTGATGGTAACTGAAGGTAAGTAATAACAAAACTTATTTGTATCTCATTCCTTGTGCGTAATCCCATTTCGCACTAATTTCGTAAAGACAAAGGATTATCATTTATTTATAGCATTAAAGCAATAAATTGTTGGGTGTAGGCAGTAGGACTGTAGGTACGTAGGTATATTCCGTGAGTAGTTATTTTTCGAGACAAAGATATACCTACTTCAGACGTTTTAAAAAGTTAATGATCCGGCCTAACAATGAGCAAATACATATAAACATTCGCAGGACGCAAAATTCGCAACAGCTCTTAAATTCGGTTTAATGGTGTGATGCTTAGCAGCCCTTTCTTAAAGCCAAATTGATATTAATGGGGAATAAATGTAGGGTAGCTTTTGTCACTCGTCGTAACACAGCAAAGCTAAATAAAAAATAAGTTACCAGATTATTTTTCGAAATTATTCCGTTACGAACTACTGACGCCAGCCATTTGCCTACTCCAGCAACAAATTTATAAAAATAAATATAACATCCAAAAAGCACTTACCTCGTATTTGACGCCAGCCAAACGCAGCCATGTTTCTACCTTCAAGCAGTATGGAGAAGTCGACGGCAGCAAAGGAGTTCGCGAGAACTGATACAAGTAAACGATATCTTTTTCAAAATTGGCTTTATGCACCGTGGGCTTAGGCGGTGTCGGCTCAGGCTTTTTCTCTTCTGTCTTTTCTTCGGCTTTTTCAGCCACGGCCGGCGGCGCCTCTTCTTTAGTTTGCCCGTTGTCTACCGCGGCATCTTCTTTAGTTTCTTTTTCAGTGTTAGCGGGTACATTATTCGTTACTTCTGTAGCCATTTTATCAAAAAAAATATTGTCTCTTACGAAAAACTTTACTTCCACTCACTGTAACCACACAACAGGCCCGGTCCGAGAGACAACGCCGCCTAAGTAATTTTAGTTTAAAGTCGCTTGGCCAGGGTGCGTTAGTGACGCAGCGCTAAACTAACAAAAGCTGCGCGGTGCGCCTTCCTGCCGATCTGTCGCATACAATTAATCAACTGAGTGACTGGTTGCCCAGCAACGCTTCAAAATGGCGGCTACAATGCAACCAATGAGCAGTGAGCATACAACGGTTCAAGTTATCGTTGAATGATTAAATTTTCATGATTTATTGTTTAGAAGAGTAAAAGGTTATTTATTTTCTTTTTTTAATTATTTAAGTTAATTATATGATTAATTACTTAAGTATTTTATATTTTTCAAGTTTCGAAGTAAGTGTTTCAAGGGCGTAACCGGAAATACGCATTGATGCGGTGCGCGCGGGTTTTAATTTGAATTTATGGAACACCACTGTCTAGTCTTCACAATAATAATAAAAAAAATCGTTTCAATCATACTAATGTTTTCGTTGTATACCTAATTTCTAGATAACTTTTACCTAAAACTCGTGACAATTTCCATTTCATATTCGTTTATACTTATTTTGGATACTCTCTTTTGCACATGTGCAATAGTAACGACTTATCTGATAATAAGAGAGAGGAGGATTGGGGAGGGATATACCTGGCCCTTGTCAAAAAATACCACTTTAAACCCACACAATTTGATTATTAATTATTTTTCGATGCCCTTTACGCCTGAGAAAGGTTTTAGATGTGTAAAATAGTAATAGTTAAAAAAAAATCAACACTTCATAAAAATACGAATTTTATTTATTCATAAAATACAATAACAGTATATTCGTTCTCCGACGGTACTGATCATACCTAACATATTTATCACACACTGCAAATCAGGCCTAGTTTATACCTAAAGCATTTGCATTTATTTTAAACTTAATTGTACAGTTTTTAATTTTAAAAAGTTATGTAATACTAGAAATAGGTAAGAATTATACATGCAAAGCATAATTTATTATTACTGTACACGCCGCAATTACTGAAGTATCATAGTTATATGTGGTTATGCTTTATTTGTCTGTAGAAACACCCGACTACAAAAAGTATACTTGGCATTATCACGAAACCTCATATTCAGTCAATTCATTAAATATATTTCTTATACGTATTACCTTAATAAATACCTAGAATAAAATTGACAACAACCATAACTTAGATTTTTTTATTATTATTTATAGATTATGGATAATAAATTAGTTACATTAAAATTGTGTTTCCAAATGTAGTCACTGCAGCACAAAAATATTAAAAAGGAAGATAAACATTTACTGATTAGAAATGTAGATTCAGCACAATTCATTTAAAGAGTAATGGCTCAATCAGTCGTTAAAACTCAAATAATTAATATACATATATTATATGGCCATTAATTTGGAATGCAATGGAAAGCAACATGACTGTGTGCATTAACGGTGACGTTCTGGCCTCGGTTTATGTTAAAAATAAGAGAATAAACAAGTTTTTACTGTTACTTCAATTAAATATGTCAAAAAAATACAAAGTGTATATGCAATCAGAATTTATACATAACCTAACATATGCCACATAACCAGAATACTAGCTTGGACAATTATATATCAGTAACAAATACTAATGATTTTCTACATAATAAATAAAACAAAAATGTAAAAGTATCAACATTTCAACAAGAAATGTTGATGAATTGTGATCGAAATGAATAACTTATTACGGTAATAGTATAAAATTGTTTGTTTTTAATAATTGATGCGAAAAAATATAAGATCTCCTAAATTATGAATTACAAATAACCTATTGTGATATATTATCCGCTTTTAGTCTTTAAAAACTTTGACTGCTTGTTATTGCACTGCTGATGAGCCGTACTTTAAAATTTAAAATAATTATGCATTGCTGTAATTACGAGGTTCCCATACAATACAGTACATCACATCGACAATTTACAAACATAAGACCGAAATGTACAAGATATCAAACGTTACACCTTTTGAGGATTGTGATGTATAACAAACTGATCCAGCAATCAAATTAGTTATCAAATTAAAAAGGATTGTTGTTGATAGTTGTAAAATTGGCTAAAACTTCAAATATCGCATAAACACAAGTTGCGTATATTCTTAATGCTACCTAATTACAATAAATATAAATTAATTGTGATAAGGGTTATTGCATTGATAGTTTAAACCTCTATCTATGTTAAACTTGTAACTTCTTAGGTGATACTTATACAAAAGTAACCTAACAATAGTGTTCTTACATATATCTATTCATTAAATTAAATTGTAAATACGATTTGATCATTAGTATAAAACCATATGCACAGCGCCATTTATATGTATAAGGAAAATATAGTTGTGATCATCTCGAACCAAAATTATGACAGAAAAAAATGAGAAAAACAAATGACAGCAGGTAACATGGTGACTTTAACATATTCACATATATGCATTAGTGTTCATTTGTATTGAATAATCTTACAATAGGTAACCAAAATTAACTAGTTACTTATTTACTTATCAATATTAAATAATATATTATTTATAAGCAAATAACGATCGAATCTTATCTCTGACTAAAATAAATAATTAGAAAACTGTGTGGACTTACTAAATATACCTACTTAAATTTAATGTGATGATCCAATGCCAGGCAAATATTTCGCGACATAATTATCATGCCTTTCTTATATTCGATCATTAAAAATCTATTTATTATCAATTTGTCATCAGGACATGTAACTTAAAAAAGTTAAGAGATCTCCCCGTAACTAAACCGATTTTGATGACCCTTTTATTTGTAATCAATGGATTGGTCCCATCGGGTAGCCGGTGGTCTTGGCCCTCCTTATTTTCCAGGGACAAGAGTTTCGATCACATTTTAGAATCGTGCTTATAATTGTGATTTGACGCTCTCCACATTATATATCTCGTAAATTTCAAGAAAACGTGAAAATGTTATTTAAACGGATACGAATTTATAGGAGGCATTATGTCTTTCTCCCAAAACTATTACACAAGTGCATTACAAATACATTACATATTTTAGATTCACGTAACGGTTAATCTTAATACAGTATACGTACTTTTAATTTTCTTCTGTTGTTGTACATTATGATTTATATTTAAATCTTTTCAGCTTTTGTCTAATACATACATTCCTAATTTCCTTTTTAGTTTTTAATCTTCTATACCACGATTATTCCCTTTACGTACAATTATAAATACAGTACTCTATTAATACAAGCCTTAATCACCTTAAATTTATATATATTTCAACAACGATTAATATTGTTGAAATACTTGGATACTTGCCAAACATTTTAGACTTGGAAAATTGATGTAAAAAAAATATTCAAAAACGCAAAAAAATATTATGTGTTGAATTGTGTAACACACTTTTAAATATGAATACTTAAAAATAGATAACCATAGAGAAACAGACAAAATTATGACATTATTGAAGTTCAAATTCTCCAAATAAATTGTGGCATTAGACGTAACCTTATTTTAAACCAATTGCTTGTCTTAGAGGACAACCATTTGGTAATTCACGTGTCAGTGAACCACTTTATCTTACAAGTTTACGTTATCAAAAACGGCAACCGAAAGCACAGAGTGTTTTTTAATCTACAGCTACGCACTTATTCAGAGCTCGAGCTCGAGCTTGAAGGCGTATAGCTGTAGTAATCGTTCTGCTAGGCGGTATTAATTTGTTCCACATTTAAGTGAGTGATGAATCTCAACCGCATCTGGAGGGCAGGACGAAGCTTGCGTATCACCGTCTCCACTTCATTCTTCAACGTATCGCCAACGAACATGTACTTGATGTGATAACTGATTGTGTGTTAAGAAAATATACATATCGTCGATGGTGGTAGTTATAACGAGAAATCCTGTCATGTCAATGTCGTCTCTTATTTCGACATGTCGACAACGAAACAATATCAACATGACAAACCTTCTCCTTATCGACAACGTTCTCAACAATATGTCGACTCGACAGTTCATCATAGGCTCGCAGATATCAGTATAACTACTCAATCCTACTACTATTATAAAGGCGAAAGTTTGTAAGTATGGATGTATGGATGTTTGTTACTCTTTCACGTAAAAACTACTGAATGGATTTGAATGAAACTTTACCACAATATAGCTTATACATCAGACTATGTTTTGTAACGACGCGTAAAGTACTCATCGTGCGCAGACGAAGTCGCGGGCAGAAACTAGTACATAATAATATTATTAAAATTAACAAAAAAAAACAACTAAAATAAAAACCCCGAAACTTATCAATATGGAGCATATGAATTAATGATTTTCATTTTATCATGAATTATATTTGTATATAAATTGTAACTCTGTTATGATATTGATTTAAAAAAAATAGAATAATATGACTCGATACTAAAACTGTTTAACTATAATCGTAGTCGATTAAAAAGGATACAGTAAATCGCATATCGGATCTATGTACTGCAAATGCGTCTGGGTCTTGTCGATATGCGCTAGTAGCTCGTAGAGTGTAAGAGTAATGTCCATTACAGCTCTGGATACGTCTGAATTGAATCTCTGAAGAAAAGGACCGACCAGATGGCAAAGGAAAACCAGCTGGGTCTCTGTGTGAATCTCGGGTGCCAGTTTCTCCTTCACGAACCTGAAATGCGATACGATTCTAATTTAAATTCAATGGCTTGCCATTTACATAAATTTATATACTAGGACATTATGAAGCATGCCCTTAATAAAAAAATGACTTGTGTTGAGTAACATATAACTGGACGATGTTTTGCAATACTGTGTCAACCCTCTTGAGATAGTAATTTTGAGAAAATCATGTTTAAAATATAGGTAGTGTACTGTCTAATGATTCGAATAGTCTCAAAAAATCGTTTTGGAAAATGTTGCGGGTTGACATATTATTGCATAACAGCGTCCAACTGTAGTTATACTTACTGGGGAACCTGCATAATCTGTCCAGCGCCCGCATAATACCATACAGCGTGGGCCAGAGCTAGCGTTAAACTGTACTTATTCTCCAGCATACCGTCATTCGTAGTAGCCAGATTAAACAACTGGAACGGAGTATGGGAAAACTGCCATTCGATCATGTCGGTATGAGTCATCAACTCCATGATCCTTTCGTGTAGCACGTTCCAGTAGGGATCAGGCATCGCCGCCATTATGAGCCCTACGGCGTTGATCCAGAGTTGAATTTTCGTTGCCGGTATAACAACGAAGCCTTTGGTGATGACATCGAGTAGACTACCCCCTACGCAGTTCGGTGCCATGGGCAGCGACATCAGTTCAACGCAGGTCACGTAGAGAGAATGCGCTGAAGGGTTGGGGAATTCATTGAAGCGCCAGTCGGTGTTTGGGAAATGAGACGAGCCTGTCATTGCTGTGGATATGCTTAGGAAAAAATATGCAATAATAGTTTACAGAGTACTTTTTGATATGAAATATTTCGCGCTAGCATAGTTATACTTGTCTAATAATTAAATATCACGGACTTATATTGGACCTAAGTGGTTTAAAAAAAGGAGGGTGATATTAGATTATTATCTTTCGTAACCAAGAGAAATAAAAAAGTATATTAAAATTAAATTAACTAAATACTATTTGTAAAAGGATACTGTCTACCATTCTGTTGACGAGACTCAAGTAGTAATTTAGGTCGGGTGTCCACGGGGTGGCATCAACGTCACTTTTGGGCAGGTTCAATACCCACGCTTGAAAAGCTTCTGTGGTCGCCCAGCCCGCTGGACGCACATCTTTAAGCGACCCAAGTACCGCGCTCACTAATTTCTTCTTCAACAAAGGTTTATCGCGTAGCTTCGTTTCATAATAATGCAGTGTGTTGTAAAGAAAAGTCACTGGACGATCTGAAATTTTAAAATAAAGAATAATGTAAAAAATTCTGATGCTTTCGCGGTTATTACACATATGAATATGAATGAAACAACTATAAACGGATTGCACTCGCGTATTAGTACCCATATTCGTGGAACCATACGACTGAGCTTCATTTAGAAAATGTAGTGGCGACTCTCCAAATAAAAACCATGATTGTGAGTACCCTACTTGTGTCCGTGATTACGCTCGCTTGGCATTTGAGGCTTAGCTAGTAAATGATAAAGCTCACCGTGGAATTTATAAAGGTACCCCAGATGTTCCAATAGCTGTTCGAGGTTCTTGCTAACTTGCGGCGTTTCCAGATGCCTGTGGACGACGATGTCCAACACCGGAATAAATCGTAAACACACATTGCTTAGATACACGGGTATGGGACCCCCGTATGCGTTTGTAGTCTCTTCTGGTGCAAATTTCTCCGGATATTTTCTATGGAACGCCATATGTTTGTCGTACCTACACAAAAAGTTTCATTAATTATACAGAGTATTCAAACACAAACTTACAACAAAATTCAAATTTACAACAAAAACCAATTAAAGCTGGTTTTTAACTAAGTCTATGAAGGAGCAAATTATATTGTCCAGAACCTAATAAAAAAAACTGTATTTGTTCACGTGTCTACAGATAATTTCGTCGAATTTTGTTATATTTCATTACGTTTTTCTTAAATATAGCTCCGTGTAAATAGACGAATCCCAACTCGATAACCGTGCCAAAATATTATATGTCAAAAACTACTTGACTCAGGTTTTATACTCAAGATCTGTCTACTAATTAAATTCTAAGATGTAGTCTCACATGCACAAAGTAACGTCTAAAAAAGCTTACCAGTTGTTTTGTTTCCAATGTTCCGGCGAATTTTCCTTAACGAAATCCTGTGCTCTATTCCTTAATTCGGAGCCTTTCAGTAGAAGAAGTTGGATTATGTACAAGCAAACTTGACTCTCGTTGCTGTCAGGGTTGGGCCTCAATACCTGAAATTTTAAGACAAAAATGATTAACTGGTAATTGAATATAATGTTTCAATCGCACTTATTACACAATGAAATAATGAATTAACAGATTAATTTGTTTATTTTAATTTTATGCTGATATTTCGAAAACTTCAACCATATTTTGTTACCAACCAATGTGGTGACGTTAATCTGACAAAATTTACAAAGTTAACAAATAACCAACATACAATACACATGTGTTGCTTCAGTGTTGGAACTTCATACAATAAGCACAATATGTTTATTATATCTCTATGGAATGCACTACTAGAGTTTCATAACCTATTTGCGATCACTTGTTGTCATTACTGCAGTGCTAAGGATAAAGCAGTAAGTACATAATAGCTTTCATAAATACTTAGGTACAACGTTTGACGCTACCACGACAGATTAATTCACTTACCAAACACAGCACAAGTCTGTCAATAGTGACGATATTGTACTTCCAGATGATGTCGTTGATGGCGTCGACACATTTGTTGATGTGTGGCCCGCCGGCGGGGTTAGTGACCTCGTACACGAGGTAATCACAGAACTTCCGCAAATGAGCAGAAAGCGCCCGAGCGCCGATCCGTTCCAATATTCTAAAATGTAAAAGATGCTTTATGAGTGCTACATTCGTCGGCCTAAGATAAAGCCGAGTAGTTTCCTTGACGTATATCGCTTTATAAAGGAACCCTTCCTCAGCCAAGAACAATACAAAAAAATATTTAATAGGTACTTATTTTTTCTTTTCTCAATCGGACAATAAATGGCAAAGATAAGCGCTTCAGATATAAGTTGTAGTATAAAATGACGCCACGAGCCACCACAGCCGAACTTTAGAAGCACTTACCATAGTTGTCAGTCTTTTTTTATTTAAGAAAGATTTTTTTAATTATTTCTACCCACTACTACAAGTTCACTACTGTAAGAGTTTCGCTATTAAGATGATGGTACCATATTTCGAGTGGTGTCACTATAGTTTAAGCAGAGAATTATCTTACTTGAAGGCAATAGGATTGATCCTATTAGTGTCAAAAATCATCTTCCACAAAAGGCATAGGAACAGTGGCGTGCCGGGCACGGAGAAGTGTGAAATAATATCATTGTCGTTCGCCATCGACGTCCATTTTCGATATTCTTCTTCAACGGACTTTTTCAATACTTGCTTGTTTTCTTTAGGTGCAGGATTCTAAAACAATAAGTGGCAATCTATACATAAAACGAAGACGGGTTATACACCATTTACCTTTCAACATCGAAACCTTCAATTATCTTGAATATTTTATGGAATATCAAAATAACTATGTATTAAAAAATATGAGAAAATAATAAAATCGGATACTAATATGGAACGGCTTATTTTTATGCTAACGATGCCTGGAAAAACGACGTCTGCCGCAACCGCTAGTGCAGTACGAAGTTGTAGTAGCACATTCTAGGGAATATTTTATTAAAACTGTATAGACGAAACATAAAATTATAATTACCTGCGTGAAGAATTCGACGAGCACTTGTGGAAAGCATTGCAGGGTATGTTGCGACCACATATGCGGCGTATTTGTCATTATCGTAGTCAGCAACTCTTTCACGGATGCGCCATCGTTACCTAAATGACATATTATAACATTTAAATATTATTTTTTTATGCGTTGAAACTAATTGCATTTAAATTGATTGATTTATCTGTATTTAATTAAATCAAATCTTAAAAGTGTATCAAAAAAGAGAATATTATGATTTGACAATCTTTAAGTTGCACCTAAAGTTAACTTAAATGAGGAAAAATCAGTTTCTATTATCACTACATAGTAAAAAACAAAATCACTGTCGCTCTCTGTCCGTCCCTATGAATACTTGCATATTTGAAGCGGTTTTATTTAATAGATAGACTGATTCAATAGGAAGGTTTATAGCACCCGTGTGAAGCTGGGGCGATTATTTACCAATAAAGTATCTTTTAATAATTCTACCTACCTTTCAAAAAAATGTTTTAAGGAATAGGAAAAGTTAAAACACTAATTAAAGTTTCACCCTGTATGATAAATTGTATAGGCAACTAGCTTCTGTCCGCGACTTCGTCCGCGTGGCGCTCCTCTTTTTTTGCAGTCGGTTAAAAAGTAGCCTATGTCCTTTCTCAGGCTCCAGACTTTCTGTGTACCAAATTTCATTTAAATCGGTCCAGTAGTTTTAGCGTGAAAGCGTAACAGACAGACAGACAGACAGACAGAGTTACTATCGCATTTATAATATTAGTAAGGAAGTAAGGATGGTAGCCGCCCTATTGTTTTGCAACACAACTGACCTGCTCCCGTCATGTAGATCCCTCGCGCTAGTGTCAGCACGAGCACTCTGTTCAACTCTTCGTTCTCTGAGGACACCAGCGACTTCGGTTCTGAGACCACACGAGACATCTGCAGTTGGACACCAGAACTGCCCAGACTCGTGATTAGGCGCAGGGCAGTGCTCTCGAAACTGGTGAATAATAATTTTAATAATTTGATACCCTCTACCCGCTATCAATTACATTGCCTAAAAACCATTACTGGAAAGACAGCGATAAAGTTAAAAGCAAACTATCTATAAAGTAAGGTATAATAAGGTGTAAATTAAGTCAGTCAAACATACCATAGTTGCAACTGTGTTTGGTTGGCCTGCGGATACGCGGCCAAAGAGTGAATATTTGACAAAAGGGTGACTCTGTAATGCGGCTGTATGTGGTGAATACGATAAGAGAACATATCTAGAAGATTATGCAGAATCCCCCAAGCCTGAGACTTAAAAACGTTAGGGAGTAATTGATCTGAAATAACAAAGTAATTTGTGTTAGAGTAATAATAAAAGTATAGTTCAAACAACAGTCTTTTCAACATTTGATTATAATTTTGTACGTGAAAACCGTAAGTTTCTCAAAATATTGGCATAGAAACCATTCGCGCTAGTTTATTACTTTATTTGTATATTATATGTTACACTGATACTCACTTACGAAACCTTTAATTCCCAAAGACTCGATTTCAGTGTAAACAAGCAGACGACTATAAGTTTCCACGAGCGCTGGAGCCATCATACTGCTACCGGGTATATTTGTTTTGTTCTGAGCTAACTTAGCTACATGAGTAACAATCGAATGAATCAATGACATCTTGCAATGCAGCGTTAAACTATCCAAAATGCACATGGACAATGGAACGGTTGGCAACGGGGTCTGCGGGTTCCCATTAGGCAAAGCCTTCTGGTTACCAAACAGAGTTTCAATGAGAACCTGCATAGGTCGCGCATAATATTCCTGGTTAGTCGAATATGCATTACATAACAGCGCTATGCGATAATCCGAACCCATAACCGTCGATGCATTGTTCGATGTCATTAAATGTTGAAGAAATCTGAAACGAGAATCGTATCATTGGCATTACAGCTACAAATTAATAGAAAACTAAAAAACATGTCTTATAAATCTTATGATCTTACTCACTCAGATTGTCCTTTTAAATTCTGTGGCAGTGGCATTGTTTTGGCTTCAGTTTCAGCTTTTTTCAACAAGTGCATCCAGATGCATACCACAGCCATTTGGTGAGTAGAATGCGCCCGCGAACAGTCAGGTACTGGCAAGGGTTCTTTTTCCGGATATAAAATCTCGTGAAGTTTTATTATAGGCAAGAAGTTGGATAGCGGGTTTCTTTGTATACTACCAGAAATATACTGTAGCAGTACCCACATCAAATGATCTCTGCCTTTCTTCATATCATGACCTATCAACTTGTTATGAAGTCCCATAATAATATTAGGGAACGAGGCAAAACCAAATAGTATTAAGTAAATAACTTGTGATGACAAATGCAACCAACACCAATGTGTCGTAGACATTTCATCATCTTCACTCTCTTGTTCACTTTTTTCCATAGCTAATATCATAAGTTCCACAAGTTGATCTTCCAATGCAATGCAACGCTGTTTGTGTTGCTTCTGCAGACCAAGCATTGAGCACACCATGTCTCGTGAATATGGTTGTTGCAAGACATGTCTTAACAATGCTATTTGTGGCTTTAGTAATTTATCATCATAAGGTAGATGACCTTTTAATGAAAACTTTAGTGTCGTCGGGTCCAATCGCCATGGATTCACTAGATGGTCAGCATATCCTGAGAATTCTACAACAGGCAGCATGTGAGAATGTCCCGTTATTGACACCATCTGAGCGCAAGGCTTGAAACTCTGTACAAAGCTGGTTAACAACTTTGCCAGTTGCTATAACAAGAAAGTAATTAAGAATGGTTTAATAATGTGTGTCATGAACACATGTATGTTTATTTCTAGATTAGGTAGAATTGGCTAACTTACAAATTTTGACAGTATCAGTATTGTAGCAGTAAGATAAACAGTTTTAGAATTATGTATAGCACCAATTTCAGTATTGCAATTTTACAAAGTAAAAATTTGTAATTGACATGAGTAATATTGAAAATTAATATGTTTTTCAATATATGCATAAATAAAGCTGCATGCCAACTCACCCAATGTGGCCAGTGGTTGTTGTCTGGGTAGTCTTTTTGAATTTCAGTCACGATGAAGTATGCAGGGAGCAAGGATGCATTGCGATCAAAAATATACTCAATAACATTGTAAAGGGCTTTCAGCTGAGGCATTGTGCTGGAATTCAGTCTCACTGGCAATGTATGTGCCTTTTCCCGACAACCCTATTCAGTTTAAAACAAATTAAATATGATAGCAATGCCGCCCAAAATATATTAAAGTAAGTAAGTAAGGCTACTGTTGCACGATATAACATCCATTACTGATATCACTTTAATAATTTTGCAATAAGTGAAGGAATTACAGTGATAGATGCTTTCTTGCGTGATTTCCTAGCCCACCATATATATATTTTATATCGCATTGCTATTCTGCTAATTCATATCAAACTTCAACCAAAATAATGGTTGAAATTAGGTCTTTACTTAATACCTGGCAGATAAAATAATTAATAAACACAATAAAAGTGAAACATCAAATGCAATTGCAACATTATAAAACAATACTCTATGCTGGCATAACTACATTCAACTAATTTATATGCTTTAATTATATAATTATCAATATTATAATATTTCAGTACATACTTTCATGATTTCCCTTACGCCTTTATAGTCAACACCACCAATTATTTTTCTGATTAAATTGAAACTTTCAATCCAATAGTCGGCATTTTGATAAACTAACTTTTCATTGCTTAATATGCAATCACATAGTAATCTAAAAGGAAAGAAAAGCAAATTATTAATTGGATCAAAAGCAGCAGTGGATAATAAAAAGGACCACCAATGCTTGTAACTTGTATTAAGACTGCTACTATTACAGTCCCAATTTTTTAATAGGAGCAGACCTATTACCATTTTTTTTTAATCCCAAAGGTGCTAATTATGCTGAAACTTGCAATCCGCTTAGGCCCTTCCGCCTCAAATCATATAGTCTCAGAACTAGACCAGGAGAAATTTTATGAACCTTTGTCAGATATTTTGCATTGCCACAAGAATTATAGAACACTGTGTAATGTTATTTAGTTATATTCATTTTCAACTTTCGCTTTGGGAATATACAAGAACAAAGTAAGAAATACAGACAACATAATATATTTGAATAAATTTACATTTTTTTTAATTTTTTTTTTCTCAAACTGAATACTGAAACGCAGTTGGCCAGCTAATGGGCCTTTACTGCAAAACCGGACGGGTGGTGAGACTCCTGAAAGGAGGCTCATTAGCCTTTTAAATTCATTTACATGATTTGGTTAACCAACCTGGCTTGAATTATGTTTGTGTTAACTAAATTCTCCATGAGAGTAAGCAGCTGTTTCATTTTGTATCTGTTGGTAAGGACAGCAGTGAGAGTCAAGTACTGTTGGATGGCAGATTCCTGCACATCTGCACTTAGTGTTGTCATGATAGCACATAATTTTTTCTGGTACATTGACAAGTTTTCACTTTCTTGTTCTGGCTTGTGCACCAGAAAACAGCTGAAGGCCTCCTCTACCGCCTCCACTCTCTAAAATTTGCAAAATAAATATTGTTATTATCATTACGAAAGATATCTTAAGAATCGTATGTGCGTTGCAGTAATGTCTATATATAATCAATTTGTTACACACTTGAGCGGCATATTTTTTGCATTATTTACAGATCTGCAAAGTTATTAATTGATATTTATTTCAAAGTTAATGTCATTAATAATAATAATAATGCTCACCAAAATTTCGTTAACTATGTTGGCAACCTGTGACTCGGCCATAGTAAAATATAATTCCGTGGCGGCTTTCATAAATGTGTTTTTATTAGCACTGTTTCATATTATAATTTAATTCATTCCTTGGCCTATACCAAAGCTTTGTGGTAGACGTGCTTGACTGATGAACGATTCTTGCCAGCCACATAACATTTTTAATTTGGACTTGACATATTTTAACTATAGACATAGACAATTTAAGTAAAGGTCACTCTGCACTGCAGAAAAAATATTGAATGAAATAAAAATATGGTGTTTATACGAAAAAGAAAAATACCGAGTTTACTGACTAATATAAGCGTTTGACTACATATAACTAACAACATTTTAGATTTTATATTCGTCTTCAATCGTAGACATTTTCGATAAAATTGCATGTTACAGATGGATTGACAGATTTAGCAAATGCTCGTAGACTTATTCGCGAGCTGTTTGTGTGGTGCATTTACACGTAAAATTGTTACTAGTGACAAATCCGGTGAATGCACTTCAGTAAGATTGTGTGGCATAAACTGACGATAAACAATTAAAAATAATTGGGAACGGGTCACCTTACCGATCTAAAACGAACTATATCAATCAATCCAGTCATTTAAAAAAATATATTAGTTAACACTGACATAGTGTAATAGTTGGTAATAAAACAAGTTTTTATAATGAAACATTAAGGGCTTTCATCATACATAGCGAATGTAGATGTACCTTGATAAAAATATTGACAACACATGTAACCCTAACTAAAGTAAACAAGTGTTTGTCTATGGCATGAGCAGCAAACTCGGCAATTAAGCACGGAGAGAAACGAACGAAATGAGCATGAGCAAAGCAAAGCAGCAATGAGCGAGAAACGGGGAGGAAGACAGTTTTTATCATTTTGTGTTATTTTATATAATTAGTAACAGTTTACTTTGTTGTTCAGTAAAATTAATAAAGATTACGTCCATTTCTATGTTGTCTGCAAGTGGTATAGAAGGATAGTGTCTGGGTGATGGAGTCACCGCCTTCATTTTCAACACATTCCGAGGCGCCTCCGTTGAGTGAAGATAGTGGTTTACTCATTACCAGCGGATCTTTTTCAAGTGATTCTGCTAGTGGCTGGCACCACGTTACATCCGAGGTCAGTTCTGTTCAGATCCCGATGCGTTTCATTGAACACACACTTGGTCGTAACATTGAAAGTTATACTTATTTTGCGTGTCTCTTCTTCATTTGCGGATTGATTACAAACTATGTACAGTTTAAATAATTGATTCTTCCGTTTCTTGCATTGATTACTTAATATTAGTTTAGTTCATGAAATACAAGACTCTTGCTAAGCAATATTATGTCTCGTATAATTTGTTTACTACATTATTTTGAGTAATGGGTACAATGAAATTTGGTTTATTTATTTTTATTCAATGTATGTTGTTGATTTATTGTTTTGCTACACAATTTGATTTGTTTGAAATAGAGCATGAGCTATAATTTTAACTTTTTATTCACATTATAATAATGTTCAAAAAATGCATTGAAGGTACCTTAATTTAATTTTTAAATTTCAAATTAAACATTAAAGTTTATGTAGTATAATTGTAAATTAAATAATTAATTAATTTAAATAGTCAGCAGATTAAACCCTATTATTTAACTGTATAAATACAGTATAATAAAACTTTATCATTAAATTAATAATGTTGCATTTCTATTTCTGTCTGTTCATTACAATATTTTATTTTATCCCTTTATCACAAACCATCTATTGATGAAATCTCTTACCTTTTGGTTAACAATCTTGCCATTATAAACAAAATATAATCGAAAAGTAAATTATTACAGGGCTTTCAATCTTAAAAGACTGTATTACATAGTTATTTATCTTGTTCAAGTTTTTAATGCTTCTACAGGCTGACTGAACTGTTGAACATTACACACTGGGATATTATTATAATAACTACAACAGATTTACCATATCTTTTTTGATTATATTATTATGCCAATGTTTCCATATGTGTAGCAGATTGACTTTACATTTAATCTAGCACTGAGTAATAGAGTTCAACATTAATATTTAATTTAAATCCATTACAGTTCTTTTATTTTGTGTACTTGTTATTTTATTATATAAAATACTAGCTGCCCGCCCCGGCTCCCCACGCATTTCTTATTTTTATAGCAAATGTCACTTGGGAATAGTGTAGCTTCTCAACAATGAAAGAATTTTTCAAATCGGTCCAGTTGTTTTGGAGTCAATTTAATCCAAACCTTTATGTATAGATTAGTAATGTACATATGTTTTATTGTTTTTTTATATCTATGACTCAGTATTTTGTTATTTTTTTCAAGATTTCCTTTAATTTATTAGTTACACCTCATTCGCTACAGCTCATGATATTTTTTTGCTTAAGCTGCTGTGCATATTTTAATATTTCTACTTGTTTCTTAGATGCCGATAATCTTAAGTGATACTAAATAAGCTACTGTGGGTGTGTAAGTTAAAGAAATGCAATATATATACCTATCATATCATACGTTTTGGCATTTTTTAAATCTGTGAAACTTACTAAACATCAATATAACTATACCATTAGTACTCTAAAAATACCTACATGATGCATTTCAAGTACACTACAATAACAAATATGATTAACAGACTAAATACTAACAAAATATATTGTTATTTCCCTACTGTTCTCTTCACTAATATCCTTAATTATTTATTATTATTTGTTTCATTTGCTAGTTTTATAATTGAATTTTTATTTTGTTATGTTTGCTAACTGCAATGCTATATTTGTATCTCCTACTTATAAACTAATCGCTTATAATGGCAAATGCGATAGTGTTATTAATAAATGTAATAATATTACGTATACTTTTGACATTGGTAAGTATGAATTTATAACTGAACTATTATTCTGTACAGTTGCAAGAAAGCGACTTTGATGAAAAGTCCCTGTCGTTTTGCGAGTCGACGGAGACATCAGAACGCATGTGTGGTGATTTTTTTAACACTGTTAAGAAAGGTCCTGGCAAAGTCTTGATTGAACCGCCTCCTGAATTTCAGGTAACTTATTAATACAGACAAAAATTAATAATACGTAGTTAATTTGTACCGAATTTACTTAATACATTATTTCTACATTCCAGGACAACCCTATCTCAGTTAATATTGTCGAATGTACGGCTGTGTTTGTGCCTCCACCATCATCTATTACTACTAATGCACTCGTAAATAAATCAAAATCCTCGACACTTGATATTCCAATGACGACAAGACATCTGTCTCCCCTTTATACAAGGAAGCTGAAACCTGAAGTACTGTACGAGCGTCGCCAGTGCTTAAATCACAGATTTGCGAGTCCAAGACTGCTTCACCTGAGTCCTTGCCGGGCAAACCGACCTTCATCGAGAAATTCTCTTACTTCGCGCCTCTCGAGTAGTCATAATTCCCTTATCACACAGTTTCAAGACGACTCCAGTTTCATAACACAAGCCATTTCTCACGACACGTTATCCGCAAAGACATCAGACATAACTGATATGTACAATGTTCCTTTCGATAGTGACATCTACGCGGTGCCTATCGACATGGTTCGACCCGGTCATGGCAATATGAGGAAAGGAAAGAAACCCCCGAGAGGCAATAAGAAACGCGGAAAAGGCACTACACAAAACGCTGGCACAAATCACCTGTTGCCCGACAGAAATCATAAGCCAAAGGAAACAACAAATAGACATAAAGATTCCAAAAATAAAAGACACAGCTTGCCAAGTTCTTCTTGTAGGAAAAATATATCTGATTCAGAGACGGACTCGCTCCATTTGACGTTGCGCGAAATGAGAAAATATTTGCACACTCTGTATTCGAGTTCGAGCGATTCCGAATGCAGGAATACAATAAATAAAAAGAACAATATAATAATATCGAATGTCGAGATCCACGTGCGGCCAAAAGATTCTACTAAAACAAATGCACCCCTGAAGGAAAACAATGAATGTACCCTCGAAACGAATAACAATCACAAGAAGCCTAATAAGAATTCGTTCGGTATGAACGTTAAAAACAAGAAGCATAAAGAGAATGTTCCTAAGGATATAATAGAGATAGATAAGAGTGATAAAGCTGTGAAGAAGATTGGTGGTCAGAGTCAGAAGAAGATGTCTCCGGTTAGGATTTTGTCGTTGAATTTGAAGCAGAGTTTCTGCAACTTGTTTCGTTGGAGGCGGCATGGGAGCGGTGAGAGGGATTCGAGGGAGGTGGAGCGGGTGGAAGGGAGGGAATCTCCTCCTGCGGCGGTGCGGCGCGCGCTACCGCCTCTGCCGCAAACTCCGCAGACCTCGCGCCGCGCCAACGATGATGACACTGTCATGGACTTTGCCACTTCCATTCAAAGGGTCAAGGATGTAAGTTACCTGTTGAATAAAATAAAGCTGAACTAATATTGAAAACTAGTGACCCGGCGCACTTACAGTTTATACTGATTTTAATAATAATTTTTGTTATGTTAATTTCTTTTATACAAACCCTATCCTGACAATAATTAACATTTTAAAATAAAAGTTTCCTTGTTTGCTCCAGTATGGATGGTATTGGGGTCCCATATCTGTGGAGGCGGCTGAGAAGATCCTATCTAACGAACCTGACGGCTCGTTCATTGTTCGCGACAGCAGCGATGACCATTACATTTTTACATTAACTTTTAAGCTAAATGGAATGAGACATGTAAGGATAGAACATGATCAGGGTGAGTGCATCTAAATTTAATTATTATAGAATTTTCACGACAAGATCAGGAGGTGCTTTTAAGGTTTTTGGCTATGCAAAAAAACACTTCTCACTATCGCACATTAATTTCCTTTCTCATAGTTTTCTGACCTTTATTACTCCCTTATTATGAATTTCTAAGCATATTGTCACTTATGGTTGTAATTTTTTTAGGTAATTTCTGTTTCGGTGGTTGCACGATGTTCAAAGCACAGACAATAGTGGAATTCATTGAGAACGCTGTGGAGACGTCGCGAAGCGGTCGTTATCTCTTCTTCTTGAACCTGAGACCGGTGCTCGGTCCTGTCCGAGTGCAGTTGTTATACCCAGTTTCCAGGTTTAAACGGGTCCAGAGCTTACAGCACATGTGCAGGTACATATTCAGAACACACCAAATGTTTTGCTTAAAGAGCGCAAATCCTTAGGTTAAAACCTTGTTGATTAGTTCATATTAGTAAAACGCTAGATGCGTTAGTGTATAATGAGTTTTGATTGTCATGTTCCACCAATCACAGGATAGATTGTGTAGTACATGATAGCTTAAATTCATTCTACACTACCGCATCTAGCGGGTTTTATACTGTATGATCTGGCGACCAATACCTCAATGCACTTGGTCTACAATCAGAATTGCATTAAGTATTTTACACCTACGCCGTGAATAGTGATTCCAAGTAGTTTCTTTTTGTTTTTTTCAGGTTTGTGATATTAAAATATGTACGGCGGGACCTGATCAGCAATTTGCCACTGCCCAGGCGCCTATTGGACTATCTGAACGCCACACATTACTATTCTGAATTGCTTGCTGAAATATAAACGACACAAATAATGTTGGTTAGTTATATCGAAATCTTTATAACGAAATTATTGGGTTTGGAACGCTCGTCCGAACCCATCGATAATATGACAAAAAAGTAACAAATGTGATTGACTTTGTAGATTTAAGGTATTTTTAGAAACGATGAAGTTCAACTTATTTATAGACAACGACGGAACTCGCTCGTAGTCCATAGTGGATCGGCGGCGTCGCGGCGCATACAGTTTAACTTTTGCGGCCCTTTCACCATGTACAGGATTATATGAAATTTGGTTTGAACTGGTAATTCGTTCTCCTTTTTCAGAAGATTCCACAAGCCAGGCCAGCATGAAAGGTTTCTGTCGCACGAAAAAGCATTCGTCACTGTCCTACTTTTGAAATACGTGTAAGAGCGAGAGTGACAGTGCGTTCTCACGCGATAAAAGCCTTACATGCTAACAACTCCAAAAGTGTGTTTTATAAAGCTACAAGTCAATTTAAAAAGGCATAAAATGGCAACATTGCCTATAACTATATAGCATTATGAAACACGTTCTGAACCTGAAATACCACAACGCTTCATGACGCACACGTTGCGTCGCGATTTGTTTTGGGTTTAACAGACTCACTGTGCAACTGCCGCATATGCGATATGGCATTTATTTACAATTATTCTGATTGGGGATAGTGGTCTATGAATATTGCTGCAAAAGCTAATGAAATGATGCTATTTGTCTGTCTGAAATCTAAACGGCGTATGTAGTGATTTTTCGGCAGTTTAGAAACCAGTTATATGTAATAATACCTTATATCTGATATTATTGTCAACATTTTAGTTTCCCTTAACTACAGAAGTAATTCAGGGGATAGGTATTTAGCAACTAACACTATGGTGGGGTCGGTAAAGTCTTAGAACTAGATTTATACATTTTTTGTACATATAAACCACTTGTTTTATCACCCTCTTGTCAAGAAAACTAGCTATTCTAATATTGGAATATTATAGCAGTACATAATATTATGTCCTAAAAATGATCACACCTCACAGAGATACGAGATATAGTGATTTAATTTAATAGCTGACGTCGCCGATACGTGAATTCACCTATCCAAAACCTATGAAAGGGAGTTTTACTGTAATCATCTTGACTTTGTGTCATTATACATTTTAAACGTAAATAGCTGTTTTGCATTCATTGATAGCTTTGCAATCGATATTATTATAGTTAAATATGCAATATGCTTACGATCGTTATTATGTACTCGATAATATTGCAATCTTCAGGGTTTGTTTCACAATGAAGCCAAAATTTTAAAGTTAGTAATTTGTAACTTCAACTCGAAATATATCTTCGGGTATCCCATCACTAACTTATTCTGATGTTGTAAAACAGACCCTCAGTAGTTTCCAACTTATTTAAGCCGATATTATTTGATGTTGTTATTGATTTATTTAATTGAATTATTGTTTATTTATTTGTGGGCCAACACCCGCTTTTTTAAGCTAATCCAGGCTATGAATAAACAGTATTATCATTCGGCAGTCGCAAGTGTCCTGGCCCTATTTCCTTTCCCCATAGTATCTCCATAGTAGACAATATTGCGTCCGTGCCGTACGCTTATACTTCATTGTAAACACGCTTTCCTAGGGAATAAAGTCTTTAGTACAAACTCAGTAAATATTATACAGAGTAGTAACTCATTTAACTTTTGTGTGGCAATGTACCTTATACAATTATATATAGTAGTCGTTAGTCTCCTAGCTCAGAGTGTCAATGACCCAGCAATAAATAAAGTTCAATTGAACAACGCGATACCTAGGTATGATTTGTACATTGTTTAATATTATGTAATTTTACATAAAAGAAAAATACAAAAACAACTGCTATTTCACATAAGTTAATTTGATCTTTCTCATTTTCCTACCATTCGGTGGTTGTAAAGATAATAGGAATTTGAGAATAGAGTTAAAAATTTTTGTTATTACCTTGTATGTAAAATTACAAAACATAACTGTATTCGTAGTTATTTATTGATAATTATTATTAAAATATTACTAGGAAAAGTATCAATTTAGATGGTTATTCGTGTTTGGTATATTAGTTGAAGGAGTTGATACATTTTCTAGAAGCAAATTATTTATTTTTTGGGTACTAAGGTTAGTTTATTAGCCAATGATTTATTATAATTACGCCTATGTTTCTGTGTAATAATATTTCTTAAATATTCATTATGAATCAAATTAACTCTTGTAAATGTTGTTACGTGTCTAACCCACATATCATTTGGGTTACTTTGTTCATGTTCATAATATATAAGTATATTGGGTTAAGTTATAGTTGTATATAGAGTAGTAAAAATATTGTTAATTTGTCATAATGGTATGTATAGTTTTCAAGCGTCGTTTATCGTTAGTTTGTGATCAGGATACAAGTAAGCTATGTACCTTATGAATTATAAAATGCAATAATTCTTAGTAAATAATTATCATGATAAAGTTCTTGTTATTAGGAGATTGTTGCGGGATATTGAATAACATAGGTACTTAAAGCAGTCCACTTAAACCAGCCCCCTAATTAAATAAAGCACATAATTTGAAAGCGATCTCAACTGGTCTGCTTCTGCTCTTAAAGAATTTTGGCATTGCTGATTGCCTCGATAGGCTCCATATGAAAAAATGGAATCGGTATAATATAAAACCCGGGAGCTTATTGTGGTTTAGATATGAATTTTAAACATTTTTTTTATATCTTGGAACAAGAAACAATAATGAACTGTAAAAATACTGTTTATGAATTCTTATATAAGTTACAATGACTATACATTCTAATAATAATGATCTAAGTAATATTTTTGGTATAAACTTCCGTAAGTCCTCGTATATATATTATAATAGCTGTCGACGTGTCAATTATACAACATAAATAATGAAGTTGATGAGTACAACCGCAATGATTTGTAATAGTAGCAAATTAATGGGGTCACAAACTAACGCTAAATGATTGTAAGAGTAGAAAGTATGAATTGTTTAACGTGTTAAAATCATTACACTGTGATGTTTATATAGTTATGATTTATAAGGAAATAGTGAGTTTTGTAATTTCTCGCGGGAGACAAAGCTCCTAGTATTTGTGCCTTAGGTCGGCCGCGTACATTCAGTTCGAAATCGAATTCTGAAATGGAAGCATTTTGTTTTCAATAATTCACCTACATTGAAATACCGGTGGCTTATGAATGATTTACTAAATGGAATATTATATTAAACCGTTAAGGTTTCAAGAAGATTATCATTTTGCTAAGAGAACTGAACCGATAAGCAATATACGATGTAAATTTTCTATTGTCTACCAGTTTCATATTGCTTTCAACAGCGGCGTAAAGCTAGTTAAATTCGGAATTCTGATACGGAAAGTAAACGCGCCTGTCTAAGAGGATTTTTTTTGTGAAGTTTGGATATAGGTCTCGTGAAGATTTTCTCTTCGATATTCAGTGTTTTAGAGTTTGTGTGATACAAATAATTTATCAAAGGTTCGAACGCATTGTCATGCCGCCCTTACTTTTTATCGTTCTACACTGCATTTGAATACTAATGTTGAACAATCTGATCGCGTACAAATAAAGGAATATCGTTCCAGTCTTTCTAAATGGGTAAAGCAATAATAAATAGGCTGACTCTGGCCTCTATTTTTATATGAGAATGGATCTCGTTTTAGGATTATATTCCTGGCAATATTGAACGATTAAAATGGAATGAAGGTGTACTCGCAACAAAGTGTACAACACCGTCACTTAGGTGATTCGACACAACACTCTAATTCAAGCTGAAATTAGATGCATCTTTTGCTTTCCAACATCACGGTGTATTAATCTGTTATTGTACTGTAGGTACGGCATATTTAGTGTTAATTTACTTTTCATTCACCAAAGACAATAGACATGTACTATTAATATTACGAGAATAAATTATTGTATTCAGTTTGCGTGCAGTGTTCGGTATAACAGCGAGGTGACGTCATAAAGGTCATGTGGTTGATGTTTGCTCGAAACTCAATAACTAGCTTAATTGCCTTACTGCCACCGTGAAGCCTAGATCGTAAGATAATAACATAACATATCACCAATGAATAAATAAAATGTGAATTTATCTGACTTGCACTATACATACGAACTGTAATCATAATAATGTGTACTTTATTATATGGATTTACTAATTTTGTTGTTTTATTGACAATTTTATATTTAGAATCGATGGTGTTCTGAGCCCCTCGCCCATGTTCAATATGAAACATAATTTGAAATGAAATTTAGCTCACGACAACTACTGAGTAAAATATCTCGCCACTCCTAAACCCAAGATCTTGATATAAGTATTAATCTTATAATCCTTAGCCCTTTTGTTTCTGAAAGTTCTGGCTTTGCGTAATTTATGTAAATGGGTGATTCCACGGGTGTTTCAACCGCCGTCAGTCCGTTGTCCTGAATATTGAAGAAATGAGCTACAACAAGAATTACGTTTTGATGCGACGACATACTGCGCTCGCACTTGTCGTCAAAATTAAGAGGATTGTGAAGCTGTTGATTTTCATACAAAAGGCGATAACGTTTTACACCCAGTAAATATAGTTAGATTTTTATAATTTTTGGATATGTTGTAGATATAATGAGAAACTACGCCTGTACGTTTTGATTTTTAAGAAATATTGCTTACGCTAAAATTTATTAGCATTTAAAAATCTCTATATAAATCTAATAAATTTAATAAATTTTAGCGTAAGCAATATTTCTTAAAAATCAAAACGTACAGGCGTAGTTTCTCATTATATCTACAACATATCCAAAAATTATAAAAATCTAACTATATTTACTGGGTGTAAAACGTTATCGCCTTTTGTATGAAAATCAACAGCTTCACAATCCTCTTAATAGAGTTTAAATCTTATTGTAGCTTAATTCTTCAATATTTATGGCAAGGGACTGACGGCGGTTGAAACGCCCGTGGAATCACCCAAATCTTGAATTATTATAATAATATATATTTAAAGATAACCCTTTATTAAAAACATCAAAGTGGGTACAGATAGATTGCAGTTAATTGTATCGTGGAAATAAAATAAGTTTTATTTTGTGTCCTATCCGGCTGAATTATAGATACCTACTTGAGATTTATATTTCGAGCGTATTTGGAGATAATAAACAAAAATGGGGTAAGTTATTTTTTCTATTCAGACTTCATTTAAAAATTTCTGCCCTTTTTATGTCTGTAATTTTTACTTTTTTATAATCTATTTAAAAAGAAAGAGGGTACACATGAAAAATGTAATGGCTACCTACGTATAAAATAAATCAGTGTTGAGCTAGCTAACATCGTTTCACTACATGGTTACAGCGGTAGTTGCTAATAAATCAAAAACAGTGGTATAATTGTGAAATTATTATATTTGTAGTGTCGTGTTTGTTAGTGACCGCACATAATTAAAATTACCTATCGTGAAACACGCACGTCCTTCGGCAGTATTAGTTTTAGAAGGTTGTCCGGCCGTGAGTGCTAACACGTGGCGGAAATGGCGGAGTCTATTCCAAGTCTTTAAAAGCGTCTGAAGTGGACAAAGAATGAAGCGACGTCCATGCTCATAGGACCAGCAGGTTATGTAGCATATTCTACGCTTCAATTAACTCGGTACGTTAGCAGTTTAATCAAGCATTTCGACGATCATTCTGGAACAAAGACGAATGTTACGACATCTTTTTATAAGTTTTTTTACGAGAAATCACGGGAGTGCAGAAAATATAGACGAATGGATAACGGCGTAAGTGAAAGATGTGACTCTGGCGCTCTTAATGATTATAAATACGAGATAGAATTGTTTGTGGATTAACGGATACGGCGATTTTTGACTTCTTCGTACCGAGGTATAAATTTTCCAAGCAGCGGAAATCTCTCTTGAAGAAATTCGATATATACCTACCAAGAAAGTGTACAAGCTACGGCGAGAGGCGCCGGGGGACCTTCAGACGCGGCGCGCGACGGGCACACAGGATTTATCGCTACAATCGGTGGTCTTTGATGATGACAACGCACTATCAACGACATAGTCCACAAAATCCAACTGTACCTAATAATAATAAAAATGAAAGTTATTGTTTCGTCTCCTATAGGTAACAAGGTCAGAAGCATTATAAAAATTTAAAAGAAATATACTAGATATCATAATAAAATATGTATAGGTACTAAGTTCTTTATTAATAATTACTTATTCTTATTATTTTTTATTTACTTATTCTAATAATTAACTGTAAGCAGACGAGTATATAGGTCTCTTTTTTATTTACTTATTCTAATAATTAACTGTAAGCAGACGAGTATATACTTAGGTCTTATAATCAAGGTACTTTTAGGTAGGTACCTATTTTAGTTAATTATGTAAGTTACTTTTAGTCATCTTGTTATATTAGTGTACTTACCAATCAGATAATATACCTAGTACCTAGACTATCTAAGTATAAGAAATTGTTAATTCCTTACAAACTTACCTTATATAAATGTTTAAATTTGCTTGACGACTAAAGAGAAAAGTTATCAAAAAGACATTTGTAAAAATCTAAAATAGTTTTAATTTTATTTGTTCTGTGTTTGTTTTTCTTATACCCAATGTACAATTTTGACGATCACACGGTGAGTGCATATAATATGTCATAATATATGAAATTATAATGTAGGTATGTAATAATGATAATGTTTTATATGTTTTTAATTAAGTTAGTAGGTAGGTATGTAATAATGATATTTTTTTATATGTTTTTAATTAAGTTAGTAGGTAGGTATGTGTAAATACTTTTTTTTGTCAGAAGGAAGATGTAGTATAATATGAGGATACACATGATAAATGTAATGCTTACCCAGTGGCGGATTTGCCCAAAGGCCCAGTAGGCCCGGGCCTAGGCCAGCCAGATATAAAGAGCAGCATGTCATGCCAGAAAAAAACATTGATGATAACAAGAAATGCGGCACATGGCCTGGGCCTAGAGCGGCTAGGACGGCAAATCCACCCCTGTGCTTACCTGCGTATAAAATAAATCAGTGTTGAACCAAATAATGTAGTTTTCTTACAAAAACAAATATCCTTCATATAAAATAAAATTGAATTAATTGTATTTTTAGGTCGCGGTAACAATATTTACCTAAATGGTTAGAGACCATTCACCTAAATTAAACTTCAACAGTTATTATTATCTACCTACCTAAACTCTTATACGTATTTCAGGCATACCTACTAGGCATAGGTACAGTCAATATCAAATATGACTATAAAGAATTATTTATAGATTAATTTAATTCAACGCATTTTATATGATTTGTGATATGTTTTTTTTATTATGTAACTAAGTAGTTAATTATTTGGATTCTTTACGCGTCTCTAAAATTGTTAAATGCACTAGTTAATTAGAACTTGTTCCGATTGAACCACCTAACCACCGACATTCGATGCTGACGGTACCTATTGATACACCTAACAAGATGCCGTGACGCCTCTTTTATGTTAGCACAGTACTTACGTAAGGAACATTATATAGTTACTTGTTCACAGCCGAAATGGTGCCTACGGTGAACAATAGCACCTGTATAACCTATATTTTAGATGGTGAATTTATTAGTGAACCCGCCTAGTTGGGTCGGACCAATGGGGCGAGTCGCATACGGGGTAGCTACCCCGCCCATACGAACCACCCACCACTGTCACCGCCTCGACAAACCTGCATTCGGGCGGCGGCCGGGCTTTCACTACATCTCAGAAGGATAACTGTAAGTTAATTTTTATTTTTAACAGGCTTCCGTAGACATATTGCCTAGGTACCTATGTTGTTTTGACCACCCCCGTAGCGATTAAATATACAAATAATTTCTGACGTCTTCTCGGTTATTATACATTGGAATGAAACAATCATAACGGATTTAACTCGCGTGTTTTATTATTTTTGCTGACGTTTCGGAATCCGTAGCATGACTGAGCTGACGATAGTCTAACTCTAAATATAATTGGTACGCGTAGGTTACGCGTTATAGGTAATTGTTTGATTCCAAAATAATCAAATAGGTAGTTATATCCAAGTTCAGACTGACTGAATGTTATGCTCTTTATCTTTAATTTTACTGGGATTATGTGAAAAAACTAGCATGTGCGTTAATTCAGGTTTAAAGCTATCTGCGTGTTTATGTTAGTTACTAAATATTAGGTTAAAATACGGTCCCTCACCATGTAGCTTGGCATCTAAATGTACCTATGCTTAAACTCCTTTACTTTTTTTCATAACAACAAGTTTAATTTTTCAAATTACATAGGTACCTATTAATTCGATGCCTAATTCAACCTTTTCAGGTATGAACTTACAAAAATCCTTTCTTTGTCTCCACTTAGGTACGTCATAGCATTTAAAGTTGTTTCATCAACTTTAAGGGATTTAACTCGCGTATTTTATTTTTATTGGCTGACGTTTCGGAGCCTTTACAGATTCCATAATCGTAGCACGACTGAGCTAAGCTGAATAAAATACCCGAGTTAAATCTGTTAAAGTTGTTTCATTCCCATGTATAATAACCGCGAAGGCATCATAAATTATTAGCATTTAAATATTTAACAATTTAGTAAGTACCTAAGTAGTACTTACTTAAGAACTAATGGAAGGAAGTGTCATAATAACTTTTCTCATAAATTTTTCATAAGGTTAGAATTTATAAAGCCACACTAAAGGCCAATTAAGTAGGTACCTATTGCATAGATCATGTCCATATAAAAAGTATGCAGTGTTCTATCAGGATCGGGACTTCAAAAACTTAAGGTTATTATTGTCGGGCGACAAGGGTCCTGTCACTGTAGGTAACTCTTTTACATATCATAGCATAACAATGACGGATATTTTTTAAATTATGGAAAATATAAAAAATGTGTGTGGTTCATCATTCATCACATCAGAAATTACTTACTATTTAACACAGTACCTAATAATTTATAGTAATTTCTGATCATGACTTACACATTTAAATAAAATTAGTAACTGTACCTAATGGATTTAACTTTCGTAAATTTATTGAATGTATACCTACTGATAGCTCTGAGTTGTCTTACGTTACTAGAGTGTTCTTAACTTAGTCTGTATACGAATATGCGAGTAGTAATATTATATTCACAAAACTTCTATAAAATTAATATTATACTTACCTACCTACCTACCTACAAACAATGTTTCTACTCTCTAAAGAGTGAAGGAATAAAAATATTTATTGCAACTTTTACCTCCTATTTCAGCCTCTTTTGAAATAACTTTACAAAAATGTTGAATACATTTTCGTTTTACTATAAATAATTTAACTAATTGAATTAAACAACTACAAGTAACCGATTTTACTCGAGTAGGTATATATTTTTTTGTGCTGACGTTTGAAACTCTATCTACAGTTCTCATATTCGTAGTCACTTCATTCCAATATGTCCTAATAACAACCGTGAAAGAATCAGAAGTTTTTAGTATGTTACGAGTACCTATTTATATCGCTAAAGAATTTAAAAAAAAAGTTTCGTAGAGACGTTCATCCCATTTAGTCCTCAAAAATCCCTTTTCAGTGCTCACTTACCTATATAAGAAAGATTTGCAGAAAGTTTAAAGCAGGTAGGTCAGTCCTTAGTTTAACCTATTAATGTCCTAAATTGATATTTGAACTTTCGTAAATCGGAAAGGTATTTAGTAGACATTTGACTATTTACTTACGTTGCAAATATTAACAACAAAATTAGAACTAGCTAAGTTACTTCTGCCACTTACTTGGCATGTACCTAAGTACTTTATCTCTGATAGCAGTTCGCCCCGGCTTCGCATGGATCCCTATTTTTTTTAATAATATTAGCCTCAAAAAATGTTACTCAGGATGAACGTAGCTTCCCAACAGTGAAAGAATTTTTCAAATCTGTTCAGCCGTTTTGGGGCCTATTCAGTCTAAACAAACGAACAAACCTTTTATTCTTTGTTATATTAGTATGGATATTAAAATCAAAGTTTTGCAAAGTTTCGCAAGGGTACAAAAAGTTAATATCTTTTTCAGTCTTCCGACCAATGAGGTAAGGATAGTACGAAATAATTGCGCCTGTGTAGAAGCTCATGATTTTAATCACTCCAGTTTGTTTACGTTCCTACTTGGCTTGACTCAGTTTGCGGTAAGAAGGGTCGAAGTTCGATTCAAATGTCACAGAGGCACATTCGCCCTTTGACTCCAACACGCGAGCGGACCCCCCGTAATTATAGGTAGCAAGTAGCAACGATTTAATAATGCTGGCAATATGTTTACGAATTCACCGTACAAACTGTTATCAGTTCGGTTGTCGATGTGTGAAAAAGACACACTTATTTAAAATTATAGTGCTGTCCTTCACCCTCGTATTCTGGTAGACCGGCTGGATTGTAACCCACGAAACCCTAATTGAAGTCAATGTTA
The DNA here is from genome assembly GCA_038024825.1 of Polylopha cassiicola. Lineage (NCBI taxonomy): Eukaryota > Metazoa > Arthropoda > Insecta > Lepidoptera > Tortricidae > Polylopha > Polylopha cassiicola. The sequence continues at coordinate 16,555,174 of CP149045.1, read as the reverse complement.
ACCGATTATTAACGCAAATGGTACCATAACATAACATTGATTTGTAATTAAATATATTACGGCACTATTTGTTTACGGAAGTCTACATAATCTTAATAAGGACCTAATAAGGTATTCCCTAGAACGGGCTTGTGTAGGTAGGTACCTACCTATTTTTCTTAACTCATTTTACTAATTTTGTCAGTTAGATTATAAAATAATATCGCACCCGTAATTCTTCTTTTTTGTCTATTAGATAGGTAGGTAAACAGAAAAAATATTATAGTAAGTTTTTAAGATTGACTGGTAGAGAATGCTTTAAGGCATTAAGTTCGCCTTTTGTAGACTTACCTACTCATGTTAAGTTTTAAGCAATAAAAGTATTTAAAGTTGCGCGTAAAGTCACATGCCTTAATTCACTCCTTTGCCGCGCTTACTTAGTTAAGTATCTTTTTTTTCTTTGTTTGTAGGATAACATGTCCTATTTTTTTAATGTGAATATTTTTTTTATCAAACAACAAGCATTGAATTTGTATTACTAATCAACCTGTTTATAAAAGTTTTATATCAAAACAAAAACATCGCGCTTAACTGCCTATAAAGTGGACAATACCATCATCATCATCCACTGAAATTAAATAACTTTACTTAGTCCTCTTAGCTTTAGTTTCCATATAGGTAAGTACGCTAACTTCTCCATCATAATGAATAAGTAATAATGGACACCCTGTTTCACTGCCATGCGGTGTAATTGTGACCTGTACGTCACGCCACAATTACGAAAACATGTCAGCATTTTGCCGACAGTTAAATAGTTACGATACAATATCTGTACAATTACTACACTAAATATTATCGCGTGGCTCGCACACGCCACTTGGCATTTCAAAAACCATTACTGATAAATAGCTCTAGATGAATGACAACGTGAAAACATGTAGATTTCAAGATAGTAGGTTTTTCCAAGTACAATTGTATCATTCTAGAACGTTTGTTGCAGGTATAGTATTATATATTCCATTTCATTACCTACCCCCTCAATTTGCTGAAATCATCAAGGATAATGACATAAGTATTCACTGAAAAGATACTTAAGCGCCGACAGCATATTAAACTACGGATAATAGTATCGGTAGGTTTATAGAAAAATGTGCACAGACGATATGCGATCATAATTTGTAGATAATGGCTTGAAGTGAGTTTCTCCCTTCTGGCAAGCACCGTGGGAACATGGACACTCGTTCCGAGACAATTACCGGGAACCACTCGGCGACGCCCGTCGCGGTGAAGGAACATATCTGTTACGACATCGTCATTGGAAATTCAATATCAGTACCTATATATACCTACACTCTATTTTTAGGTAGGTATATGTTTGTATACAAATAGGAAGTTTGGCTATCACTTCAGAAGTAGCGATGACGTCGAATTCAATATTTTAATAAATAAGACAAAAGTCAAGTCGAGAGTTACTTTCAAAGATAAATTTTAAACTAAAGGGAATAGGTAAAACGCATATTCTTGGGAAATAAGTTAAAATTATCCATAAAGTAGGTACTGTCATCATTTGGAATGAAACATTATGGACTGAGAATTTATCTTTATATTTTTACAATTCTAAACACTTAACGAAACAAGGCAAAATCTTGATATTTCTCTAAACCTAATAAACACTATCAAATGCGCGTCAGCACGAATTTATGTGTACTCTTCTAAAGCACTTTTTAATATTTAGCATGCGACACCCGGTGTTCGTATTATCATAATCAATCGATTATCAATAGCCCGTGTGACGAGGCAACATCTTTTCAAACATACTTTCTCTCAAGGGTGCAATATCATGCCGATCTGCGGATAATTTGATTGAGCCTATTGTAGCGAAAATCAGGCATTAGGTATGCACATAATTTCGTTGACATTGAACACGCGCTAAAAATTATTCAAATGTCCCGAAATTTAATCTGCGATAAATAAAAATACCTACAATAACTATTTGATGCGTAAGCGAAGCGTAAAATCTATCAATTCATGATGTAGGAAGGCAGCTAGGTAGGTACCTAATGTATTGAAAAGGGTCGCATACGATTTTTCATTTGGGTAAGAACATATCAACGCCATTGCTAACTAAAGAAGCACTGAAACTTTCAGTGTATTTTTAGTTAGTTTTTTCAGTCTGAAAGGTAGTATTCGTTTAAGTATAGAAAAATATATTTTCCATAGAGATTTTGTAAATATTTTTCATTTATGCAGGCAATGGAATCGAATACTAAGCCAGAGTCGGCGTGTCGCGTCTGTGGCGATAAGGCTTCGGGCAAACACTACGGAGTGCCATCGTGCGACGGCTGCAGGGGTTTCTTTAAGCGAAGTATACGACGGTAACACAAATCATTTTAACCTTTACATGCAAATATTTACCAGAATTCCTACCACAAAAGCTTTCTACCTCCGCGGCTCCGCGTCAATCTAATAATACCTACTATCTGTACAGTTACTTCGGGTGTTCAGCCTATAAAAAAAAATACGAACCTACGTATCATAATAATATAAAAAGGGCTGATGATAATGATGTTTGATTTTTTTGATGTACTTACCTATCTCTTTTCCGAATAACAGAATTTTCTACAATTAAAATATCTGAAGTATCTTTTTTTTTAAAGTAGAAAAATATAAGTAATATAATAGACTATGGGCCCATGTTAAAAAAATGATGGGTCATTTGAACCACCAGATGACCTATGTAGAACGATATAAGAGCATAAAATAATAAGATTTAGCATTGTGCCGTCACTTGTAAGCTGTCCAACTGAGTGTAGGTGAGAATTCAAAAGTACAGGTAGAGTGAGTACATTTTGGTCATATATTTTTGAACGGCATTGTTACCATCGATAGATCCATGAAAAATAATACTAAAACGCGTAGTGCCGTAAAAAAATGGTGATCCAAAAAGTCGGAATTTTTTTTTGATTTTCCGACAATTTTCAGGGTGAATTTGGTCATTTGATACAGTACGGCATCAGTTTCATACTATTTCAATACTGCTTCTAATCCATCATTCCGCAACGCCGTAAAAAAATCAAGCGACAAGGGGAAAAAACCGAAGGTTGCAGCCCCCTCTCTTTCCGTGGTCCAGGGGGTGATTTGATAAAGTACGGCTTCGGTTCCACAACATTATCTAGCACTTAAAAGTACTATTAAAAATAATGCCGTCAAAAAATGATTGTTCATTTGAATGTATATCAATAATTATCTTAATTTCATCGTATTCTTGATTTATAAAGCTGTAAAATCATTTGACCCTGTACGGGAACTATTTTTCTAACATAATATTGTAAAATACAATTGTTATATAGTATTGCCGTTCAGCAGAAACTGTTCTGAAAAAAAATATGGAGAAATACAAAAACTGAAATTTTGCAAATTATTTCAGTAATTTAAATATCATATATTAATGAAATATAGCAGTTTTCTACATTGTATCCCATGTTTTAAATAGTATTAACATAAATAAATTAGGAAAAAATGATGCCGTAAGTACATTTTAATGCAGACCATATCTTTTAGGTTCATGAAAATGACGCTACCATTTTAAGGGTACTTTATGGCCATCTGATACAGTACGGCATTAACATATTTTTGAAGAGAACAATTGATAATATGATAAAATCACTATGACGTCTAACTGAAGTGAAACGGTTCCTCATCCGGTGCCGTTACGTCACAGACTTTTTGAACCAACGAAAATGTACGGCATATGAAAAAATATTATCTATGCATAAAATACTTTCGAAATAAATTAATTTGACGTTGTGTCAAATCACCCCCTGGACCACGGAAAGAGAGGGGGTTGCAACCCTCGGTTTTTTCCCCTTGTCGCTTGATTTTTTTACGGCGTTGCGGAATGATGGATTAGAAGCAGTATTGAAATAGTATGAAACTGATGCCGTACTGTATCAAATGACCAAATTCACCCTGAAAATTGTCGGAAAATCAAAAAAAAATTCCGACTTTTTGGATCACCATTTTTTTACGGCACTACGCGTTTTAGTATTATTTTTCATGGATCTATCGATGGTAACAATGCCGTTCAAAAATATATGACCAAAATGTACTCACTCTTCCTGTACTTTTGAATTCTCACCTGCACTCAGTTGGACAGCTTACAAGTGACGGCACAATGCTAAATCTTATTATTTTATGCTCTTATATCGTTCTACATAGGTCATCTGGTGGTTCAAATGACCCATCATTTTTTTTAACATGGGCCCATAGTCTATAATACATATAAGTCACCTTTTGTAATTTTATGTAACCATGTTTTTGTTTTCAGTAATTTAGATTACGTATGCAAAGAGAGCGGGCGATGCGTAGTGGATGTCACCCGTCGGAACCAGTGTCAAGCCTGCCGCTTTTCCAAGTGTCTTCGTGTAAATATGAAGAAGGACGGTAAGTAAACCCTTTGACATGTCTATAGGTAACGTTTATAATAATACTTCTATTTTTTAACAGAATTTCTCCTTGTCTTATAAGAAAACGAATTTTTAAAAGAAAATTGTATATAAGTAGGTAGGTACCTTAATTTTATTTTATACAAGCGTCCCTCGCCTCGCGTAACTTTTCTTAAAAGTAAATTTTCCTACTTCGCCAGAGTAGGCACTGCATACATTTATCACAATGTGCCTATATGGAATCCACGCCCTTCTCGAAGATGTAGGTACAGTTTTGTTTAATTAGACCGATCTAAACCATCAATTGCCGCCATTACTTTCTAATTAAATTAAATAGACACCGGTTCACATTTGATACGTTTAAAATTGCTTAAAGGAATTGTACAAATTATTTACGTGTTTACATTTCAACCTCTCCGATACCTACATAAGTAAGCTACCTCATTGACTGCGAATTCGCGGGTGACGCGATATTGAGCTTCAATCAAATAGAACATGGCCGAGCACTTGTCTCAATAAAGTATTTATCCAGGCGTCTCTGGAGCATGTCTTTTCCATTAGGAGACATTCAAGTATTTGCGGTACACGAGTGACAGTAAGTGGTGAACGGAAAAAACGCACGGGGGCATTGTTTGCAGCTCTCCCTTCTGAATCACGGGTTTCCTTTTATATCTGCTTGTTTCTTGCTTAAACGAAGCTTTAAACTAGTATTCAAATGACAAGAACTTAGCTATAGTTCGTCCTATAGTTATATTATGTTATTTGAAATAAAAATGCAGGTATCTACTTTAATGATAATAATTCAGTCCACGTCGCCCCACTGTTGGGCGGTGGTCTCTAGAAGTCGTCTAGAGAACACAAAAATAAATGTGTTATTTTTCTATGATTACGAATCGATCTCTTGTACGTACCTACTTGTTATACTAAGTATAAAAAAAACTAATTTCAGTAAAGAAACTGAAACTATCTATATATTATTAAAGAGATATACAAAGTAGAGTCACATCGTCTGTTATAGTACCTACCTAATAATTTCACAGAATATAATAAAAAAAAATACCTATGAGGGTGCAGAGCCCGTACGAACAAAGTAATAAAATAAAAAAAGTACATTAAATTTAACCTAAATATTGTGCAAGTAGAGGAGAATATTTCTGAGGGTTTATGTGTAGGTGAATATTTTACAAACTTTTACTTAAATCTATGTTCATATTCATATTTCAAAGCCGCAAAGCATACGTTACAAGTAAGCAGAAATCTTGACCCATTATCCAAAGGGGGCGTCAAATATTTGTCTAAGAGCTGTCGCGCGCACCCGGTTTTCACGCCTGTATTTATTTACATACTAAATTGATTGCGCCCTTCGAACCACCCTGTCGCTTATCTACCGATATCGGTGTCCCCATCATACCTACTCTTATTTCTAATGTTACTAAGGTCATGTTTCTCCCGCACTTTAAACTTCGATATGTAACACAGTGTTTGAGTTGTCAAATCAATCTACTGTTTGTTTATCTATGCATTAGTTTAGAGCGTAGAATTATAATAATATATCGTATGTCATTATATTTAATTTTATAATCTACTGGCGGCCCCGGCAGACGTCGTCCTGCCCGTCCGATTGTTTCGTCAAAGATCTGTCAGTCTTCTGTCACTTACACTTTGTATATGGGAGTATCGAAAGGTGTAGATTTGACACTTTTTCAAGATGTTTTTTAAATTTTCTCTACTTACAAACCTTCCCTGGACTGCCACGAATAATTCAAGACCAAAATTAGCCAAATCGGTTCGTGCGTTCTGGAGTTATAGCGTCAGGAAGGAAAACCCGACTTATTTTTATATAATAAAAGATAAATTCCTTGATACTAAAAATATGAAAAATAAACGAATGATCAAACTATTAGTGAGGAAACACACTAATAGTAATTTGGTAACAGAGAGTTCGTGATGTCAAAATACAAGTTGGTTGCAATTGTACTCGTGTGATGTTATCACTATCGGTACCTAATTCCTATCATTATTAAGAGAAGGATAACATTTTCCACATCTTTCTACTGATAAACTATTTCAGCTGTGCAACATGAACGAGCCCCCAGGCCTACTGTCTCTTCACATCACCAGATTGCGCTTCAGAAGCTCGGCTACGGATTCTCACGTCAACAGAACTTTTTCCCCACCCCCACCCCTCTAACCTTTTCAACTCTACCTCAACTAAACACATACAATAGCCTCGCACCCACCCCTCCGGACCTCTCCATACGTAGCTCATTCTTAGAGAACTCGTTTCAAGATTTTTCTAGACTTCCCGAAGCGGTTCCGACGGATATATCCCAATTGAACCCGCTCTTCGGCACTCAAGTCGGTTCGCTCAGTTCACTGAATCCTTTCAAAATACCGCTGTTTCCTACGCAGTTACATTATCCTATTCCACATCCTGGGTACTTTCCGGCAAATATCTTCTATCCCCCACTTGTGCCCACTGAGAGCTCTTCAATAGACCAAACCCACAGTAAGTTGAGTATAATTTTTTTTTTGTTTAACTTTTTTTCTTTTTAATGTTAAATTGATTGATAGGCTATGCTAAGTGCCTTACAGTAATTATAATACTGAATATTTCCGTCATACCATGTTATAAACACAAATTATACTCGAAGTTGCTCACTAGACTTACGATTGATAACTATTGTTTATTTAGAATCGGTGGAAAATGTAATAAGTTCACCAAAATATCAAGCCGCACTATCTAACCCCAATATGGATAAGCCGGATTCCCAGCTACCTGAGAAAATTAAAGAGGACGAGGTATCGAGCTCCGAAGAAGCCTTTAGGACAGACCATGCCGAAGATACTACCAACAGAGAAGGTACTTAGATGCAGAATAGGTACATATGTAGGTATATGTCGGACATTCTGCTAACGTTGCGAAAATTCTTTATAATATTAGTATGCGTTTATGTCCAATTTGTTGTCGGTACATTGCAATAGCGATGTCAATTTTAATACATACATATTAATCTGTGACTGCCGCCGCATAGCGAAATGTTGTATTCGCTAATATTGTCATATCATAGTAAATCTTTGTTCATGAACACATTCAATCTGGCTAAATCTCATTATTGATATATCTTGCTTATAGATACCAGGAATCTACTTCTTCCGTCCCCAAGTAATTTCGATCCGCCAGTGATACATGTAGTGACGAAGCTCGCCGAGAATAGAGTCCACGTTCTAGATCCCGATAAAACTGACATAATCACAGTAGAAAGTGTAACAAAAGAGCATGAAAGTATTATTCCTCGAGAGGCAAGGAGTCTGCTTCACAGGTCTAAACTACAACTGGACGGAAGCTTGACGTTGTCGGGAGAACAAATTCATGACCCGTCAGCTAAATTGTTGGTAGCCTCCATTAAGTGGTTACATGGGGTCCCGTCATTTGCGCTAATGAAGTCATCAGATCAAACTACACTTCTTCATAATAACTGGAGAGAATTGTTTATAATTGCCGCTGCTCAATATTCATATCATTTCAATGAAGGTAAAATGTTATTTGTACCTAGTACTTCGAGAAGTTTCGAAAAACGTACTGGGTGCGATTTTTGTACACACGTCTAAATTTATTAAACAAAATTAAATATGAAATCAAATTTACTTACAGATACTATATATTCACAACTCCCTTTGAAAAAATCTAACGCTAAAGGGGATTTAAAAAAATTTACGGCGCTAGTGAAAAGAATAGCGGAATGTAAACTGGATAAATCTGAATACGAATGGATTAAAACTGCATTGCTGTATCGGAATGGTAAGCTGTACCTTATTCTAGTAGAATCATTATCGAACGTCCTTATGAGTACTTATAATGTCTTACGAAGCTCTCGAGTAGATCGTCATTGTTTTATCTAAATTGCGGAAAACCTGACACTTGAACACTAGGTGAACAAATCTATGTAAGTATGTACCTACTATATATAAAAGAATGACTCTTTTACTGACTGGCTGATATCAATACAAGCCGGAACCGTTAAATTAAAAATATGTAGGTACCTAGGTATATATTTGTGTTAAAGGGTAAAACTGGGAGTAGGTAGATAAATGTCGTATGTATTTATTTTAATACCAAGTTACATCAAACTTAGCATATTTTATTCTCCAAAGGTGTGACAGTTGGTATAAAACTTTATCTGGAGGGTGAACTGAAATTTAAATAAATGTGATTATTTATTATTTAACATTTTTCAGACGCCCTCGACAGTCCTATGTCGTCACAGCTGGAGATATTACAAAATCAGACTTTAGTTCTCCTTCAAGAACATTGCTCAAGAAAAGACTCCACGCGTTTTGGACGAATATTATTATTGTTGCCAAGTATTTGCTGTTTTTCAAGCCACGGGTTTTTAGAAGACTTGCTTTTCCCTTCTACTTCCAATGAAGCCATCAATTCTACCCTATCTCGCATTCTTATGTACACCTCTATTTGAAATAATGGAATGTAAATTATGCTATGAGTGTTAACTAATAATGAAGTACCTAATAGATTTCGGGTCGTTTGAAATCTTAGGTTTTTAAAAAAGTTAACCTGATTCGTACTAGGGCGGATCCCCTCCAATCCCGGCAGTAGATATTTTTCAAAACTCTGTTTCTACTATAAAATTGTTTGTGATTGTGATTGTCAAGAAATGAGAACACCACGCAACTTGCTTTAGACATAGGTATATCTAAATATACGAGTTACCTTCTTCATATCCTAATCCTAATCCTAACTAAGTAATCTATATTAATATTATAAAGAGGAAAACTTTAGTTTGTTTGGTTATAATGAATAGGCTCAGAGTCAAAACCTAATGGACTGTTTTTAAAAATTCTTTCACCATTCGAAAGCTACATTATCCACGAGTAACATAGGCTATAAAATATTTTGAAAAAAAAAAACCGTGCGAAGCCGGGGCGGACCGCTAGTAGGTACTTAATATAAATGCGAAAGTAACTGTCTTATCTCACTTTCACGCTAAAACTGCTGAACCGATATAAATTAAATTTGGTACTCAGATAGTCTAGCCTGAGGAAGGATATTTTATTAAATAAATTAGCTCAGTATGTACCTACTTATAATTATTCAGTAATTAGGTAAGTACATGGAACTGACGAACATTAATAAGTTAATGAGTTCCTATGATTGTATTTGGGTGATAAATAGTCTAAGTACCTAGTCATGCTCACGTTTGAGTTAAATAGGTACCTAAGTATTTTAACATATTGCCCAAAAAGCATTTTATTTCGTACTTATATTTATTAACTCTGCTTAGGTGTACTAGTTAGGTATCATGTGATGTTTAAATACCTACCTACTGTTTTAATTGTTATGCCGTTTTATATGTAAAAGTGATGTAAAGAGGACGAATACGCTAGGTAAAGTAAGTACATAATATTTTTAGGGATGACATTAAATGTGTTTCTGTATAGAGGTAGGTAGACCTTTAGTGTTAGGTAGGTACCCGAAATTAGTTTACTTAAGACGCTAGATCATATCATTAAAGAATATTGTGAAATAATTACTTATTAAATTATATTGTAAAAAATGGAGACAGTCTTTTAAATATATCTACATAAATTTTCGATGACCAATGAATGGGACCTGAAACTCTATGAACATCTGACACGACACAACAGCGATTTTTATCGCTTAGATTAAATTATGAAGATATCATTTGATATTTAACTTGTATTACTTATTACGTTTACACATTAATAATTATAATAAAATCATAATCTCACAACTTAATTGGAAACTGTTGGCAACACAGGTGCAATAAAAGAGTTTTAGATTCTACATCTATGATTTGGGATGACATTTACTTGACGTTTGCTCTACCGTTTTACTGTCCGAAACAAGCAAGTTCTTAAACAGATTTTTTTTAGCGTGAAGTTTAGTGTTTTAAATAAAAAAATGTGCTGTTATTAAATGTTTAGAAATTAATTATGAGCTATTTTCATGTGGCAGCTGATAACAATTCAAAATCACGTAGTGCTTATTTCTATGACAAAATGTATCTATCTCTTATTGGACCATACAAATTATTTGTGAATGTCAACTGTCAACAGTTCTTTTAATCAAACTAATCAAAGCTAGACAGTGGCTGACAGTGCTGGTCGCTCGTGCTGCATTGCATACTTTGGCGGCAATAAAGAAACTTATTTTTAGGGTTTCTGTAATCTAAACGTGTACCCAATTGTAAATTTGTTAATATTTATATGCATTCAACTTTATATTAAATAAAATGGTAACCAAAGCTAGTGACGAAACTTTAGTGATGGTAAGTATCAATTATATTTTTTTTATGTAACTTCATAAGTAGTTTTTATTAAGTATCCAAGAGATTTGTATCGAGTGTCGAATGCACGTGCACAGTCTTGTTTAAGTAACATGAATAAAACTTTTTATTTGATTTGAAAAGTGAAGGTAATTATTTATTATATTTAGTTATATGTGCTTTGTAGCGATTATTTCTCTTGTATATTATATTATTGTTCTGATGTTTTACCGATTCGCAACCCTTATTTGTTAAGCCACAAGATAACATCGGAAATTTATAGTTATACATAATTTATATATTATGTATACATGTAACCAGTATTTGTAATAGATTTATTTAAATTTTCTATTCCTTAATATGTTTACTTTTACCCCATCAATATTTATTAATGAAATTCCATACACTATAATATTTATACTGCCTATGAATATAATTTTTAAATAGGATAAGAATGCAAGTCCCTAGTATTCCATATCTAGTTTATTCCAAATTACAAATTTAATGAGAATGAAAATTCTTATGTGTTTTTACATTATAGCACCGGATTACTACAATATAAATACTGTAATATACAAAGTATACTAGCACATGTATCCGGTAAAATGAAAAATGTGAAAAATAATTGTTTGCGGGATTTTCATAAATTGGGATGATAGAGTGGTTAGGTACTCTGTAGAAATTTCTCTTTAGTAATTCTTAAGACTGTACTGATTTACTTAGTTTGGCTCAATATGGATATAAGCATTATCTGAGGTCTTAAGGATTTAAATAATAACATGAATCATGAAAATGTAGATAACAGATCCAGATCTTTTAAGTACCTTTTATCTATGTATCTTAGACAGCTCTCCCTTTCTTATCAATATGATATCAATATATATATTATATATATTCCATTTAATGTTTGCAGATATATACTTACTTATAGTAAAGATATTTTATGACTTTATTGTGTGATAGTATTATTATTAAATTACAATTGTAGAGTACTAATTATCTTACTAGTTTTTACTAGTAATAGTAGTAGTCAAGTTTTGGAACCATTTGTACAGATAAAAACAATGTTTATTGTATTGGGAAGATTTTATCTGATAGAAAAGTTGCAAATAGCAGTCTTACTTGACCATTGTAAACATGCCCAAAACTAAAACTGTAATATTATAACAGGTTAGGCGCCCATGGTACAAATATATCACCGTGGAACCACCAATGTACTTTTATATGATGGCTTACATGATAACTAATGTCATAGAGCAGACATTCTACGTGTTCCGAGCCTGCACAGTGAATCATGGTTATTCAGAAGAAATATGTTACAACATTAGCAGCTACCCAGAGATCAATAAAGAAGTCCAGGTAGTTCAAAATTATAGTTAAATACTCTCAAAAGTTCAATTCAATAACAATCATTGCATGTCAACATTAAGGAGTTGCCAGGAGGTTCAAAGTTTTGTAGTATAGATACAAATTACACATCCCTACTCACAAACGTTAGAATTTTGCTTTACTAGAAACTTGTTTGTAAATTAGAACCTAAACATGTTTCACTTGTGCCTAGTTTCTGTAGGCGTGCAAGATAGTGTTGAGATGTTAAGATATTTTTCCTTTTGATTTGTTAATTTCATATTTCAGAAACCAATTTACAGGTGACTGTTACATCCTTTCACCAATGGAACGGCGTGGCCAGCCATATAGTACCGCTCCTACTGGCATTTTTCTTAGGATCCTATAGTGACAAAAGGGGTCGGAAGGTTATTCTGCTGGCAGGACTTTTGGGGAAACTTTATTTTTCTGCCATGATTACGTTAAATACTATGAAGGGTGAGGGTACTTTTATTTATTGATAATAAATACCTAGTAATAGAATAGGTCTTGTTTTACCATATAGGTCAATGAACCTAATATTAAAATTTGTATGATCATAGAGAAATTAAAATTTGATCACCTATAGGTATCCAATATACCAGTTGCGTAGGTTACTGCTTTGTTATTGTAAATTTATAAGTTACGGCCGGTATAAATAATTGGTTAAGTACCGCTACGACGTAAAATTACATAATCTTTTCATGGTTCAATTTAGTAATACTCGGTTTTGCATTAAATTATTACTAAAATTATTATTATCTTATAGCCTGGCCAGTGGAGTACATAATATACACGGCGTCATTTCCTAGTGCCATGACGGGTGCTGATTTGGCTATCTTCGCCGGGTGTTTCGCTTACATTGCGGATGTCTCTTCAGTGCACAACAGGACGTTAAGGGTTGGCATTTTGGACGTCGTTTATTTGAGCACCATGCCCACGGGAATTGCTATCGGTAAGTAACTTTAAATTATAGGTAAAAGTTATATTGACTGTTTATTTAATGAACATATTTACCATAATATAATAAATATATTATCATATTTTTATTTATCATAATAATATAATAAAATATAACGTTTCAAATATTTATAATAAGAATAATATTATTAACTGTGATTAATTAAGCTAAGAGACGGTCACACCTTAGCTATTGTAGTAAATTATGGCTAATTATTCATATTTTTTCAACTCCTAATCACCCATTAAAATCAGCGTATAAATATGACTATATTTGATTGTGTTACGAATATGTTTGATAGTAAACAATGTTGTAGTTTGCGAGTGTCATATAACACAAATCTGATGTTTAACAGATTCACTGCGCAAGCAGTCGTTCTGTTTTATACAATACCCGATGTCTTTTGTTACAGGCAACTTGTTGTACAACAAGGTGGTGGACAGGTCGTTCACAGCGATGTTTGCAATCAACACATCTCTTATGGTTATCGCTACATTATACACTGCTATGTGTCTAAAATGGCAGACAGGACCAGATCAGAGGTCCCTAAAAGAAGCGGGAGTAAAAAATCCGATCAGCGACTTTTTTGATCTGAATAATATAAAGCTGACATTGATAACATTAACTAAGAAGAGGTCTAATAACCGAAGACTTTTCCTGTGGTTCTTACTTATCTCAATGGCTCTATACACGTTTCAAAGAGGTATTTTTTTATACTTATATTATACTTTCTTTGATTATACGAAATATGTATTTTAACGCCCTTGTTTCATATTATTGTGGTCTCTTTCGTGGTAAAACGCGTACTAACGTGTGAATGAAAGGAACTTAAAGTTGAGATTAGTTCTTATTTAAATTATTTCAAATGATCGTAGGTTTGCCTTGGTATTATCTAAACCTCATAAAGAAGAGGTGACGAGTGGGGATTGGGGGTACTTCTATGTCAAATCCTTACTAATGTTACGCTCAAACAGCTGAAATGATTTTTATAAGTACAAAGATTATTTAAACCATAGATAAAAACAAGATACTGTTTATCACAAACCTGCGGGATAATGGAATTCCACGCAAATTTAAATGCTAGTTGTTACTTTATTTCAGGTTCTTATTTCTTAACTTAATAGACTGGTCTTACAAATACTCTCAGATGGTATTTTTATATTTGAAACTCTTATTTAGTTTGATTACCTAAACAGACAATTCTATTTATATTGCCCCTTGTATTTATGTAAACGTCAATCACGTTTGCTATCAAGTAAAGATAAAACATAGTAGTTGTCTCGGTATTCAATGACTTATTGACCTGTTTATTTGTGATGGTGATATTTTAAAGACTTATCGAAATGACGAAAAGATATTACTCATTTATACTGGAGTCTATGAGTTGTTTACTCACTGAAATCGCTAACACAATTTGAATTTATATGCTGGGCAATTAAAGTTGAAACTTGATTGATATTCATTTCCCGGCTCCAATTTCGGTTCTGAAATTCCCTAAATTATAATCGTAAAAATAATCAAAGAGCTTATGAACAATAGAATTTTTGCTTTACTAAGTTTTACATGGACACTTGTCTTTTATAGAACCTTCTCAACTAATAAAAGATAATATTTTATAGTCTATGTTATTTTTACAGATGAGCGGCCAGTTATGTATTTATATGTCCAGAACGTGTTCAAATGGGACCCAACCAATTTTAGTAACTTTAGAACCTACTTAAGCTCTGCCTACGTTTTGTTCATGCTTCTGGGCATACCAATTATGACCAAAGTGTTCCAGTGGAAAGATACGGTTAGTACTTTTAAATTGTATGTAAGTTAATAATCCGATAGATGTCGCTGAACTCGAGTGAGGTCTTCTCAATCACAGTGCACTAGCTTGTGTCGCATTGGTGGAACATAACAGATAGACCTTAGTCTATGCAGGCGACCTCTTGGCGCATTTTTGACTTTGCGTTACCCCCATTACTAGCTGTACCGTAAGATTTTATACGTTTTTTAAATTATTCTGGTGTATGGTCTGTGTGGTATTCCAGATTATAAAATACTTTTAGCTAAATTTTGATTACGAGCCCGATTCTCTTTATCGAAAAAAATAAACAAATACACATATATACATCCTCACGAACATATTATTTCGTGTCTATTACATATTGTACTCAAGACCGCTATATAACTTCAAGATAAGGTTGTAAGAATTCTAGGTAATAAAAGACAGGCTTTATCACGTGTCAATAGTACTTCAACACTTTTTCCTTCCTGCATTTATTATGCTATTATTAAATAGGTTCTAGATTTGAAATATGGGAAAACCTTATGATAGCTTAATTAAATAATTTGAATAAGTCTTTGATATAGCAGTTATAGTAGGTACTCACTACTCAGTATTTTAAAAGTAATCGAAGAATATGCAGGAAAGATGTTTATAGGTCGAAAAGGTGTGTAAAATAAAAACTTGAAACAAATTTTAGTCTAAATTTAACGGTGGCTCTTGAACTGAAATTTATTATTTGAAAGTATCGTGCTTTTCAGTTGCAACACGGGCGTCGCTAATATCGCTTTCGGTTCATAATAGGTACTAACGACGTAATAGAAATAAAAATCACGTCAAAAGATTGCTCAAACATTTGATGCCGAACACATACCGACACAGGGGTTTTTATACTGATATTACATATCTGTCGGCATATGCAATACTTATATTGTATGTAACAGTTTATAGTGATGTTGGGAGCTACGGCGCACATGGCAGGTCATTTTATCTACGCGCAAGCCACCGATGGAAAGCTTATGTACGTCGGTGCGACCGCGGCCGCACTGGGGCCTTGTGTGGCGCCGCTCGTAAGGTCAATGACATCCAAACTACTGCCCACTGCTGAAAGAGGTAGGCATCCCATCAGCCATAGACCAATTAAAATTACGGAAGTCGCACATCTAGATCTAAATGAGCTAACTAAAAAACCTGAAGATTTGAGTTATGCTCACCATCGAATTCCTTACAGCAAAACCCACCATTTTCATCCTTACTAATATTATAAATGCGAAAGTAACTCTGTCTGTCTGTCTGTTACGCTTTCTCGCTAAAAGTACTGGACCGATTTAGATGAAATTTGGTACAATGAAAGTCTGGAGGCTGAGAAAGGACATAGGCTACTTTTTAACCGACTGTAAAAAAGGAGGAGTTCCACGCAGACGAAGTCGCGGGCAGAAGCTAGTTCATTATAAAAAGCATAAAACTATACAGAAAAGTCATGCGTGCCTAACTTTTTTGAGTTAGCTCCCTTTAGATCTAGGTGTGCGAAAAGACTTAGGTAACTATAGTCCGAAAAATAAATATAATTACCTACGTTAAAAAAAAACGCGCAATTTTTGTTTTTCATTGTAGGGAATAAACTTGAATGAATTTACTGAAATAATTTTCCTTTATTATTGTAATTAATATTATTTAATGAAATTCATCCCCAGACCCCAAAAGGGTTAAAGTACGTGGACGAAGTCGCGAAGAAAATCTAGTTAGTAATATAATTTCATTATTATTTTAGGCGTAGCGTACGCGTTCCTGTCGGTGATGGAGAATGCAGTAGCCATGTTCGCGTCCATAATTTACAATCAACTCTACAAAGCTACTCTGGGTACTGACCATATGAACTCCATTTTTTACCTAACAATGTGCACGCAGGCTGTTGTATTTATATTTGCATTGTAAGTATTATTAAATATATATATATGTAGATATTCAAGGGCTTTCATTCCATATAGGCACAATGGTATAGCTATATGGAGTGCCTACCCTGACGTAGTACATGCGCGACCTTCACTGCACGCGCCTGTTATATATTTTAGTTGTTACACACGAAACAATGTGGCCTCTAAAGATGACTGATGGGCTTATTTTTTTCTTTTTCAGTATCATTGAAATTATGTTAAGAGGTCGAAAATTGGAAACATTATTGACGTCAGATGAGAAAATAGAAGAAACATCCGTAAACTCTTTGGTGATACAAAAGGGTTAAGAGTTATGTATATATCATAATTATTATAGGCAGATAAAAATATACTTTTAGTTGCAAATGAAATTCTAATAATATATTTCAAAAGGTTGTCTGGGAAATTAACGGCTGTAGAAATTGTGATAGTTGTATATTTATACGAGAATTGATCGAATAACGAAAATTTTAACCTTTTCACCGCCCCAGTCGGCAGTTACCGACTACAAAAAGCAGTACCACTAGCGCCTCGTCGGCCCTTACCGACTGAAAGTTAGAGGCGAAAATTATAAGTAAATTAAAAGTTTAGTATACAAATTATGAACTTTTATTATTGGTTAAAGCCTAAATTACCGTAAACCTAATACATAAACGTGATGCAATATAACATCATTGAATAAATAAACATTTTTGCGCGCCGTGATAAAATGCAGCAAATACGGCTCGTACTGAAGCCCTAGTCGGCGATAGCCGCGGCGTAGTGCTGTCACCAACCGTGTTTTGTTTGTTGCAATACACGTTACGAAAAATTTTAATGTAGGTGAATTTATAAATGTGTAGTTCTACAATTGTAAGTTGACTAATTAATTTACTTGAATGCAATTAATTAATCAAAATGGGAATAGTAAAATACATTTTACAGCATATTTTGAACACTTAGGTATTTAAATTAGTCTCGTGGTTATAACCAAATAATTAAAGTATTTTATTTAAGACCAGTAAAGTATGAGATCGGCTCGTTCAAGTAAAGAAACAAACTTTATATTAGGTACTGTAATTTTTATCCTGTATACCTCTGTCAATTATTATAATGAAGTATTTTGACGAGCAACCGAGACAAGTGTTCTAGTTTAGATAATTATGTACATTGAATATTTACAAACCTATGTTACTTTATCTAAAGCGTAGGCAACCAAATAGGATCTTTGTTAAACAGAAAACGACCACATACAGGTAAAGAAATGACCCTTTTATTAATGTTTCTTTCTACCTGAAACACTCATTAGCAATAACAATAGGCTTAATTTTTGTGAGGAATTCTTAGTAAATATGTAAAGCATACCGCACGTGCAGGCGGTATTTCAAACGAATTCCTGGAAAATGCCGACTATATGCTATTTGTACTTCCTAAACAATTATCGGAATTTATTTAAAAACTTTGTTTGTAAGAAATCTAGGTACCTAGGTACTGCATTTTATTATTGGTTTGTTGCTAAAGAATGTGTAGGATTTTTTCTTTCGATTCCCTGCCAAAATGTCGATAAAAGCAGTTAACACTTACCTACAACAGTTTCACATCTCTAGACTCAAAGCAATTTGCAATACCTAAAAGCCCGGGTCGGCCGGTGCCGACAACGCGTGACGTCATCGCGTGAGTAGTGTGGTGACTTTCGCCACTAAACTGTACTGTAAATAATGCAAATATTTTGATCTTTTCATTATTTAATGTTGTTTTATAAGGTTAATAATCAATGAACATGTAGTAACAACATTATTGTATTATTCTTTTGACATTTCTTCGACTTTTTGGATATAATTATCGAGGAATTATTTAAATATCGATACACCATTTCCAAGTCACTATGGTTTCTCGATCTCGAATGCTTGTTTTTGTTCTGGCGTCACAGGCTCAGCGTGTTGTATTGTCGCGTGGCGGCGAAAAGGTTAAATATACGAGTAAGATAAGTTAATGGTGGGTATACTTTAGTGTGTGCATGTCCAAAATGCATTAAATGCGATAGTATAAATAATTAAACCCCCGACACCCAAAAGCCCTCTAAAAAGAATAATAATAACAACTTAATATTAGGTACCTAAGTATTAATATTTCTATATAGAAAACGTCGCGTGAGGGACCAGAGATCTAGAGGTAGTTTGTACATACATATTTCACATACATTGGTAGCGGTATAGAGTGCTCTATATAATGTAGATGACTGAACCGATTATCATCAAACATACCTAAGAACACTTGATTAACTGGACCTAATTATATGCTAGCGCATCTAGAGGATTTTTGACACGCCGCATTGTAGAAGTTTTACTTTTATTTTAAGATTAGAATAAGTCCTGGGCAAGCTACTTGCAAATATTATTTATAACAAAACATTAAGCTTCTAAGATAACTACCTAATATTATCTCGTATAGCTTAACCTACATCCCTACTAATATTATAAATGCGAAAGTAACTCTGTCTGTCTGTTACGCTTTCACGCGAAAACTACTGGGCTGATTTAAATTAAATTTGATACAAAGAAAGTCTGGAGCCTGAGAAAAGACATAGGCTACTTTTTAACCGCCTGCAAAAAAGGAGGAGTTCCACGCGGACGAAGTCGCGGGCAGAAGCTAGTAGTATATATACTTAGGTATTGGGAGCTGAAATATAATTGTATCTCTTAGAAAAGTGACAAAAAGCGTCTCGAGAGCATTTGACACGCTTATAATACAGTGGTAATCGGAGTTTGAGTTATTTCAGCGGTCCTGATATCTACGTGATTATAAATAGTACACATCTACTAAAAATTTAATAGGTCAATTTGAGTTAGATTGGGATCAATTTGAAATAATTACGTAGACAAAAATGTTACTCCACTACTAAAGGTACCCAATTTACCCATGGGCCAATTGTTTGTATTTAAAGTTAATTGTAAGTAGAGATACCTATTAAGATATACTAATAATAACAGTTTTATGCGACCTGAATTTAAGAAAATAATAAGTATGAATATATTTGGGTAATTCTATGGGCGATTCAACCGCCGTTAGACTGTTGCCCTCAATATTGAAACAAAAAGCTACAATAAGTTACTTTACTATTACTAAGAACCACTACGGGCACATTGTTGCATAAAATCGTAATTCTTGGTGTAGCAGATTTCATCAATATTTAGAACTGGGGATTGAAGCTGGTTGAAACGCTTGAGATCACCTATTTATGAGTTATAAGAAAAGGCATATGAATTTTACTAAATGTTATTATTGAATGATCATTATTATTACAGTAGTATTAAAATACTTATTGTTATTGTTTTTATGTGTTTCATTTCCAATCTCGCATTAGAGGACTTATTTTAAAATTATTATCGTTAAACAGGATATGCTACTTTATTGCATAAGATATAAAGTTCAGATTTTATTAGCGAATTCGTAATAAACCCATGTTTACATTACCTACATTTTGAGAGTCTGACTGACACAAATTTGTCAAACTCAATTAATAGAATTAAGGTATATTGGACATCTCTGCTTGCAGTCTATTTGACGACAATTAGATACTTTAGGCGTAGTCAAGGTTCTATTCCAAAATTTACTTTTCTGAATAAATATTACGGACAAGTGACTTTTTGCACTGAGTACGTACTTGCTGCCAATAATATGATAAAATGAGATTCATAAAGTATTAACTTAATGCCGCGTAATTGACTTAGCAAATTTTCACGGGAGTGCAATAAAATATCTTTATTTTATGTTCATTTTACCCTCATCCGTGCAAAGTCAAATTTGATATATTTGTTATGTATGCGACATAGTTGAAGTTTGACCGAAAGTGCTCTAATTACGCGGATATGCAATATCGTATTACACACACGTTGTTACACGACCCGATTTCAAGTTAGACCAACCTTATAAAGGTAACGTGTATAAGACTCAGGGCGCCTTGAAGTTTTATTATCGCAATGTATTTTTAATTAGAGTCCTTGAAATCGAGCCGAAAATTATTAGAATAATTTACACCGCGATCCAAGCAGTCAGTTGTTTCTGGATATCAACGCGAGCTTGTTTCAGTTCTGGTAAGTCGGTGTCGCTAGAGGGATACATGTTGGCGCAGTGGGCGGTACCTGTAATAAAAAACAGTAAGTAAATCAAGTTGAATAAATAAATACCCACAGTACAAGCTATGCTCAGTTTGAGACTAGATCAATTCTAGTGAACTCTTACTACCTTTACGCATATATGAAAAAGATCAATATTTACCGATTTAGTTCTTAATATTTTTAAATAATCGAGGCTTCACTTTCAATTTACAAACATACCACGTATATAAATAGCGGGCGAGTCGTCATTCCTTGACTTGGTAATGCCGAGGGCGTGCCACGGGTCGACGGAGCCGTGTACAAACAGAACTCTGCTCACAGCGATGTCCAGGGAACCGTAGTCAGTGTTAGTCCACGACGCACCGGCGTTTATGAAAGCCTCGTTAAACCTGTTACATGAAATTGTTGTCACAATTATAATTGTTCGACAATGGTGTTAAAGGTCCAACGAACATCGGCATCTGTTGTATGCGTCAAAATTCTATAATACTTTTATGAATTTTGAGTTTGTTTTTACTGATCCATTGCTATACATACACTACTAGGTTCTTCCCGGGATGGAGCACCTTTACAAAGATTCAAGTTTCTACCCCTTATAGTTACAATTTAAAAAATCAATATTGCAAAATTATATAAATTTTTACTTACTTGGCACCAAATATGTCCTGACACTGTTGTACGTAGAAATCGAGTGGAAACTTGTTTCCAAACACATCCACCTCTCCTGTGGAAGTCTGGTAGAAACCAAACTCGGTACAAGTTTGATACATCCATTGACGTCCACCTGAAATAGTGACAATGATTTTTTATAATATCTTATAGTTTTGCGGTTGATACACATTGGAATACAACTACCGGATTTAAGTAAATTCGGTTGCAATAGTATCAATAATAAGCAAGTAGGTATTAATTTGTTGTTTTATTAAAGGTATTTTACGACGCGACGTTTGAGAACTTTATAATATGTACTTACATATAGCAGACAAAATTTACGATAAGTACTCTAACATTAAAAAAATATGGTTGTGACCAGGGCTTGATTTGTAAAAAGGCGGTACGAAAATCGCAGGCACAGCTTGTCATATATCTCAATTGTTATAGTGTTAAAACTATTATTTTAGGTATTCAGAATTAAAACCAATACCTTCTGCGGATGTCCACGAAACGTTCCTGAGATCCTTGATTTCATTATCATAGCTGTAGTCCATGCAAGTCTGGTTTGACTCTTGCATGATGATCGAGTTGAATCGAGCTAGTCTCTTATACGATGGACTATCGTCTCCAGACTCCGTCAGCATATCGCAAACCTGAAACCAATGCCGATATGAAAAAATACTTTAGCATGGGCATACTCAGTATTTTAGGGTTGGTGCAGAAGTAAGTAAACTAAGTAGTAGGAAATTAAAAATGCTTTTGAATTATCGACTGGCGTCTTAAACTTCTTTGTTTTGTGCGTTCATTGTTTGATTACTCAAATGTATATTATGTCATTATATTAATTTTGTTTAAAAAATCTTAGGTTTAGATCAGAGAAAAGGGTAGGTCTAATGCTTTTTCAGCTTAATCGGAAACCGGGAAGTGGGTCAAATTGCAAGATTTGATTACAGACTGCCAGAGAAACGGGAAAGGCGAAATTATATAAAAACTTGTAAAAAATATGGCGGTACGAATTTAGCCGGGACAGCTGATAGTAGTTAAAATTTTGAATACTTACAGTGTTAATAGTAATGTTTTTGTATCTGTCGTCGGCACCGATGCGATTGTCTTCATTGTACTGAACTAAACCGGCGAAATCGTCAGCCAGTGAACTATAGAAGTTCCTTATGTCATTATCTGACGCTTGCTTGAAAGGCTTGCAAACTCTGTAACAATTGAATAGACATGAATATAATAAAATATATATACATATATATATTGTCCTTATAATATTTTCGTCTATATACAGAACTTGGCTGCCATTGTCATGTTTATATATTTAATTCACATAGTGAGATATTTCGAGTCAAGTTACTATTTATTATATTAAAACAGCTACTTTTTATGGACGGATGAGCTACGAGTATTAAGTCACAACGTAGGTTGTTAGGTTCTGTGTTAATTCAGATATCACATCCTGAAATTATTCAATAACAGTAGCTATAACTTACTTAAATTCAGTCTCAATTAAAGAAGAATTACTGGTCATCAGCGACATAATCTGTTTATGCGCTTCCTTTAATTCGTTGACACATTTCTCACTATTTGTCTTCTCTTTCAATGCGCCAACTACAACTTGGAAGTATTCTATAACAAAATAAAGCAATTAAATACATCGATAAAAATATGATGTAACGAATGCTACAATAAAGCAATAAATATAAATAAATTATGTCATTCGGTTAGGTATCATAAAAAAAAGATATGTCAATAAATACACTAACGATGTCAGTCTTAACTTTATTGTACAACTAGCTGTCCGCCCCGCACGGATCATCTTTTTTTATAGCCTATGTCACTCGGGAATAGTGTAGCTTCCAACAGTGAAAGAATTTATGAAACAAATCCAACCGTTCTGGAGCCTATTCAATCCAAACAAAGAGACAAACAAACAAACCTTTCCTTTTTATAATATTAGTATAGATATAGACTAAGGACCCGCCCCGGCTTCACAAGAATGCTATAAACCTTCCTCTTGAATCACTCCATCTATTAAAAATACCGCTTCAAAATTCTTTGCGTAGTTTCAAAGATTTAAACATACATATGGACAGACACACAGACAGCGACAGCATTTTTTTTTATACTATGTAGTAATGATAGTGAAGTGAAGCAGATACATTTTTGTACTGCATTAAGTCAACGTATTGTACTTACTTAATAGGTTGACTTAAGTACGGCATAGAAGTATTATCAAAATACATTTTCTAGCTAGGCATGTTACATACCACTAAAATCGACCTTGGCACGCAAAGGCCCGCTGGAAGAGACTGCAGAGTACACCAAATGTGGGTATTTGAGCCTCAGCCACGCCGCCAAGGATCCCGGGTACGACCCGCCGAACGCAATCCATTTTACATCTTTGGAAAATTTATATTTGTTGTTCATGGCGGTTATGAAGTTAGCCAAGTCGGCTAGGGCCTGGTGTGACGAGAGGTACTGGAGGTTTTTCACAGACAAGTCCCTGTAAGCAAAGTACAGTTTCTTCTATATTGAGTTTATCCATATGCAAAATAGTTTGCAGCTAAACTAACTACTCGAGATATTTTTACTGAGACTCCTATGTCATTTCGTCCGTCTTTCATCTGGCTGCATTTCATGAACCGTGATAGTCAGCCAGTTGAAATTTTCACATATTGTTATGAAGTATTTTTGTTGCAGCTATTACAACAAATACTAAATAACTGAATAAAATAAATTTTTAAGAATTATAGAACAAACGTGATATTTTTATAATAGTATGGCACCATTCGTCCGCGAACCTGACTCGCCTTTGGTTTATATGTAAATGTATTTTAGTGCTTGTTTTACAATGTCTAAGTAAATCTGGTGTAAGCTACTTCTAAACTTTCTGGCACCAAAAAGTCAATGAATAAATTACCCACTAGATAGGTGACTGCCAGTTTAAATATTATTTTAGTGCAAATAACAGACTCGAGAATTGGATGGTTGTGAAGCACGCTCTGACATCTTAAAGAATGTTAAATAATGGATTTAAACTATTGCAACAATATATAATCGCCATACAAAAGCAAATTCTTTAGTTCACATAAAATATAAAAATATATTTTACATAACTTTAACATACTTTTGTTTGATAAATAAGTATTGCTAACAGGATACACTTTGATAACAAATTATTATTAACGCGTGTTATACTTTAATGTCATAATAATGTAAGTACCTACTTACATAAATCATTATGGTAAGTAAACTAATTAAAGACTGTATTTTTTTGCCTTACCAAATTTTTTAAGACTATTAAAAGAGTTTCGAAAATGATTATACTTAAGTTAAAGTCATGAAAAAGGTCTTAAAAACATTTCAGTATTATTAAAATTCAAGTTAGTTAAATTTTACAATATAATTTTTTCCAACTATTTCACAGCTTAAGTTATGATATCTATTAAATACAATCTTCAATATAGCTCCAACAAAGGGTAATATTTAGTCAGTAGGTTCATTAATATTCAAGTAAACATCAAGTGATTAGAAATGCAATTTTCACTATCGCAAGCTGGTGATGACCTCTGCCCCTAATGTGCTGTTTTGAAAGTTAAATATGCCAAATGAAAGTGTTAAACTGTACAGTAAATTAATGACAATACTTACACAATATAACTAAGGCACATTATGCTAGGTATATTGAAAACTTCCGAGTACTCAAGTTGAATTGAAAATGTTTAATAAAGGGGAAAAGATAATAATTATTTGTCATTACTATCATATTATACTGTATTGTTAATTTATACAAATTACAATAGCTTATTTTTTGTACAAATTATATTTAAACTTCAAAACATATTGTGTAGATAACTTTAAAAAAATTATGGAAAGACAAATTTATTTTTAAGATCCCTACTAATATTATAAATGCGAAAGTAACTCTGTCTGTCTGTATGTTATGCTTTCACGTTAAAACTACTGGACCGATTTAAATGAAATTTGGTACAAAGAAAGTCTGGAGCCCGAAAAAGGACATAGGCTACCTTTTAACCAACTGCAAATAAGGATGAAGTCGCGGGCAGAAGCTAGTGTTATAATGAAAGGAAATATATTCTTACTGTGTAGGATGACTGTCTCCATAATATCTATGTTCTAGATTGATACACAGTGCTTTGAACTGCTCAGCATATTCTATCCAAGCTCCTTTCACCATCCATTTGGGGTTGGCCGGACCTTCCCCGCCAATCATCAGAAAAACAGGTCCAGGATTATCAAAGTCAAAGAACTCATCATTCACATAATAACGCTGAAACCAAATAACAATTTCATATAATATGGTTACAAGTAAGTATATGAAAAAGAATTTTTCTGATATTGTAGTCTGAAAAAAATTAAACACTTTAAAAATAAATTCTCCCTATATAGCACATATTTGCGAACCCAATTCTATTCTAATATAAATAAAATTCAAGTCACCTTGATGGTCTTAAATTCAACATACATGCAAAGATGCATACCTACTTATTAAAAAGCAAAAAAGTTGCTTTAAAAGTTTTATATAAACACTGAACATAATGCTAATTATTTATATAGGTAACTACTTAATGTCTATCACCAAATAACTAGACTAAGTAATTACCTAAACAATATACATTTTGGTTTGTATTATTAAGAACCTTATATCATTATTGGGCTGGCACCATTTTATTGCCGTTACTTTGAAATAAAGTCAATTATTCTTTTTGTTCATACCTGCTTCCAGGTCCTAAGATCCGATGGATTCGTATGGTCTAATTTTTGCTTGAACCATTGTGCCGGGGGCACGTTCAGGTCTCTGGAATGACCTGGTGCTCCTAAATTACCCCCCTTACTTCTACCCAAACGGAAATACCTTCCACATATTATACACGATACTTGAAGAAGAATCAAGCTGAATAATAATATAAATCGCATTGCTAAACTTATTTGATTACAGCCAGAGAATCAATTCTCAATTCGTAGTTTTACACGTTACAAACTTGAAAACCGCGTATTTTATACTTTAGAATCTCAAGGTTGCCAGGAGTAGTTACAAAAAATCTCAAAATACTTTGAATATTACTTTGATTATAATATTAATTTCATGTCAACAATAACATTTATTATTGTAAGAGATTGCTAAGAAAATATAACTATAATTATGTATATTTTCAAGGTACCTTTAGAAAAAATTGTAGCAATTAGAAAATTTTATGCTATATGTAGGTACTTACTACAGATTAACCACATCAT
Organism: Polylopha cassiicola; assembly: GCA_038024825.1. Taxonomy (NCBI): domain Eukaryota; kingdom Metazoa; phylum Arthropoda; class Insecta; order Lepidoptera; family Tortricidae; genus Polylopha; species Polylopha cassiicola. The sequence continues at coordinate 16,528,401 of CP149045.1, read as the reverse complement.
TTATAGCTGTAATATACAGAAATTAAAAATGACAATTTAACGTATACCTACATATGTTTTCAGATACATACTTAACTATTTCAAAAGCCAGACTTAAAGAGAATTACATTGATTAATTTTTGGCAGATTTCAAGATAGACCGGGTACCATACAATACAATCGACTTTTGGCCTGAGTGATGGGTCTATAACGTTTCAGACTTATGTTCAATTCTATAAAACTTAGGTATTTCTTGTTTATACCTTATGTTAATGGACACATATTATAAGGTATTTCTATTATGATTGGAGAGAGCTACTGTTGCTGTCTTAAACTGCTCAAATCTGTCATTTTGTGTAAGACTAGGAGAAATGAGGAGAGTTCAGTTAAAATGCTATCCTTGGCAACATTAAAGAACTGTCACAATGACAAGGAGTTATGCATAGTTGACACTTGCCTTAACATTATTTAGCTTTTGAAACCCTTCAACAGCTTATCTTTTTTCTTTTGCGAATATGTGATCATTTTAATAAACATCATAACAATGATTTAGATCTAGTAGTCAGATTGATTAAATTTTACTTATTTCTGTGCTTATCATAGCTGATTTGACAGTTCGTGTCGTGCAAAACCGCTTGTTTATGGCTGATTCTCTATGCCCGAGAGCACGATCGATCGTTGGCTCGTTACGCGCGCTCTGCGGCTGTCGTAGTAGTTGTGCGTGGTTGGTACGCGAGAGATAGCGCTCGGCGGTTTCAAAAAATGGCTCTTTTCAGGATTACATCCACGAAATTAGTAGAAGTGCAGGTAAATGTTATTATTTCATTAAGTACCTTAAGCCGGCTATGCCGATCTTTTAAATGTATCTTTATATTTGTATATTTTATAATTTCTTTTTATAACCTTCTCGGCCACATTTTGGATTTGTAGTTATGTAATGTTCAAAGAAACTTTTTTTAATATGTTACCAATCTTTAGAGCTTGCCTGTGCTTTCCGATAACTATATTTTAATTTAACGCGCTATCCCGCTTTCGTCGAATATCTACTTGTCTTCCCGGTCTTTGAGTAGTGTCCCACATTTAGTGACATATCATTAATATTTTTGAAGAAAATGTAGACTGGATTATTAAAATTATGTATTTAGGTGCCTATTCGTTATGTTTTTTCGTTTATTACCAATTGTTGTTTCATAAAAAATGTGTTACGGCATCGGTCTGCTTTACATTGGTTTTTTTTTTATAGAAGACCCGGTCAGGTGGTAAACTTACCTGGTTTTTTGCTTACGAACACTTTAGACTGAGCATTCACACAGTCAATAATTATTTAAAGGTATTGTTATTTTAGAAAATCTTTTCAAACTATTTAGAAGTGGAACATGGGTTAGGAACACTAAAATTATTACAAGAAATTTGTATTCCATTTTTTTTATAATCAATAGTTAGCTAGTCGTGAATTGTGCAGATTATTTGGTGAAACTTAAGTAGATAATGTTAATTAAAACTAATTATGGGTTGAAATGCTATCTAATTACTTAATTAGGTAGCTTAGCAATGAGGGTGGTGTATTAATGGAAGTAATTTAGTTAGAGGCTTATGATGACTAAACTTAAACCTTTTGTGAAAGTACCTACCTATGAACTTTGGATTTATGTATGTATTTCAAATACATCTGGTTATAAAAACATAGGGAGTCTGGAACAATGGAATGTACCTCTCAATCCTAGTGCCAAATAAATCAAGAACTTTTTTACCAATAACTCCACATAAAAGAAATAAGTTTAACCCAGTCATACTCTGTTACTCATATCACATGTTCTTGCTTTGCTTCTTTCGGTAAATATTTTAAAAGTAATAATAAATCCAACTTAAAATAGATTACCTGAGTCAGTGTTAAAAAAAGTGTATAACAAGCCCCATAAACTAGATAAGTTTATCTACATATTTTTAGGTAAATGTCTGTAATCAACATTTACTTAAATAATATTTATCGGTACAACTACATTTTGCTCACCTAATAAAATAAATTTATCAACTACTGTTATCAATTTATCATAAAAGAATGTCTTTCTTTTACTTACACTTGTAGCTATATCTACTTAAGTAAATTTCCTAAGATAACAAAATATTTCCATGAGATATCTATGTAGGTATATAATATTAAATGTATTTTACATACTTACTAGCTTATTAAAGTTTTAAATAAAATTTGAACTACTGGATGCTTAACTGGATAATAGGATTTGCCTTTTACATTTAAATGCTGGTAGTTGTTTATAATTGCTGGAATTTCCAGCATTCGTGTAGAAACGGTGCCCTTGCAGAGTACATTTATGTCAGTGTCACGCACGGTGGCGCTTAGTGACGCGATAAGCTACTTACTACGTTATTTAGAGTAATATCTCTATAATATAAAAAATGTTTCCGTTTTAAAATATGATTTTGTTATTATTTTATGTGTGTCAAGTCAAGTCTAAATTACTGATGCCGTACTTAGAGCAGTAGGAGATACTTCCTAAGGCACCTAGGAATAAATCCATCTCCTAGGCAAATAGGTAGGTCGTGCCAACGGTAACCGGCCACAAATCAAGTGGTCTGTCAGATGCTTCATAGTTTCCGCAATCGTTATAGAGGGAACTATTGTACCTATACCTATAGGAATAAGGGAAGGATCATAGCTCGTCGAAAACGTATTTTTTTTCAAAGTATATAAATTTCTTGAGGAAAAACTGGCTATAATTTCAATGGGAAATACCTATAAATAGATTAGATTTTTAAAATGAATGGAAACAATTATAGTAAAAATTACTTGCGGAAGGTATTTTCCAGCGTGCCTACCTCTACATAGAGTTAGGGATAGTTATCATAAGTAGGTACCCATAAGCGTGACTTATTTCAATTTAATTGCCTACAGTTCTATAAGTGTGTAGGTAGGCACTGAAAATAATTGTGTCTTTCAAAAGTTATTGAGATGGTAACAATGTGTTACGTATTAATCGTCACGTGGACAGATAGCGCTCTCAGCTTCATTGCATCTGCCACGTTCACAAGATAACACATTAGAGGAGAGCGATAATCGTAACATCCATCACGATAAATAATGTTTTCTTATACCGTAATACCAATGAGGTGATCTCTTTATCTACTGACCGTTAGCGAGATCAACTCGATGACATTCATATGAAATGCGTGTCCTCTGGTTCGCCCCCTGCTCTAAAGATAACCACGCGGGTCATGTTTGTTCGCGCCAGCCGGGCACTCGCCCAAATGTTAACCTGTTACCAACCTGCCTCGAACACCACCAGTAAAGGATACATGGGTCTTATCCTAGTTCTTACCCAGTTATACCACATGAAGTTATTTATTTGGATAACGTAATTCGTCCCTGAGATAACCAGTGCCAACGAATGTGCGTAAAATACAAAGAGAACTTTAAAATATTGGCAACGTTCCAAAGATCCGGCATAGGCAGTTATTTGTACGGGTTCAGCTCTGGCAAATACAGACGCGCCTACTCCACCAACATAGCTGTTGATAATATTCATATATTTGTTTTTATATGTGGTTAATTGTGATGTAGATATTAGGTATTGCTTATAAGTGTGAGCAGCATGTGTAGCAAAAGATGACCTATCTATGACATTAATACCTATCCTCTAGGTGCCGTTAGATAAAATATGTATATATAATCACATCTTATCTACTAACGTTTCTAAGCTAAGACTATCGACAGTAGGTACCCATAACAAGTTTGTCAAATTAACATTCTGTTAGCTATACACATCCCAATATTAAAATATGGAGGAATGAATGAACATTTGAATCTATGACGCGGACATAATATTCAATGTCAAGGCCACGCTCAGTTAAGGCTTTAACTAAAGTAGGTGCCTACCTACTATGGCTGTAATCGTATATTATGGAACAACCTTGCTGGTGTAGGTATCTTCCACGCCGAAATGTTATCAGACACAGGGTTCCGTATCTCCGATTGAAAAATATGAACCCTTATACAATCATTTTCTTTGAAACTAGGTGGGTTGTAGGTAAGTAGGTATATGTTGAAATTTGGTACTTACACCTTTGTATGTCTGTGACGTAAATACGAACATGAAACGTAAATAAATAGTATGTTTGATATATTCACTCACTTTAGAGATAAAAAAAAGTGTACGGTACGTTTTTCTCTGCATGTAAGTCAAACTCGCACTTGATTGGTTTTTCCGATATCTTAATTGGGCGTGTATCAAGTTATTTCGTTTCTAATATTCATTAGGAAACAACCTGCCTAATAGGTACGTTACTTCAAAATATTAAAGTCAGTGCTACAATAGGTTTTCTTCATATAATTTTATAGTGTTGTTCATAATGGATAGGTAAATTTCGCTTGATGAAACAATTTAATTCAATCCTAGCGCTGACGTCTACCAGTTTTGATTATTCATTACTTACCTACCTATTCTCGCGATGAACAATGGTTACCTGTTTATGTAGTCATACATAGAATTCTTTATACTATTTTTCCAAGTTATTTGAAGGATAAAATAAAATTTTCGTTCATCTCGCAAATTTTGTTAAATATTACACGATTTTATTTTAAAAGATTCTAAATATTATAATACGGGTCGTTGGTATTTATGTTTTATTATCCTGACAATTTGTAAAGCTTTAGCATCTTTTTTTGTCTTTGTATGTAGGTAATATTACTTATTGAGACCCTACTTAACACTAACGTCTTACTGTATTGTTGCCATGAGCTCGGGTGACCATTCAATGTCAATGGAGTAGGTAATAATGTTTTGGAATTTTAATTATACTCACTCACGAACCAGGTAGTCGATGTAACTTAGAAGTGGGTTTTTGATGATCAATGAATGAGTTTTAGAGTTTGGCATTTACGGATTAAGTAAAATAGGACTGGATTTCTTGTGAAGATTTTTAAAACCAAAATTATGTTAATTTTATTGACAACTCTTGCAATACGATATCGTGTCTCTACTGCCAAAGAGAAAAAGTCTTCATCATCAATTCTTCTAGGGTACTTCCCAGTGACCTACATTCTCGGAATTTGCCTTGACTCATTTTTGGAGAGTAAGCTCATGTTATTTATTTACGGAAAAGTTCAACATCTTTTACAATAGTACCTATCTCGGATTAAAAAGTGTGATGCAGTGAAAATAGATTAATATTTTACTCATTAAAAGTAAATCTATTTAAATTATCACTAAACGTAGTGGTTAATTTCATACCGATAACTGGATAAAATGTTCAAAATATTTATATAAAAAAACCTTGGGATCTCTTAATATTCTACTATGGGTCTGTCGTTTAATTCGCGTTGCCGAATCTCGTCTTGGCAGCAGTGACATCACTAACACGGATGAATGAATTAAATTTTATTAAAGTCAATCAATGTGAATATGTGGAAGGTCTTTTTGGCATTTTTCTCACTCGTCAGGTCACTTTGAGTTGAGATAGGTATGAAATGTGTCTCGGTTACAGTATCAGTTTAATTTTATCGATTAGTTACATAAGAAGTTTAAATTAGACTTGCGTGATGTTAGGTGCAATCGATCGGGCGACGTGTTTGAATTATATATATTGTATGCTCTGCTATTTGCGGATGGTTGATACGTAAGAATACATCATTTTATATCTGAAAATGAAAAATGCTGCGCGAATGAAAAGTACTAAAAGTATTTAATTTAGGATTTTCCTAAAGCTATTATTTGTTGGCAAGATACCTAATTAAAAAAATAAACAATAATTTTACAAGCTCTTATAAAGGTCGGAAGATACCCGCTTCTGAAAAAACCTCACTTGACAAGAAAAAAGACTCAATGAAGTATTCTTATGTTGGTATTATCCCGTCTATACCCAAAGATTGCCCGAGAACTGGCGATGCTATAATACCTACCTATGATTAAAATATGCTTGGATATTTTTATATCACAGATATGATAGGTGCGCTTACAGTACGATTAGAGTTTACTTTAAATATTTAAGTATATATTATGAAGTTCATATTTATTTAAATAAAAAATTAAAATTTCGTTCCCGAAATCATCACAAAAAACATTGTAATTATGTATAGGCTTACAACACTTAGATACTTTACAATACACCAAGGCATTTCACTTATCTCAAGAATCGTAGCACATTATTAAATGCATGAGACGCATGCTCTTTAAATGTCGTTAACAAAGTGAAGACTCAATTACATTAAACTCTGGCCTGCCCTTACGATCCTAGTGATTGATTCGCTTCCCCGCACTGATTGCTCTGATCGAGTTATACACTAACAAATCAGACGGTCGTTTAGTAGATCCGTCACTAGATAGTTAGTGATGTCAGACCGAGGCGATCACCTTGAATATGCTGGTTTTTTTATCAAACGAATTACGTGCTATCATGCTTTGATTTAATAAGTTTACGGAGTGCGTCCAAAGGTCGGTATTATTAACACTTCTCATATCTCTTTACCTCAAAACGTTATTTTAAAACTAAAGTAATGCCTTGCGGTAAATGTACTAGAATGTAAATGCTTTGTGGTTATATACGTGAAGTCTATCTGGGACAACGTAGTATACAGTCAGCATCTAATATAAAGAAGTTGTCGACCTGCTCTTTATTTATTTACCTATCAGCTCCGGTATGCTTTAAACTAATACCACCATAACGACACAGCATAGATGTAAACAATAATAATATTTGTATATTAAAAGCTTTTACTTAACTTGCAATGTAAGCATGTAGGTACGAGTGAAATCTTGCAACTGAATTTTAAAGCAGATAATTTTAACCGAATGAGCTGAAATTTTGTACACGTTCAGTTTTGATGACAATGTATGGTTTACTATGTGACGTCATTGTAAAAGAGGATCACATGTACATTGAAAAATTATAAGAGCTTGGTTTTAGTCGTTTTATTCTTATAACTAATGATAGTTTTGTACACAGAAAGCATGTCCGACGGCATCGATTCTGCTGAGGGGCCTGAGCGCCGAGCCTACCAACCTTAAGAGCATCCTCCAAGAAAAGATCCCCAAGGAACAAGAGAAAATCAGAGAGTTCCGCAAGAAGCATGGCGCCACCAAAGTCGGCGAGGTCACCGTCGATATGGTCAGTGCTCATCAGGCTACATTTCATTGCCCACTTATGCAGATTTCAGTTTAGATATGCATTTAAAAATAAACATTCTCTACGTATTAACATTTTGTATAAACAAATACTGTTTATGTCATCGTAAATTGGTGTAGAAGTATTTGAAAATATTTTATATAGGTACTGCGTCCAAATTAGCAGCGACTTGTTTATATAATGCCTTTATTTATACAGTTTGTTGACTCCCCGTACTTGCATTGAATATTGAACACACCGATGTCTTTGAGTAAAATATTTAATGTGAAATTATAACGAAACAAGCTTATATTGAGTCACTCGGATCGTATACCTAATTGGATGTATTTACTCGGATTTATATTGGGTTTAGTTAATATCCAATTTATTATAGTTTGCTGGAAAAATGTTTTGTTTTCATTGTGATTCTTAAAGATTCGTCCTCTATTTTTGGCGTGCACAAATGAAGAAAAACACTTGTTGATTCGTGGCTGTTAATTAATTATCCTCATCAACGCCTACGCTATACACGTTTGTGGGTTGCTTAAAAGAAACATATGCAGCGAGAATTATCAGATTGCCCACTATGTTTAAAAGGTTCACTTGTTTGTCACCTATATTACAAAAAGAAATACTTAGATATTTTTTATCCTACGTAGAATACAATAACTGACTTTGAATGAACTACGCAGATGTACGGCGGCATGCGAGGCATCAAGGGTCTGGTCTGGGAGACGTCAGTGCTCGACCCGGATGAGGGCATCCGGTTCCGCGGCCTCTCCATCCCAGAGTGCCAGAAGGTCTTGCCCAAAGCCAAGGGCGGCGAGGAACCTCTCCCTGAAGGTCTCTTCTGGCTCCTCGTCACTGGAGATGTCCCAACCGAGGCACAAGCCAAAGCGCTATCCAAAGAATGGGCACAGAGGTACGTAGTTTGAATTTCTTAAACTTGGTTTTTAAATTTAGTCAGCGATGTACTTTTATTATTCAAAGTGATGATAGCTAGCTATATCAGGAATGATAGCTCAAACCGACAGAGATTTAATGTAGGTAATATCAAGTTCACTTCTTAACAAATGAGCTACACCAGGAATTACTTTTATTCTCAAATGTTGTCATTGTTAATCGAATAAATTTTACTGCTGGTTATTCCTTTAATATTCCGGGCACGGTATACTTGAAAAGTGCGCATCCGTATCAAGAAATGTAATGAATCTGCATCAGTCGAATCAAATTTGTAGTTGTCAATTTCAAGCAGGAAACCTGTCCCAACTACTTACCAAGTATATTGCGATCTGGCGTGCTGCCTTTGTGAACGTGTCACGCAAGAGAAATCCGCATTTAAGCGTTAGCTGCACTCAACATTCGAGTTCACCAGCACGCCATGTTCAACAGAACGATATTGCACTTTGTTATTGTCCTCATACTCCTTAATTAATTGAACCTGTGCATTTTAGTTTGGTAACGAGACTTAAAGCTAAAAATTAGTAGACGTGTTATTAGATGCACTCAATGTAGCATAAAATATAAGACCATATTGCTCGACTATAGACAGCTGTTAATTCAAACATGGTATGTTATGGAAGTAAATCGTTTAAAATATAATATACATATACCTATGACTTCAGCAATCGCTATAATTAAATATATATTAAGTCGATGGAGGGCAGTAAGGCAAAGATCATTTTGTAATGAAAGTTATCATTACCGAATAAATGATAATATGATTTTTTAATAATATAGTGGTTAACGCGTGTTGGTCCAACGATAACCTTTACAGTGACATAACTACGGAACTCCTAGGAGTTGCGAATTATCTGCAGCGTGGACTCATGTCATGCGAAACACGTGTTCTGTTACTCAAAACAGATGTTATTGTATGCCCTTGTATGTATTATATTATATGAATTAAAATACATATATATGTACGTCGATATCAAGGTTTAAATTTAATAAATAGATATCATTAAATAATTTTATTCCGAGATGGCCCGTGCCGGATTTATTATTATTTTAATGCAATGCAAAATATATCGACAGAATTATATTTTAGTAGCGGATAAAATGTTGAAGGAAGGAAAAAATGAAGGGTAACATTTTAAATTATATTTTTTCTAGCACGACTCGGTCATACATACATATATTATATGTATATGTCTATACCATACTGAGGTGTGATTTTTTTATTTTGCCTTTATCTATAGGTTATTTTGAAAGTCGTAAGAACATTAATATGTAATAGCATTTATCTTCACACACATATATATATAAATCCTCTATAATGTGTGAAGAACCGTCGGTAATGACCTACTTTGCAACCAGTCCTACAAATCATTTATTACTTGCTCACAATCACTCTCTAGATTACACATTTTTCGATAATCGTTTTATATATATAGTAACAGCATAAATGTATAATTAACTTTCAATGATTCAGCTCAAAATGGCGGCTCGTGTCAGCACTTTCTAGAATTCACAGCCTGCCATTCAATATTTGAGCTAACTTATTTTCTAATGTTGTTCAAGAAATATAACATGTATCATAGTAAGTTAAAGAAATATACACACATATATATAATATGCATATGATGTTACATGTCGAGATTTAAGGTCAAATAAAATGTTTTTCTAAGTTTCAAAGTCATTAGAGTTACTATTATGATAGTAAGTACCACAGATAAGACAGTTGTTGGAATAAAATAAGTAAAGCATAAACGCATTTAACGCGCTTATATAAATTTATGACGAGTTTACCAGTACTGTACAGTTACCATGTTTTTAAATAAGTTGCACTTGTACTTGCACAGTCTTAATACTGGATGATGGATATTTACATGTGCAAAGCATCATGTTTGTTTTGAAACATATTATCTATCTATATTTATAAAAGGACGAAGCTGACTTAATGACACATGATATATATTACGCAGGGCCTAAATTAAAGGGTACTTACTTGAAGTTTTGCACAGTGGTTCCGTATATAAGATAGAGGAGCACAAAGTAAGGATTTTTGAAAATTCATCCTCGAATGGAATAAAAAAATATGAATGAATTCCTTCACTGGAAAAGTGTGACAACTCGAAATATATGTTAAATTTGAATACACATGCATTCAAATTTAAATGTTAGTTTGCAGACTTAAGTGTCTTAATTAACAAAATATCTCACGCTCTTCTAGTAAGGGTGCGATATAGTGCTTAATGAAACGTAATTTGACTCGTTCCCTCAGGGCCGAGCTGCCATCCCACGTGGTGACCATGCTGAACAACATGCCCAGCAAACTGCACCCCATGTCTCAGTTCTCCGCTGCCGTCACCGCCCTGAACAGCGAGTCTACCTTCGCCAAAGCCTACTCTGAGGGTGTCCACAAGTCAAAGTACTGGGAGGTATGTAAACGGTTACGCGATGATACAATATTATGACCCATAGTTCCTACTAGGCTGTTAATGGCTGAGTTATTTTCGTAAATATAAACTAAAGCAATTGTTTTATGTTCGCCGGATTACTAAAGTTTAGACTAAATAGGATTAAGTAAAACGCCAATCAAAGTAGAATTGATAAGTCATATTATAATACATCGATCTAGAATGAATACAATTATTTACATAAATAATTATGTGAAACTGGAAACTACCAGTCTTCTCTCCGAAGTCCAACTCTTCGTCTCTTCGCTAGCGAACTTTATAATTACACGTATCTCAGTCTTATTTCTACAAATCAGTAGTTCTTTTTCGATAGTTATCCTATCCCTGTGACTTAGTGAGAAAACTGATTTTACCCCAATCTTAAAACAGACACATACAAGTTTATTTTCCTTATTAGATTATCAACATTCAATCTAGTAAGGATTTAGGTACAGCCTTAACTGATTTAACCACCGGGTATTTTTACATTGTTCTGATTTTCAACAGTACGTGTATGAGGATTCTATGAATCTGATCGCCAAGCTGCCAGTGATAGCTGCTACCATTTACCGCAACACATATCGTGATGGCAAGGGTATCGGCGCCATCGATGACAACAAGGATTGGTCCGCCAACTACTGCACGATGCTTGGCTTCGATGACCCCAAATTCACTGAGCTGATGCGTCTCTACCTCACTATTCACAGGTCGGTATATAACCCATGCGATCCTATCTGACGTCTTTTGTTTCCGTTTTGTCACACTAATATATTAATAGGAAAGATTTGTCTGTATCGAATAGGCACACTATTCCCGAGTGACATAGGCAATAGATTTTTTTTTAAAAAGTTAGGGATCCATGCTAAGACGTGGCGGGTCGCTAGTGTGTTGTAAAATAGCATTGAGTAACTGGTTTGGAATGTTTCGATTATAAAAATTGTTTTTTCCTACCATAAGAAATTTATATGGGAAGTAGGTCAAATAGGTATGTATGTAAATTTAGCCGGATGGATTTTCCATCGGAAAACAGAAAAAGAATGTAATGTCATGTTTCATAGTACGTTATGGAAATAAACGCACCAATTTGTATTGATAACCGTATTACCCATAAACTAAAAGGGGTTACTAAATTGTGCATCGTATGATAACACTTATCATGTCTCATTTAATACCCGTATTATGATGGCTTACATTTATGATATTCGACACGCCTTCATTTCTCAGCTTGTTGAGGTTTCATTGAAACAGTACCATAACCATAAAAAACTAGAAATGCATAACATTTTCTGAAGTTTTACCAAACAACTAAGAATAATAGCATATAATTAAGCTGAATTGGTCTATAGCGAATTACGTAATTTTCAAAAATATTTCAATAGCTCTAGACATAAATTCATGCAGACGGACATTCTCTCTGCACAATTTAAAATAAATAGCAAATTTTAAAAAGCTGATCGCCATCTTGTTTTTAACAGTCATGTGTCATTGCGTGCGCGTGATAACCGGCAATGTAAAGACCACTTTGCTCTGCGAAATTATAAGCCATGTTCAAGCACGTCACGAGTTTTGTGTCCTTCATGTCACACTACAATACGACAATAGCACTAACGTTTGCTTAAATCGTTTGCTGTGAGACTTGCGGATTTTGTTACTAATTTTATCTTATCATTATCGTGTACAGTGTTATATCTAACATCATTTAACATGTCTGGCTGCAATGCGATTTATAATCTTATGTACAAGTGTACCACTTAAGGCAACATATAGAATAATACTTACTTTAAATTAGCGAAATATCCTTCTGACATGACAATCATCTAGATGTATGGACATAAGAAAAGTAGCAAGGCGTAAAATCTAATTTATTAATGGTGAATGAAACAATATGAATAGTAATTTAATAAGTTGTTCTTTTTGTACAGCGATCACGAAGGTGGTAACGTGTCGGCTCACACCACGCACTTGGTCGGTTCTGCTCTGAGCGACCCGTACCTATCATTCGCCGCTGGCCTCAACGGTCTCGCCGGACCGCTGCACGGGCTCGCCAACCAAGAGGTAACTTGACAATTTTTCCTCAAGGAAAATACCTAAGGGCCAATGTCCAAATAGTAAAATTGCCTTATATAATAATTTGTGTTCGCGTTTAGACGTCGGAAATAAGTTACTCAGTGTTTGGACTATGTGTTATGAGATTTTAAGGATTAGTAAACAATAGGTAATGAGTTTTTCAGCCTTCAGATTACAAGGTAGCTATACAAAATACGATGAGAATGTCGAATATAGTCGTCTTAGCTAATAACTGATAGTTTAATTAGAATTTATGTTTTTTTATTAAGTATGTACAATGTATTTTATTTTCCGAGAACGTTTAGTTTATATTTATTGTAAATTGCGCACCATACACTTATACGAAGCCAGGATTCTATTAAACGGCTTGAACTTTGCATAAACAGGTTTATATTAATATGTTTTACCCAATCCTCAAAAATAAGCACAGAAATTCTGAATGTCTGAATGTTGGTATAATTATGATTCATACAGGAAAATTGTTGATAGCATAATGGCGCGAAGGATATCAAGTTTCCTACCGAGTTCGAGAATTTCTAAATACGTAATGTGTAGTAACATTAAAAACGAATACAATTTTTTCCATACATTCTTAATGTCGTCAAATGTTTACCGAGTAGTTTCAATCTAGTAAGGATTAAGGTACAGTGTTAACTGATATGCCTTGTTAGCTGTGATACTATGGCGCCAGTTTTACTATTTTCGGAATAATATGTATATTAACATAAATGTACATGAACTATTCATGCACAATCACTTGTTTCAACACTTGGCAATATTTGCTACTCCGCTTTATATAAATAAAGTACAAAAAAATATTTGAGCTATATTTGACATGATATGGATATCGTGACTTAAAATTCTTCCTATACACATAATATCACTACATAGTATAAAACAAAGCGCTGTCTGTCCGTCCGTATGTATGCTTAAATCTTTAAAACTACGCAACGAAATTATGAAGCGGTTTTATTTTGTGATACAAGAGGAAAGTCGGGTCGGTCGCTAATTGAAAATATAATAATAATTATGATGTTTGAATTGTATGTTTAAAGAACCTTCTTCCTTTTTTATCGTCGGTTGATGAGTCAACACAATTATCAGGATACGAACATTTCTTTTTTTTAATTTATCATATATAAGTTTGTAAAAATTGTATTATCATCATGTACATTCGCTACTGTTATTAACATTTTTAATTATTTTTATATATTTATTTTGCATAAGTATAATTAAGCATAATATTCCCAGGTACTTGTTTGGCTAGAGAAGCTCCGCAAACAGGTCGGCGACAATGTCACCGAGGATCAACTCAAGGAGTTCATCTGGAAGACCCTCAAGTCCGGCCAGGTCGTGCCCGGATACGGACACGCCGTGCTTAGGAAGACTGACCCCAGGTAAATAAAGATACAGGCCCCATTATACGAGTAATGATATTAAAACTAATAGTTGTGTTTTGGAATGAAACAACTATTAACGGATTTAACTCGCGTATTGTTATTTTAGTTTATTTGCTGACGTTTCGGATTCGTTACAGTTTTCATAATCGTAGCACGACTGAGATGACAATAGTCTAACTATTTTTTTATTCCAATGTGCAATAACCGTGAAGGCATCAGAAATTATTATAGAAGTTGTGTTACTGGCCTGGTAAGACACAAATGTGCCATGAGCTATAAGACTAAACATTTGACAGATACCATATAATTGACCGCCGTATATTCCAACAGTTAGGATATATTATTAGCTTCTGCCTGCGACTTCGTCTGCGCACTATGAAAACTTTACGCAATATCGTTATAAAATATAATATGTTATTACGAGGGACTACCAGACGTAATTAGGTTAATTCACAAAATTTTTATTGAAAACATTTTTTTATATAGTAAGGTCCTCTCAAAATCTAGTAATTTATATCCCTGAACATCTCATGATTTGACCTATACTCGTTATAGGCAATACCACTTTATTGAGTTAAGTTTTCCTTATAATTGTTAAACAGACTCATCCGCCTTGGACAGCAGAGATTTTCCTTTTAAAATGTAAGGCAAATACTTAGGTGACCTTATTTTCTATTATTTTACTAGAGAATGTAACAGGAAAGGTTAGATACATACTGGACATAAATTCTGGTTACAAACAACTATACAATGATAATTTTCTTTAATAATACGAAGATCTGACAAAATTTGTTATTTATTTTATATTTTTTTTTATTTTCAAGGTACACATGCCAGCGCGAGTTCGCCCTGAAGCATCTACCCAACGACCCTCTGTTCAAGCTCGTCGCCGCAGTCTACAAGGTTGTTCCCCCGATCCTAACTGAGCTCGGCAAGGTCAAGAACCCGTGGCCCAATGTGGACTCCCACTCTGGAGTTCTGTTACAGGTACGTTATAATTTAATAACACGTGTTAGAATGAGCGACTCGCTACGGCGACTTTTTATAGCGTTTCACATTACATTAGATTCATTTATTTCTCAAAACTCATACATTATTATGTTAAACTACAAGCACTGATATTGAGATCGTCAAAATATAAATATTTACTGTACTATTTCTAATGTTTAAAAAATTTAATAATAAAATTCCTTTTTCTTAACATCTAATATTCCGAATAGTCAGCTAATAAATAAATAATCCTCCGTGTAAATGACTGTCATACATTTGTCAGTCTAGATGATTGTGAAACGCACACAATGTCTTTGTTTGCTATTTAAATTGTAAATAGCTTTGCTTAGGCATTGCGACACCGGTCAATACATTAAAATAATCGAAAGTACCTATTATATGATATTTAGGTTCTTAGCACGTAACGAATATTCTAATTTTAATCTCTCTGCGGTCTTAAAATTGGACTTCATTTCATTGCGCAGTTAGAGCTAACACGTAATATTTGAGTAACCTACTGGCGCTAATGTGATTAGCTGACGGGCGCGCTATCATCTATGTAATTGCGCATTATTTATTTACACGATTCAATTGTATTTTTCTATGATATAAATATGTACTTTTTGATTAAATTTCGTCGACTAGTTCTTCAGGACCTATGCTCTATGAGGCAGAATTGGTTCTTTTTAATATCTTACAATCAGTGACCTACTTAGAATAAACGTAAGTTAGTCATATAGGATTAGATTTTATCAGAAATCGTTACAAGTAAGAGCGGGTCGATTAACTACTATGTGTTTATGTTTTATACTTTACCATGTCCAAACCTTGAACCAACAATATGTATTGTTTGTTTATATAATAACCTTGTGTTTCAGTATTACGGTCTGAAGGAGATGAACTACTACACGGTGATGTTCGGAGTCTCGCGCGCCCTCGGCGTGTTGGCGCAACTGATCTGGTCCCGTGCCCTCGGCTTGCCCATTGAACGGCCCAAGTCCCTTAGCTCTGACATGCTCGTCAAACAGTATGGCAAGTAAAAGTCGAAAATAACTCCCAACACAACCTAACGCGAGTTACACAGTTCGATTCACACCCAAAACATGTCAATTGATTAATAAACAATAAGTGATAATCGTTAATCACATTAATTTATTATTCTATTCTACTTAAGTAGTAAGCGTAAGTGATGCATTTTTTAAATATTTGTTTAAATTTTTTAATTAATTATTGTTAATTCAATTGCTATTGTACTTATTTCTGTGATGATTATTATTGTTTTTTAATTTAATTTATATTTTGTAAATTATTATGCATAATCATGTTGTAAGTGAAATTATTCTTTTTTGATGTGTAAAAGTATTGAATTGACTAGCGGTGTGATTCAACTGTCATTAATTTGCTGCCGTAAACGATCGAACTAGCTAGAGTTGTAGGAGTCACGTGTAGGATATAAGACAGTATGCTGTGCATACTGCCCCATAGAGAATGAAAATAAAAAGTAATTATATTGTAAACATTACGTACATTACGTACGATTGCAAAGTCTTTTGTAGTCGACACGGCGTTCTTTTTGTCTATTTACTTTGCTTAGTGATCGTTGGAAACATTGTACCGGTGACAATAGATGATTCTAAGTATGCATGATGCTAGTTGCCACCGTATCGTGGTTACGTAGTCGTTTAGATACTTAGCGGGATTGTATTGTAACAGGTTTGCATAGAAAAATATATCATACTTCGCTATACTTTCCTTTGGTAAACCTAATTAATTCATCTTCTATTTCCAACTTCTCATCTTCTAGATAGAATATAGGTAGCTATTTAATTTAATTTCAAGTTACCAAAGTAGTTTACAAGCTTGTAAAGGTACAAAACTGATGTTGATGTTGTGATTCAAACAGGAGTGTTACAGCCGCGACGTACTAACAAAACAATAACCAAAAAGTTACGCAGTGACGTAAATTCTTCGTGTGACGCGTCTTTAACAGTCCTGTTTTGAAATATATCACTGTATATTTAAAACAAGCTTGCTGTATCCTCGACTTCACGTCATAGTCTTTCATTAAAATCTAAATCATTGCTATTTATTCAAATGTCATCTCATTGTAATATCGACGGCCTGATATCTTGTTGGATATGGAATGGACATTTATTTGTCAGCAAGTGTGCCCCGTCTTACTTATTGTAAAATGACGGAGCGAATCAATAATTTGACAATATTAAAAATAAATTGGTGCGGTATAGTACTTGTTCGTATTATTTACATAACCCAGTCAAGGTTGACAACCTTAGTTCCCGTTCCTTGACCGGATTTGAAGTTCGATACTAATCGATGATACATGTATAATTATGTAGTTAATATAATTATCCATTTCTCGCTGTTAGTTTCAAAGAAATAACAACGGGAAATGTAATGGAAATTTAATTACCAAGGCCACTGGGGACCGGATTTTATTTGGTTTAATAGTTAGATTCACAATGTTTTCCACAGACTTATATATTTCTTTTTATAACCAGATACAGAATCGGAGTTAAAAGAATCTGCAAAGAATGCGCTGTGAAAAACTGAAGAAGTGGACCGAAAGCGGTTAAATTAAATAATATGTTATTTATCTACTGCTGCTTTGATTTGATATCGAAGAAATACATATTTCTTGTATATCAGAACAAGTTTAGTAAAATGTTAAACTGGAAAAAATAAAACAAATTTCACATTCAACCATTTATAATATCCATTTTTATACATATATTTATATACAAGTTTCCTATATGGAATGTAGTAGGTAGTGATTGTTTTCTATTAATTTTAGCGAACTTATCCAAGCCAAATCGTACACACGTCAGTCACATTCACGACTAGTTCTCGGTCTATAAAATGATGCATTAAGCTGCTGTTCTGGAAATTTATTCAAAGACAATAATTATTCTCCAGCTAAGAACATAAAAGTAACAACTACTACTTGTTGCAAAAAATAAACCAATCAAATCTTGCCAACTGTGACTTTTCTCAGTTCATTTTGTTAATCAAAATATGAACTAACTGTCGTGAAATCTGTTGTATTACCCGGAAAGCCAGTCACCTCCTTATATACTACAACTTGAACATTTAAGTATATTATATTTTAACATGTAGTTATATATTAGAGAATCCAAATGAAGAACAATGCAACGAAACTTAGGCAAAATATAAATAATAAATATTATAACGTAATTATATCGCCTTATATCAATATGAATGTATTTAACAAATGTTTTTCCTCTTTCAAACAAAACCAATTGGACGGATTTTAATAAAAACTTCTATATTATTATAGCTTATACAATAAAAATTAATAAAATAGCACATAAATACCATTTATTTCAGGAAAATAGAATAGTGTAGTTCAAAATATAAAAGTATTGAATTTCATTAGTGTGATAAGTACCAGTGTCATAACTACCATAATAAACAATATAAATTAATTAGTCGACATTTTAAGTATTCAATAGGAACTACATAATAAGTAGTGGAAGCATTTTTACTTAAACTACACCGCAATTATGCTTGTAATTTTATCAAAATGGTTTTGGTTGCGTTTTGGCTAGTACAAAATTTCATTTACAGCTTAGATTTTACCGGATAGATTCTGATGACGTTTTCGTCACGTTTTATCGGTCAATCTTCCTTCATGGACTGTACTTGTGGTTTTACTTCGGTGGCACTCAATATTTTAGGAAGGGCCAAATCAACTTGCGGCGCCTTTATCCTCATTCTTGGCTCACTAGTCTCTAATGAATGGCCAGGTTCAATTGTGAAATCATCAGGCGTTTCTGGTTCTTTGGTATCTATATCGTCTACCAATTCGTCAATCAAATCCTCAAACGGAACTATTCTACTGTTTAACTGTATAATTGACGCGTTGTAATCCATTTGATCCATTGATATCGATTTCGTTACAATTTTTTTGGTACTTATGCGCCATTCGTCCACCATTAATAAGTGCTTGGTTAGGTCCCAACCTTGAATAATAAAAAATATATTATTACTTGTGACAGAGTATGTAATTTTTTTTGGAACTTAACCTTACTTTGATTTGTTTTAAAATTACAATTCCCAGGAAACTTAATTGTAAATACATTATTATTTACAACTTAGAATTTAAGAAAAGTGAGTATTTCAAATCTTTCGCCTAATTTGCCGTCCCTACCCAGCAGGTAAACCTATTTCAGAATAACAGTACTCAATAAGTAACATATACAATACTATGGCTTTAGGATCTGAGACTGTAATCATATACCTGTGTGCTGTAAGCCAGCCTGTATCCTGAACCATTCCTTGTTGACTATTTTATCTATGTAGATCATGAGATCTCGCGACGGTTCGTATTGGAACCCGTTGATAGGATCGACCGAGTCGACCGGTTGCCGACTCCATTCGGCAGACTGCAGCGTGTGGCATACTTGAGCGAATGGACGCACGTCAGTTGTTTGTTGACAAAACGACTGTAGAATAGAAGACAATCATTACATAATAATGTTCAAGTTCCGGGTAAGATATTTGCTTATTAAGCAATCACATGCTCAGAATTACAAAATTAATATCAGATATTCAACTGTCACTTGATTAGTGTATAATTTATTTATCAGTTAATAAGTTACAGCTTATACTGTCTTTATCTGCTCAAAAGAGCATACCCGGAATTTATATATTATCGATCAGAAATAAATAATACCTAACAAATATAGTTCAAACAAAGTCGTGCCTTTTTATTAGTTTGTCATTAAATATTAAGCAAAAATATATTCTTTTAAATATTCAACGAAAGATTGATTTTATGGGATTAAGAACAAGAGATTTATATATACATAATTATGTTCTACGTAATAAATTTACTTACTAGATTATCGTCGTTGATAGCGCATGTAACAATGGAGAGTAATGCAGCGTGGAAGTAACTACATAGAATATCATCCGTGCTAGCGACATCTTTTACAAGCACGTACATTTTCCGCCTAGCGACACTAGGTACAAGCACATAATTCCGCTGCTCGTATATATCCGTGAGACCACTCAAATATACAGCTTTTGGGTTTTCTTGTATTAGCTTCTTTATTGAACATCCCAATTTAATTTGAAATCCACAGATCTTTAAATCTAAAATATGAAATAAATATCCAATGTCAATTAACCAGCCTATACAGATTTGAGATTTGAAGCATGGCATTAGAGAAAAGCTACGATTATAAAATAAACAATAACATTAAACGACTAGTAGGTTATTTTGTGGAGAATATTTACCTAATAAATTAGGCCCTAATTGGTAGAATATGATTGGCTCTGTGGCATTTATCTCGCAAGGAGTGGCAATTACTTCTTTTTTCAAGTACATTTCTATTACTTGCAAGAATCTTGGTTCATTTAGCGTTCTCAAGCACACGGCGCGAACAGCAGAGTAGTTAAAAACAATATGAAGTACTATCATTATAATAAATATTGTAAGGGAGTTCCTGAAATCATAAAAATATATTACAAACAAAGTTATAGTTTATACATTTAGAGTAGCTTTCAAACTATGATTATGAAAACAGGATGTTGTTACATGTGATTTTTACAGTTTTTAGGCAATATTATTTTTTTATAGGTTCTGTTTACAATAATTGGGAACACCCTATTTATACTATTGGCAGTTTCATGTAATGGGGGTGACATTATACAGGGAGTCAGACATACCCAAATACGCCAATAATCATGAGAGCTGTTAAAGAAGCAATTAGATTGACAGCAGTCTCTTGAGCTGAGTCCTTGGCAGACACGTCAGCCATGTTGCCTCTTATTGCATGGTGCTGGGTCATAGCCGCGCGGGTTGCTCCACCTGTAATAAGTACAATATCAATGGCATTCCTAAATGAGAAAGTGTTGTTTTTCTTTATTATTCTTTTACAAGCAAGATCTATAATGGTTTATTGATGAAGTCAGTTTATAAAAGGTAATTTTTATTATAAAATAAATATTTATGAAGTTTACAAGTATACTACAAAACCTAAAAATTATATAGAGTTCTAATATTCACCTGCCACTCCTACAATAGCTTTCATCACAGTGCTGACACATAAAGCAAATGTAGTATAATTCTTAAAAAGAGGTAATGCTATTTCAATACACATAGCTGCATCATTGAGAGTGTCTGCATATAGTCGCCATTTTTTACTATATGCATCCAGGTAAGTCCTGCAATTAAAACAAACTTTAATAACAAGAAATAGAAGAAACTACAACCTTTATTTATTTTTATGGTTATAAAGACAAAAATAACAGTAATCTCTTTGTGATGAAACCTCTAAACTAATTTAAATGGAGATACTATGACAGGAGTTCCAAAGGTCATCTATTCGATAGAATATTTTTATCCTTAAAGTTAAGTTATCCATAAAAGGCAAGAAAAAGGGATGGAATTTTCTAAGCTATCAAAAATACTAATTGTACACAGATAGAAACCAAAATGACCACAATACTATCAGATAGACAGGTAAATAAATGTGAGCATACATACCCATGGCTAAAAGCAAACAGAATTCTTCCTACATGACCGCAGCCATCTTTGATGACCCAAGTAATGGTGGCTGCCAGAGGAGTAGCTTTGGTGTCTCCAACACCCACACCTCGTAGGACTTCCTGAGTAGCCAGAATACCTGAAATTACAGTACAGTAGATTTTTTATGACATACTAGCTTCCGCCCACGACTTTGTCCGCATAGAACTCCTCCTTTTTTGCAGTCGGTTAAAAAGTAGCCTATGTTCTTTCTCAGGCTGCAGACTTTCTTTGTACCAAATTTCATTTAAATCGGTCCAGTAGTTTTAGCGTGAAAGCGTAACAGACAGACAGATAGCATGATTGCTCTTTTATCCTCTAGAAATGCTTTGCTAAGTTTAATTGAAAGTAAGTATTGTTTGTGTCAAACAGTATTTATAAAACTAATAGAGTGTGTATATTACCTGTTATAGTACTGCAGAATGCTTGTGCTGTATCCCATATTTGGTAAGCTATATAGTCTTTGCTCACACTGTCGGGGTACCCTTGTGGTAGGAATATCTTATTAAACCAGTTGGCAACATCTCTAAACTTCCTTTCATCCAGTACAACGACATTTTCTTGCTCTGAAATTAGAATAATGTTGGAATATACAATAATATCTGCAATAAGCATGCATCAGTCTGACAGCTTTCAGGATGTAAACAAAACACACAAACAACAACATTGTTTTTAAAATGTCTTCTTTTATTTGCATGCATTAATGATACCAATAACAATGAGGCAATGTTTTCACTTATTATTTGCTTTATTTAATCTGCTGTAGGTTGCAGATTACCAATTGGTTGGGAGTCAGTCAGTTAATCAGCTTGTAAAATTTGTGCATTGCAGTATGGTATTTTGGGGTATGGCAATTAAAAAGGCAATGTATTTTCGCAGCGAACCGATCGATAAAAAATACAGAGTGAACAACGCAAGTCACACACTAAATTTAACACGATAAAAGAACTCACTTGGAACATTCAATGAACACGTAAACTAATCTATGGTGTAAGTACATATGTCACCAAAAACAACTTAGCATAGGGAAATATTTCTCTTGTTTACTATACTTACCTTGAGGTTTCACATATAGTCTCTCCTTGGATGTGGAACCATATCTTTCTTTTAGTAATATCGCTCCTTCGTGAATGGTATACATCTTGATTTGATGATTACTTACATTTAAATATCAATAATATCATTATACGCAATCGACATATGTTTCATACGCTACACTATTTCCCGGCGTAATAATAATATCAAGTATCAACTCTTATCAAGTGGCTAGTGGCAAAACTGTGACATTAGGACGTCAACCAGTTCGTTCGAGATATATTATAACCTGATCAGTTTTAATCATAAAAGATATGAATAGTTAATACGACAATTTCAACAAAAATAAAAATAATAATTTGTAAACCGTTTCTCGATTCAGATGATTCAAATTATTTATGTTTTATTTTACACTTGAAATAAAGTATGAGATAATTTGGTAAAGATTTTGTATTCGAAATAATTTTAGCTTGCTTTTGTACTTAAAGGTAGATATCACATTTAATAACTTTTTTAAGACTTATACTTACTAAACATAATAATATTTGTTGTTTAATGAGAAGGTAATTTTTTGTACTTTTCCTACTTTTCTAATTACCACTACGAAAAATACAACTTTAGTTCAAAGTGCACCTCAATGTTGTTGGTAGTGTCTAACACGTTGTTTATTATATATCTCCATCTCATCGCAGCTCATTGTCACACAACCTGTCATGAGATGTATGTATAATAATAATAAATAAATATCCTTAAAAACTGCTTAATATTCAGACTATTCAAAGACTCAAATTAGGGTAATCTCTAAAATAATAAAGGGTTCGTGCAGTTTTGATTTAAGTGTGCAAATTCAAAGTACCTACCTTAAAGTAAAGGTATCAATTAAAAACTAGCCGCAAAATGATGATAATTGAAGAAAAGAGCCTGGCACGAACATGAAACGTTAGTGGTTTTTTTAGATCTGTAAAATATGGTAGACGTTTTTATTAATTTTAAAATTGTGAAATGGCTAGAAACGAAGATACTGTCAACATCAGTGATGAAAACAAGAATCTGGATATAAGTGTCATTGGTGAATTTCGCAACCTGGAAGTAGTGGAGGAAGTAAATGAAAACCATGATAACAAACTGGACCACCAGGATGTCATTAGTGCCGTGGCTCGGCCACAAAATACAGCACCTGTCTTTGGCACTGTCTCTGTTTCCAACTCTGATAATGTACAATTTGGTAACAACACTTACTTCCAAGGTCCTGTGATTATTAAGCAAATTATTCAGAGTAAATCAGTTGATGGCATAGACAATGCTGCTTACACCAAGACAGAGAGTGAAATTCCAAAAACAAAAGAAAATGCATACCAAAATGAAGCAACTTCAGATAAACGTAAGTTTCTTTCAGAGCATTAACTGTGTAAATGTTTCAGGCAACTTAATAATAAAATAACACTAGTAGCATGCTGTACTGAACATCACAGTGTTCACATCTTAATATAAGATTTAATTTAATGTAGAGCTGTGCGAAGTCACTATTTAAGCTAATACCATATAATTATATTTAGTATTACAAGTGTAAAAATAAAACCATTACAAGCCAACAATAGAAACCCAATCAATAATAATAAATAGGGTCTTTCCCTGAGCAGTCTATCATATGCTCATGCTACAAGTATGGATAATGTCTAAAAATATCACTTAATACTATTAAATGTACAAGTTAAATCCATTATAATTATTTCATTAAATTTTAATAAACACAAAGGCGTCAGAAATTATGGTTGTTGCATATTAAGACTGCTAAAAGCGATATAGTACATCCCTGTAATAAACTCTGTTTCAATATCCTAGTGTTACATTATACATTATATTAAGTACAGTAGTAGTTACATTATATTAAGATAGGTTGGGACTATGACCCACTATTTTATTTCCTTCACTCTATGATTACCCGAATGAATTTTTAGTCTGTAAATTGTCAATTGTCCATCAAATATGCCTATATTATATTCATACATTTAAATATGATTACAGTATGTAGAGTATTTTGAATTCTTACAGTGATAATGATATCTGTTGAAATGTTGCTATGCGAAATAGTGAATCATTGGGAATCCCAATTTAATTGCGGATTGTTACTCTTTTTTTAAACTTGAATTGTGTATTAAACATTATTTCAAGTAAATTTTGCTTATTATTGATTGGTTAGCAAAACATAAACCTCAATTTGTTTTTAGTTTTTATATAGGTATGTTTGAGTGTTTGTAATTTGTATTGTACACCATTTATGTTATGTATACTATGATATATACAGCAATTCTTTATTCTACATGAAAATATTTACAAAAAGATAACATTAAAACAATTGAACAAAAGAGAACTTATCCATTTAAAGAATCTCTGCAGTTAACTTATGCGAATTATAAAGGCAAAATATTTGTTTATTTATTTCTGTTGTAATGCTTAAGCTGCTGAGCCTTATGTGATGAAGTTTGGCATATATATAGCTAACCTTGGAAAAGGATATAGCAAGTTTTTTTATTAGTATAATTTATATACATTTATTTATCTAACTGCATATTTATTTAATTTCATTTCAGAACCCGATTGTTTTGGTTTAAAGAGATGGCAAAAGATAGCAATATCAGCTATAGTCTTTGTGATTGCTAGTACATGTGGAGTTATATTTGGCATGAGAGGAACATTTATCGCCCCAATGGAAAATGAGGATGAATCTTTAGGTATTTTTTTTTCATTGATTACTTTTACTGTTACCAGTACAAATATAATTCAATATAACACCTATTTATGGATGTTGTCTTATGTGTTTAGGTGTTGTCTAGTTGCCATAGTTACCTGTTAAAGCTTTTGTAAATTTAGATTAAGTATTACCACAGCTCAATTATATTTCTTTATTAATGTTATGTTGCTTGTACATTGCCTTTAACCACAAAACGGCCACAGATTTATTCAGCCTTTAAGGCCAAAGACGTAAGACGGCCAAGATATTGATAACATAATAAAAAAAAACATTTGTGAGCTAAGAGTGGTACTAGTAATACGAAACCAAAAATCTGCAAAATTGTCAAGGTTAACGTGCGAAATTCTGAAGAATTCTGCCATCACTTTAGACTATGATTGAACTAAAAAACACTTAAATATTTTTACGAGGATATTGTTAATTATTTGATCTAATATATTATAACCATGCATGCCTATTCCAGATAGCTTCCAGTAAGTACTTGTACGAGTACTACCTTATATTCACATGTCACTAATAAATTAAACAAATATTTTCTAACAATTAAAATATCATGCAGAAAGGTACAGTAGTTTCAAACTATTGTACTTATCAATATATATAATGATAACCCAATACCGTATTTTTATAAAATATGGTATTGGGTTATCATTATATTAACGTGTTACAACATACCTTACCATATTTATAATATTTTATGAATGTTCTGGCTCACGTAGTTAATTACCAATTAAAAATTTAGGTACTCTTACGTACCTATTCGTACGTTATGTTAAACAAAAAGGTTGCCTCAATAAATACACTTCGGTAGTAGTAAGTACTATTGTATTAACATTGTAAAAATATACCAAACATATTAAGGAAAATCGTAAATAAAATTGAATATCCTATTAATAGCACTCACTTACTCATCTAAAAAAGTATAACTCTATTTAACTCATTAGCTTCTACCAATAATTTCAATTGTTGTTTAAGATTCTTTGTATGGCTCGTTGAGATAAACTGTGTATATATATATGTACATTTATCACTACGTAGGATGACTGTAACCTAAAATATTAGGTTCCTTGTAATGAAACGGAAGCGAAATTGAGAGTGAAAAATTCAGTGATGAAAAGACGATATTTCAATGAATTCGGCAACTAAAACTTTAATTTGGATATTCTAAAATATTTATACTATCTATTAAACCTCGTAGGTGCATCAGCTTATTATAACAATCATAATTCATTCATACATAAATAATAATATGGTGATGGTATGGTGAGACTATGTGTTTATTTCAGGCGCACCGGTGGCGGGAACATGTTTTGACAACACACATATTACTAAAATGATTGTAATGGTCGTCGCACCACTGATTTCCATTTCGACGTACTTTGTACTAACAATCAATATACGGGTACCCCTTGACTGGAAGTGGCTTTGTACATCTTACCCGACTTCTACAAAATGTAAACCTCATATGCCAAAGCGTGGTAATAAACGTCAAGGTAAATTAGCGACGTGAAATTAAATTGACAATGTGAGACAATAATTTCATAATGTGTTTGTATATTTGCGACGCTGAAAATATACTTATTGTTCAATGGAGGTGCCGCGTGTCAATAATCTGTTTAATACGTTAGTGTAGAAAAAGGGCCAGCTGTCATGTTACACCAATGAGAGGTAAGCCTGTGATTGGTAGAACATGATAGCTGGACCACACTTTTCACTGTTCGAACCTGGCGGATATTTGACACCCGGTAACCCACGAAATGGTAATTAACTCTTCAATTTCAGTATTATACCTCACCTCTTATAGCGTATCAGCCTCCACAAGTTTGACCATGTTGATTGTTGACATTCAAATTAAATGCAATTTAAAACAATGGGCATTACGATGTCCTGAATGAGTTCATTAGTAACTTAGTTACAGTTCGACATTTTCTATACTTACCCAAAAAATACTATCTAATCGGGTAAAAGTAGGCTTTTACCCCATTTCGTCACTTAATAATATTAATTTTGGAAAAAATAATTGGTGAACAATATTTATATATAAAATGGTGTTTGAATGTATTCCAGGTAATGAAAATGAGTTGTTAATTGCACCTGACCACCTGAGGGTTGTTTCGCGGACGGAGTGGCTCGCCCAACCAGAGACCGGTGTCCTGAGCGATTTAAAACTTCCTGCTCCTTGGGTTATCATATCCCACACAGCCACTGACTTTTGTTACAATCAGGTAAACATATATATTTTTGATTTGTAGTTTTAGCCAACTTTGTCGTGGCCTTACCCGCCACACTTACACTCTTCTCTAGTGGCGGCTATACACTCTCGAATACGCCTCGTCGAGGCTTTTGTAAGAGTCGTGGCAAGCGAAGGTTGCAAAAATGCTATCCATCCATATTATCATTTAAAATAATTGTCGTGTCGCGCCTCATGAGCTTAGATTCCGGTCGAGAAACTGACATCGAACTTCATCAAGAGATCACTTTATGGTAACAAGGTTGGAATGTTACGCGGAACATTATTTACATTTTCATCTTTCTTATTATAATCTCTATTTTTTATTAGATGGACTTTTATTAAGTACTAAATTTTTTAGTACTCAAGCCAGTTTTGTATGTTGGTATTTCTTAAATTTTAGAGCAGCTGTGTTTTGAACGTACGTCTGATCCAGTCATTCCACGTGGAGTCTCGGGGCTGGTTCGACATTGGCTACAACTTCTTGGTCGGAGGTGACGGGTCCGCTTACTACGGCCGCGGTTGGGATTACGAAGGAGCTCATACACTTCATTACAACCGCTACAGTATCGGAATAGCGTTTATAGGTACATTTACCAAGGAAGCTCCTCCGCAGAAACAGATAGATGCATGCTTGAAATTGATAAAGCGGGGCGTGGCTGCGGGGAAGATTGCCAAAGACTACAAATTGTTTGCTCATCGCCAACTCATGTCGACGCAAAGCCCTGGAGATAAATTATTCGATATTATGAAGGAGTGGCCAAATTTCGTTAAGGATCCGACTGATATCGATAAATTATTACCTAATTATTGAGTCGATGATACTGTACCCACGCTAGATCCTACGTAATTAATTATTAATATCAGAATATTACTGTGCTGATTTGAATTTGGTGCTGATAGAATGGTAAAATTCTCCTCATTTAACAAAATAAGATATATGTCACAATAAGTATTAGGGACCTGTTTCTCAATATCCATGTAGGTCTCGAGTAAGCTTTTGCTACTTATTTAGCAACTAATTGAATAAATTATATTTTTTATCTGCTAGAAAATATGTAAACAGCTTACTCGGGACTCGAACAGTGCGGAAAAGGTCTTTTGATTTTATTATAAAGCAGTTTTTTATCATTATTATGGACATTTAATATTTTTTTTGTACTTCGTTACTTGTGTTGTATGTGTAATTCCGTACATGATTGAATACGTAATGTTTTATGTTATAGATTGTGGTTAATCGTGAATATAATTATGATTTGATTTATGTATGAGTGCACTATATGAAACAGTATAAGTATAGATAGTTTACAACTTGAGACATTTCAGACCATTAAGTTGATTTAGTTGTAATACTCAATTTATATTTTTTCAAAAGTCATTTTTGACTTTTGTCACTGTGTATGTATTATATTAATAAGAGCAATTCTTGAATGTATAATATGTACCTATGAAAGAGGATACAATCTCAAGCATGACACATGTTAAATTAAGATATGTATAATATTTACTTACCGTTTAATTTAATATTAATAATATTAATAATATAATCTTTATAATTATTATTTTGAAATTCGAAATTTGAAAATAGCATTATGCATTCCATTTCAGTTTGTGAGATATTTTTTTTTAATTGCAAACGAGTCACAGATAATGACCTGTCAGCCATTTGGAGTAGATAATTTTTGATGTACGCTATTTTTTTCTTTAAAATTCATTTATTTAAGACTCGGCTCGGTATTCCAGCTAGTTATTGTTATGTATATTTGACAATTGGCTTTATTCAATACTAGTGGTCCCGGCAGACTTCGTCCCGCCCGGCAATGTCGATTTGACAGTTGTCATTGTTGCGTTTTGTTATACTATTTTTAACAAATCAGCTTAATATTTTTTTCTTTTTTTTTACTGGAACGTGATAAAAAGTATCCTAT
Organism: Polylopha cassiicola; assembly: GCA_038024825.1. NCBI lineage: Eukaryota > Metazoa > Arthropoda > Insecta > Lepidoptera > Tortricidae > Polylopha > Polylopha cassiicola. The sequence goes on along the minus strand of CP149045.1, from coordinate 16,498,932 downwards.
GTCCTTTTCCTGGCTCCGAGCTACCTCCCCGCCAATTTTCAGCCTAATCAGTTCAGCCGTTCTCGAGTTATAAACGGGGTAACTAACACAACTTTCTTTTATATATATAGATTATTTCCTTGCCTGTATTACATATTATTATTTTCAGGTAGTCTGTCTAGTAGTTATTTTTTATACTTTTATTGTAGAACTTAGTTGAACTTAGTTAGTGATGGCAAAGTGATATCGAGGTCTTTACGACCAGTTATTATTGTTGTAATAAATGTATGACATTTTTAAATCAAAATATTATTAGAATTGTAAATGAAAATTGAAATAATCAACATGTAACAGATTTTATTAGTGTAAGTATAGATTTGCTGAAGATAAGATAGACATGTCCTTTTTGGAGCAAATTGAGTAGACGAAAACAGCATGCTTAACAAATGCAAATATGCAATGAATAACATGTGAATTAATTCAGTTGTATATTTTATTCCATTTATAAACGCTTAGGCATCAGAAGTTATTTTGTAAACGTGATGTTAAATGTATAAAAAATGTATGTATATTGTTAGGAATGTGATATTTAGTATTTGAGTAATAATTATTACATGTTTCCAGATTGCAGACTTGATTTCTGATTAGAGAAGAAGGTAACGCAAAAGTGCTCTTATTTATACCTAGTTTATGGGTGATTATTCGAGTTACATGAAGAAATGAGGTACATCAAGCATTATGTTTTGATACAACGACATACTGCGCTCTTACATGTTGTTAGAATTGATCAAGTTTTTATCGTAGCTTACTCCTTCAGTAATCAGGGCAAGGGACTGAAACGCCCTTATACTTTTTGTATAATTAAAATGGTCTAGAAACTCAAGCGAATTCAAATAATTCAATACTACATCACCATTTGTTAACTTAAAAATAAATCAAACGTATATATTAGGCTAGATACTTTATTTAAGTAGGTACTAAGTAAGTACTGTGTTTTGTTTTGCGAAAGTGCTACATATTGTGAAAACTTTTTTTAACAAGTAAAATCAAGTAAGTAGATAATAATTCATAGGTTCATATTAACTATGCTCAAATAAGACTTAATAACAATATAAATAATATGAACATTATCTATTAGGTATATATATTTATTAAAAAAGTAATATTTTATAAATATTTGTTTCTATAACCTAAAGGCATCTAAAAGCGAACGAATGACGCCTTTTCTGCTGTGAGCGAAAGAAACTTACAAATGTTTTATAAAAATATATATTATTTTATATAACAGTACCTTCATAATTTCCATGTAACCTACTTGATTAATATCAGTTTGTTTCTACGTGAATACAAATTTGATTATTTATATAAAATTAATTCTATCGACAGGACGTTGTGCAATGCATTTTTATATTTAGTTATAAGTTTGTTGAGTCATTTTTTGAATCGATGTTTCATGAACAAAGTTAATAAAATATTCATTACGTGCCAGCCAATGTAGTTGAGTTTTTTTTTAGGTATTCTTCAAGTCCCTTAATTACCCATTTTTTACGTTTATTGTATTACATACCAAGGTAGCTATTGTTTTCAGTCAATACAGTTACACATATTTTACTTGCACCATATCATCGTGAAATTAACAAAAAAAAATGAATAATAATATCCTCGATCATTCAAAACCAATTGACCTTCGATCATCCCAAACTAAACAAGCCTGTATTATGGTACTGATAAACATACATAAATACGTAGGTATAGGGCATCCGAGCCTCGGGTAGGTACCTACAGATGCTAAATACTTAATAATTACTGATTTAAACTATTATGATTATCCGACGTTTCGGATGTGACGTTGTTTATGTAAGTATTAGGTATTTACGCGATTAGTCCTGTTTCTGTACCTGCATCTAAATTTTCCGAACAATATATTATGACTTGTGACACCATCTAGTAAGTAGAAAGAGGATTGAGGAGGGACAAAGGAATTCATGTCATTTATAGCTTGTACCACTCTTTATTTTGTGCGTCTACAAACAATCCACCTTTTTAATTCTTGCCTACAGCACCAGATGGGGTTAGTTGTCAGAAATTATTTAAAACGAAGTTGAAAATCTAGGTAGAAAAAATATAGATACAGATGCATACAGTTTATAGTTGATAAACATTAAGAATAATTACTAGCAGGTTTACGTTTATAATAAAAAAGAAAACAACACCTACCAATATATATATATATGTGGGCTTAGTAGGTAGCCTACTTCTCTAATAGGTAGGTATATTAAACTAGGTAGACTATCAGTTAATCACCAATTTGTGAAAACTGTCTACTGTGAACTCTTCTAATAAGAATATTAAGTTTAATTAACTAGGTACTTACCTAAACTTTGTTAATGAAGGTACCTACCGTTAATAGTCCACGTGTCTTTTTATCAGTAGGTGTATGCAGTTTTTTTTATTCATACACGATTGCGAGATTGTAGAATGAAAGTGTTCACTAATTTGTCCATGCTATGAATATTTAAGCGAGCTGCCCTTGTTCACCGCGTGACCCATTTTAATTGTTATTGGCGTTCAATGCTGAATCGCTGCACGTTCTTTCTTGCAGATCAATTACTGCTATAGCCATTGTCCAAGCCGAATCAGTTTGCAGCCTGTAAATCGGTATGAATTAATAGGAATTGAAAAATGAATTTTAGTGGTCAGAGGTTTTAGAGGTTCGAATTCAACTAGGGGAGATGTCAGGGTGATGAGAATGAGCATGTAATTTAAGTCTTGGATGACTTATAAGTATAATTTTATGTAGGTATGTAAGTAGTTGATTTCAGTCAGGTCTCTCACCAGAAAAACTTATACCTAAGTAGTAAGTGATTTGAATTCCCGATCGTTGGTCTTCTGATTTACCTACCACTGAGGTAAAATCTCTCGTACAGAATTATTGAGAAAGTACATACTTGCAGTAAGGTACTTTATGTAAAATTTACAATTAATCTCCATCGAAACATTGTACATGCCATGAAATGTATTGAAAAGATTTATTTTTATATGACCCTTTATCATGATGTGGTTGATTGACGCCCACATATCTCATATTCAGATCAAAGCTTTATAATTACAGGCTAGTGTGCGCACTGCGCTATACAAATCACGACCATTCGTCATTTGGAACGCCTGCTGTAAGCTATTCGCAAAAGTACGTGTCATAAATTTAACAGTTATTTTTAAACCTTGCAATCATGGTTTACGGCATAAATAATTCAGTAGGTCTCAAGGGGAAAAAGGGAGTTCCCGAAAACAATTGGTTAGATAAAAATCCGAAGAGAGGTTTCTTTGTTAACAAGTTCGTGGAGTTCTGTAACAGAACCGACTTGCATGGATATAAATATATTGTGATGGAGAATATTAACGTCACTGAAAGGTTGGTTGATTGTTATACATTTAATTGTACCTAGCTAGGGTTTAGCGTACTTTCTCCACTATATAGCAAATTGTCCACAGTCGATGCTGAAATGAAAATATATGTACCTACCTACGAGGTCTTCTATACTAATCATAAAATTAGTGGAACAAGTTGTTTTTATGCGTTTTACCAATTGTAAATACCTACTTACCTTATTCCTTTTTAATTTAAACGTAAAACCGTTTGAATGAATTTTAAGTTATGTTAAAAAAACTAATTTTAGTTTCGAACCTACGGGGATGATAATTATCTAAGTACCGACTTACAATTCTAAACGCTACGTACTTTTATCTTTCCGCGCCGTACGATAACGTCTGTCTCGTGATTTTGAATTGGTTTCGAATATATAAATGTACAAAATAAGTTTTGCCACTTCCCTTGCATTTAAAAATCCACCCCATTAATATACTTTTACGGTATGAACACAGAATTTATGAAATATTGTAATATAATGTGTGCTGTAAAATGTAAGTCGCATTTGTGTCACCCTTTGGGCACCTGATAACGTATTAACTGATTCACAATGTAATAAGAAGCTCTTACATAAACTAGACATAAGTAGCTATTACAAGATACGAGGATACTATTTACGACTTATTTTATTTTCAATAATATCTCAGCAAATGGACGGAGTCGAGTAAATAGGTACCTACTTATTGCTTAGGTACTAACATTTGATGTAGGTAGGTATACATCTATCTGTCTAATATTTTCGGCAATTTACGACATAAACGGATGATTTTTCAAATGCTTTGGCTTTGAAGTTTGTTGTTCTTTTTTTGCAGAAGTTGCTGGGCACTGTCTGTGGTTATCAGCATTGCATTTGCTGCATATTTTGTCGTTACAGCTTACAGATGGTACGCTCGAAATCCCATAGTAACGGTGAGCGCTACATCATTGTTTTTCGATTTTAACGTCACAATGAAATTAGGCACAGGTACAATTTATCACCGTAGATTAGCATAACTAATATTAAGGACTTGCCTATATAATTTATACATAAGAGTTCATTTATTTTAGCTCTGCAAGTATGAAAAAATAGTGGTCAATTATTTCGATGTCTTCATACTTATCGTACTTACCTAATCAAAATGGCGAAATAAAATAGTTTTATCAAGCAACCACTTTTTTGGTGCGTGGCATGACTTTTACAAAAGCCGTTTTCATCATGAGATGACGTCGCTAGTTCCCACCTCCAAACTATAAAGCACTTTATCATTCTCATTTTCTGATTCATTGACAAAATAAAAATTACGTGTCTTATATCTTTTGATAATCTGATTGGCAAAATAATTATAATATAATAACTTCTGACTCTTTCGCCGTTACTAAGCATTGATGGCACATCTATAAAGGATTTAACTCTTCTTCCTAGTCAACTACAACAGTCTAATACTTATAAATTGTTTTTATAATATTTTTTTCGCAGGTAACAATTTCGTTTTATACAAATGGGATATTTTCAGGTAATCGAGAGCACACACGGTGCTATTTGGGATGTGCCGTTTCCTGCAGTCACTATTTGCGATTTGAATATTATTTCCCGAAAAGCAGCTCGTGAATTTGCCAATAACTTGTTAGTAATTATTTTATCATTAATTTAGTGCCTACACCAAATAATTGCGTTTTCTAGACGAAAACCAATCATACCGAATACAGTAACTGTACTGTAAAGAGTAAATGTTCCAAACCTGATTTCATTTCGTTACATATAAAGGAGTTTAATTAAAATTATTTCAATGTGTGTGCTCAATTGATTTGGAACGAAACGGTAGCTACCTACTAAATAGGTTTCTTATTTAGGCACTGGGTAAAAGAGTAATTAAATAGGTATAGAATAGTTACGAGAAATTTAGAATGAATTGTTCTTTAATAGGGCTTAATCTTTCTTTCTACATTAGTTAGGCAGAATAAAGTAGAAAGAAATATTAAGCCCTATTAATTTTTAGGCATATAAGTAGGTATGCATATTGTGGAAGCGGCATAATATAGGTAATGTAATGACTATTCTTTATCAAGGCGTATCGTAAAGAGTCACTTTGTCTAAAAACTTCAGCACAATGAGTAAGTACAATTCGCACTTTTGAACCTAACTTAGTCATATAAACGAAAAGGGATGATCTATTTCAATCTTCTAAGTTTAGTCGAGTTTTAAATCTTCCATAAATATTTTTTACCTCTTTTATTGATATCAATTATATGATTTAGGACATTACCAGTAAACGTGACCGCTGATTACGTATTTGAAATAATGCGTATTGCCCCCTTATTGTATTCTACACTCAAGGTGGATGATAATCAAAAACAGGATTTATTCAAACTGCAGACTATTTTGGACCAAAACAATATAGAGGTTGATGCGTTCTTTAAAAGGGTAAGTGAAGTGAAGTTTATAAATTATTGATCTAAATGGATGAGATAACAAGACGTTCGCAAGTACTTTAATTCTAATTAGGTGCGCAAAATACGACACAGTTAGTTATTATACTATTAACGCCTTGATACTGTTTTTTATTAAAAATACAGGACTATTAGTAAGTGCAATTGCAGTGAGAAATAACAAATTAGTATTTAATTGTTTAAATACTTTGGTAAACAAACATATCGCACACATACATGTAAAGGAAGCTAACTCAAAAAAGTTATTATTTCAGGTAAGGTGCAAAACTCATTTTCTGTTTATCTATGCTTTTTACATACCTACAGTCAAAAGAGTTAGTTTAAATTTGTTTTAATGATTGGTAGCTTTTGTTGTAAGTGATACGATGCTTTGCATAACCTTCAGGTTTTTGAGTGAGCTCCCTTTGATCTAGGTGTGCGAATTATAGTACAGGGAGCAACTAGTTTCTTTGACGGTCTTATGTGGTAATAAAGTTTTTGGATCGATGATAGAACGTCGGACAAAAGTTTGACTACCTACTGTTTATATCTAAGAATGTACATACAAATTGTATGTGACTAAAAATATAAGACACGACTATGCTATAAGACTCGATAACTATACTAAATATTAGGTGAAACTTTATTAAAAAAAATTCATTTCAGGTGTCCCCCGTGTCGTCATGCAGCCGGTTGGTGCATCGTTGTATGTGGAAGAACACGGTTTATCGCTGCGACCTCCTCTTCACACAGATTTTCACAAGCACATACCTTTGCTGTGTTTTTAATTATTACGCCGTCGATATGGCCGCCATTTCGTAAGTTTAAACTGTATGCTTATCTTAGAATTACAAAGAGTATGATATTACGACAGTTCCCGAAGTTAAAAGATTATATTGCCCTTTAAGCTTTTTACTTTAATTAAACGTTTCAACCCAAGGAGATCGTCCGAGATAAGAGGAGATGGATTGCTAAAAATAGGTTAGCTTTTGGACAATCTTAGTATTTATGAAACGTTTACCGGAGTGATAATAAATCGCACTTTACTAGAAAAGTGTGACAACTCGAAATGTGTCACCACATGTATTCAAATTTGAAAGTGCAGTCTTAGAGTCTTAAATAGAGTATCTACCTAAAAAAAAAATTCGAAATGTCATACTTTTCTAGTAAAGCTGAGAAATAGTCACTCGCAGATTTAGTATAATTATTTTTTTTATTCGCAACTGACAATTTCAAATCACCTCAATTACCATTTATGTAAACCATGTGGACGATCAAACGAAGCCAAAATTCGATATGCCTAATGTTATTTGTACATAATCACTTGTGGCAGTAGACAGTTGCCAAGCTAAAACAAATACCTCCCAATCTATGAATTTTGTGATTTTTAGTATATTTTGTAAACAGACAGAGCAACATGTTCCGGTTAGAGGCACCAAAGCGCGTGGCATCTTGTGGCTACCAAACCGCACTGACCGTCCTTATCAACACCGATCCCGATGACTATTACAGTTCTGCAGTAGCATCACAAGGCGCATTGGTATACATCTATTAAAGGACGGTCGCGGAGCACAGCGAAAAACGGACGTTGCCCTTTTTCTATTTGTCTCTGTCGCACGCGCGTAGTATTAGTGCCCTCACGCTTCATTCACAGTAACCTTCGAGGTTACAAGACAAATAGAAAAAGAGCAACGTCCGTTTTTCGCTGTGCTCCGCGACCGTTTTTTACAAATATCTAATTTTGTACTAAATATCTAAGTCTTTTGTATAATGTATTCGTAACGCATTGCATGCAACGTGCATTTCGATGCTCCGAAATATTTTAAAAAAGGTAAATTTGTTCAAACATTTTATGAGACAGAATTTATATATTCTATACTGCATCGTATAGAATGAATCAATTCTGGGGTTTAACGTAAAAGGGTATAAGTGACGAAGGGGCTCTGTGAAGGGGGCTTGAGTCTAATCTTTCACATACAGTATTTCACTTATACCCTTTTCCATTAGGACTTCAGGATTATACTTATAGACAGTATTGTTATAATGTATCTATCCATACGTGTGCCTTTACTAACAAATAAAATTACTGTCTACTTGAGTACCTACCAGCAGAAATCTATTATATTGAAGATTTTCGTTAAATAAGTACATGTTCAAGGTGTTTTTTCAAGTAAATAAAAGAATAACTCACGTGTAAATAAATTGAAGGTGGAAAGGTAACATAAAATTCAACATTTTACTCTGGTTGTTTCGTTTGGATACAGCTGTTACAATAGCTGAAACGTCCGGGTAAATAAATATAAAATGTTATTTACACCATGCCGGTTATACTGTAATAAATGTGAATAAATATACTTCGGAGATTGTTACTGTACGGAAAAATATTTATTTATACTCGAGTTTTACGTACCTTAATTGAAGTATTTTCGTATTAGTTTAATTTTTTTAGTAGGAAAGAAAGAAATCATACAGTACCTACCTAACGAACCCACTAAATAATGTGTTGCTTTACTTTAGGCATTCACTCACTTTTAATATCGGCAGCGTTATTTGGAAACAAATCCCATGGTTCCCCTTTTTGTAGCGTAAAAGTGTCTTCATAGCAATAACGAACACGTTATGCTTATAACCAAGCGACAAATCTACACTTTAGGCTATACGCGTAGCTTTGCTTTGTAGTGAAAAGCGAGTTCGTAGCAATAACGATTACGTTATTACGAAGCGTAAAATCTATTCTATCCGCTACACGCGCAGCGTAGCTTGTAGCGAAAAGCGTATTCGTAGAAATATCTAATTTGTTATTTTTAAGCGTAAAATCTACGCTATAAGCTATACGCGTAGCGTAGCTTTGTAGCGTAAACGGTTTACAAATTAACCCTCTTGCTATAGAATCCCATGGAAACGTCTGAAATCGACATAAACGAATGAAAATTGAATGTGTCTTAGTTTACCTTATGTTCATTCCGTACATTTTCTCTTTCTATTGCGTTGCCGAATGTTGAATGTCACTTGACTAGGCTCCCTGAGAAAACACATAGAAGATCTTAAAACGGTTAAGAATTATAAAATCAACATGATAAGGAATAAAGATAGTCTTCAGATTTGTAAATAAATACTTTCCTTCCTCCCATGACGCAACCGGTAAAGAATGGCACTGATGATAAAATTATTACAAGTAGTCTTAATTCATTTAACGTCGGTGCATGAGGAAAATAGTAAATTAAATGTAGCGTATGAAATAACACTACTTAATATGTAAGAACAACTACGGTTTTTGAGTCTTTGTATATTGTAGTGATGGATACAAAAATCTTAATAGAAGTAAATAATATGTAACGTACAATTCATTTAGGTATATTCATATATCTTACGATTATATAGTATTAATATAAGTTACCCAGTCCTGAGGTCGCAATGTAAGTTTTGTGACACAAAAACGTCACGATGGAGGACGAATATTTCAATTACTCGTAGTTAGAGACGTTGCTCCAATACAAATTGAATACTAACTAAATTGTTTTATTAAAAATTCAAATTGAAACGTAAACGTAAAGTCAATGGCGAGGTTTCTACCACATTTAACTCATACTCTCCAAGGGATGCTCGGGTCATCCCTTGGAGAGTATCTACATGCTAGTCGACGCGCGACGCAGAGCGATCGAAACGAAAGCTCAGTATAAATAAATTATACAGAACCAGATGAGTCCGTTTTATTCAACAAGTTGGAAATAAAATAATATCATGAATTACAAACAAAGCCGTGAAAAATGTAGCTTTGTAAAAATCATCGAGGCGAATAGTGGTAATTTACAAACTCCGATACAATAAATTCACTGACCGTAGGAAGGTAACGGTGCATATAATTGTGTTCGAAATTATATGAATCAGTTATTATATTGGAACCAATATGGAAAATGTAAACAAAGCGACGATTTTCCTACGTAAATGCAAACTCACAAAATTAATAAAATTGACCTTTGATCCAATTTGCTTTAATAACAAATTATATAAACACGATTTTCCCTAAATGGCTGGCTTGGGGGCAGACATATTATTAATAATATTGCATAGCAGTAGCCAATTCATCGCGGTTGGTATCAAATATTTTATCGGGTTTGTTTGGCAACGTCTCCGAAAATGCTGAAATCCAATTTGCAGCGATTATAATCAAATTTAATACACGTTACCATTGTCTTTTAAGATGCAATAGGCATAAATTTATAAACTTTTGCTCTTAATGTATTAAAACATGTTTTCAACAGGTATTCATAGATGACGCTTTTAATATCCCGGATTTCAATTCCCCGGTGCGCATGGTGAATCCCTCTACAGAGGTACTGATAGCCCTCTCCCCGGAGAGGACGTACGCTACACCCGGGATAAAAGCCTTTCGCCCTGACCAGAGGCAATGCTACTACAATGATGAGGTAACCAGATATTTTGTAGTCCATTTTATACTTACGCCGCATTACGTTTAAAGTTTGGTACGATTTGAACATAAAGTGTTGGTTTTGTTATCGGTGAATTTGATATTTATGTAATTAGTTCATACCCTTTTATTCATTAGCGATATCTGAGGTATACTTGTATCTAAAAATAGATAAAATAGATTATACATCTATTATTTTTTTTAGATTTTATCTATGTTAAACGTTATTTGAAAATTGATTTAACAAAACACATATTATAGACTAAGACCTTGGGGGCTAGACAAGTGCCCAACGTTCAACGTTAGCACCAAAATGTATGGGATTTGACATTTGTGACGTACGTGACAGTCGTTCGCGGATGTCAAATCCCATACATTTTGGTCCTAACGTTTAACGTTAACCTTGAACGTTGGGCACTTGTCTAGGGCCCCTTAACCGTACAAAAAAGGAACAAAACGAAGTCCCAATCGATAATAGGAACTGAGCGAAACGAACGCAAAATTATTTGGAATTTGAAATAAGCAAATAAAACGTCACGTGGTCAGTTTTAATTCCCGTATATAAATTCCTATGGTTGCTATGACCGATTGAGCATTGGCACTTGTCTAGAAGCCCCAGACATCGATTTCAATTTAAAAATAGAAATCAATCAGGAGCTTTACAAAGGGACTCACTTAATATACTAAACTAAAGCATCAACACAAAACATTCAATTAAATATTGATATCTGTAGATACGGTGTGGCACCAATTCTTATAACACCAATATCAAACAAAAAAAAATACAAAAGAATATCTACGACACTTCCAAATTTTGTCCCTCATTTACGATTCTCTGTACAAGGTATCTACTTTCCTGTACGTTATATTTAACATAAAGTTGGAGAAGGTAGGACGTAAAATTTAATTTCGCGGGTGAGATGACACGACTAAATAATGCCCTTTTTCGGTGTTAACTTAAAAAAACATTTGGATTTCCGAACAGATTGGCAGAAAACAGAGTGAACAAAGACAAAAACTAAATGTTATTAATGACAACAGTAAAATACTGGTATATTGGATGTTTTCGAATTGTCATATCTATGACCTGCCTATATTATTACTACTAAAATTGTTGTGCTTAATTTTGACCGAGAAATCCATTATAAAGTACCTTCACAAGCTTACACAGTTTATAGAATTTTCGGTACCTACCTACCTTCGGTCCATGTATTTTTAAATTAACCACGTCAAAAGCAATATACGACTAAATCAAAACTTTTGCACACGCGTTGAATTTTATATGTAGGTACTCAAGTCCAAAATTACTTTTCTGTAAAACTTGCCTGTCGTTTCGGCCTACGGTAATATCATGTTGAAAATTCATACTAGAATATGAGTTATTCTTTATACTAGAAATAATTAATTAAGAACAATTAATTAAGAGAGCATTGCTCATCTTATGAACATTATTAGGTATAGGTACTAAGTTACATAAAAAATATTAGAGTCCTGTTTTACACTGTCTAAGAAAATCTTGGCAAGCTAATCTATACTAATATTATAAAAAGGAACATTTTGTTTGTTTGGTTGTAATGAATAGGCTCAAAAACTACTGAACCGTTTTTAAAAATTCTTTCACCATTCGAAAACGTAGGCTATAGAATATTATGAAAAAAATAGGGATCCGTGCGAAGCCGGGGCGAACGTCTACTGTTAAATAAACTAATAATGTGACACCCCCCATTGGTCGTTTTTTGTTTTAAACTAAAGTGACACCTTCTTGATCGTCTTTTGTTCAGCGGTGTCTTACAGATTTAGCGTTACGATATCCGTCATGTCAACATACGTAAATTATCTTGATCATCCAAATAGATAGACGGATTAATTGAAATCGGATAACACTATCTTAGATCATTTGCGTCAGTAAAATGCGTCAATCATGTATGAGGCCATGGGAAAACATCTATAGCTCCGACAATTAAATAACTACCTATAATAAAGGAATAGATTAGGCAACGTTTAGATACAAAAGGAGCCTCCTCTCAGGAGGCTCGCCACCCGTCCGGTTTTGCAGTAAAGGCCCATTAGCTGCCAAACTGCGCAGCTGCGCTTCAGTATTCAGTTCGAAAAAAAAATGTTTAGATATATCTTATAATTTTGTAAATGGGTACTGGATAATGGCATGTTTTTTTAAAAATTCAATGACCGGAAATTTTCACGTCAACTGGTATGTTATCTACTTTGCAGATACTAAGTATATTACCGGACAGATTTGAATTTTGTAGGTAGTTTACTAGCTATCGGAACTTAGAAACGGTTCGACAATTGCAAATTGTGTTTTCCCTTAGATATATTTATGACTTCTTATATTATCTATTGTGTAAGAGCTGACAGGTGATTATATATAATTTTAACGATAATATAGGTAGGTATATCTGGCGCTAATGGTACTTACCTTGCCGCTTGACATATTATAATAATATTTTATATTTGGATATTTTTTATTACAACACATATTTGCCTAGAATATGTTACGCTAAAAGAAATTTAGAAAGAAGAAAGAAAGAAAAATTGTTTATTTGCCACAGATTTAGGTCATAATTGGTATAAGTACCTACTTACAGACTATGTGAACAAATAATAGGTCCCAACTCAACAGATTGTCCCGGAACATTATTCGTTCCGCGACGCTGATTTTGAGTGGGGCCAGTGAAAAATAAATAGAAATAATAAACTAAAAATAGTATGGTAAAGTAATAATTTCTGATGCCTTCGCGGTTATTACACATTCATTTTAGTATGGTAAAGGCTTCCAAGTCCGTTTACGGGGCTATTCCGTCGCATAAACGTTTGTGGCGAACCTAAGCACAGTTCGTCGCTTAAATAGAATTTAAGAAATAACTAAAGTTTCATTTGTTTTTTTAGCACAGTCAATCCATATAAGTACCTGACATATACAATGCTTTCTATTGAATGAAGGAAAAATTTGCACACGGCTTAAACAGTTGATCGTAGAAATCATAAACTTGGAAGAGGTGAAAAAAGGGGCAAATTTTGTATGGAAAAACGTTATTCCTTGTTCTTATAAGTTTTACAAGTTTGTCTGGTTTAAAAGGGATAGAAAGTTATATTGGGGGTGATTTTCTTCAAGACTCAAATCAATATTCCTGAGGTCATTTGATTTACATTATAATATTGTTTTTGACACATGTTTCAGAACTCAATCCAATTTAGTTAAAAAAGGTTGAACACACATAAAAGCTTAAAAAAACATTATCGACTTCTACGCTGACGTAATCGCGGGCAAAAGTTAGTCATTTTTTAAACAACAGCGCAGTATTGTTTTTATATATTACTTATTTCAGATTCAGATTGCCAATTTTCGTCAATACTCCTACCACAACTGCATGGCGAATCAAAAGGTCGAAATTATCAAGGCAGCGTGTGATTGTATCCCATTTTATTTTCCATTAAGAGGTATTTAATTTTTCGTCCGACAAATATATTTGTTAATAAACATGAATTGTTCTGTTAGTTTGGATCTATAGATTGGTTACTTTTTTAATTACACAATGGGTTTTTTGATATTTTTATTTGATTCAATATTTTGTTAGTATTTTTCTCATTTTGTTGAAAGCTTTTGTTTTTCGAATGAATCAAATACCTTGAAACAACAATAGCATGAGAATAGTTTATTAAGTTGTTAGCAGTAACATTACTCACAACAGGTAAAATAAATAATATTTACGTATGATTTCAGAACACTACCGAAAGTGTAATTTCAAAGATGTGGATTGTCTGGAGAAAGTAATAAGTACGAAAATTCTTTTTTTTTAACGTAAAATATTTAATATTTGGATACCTATAAGATTTTGTAAGAAAACATTACACAAAAGTACCCAACTGATAACTCAATAGTTTCGATTGGTCATTGAACTTGCTAAATCATTCACTTCACAACTGAGATTGTTCATTGATTGATGTGTAGGTATTGATAGAAGCTTAAACCAAATTAGTCACATTCGGAGTGATTTTCTGTAAGCCGTCAATTCTAATTTTAACAAATATAAGAATGTTATTGCCTCCAAATTTGAAGTGACATTAAAATGGTAATCAGTACTTTTGCATCAATTATACCTGAATCATTGAACCTATTTCGGTAACTTAAAATATGTTAATCTTAGCTATATTATGTATATTTTTTTTAAATGGTTATATTAATTCGACTTCATAACCACGTTCCTATAAAGGTAGATTGGAATAAATGTACCTATATACAGGTCCCGTTCTGTATAGGCGTAACGTAATCAAAATACTAACCCGTTTCTATTTCGGAATAATGCCCTTGTAGATTTTTTTAGTCAGGCTTTCGTTGTTATTTTAGCATCAACAGAGGAGTATGAGAGCAATGAACAAGAGCAGGAGAGAGTTCTGGAATGCTTGCCCGAGTGCGAACATTACGACTACCCTTTAGAGGTAGCTCTAGGAATGCTGGCAAAAAATACCCAACTCAGTGGACTGGCGTTTTTGTAAGCTTTATTCAATGTTTGATTTTTTGCTTTAGCTGTTTGACAAAAGACCCCCATACATAAAATATTGGCGTGCACCAAGGTCTGCGTTCCTACACTGCCCACGTACCTTTAGTTCAATCGTTTGAAGTCCATAAATAGTGGTACATGTACTTTAATGTAAAAAAAAGTTAATATGTTATAGTATAATATCTATACTAATATTATAATGAGGAAAACTTTGTTTGGTTGTAATGAATAGGCTCAAAAACTACTGGACCGATTTTAATAATTCTTTCACTGATGGGAAGCTACGTTCACCCTGAGTAACATAGGCTATAGAATATTTTGAAAAAAAATAGGGTTCCGTGCGAAGCCGGGGCGAACCGCTAGTAATATATGATTAGGTACATTATATTATGGGCTACGTACAAAAAAACTTTCACTGCCAAAAATCTCGCAGCAATGTCGAGCACGGATATCACTTAATAATTAACACAAAAATTATCATTGCAAACTATCAGATTTTTCATTTGCAGGCAATCAAACTTGTCTCTTATTAATGGGACCTCACTCAATACTTGTGATATCTACCAGTTTTATGACAGATACCTATCTGTCATACCGTTTTACATACGTGGAAATAAATGCTGTTTTCAGCGTTGACGTAACTATAATACAAATCCATCCATACATTACTGAAATGTTTAACTTGACAATATCAATTAGCTAATGCTATTATTTATCTGGTTCTCTATATAATGTGTTGTATAGTAGCTAATTAGCGTGAAAACACTAATTACACAAGGAACTTCAATAGTTGTTGCACAAAACCTTGCGATTTTCTTAAACACTACCATTCATTCACATTGTGCGAGTATACATGTTTTTCATCATGTTTGACTACACTTTATTATTTAACAGTCTGTTCTGTTTCAGTAATGACGTTAATCTGGAAAATCGCTCCTTGTTGAACGTGTTCTTTAACGACTTGGTATCCACGAGATATCGACGTGATGTTTATTTGAACTGGCAAAACATTCTTGGTTTGTATTGTCTCGAGTGATGATTGAATTATTAAGCTCGTTAATATTAGCATCAGTTAGGGAAGTACGTAAGGTTTTTGTCGCGAGCAAAGGATTCTGTCACTATCACACTTTTGTAACGTGACAGGCGTGTCTTACGTGACAAAAAACTACCTGATAGGCTATTTACAACTTTTCTAGGAACTTTTTGAAGAATTATGTGGATAATGTTTTTTTAATTAAGTAATTAGAGGTTTAAATAGTTATTCCGCAATTTGAGATGAAAATATAGATCATAAGTGTCGGTATTATCGTTCTTTAGTTAAAATTGGTGTAACTAATCTGACTTTATTTTTATATACCTATATATATACAGATTTAGAAAACATGTAGCTTCCTAGTTAAAAGGATCTTTATATAAATACAAGTAGGTATCTATTCAAATGTGTTAGTAGGTATATCTTTCCGCGTAGGCAATCTTCCTGTCTCGACGTCTCGATGGCGTGTAAAAGGGACAAATGACGATAGGCATTCGACTGTGATCCGCTTGGATCGACTGATCATTAGAGCCACTGCGTGTGTGATACATATCTAAGTGAACGAATGATTGATCATTCTTTCCTTTTCAGATATACATTTTGCGTATCATTAGTTTACATTTGGAAAAAATAATGTTTATTTTTCAGCTTCCTTTGGTGGACTACTGAGTCTTATGCTGGGCTTCACGCTAATATCGGGCTTCGACTTGATTATATTTTTCACCTTCAGAATAGCGTACGATGCATTAAAGTCTTTATTAGGAAATGATTCTACGAAACATCAGTACGCCAAGGAACATAACGGTAACAAAATACACGCTGAAGAGGAAAAGTCGATTTCGAAAGCTGATCGCTTTGAAATAAAACGGTATTGATTTGCATATTTTTGTGATGAAAAAAAAACAAGGCACTGCACTTATAACATAACACAATAATATACTTATTTGTAAGCACCAGATATAATTAATGGATAACATAAAAATAAAATACTTGATAAAAATAAGGGTATTTAATTTGCATTCCTTTAACATTCCTCCATATTTAGGAGGAAAAAATATAGCAAGAAGTAAAAGAACTGTTACTTCTTTCATTTAATCCGATTTAGATGAAATGATATGGGGATAGTTTTAGTCCGGATCCCGGGTTAAAGGAAAAAACAGGATACATTTTATCAGGGATATCTGTTAAGGGGTTGAAAATGGGTGGAATTTATGTATGGAAGTCCGTTAACTGATGAATCACCAAAAGGACCTACTAATTATACCTACCTACAAAGCCGAACATGCGAGTCGATGCTCCTAAAGAATAAATGTAATATGTGTATTCTAATACGAATAGAATAGAATGTATTACATATTTGGATTTCTTCATAGTTAGTAAGAAATTTCATATTACTTAGGAATAGTTCTAATAAATTACTCATTAAAATCTTAAATTCCATATTATATTCACTTGTGCTGCTCTTTCAATATTTGTGAATCGGACAGGCCATTCTCTGTGCCACAATGTCCAGGAAGACTATATATATACTATATATAATATATATGCGGATAACTGCGGATTATATAAAAGTTACCATTATTACTACTAAATACCGGGACGAGAAAAGTTGCGGTGATAAAACAGAGGGTCTGGCCTTAAATTACAATGTAATTGCTGTTTCTCTGCGAAAACTTTCACAACTTTACGGTCTTCGCGTATATTTTGGTCCCTAAGGTTGCCGTCACTTTTCTTATTATGGCAAGGTACCCGCATGCAAAGAAACGATGAGTTTAGAGCACAAGGTGCGTTCTAAAATATTCTGGCTCAAGAAATAACCATATTAATTAATCTGTATCGAAAAATGAAAAATACTTTTGTGGATATATTTACTTCCTTTCTTTGTTAAGTTGGGAATTTATGACCGCTCCTCGCAGTAACATAGCCTGTCTTATCATATGCTAGCAAAAAGCCTATGGCCCTTTTTAAATGCATCCAAACATCGCCATTTAGAAATCCGTCTGAGGCGAACGTTTGTGTAATGGGTAGGTACTAGAAAAGATTTTAAACGCCATTTCGAACCATTTGTATAATGCTGTGAAAATACTTTGGAACACATTTTGATAAAAGCAAAACAATCATGATACCTGAAAACTGTAGTGGCATTAGAGACCGCGTACATAGATAAGGTTATAAATTTTGTTTGGCTAGCATGTACTATTTTAAACCCAGTATAATATATAGGTACCATGTGTAGGTACCATTCAAATCTGACTGGCTAAGTAGGTATGTATGTGTACCATATGGCACTTACATTTTCTTTCTAGAAGACACGTTGTAAACACAAAATAAATGATCAAATTAAATCAACGACATCTGAGAATAACAAATAATTAAGCTTGTGTTAATATTTTCCACAAAAATTCCACATCTCTGCTTACAGACATGAGTCATCGATCATTAAATTCATGTTTTAGACAGAAATGTTTTCTGTTGATGTTTGGGTTTTTTAGATACACAGAGACAAGTATACTAAAACGTTTCTTATCTAAATTACTTTCGTAGATAGACACCTGCTGTATACATACCTATGTAAAAGTTTGTACCTTCCGCGAAGTCTATCGGCTATCTTATGAATAAGGTTCATCTCACAGTAAGGAAATCTAAATTTTGAAAACTTTTCCTATCGTTTTCCAGTCTGACGGCAACGTCACGAAAAATTTCATAACATCTAATTTTCCGTTATTGCGACTTTTCCGACTGCGCTCATATTATAAGCTACACAAAGGCTGTATTAGGGTTTGCTCTTATACCGCCTTTGTACTGACAACATAGTTGAGTCTGCTTAGTTAGTTACAAATAGATACATTATTTCTCGTGAAAGCGAGTTAAGTCTGACGTATCGAGTCTCTGTAAATTGGCTATATAATTTTGGTTGCATGTTAACTTCTACACAACCTGACTAGATGAAGGTCGCTCATATCTAGCAAATTGTATTCGTAATCCATAATAATAATGTCAAGATGCAAAGACATATATACAAAAGCCATGCGTAAATAAGACATAAATCCATACAGGCATTACCTGCTGATGATGGTAGACGTTTCGTAGTAAAAAACAGACAAACAAAAATGTCAAGCAACAGTTTTATCTTATTTATCGCATTATTTAGTGGTGACCATTGCCATATTATAATTTCATTGAGTGATCTAATCACAACGTCTTATCAAATACGATTATCTGTTTATAAACCCCTTGCGTTGATATCTTTATTTCAGTACTGCGAGTGATTCTTGCGGATTGTTAAGTGGAATTTGATGGACTTATAAGTAATTAATATAATTGTCAGGGTCAATTAAAAACGTTTGTTTATGTGCCAGTTTGCGCAGAGTAAGTACACGTTTCTTATAATTTCACACACCGTTGCTAATTCATTAGTGCTCATTTTGTGATTTCTTGTGAAAGGTGAAATACCTTGCAGTAAATAGGTTATCGACTTATTGCGATTTCTTGTGTACATTAACGCAATCGCGATTTATCCTTTATTTATCCAATATATTTACTAAGCCTGTGCTCTGTGTGGTCTTAACTTATACCTAAGTGTAAATAAAGGCAGGTGTTGCAATTTTCTTGGCATTCATACTGTATTTTGGGTAGGTAAGTAAGCGTATTATTGCTAGATAAAATTATCATTTTATTGTCATTGGAAGAGTTTCGAAAGGTTGACTAAAAATGATTACACGGTGTAAAGAGAACGTCGGTTTAAATAAATTCATAAAGTTTTGTAGAGTAATATGAAAATACCAAATCTGTAGTAGGCACTTACCTAATTTGCAATGGTAAATTGTACACCTCAAAGTGAAAAGTTTTCTAAAATACACTAACATTACATTAAAATCCACTGACAGTATGCCAACAGGACAATCACTACCATACTTCGCTTTAATTTAAAGTCCATTTCCTAAATATACCATCACTATCTGAATACGCATAAGTCAATGATATATCTGTCAAACATTGTACCTACTTGGTTTTAAGTGCATAGTAACACATCTGCATTTAATTGTTATATTCTTATTATCAGTGTGTAAAGCAATGTTTCCCTTCCCCTTGCCAACAATAGTTACTATTCGACATATCGCACACCTAGATCTAAATGGAACTAACTTAAATACCCGAAGGTTTGAGTTTTGTACATCATCGAATTCCTTACAGCAAAACGTACCTAGCACTAAATAAAAAAGATTGAAGCTAACTCTTCCCACTTCAATATAAAAAGCATAAACCGAAAATTCCTCCAGTGCATATGGATCTTCTTACAGAATACCTATCACCTTTTGCTATGCCTAAAGTTTTATTTTAGCTACAAAAGGTAACTTTACCTATACCTAAATCGAAATTTCTCGTACCTCTATGGGTATCCACTACAACTTTAACTGTGGTAGGTATACTTACACCATGCTATAATATCGCACCTACGGTGCAACAGAGTCACTGTCACACCGTAGGTGCGATATATTAAATACTACATAATAGAACAATATTCGGAATAACATTCGGACACCATCACTTACACAGACAAACGAGATAAGAGACAAACGGATCTAATAAATTTAAATTAGTATTTGTTATATTACTTTCGACTTGGATAATCTACAGACATGCACTTACCGTTATGAGACAGAATAGTTTATGTTTTCTGTGTATTCATGTTTCTTAATATTATTTTTGGGAAACACGCGCAACATTTTTGCAAACCAAATATGATAACTAAATCATGCACATCGTTAAGCATATTTACCAAAATAAAATAAATTGTATCATTTTGTAAATAAATGATTTCGAACTCACTGAGTTATGAATAAAAGCTGCGGTGTTGATATATTTAAAATTAATACTTCTAATTAAAACATTTTTAATTACAATAATTTCCATGAAAAATATAACGGTTATTGAATTCATTTTACGATATTAATTTATTTTATTAATACTCGATTCAAAATGTTTAATGAATCGGATAAAGTTTAACTGGCCATTGCATATATTTCAGTAATTTTGAAAGCAGTGGGTAATAAAATAAATGTAATTGATATTTGTCGTAATTATCAAAATAACGGTTATTATGTTATTATGGTACTTATTAATTTTTAAATGTTATTATCTAATATTATTATTTTTTAAACCCATTAAAACATGAATAAATGTGATATAAGAGCCAACTTCAACTGCTAAAGAAGTTAGATCTAAATGGTTGCCTTTTAAATAAGATTTATTTATAAACATAAAAAATATTAACAACTTCCTATGGAGTAACAATATACCTATTTAGGTTCGTGTCTAATCTATTAAAGCAACAAAATTTCTTCACACAATTTATACCAACTGATCTAATTCTAAACTTTTGGTCATATTTTGGCTACGCTGACGACATCGTCAATAGGCTGGAACCCACATTTTACAACATTTATCATAATACTAGCTTTTGTCCGCGACTTTGTCCGCGTGGAAATCCTTCTTTTTGCAGTCTCCAGACTTTCTTTGTACTAAATTTCAGTAGTCTTAGCGTAAAAGTGTAACAGACAGACAGACAGAGTTACTTTCGCATTTATAATATTAGTAGGGATTTAAAAATAAAATTGTAAAAGGGATAATTTTGTTTGAATGACTGTACGATGACAAGCGTAATTAATAGTACATTACGCACCTAGGCCAGTAAAATAAAAAATGTCTCAGATTACATGTAATTGTCGTCCGAGGCGAAGCCGAGGTTGACAAAAATGTGATTTGAGGCTTTTTTATTTTACTGGCCGCGGTCAGTATACTATTTTTCCATTCGACGAAGCCAGAAAGCGGCAGCTTCATTTAGCGCAGCGACCCGAAAGTTGGCGCTTTCTGGCCCGAAGACAGAAAATTCTTTTACTGGCTGCATAGACACTATGCACTTTTGACTTAGTGCTGCCACCTACTATTAGTGCACGTTCTTTACTATTCGTGCACGTTCTTTATAACTTTGTACCTACTACTATTAATATAATATTTTCATTCATTCTATCGTTACAAACATTGTGATGAGGTAAAGAACGTAAATTGCACATAGATACACTCTTGATAGATTTTTAAAACAAAAATAATTCCAGATGATATCTTTAATAAAAGTTTAATTATAACTAATCATGCGTATCTTTAAATAATTTATGATTAATTTGAATATGAGATCAGATTTTCGATTATATTCTAATCATAATAATGTTATCAATATAATCTGCTTTAGTTTTGCCGACATTAAACAAGAAAACATCAAAAGGAACGAAGTCCGGTTAAAAAACACAATATGAAAATAATTCGATTTGGTGATGATGTAATAGTACTTTGTGATAGGTTGATGAAATTGCATACGAGGCGGTATTATAAGCGCGAGTCGCGGAGTAGCGCGTTAAAAGAGGCGAGAATGTAACTATCAATCCACACGAGTTTCAATAAGGACAATACACGTTTTTAAAAGTCTTTCATTGTTAATAGCTTTTTGAAAAATGTTAAATATCAAGAATGTTTTTTCATCCGCGCGCCGCTCTTGTTATGCGCACACAGGTAATTGACAAACAGCCAATGTCATATATCAAGTAAATTTGTGCGTTGTACCATGATTTATAGTGAATTGTTATTCAAGTATTTAAACCAAATGTTTATTTATCACAATGAGGACCACCGCGTGTCAGAAATCCGCTAGATGCGCTAGTGTAGAATGAGGTCTAGCTGTCATGTTCCACCAATGAGAGGCAAGCTACTGGCCTGTGATTGGTGGAACATGACAGCTGGACCTCATTCTACACTAGCGCATCTAGCGGATTTCTGACACGCGGTGGCCCTCATTAAAAAGAAACATTTTACTTAGTCCAATATATTTTTGTTGTAGCATAAAACTTTATGTCACTTATTTAAACTGAGAATGCTTTGTTGACATACATATTATTGTATAGTTAGTTTAAAGCTACCTAACTTTTTGGTGTTTAAGTTTTACGTCACTAGTTATGTAATCCTAATTATAAGCTCGAGAAGTCTTGAACGAGGAGCCTAAAAACAAGTTAATAAAAAAATTAAGTATTTTGAAAATATTGTCTCGATTTAAATTGATAACACTACTCGCAGGTAGGCTACAATGTAAAGTTTAGAGGTGACTCTAAGTCGAAGGCGCCATTCCATTGTATGCAATGAGTTTTCCTGTAAACAGAAACAGTCAGTGGAATTCATTTGCTCACTTTTTATTATTTCATTTTAGTATTACAAGTTAAGAATCTACGGCCACGGCTGCAACGCAAAGATGCCGTTTGGACGCATTCTCCTTGCATTTATAGTATTTCAATGCACTACCTACACGTTTGCCATCGAAGATTTCAGTAAGTAATTTAAGGTATTTATAAACAAATAGCATAGATTTGTGAGAGTAACTTGCCACTGTATTATCTTAATTCAGTTGTCTTATTATCTCGATTATCTATAATTAATCGTTTCCATTAACTATAGGACTAGATACTTATCGTAAACACAATTAAATATTTCTAATCGTCTAAAGTGAACCATGTCATCGGTATCAGTACGAAAAATATCATTATTTGTCAACCGTACCTTATCACGTGCGATTAAAGTGATATTAATTTAATTTGGTAATTTATCTTTAGACTGAAATGTCCACTCGGAAGTTGATTAAGTACGTGTTTGTAATCTGGTGGACAGTGGTTATAGTAAAATAGATAATTATTTATTCAATGTGGATCATTGAACTAATCATATTAATCGGTCATTATTACTTATTTATAAGACGAAATATTTTGGACATTACTCAAACCCAATTTAACCAAATGGAATTCGTATACGTACTCGTACAGTAATAATAACTAACTGACCATGTTGACCGTCATATCTATGTTACAGATGAAACAGATGACTCGTCATACTTAGCAGTACTCAATAAAAATGGCGAGAGTGTTTATATGACAGAGGAACTGTTCAGAAGGCTCTCTCACGAGCAGGACACCTGGCACTGGACACCGTGGCTGCGAACAAGAACTCAGCGCTACGAGAATATAGTAAAAGAGGCGGAATGCGTCGCAGGGGATTCCATTGACAGCTTCCCTGATGGACTTTTTAACGGTCAGTTTCAAGAAGTTTATATGACACAATGATTATTGTTTGCGTATAACATTTGATTACTCATACATCGGAAGAATCTTTACTTTTATCACAGAAAAAATCCTTAGTTGTCGTTGTATTATTCCTATCATAAACATCAAGTTTACCTGGCTTACCTAGTTCAACTGTTTATTTCTGCTTTCAGAGGATCAGCTGCGGCAAGGGGCCTTCATCCTCTATGTTTTGTTTGGAGTTTACTCGTTTACTCTATTAGCTATCGTATGCAATGACTTCTTCATACCATGCGTCGAATTCATTTGCGAAGACTTGAAGATACCACAGGTGAGTTATTCGATAGTAAATTCTCATATTTGTGTCACGGACAATGACTGATATAGTCGTAGACAGTCAAACATAAATAACCGTTATCTTGCTTTTTTTTAATCCTTTAATAGTTTGACGAATCATTTGTTTATGTCCTGATGTCGCATTGTTATAGAATGTGGCGGCTGCAACTTTCATGTCTGTTGCAACGTCGTTCCCGGAGTTCTTTGTGAACGTGATCTCGACTTTTCTGACAGAGTCTGATATGGGAATCGGGACTATTGTAGGATCGGCTATCTTCAACGCTCTTGGAGTAGCAGCCATCGGTGGACTAGCTGCTATCAGGGTAAGCACCATTTAATTATTTGTGAGATACAACAATAAAACCTATGTTTGACTTTAAATACTCAACAAGGAACGAACTGCAATTATTTATAATTATATTTTTTATGTAAAACCTTGTCTCGCAAAATTATTAGAAAACCCAATTGAATATGCTTTTCTTATAAAAAGGAGATATTTAATTAACATTGATTTTAGCATAGCACTACTAACATAGCATTTAAGTTAGAAGTACTACACTGTCACAAAGTGCCTAAATTTACAAAATTCTTTTTCAGCCAATTCAAATAGAGATGCGTCCGGTGACAAGAGACGTTATCATTTACATGGTCAATGTTAGTGTCCTGGTCATCATAGTATGGGATGGTCAGGTAGACTGGTACGAAGCGTTGATTTTGACCATCTTATACGTCATCTACTTCATCATAATGTTTAATAGCGTGAAATTGTTTGCGCTCTTTGA
The DNA here is from genome assembly GCA_038024825.1 of Polylopha cassiicola. Lineage (NCBI taxonomy): Eukaryota > Metazoa > Arthropoda > Insecta > Lepidoptera > Tortricidae > Polylopha > Polylopha cassiicola. Next base: position 16,473,903 of record CP149045.1, on the reverse strand, counting down.
TAAGATCTTTGCCAGCTGTTGTAAGAGCAAAAATAGTGATAGTAAGTACCAGACCTGGTTTCTTCTATATTATCTAGCTTGATGTCTTGATATGCAAAACGCGCGCATTTGTCCTCCTGAACCGAACCCTTATACGTAAATGCGAAAGTATTTTTGTTTCTACATTGGTACCGCGACGCATATCCATCTAAAAATTATATGTTATGTTAGTTGCGGTTGTTGTAAGTTTAAAGACTTCGTATTATTTTTAAGTATTGGAGCCAGTAACGAATGCTTTTGAAAAACCCGTTGAAGATGGATTGGATAACGATGCATTCAGGGATACATCTATTGCCGATAGTGCTCTTGAGAATAACGGAAAACCTCCAACGATAGAATCTGGTAAGAGACAGGAGACAGGCAAAGTAAAACAAAACATTTACATTAACGCTTATAACGCTGTTACATCGAGTAAAGAACTATTAAAACATTAGCGTTTAGATCCTCCAATTAATTTTCACTTTATTTTATTAATGTTATTCGATAGAGATATCTTACAAAATATGTAATTTGTTTTCAGAAGAGATAATTAAGAAGCCAAGGGGTTTACTGTCGTTTCCGAAAGACAAATCCCTGTTGTACCGTATTTGGTGGTTGTATACTTGGCCGCTGAAATTGGTTCTAGGATGCACTATACCCTCGCCGATTTCACACAGGAAGCTCTACCCCTTCTCTTTCTTCATGTGCATCGTTTGGATTGGAGTGAACTCATATTTCGTCTCTTGGAGCATGACTGTGATAGGTAGGTAAGTGATTTATTAATATCTGATGCTTACGCGGCTATTGCACATGGGATTAAAACAATTACAATGGATTTTCTGTTGCAAGTTTTTGTTTCTATAACATAAATGACTAATGCAATGCGCAACTGCGAATGATAAATTTAAATAGTTCAATTGAGGTACATTTAGGACAGTGGAAATCTTCATAAATGCGTTTACTTTCCCGCATGCCGCATGGTCTATTTCATTGTTAATTAGGTACCTATTTATTCATTTGTATTATGTGTATTTATAAATGCGAGTCTAAAATCTGCTAGATTGGCTAGTCTCGAATAAGGTCTAATCTAAGAGACAAACCAATGGAGTACCTAGTAGGTTTGGACAAATTCGGAGAAACCCGGACGGGTGGTTTCTCCGAATTTGTCCTAGTTTAGAAGTGACCGGGGTTTTGGTTCTGGGCTCCAAAATCCGGGTATTTCATGCGGCTTGTCTGGGTCGCCAAATTTTAGAAATGGTAACCTAAGATATTTGACACTAGCACATCTAGCGGATTTCAGCCACACCCGTTGCACCGTCAGTAGATATGTAAGTACTTAAGAAATCTCCAAAGTTTGAGGAACAAAAAATATTTTTTCAACGCTTGCTAAATAGAATTACATATTTTTTGTAGATCTTATTTTTTACAACCCAACTTTTAATATATACAGTAATTGTAAACTAAGTAGAAAATACAAGAAATAATAAATAATTAATATATCTACAACAGATCTTTTTTCCAATTACAGGACACACCTTCTTCATACCTGATTCTGTAATGGGCATGACTTTCTTGGCTTTTGGAGGATGCCTGCCTGAAGCTTGCTCTATCTTCATAATGTCCAGACGAGGTTGGTATACAATGATACAAGGGTTATCCCGAACTGCTCACAAATCTTGTAGTTCGGGCTGTCTTCACCGTTTCGTCCCGCACTCCCCGCACGATTAACCTGTCTAGACGCCATCGACAGACGACATGTTGTTTTGTCTTTAGGTGTTAGTTAACTATACGAATGTTATAGAAACTTAACACTAAATCTATACTAATATTATAAAGCTGAAGAGTTTGTTTGTTTGTTTGTTTGTTTGAACGCGCTAATCTCAGGAACTACTGGTTCGAATTCAAAAATTCTTTTTTTGTTGGATAGACCATTTGTCGAGGAAGGCTTTAGGCTATAAAACATCACGCTGCGACCAATAGGAGCGAAGAAACAGTGGAAAATGTGTAAAAAACGGTGAAAATATGAAGCCTTATGAAGAATTACTATTACACGGGGACGAAGTCGCGGGCACAGCTAGTGATAGATATATTTGCACGGTATCTATTGACTGTGATCTATCAATCAAAATTTGATCGATATTTTTGGTTCAGTACCATTAATTTTTATTTCTAGTATAAGACACGCATGGTATCTGTTTAACAATGTGGCGATTTAGTTTTTGATTTGACTTTAATTATTTAATACAAAGTATAATGTCTGGATTGAGATATTCGTAGTCACGAGTTCACTATCATTATTTAATCGTATATAATTAATGATTATCAGTATTAGTTATCATTAATCATTATTAAGTATTTATGTGACACAACACGACTTAATCAAAAAAGTGCAGTTCCATTCGATTATCTTTCAATTACTTATTCATTTTGAAAAATCGACTAGACTGCTATGACGATTTTAATACGTACCTATATTTTTTTCGCGAAATCTATAACTACAAGCCGAATATATTGGGTTCGACTAAAATTGTGTTTAATAAAATACAATTACCTACTTTGATAATGTATATTTTACAATTGCATAAACAAAAAATACTGTAAGGACCGAACAATTTTTTTTCAATTAATGTGACTAGATTTTATTATTTATGTCGATATCTTCAATGTATTTTTTTTGTGGATTTCGAATTGCCAACTTATGTCAGCAGAATACGACTCGTGGTGTAAAAAATACGTATTCAAATGGCTATGACAGTTAGATGCAATACTTGTTTCTTTTATATGTCTTGCTAAAATGCCACTAGCTTGTTCTATTGAAATATTGATATTCCCTTTCCGAATACCTATTGCTTTTTGTATAACTTCCGTCTTAGCATATCAATGTGTGTTTATCGTCGACCGATTAAGTAATTAATATGCTATTAATATTGCTGATAATGAAAATATTATTCAATACATTGAATTACCCAACTACATCCTTTTACAAGATTCATCAAGATGGTTAGCTCAAATTTGCGTTTATACCAAGTATTTTTTAAGATAAACGTCACAGACAATTGGAATGAAACAACTATAAACGGATTTAAATCGCGTAAGTATTTTATTTTATTGGCAGACGTTTCGGAACAGTTCACAGTTTCCGTTAAAGTTTAGGTTTAGTTAAGACTTTAGCGTTAGACTATCTTCAGCTCAGTCGTGCTAGGATTATGGAAACTGAAAAGGTTTCGAAGCGTCAGCCAATGAAATAAAATACGCGAGTTAAATCTGTTTATAGTTTTTCAATACCAAAACCGCAAAGTAAAGTAATTATCATCGCAGAGAAATTACTATTCGTTTGTAATTTACACTAAAAGCGTCATTCAACGAGCGGTAGAAATAAAGTTCTTCTTTTTTTTCAGGCGAAGGTGGTATTGGGGTATCAAATGCTTTGGGAGCGAACTCCTTGGCAATTTTGTTCGCACTTGGTTTACCCTGGCTCATTAGAACACTGACGTTGCTCGGCGAAGGTGCAGATTCCACGGTTGTGTACATCAATTCTTCTGGAATAGACTTCGTGGTCGGCTCTCTCCTAGTAGCCGTCTGTTGCTTATGGTTAACTCTATTCTTCGGAAAGTTCGTTCTTAGGAAAAGTGTCGGTGGTGTACTAGCAGCGTTATACGCAATATTCATAACATTCGCCATACTTGTTGAAATGGGTGTTATTGTCGACATCGACATAGTATTCTGCTGATGCTATTTGTAGATTTGGCCATGTTTTAAGCGAGTAGGCCATATTAAATAGAGACACCGTTTAGTCTCATCTAGGAAATAAAGGACATTGTGATTGGTTTATCTGTAGTAGACGCATTTCGCTATGGACGGATGATGTTCATTCTCGGATGTGTTTGAAGAAATGGATAATCGGTGTCTTTCTTATATGGTTCAGAGGTATACACACACGTACCTAACAGTGTATAAGTCTCTCGGTATATGACTCGACATTGAGGATGAATGCTTCCCCGTGAGGTTAAAACAAAAAATGTCCAAATAGTCCGGTCCGATGGTGAAGCATTTATAACTGGTATGATTCTCTGAGAACGTTGTATGATTAGAATTTGACAGAGGCTATGAAATATTTGCGGCCAACAGTTTTGAGTGATGCACTAATTCTACAAATAATAAACTTTTATTTGTTGCCCTGAATATCATCGCAAATTATTACCGTTACCAGTACCCAGTACATTACAAATACTTTCATAACTTTTCTGATTATGCTTATATTTTCGTTATTTTTACATATGTAATTAAAAAAAAGTACCAGCTGTTTAAATTTAAAAAAAAAAACAGAGGAAATGCTTGAAAACCATGCTGTTGTGGGCATAAATAGACTCAAAATCGTTTTCATATCTAGGGCAACAAATCTATTGTAGTGAGATGAAGTATGATGACTTACGTAACATAGAATTTTATTACTCGATAGAGCAATGTATAGTCTTAATTAAACGATAATTATCTTACGTTTTGATGATGTTAACGGATTAGATCTGATTGCTAGGTTTTGGCCTTCATTTTATTAGGTAATTATTGTGCATGGAATTCGATATGAATGTATTTATAAGAAGATATCATAACGAGTCACTGTTGTATATAAATAAATGACTGTTTTTTTTACAAATAAATCATTATATTTATTCGTTAATTAAAGCTGTTTATTTTTGTGTGATGTTTTTGCACGTCCATCTCAAGCAAGGGATCGAATTCAAATCTTATCTACAGATTGGAATTTCGTTAGTATACGCGATATTAAAATATTTCGTAATGTTACTTATGCCAGTTTTTGAAAAAAAAAGCACCCTGACAAACGACAGCTTTATGGTCTACGCTTACCTCGAAGCTAGTATCGTGGCGTCGAATCGATGTTCCAGTGAATACATATATCGCGATATGCATATTATATACTTGGGTAAATAAAATTTGTAATAGTACAACCGGCGATAATGTATATTTTATAAATTCTTAAATACCTACATACCACAATATTTTATATTACATTAGTACCTATCATACACGGTTTTAATCCAATAACATATTTATAGGGAACCTTTTTAAGAGTCACCAATCAAGTCCCAGGTAAGTTATTTTTAACTTTTCTAGTCAATGAAAAGTTTGGTAATTTTCCAAATGTTTACATCATCTACATTTTGTTTCTTGGACAATTTATATAAGTTAGTTAACCATTTGGAGTAGTAGTAAACATTTTTGAACGTATCTGCTAGAAAAGTGTCAAATAACTCGCATACACATTATAAAATAGGCCTGAAATATATTACACATGTGTTATTTCTTAGTGCTGAGTTGTATTTACGTATATATCTCACACATTGTAATTAAAGAAAATTAACATAGGTAACTGCCTCAAGGCGGCGTAGACAAGGTGCTAACGTTAAATCAAGTCATAAACGTTCGTGGATGTCAAATTCCATACATTTTGGTAGTTTCGTTTAACATTAACGTTGAACGTTGGCACCTTGTCTACGCCCCTAGATAGATATAATTGGATAGTACCTACTATGGAGCCGTTTGGGTGAGTTCACATTTGGCGCCCCGCACGCATACCGTTATTGCAATTGTTTGGTGAAAGACTTGTCAGAAAGTGGAGAGTAGATGCATTGCTACACGTAAGATAGCACATAAAATGCGTATTCACCAGACATGGACGCATCCTAAGGCTACCGTATATGTCTCACTTGATATAGGTTAGGGAATTCCCGAAATATAATATTATTATATATATTACCTTTTTTGCTACCACAATGTATATATTATTTAAGTAATTCAAACAATACCTACTTAACTACTAAAATGTAATGTGATAACAGTCATGGTTTATGTTGCTGCAGCATTTGTAAATTATAATATTATCATCTCAAATAATAATAAGTAGATGATGTAAGTGTTACATAAACATAGCCAAGGGCGCGCATTCGATACAGGCTAATGGGGTGCCTACCCTAGCTTGGTTAATGTGCACGCACCTGATAGTATACCTATAGATTAAAACGAGACCGAAATTTTATTGCAACCAGTGCGATTGCACTATAAAACAATTCAAAAGTAGTTATTGCAACAAAATATTTATCTTTATTGGCTGTAAAATGAGTCATTATAAACGGCTATAATGATTACGACGAAAATAATAATACGTGCGTTAGTGGCGAGAAAATAAAAAGAATAGGAACGAGATTATCTTAAAAAAACCCTTTTACCCCGTATTTAAATAGTGCCAATCTCTAGGAAAAGCTACCTATACTACAAAAGATCGAGTACGTCGCTAACAGCGACCATTTCATGATCGATACGTAATTAACACGCTTCGTAAGCTCAATAAACTGGTAAATTTACCTACATCGAAAGCGCAATTAAATGTATTTGTCTCGATTAAAGCCTGGTAATTAATAGCTACCTGTGGCTTCAGCGAACCAGGCTATATTTTAGCTGAAATTCCAATAAGTAACACATTTTAACAGTCACCATTTTTTTTCCGAATAAAGATAAGTTTCAATAATGTATTGAGAGGTTATAGAGATTTTTGTAGGTGAGCTAGGTATTTACCGCTCATAGCAAGGGCGTGCATTTCATATAGGCACATTGGTATGAATGTATGGAGTGCCTAACCTGATGTAGTACATGCGCGACTCTTACTGCACGCGCCTGGCTTATAAACACACTGTACGTAGGCCCTCATTGTGTAGTGCAATTGATAAACACTAATATTGTATCTTTCTGTATTCTCTGGTGTAAATAAGAAATTATATGTGTGAAAGAGTTATTTCGATTCGTCAATTACTTCCGAGATATTGAGTTAAAATTACCCCGCGTGACGTCATAGTACAACCGGCGATAACAACTGCAGCTGACCACTACGAGGAGGTCACGCGTTATGCGAACTTTGATTGCCGGTAAAATCACTTGGTATTTTTAAATGAAATAAAATAAAATGTAATAATTTCTGATGCCTTCGCGGTTATTACACATTGGAATGAAACAACTATTAACGGATTTAACTCGCGTATTTTTATTTTATTTTATTTGCTGACGTTTCGGATTCTTTACAGTTTCCATAATCGTAGCATGACTGAGCTGACAAAAGTCTAACGCTAAAGTGATTTATACAGTTATGCAAACTACCTTATATTTAAATTACAAATTTTGAAAAACTACCCTATTCTGAATTATGAAATACTATTGTTACATTTTACGCAAAAAACTTTACTTTTATACATTACAATTAAAAACCTAATAGGGGGCGTTACTAGCGCTTCGGAAAGACCATCATTACTGAGAAGAAAGAGAGACCATCATTACTGAGAAGAAAGAGTTTCTTGCGGCGTTTCTTCTCAGTAATGATGGTCTTTCCGAAGCGCTAGTAACGCCCCCTATTAGGTTTTTAATTGTAATGTATAAAAGTAAAGTTTTTTGCGTAAAATGTAACAATAGTATTTCATAATTCAGAATAGGGTAGTTTTTCAAAATTTGTAATTTAAATATAAGGTAGTTTGCATAACTGTATAAATCACTTTAGCGTTAGACTTTTGTCAGCTCAGTCATGCTACGATTATGGAAACTGTAAAGAATCCGAAACGTCAGCAAATAAAATAAAATAAAAATACGCGAGTTAAATCCGTTAATAGTTGTTTCATTCCAAAATAAAATGTATTTGTATACATAAAGATTTTACTGTAACAACCTTCCGGCAATTTTGAACGCCTGTTTATATTCTTAATTGGTTCGAAAACGTTCCCGATTAGTGTCCTTCCAAACGCAATTCTTGCAATAAGTAATAGCAATTAACATTGCAATTGGTATACTTTAAAACGCTTGCGATTACTTTTTCAATTCTATTGACTTCATTTGAAAGCTATGGCATTTTAATATAATGCCAACTTAAGCGTTTTAGCATATTGAAATATACTAAGTGTTCCATTAATTCATGTTAAAAAGCTTAATACTGTGGGGTAAAAATTATGTCAAGCTCGAACAGTTATTTTTACATAGCTTACATATTTCAGTACCGAGTTACGACAGCCTGTTGCCATATTATTAATGCTCGGGGTTGCGAGATAAACGGCTGGCAAACAGAACTTTAACCAAGCTACAAACACGGCCGTTATTCATTTTTTATGTGATTGTTTTGCTTCTAGCGTGTACTAGGTAGTAAATAAGCTGTTATACATAAGCAATTAATTTTTTCTAGTAAAATCATAATTATATTTTAGGTACAACTCTTTTTAATACTTAAGTAAATTGACATTGTAATATTTAGTTAATTTAGCTATTTCTTGTAATTAAGTACTCTTAGAGGTGATACAAATTTGTATATTATCTATCTAACAACATTTAGGTACGCACAAGTTGATAATAAATTAACAGTAAATAATTTTTGGCTGAAAAAATCACACAAATAATAAACATTACACTTAGTTAACTAATTCTTATAACACTTAAGATTCCTTTTACTTAAAATATCATTAGGCGTAGATTTTAATTTTAAATAAAAGTTGCGTTCATTATTCACACTACGTTTTCTCTCGTGTTCATTAAACTCTCACCAGCAGTTATACCTGAAATTACATTAGTTAAATTAAACCTTATATAAAAAAATTATACATTTATATTATCAGGTATTAAAATAATTCTATTTACAAGTATGCATTTCTAAAAAGAATCGAAAGATACAAAAATTCCCTAAAACGCATCTATTCATACATAATTATCATATAAACAGACATGAAATCCATCCAGACATTCGTAAAATGAAAAGATTAGCTAGACTAACTTTAAAATAAAAGCAATAAAGGACATGCACAAGAAAAATGTCATAAGAACCAAATGAAAAAGGTTAAGATAATAAAGATATTTATAAAGGTCTTATGGTAATGAATGGAATAATTAAATAGAAGATCAACATAGTGCCAAACGAATGTAGAGCGGCAAAAATAAATACGCTTTAGGCCAAATTCTATTTCGACCAACACTAGTTCTACTATAAGGTGTCGGTATAAGGGTGACCGCTCTTATACACATTGTACAGCTTATATAGAACTAGTGCCTTTTTTTACTTACATAATTTTCCGCGCACACCTACTAAAACAAGGATCTATAAGCGTAAGTAGCAAGCCATCGAAACACGCCGCAAGGTGTTCATTGTTCGTAGCAATAACTTATAGTTTAAACCTTCTAATTCCTTAGAGTCTAGTGCATTCATAATTGAATTTTCAACAGTATAGTAACTTGGAAGTAGGTGAACAAACAAGACCGACCCGCAGGGCAAGACGCTTACATGGGTAGCTACTAATCTTTACAATTTAATCTTTCACGCCCCGTTTGTCTTGCAAGTAGTTGAATAAACTTATTTTTCAGTTTTACGTAAAACAACGAATTTACTGATTTAAACTTTTAATATTTTTACATATTATATACACGGCTGTAACGTCGCAACCAAAACTTTAGAAGTAATTTAGCAATGTTTATTTACTTTAAGATGCTTTAAGTCCATCGATCTAAGTATTTATCACAAACTTTGTTACATTTAGGTAAGTACTCTAATTATTAAATTTATATTAGACTTCACTTGAAGAATATAAATTAATGGTGGCACCTGGTTACCTGGTACCTAATTTAAACCACTAACATAATATGGTAACTAGCTGGTAATATATATACATTGTTAGATATAATAATATATATGTATATGTCACAGTTTTATGAATTTGTATAGGTAGGTACCACATTAAAGTGCGGATCGACAGCGCATAGCTATATTCTGCCAACGCGCACTTGACCAATATCAGAGTTATTATGTAAAGGATGATATATTGTTATTTATCACTAAATCAAGAACATTTAGGTACAAAAAAAGTGTTGTTGAGAAACTACTCGTATACAAATAAATTATAACAGAAAAACACGATAGTAATAAAAGAACATTGGCAATGCTAACACAAATACACACCGTGTACTCTCACGCCGCGGCATCCTTGTGTGCGTGAGGCAAACAATGAAATCACATGACAAATGTTAGCAACTATCTAACTACCAATTTACTAAAGCCTCCAATCCATTGGACACAAAGCCGCTTAGAATGTGTTGATTCCTAGTATTCGTTACCTAATTATTCCATTAGGTAGTTGTACCTGCATTTCCGATTCGAGCACACTAGCTTAGATAAATTACAGGCTTCGGAATAGGTAGAGCCTAGTACTCGCACATAGACTTTGCGGGTTGATGCACATTCGTGCTATTGAGTTTACGCTTTCATAAAACTATATTTCACGGCACCTTTGAGTGCCCAGTACAATATCCACCTGTTCTATTATTAATTATTATTTGTATAATCAACGAGCTGAGGTAATAAGAGGTTCCAGAGTGTCCTTTTAATTTACATAATTAGAAAGTTGCTCTTATAATAATCTTGCAAATAATTAAGGCTTGAGTTTCGAGTTATAGATCCGAGGCTTTAGTGGAAACCTTAATTGTGTATTGAGTCAATAGTTTAGCATGCAGGCTGCATAATATAAAGAAAGTATCAAAACTATTTAAATAGATATTTACGAGAAAAAAAGGTATCAAGAAAGTACTATTTAACAAAGTTCAAATTGATAATTTGTATTTCCCTTCGGCCTTTCTTACTACTAAAGTGTACTAAATGTAATAAAAAAATTAAAATCATAGTTATTTGTATTTTATCATCATTTAAAAATCCGTTCCATAATATTATTATAGTGTCACAGTGACTCAACTGCCATTTCTATGGATTTTAACAAATCTTGACTGCAGAAATATATATTTCATAGCAAACTTTTACTCGTGTCGTACAATATACAACTCCCGTACTATGATTATTTGTATAATAATGTATGCTATCTATCTATCTATCAGCAAGCTAAGAAAATAAGAAGCAGTCTTCAGATATAAACCGTAAATAAATTAAAGGAGAAACATTATTCCACCCACAAATGATTGAAGTAATATGGGTACAAATGGTGCAAGAAGCCCGTTAAATTTTAACATTTGAAATTTCCATACAGTGAATAGGCAGGTAAGCAGATTTGGCTCTGCATCGGACGTTTGCTGTCATGCCCCTTTCAAAATATGTTATTTACCAAACCTGTATACACTTTTGATATTCAGTTTTAGCCTACCATCGTTTTAACAGATAATGTAAGCGATTTACCAGTATTTACCACTGCACTGTGCTTGATTATAACTGACATTCCGTGTTTAAGCAATTTACAATTTAGTAATAAGCAATTTACATTTATAACGTTGTTTGTTTTGGATAAAATTTGAATTTATTACAACTAAGTATTTTGTAACGCATAAAATATATAAGTAGCATTGTATGTTATATATATTTTAAGGGTTACAAAAAATCTAATGTACAATCAGTTGTACATAAAAATCTCGATACGTATTATGTCAATAAAACAAAAATAAAATAAACACACGTGATATTTAAGGTCTACGAATCAAATGCATTATCTTTTATATCATTGTCAGAAATAAATATTCAATAAGGTACTTATTAAGAAATCAATAAAATCAAATAGATCATTAGGAAAGATCTATCTATATTTATTACAAAGCTTTATTTCTGGGTTCCTAGGAAAAAAGAACACTTACATTACCATAATGCCAATTTTCTTACTTCGATTTTTAATTAATTTCATTTATACCAATAATAACAAACACAAAGAAGAAACGTGTCCTTTTATACTAAGAGCTCAGAATATTCAATGTGAATAAAGAAAAAAAGTTGCGTGATGAAAAACATGTCTTATCTTTATGCTTCTCAAGCAAGGTTTGTAATTAGGAGAGTGAAATGAGTGTATGAAAAAGTTAAGAACATGGATTTATGAAATTATTGTAGCGTAAGAACACGATCCTGAATGTTTTATTCCAAAAATACTCTTGATATTTCTAAAAAATAATAGGTACTTATTCAAAATTTCAAATTCATATTGCTGTAATGTGAAAGCGCTCGTGTGCGAGGTCGTGGATTCTAAATCGATGACCTTGAAAAGTTTGATACAGCACATTTTTTCGAAATGTGACCATTAATCCGGTGATAAAAACAACGCGACGCAACCTACACACCAGCCAGCGAGCTAAAGCTACGCATTTCATAAATCCTTGTAAGTTATATAATGAACATGACCAGCGAGCCTATGATGAACTGTCGAGACATTTTGTCGGCATAATATTGAGAACGTTTTTGACAAGAAGAAGGTTTGTCGTATCGATATTGTTTCGTTGACGACATGAAGCAATACGAGATGATATTAACAAAACAAGATTGCTCGTTGTCGATAATGTTACCCATTTTTGGCAGATCACCGCGAGAATAAGATGACATCGACATGACAATTCATCATAGGCTCGCAGTGCACCCTTTCCGTTCCCGAACCTGATACATACGAGTACACACAGATACACTGGCTTGTGTCAAGATGTTTGCGTTGGTTCTTACCAGTGAGTGCAATCGCATCGTTGTTGCGGATCACGCGCGAGAGCTGCGCCTTGCTCGCCATTATTACGTCGTGGTTGGTGAAACAAAAGAGGAACGCCACACACAGACCCTGAACAAACAATAGAAACACGAAATATAAATAAACACATTGGAATACTGCAACGGACTAAATTCGCGAATGTTTTTATGTTGACGTTTCGAGAACTTTAGTGTTCTCATATTCGTAGCGGAGTTGATGATAGTTTAACACGTTACAGTTAAATCCATTCTCCTCTTTTATTTTAATGTTCTCGAATAGGTAACATGTCAATCTATACGATGTGAACAAATCTTTCATAAACACGAACATTAGTGAACAATTATAACATAAATTTGCGTTGGCAGGTAAGAAGCGTTTCAAGAAATAATTTCCTAAAAAAAGGTTAAAGGAAAATCCAACCTACACCACAATAGCGGCTGTCGCCAGGCAGTGGCTTGTAGCATGTCTGTCATTGGTGGGTCATGACAGCTAGACCTCATTCTACGCTTGTCTAGAGGATTTTTGAAGTGCTGCAGCGATTGCGTAATCAGCATAAAAATGGCTTAAAAAAGCCTTGAAATATTATTTTCTGACTACAAATACGATTTTTAGGAGTTAAATGAATCCTTGTCTATTAACAACTTTTTTTTGCATTTCAACAAGTCATAATATTATATTCGTCTTTCATTTGCGATTGAGTTTCGCAACTACGCAATCAAACTTGTCCAATTACCAAAATGTTTTAGGTGTCGGTTTATACAGATGTAAGGTATTTATTTCTTTAATATTAGTTATGACTTTCCTTTTGGTTTTAGTAATGAAACGAAGATGGCAATAGAACACCTGGCTAAAATTTTCATGAATCAAATAAATTTCTTAATTACAATTACCACAAAATTACAGCCTACACTCTCGAGTAGGCTCTTTTAGTGGTACCTATTAGATAAAGTAAGTAGGTACACGTAATAATATATACATATATATATGTATACATAATAATATATTAATTTAACTGGCATGAAAAAAGATAGAGCAACAAAATTCTGTACCGAACCTAATGAAATTGACGGACAATTAATTTAATGCTTTCGCCATGTTTAGTCACTGCTTACGCTTATATTAATTACCCATGTATTGACGTTTCGAGAATTTTACCATTAAATATTACAAACTAACTAACCTGCTTACTTTTGAAACATAAAATATTTATTCTTAGCTTGGCGGGGACAACGCCGTGTCCCCAGATATTCCTTTCCAACCAAGAATAATTCGCGAAAGGTCACCATATACTTAATCAAAATACGTGAGTAAAATACCTCACTATTTTTTTAATCCAGAATAATAAAGATAATTAAGTTTAATTTAACAGCGTTGAGACTGCTTACGAGTACGTGCTGTTTGAATCTCTATGAAATGAATAAGTAAGATTGATATTCCCGTAGTTGTAGACGATTGAGAGAGAACATCACGAAATAATTGAATAATATCATTATTATAATAATTTATTCAAAGAGAAGATTCTCAAACACGATTCATCTCTTATCACAGATTTACTTATCACGGTTAAATGAAATATGACACGTTAAGAATAGGTATTTACTAATGTAGAGAATGGGGTGAGATTTCAAGATGAAGACTAACTATTCTGCAAGGTAGGTATTTACCTATCCTTTGTTTGATAAATTGCTTTATTTAATACTGCTAATTCATCTCATGATTGCGAACGCTTCTGATTCATATAACAATAGGTAGGTACGTGATATATAATACCTTAGTAGTTTATAAATATGTATATGTTGATATAGGTATATACTTAGACATGTCCTTTTACTCATTATCATTAACACGACTAGGATAATAAATGATTAATTATTCGTAAATCACATTATTCATTATCTCTTGCAAAGTCATCAACTGATTACTCAAATAGGTATATACAGTCTATGTATATATAGTTATATATAGGAATTCACCTACTAGAAGTCGAAGATTCTAGTATCAGTCTAAAATACTTATTTCTAAGGATTGTATAATTTGGATGTTGAGGGTTTTATAGAGTTGCGTGTAAACGCGAAATTACAAGAGTTATCGGATGTCGAGTCTGGAATACCATAATCCCATGCAAAATTTTGTATAATATTATCACGATACACAGGAGTCGAATATTCCAAAGATCTCCTTATATAATTTATTGAAATTGATACGAAAAACAATATATACTTATATTGTTTATATATACTTAGTAGTTATGTCAGTTCTTCTCGCCAGAAACTATTGTCGGCGTCAACAACGTAACTAGGGACAACGAACACAAATCTGTGTTATAAACTTTCATTAAATAAAAACCTGAAATTGATTACCGGTATTATTAAATAAAACGTTTAAAAAACGAATCTATGTTATTTAATGAAGTTATGAAGACCGTAACGAAACGTCTCTAGTTCGAACCTTGGGAAGAGTAAATATTATTGCGATGAGCACTAAAGGACCGACCACACCAACAAGTAAAATGACGCAGCGTTCACGCGCCGACGCGTCTTGTACAATATGTGAAAAATCGTGACGCATTTAGCGTATTTCACCCAGCGAGCCTATTATGAACTGTCGAGTCGACATTTCGTTGACATAATAATATTGAGAACGTCGTCAACACTTCTCCTTGTTTGTCGTGTTGATAAAATTTTGATTATCGACATAAAGAAATAAAACACAAGACTTTCCGCTGCCGATAACGTCAGGTACTTACCTACCGATTTTCGGTAGATCACCGCGAGTATAAAAGCGTCGACTCAACAATTTATCACACTTGTTGCTTTACGGTTGTAGTCGATCTTTAACAAATACTCGTATCTTAATATATTATACCTTATTATAAAAAGGAAATACCCAAAATAAGGTACCTACTTATAACTATTTCATTTTTAATTTTACCGATAGTCTAAAATATATCATATTTATCTTTTTAACTACAACACTGCACGTTTGGAAATTTGCCGAAACAATTTTACTATATTGAAGAGAGCGGAATATTCTCTGTTTCAACACAAGTTTAAACAAGTCTTTTCACAGTAAGTATATAACACTAGTATATTGGCATTAGTCCAGAGTGTTTTCGGCTCCATACAAACTACATTTCTATGATAAAATGAAGATCGAAAAAGTTTCGTCGGCAAGGAATTTTTTCGTGTAAGTACAGATAAAAACGGAAAGGTATAATAAAATTTGCCTCATCTCGATGCCACAATATAATCTAGACAACATATTTTACGAGCTGCCTGTGCATAGTGTTACGTTTGTGACTTGATTTTTTGACTGCTTTTATTTAATTTGATTCGTTATGTCTCGCGTTGTTATCCACTTGTAATATCAGAATATTGTTTTGTTGACGGATAAAAGGATGTGTAATAAAGGTTTTTTTTCAAACCTGCAACGATTATGGACACTTATGTAAAAACGGTCAAAATACTTCTTATTAAAATGTTTAGGTTAACAAAACTACTTCGTAGTAATTTATTATATTAGTAATTTCGAAGTTCATAGTTATTTAATTAGTCATGACGATACGTTACAGAGCTTTGTGCTCTGAGGTTACATTAAAATTTACGAGCTTGAGAATTTAACTAATGGTAACGTAAACATATTAAGTATTTCAATGCTGATTTATAATTTACCATTTAGAGCTATCGAAGTGAACATATAATGACTTTGTCTAAGAATTTCTAAAGAAGTTTACAGTCATTAATCATAGCTATAGTTTATTCGTGGAATTAGTAATTAACTTTTAACTACAACCCTTTTTACGCAATAAAAATGAGGCCTATCTCCTTTATCAGGCCCTAGACTATCTGCGTACCAAATTTCATTTAAATCAGTTCAATCGTTTTAGCATAAAAGCGACATATACAGAGTTACTTTCGCATTTATAATATTAGTTAGGATTGGGATTTCAAGTTTGAACGTGTAAAAGTCGCTAATAGCTACTGGAGCATTGTGAAACGGACCATGTCGTCTTATTTTTGATTTCGTCATCATTAATATTAGTGGAGCGCCGTAAGTTTGTAATAGCTCATCTTTTTAAACTATTATAAATCAAAGAAAACTCCAAAAAATTAATAATTATTTATAATAATAATAAAAAAAATTGAGATCGCACAATTTTTTTTTTTAACATTTTTCTATATACTATTAAAAACACATTTCCAAAGTTTTGTAAAGATTCATTGACTGGCCCTGGATTCCGAGGTATAAACCTTACAGCGCTCTACTATATAGAATGAGTACTTTTAATATTATAGTCTTACAGAGATAAAAAATCCAAGATAATTCATAATTTATGACATAATTAATGGAGTGGTTGTGGTATATACGTCGAGTGTTTTATTGAAATGCTTGATACGATTTTCACAAGCTGCTTACCTGAAGACTAGTAAGGAGAGCGGAGACAATTTGGTAGATCATTTCGCCCGGCGCTCCCGGCGGCGGGTGCAAAGGGATCACGATAAAATGTAACCCGAACAGGGGAATCTGTGATAAAATAACACGTTTCAAAATGTGAGATACTTGTAGTAATGTGTACCCAGGATGTAACCTGTTAAAGAAAAGTTTAGTTATATTGGATACTTCCTGCTTTCATACAATTTAACCTAACAATAAACATTGGAATAAAATGGTAACAGATTTAACTCGCGTCAGTAATTTTTTAAATTGATATTCCAAAAACTTTTGAGTTCTCGTCTATATGAGTAGGTATTATACGCAAGTTAAATCCGTCATAGTTGTTTTGTTCCAATGTGTATTATTTTTATTAGGTCATTTTATTTGTAATCATCGGTTAACACACACCAAACAGTAGGTAAGGTTAAATATAAATTGCGCTAATAATAAATTGAACTCCAAGAACTTTATTCTGTCAATCAATATAAGTGCATGGAAAGTAGTTAATTAAATAATCCATCCACTAATTAGGTAGCAGTCAGTTTCATGCCAATCAGACTTTAATTTCATCGACGTGTTTCAATTATTCGCTTACGTGACATTTGCAGGAATATACTTACCGGCACTTAATGTATTTTATAAAATTATTTATCGTATTTACATGTATCTAGTTGCTTGATAAATAACTTGACATTTTATTCTGGTAAAAGCATCAAATTATATATTCCACTTGTGCCAATTCAATTTTCCAAACACCTTAACATAAAACTGGACAAATCGCACACCTAGATCTAACGGGAGCTAACTCTAAAATCTGAAGATATGAGTTATGGACATCATCGAATTCCTTACAGCAAAACCTACCAGTAAAACAGATTTAATCTCTCTTAGCTTTATTATAAATGACGTAAATCTACAGAAAACTCTTGCATGCACATACTGCACATGGACATATTAATCTGTTATTCGGCTCTCCTGAAAAAATAAATTTATTGAATTAGCTTCTTTAAATCTAGATGTGCGAAATGGCATTCGCTCTGGCGCGACATAAACCCTTGAAGTTAAGCGAGAGAGCATTTATCACTGTCACACACTTGCAATACCTAAATGAGAGACAGAGACAGGTACTTTCTCGTGCGGCCTATGAGCCTATGGCCAAGATATGTTATAAGTGTAATAATTGTTGGTAATAATAAAATTAAATAAAAATAACTTTACCAATATGAGCGCAGCCCTCGCGGCTTTCTTTGCAGCCAATCGAGCATGCTGGTTTGGAGCTGGATGCAGCTTGGTGAGAAGGACTCGAACTACGTTTACCAGAAACACTGATGGAAAAAAATATATAATAGAATCCTTGGACAATTCAGTTAATATGTAATAAAAGAACACTTATGTTTTACTGATTATCTCTATAATATAAGGAGAATCTGACTGACATATAAATGCAGGACCTAAACTAGACTTTCAGTGTTAGAAATATGAAATTTTGTACAAGGTTTCCAATCTAACATAGTGGAGCACTAAAATAAGATTTTTGAAAATCTGAGAGGTTACCCTGAGGGTGTAAAACGGAAGAAAAGTTAGTATTGACATATATCCATAGCAGGATTCGAACCCTCAACCACCGGTTTCGTAGTCCACTGACCACTAGACCAACGGGCCGCTAATTGATTAACTGTGTCACTTCGTTTATCGTATGGAGTACTTATACAAATAAAAGAGAAAATGAATATTTGCTGTCGAGTACTGCTTTACACCTTCTTATTATAAGTAGGTACAAATTTTAATGAGCTTGTATTTTTCTTGTAATCGCGCCGGATCATATTAATATTTACATTACACTTGGGAGTTTTGTGAAACATGTGAGAAGGTAATTTTACGCTTTAGTAATATTTATGAATGCTTTCATTCTATACTTCCGAGCTTAAATAAAAAATTGACGTATCTTTTATAAGGCTACAGTATCAAGGGATAAAATATGAGAATTATTTTTGTTTTTGTAGAATTGCAATTCTTTTCTGTAATGAATAAATAACATTAATTATATCAGCGGTTTTTACAAGAAAGTGTATATACCTATAGGTATATAGGTAAAATATAATATAGAAATATTTTTATTATCGTTTATACCGTTAGTAATATTCATACTTCAAGGGTATGAATGTTACTTAAAAATTGATTAGGTTGCTTTTAAATTACTGCATTTTCTACTTTATAAATCGTGCCACGTAAAGCACCGGTGAACATTTTACTACATATTACGTCAGAAAATGGAGAAAAGAATAATCATTTCTTAGAGAAATTCTCACCCGTGCGGTAATAATGTGTCCCTGGACGACTTTTACCCGTCAATTATAAGTGATACCTCCCCGTCTTAACGCACAGGTTAGTAAGTAGTAAGTAACTGACCAGTGCGCACAATTAAGTGTGCTCTAAACGGATCATGTAACGATTTTAAAACAATTAAATTGGTTCAAGAGACATGGAAACGCATAATACGAGAATATTACTGAATCGCTAGCTTGAAAAGTTAATGTTAATAACTTTACGTTTTAAATATTAACACGCGAGTTAGGTAAATCCGTTATAATTATATTTTTCCGAAAAACTTTTAATTTTCTTCTATTTAAACCTTCTACATAACAGTCACAACAAAAAAATAATTGTCTATTTTGTACCAGTCCATCAAAAGTTATGCGCGTACATACAAACTTCCATGTTTATATAATTAATATTAAAAAACAATACAATTTACATAAATGTACCTGGGTAAAGTGATTTCAAATTCACAAGTAGAAGTCAGCAACTCAATACAAATAACGACTGAAAAGTTAAGCGAGTCGAATATTTGCTTAACAAAACAAAGTAAGCATTTATTGCTAAATTCAATTTATATTCTGGTTGTTAAGGTATTTGTTGATTAAATAAATAATAACCGCAATTATATAATTAACATTTATGCGGTCGAGAGGTGTAAACCACAACATTAATAGAAGTACGAAAATTTTATCGGAAGTGTATACTGTATTAAATGTATTATAATAAGTGGTACAAATATAAAAAATCTATAATTATGAAATTGCAGTAAGAAAGGGCATATTTCACAGGTCTATAATTATGTTAATATAATACTAATATTATAAAGAGGAAAGATTTCTACCTATTTTTGTATGTTTGTAATGAATAGGCTCAAAAACTACTGGACCGATTTTAATAATTCTTTCACTGTTGGGAAGCTACGTTCACCCTGAGTAACATAGGCTATAGAATATTTTGAAAAAAAAAAAAATAGGGATCCGTGTGAAGCCGGGGCGAACCGCAAGTATGTTAATATAATCAGTCTCTCACTGTCGGTTACATTATCAAAAAATATTGGATAATACAATATAATACAAACTAATCACAAAGATAGAGTGCATCTAATCTTATAAAAAATAATGACGATATCTAAATCTCTAGGATATGAATTAAGCGCAATTATGTTATTTCTTTATATCCTGTTATTAATATTATAAACGCGAAAGTGTGTAAGATTGTATGGATGTCTGAATGTATGTTTATTCCCCTTAGACGCAAAAACATCTGAATGATTTTTTATGAAACTTTACAATATTATAACTTATACATCGTAGGTTATTTTAATAACGATATTGTGTCAAATATTCTTCATGTGCAGACGAAGTTGTGGGCAGAATCTAGTTGATCAATAATAGTACATTACGCACCGAGGCCAGTAAAATAAAAAATGTCTCAGATCACATGCAATTGTCGTCCGAGGCGAAGCCGAGGTTGACAAAAATGTGATCTGAGGCTTTTTTTCAGTATAAAATTTTTCTGTTCGACGAAGCTAGAAAGCGGCAATTTCATTTAGCGCAGCGGCCAGATAGTTGGCGCTTTCCGGCGGGAGGACGGAAAAAACAATTACCTACTAGGAATATATTTTTTATTGATTCCGTATATTTACATTTAGCTCAATTACGGGTAAAGACTAGAATTATTTCTCGATAACGGTAGAATTTATCTTCAAACTATCGGCAAGTAAGTGTTTAATTAATGGTAAGAAATCAAAGTCTTTACGCCTGTAACACACATCCAATAAAGTATGTGAGAAGTGGGGTCAATCCGAGGTCGTCTTGCGTTCGTTCTGGCATATCCAGGACACAGGTACATAAACGGAATTTACTGACGAATTAAAGAGATTAACTGACTTAATATGGTTACAGGTAAGCGTATTTTATCCGAATAAGAAAATTTCAGTGTTATTTACATGCCCCGTATAATTGTGTATAAAGTTAGTTTCGAATGTCGAAAAATGTTGATCGCTTTCATTATGGTAATAATTCTCGTTTTCTGAAATATTATTAAAAGTACCTACTTATTATTTTGAATCATTATGTTTAATTCCTAAAACTTTGAAATATCTACCGGGGTTTGAGCCAAAAAATATGGTGGAAGGATATGTATAACTATTATTTTTTCGCCCTAGCCATAAATAGCTTTAAGCTTTTTTCTTGGTCTCTACGTAGGTACATTGTCAAGAATCATCTTTACAAATAAAATATTGTGGGATTCCATATTTTGCTAACAGTATTATAATGAAAACTTTTCGGACTAAGTATTATACTTATTCACAACCTTAATTCTGTGAAAATCAATTATGTACTTATTTAAAATACTAACTGCTGCAGTATACCATCCATGTTATGGAAACATTAATTTTCGGATCTCGCCCTATAATATTTCTTGTCTAGTATAACGACGATTTTGTCGATCACGCGGGCTTAGCCGGCCAAAGTCCGATGTTTATGAGCGATAGTGAAAATATTTATATTATGGGGCAACACTTAGGCTAGGTTAGGCACGAGACGGTAAAATGCTCTGGCACACATCGTATCACAACAGGGCATTTCTAGTAATTTATTGCTATTAATCAGTATAATGTTTTTCTTGTTTACCTACTAGCCGTTCTATTTTCGTATAACGCGTTAAAAGTACAAAACTAATCGCCTGCGTCAAAACTGTGCTTTACTAATGTCCGTTGCCTTCACGGCAAACTGAACTTTAAAGATTTAATTTTAAGTGAAAAATCAGCGAATACGAAATAAATACATATTGTGGAATAAATGACAATAATCAAGACAGAAATAAATATGTTTAGATTTCAGTGAAACTTGCTATTAGATAAAAAGGGAGATCCAGTTCGGTTTCATTTTTGAGAAAATTAATGGTACATTATTGGTTTTACATAAAAAAGATACGTGGTAAACCCATTCTAATTAAAGTTAGGCCAACAAGAGATTGAAGCACCGATCGCTTAGAATATAAAGTAGATATGTGTGACGTACATTAGTCTCGCCACTCCAGTTTCACCTATTAAGCAAGACGTTCCTTATTAATGGTCCAAAAAGCCAGTAAGTATATCAAGTCATTCTGGCACCGAAAGGAGAATTATTATACCAAGGTATTTGTTGAGGTAAAATAAAATATGATTATGTTTCACAATATTAAAGTAGCGTCTGAAGTAGTTTACGAGTACTTAAGTATTAAATAAATTATCAACTCGGCAAAATGACTGTCATATAATAAGCAACGTTGTTCTGGCTGGCAAAGTGGCGCTTCATTAAATATCCGTTTCATATAAAATGTATCAGAAAATTAATTTCATTCATTTAGATTTGATAGTTCTTTATCATTGAAATGGTTCTACGCCGCGCACTACCCGCATTCTACTAGATATCCAAAAATAAAAATATATTAGTAATCCGGAATGTCAGCTACCTTCACGCCAAATTTAAATTGAACACGATGTGCAGTCTCGTTTTGGTCACTTGTTTTAAAAATAAAATTCCCAGTTACATATTATAATCAAATAAAAAGACGAGCCCGCGCATGAATAATTAAAGTAAATTGGCAAAGCGAGTAATCCTATCCGCGGCTTTTATATTTTTTATTTTCACAGTCAGTGATAGTTCAGCTCGTCATGGCATTCAGCCTCCTGTAATGGTTTTGATATTTAGCTTCAAAATTGTACCTACGTTTTTATTTTGTAAAATATTTTTTTAAGAGGAACAACTATGAATCAACTATGATGATATTAATGCACTCTCTCCAAAATACAACAAAATTAGGACTAGTAAATGTGAAGTAAATTATGGTAAATAAATATCAAAGTGAAAATGAAATATTCAAATAATCCGTTTATTGTTTATAATTTGTTAAAAGGTTTGGTTAATGTAACTAAAACGACGCTGCGGTGCTTATATTGCGAATTACCTGTTGTGGTCACAGTTAAAGCTTAACCAGACTTCAATAGGTTTCATATTTTATTTAAATAACATTATGCATTACTGTGGTTTACCGAAATATTAATTTATCACATTACATAACACAAACCTTTTATGACTGAAAATATGAAAGCATCGATTCAAACTTTTTGGCATATCATCCTCCTATTTAAGTGGAAAAACATTTCCTTTCAATGGCTTTTATACTTGAAAAATTTTGGAATATCATCAAGTAGGGGTTAAAAACTGTAATCCACCCGTGCGACGCCGCGGACAAGAAGCTAGTGTAATTGACTAAGTGCGTATCTGTGTGTATTGTGTAAGCACACGGTGTCCGTTGATTAAAGCTTGGTAGCAGCTTTAGTTTCGGATAACTCTTATCCAAGTGTTGAGATATTGTTACAAGTCACCCTCGAAACCTGACCTTTTTCTTAAGACCATCTGACACCTACTTATACTTCCAAGTCGCTTAGAAGGAGTTCGAGAGGCTTAAGAAAAAAAACAACATAAATCTTTAAATTAATTTAAACTTATATCGGCCGTCGTTCGAATTCCAATTAGTAAATTAATTAAATAAATCATCTAACGGATAGCTGACACCGGATAATATTGGATATTTGGAGTTTAAGCAATTTTTCTCTTGTAGTAAAGTTGCAGATTGAGTTAGACATTGTGATAGTATCTAGCCTATCACAATGTCTAACTCAATATGACCGCCGTTATTTTGTTAGCAGGGGAGTTCGTTTTTCCAAGTGTAAAACAGTACGAGATCAGGTAGAGCATGTAATTCATTAAAGGCCCTTGACATAGCTCCAGGCTTACATCCTTAATGTAGCCGAACGACTAGATTGTCGGGATAAAGGGAACAGGAAAAACAATCATTAATTACTTGTCAATTAGGACACGACAAACAAATGAAATAACAACTTATACCTATAATGATTTAAAAAGCGGTACAGTACCTAAAATGATTAATGATAATAATTGTATCTACACAGAAAAACGCATTTGTATTGAAAGGTTAAATAAGTACAACAAAATTGGAAAAGTTATACTGTTGGCGTCGACCGATTAGTAGTTAAAAAACACGAAGAAAGTCAATAGTATGTGACAACTACGTAGCGTAGGCAAATAACATCTTTCAATTGGCACAAAAGCGCTGTTTATATACCGGTACCTTCGACATCAACAATTAGGTAACAATAATATTATAAAGGTAAGCTATAGGCTCGTTTATTTACCTATTATGATACAGTAACAGAACTCAACAACTAAAATCATACTTACCAAAGGACGAGAATAAAGACACAAGGACCGGCACGACAATTATCCAAAAGGTGTCGCTTTGATCCATCCAGCACCTGTCAAAATAATAAATATATATCAAAAGACGGTTTAGCTAAGCACGTGTATGTAATCATAAGGTAGCGTAGTCCGAATCGGGGTCACATAAGCCCAACCCCAAGAGTTATTCAAATAAAGATAACCTTTACACCTAGACCCAAACTTTATATTAAAATACCTAATAGCTATTTTGACATCTTTTTTAGTGGATGTTGTTTGTTCCCCCTGATTGTTGATTGTATAGAAAAAAAACAAGATGCTAACGCTAACACTTTCGTAATTCGTTACGCTTTGATTATCTTAAAACCAAATCAATTGACCTCATTTGAAGGCTATCGTGGTAATCCATAACGTCAAATTGAGCGTTTTAGCACGAAGCATACCATCGTTTTCTAACCAAGTGCCTCATCTAATCAACTGCTTATACAAATCTTGTGAACAATTTTAATAAGCTTAAAAGGATATAATAAATAAATAAAATAAAATAAAATAAAAAGCCTTTTTATTTCTCTTACTTACATTACAAAAAAGTATTACATTTCTGCTTATTCTATTATTTTTAACATGCAATGATAATTTGATTTTACATAAAAATACTATACTTATCTTATTGATTCTACTTAGGTACTAACATTTAATATATAGTAAAATTGTTTTTAATTTATGTGAATACATTTTAATTTTAATTATTTTTTCTTTTAAATTATCAGAGAACCCCTCCTGTGAAGGTAAAGGCCTCCTCCAGTGATGACCATTTCTCTCTGTCTTTTGCAACTTTCATCCAGCCTTTTCCTCCTATTTGGGTGATGTCGTCAGCCCATCGCGTTACAGGTCTGCCTCGGTTTCTAGTCCCCGTAGGCCCTGGCCATGAAGTTATCCGTGTTGTCCAGCGATCATCGGTCAGACGGGCTACGTGGCCTGCCCATCGCCATTTTAACTTTTGGGCATAAGATAGTGCATCGATAACATTTGTTTTTTGCGTATGGTGGTGTGCCGTATTTTGTGAATTTTTCTTATTTTCAAGATGCTTCTCTCCATACTTCTTTGGCAAGTTGTTATTTTGTTTCTCAGACGTTTCGTGAATTTCCAAGTTTGGCAGGCGTATGTTAGGGATGGTAAGAGACATGAATCCATAACTTTTTTCTTTAGGTGTAATGGTAGCTTGCCTTTCATAACCTCTTTTTGAGCCCAATACTTTTTCCATACACCTGCTATTCGTCTTTCTATTTCGAGGTCATTACTATGTTTTTGAAAAGAGATTTGCTTCCCTAAGTAAATGTAGCTTTCGACGTATTCCATTGGTACATTATTTAGAGTGATTACATTTTGTATACTATTTGTCATTAGCTTTGATTTGCTTAGGTTTATTTCTAAACCAACTTCAGAGCTTTCCTTTTGCAGGGCCTCTATCATGGTACTTAGTTGGGTACTATTTTCAGATAGTAGTACTATATCATCCGCAAATCTCAAATGGCTAATGCGTTCGTTGTTTATGTGTAATCCGACTTTTTCCCAGTTTAATTTACGTATAACATACTCCAGTACTGCTATAAATATTTGTGGCGACAGTGGGTCACCTTGTCTTACTCCCCGTCTTACTAAAAGGATATAAGTGACCTTAATAGCAGCCAGTAAATTAAGATTACTAAGTAAGTAGACAGATTCAGGAAAAGATAAAAGAATACTAGCGTCTCACGTTTAATAAATTAAATTCTTCAGGGACCTGTCCTTCCTTTTTTTGAGCCTAATTGCAAAACCATTTCCATAAAGTATTAAAATGTTATTTTATTCTTTCCTTTGCGAATTTTTGCATTTGTTTTCCAAATGCTTGACGATTTATTATTCGAGAGAACGTTTATTGGATTTGTAACGTCAAGTGTACCCAATTTATTAACATTTACTCAAAAATAAATACAAAGCTGCCGAAGCGTTTGTCAAAAAGGCTTTTTGTTTTATTTAAAAAGGGAATGAACTTGACGTGGTTTTGTAATTAATATTGAAATAAAATGCAATAAACATTGAGTGTACGAATTTATTTTACTAGCACATGTCACTTTTTAACATTAGCTACTGATTATTCTTCTTTGTTTATCTTCAGTTATTACTTTTACTACCTACCATTGTCTTAAGAGTTAGTATGCATGCAGTGCATGCACTTTAAGATAAAAGTCGCGCCACTAAAAGTAGGTAGGCTATCTTAAAAAAACAAAATTTAAAGATAAATTGTCTTGACAGAGATGTCTTTGACAGTAAAATAATAAAAAAGAAAAGTATGCGTTCTTTACAAAAATTGTTATTCTGCCATTTTAAACCAAAAGGGCGTATGTTCATAGTATGCATTGGGATCTATTAGCCCATTTGACTCGACAGCCATAGGTACTTTAACATAAGTTATTAGATACCAAAAAATATATGAAATATTAACAATTCGCCAGTACATACTCCAGACAGCAAACCAGGTCAAATATAAGCGATACAAAGGTTGTATAAGAGTCTACCCTTATACAGTCGTAAAAAATGTATGCTGCTTGGGCACAGTCGAAATAATTTCGCAAATAAAACATGTCATATATTGATCGATTCGCATTGCAACAAATTCGCTAAGTCAGATAACATAGATTACTTATTTATGAACGTCGTAATTTAATGTAATTTTGCTTATATGATTTGCTGACAAGGCAAAGTAATCTCTGCATCACTAATATACTCGTACTACATGCATAAAATAAGGCATTTTTCCGATATGGGTAGGCGGAGACCATTTCCTTTCACGTCCTGCGACACTGACAAACTCATTCGCTTTTTCGATTAACATTAAATTTACAAGCTCGTTAATTTTAAGTTAAATTACTTGGTATTTTCAAAATGTCCAGGAATTACCGTCTAGGTGTATTAATATCTACGACAGCATATTATAATGCATTATATTATAGGCGTTCCTCAGGTTTGTAGAGTAATTTATTATAATTACTTCATTATGAAAAGGTATCCGAATTACGTACAAAAAAAAGGAAAATACAAAAAGATTTTAAATATAAGTATTTCAGTGCAGTGTCTGGTTATCCGCTTATATTAATACGTATTTATATAAAAAAATATCATCCCATAACGGTTTTGTTTTACCAAATTGTAAGGGACATGTCGAAAACAAAATTAGATTTCAATAGATTCTCCAATTATAGCAATAATTTAAATCTGAAACCAAATTTTTGTACAATTCAAGATGGCGCCTTGAGTGGCCTCGACGTTATTTTTTTCCAAGATAAATAACCAGCGAGAATTATTTCTCGTAGTCCAGCCTACGCTGTGAAAAACGTTTTTTTTCCAGCTAGTCGATACCGGCGATGAAAAGACAAAATTGGTAAACAGTCCAAAATTACGCGATGTAGATTGATCAGTACCTATTCAGTATACCGGTAAGAACAAAATAGCTACCTACGATATAGGTTCTACCTGAACCAATTTTCTTTTTTAATTACTCTACATACGAAATTCTCCACTTTCAATGATGAAATACTCATTATAATGTTGGTACAAATGAAAAGACTACACGATATTTTAATGAAACTGTAATTGAAACGAAATTTCACATTTTGCTCTTTAATATAATTTAATGAAATGTGTAAATTTCACATGGAGCATTGAGAGCAACAATGCTATTTCGTGTGTAGATACATTTTATTTTTTAAACACTATTTTAAATCATTTTCACTCTACAGTAGAAACTATACGTAACATACGTATGCAGTAGGGTCAAACACAATTTGGCACTTTAGCCCTTAAGAAATGAGAGATCGGATTTTTTACTAAGACTACCTAAGACACATATTAAAGCCTTATTCACTCCTCCTTTTCTAAAGCAAATACTTATAAGTCCCCACAGACAGTATAGATAATATAAGAAAATGCTGCAAATTCCCGAGATTCAGTCACTGCTGTCACTTATGCTTATCAACGCGGGCTTGATTAAAGTTAATACAGAAAACATTTACTTTCTAAAACACTACACTTGAAAGGCTAAGGTTTAGTACTGTTTCTTTTGCTTATAGGCTAGTTCTACCAGCATTTCAAAAGATCTCACTTTCCTCGCCAAATTATTAAATATTTTCTTGTAAGTACTTAGCGCGATTACGTTTTTACTGAAACTGATTTTCAGACTCGATGGGGAATTCATTAATAACTGTATTTTGTATCTCTCCTCTAAAACCAATAAAAATAACTGATCTAATTAGAACGCACGTTTATATAATTATTATCTACTAATTCCGTATTTGAGGCAAGTCGAAAACTTATCATATAGCTTTCCTATCATATAATTTTGTTTTTTTTACTAAAGTGTTTGGACCCGACTAAATTATTTGGCTTTTATTTGGTATTATTTAAATATTAAACTACAACTTTATAAAAATTGCACGTTACCACAAATTAAAAAAAAAATAGGCAAATTCTTTTTTTTTATCCCGGTATATACCAGCCAGTTCTGCGGTTTCGTGTTGGGGTATTATAGGAGAGCTTTCAGCTTGCCTCAAATACCTACACAAAAATTGGTGCCATCTTTTGGAATATCTGTTAATTAGCGACTTACCGTTCAGTGGCGCCCAGCGTGTGGTACCGCACGGCTGCGTACGCGCCGACTATTACTAGCGCGAGTCCCCAACCCACGCCTATGAACCACCGCATCGCCACTTCATCTTTGACGAACACCTGCCAATGCATAGGCACAATTTTATTCCAATAATTATATTTCACAAACAGGGTTGTGAAACCCTTTTTATATCCTTAGCACGATGAGCTGGCGATGGTTGTTTTATTTTATTACTACATATATGTAATAACCACGAATGCATCAGAAATTATGATCTGATTGTGATTACTGGTAAAGATTTAAGGAAGCTCATTTTTAACAGCTTATTGAAATTTATTATGTATTGTTAACGGCAGCATAGTATTACAAATAATGATTATACTAGGAAAATTCAATTAAGCAGGTCATATTATGTACCCAATTAGGACATTATTAGTACCTAATAATTAGATGGATTTTATGACCAGAATGCGTAAAATACATTGATGCATTTTGTAGAATTCTAATAAAGTCAGTATGTATTGGCTTTATCGGACTGTATGCTGATAGTTTTCATTGTCTATTTTTGCTCTACTCGTTTTGGTTATTTTGACCAAATAATATAATTTAAAGGTTTTCCAAAATAATGAATTTATCTAATTTTCACAACAAGAGCGACCTTTTGCGGCGATGTAACGGCACTCCATATTATGGAGGTACCTACAAATATAAGCATTTGATTAGTGTTTTTATTTAAGGCTTTAATGGTTGCATCGGTATTAACTGGAAGCTAGTATAGAATGAGGTACAGATATCAAGTTCCACCGATGGAAGATAACCTGCTTGTGCCCAGTGTTTTTGTGGTGAGTGTGATACACGGATTATAATAAATGTATTTAACGTCAACGGATAAGTTGCACGATTCACGAACGCGTGGGCGGGCTGTTAGTCGCAATTAGATTGTTGTTAAAATTAGATAAACTATAATCTGAAATGTCTCATGATAATATATTTATAAATATTTAAGACATTAGTACCCACAGCGCGAGTACCTTATTATATCTATACAAATTTGTCAAGCCTCTTTTGTTATTTATACGCTTTCAATTTGTTTGATGTTTCTGTGAGAGTACTTATAGAATAAAAACTCGTTTTCCGTAAGACGTTTTTATATATAAATTGCAGAATAATTTCGATATCCACGACTTTAAATTCCTTTCGTCATGGAGTTTATTCTTATGTGTTTTTCTAATATTTTTTATTGCCCTCAACGAAATATACCTGTACAGATTTTAAATAACAAGGAAAACTGGACTAAGAACCTGTGTACCTAATGTAACAAATTATACAATAAATTCTAATTCAAATCAATTTTTATACTTATTGCATTTACTGGCACAGGTTGGACGTAAATAGACGGCCAAGTCGGTTACTCAAGTGTAATATGATCGAGTTTTTATTTTAAGGAATTATAATGTGTCGGTCAGGTTTATTAACAACTTTATTGTAAAAAATTCTGATGCCTTCGCGGTTATTCTACATTGGAATGAAACAACTTTAACGGATTTAACTCGCGTATTTTATTTTTATTTGCTGAAATTTCGGAGCCTTTACAGACTCCATAATCGTAGCATGACTGAGCTGACAATAGTTAAAACTTTATTGTACTTAATATACACTAGAATCCGTGAATGTTGACAATCTCCAAACAAAACTAAAGTCGGAGCTGTTATTTTTCCGAAAAAGTTTCTGGAAGTTGGGCAATGTCTCAATTCGACCCAGACAAGATCTCATCTCTAGAGTATACTCCCAGTTTTACGTGACTTTAGCTTTGTAGGAGAACTTAGGAAACTGGTAGGTTATAGAAACATCAAATATGTACTACCACTTTTTGGCATACAGTGTTTATAAAGTTTAATTATACTTACTACAACCAAAGCGATGTGAAGATGAAGTCCTTCGCAGAACATCCACAAGTAACTGGTCACCATGAAATAATTCGTTACAATATGGAGTCCTTGACACCACAGCTGCAAACAAATAATTATATAACACACTTCTTTAATTCTAACATTATTGTAATTTCTAAGAACGATTTTAAATAAAACACATTTATTTAGGAACATGAGAATAGGTAAATCTGACCGAATAGTAAATTGGAAAACTGACCCGTGCTTGAAAATAAATAAATATGCTCATAGATTGTTAGAAAAAACTACATATTCTTTTTGAAAATCGACACTGACATGGACATATTTTTTTCTGAACGCTATTTTCGAATTACGGTTATTTCGTAAATAACCATAATTATCAAAAATGACAAAATTATTAGTGAGATAGTTATTTAACCATGTTCTGTTGTGTAGGACTCACTTTTATACAGTTACACGTTAACATGTAACTATCGCTAAGATTTACATATATCATGACCTCAACCATCTTGCTGCCACACATATAAGGCTTGTTCATATTATTATAAGGGGATGTTCCCAAAGGAATTTATTTGGGATATCGAATATGAAAGTTAAAGCAATAAAATGATGAGTTAATTTTGTTGTTATTGGCGACCCTCCGCTACATATATTGAAACATTTACTATATGGAGTATTTAACTAATTTCCTTGTTTCGTGATACTATAAAATACATTATTCGTATACCTACTTAATTAAACGAGCAATACCACCCATGCCTATTTTTGCGTAAAATATTTTTTATAAAATATTTTTCGAACATACGAAATATATTAGGGATCTAATTATCCCTCATGTTAAAAAACACGTCACAAAGGACCCGTTAAGTTAATTGAGATTTTGTTGTTTGGTTTTTGTTTAAGATGAACTCGCGTGAACGCTTGTATTAAATCACTTTCACCGTTAAATACCCAGGAGACAAAACATATATAACTCAACCGCTGAAGTACCAGGTGAAAATTACGGTAACACTGTACCTATATAAATTAATTAATACATACCTAATCAGTAATTGTTGTTGGACTTACCGCATTCTCCTGAACCACGGATACTTTGTTGACAACAGTTTTGTACCACACTATCCAAAGAATGTTGTTCAGCGCAAAAGACGAGAACAAATGCATGTGTATACGAATCCTTGTACACTGGAGCGACCTAAGTAAAACAAAAGACGAGAGACATTTTATTAGATCACATAATATATCAATGAATAAAATAAGTCATATGAGGTGAAAAGAGCACGCTGTATATTCTATTGTATTATTATATTGATGAAAGCTGGAAATACACGACTGATTGCATTACCTTCGGGAACATACCTAGCGGCAATACAACATAAACAGGGGGCTGATTGTGTAATTCATTTGGTTTGAAAGCCATCCTAATTGGTATGCTCCGACACACTAAAATGCTCATTTTTAGATTTTGAAATGACACAATAACCTTTAAATTTAAACAGTTTATTGGTTTCAAAATATGTAGAGGCAAATTTAATTGACTCAATTTGGAGGTTATTAATATACCAATTTTGATTGCTTTTAAACCAAGTGCGCTTCATAATCACGGGGCAGGTAGGGACATAGTATAATGTAATTTGAAAACAGTAGCTCATTTAACTTGAATAGTCATGTTGTGTTGGTTATAATCTATTTACTTATATTTGTTCCTTGCTTTTAGGTGAAAGTTTAAAAGCCGTAACAGTTCAAAGAAACTGTCTTAAATATTGCGTTCACGAGGTGTCGGTGGAATTAAATAAACTTTTAATTAATCCTTACAGTTAATTTAGGAAGTTTCGCTTTGAAGGTGTGAAATACAATAAATCCTATAGTTTATACGTAGTTCTATAATGACTTATGAGCGATCAATTCGAACTGTCTGTTTGTCTATTTGCTTATAATTGTAAAGCAGATGAATGATGCAAAGGATAAGTTCTGAGTAGGTACGTAAGTATAATATATCGTCTTTTCAGTCTCAACTCCGACACTACGACCACACTTACCTATTCATGGTACCTACCTAACTATTGAGCTACATTTCTAATGAACGTTACTTCGCATTGCAAGTTCTATATAAGTTGTCAATGCTGTGTAGTAGCGAATCCCCTTTATATACCTACAGGTTTTAAATGA
Organism: Polylopha cassiicola; assembly: GCA_038024825.1. Classification (NCBI taxonomy): domain Eukaryota; kingdom Metazoa; phylum Arthropoda; class Insecta; order Lepidoptera; family Tortricidae; genus Polylopha; species Polylopha cassiicola. The sequence goes on along the minus strand of CP149045.1, from coordinate 16,440,632 downwards.
AACAAATACCTAATGTTATGCCTGGGATATAATATCGATATTAAACAATCAATAATTATTGTCAAAATAAACTAACTGGATCGCGTATTCCCGCGTGTGGAATAAGGCTAGGTACGTGGTATATACTAAGCAAAACACTACATGTTATTTGACTAGTTAATATGACCACCAGGCCCCTATTTCACAATCGTCGATATTTTCGGTAACAAGTGAATTCACAATAACTTTGTGTCCACATGATAGGTACCCGTTCGAACAGAAAACTCGTATTAACTTCCTAGATTTGTACACTTTGAACAATGTAATAAAAATAATAACTTTATTTCGGTAAACCCACAGAATACTCCCAAATTTCCGGTTAAAGAAAAATACTATTTAAAAATGCCATCAACCTGTAAGTCGGTAAATTTCAATTTCCTCGCTGAGGTGAGCTGATAAGCTATTTATTTCGAACTTTGGTAATTACTTACGTCACCGGATTCTAGAAACTTTTAAGAAAAAAGAAAGTTAATCACTTAACACTCGAAACACCAGACACAATATGTGTGTTAGTGTATATTGTTTGTATGCGAGTGTATGCTTGTTTTATATTTACACACGATAAACTTGGTTGTGTTAGCACTTCAAAGAGACCCAGTCCTTAATTTCGGGTTTGACGCAGGTCGGTCACTGAAGTGAAATATTGCAATTTGCCATATGCCTTTTATTGTGAGTGTGACACTCACAATACTTTTCCAATCTTTATTCGAACTCGTACAGTTATAGTCTGACATTTACAATAAAAAAGGAACTACCAAAAACAAAATCGGCATCAAATTTAAAAGTTATTACCTTTATTTGCAGAAAGGAAACAAATATGGAGACCGTAACAAAACCTAGTAAAATAATGATGAATAATTAACTGGATATAAATATATGAAAAATAATTATAGTAACTGGTAACGTTGAAGCATATCACAAAATACTAAAAATTACATAATTGAAAGGCTAACACGTAAGGTTTTTATCGCGCTAGAAGGCATCTCTCTTTCGCACATATAGTTATTTCAAAAGAATGTCAGTGATAGCATGCTTCCGTGCGTTTCGAAAACGCTACGTGCTACTCTTGCGGTAAATATCATTAAAATACCTATATTTTATATTTATAAAGAGTTAGGTACTAAAACGATGAGTGAAAAGTTTGAAAAAACAAATATACTTACCGAAAATAGAAGAAAATCATCAAAGAGAGCAACAAAGCAGCCACTGACACGGAATACCCAACTACGTAGATATTGTTAATGATGCTTCGGAACTGAAACAAGATATTGCGAAAGTTTTCACGTGAAAATTAACTTTGTTATTAGCGCACTTTCGAATTGATATTTTTTTATTTTGTATCGGGGTAAAATCAACCCCTTAGTTTTTAAAATTTATATCACGCATTTTTTATGTGCTTTTTTTGATGTCGAAATTGTAATAGGGTATTTTTTATACTAAAAAATAAGATAACCAAAAATACATTTTTGACAAACTTTTTCACCTGTCAGGTAATCTAACAAATAATGTACTTACAGGTCTGTGGGGGGTCTGGCAATATTAAAATTGGTGCCGGCTCTCGAACTATAAAGCGTTTCTGTGAATTGTACGTCTTATGCACTAAATGTCAATGGGAATAATTCTGACTAAAAACCTAGTTACTTCAAAGGAATAAGTAGTATAAAGTTAGATCTGTCATGGAAGGGAATGGAAGCGGTAGCAATAAATTCTGAGTAAATATTCCAATTAGAACACGCAAACATCCCTACTAATATTATAAATGCGTTAGTAACTCTGTCTGTCTGTCTGTCTGTCTGTCTGTTGCTCTTTCACGCCTAAACGGCTGAACGGATTTTGATGAAATTTGGTATGGTAATAGATGATAACCTAGAAAAGGACATAGGCTATAAATAATCACGCCATCATTCTTAGGGGGTAGGCAGTAGGCAGATAACTAAATTGAGATAGTGATTTTTAGTCGTTTTGGTTGGGACTTTTGCTCTATTGCTCTATTTGCTCTATTGCTCTATATATTATAAATGCGAAAGTAACTCTGTCTGTCTGTCTGTCTGTCTGTCTGTCTGTTACGCTTTCACGCTAAAACTACGGGACCGATTTAAATGAAATTTGGTACAAAGAAAGTCTGGAGCTTCAGAAAGGACATAGGCTACTTTTAACCGGCTGCAAAGAAGGACGAGTTCCACGCGGACGAAGTCGCGGGCAGAAGCTAGTTATCTATAAAATGAGAACATAGCTTGAATACCAGGAAATTATTTATAGCAATACATATTTGAAATATAGGTAATTTCATGAAACGTCAAGACTTCGATACCTGACGCATACCTACTAAAACGTCGCACCTACCTACGTAATCAGAAATCAGAAATAGTTATTTTATGAATGTTCTAAAACTGAGAATGTAACATCTCCTCATCCCATAACAGCAATCAACGGGTCATTTCGTAGTAGGTAAAGTGGTACTTACAAACATTGATAGTAGTATTTCGCGGTTTATAAAAAGGTAGTTATATGCTGTACTTGTGAACAGATGTATTAACATATTATGTTAAGCAAATTAATTAGAAGTTTCTTAAATATATAAAATAGCGATTCCTTAATAAGATACTCGTATTGATGCTGTATAAACATATTCATTGTATTTTATTTTCTAGATAGATAGATCTGCTTATTGGATGCATTTAAGGTAGCCATTTGCAATTTGGAGATCGTACCTAAGTAGAAAAGTTAAGATTTTTCAGGTTAATTCTGAATGAATATTATTTTAGTACAAAGTAAACTTGTTTGTCTAGGTCCTGTAGAAGTTGGATGCTCGATAGTGTGTTTTATAATGATATGTGTACCTATACAGAAGTATATATTTATATGTAGAGTCTAGAGGAATAGTAGAATAAGTGTGGAACTATAATAAATCTATAATTAGTATTTATGTGTTTATGGATTGAAGTTCTTATAAGTACCAACTATTAGATTATTTATTTGGAGCGCATCATTGTTTTTTTTAGATTTTTTTTTATGGCGAGATGTGTCGGTCTCCGACACGAGCGGCAAAGCGAGCCTTTGTTTCATTGATAAACGAATAAAAGCTGTCTATTTTGAGGCTTTGAGGGAGCTTCGAATGTTTTTTTTTGGCATCCGTCATGTTTTGTATAGAAAACCGTTCGTAGTTTATATCAGTTTTGTTTAACGTTTAAGTCATGTTCATCTCATTGTAAGGAAGCTTGGTCCGGTACCTATTGAGATTTTAACTTATTTAATAAGTGGAGGTTATCAGTTTTGTGTTTGTTTTCGATTTTAATCTACTTCTTTCTTTTCTGTTGTTACTTCACATCAATTCGATATCTACTCATATAGCTACATAGGTACACTTAAGACAATACATTTAAATTCACCAAGTAATGTTATTTAGCTCGTAAAATTTTAAATAACTCTATTGACTATGAATGCCTACGTATTTCCGGTTAAAATGAGAAATTAACATTTCATCTTGATGATGAAATAAATTCGGCACGTAATTTCATTTTCCATAAACATCTCAGAAATTAACTTTGTTTTGCATAATTGTCAAAGACCGTCCATTTATAAATTCTAAAGTGGAAATTGTTATTTACAATATCTGTTCGGATTTACTTAGGTATTTGTATAAAATACGAGTAAAACCAAATTTTGCATATTTTTTAATTTACTTAATTTTAATTGCGTATAGAAATAAATTACAAAGTGCGTAGGTAGGTTATTATCAAAAGACAATATTGGACATATATTATTTTTATCTTCAACTACTCAAACAAAAATATTCTAAGATATAATCCGTTAAATAAAGTTTGACATGGGGTCCCATCCATGCCATAATCAACCACGTTGTAGTAAGACTTTGCAAGATTGCGACTGAACGAGAATTAAGGAACCGGCATGAATTTGACGAGAGCTCGTTTTCAATTATGTCTGGTTATTCTGTGTTGTGGTTTATGTCTACTAAAATGTCAATTAACTTACGTCTAAGTCTTCCATGTCGACGCAAGTGGTGTAATTTGTCCAAGACCTGGCCGCTCCCGCGCGTGTGTACCACGTACCATTTTCAGTGCAACTGAAAAAATAGAATACATATAAAATGGTTAGTCCTGAATGACTGACTGACGAATTAACGCACTGTAACCTAAACCGGTGGGCGTATAGACCTGAAACTTGGTGCGTATGTCATAACAAAGAATTATTCAAATAATAGTTAAGGGTGTAAAAAAGGCGGAGGGGCAAAGTTTGTATGTGACGCCGTATATCAAATTTTGCATAAACGTTCTTTACCAGAATTAATGGAAAACGTGTATCTTATTTTCGAATTCATCTCTCAATTATAATTATGTATCATAATCTATGTTTTTTCTGGCACTGCTCGTTTGCTAATTGGGTTTTGCCGTTGTTGTGAAATAATAAGGAACAAACGTTAGTGCTTATTCTATTTTAATGTTGAAATCAGATTAAGATATAATTATTTTTATTTTAAGAAGTTCTATAAATAATCAACCCCTTTCATCGCCCGAGAAAGCATCAATCACTGTCATACTTTTGCAATGAGTTAAAGAGTGACACCAACTGATGCTTTCTATAATAAAACCTTATGTGCTAGCCCTTCTGCTAAGATTAGAAAAATCACAATTAATGAATTACTTAATGAAAATAAAACACGTCGCATACAATCTGTTCTAAAAACTAAAGTAGGTAAATATTTCTATATTCACTTCAGTTTTAAGATAAGGACAAAAACACCGAAAACAATTTGTAATGTGACTTCACAGTTATGCCAATGTAATATGATGCTTTTAAAGCTTAAAATAAAAGAAATAATAATTCCAAGGTCCTGGTAAAATTCTATTATTTTTTATTCAATGTTTTTGTAGAAAAATAACCGATACCTACTAACTACACACAATACGGACAATAAAACAAACTGAGATGAAATTAAATAAAATTCGTATCCACAATCCCTACTAATATTATAAATGCGAAAGTAACTCTGTCTGTCTGTCTGTTACGCTTTCATGCTAAAACTACTGGACCGATTTAAATGAAATTTGGTACAAAGAAAGTCAAAAGCCTGAGAAAGGACAAAGGCTACTTTTTAACCGACTGCAAAAAAGGAGGAGTTCCACGCGGACGAAGTCGCGGGCAGAAGCTAGTTCTTTATAAGTAAAATGAAAAATATTTTTTTCGATGTGACGCACGACACCGTAAAAAACATGCAATCCAAATCTAGTGTAAACGTCATGAAAATACTTGCTAAAATAAAATTTCTAAATAATCAGGTTTGAAATCTAACTGAAACTCTAGCAGTGTGGCCAGACAACTTATGGCCACGGATGTTTATAATTAAACTAAACTAAATAAAATAGGAAGAAGTTAACTGCGGTTTGTATTTTAACGTAAACAATTCTCTGTTACTGGTCAGATTATTATTGCTTTTGGAAATGTAAATATAATGCCAGTTTTTTAAAGATGTCAGTGAGTCCTAGGATCTGCTATACGATGACAAAAAGACCTAAAGAGAGCTAACTCAAAAAAGTTATTTTTAACTGCAAGAGTTTTCTGTATAAGTTTATTTATATATCTATTATACAGTATATTTTTATACATTATTGAATCCACGCCATGTACCTAAATTAAGAGCCTTTTCATAAATTTTAATAAAATAGTTCTGTTTTCATTTGTACTGCAGAAATTCTGATGTTCCAGCCAGCATCATATTTTTGATATCCACCTAGAATAGATTATCTATATATATAAAAATGTCACGACATCACGCGTGAACGGCTGGACCAATTTCACTAATTCTTTTTTTGTTGTATTTGTTATTATAAGGAGAAGGTTATTACGTAAGAAAAAAAAAAACTTTATTATAGGGCGGTACGAAGCTCGCCGGGTCAGCTAGTTTATTATATAATAATATTTATTAATTTATTATTAGACCCCTACCAAGAAAGTCCCTATAAAATAAAAACTTGATATCTAAGTACTTCATCGGGACTTAATTTGTCTGAGAGAAGTTAAGCCCCTATTTAAACGTAGAAATAACATTCCATTTATTTCCTAAGTCGACAGTGATTACTTGCTCAATTTAATACTAGTGCTAAATCATCTCAATTATTCTTAAAAAAACCTATTGTTTTTTGATCTAAATTAATGAGGGCGAACCAAAAAATTGCTATGCTAATAGACTTTCTTTATAACAGAGCCACAAAAGTAATTGTGAGACCGATCTCATTATAAATAAACAAAAGTTCAGGTTTTACATTAAATTTTAGTTCGTTTGGTACCTACTACTACTAGTGAAACTAAAGTGAAAAATAAAACAATGAAAGAGGATCACATGTATATATATTGTAAATATATATATATATATATATATATTAAGCTGTCCGCCCCGGCTTCGCCCGGATCCCTTTTTTTATAGCCTATGTCACTCGGGAATAGTGTAGCTACCCAACAGTGAAAGAATTTTTCAAATCGGCCCAGTCGTTTTGGAGCCTATTCAATCCAAACAAACAAACAAACCTTTCCTCTTTATAATATTAGTATAGAGTATAGATTAATAGAGGTGGAGCCTTATAATTACTCCCTTTAGCCTTAATTTATACCATTCATAACACTTAAGTACTTCTTTCTTGCTGTCTTGAGATATGACGAGTCCTCATTGAATTGTTATCTCATTTGAAAGACTTCGACGAGAACTACAAAGTTGTTCAATATATAGGTACAATAATAATTGTGCGAAGTAATTACGTATCACCATAGCGTCGCTCCAATTGTACTCATTTTGGAGTTTGAATAATTGTAATGTTTGTAGTTATATGGCCAAACCAAGTTAGCAAGAAGTGATATATTACAATAAAAGATAGAATAGTAGAATATTGAAGTACGTATATACATAGGGGAATTACAGACGTCGTCCTGCCGACAAACCAGCACCACATATTTAGTCCAACTATTGTCAAACCATCCAGGAACCCATTGAAATATATACACACAACTTTCATCTAAATTCGTCCAGTCACTTAGAAGGAGGATAAACACATACAAAAGAATTATTTATAAATATTATACTTTAGGTGAACACTGTAGTAATATATATATATTGCGATATTAGTAAAAAATATATAAAGGTTAAAGGATAAATTGATTAATATTGACACTATTTAATGTAAGCGACTTGAAATGATTTGACTTAAGCACCAAGAGAAGTCATAGGCACCTTTTACCTTTTGTAAACATAACGGCGGGGGTCGAACCCGACAATGAAGGGTGGGCAGTGCTGCTCAGCGATCGCGTTAGCCGGCGTCTCGTCCCAGCAGGCGAAGCCGTCGAACGTACGGGGGCACCACAACATCTCATCTGTAAGTAATTATCACGATGAAGATATGAACTGTCCAGGCGCGTGCATTGACCAAGCACTATATATATTTTGAGATAGGGCCTGCATAGAATGCTCGCTCATGCTCATGCTCGTGAGAACATTGCTTGCTACATCCTGACGGTATTAGTCAGGTGACATTTATGAAAGAGTAAGTAGATACAAATGTATTGTTGAAAATATTGTTCTTTTTAGTACAACAAGTGGGTATACTACTCGTCTATATTACGTATGAAGTAGAACGTGGTAGGTTAATAAATTATTCAATACAATATAATGATATTGTGCAAATGAATACATCATTCACTACTTAAAAATATTTGAATGTCGATATTCCATGCTGAATAGAATAAATGAATAAAAAAGTCCGTCAGTTTATTTAAATTCCTATTCGAAGCAGACCATACATAATATTTTATCTGCAAAATTTGCTAACACTTCTGTTCTCCTCAAAATAAGGGTCTTTATTCCTTAAAAGTTTATAATTTAATAAAAGTACCATGAAGTTACGTCGTTATGGAGTGACAAAAATAATGTGTATTCATTAAGACTATCAAAAACGAATGAGGACGAGATTGTCTTAAGTTCTTGGTGTACCTTATAATAGGTATACCTGTGGTTTATGTCACAAGGCTTTCGCATAGAAATTCACTTGTTCGCGCAAGGCAACTTACAGAATTATTAAAGACTTTCTACGTAGCTATAAATTAATAATTTAATTTCGCTTGACTTTGGTATAACGATAAACCTTAAAGAGCCTTTTTACGAGCTTTTTTTACATATATTGTTGTTATGGATTACAAAAATGACATTAAAATATAATTTGTCTTCAATTAACTGAATTTAGAAGTTACCTCAAAGAATTTCAAGCTTTGTACAATTTAAAATTATAGTAACTCAAACAATGAGATCTTATTGTTAGAAAATTTCGTTTTCTCTATTTCCACGTAATTCTAGCGAGCCCGCGCAATATGATAGCAGTTAAATTTCCACACTGACAGATTATACCGAAAACTAAATTCGCGCGTTGCTAATTATTTTCACACCTAATCTCTATAGATTACTTACATTTAAAATGCTTTGACCCAAATGACTGGCTGACTAACGGAACAACGCACACTTTGGTCGAAGAAACCTGAGATTTGGAAGGTGTGTTCATTGCATGACATAGGTACCTAATCATCCGATAAGAAGCATTTTTCGAAATTCTTCTCCTAAGTGGATGAAAAAGGGGGCAAAGTTTGTACCGGACAACGTGATTCCTTGATCTAATCATTTTCGAATTCTGTGTATAAACATTCTTTAACAAAAATGGGGGTAGGTTTTTTAATGAAATTCTTCCCCCAGCGGGGTAAAAAAGAGGTAGAAAGTTATTTTGAGAGTGATTTGCTTCAAAGTTCATATCAATACTCGTCCTTAGTGCTGAAAAGGTAATTTAATAATGAATAATCATGGAATTCTTGGCTTTTAACTCACCGAATTCAGCTAAAATTTGTTTTTAGAGTTGGCTTTGGCACGGAAATGGGTATAAGAAAAAAATTACAAATTCAGAATTGTAATTTGTTCATATGAGCCATTCCACCTTATCATGTGTGATAACTTTATGAGTTATCATAGTCATAAAACACCATATTTTAACACGAACGTAGTTTTGTAATATAGTATTTTATGTAGCTTACAAAAACAGATGATTTATTTCAGTTCAAGATCAAATTAAATAGCTAAAAGCTACGAGTCAACACGTTGTAGCCAGTGTATACGGAACTTGTTTATTATTGTGTAATTTTAACAGCGATAAGATTATTATCTTGGATTTTATTCACTCATAACAATATTACTATAAAATTCAATTATTATTTAACATTGATTAAATATCATTCCACTAAACAATAACCTAGTTAGTGTTTTAGAACAGAATAAGGGGAACGCTCAATTCTGGCCCACAACGAAATTATTGTTTGTCATAGTAGGTATTTTATAACAAAACACGATAGTTTAATTAACAAAGTTTAAGTAATCAATCTTAGTACACAATGTGTAACTAACATATAAGCTTAACACATTTATTACTCGCATCAATATTATTTAGGACACTTATAAATAAATACTTCAAGATACACTTACCTTGATAACTCTCTGGCTGTAACAGCGTAAAGTCGCTATGGTTGACATTTTCCAAGTAACACTCTTGCATAAGCCTCTGTATATACTGTAACTTTGGGTCGGTGTAGTCGATGGGACGACTCGAATTTGGCATTTCCAATAGATGAATATTCACATTTTACAAATTGCAGTCCGTTGGAGCGCCAGAATAATTCACGCACTACCCGTCGGCGACATCTAAAAAAATAGTGATAAAGATAAACGCGTTATCAACATTCTGTCTTTGTATGAACCTAATTGTTTCGATTTAATTTGATTATATTAATATTTTTTCAGTTTACGTAGGTTGTTTTAATTTTTTATCGGAATTAATTAGTAGGTACATGAAAAGTAACATCGGATATAGATAAGCATTTTTTGTGATAATGTCGTATTGAGATATAGTACCTAGTTGTGCCATTCGGTTTCACCCTCGTGGATTTTACCTCATTCACTTTCAGATTTCTAATATTTTGTAGGGATGTGTATCAGTATCTACTATAAATAGGTATTAAACTATCAACGATTATATTAGCTATTCATGTATATGTAGGTCAAACCAAAGTAGGTATTATTTCGATGAGATTTACCTACAATTCATATGATGACTTTAATTATAAATGTTATTTATACTAATAAAATAGCTCATTACAAGACCCAGTCTCTAATCAAATTTAGAGGTTATGGACTCCAATAGACCTACTAGTATCTGCTGGTCTTATTAGAGCATTGTCGTCGATTTTTTTTATACCTAAACGTGTTACGCACTACCGTCAACAAGATGTGTGTTTACTTTGCGCCGGTCGGCTTATAAATGTACTTGTTATATTTGCTATTAGAATGCGGTGATTCATTGAAGAAGTAAATAATACTCGAGTCTGTGTATTAATGTTGTAAATTTGTTATTTTAATGTAATGAAAGTTTAACTACCGTCCTGTAAATATAAAGGTTTCTACACACCATTAATTACTATGTGACGGAAAAGGTTGCGCTAGGCAACTGTTTTTATAAAATTGACCTTTAGAAATAAATATATCAAATTATAAGTAAATAAAAAGTGAGAATTGAATGAAGGTACTTAAGTATTATTATAAATAACATTATAAAATCTTACAGAATTTTCTTACGAAATATTCTCTTACATCCATCAGAATGAATTCGGAGTACAGTTTGTTGTTTATAAAATAAAAAGTTAATAATAAATCCGCCATGACGATTCACAAAGAAACCGCCTAGGGATAGGTACTACCGCTTTAAACTTTTCTATCCTTTCGGAGAATTTTACCCATGTATATGGTCAGGGAAATTCAAAAAAACATACCTAAGAACTAAAGCGGCGATGAAAAATCATCTAAAAGTGCTCCGTTGAATACCAACCGTGGCAAAAAGGAATAATGAAATAAACGTTCGTGAAGTCCATTTTAAATTCAAGTAATGAAGGTCCAGCTTGGCGACTAAACACTAAAGCATTTCAGCTATAAATAGTTAGTACAGACACGTTTTAGTTCGATTGTTTGTAGTTTTAGCTTGGCACATTATGATAGTGCGTGCGGTAATACGCATGGAGATGTGTTTACCAACCATCTGTACTGTAAGACCGCAATAATTTCACAGCTGTGTAACGAGTAGATCTAAGAAAGATATGATAGTAAAAACCTTTGACTACGTCGTAAATTATTACACCGAGTTTATATAGAATAACCGCCGTATATAAGAGTCGGGTTTCATGGCAAAGGGTTCTGGTGATATTTTTTTAATGCTGTAATACAGAAATAAGTACAAGAATTGGTTGGTTTATCGGTAAAAAATCAGAGATTATTATAATTGGTCAAGTGATAAGGGAGAATACTGTAAAATGTATTTAATTGTTTTATACCAATGTATAATAACCGCGAAGGCATCATAAATTATTAAGTACCTACTTTATAATATAACTATTTTAATAGTATGCAGTCCTCATTTTTCTACCAAATCATTTCCAGCGGGTATATGTCGCTGATGCCAGTGACAGGGTCTTGTATTTGTAAACCTAAAAATGTGGATTTTTTGTGGAACTTTGCTCCAGGGTTTCGTTCTGTGTGTAGGTGTGGATAAAAATATTTTACTAATTTAAATTCACATATCAACTTTTACGAGTCAGAGATAAAATATTGCTTGTTATTTTCTTAAGTAAATAAATCATTAGTTTTGCGGTAGACTACAAAAATAACTAAATCGACTAGTGAAAAAAGGTTGTGATAAATTATTTTTTATTGAAATCTGTTGCTACATATCTAACATATGTTTATCTTTTGTTTAATACATACCTAAGTTTTACGTTGGGAATAAATAAATTGAAGTAAAGTGTCATTGAAAGATATTTTTGTTCACCTACCTATTTATCTAAGTAGGTTCTTACGTACTTACGCATAACTTCATTTAGGGTCTTATGTAGATAGTACTTCCTATGGAATATTGACATTGAAGGTTATTAACACATTTATAATATTTAGTGTACATGAGTGTCATTATTAGTATAATACACACACGCGCACGACTTCATACAAATACAGCATAATTACCCAAATATATGTAAAAATAAATTCTATGCGTGTGATTACTACACAGGTAAATGTCACGTTATTATATCCTCTTAAATCGGCACCACAAATTGGCATTGATGTTTAAAAAAATAATCGCAAAATGAAAAATTAAAAACAATGCCTGAAATATTGGTATGATCATATTATTATAGAAGTATGTTGTTTTTAACATCATTTTTCTATAATATGATCATATTGACGGTATGTGACAGAAGACTTTTATATATTTGACATATTGACGAAACAATCGAACGGTTAGGACGACTTCTGCTGATAATAATTTAACTGAAGTCAGATATCGCACACCTAGATCTAAAATTAGCTAACTTAAAAACCTGAAGATTTGAGTTATGCACACCATCGGATTCCTTACATCAAAACCCATTTACCACTAAAACAGATTTAAACCAACTCTGTTAGCTTCATTCTGCATATTTACTTCTGCGTGCATATGGATAGGTTAACCAGTTTTTCGCCTCTCCTGAAAAAGTAACTTTTTTGAGTAAGCTCCCTTTAGATCTAGGTGTACGATATATATTATAATAGGTATAATAGGTATAACTTGCGTTGCAGAAACCGTTTTCCTTTGTGAAAAGTGATCTATTTGTTGTGTTATTTTAACTTGATTTCCATTAATACAGTCACCTACTTTGTACTCTATTCATTAAATTCTGTGATCATTTAAATATATTTGTATAATATAAACTTTAAATTAAGAACGCGGTTTCGAATTCAGTCGTATTTCTGCATTTACATAAGAACTCAAATTAAACAATTTAAGTAATAATTTAATTATCAAGGCCACGGAGTTAGAAAAGCATGGTAAGGAGTAGAATTTCTTGTATAGTCAGCCGTCAAGATGCTCGGTTGCGATATATTTGACTATCTTATCTGCTATGATAGATTTGATGCTGACTGTACGTGTAAAAGGCGAGGGTCATGATGAGTCAGGAAACTTTGTATAGGAGATCACGCCTATAGTTTCAGCACCTTTTTATACGAATGATATTGATTCTATTGTGTTTGAAGGTGCGGTTATTTGATTACTGTTTGACTTTTATAGGAGAACTAGATGACCCAGCGAGCTTTGGCCGCGGCTTCAAATAATTGGAATGAAATAACTTTAAACGGATTGAACTCGCGTAATTTTATTTTATTGCCTGACTTTTTGGAGCCTTTACAGATTCCATAATCGTACCACGACTGAGCTGACAATAGTCTTATATCTTACCCCCTTTATCATCGGGGTTGATAACAATCAGTTGATCAGTCAGATTAGCTTTAATACATAAACAGTTCTTACAAGGAAGATATCGAACAAATATCTCTATTAGTGACGAGAAGAGGATGTCGCCTCGGATACATTTCTTTATTATACTGATTTGCTCCGACGGACGCCCATTTCGTCTAGAGTCTGAACTAAATTACCTAATCTAGTGTACTATAGTGAACATCTTAAGAATATACATAATGGATCTAGTTTTATGAGCCATCTTGTCAGATTTTATTATATGCTGTGTTACGTTATGTGTGTTACGTCCTTTATTGAATCTGTTATCAACCGACTTCCATAGGGAAGAAAGGTTTTCGGTTAAGTTATTGTTTTTTATATTATTTTACGTAATGTTCTGATTTATGAACCTGTTACAAATGTTTTAGTATGGATGCATTTTTAAAATTGATCAGTTTCGATAATGACATCCACTAGGGAACTATTAAAATGGCATGGGCATACAAAATTTCTGTTAATTACAGTCTAATGATGATGAACGGCATCATGAGATTGGTGATTCATTTATTCGGTACAGAAATGGAACAAATCTCCACCAAAATAATACAACTGGGTGATTCCATGGGCGCCTAAACCGACTTGAGACTAGTTCCGCTACTTTTAAATCGATAGCTTATTTCTTCAATATTCAGGGCTAAGGACTAACGGATGTTGTAACGTCCGTGGGATCATCCAATCTGTATTTTAGACAGGAACTTAATTAGTAATAGCACTAGAACTGATTTCGTCATGTGTTGTCCCTTTAGGTAGATATTTGTTTTTATGTAAGTACTTATTGAAATTCTGTAATATTTTCTTTTGTGAGATTAAATACTAGGTAGGTACCTATATATTATGTTTTTTAAGTGCACTATTGTATCAAAATATTGTTTTTTACTTATAGTCAGATTTTATTTATTATCGAATGTATATATGTAGACATATCTATTTACAGCTCCGATAAACTTTGCGGCTTTGGTCTTTGGTAAGCCGATGTATCTGCTTATAGGAGAAAAGTTTTTAGTTTCAAAGTCACTGGGCTGTGAAGTTGTGATTCGTATGATTGTGTGTATTGTTATAAAATGTCTGCTAGCTTCGTCTAAGTAAGAACTTATCGATCTTTTATTTCATATCATTTAATTCTAAAAGATAATTTATTTAATTCTGCGGTAACCTTTTCCACAAGATTTTATTGAGTTATAAACGCTTGTATTATTGGTAGGATATACATTTATGGGTATTACGGTATTATTATTGTGAAGTGAGCTTGGAAGGTTTCATGGATGCCAAGGAAATAACAATAAAAGTGAGATAAAGGCGTTTCATAAGACAAATATTTTTATTCTTGAAAAAATTATAAACATTCATTTGGGTAGGTAATTGTAAGGTTGTTCTGAATATTTGAAGGATATTTATGTAATTTAATATCCTTTTCAAGGATCTTATTGAGGCATAAAAATAACCTTTCATAAACAGGCTTCGTCGATAGTGTATGGGCGTGTTAAACAGGAAAATTTCGCGACAGTAAAACGATATTGTTAAGTAGGTTCGCATGTTTAGTGAACAATATTGTTTATCTACTCCTACCACTTATTTTTTTGGATTTCGTGTCCAAGTTGAATAAATCTGAAATATTTTTTTATATGTATAGTAAGCGGGTAGATATATTATAATAGTCAACAGTTGTTTTAAATTATTGCCCTACGCATGAAAATTATTTGTTGGATTTGGTCTGGTTTTTTTTATCTCTACAAAGCTGATAATTGTTTAAAGTTGGTAATAACATTTGTAAAAATCAAGAAAGTACGAGCGCAATGAGAATTTTGAATATATGATATTTTTCAAGAGAAAACATAAAAAAATATGATGACATTCAGGGTAACAAATAAAAGTTTTGTTTTGTAGAGCTGTCTTCTAAACTAATATTATAAAGAGGAAAGGTTTGTTTGTTTGTTAGTTTGGATTGAAAAGGCTCCAAAACGGCTGCACCGATTTGAAAAATTCTTTCACTGTTGGGAAGCTACACTATTCCCGAGTGACATAGGCAATAAAAAATAATGGTATCAATTATGTAAACAGTAAAAAAAATATTAAGTACCTGTAATTAAATTAGTATAACAAGTATATAATCTATATGATTGCATCCATAATACTACAGTAAATAAATAAGTACAAAACATTTAAGAGCGCAATGCTGGCATATCAGCATAATGACAAAATATTAAAATAGATAAAAAGTAGACGCGACACAAATTCAGAATTACCTCATGTAAAATCACGGGAGCTGTATAAACTTAAGGCGGGATTAATGAATACTTAGGCGTTCCGAAAGAAAGTTCACGGTACGACGCGCAACAGGCATGCCGCGGTTTCGGCGGCCACTGCGCGGTTTGACGGCAAGATGCTAACTGACTACTGACTCATTCGGGGAGAAGAAACGACCTTCATTCAACTAAGCAGAGCTGCGCGCCTACACAGAGCAGAACCCCATACGAAATCTCACTCGCACATTACAAATGTTTATCGCAGACGCAAATAAATATCTCCAAAACACCAAACAAGTTTTTAGAGTCAACACGCTTGGGAATAACTTTAATTGTGCGTGAAAATTTAATGATTCTCTGTATGTTTCAAAAAAGATATCTCTCGTATCATTGATATCAAACGAAAAGGTAGCCTTGGTAGAAGAAGAAGACGTGTTTGAGTGAGATATTTGGTACTACTCTGAAAGATAAAAAGCATTTCTTTACATTGCAAATGTTCTATGTATATTATACAGGTAATAAACCTACATAGAAAATATACAAATTATTTTATCAGCAGGGGCCAAGGCTAGGTTCCAACTGCTAAGTTCCATAATTTCTGGAGAGTGGTTACTCGCGTGTTCCGTGTACCTTAACGATAACATCTGTCTTGCGTTTCATTATTCAATTATGGGAACCTTTTCTGATTTACAGAGGGTAAATAAAATTATGAATTTATTGACTGCCATTTTCCTACCCCGCTCCGCATGTTAGTGAAGTATTTTGATGATAGATAATTCTAGAATCCATGTTCTTTTCTCGTATCGGAATGGAACGTAAAGGTATGTTTCAAGATATTCACCTACACCTCGAGTAAGGTATTATTCGTAAGTTTACTAGCCCATAAATATTACTTTAGCTCCTAATAATTAACTAAAGCCATCCAGTAGGTAACGCTCAGCCGAAGGATAATTGATTTATTATGTTAGTTAGTTAACCACATTTTAAAGTAACATCTTTGTTAAATTTTTTTGTTTATTTAATAACTAGAGTGAAGGAATTGCACACAACAAAAAAGAATCTATAAAACAAAATCTATCTAAAATAAGCGCATCGTCATTAATATTATTTAAAAAAAATTAACTACCTTGTTATGTTTACTAAAAATGTTGATTAGCTAACTAACAAGGTATCAATTTATTAACAATGTGGTTGAATAGCTAATATCATAGACAGGTAGGTAATGTGGTCCAAGATCCCAGAGCGATCTGACGTAACTTATTTTCTGACGAATGAAACCTTAAGATTTCAGTAGCGTCTAGAGCGCCTTGAATATCTACGGGCTTGTGAAAACTGTCAGAGTGACACCAGGGCTGGCACCAGGTAAGAAAGGTTACTAAAAATAAGAGTTATCTTACTTATTTTCTCATGGCTGATTTTTATATATATCATGTAGAAAATTATTTTAAAGTAATGGATATAAGTGTCGGACACTTGATTGGCCAGAACTTTTGTCAGACGCTTTTAAGCTAACCAAAAAATGGATCTCAAAGATGGATGAACATAAGCATATCATGTTTAGGCTCATTCGACTCGGTATGATGAGCACTTTCAAAACAGAATATGATGATGGTAGTGCTGATGATGAATCCTGAACTACTCCGGATCTCGAAGTTGGATGATCATAGGCATACCGTGTTTCGAAGTTGGATGATCATAGGCATAACTTTTTACGGCAGAAGAACTGCAATGTGAAACTTGTACATTGTTCATTGTAATATTTTTGATGGGCCTCATCATGCCTGTTAAAATTTCCACACGTCATGTATTTCTGTTGTCGCTATAATAACGAAAACCAAACTAAACAAAACAGATAAAAAAAAATGTTTGATGGGGCTTCCATATAGGTAAGTAGGTACCAACCGTTAGATTTGCTCGTTTTTGTCCGATACGGTACTCATCCGTCGCGCGCGAGCCTGATTGGCACTTAGTCGGTTTTATACATAAAGTTTTCAGTAGAATCGCTAGGGACCTACACATATTGAGCACATTGTCTGTGATTGTCTTTAACAATGCAAACATCAAAATCTTAGGTAGGTATCTACATGTTCAAAGTTATCTGGTATGTGCTCATCGTACAAGCTTTGTTTAGTTTAGGTTATAATTTATGCGTATGTATATCCACATAAATTGAATATTATTATACTTACCATAACATAATACCTAGTCCAAATATAGCATGCATAAGAAAAATCTCCTAACCGTAATCGTTAGCTATATAATAAACAAGCAGCTTTTAAAAACGCTTACTATTATTATTAGTTGGGCTTGCGAAATATGGTACACACTTAAACAAAAGTACCTGGTAATATTTGTAGTTTTACTAGCGAATACGTCGCTTATTTGGTCAATAATTTATTTCATCAACTATATGAAGGTCATTTTTATCTGCTGGTTGGCAAAGAAGTAAATAGCTTAATAATTCCTGATGTTTTCGGTGCTATTATACTTTGAAATCAAAAGATTTGACTCGCGTATTAAAAAGTTGGGTGTTGTACTATCGTTAGTCAGCCACGGATTAGCAATTAGGTTTTGAAAACATCAACATGAAATTAATGTACTATTAATTAATATTAAATCCGAAATAACTGTTTAATTCAAATAGGTAGTAGTTTGCTCGCATATAGTGAAATAGACCATAAATCTAATGTTTTCTACTTGATGCCCACTGTGAGTAAAAGCAAACAGTAAAACACGATCCTTTGATATAAAATTCATTGCCTTAGTTTCTACAGGACTGAAGAAGGTGACGGCACAGCGGCGTTTTTGTATCCCATGTCGTTTTATTCACTTCTAAAAAGAATAAACATACCTACCAACATACCATAATATTTGTTAAAATAATTATCGTGTGGGTACTTATCTATATCTATACTAATATTATAAAGAGGAAAGATTTGTATTTTTGTATTTTTGTATTTTTGTATGTTTGTAATGAATAGGCTCCGAAACTACTGGACCGATTTCAAAAATTCTTTCACCTTTGGAAAGCTACATTATCCCCGAGTAACATAGGCTATATAATATCACGCTAGGTCTTATAGTTGCGGAGCAGTAACCGAAAATGTTTCAAAAACGGGGGAAAAGTATCGTTTCTGAGGCCTTAAAAAAATCTTAAGTCCCCCCGTGCGAAGCCGGGACGGGCCGCTAGTATTAAAATAAAAAATATCGTTAACATATAGTTTTAGCCAGCCAGTTAATTTGTTAATTGATACCTACCATATTAATAAATTTAGTTCTGAGGCGTTTTTTAGCGGTTGCAACGGGAACCTATTAGGTATTTGATCCTTGTAAGTTCTTCTGTTATTCATCTTTTTAATTGCATACTGTACTATGTAGATACTTTTTATAACTACAAAATATGTTTTAAATTTCGATCCGCATTTTTTTATCTTATCTAAATATATTAAACGTAAGTTTCGTATATTTTACTTTATAATTTATCTACTGATAAAAATTCTCTCCACTCACTATTCTTGTAGGGTGGCCTTTGGTCACATCTCCAGGGAATACCTTGTTGGGCCACTCCTGAAATTCAGATTATTTTTTATTTATTTCCTAGATGTTGAAAATATTTTTTGCCTTCGTGGAATTATGTTGGTAACAACGAATAGATTTAGAGTAAGAAATCGGCTTACGTTTTATCTTTTATGTCTATTGTTCTTTAGGATTGTATGTCTTAAAAAGATTTAATTAAGTATTTTTTTAGGTTTAAATAAAAACAAAACGGCATTTCTAGAAGACACAACTAAGTAAATAAGTAAAATATACGAATAATTTTAAGAAATTAGTTAGTATTTGTAATAAAATTGGGTGGCCCTTTGACGTTATCTTAGTCTGTTAAAATGTAAGCGCATTTAAAACACGCCAATTAAAAATTTCATAAATTATCAACAGAGTTTTTTTATAAGATCGTGTACCTATGATACGTGATAATAATATATCTATGGTATGACTTACATGAATTATTTTTTAAAATCAGTAACCGTCAAAACATCGACATTAATGACAATTCATTTCAAAATTAAAAACGTAACTTTTATAATACGCTTTACAATAGCTAATAATAGATATTTCCTTGTGAATATAAATTGAAATAAACGGATATTAAAAATGTCAGCGTCATTAGACTCAGCTTTGGATCCTATGGAGGAAATCCGGTTTCGGAAAAAAAATGGTGCTATATGGGTCGAAATACAAAAGGATACACACTTTACTTTTGACGAATTAGAACGTAAGTACCTACACATATATTTCAACTTTAATTATACATAATAATTTCTGATGTCTTCGCGGTTATTACAGATTGGAATGAAATAACCGTTAACGGATTTAACTCGCGTATTTTTATTTTATTTTATTAGCTGACGTTTCGGATTCTTTACAGTTTCCATAATCGTAGCACGACTGAGCTGACAATAGTCTAACGCTAAAGTGTCACATAATCTCGAAATATATTTATTTTTTAGAACTCTGCCGATGTTTAAGATTTTATTTTATAAACAGTTACCTATTATAAGAATCACCGTACCGAATCACTTTAGCGTTAGACTATTGTCAGCTCAGTCGTGCTACGATTATGGAAACTGTAAAGAATCCGAAACGTCAGCTAATAAAATAAAATAAAAATACGCGAGTTAAATCCGTTAACAGTTGTTTCATTCCAATATTTAATTATACACTTATCGATACGTCCTGGCTTCTAAATAGTAAATCTCATACCACGGTATATCAATGACACCACGGTGATAAGAGGAGAGGGGAGTTTCTATTACGTAGGATTTTTTTGGGGGAGAACTTACCTGTCACTTTAGCTCTCACTCATTGCAAAAGTATGACAGTGACAGATGTTTCCTCGCGCGACTAAAAACCCGCGTTCTAACCGGGAAAGTGTATTTGTGCTGAATAGAAAACGAATAGTCGATAACCAAAGTACAAAGGAATATATTTAAGAAATCACTCGGTTATTTCCTTTTAAGCGATTTATTTTCTTACAGAAGATTGTTATTCTTTGTACGAATAGTAGGACAACTGAGATAGACCGAGAGTTGCTATATAAACAAATTTAAATAAACGTAGGCTGGGCTAGCTAAGAGTAATCTAATAGGTACAAGTATTACGGGTTAATAATTATAAAAAATAATTTAGTAAGATTTTTCACGTTCCGAATTTTTAGTTATGACAATAAAATAGTTTAAACAATATTTTTTTACATAAAGGAAAAGTAATATTTTATTTAGTTGGAAGTATAATTTAACAACCCTTTTTATTCTTTATATTAGCTTTTAAAACGGAACAGTGCAATTGAGCTTAGAAAGCTGATATGTTATGAAGCACATACTGAAAATGCAGTTAGCACGTCACATAATCTCGAAATATATTTATTTTTTAGAACTCTGTCGATGTTTAAAGATTTTATTTTATAAACAGTTACCTATTATAAGAATCACTGTGCCGAATTCTAGCTTAGGTCGGTCTGAGAAGAATCGGAATTAAATACCTGTAAAAGTATACCTATTTATTAAAGAGTACTAATTACCTTTTAAACCAAAGAGCTTAATGAACAACACCGCTCTGAACTCACGACACGACCACTTTATAACAATTATTAACACAAATTAAATAGTTGCGTATAATATTGTTTGCGCGCGATAACTGGAAATTATAATTTCATTAAACTGTTTACATTTCAGAGATAATGGTAATATTTTTTAAAATACAGAAACGCGATGAAAAGCCCGCGGCAATGGATTTAATATCAAGGTCAGTGATACATATTTGTGAATTTTGAAGTATCGCTCTGAACAAACAGAATGTAATTACTTTATTCAGATTTCAATTATATTCCAATTAAAATATCGCTGGCAAATGCAAATAGGTATTATATCCAAATAAGCAGATTTACAGCTGAAATTTATCAATTACTTACCTAGGTATAGTTACGCATCATAATATTTAATTTTAGAGTTATTTAATAGGATTTCCTTGTTGATCTCGTGTGTTATTCTTTATTTTCATGTAAAATGTACGTTTAAAATTAAAATGAGCACTTTTGCTCACCTAATAATAATAAGGTACGGAAATACCTACCATATTATGCCTCTATGGTTGATAGGTTACTACCATGTAGGCAGTTGAATATTTAAACTTATAAAATGAAGCAATCCGTTTTGCTGTGCAAGCGCTACTCTTAAATTTTTGATACAATTTTTTACATCAAGATCTGTATTTTCCACTTTTATATTGCAAATGAAAATCTTACACGAAGATATATATATGTATAAGTACCAAAAATACTTCCTCCCTTTTTGTTTCTAGGAGGTACGCCAAATTTATGTTGATTTATATCACGATGACAAAACAAAACCTACGTTTTGTAGTTTCCGGTATAAAATTTTGCGAAGCAAATCAATCCAAACTTGTTTCAATTCAGGATTTCGTAATTTTACGTTGTTATCAACGCCATAAACAATAGACATAATAGACACAGACACAATATCCTAAATGCACGGAGTAGTTGCATCGTGAAACATGCGCATATTTCACTGCACGTACCTAGTCCTATTTTATAGTTTTACATTAGCAATAAGTTAGCTAGTTTGATAAATTAATAGGATCAACATAAATATTAACCGCAATTTACCCTTAAATTGCGGTTAATATTTACAACCACGAGAGTTCATTTATTGACTTTACCACAGTTTTGTGTGGGACCTAAATTGGATTAATTTAACGCGGTGTCGAGTGGGCTATATAGCTTTATTTGAGAATATTGAATGGCATTTTATGACGGTAATTGGTTTAAGTGCCGTTGTTTATTTTCATGTACGGAGTGCAATATTTTATGTGTACCTAATATGATGAAAGTTTACATATTTTTCAAATGAATTACCTATAATGAGTATGTCGTTTTAATACCTAGTTTTCGTCTTGGTAAATAAATGAAAGGAAACGGCAACTATTAACAAGCGAATATATATATTATGTTTAAGATGAAAGAAACACGGTAACAATAAATGCAGATGAAAAAGGCTAAAAAATAATTCTTTAACTATAAATACAATAAGAAACAGAATAATACTTCCAACAGTTGTATGATATATCTAGCATGCATTATTTTAAACCGGACGTAGTAGCATGCGTCTTTTTCGTCCACAACTTGTTAAATAGTTGCAACGTCTATATTAACATTGTAGACAATTAGGGAACAATGAAGAAGTAATCAAATTTCAACGAATACCCTAGTGGATAATATAATAAACATTGGCATCCTAAATTGTGTTAAAGGCTTATCACATATCGTCACTGAATGCATTGGAACAAACAGTATCCATCTGTCGGTTCATTCATTCGTCACTCAATCAGTGAGCCAGACAATGAGGAATTAAGGTGGTCGTTCACGTCAATCAGTGGATTCAATCAGTCGCATAGTTGATAAATCAGCCTGCAGGCCGTAAACATTTTGAAGAGCAAACAATTTTCATCATTGATGGTACGGGACCGGCAAGCCATGTTTCATTTATTGAAAAATTGATAGTGCCTGAAGTGAGTCATCATCGCACTGAAAAATCCGTACGTGGTTATAAGACTGAGATCTAATAAAAGTTGAGCAAATAGTTAAGCCATTATAAAACAGAATTAGGAACAGAAGGTCACCTAATGTGGCTTATTTCCATTTTATGCGTACCTACTAACTGTATCACGTGTAAAACACAATAGGTGTAAAACATCCACTAAAGGTTTTACTATAAGTTTTGTCATATTCCCCCAAGAGACAAGCTACGGACCTGGGATTGGTGGAATATCACAAGTAGACTTCATTCTACACTAGCGCATCTAGCGGATTTTTGACATGCAGCCCTATTATCCCTCAGGATCGGGATAAAAATAAACATTTTTTTTTCCTAAGTTCCATTTCTACCTACCGAATTTCCCCAATATCTATTCTATGATTTAGTTGGACATTTCAAAATCGTTACCTCTTAAACAAGTGTTTTAATTTGATCTGTTCTCAAGTTATAAACAAAAACGTTATCATAGTTCAAAAGGAATTATCGGCTAGTATTGACCTTGGTACTCTTGATTGCAGAGCTCACTTCCGTGATGTTCTTCATACTGGCTTGGGCATGACGGACGCGTACATGATGGAGCGCGTCATGGTGGCGCTTGACCGCGGAACGTCCCCTTTTGTGACAATGGCCACCTTTGCTAAGGCGATGTCACTATATCTGCGAGGCGATCTTGAGGAGCGCATCTCGTATGCCTTCACTGTAAGTTGTTTGCACCTACTGCCATTGGTACCTACATGTTTTTAATGTTACATAGATACTTACCCTTTTTAACCCCCGACGCAAAAACGACGGGGTGTTATAAGTTTGACGTGTCTGTCTGTCTGTCTGTGTGTGTGTGTGTGTGTCTGTCTGTGGCATCATAGCTCCCTAACGCATGAACCGATTTTTATACGTGCATTACGAATCACCCACCTACACCTTTTGAGAAAGCGATGTGGATGTTGGCGATTATATTAAAATAAAAAAAGCACTCCGGGAGTGCCAGCAGAAGTGAAAACTTCAATATGAACGTTGTGTTTAATTATAAGTACAAAAGTACTATCATTTATGAGGTAGAATAAAATGTTTATTTATTGCGCTATCGTACACAAATATGACAATTTGTCACCATCCTTGGATACGCGTGGCACGCTGTACATAAACACACAACACGACATTCGCGCAAGCGCCCTGTGCCACCTAAACGGAGTAGCACACTCAGGCACGGTAGAAAGAGAGGGAGATACTAGTTCCTCTCCCTTCCCCATCTTACGCATTTTCAATCAGCATCACGTGACCCTGACGCGAGTTTGAAAGTTTTTACCCATACAAAAAAGTGCTTAGCGCCGCTAAAGAAGTTTCACTTCAAAAAATGAAAAAAACAAAGATCATCTGTACTTATCGCCTTTACACAAACGTCCGCCTTTACATTATATAAGCGGTGTTTTATAAGTAAGTAACTTTAAATTTGTACAATTTCGCCAGTGCTACGACTTATTGGGTGAAGGTCACTTAAGAAGAGAAACTATGTATCAACTGATGAAGAAAAGCTTAGCGAAAGCTTCGCGGGACGACGATGTCGAAGAAGCAGTTAAGGTAAACTAAGTATATTTAACGTCAAAAATATGCACACAAACCATATTACTGTGGCAATAAAGTTCATGTAAATACTTTTGAAACTTTATAATATGTAAGTACATATTTATGATCTTGTTTGTTTATAAATTTTAATTGAAAGGTATATTTATATTCCTACATTAAAACGCAATAAGATTTTCTATAATATTAATAGATTAGACTGGGCAACTACCAATTAAAAACCAAAAGTTGGATTCTTGGTATGTAACGGATATTGACAATACCCGATAGTATAGGTAGGTAAATACTCGGTAGGTAAAAAGGTGGTTTACCCAGAACTCTTCGCTAGGTCGAATACGATTTTCTTAAAATATTATAATTTAGCTCGAGACTGTTCCCAGTAATTCTAAATTTTCAATAAATCCTATAATATATCCTATTTATAGGAGAGAAGATTTATTGCAAGCGGGATGTTTTTTGAAATACCGATGCCCGCTATTCTATGAAAGCTTACCTCTTTGCAAACATGTTTCCACCCCGCCAAAATTTGCTATAAATTGTCGTTGAAATTGTTTGTCCTGTTAAATACTATTTCTCATTATGCGCTTACTTCTTACATATAAGTAAACTTAAAACATGACACCCGACGCCTCTAGCGGAGTTTTCAGGTATCTTTTTATTCGCGATGGTGGAGTCTTGGCAAGTAGGAAAAGCTCGCGACGTTTGGAGCTTAGAAAGTGAGCATCTACAACGTAGATGGCGTTATGGGTCTTAAAGCTGTAATGCTCTAAGAATTCATAAAGAAATTTCTGCCTTTCTGTTTATCAATTCTAGTAGACTCTAGGTCCCTAGACAAGTGCTATTTGCTAATAGCAACCGAACGAAACGAAATTTTTCGTTCGTTTAAGTCAAACCCATACAATTTTCTATTCACACTCATGAGGCACACGCGAGCACGATGTCTAATTGTCTACTACAGTAATAAATATTTTTATGTTGGTATAGTCAGCATCATATTTATCGTAACTACTGCGGTAGTCAAATATATGGGAACATGTTCTAACGCCGTTGAAATTAAAGATGCATGTGTGATTTAAGTTCCTTGCTCGCTACGATACGTACCTGCGTGTAGGATCATATGTATAAATATATCGTAGCGGGTAATGTGACCAAACATATTGGAATATGCTCTGACACTCTTGAAACGACGTGTACTGGTATATTTGGGTTCTGAGAGCGCTATATTGTATTTGGTGTTAATTGTACCTACATCTACTCGCAACGAGATTCGAACCCGCAATTTCAAAATGTTTAGTTAACAGTTTCCCGATTACCTTAACCGAGAAAATACATACTTTTACGTTACGCGATCGCTATATTAAAACTTATCTATTTAGATTCCTATAATTAGATTATATGTAGGTAATACTAGCTTTTGCCCGCGACTTGGCTTGCGCACGATGATTATTTTACACAATATTTTATAACCTATATAATTGATAAATTAAACGAACTCACCTGGAGTGAAGTTCTATTTCAATTGTACGGAGTCACCATCATGTAACATATGGCAGTATGGAATGCTGCGCCTAATACTTCACATAATATAAAGTAATTCAAAATCTTGAACGCATCCAATGTCCGGTAGTGTATCTGTCACACCCTTCTATCTTCACTATCAGTCTAAAGCAGAAAAGACACGAGCTACCCTAAATTCTGGGAATAAAAATAATTATTTTTAGAGGGATAGGGTGGGAAACTGTTACATGATGGTGACTCCGTACAATTGAAATAGAACTTCACTCCAGGTGAGTTCGTTTAATTTATCAATTGTACTTCTCACCATCATGTAACATATGGCAGATGTTTAAAGCCTAAGGTAGCGAGTGTAAAAATATCATATACATAGTATTATAATAATAAATAAAATTACTTTTTAGAGAGATAAAATAATAGTCATTTATTTGTAAGAATTGTAAGTAATCAACAAAAATTAAAACATATAACCAAACAAAAAAACATATTTCTTCCTTATATATTCTTCATTAAAAATATCAACATCTTATTTCTACAAACTATTACAGATAACATTACTTATAGTATTATTAGTATCTATTAGGGGTCTATTATAAAACTTAGCAAACATAGCGGAATTTTCAGACCATCCTGCACATTTTCTAATAGCATCAACAGTCATACCCGATCTAAGAGCTGCTGATGTAGATGCATGTCTTGTACTATATGCTGAGAATATATTCATATCTATACCAGCATCACTTAGTGTAGATTTAATCCATCTACTAATACTTTGTGTGGAAGCTTTTTTAAAAGGTTTTTTGTAAGTTATAATTAAGTCTTTTATTTCCTTTCTAACATCTCTTGTTATTCTCATATATGACACTATTATTCTTACTGGACATATATTTGGGTTTGAATTAAAATAAGGTAATTTTAATACTGGTTGCTCACACCCATATCTAGACGTCTTTATTATATCTAATATGTTTATGGTTATACCTGTGTCATTAAGAATAATATTATCAATTTTAATCATAGATAAAGTTTGTATTCTATGACCTGTCGTGAGGAGCTAAGATTGTCACAAGCTTTTGTAATGTTTACAATTCCTATAGTATCATTAGGTGACCAATTTGAAATATAAGCTAAAACTTTGCTTGGTTCCCAAGTCGAAGTATATCGAGGTTTATTCGGTCTTATTTTATAGACCCCTTTGAAAAATCTCTTTAATCTATCATCTTCCCCGACTTTTGAACCCATTAATAGTGAAAGTGCTGATCTAAAACTATTAAGTGTGCCATAAGAGGCCCCCTTATGAAAGCGAGTAGTTAAAAAAGAAATTATGTATGGAATAGAACCCTCATATGGGTTAATATTATTTTTAATACAAAATTTCCACCATAAACCTAATCCGGTATTATATTGTTTTATGGTATTTGACGACAAGGATGAGATCATTATATCAAGAGAAGATTGTGGTACTCCCCTTCTCTTTAAGGCTTCGCAGAGAGCAGCCCTGCAGCCAGGATAAGTGACTGATGCAACGGATGGTAAGCTCTGAAACGACATGATAACAAACTTTTACTTGGTTGAAAGATAATTGGATCTGTTTGTAAAAGGGATGAAAACAATGGAAACCAGGGTTGAGTTTTCCAATATGGTACAACTAAAATACCAGTAGCTCTGTCTGATTTGATTTTATGAAGTACTCTTAATATTAAACTAAATGGTGGGAATGCGTAGAAAAAAAATGTTGTCCATTTTATTGTAAATGCATCAATAGTCATAGCATCTGGGTCTTGTTTCCAACTAACAAATTTTTTACATTTACTATTATACCTTGAGGCAAAAAGATCAATATCAGGAACTCCAAATTCATAAATTATTTCCTGGTATGCCCAAGAAGCTAATTCCCATTCAATTGTTAGTTTCCTGGACTCATAGTCAGCTATATTTTCCTTTGTATTAATATATGATGCAAATAGATAAATATCTCTCTCCTCACACCATTGCCAGATCTCACGAGTTATATTATTTAAATGAGGATATTGAATTCCACCCATCTTATTTATATAAGCTATAGCTGTAGTATTGTCTATTCTAATCAAAATTTCGCAATTTTTTATACTATTTGCTAAACATTTTAAACCGAAAAAAGCTGCTTTTAATTCCAAATAGTTAATGTGATGTTTTAGTTCCTCTGAATTCCACAGCCCCGATGCTTTTATACCATTACAAATTGCCCCCCAGCCGCTTAGCGATGCATCTGTGAAAATTTCAATTTTATAATTATACTGTCTAATGGGGTTTATTGCTATATCTAATTTGAGAAGCCACCAATTTAAATCAGAATGAAGATAATTAGGTATATTCATTTTTGCTTCGTAATTATCATTGTTATCATTAAGGGCCAGGTATTTTTCCCTTTCTAAGAGTTTTGTATACAATAGTCCGTATTTTATACCTGGACATGCCGAATTCAGAAGACCTAAAAGTTGTGAAAATTCCCTTATTTTACAAGACTTCTTTGTTTTTATAGAATTAATTTTACCCTTTATGTTATCTATCTTTTGCACTGGGAGTGATAAAGACATGTCTAATGAATTTAAAATAAAACCCAGGTATTTACATATTCTTTGTGGGATCAGACAGCTTTTTTCAGTATTTATAAGAAAACCAAGAGATTCTAATAGATTGAAAATTATTCTTATGTTTTTGTAACATGTTTGATAGTTTTCACTAATGCAAACTATATCGTCCAAATATATAGATAAAATTATTCCTTGCTCTCTTAAGTATGAAATGACTGGTTTTAACACTTTTGTAAATACATATGGTGCTGTACAAAGCCCAAATGGTAATGCATTGAATTGATAAAATTTATTGTTATATTTGAATCTTAGAAACTTTTTACTATTGTCTGAGATTTTAATGGAAAAATATGCTTCTCTCAAATCAATTGTTGCCATGTAACAATTTTTTGACATTAATTTACACACAGTGCGCAAATCCTCTAATTTAAAATGACATGTTTCTATGTATTTGTTCAAACATTTAAGATTCAATATAAATCTATTATCTCCATTGGGTTTTTGGAATTAAAAAGATAGGTGATAAGAATTGATCTTCCTGATAAAAACATTCTGAGATGGCTCCAATTTGAATTAAATTAAGAATTTCATCCTTGAGATGCTTTTGTTCAACTACAGACCAGTTATACTTTGAACTCAGTTCATTTCTAACTGGTATCTCATCAATAAATGGAATATCATAACCTAAAATCCACGATAAAATAATCTTATCATTAGTTATCAAACTCCAATTATTATAAAAATCAGCCAATCTACCTGCATACATCCTCACCTCCTCTAGCGGCGGCGTGCTGGCGCTGATGGCTTCGACTGTTTGAAATGTTGTTGTTGTTGTTGTTGTTGTTGTCTGGGGTAAGCTGGTCGTTGCTGGTTCTGATAGCGTGGTGGCCCACCTCGGTATTTGTTCTCCTTGTGTTGGTATGTTCGAGATGGGCCTTTCCAGTTTAAATGAGCATTTTTTGTAGGTGCGGCTGTCTTTGTGGGTGGTTTTTTCTGAATCATGTTTCCAGATCTCTCTAGGGATTTAACAGCTTTTAGCCGCTCTGCTAGATTTTCTCCAAAAAGGTAGCTATCAATTGGTACATTGATAACTGCTTGTTTCACACAATTATGGAGAGAAGTCAAAAACAGATGTCTACGAGTCATAGAATCATAATAACTCATGTTTGATAAAATCTTTCCTGCATCATTAATGCCTTCTATCAACTTGACGCTGTTTATGTTGCCTTTCATTATATCTGTCAATAAAGCGCCCAGACAGCTTAAAACTTTTCCTGTTAAATTTTGTCTGTACTCAAATTTCTTATCTCTTTTTAATACATTATCTTGGCTGTAGATGATATTTCAGTATTTACTTTTTGGAGCAACAGCTTTTGGGAAATTTTCTGGTGTCAAATATTTCTTTACAATCTTATCAAAATTTTCCTTTTTAATGCCAGATATTATAATGTTAGTCCATCTGTTTGCTACTTCTTGACAAATTTTTTGGCCAACTTCTTCATTCTTTATCCCTTCTTTACCCAAGGCTAACAAAAACTCTTCTGGGAGATCTTCAATCGGTAGAGTTGCCTCTGGAAATTTATATAAAATATCAAAATTATTTATTGTAATAAAGTCATATTTTAAAATTAGATTGGTCTCTGTCTGTACTTAAAGTAACAGCTCTGGGTAATGTGGACCATTTATAGAATATAGTATTATACTTAGAAATATGTTACTTAAAGGTCTCTGACTATCATCATAGTGATAGTTCTAGGTAATGCGGACCCTCAAAAGTAATATGGCACTGAGGTCTCTGTCTGTCAATACAATGACAGCTCTAGGTAATGCGGACCAATATAGTGCATAAACTAACTCACATAAGCCTATATGAGGCCGGTCTCAGTCTGTCCTAACACTGACAGTTTTAGGTAATGCGGACCGATATGAGTAGTGTCTAAGACATTGTAACAACAAGTCTTTTTATATCTGTAGATATTTATCATCAGATAAGAATAATCTTTACTATATAGAAAAGTAAATGCTAACCTCTTTCATCGCCAATTTGTTCTTTATCTTGAGTAGAACTAGTTCCTGGCTCT
This sequence comes from Polylopha cassiicola, assembly GCA_038024825.1. Lineage (NCBI taxonomy): Eukaryota > Metazoa > Arthropoda > Insecta > Lepidoptera > Tortricidae > Polylopha > Polylopha cassiicola. The sequence goes on along the minus strand of CP149045.1, from coordinate 16,409,578 downwards.
GGTGGTATAATTACCACTTCTTGAATAACTCCAGGCTCTGAGTTCATAGCGTTGTCTTCCATTTCTGATTCACTCTGAACTACTTGTACCCCTGACGCCAATTTTTTCTTTTGTTTTTCTATCTTTAATTCCAACTTCCGTATCTTCTTTTTAATGTAATAATCATCCTCCTGTTTTCTTTTATTCATTTCTACACTTTTAAACTACTTTCAGGTAATATTTCAATAAAACCACACAATAAGAAAGAAATTCTAACGAAAGACGCGCGCGTAACGAATATTCCAGTAAAATACGAAAAAAAACATAGATAAAAAATGGAAAGAAAAGTTCATAAAGGCGGTAAAACTTTCTTCTTAAAGCTTGAAATTTGGCAAATTGCCAACATAACAATGTCAAAAAGAATAAAATGTCGTAAAATATGTGCATTAAAAAATTATCTATGCTAAGTACAACCTATAAATATACCTTGTACGTACTTACAAATTTCGTATTTATCCAATTGAAAATCGAAACTAGTTAATTTTAATCAAAATATAACAATTTACATACCTCAGCGTTGTTTACTATAACAACAACACAAACATAACCTTTAAAGAACACCGGTTTGAATTTTATCTTATGATGCATTCTTCCAACTATTACTTGTTTTATTGTAAACCATGAAACTATCATATTTTATTTATAACACACACAACTCACGGGTGCTAAATAAACACTTTTTAAATAATTAAATAAAAGTTTCACGGAATTACGTGAAGTTTGTTTAGCACAAAAATCCATAGTGAAGATAGAAGGGTGTGACAGATACACTACCGGACATTGGATGCGTTCAAGATTTTGAATTACTTTATATTATGTGAAGTATTAGGCGCAGCATTCCATACTGCCATATGTTACATGATGGTGAGAAGTACAATAATGTATTACCTATGTATAAGATATATATTCTAAAGGTTCATCAAAATCTATAGTAGGTATAGTTATTACGTAAAAGAGGAACAAACATACATCCAGACATCCATACATTCTTACTAACATTCGTTTATACATTTATAATAGGATTTATAATACACGTTACGTATTTAATATACTTTTACTACTACAAAGTTGTATTGTATTGTATTAAATACCTAGTTATAAATACAGGCTTAAATTATTTCAATAAAAGAGGACGACGGCTTCCAAAAACATGTACTTATTAAAGACGCGTTCTTTGAATAAACGTACTCTCCAAATGTTATTGTTGATAAAAGTACCATGAATATTATTCTGATATAGGTACTTACACATTTAAGTAAGTTATTCTTGAAATACACAAATTCCCCTAAATGCGATTATTTTTGTAATATCCCTCTCGAGTGTTTGCGATAAATGAAATTGCTTTATTTATGTACGTATCATTTTCCTTTATTCACAATAGCGTTATTCCGTAAATTTAAATACAATTTTCTAACTAAATAATTTACCTACTTGGGTATTGATTTAAATGTGGTTAAATATTTTTGTTTCTCGCTTGCTATTATAAACTAGCATGGTAATGAAAACTAACTCGATCTTCATTTATTATTACGCCAAAATTTATATTTAGGTATTGTCTCGACGCCAAAAGAGAAAAACCTATTTTGATATTTTTTTATTTACATTGTCATTTCTGAATTTACCTAATATTTTGTAATAATAATATTATAATATAATGTTAATAATTTCTGATGCCTTCGCGGCTATTACACATTGGAATGAAACAACTTTGAAAAGATTTAACTCGCGTTCTTTCATTTAAAATAAATAATTGTTTCATTCCAATAATATAATGTTTATCCTTACTAATATTATAAATGCGAAAGTAACGCTGTCTGTCTGTCTGTCTGTCTGTTACGCTTTCACGATAAAACTACTGGACCGATTTAAATGAAATTTGGTACAAAGAAAGTCTGGAGCCTGAGAAAGGACATAGGCTACTTTTTAACCGACTGCAAAAAAGGAGGAGTTCCACGCGGACGAAGTCGCGGGCAGAAGCTAGTGTGTTATATAATTGTACTAGCTTCTGTCTGCGTCATCTGCGCACGATAAGCACCTCTTTAGGGGTCAACTTTCAAAAATCCTTTTTTAGTGCAATCCTTTGTTATAAAGGGAGAATATGTGCTAAATATTAAGTTTGCGACCCTTTTACATAGTTGACCCTGCGTTGATATGTCAGTCATTAAGCCTGCTTCTCCTTTTATATAGGTACCTAATTATTGTCCCTTGTATTGACGGTTCAGGTTGACACGAGTCCATGATTTAACAATATTGTGTGATCATTCAGAATCTAATCTAATCTAAATACGGGCATTGTAGTGTACGTTGCGTCTTAACAGTATACTGCATACGTATCCATTGATTAATAGTTTGGAGCGCCATTGTGTTACCGAAACGCCACTGAAGCCCCATCTGAATGCTTAATCTAAGGCGAAGGAAGGTCTGTATAGATGCACCGAGGCGGCAGCGATGCGATTATTGCGATTGTCGATGCCAGTGATTGGCTAAATCCGGAAACAGACAATTACACTTGACACTATCCATTTATGTGTAAATGTTATACGATAGTGTTGTAAAGCTTTAAGTGGATGTTAGAATTTGTAATGGATATATACTGTAATTGTCTGACATATATGACGAGTTTTCGATAAGTTTTATATCCAATTGCCAATACTCGTAAATGTGGCAAAATAGTTTATTTAGATATGAAAATATTATTAAATATAATTTGAGGTGGTGCCGTGACGAAACCTTTTTCGCGTTATTTATGCCATGCCAGCTATGTCAAATTTGTACCCATGTTGTCCATTTTTAAAGATTTTATTTACTGGACTCGAGTTCAAATGACAATTCCAGCTAATTTAGGCAAAATCTGTATAGAAGAGTTTTTTTTTCATTACCTTCTTATGACACAGTCGAAGTATGTATTTATCTTTTTCACGTAGCCCGCGGTAATAATAACTAACGTGATCTAAGTCTACGGAAACGTTACTTTAATAATCAAAATTGATGGTACAATATTGTAACTTGAACTGCGTTGTAGAAAATTACGAAGCTTATTTAATAGTTGTTCTGACTTGAACAACACCCAACAACTAACAAGCACGAGCGCTATCACACACGAGTAGACACAAACTTTCAGTAACAGCCTTACAAATGAATGCATCTCGGAATTGCTCTTGAAAAGTACCTAAGCGTTACTGCTGCGTCTAATGATGTCGAGTTAGTAAACTGGAAAAAAAAGTAAATGTTTAACGTGCCCGTGACTTGATCCAAGGTGAAATACAAATGTTAATCATATTATAGCTTGAATAAAATATGTTGTAGTTTTATAATTATAAGAACGTACTTGATATTTGTACAACCTTCGGTTTTGATCACAGTTAGGAGGTCTAAGTATTTACCTAACCTGCTGTGTAAGCATTTTTTCCTAATTTGCAGCACTGCATGAAAGACGGCTGTGACGTAAAACTAGGAGGATAGTGTTCGAAATTTATAAGGGTTCTATGAGGAACTAGTTGTACTGAAACCCTAAAATACTATGAAGCATGTATTTTAATATTAAGAAACATTAGATTTTTGTGTTAAAATCGCGTTCTCGAAAATATGAGTCTAAAAATGACGCAACCAAATTACAAAATGGAGTTTCACGGTCAATGATTGAACGCTACTAAATCCATTAACAAAGCTTTCAGTGCTAGCAAATATTGGCGTGAATTGAATATGCAAAATATGAAACCCACAGACCACACGGGTTAACCGCCCTTCTATATATTATCAAACATAGCTGACCAATTTGCAAAGCGAGGGTGTCAGTTGCGATTGATGCATTTAAAACTGTAATTGGTGCATTGTAGTTGGAGTTTTATGCGTAATTAAGTTATTGAGGTGCCCGGTTACGTTGTTACAGTATGAAATGTACCTACACTCATTCCATTCACAATCGAGATAGATTATTTTAAAAAAGAGGATATACTGTTTACTTTTATTTTTTAGTCCTAGCTTCCCGACCCTGTGGCCGCCTAAACAGAAAATAGATACCTACTTTATTTTTCAGGAAAGGCGAAAAACGAATTAACATGTCCTGTGCACTGAGGTTTTCTGTATAGATTTAACGTTAGCTTTTAACTGTTTTACTTTCTATAAATACATTGACTTTTAAATATTTAAGAGATTCTTTTATTATACAAAGCTGAAACGACTTTATTGTTATCATAATGAAAATTTGTTCCTAGTTTTTAATTTGGACAACTATTTTAATAATTAGAATCAAGTTTATAACTGCCGCACCGGTATCACTTATAAAAAAGGATGCAACGTTGTAACGTAAAAGCTTCATTGTCTCTGTCTTAGGAGTTCGTAGACATTATGCTGAAGCGGATGGACACGGACCTCGACGGGGTCATTAATTTCAACGACTTCCACAAGTCGGTAGTGAACACCCCGTCTCTGCTTGAAAGCCTCGGCTACTGTTTGCCCGAGCGGCCGGCCGTTCACTCTTTCATCGCTACCTGGTGCCCTACTTGGAAGAAAATGTGATGAGATCGCGTAAGTCTGGAGTGGTATTAAGATCGTAAACAGCGTCTGTTAAATATTTTTTATGTAGTTTAGAGCATGCTTCTTCTCATAAAAATATTATTAATAAACGCAATTGTTATGACGTTGATGAGTATTTATTGGAAACAAATATATTGTTATCCTTATTGGATATGTTTTAATTTTATCCCAGCAAAGGTTCGCGCTTGAAGATACGTCTGCTCTATATATTTTTCAAGATTTCTAGTTTATTACAAATAAATTCAGCACATTTTTATCTCTACCTCGTAAATTTTATTTAGCTGAGATACGTCTGCTAGCACGCTTGTACAATTGTCGTGTAGCTCGGGCGTGATGGCTCGTATATGTCAGGCAAATACTCATGCTCTATTGTGGAATGCTTAGACGAGGCGACGGCGGCGCTACAGGAGTTGAAGCGTAAAACTAGTTCACCTCCGCTCACATATGGTAAGAACGTGTGAGAGGTAAAAATGCTCGACATTATACTTTAAAAAACTAGCAGTAACTATTTGAAAAAAGCTTTTATATTTTGTTCTAGTTAAACTCCGTATAAATAGAATCTCGCTGTCTGTATACACAGCCTTGTTGGCTATCTATTTTATGGTATCTGTCATATACCTACTTACTATTTGGTGACATACTTTTAACCACCAACTTACTCGTTAATAGAATGAAAGTATTTTATAATGGTACCGGATTATTAAATAAGTAAAATAATAATTAGATGACTTAACAAGTGCGAAACAAACTTATAGTTACTGAGATATTTTAATAATTTACCTGCCAATTGGTATCAGCTCCTTGGAACACGATGTTTTATTAAATAAGTGTGGCGCATTTTGTAACTCTCCCCCGGAAACAGGAACACGAGTTTGTTTTATTCCACCGTGTAAGAACCGCGAAAGCATCTGTAATTCTTATAAGTTTTTATCGGTAAGGTGAGCAAAGGATTGCGGAGTGCGCTGAAATTTGTACGGAGAAATTTCAATTTTCCAATGCGCCGGCAGGTAAAATTTCAATTCAGTGAATTTATTTTCCTGTACACCCTGCCGTGTAAAACATCTTTAATAGATAGGATATATTTATCGTATATATCTTCCTTTATAGCCTTTTGGATTTAAAAATTGATAATGTTTTTTTTTATTGCACACTTTTGACAAGACCTTATTTATTATTTAGTTAAACGAAATATTTTTTTAAAAATAATCTAAATTAATGTCAGTAAAAAAATACCGTATTTGACCTTTCACTCGTAGATATTTCTGTACAAACGTCCACGTGGAAATGAATCATCATAACATTCAGCAGAAAAACTCAATTCGCAACTTGAATGAAGTTGCACAAGAAAAATAAATATTGGACATTTCCCATCAGATTTGAATCCTTTGACTACTAGACTATGGGCCCATGTTAAAAAAATGATGGGTCTTTTGAACCACCAGATGACCTATGTAGAACGATATAAGAGCATAAAATAATAAGATTTAGCATTGTGCCGTCACTTGTAAGCTGTCCAACTGAGTGTAGGTGAGAATTCAAAAGTACAGGTAGAGTGAGTACATTTTGGTCATATATTTTTGAACGGCATTGTTACCATCGATAGATCCATGAAAAATAATACTAAAACGCGTAGTGCCGTAAAAAAATGGTGATCCAAAAAGTCGGAATTTTTTTTTGATTTTCCGACAATTTCCAGGGTGAATTTGGTCATTTGATACAGTACGGCATCAGTTTCATACTATTTCAATACTGCTTCTAATCCATCATTCCGCAACGCCGTAAAAAAATCAAGCGACAAGGGGAAAAAACCGAGGGTTGCAACCCCCTCTCTTTCCGTGGTCCAGGGGGTGATTTGACACAACGTCAAATTAATTTATTTCGAAAGTGTTTTATGCATAGATAATATTTTTTCATATGCCGTACATTTTCGTTGGTTCAAAAAGTCTGTGACATAACGGCACCGGATGAGGAACCGTTTCACTTCAGTTAGACGTCATAGTGATTTTATCATATTATCAATTGTTCTCTTCAAAAATATGTTAATGCCGTACTGTATCAGATGGCCATAAAGTACCCTTAAAATGGTAGCGTCATTTTCATGAACCTAAAAGATATGGTCTGCATTAAAATGTACTTACGGCATCATTTTTTCCTAATTTATTTATGTTAATACTATTTAAAACATGGGATACAATGTAGAAAACTGCTATATTTCATTAATATATGATATTTAAATTACTGCAATAATTTGCAAAATTTCAGTTTTTGTATTTCTCCATAATTTTTTCAGAACAGTTTCTTTTGAACGGAAATACTATATAACAATTGTATTTTACAATATTATGTTAGAAAAATAGTTCCCGTACAGGATCAAATGATTTTACAGCTTTATAAATCAAGAATACGATGAAATTAAGATAATTATTGATATACATTCAAATGAACAATCATTTCTTGACGGCATTATTTTTAATAGTACTTTTAAGTGCTAGATAATGTTTTGGAACCGAAGCCGTACTTTATCAAATCACCCCCTGGACCACGGAAAGAGAGGGGGTTGCAACCTTCGGTTTTTTCCCCTTGTCGCTTGATTTTTTTACGGCGTTGCGGAATGATGGATTAGAAGCAGTATTGAAATAGTATGAAACTGATGCCGTACTGTATCAAATGACCAAATTCACCCTGGAAATTGTTGGAAAATCAAAAAAAAAATCCGACTTTTTGGATCACCATTTTTTTACGGCACTACGCGTTTTAGTATTATTTTTCATGGATCTATCGATGGTAACAATGCCATTCAAAAATATATGACCAAAATGTACTCACTCTACCTGTACTTTTGAATTCTCACCTACACTCAGTTGGACAGCTTACAAGTGACGGCACAATGCTAAATCTTATTATTTTATGCTCTTATATCGTTCTACATAGGTCATCTGGTGGTTCAAATGACCCATCATTTTTTTAACATGGGCCCATAGTCTATACGTTTTGACGTTAAATCGAAACCTGTCAGCACAATTTATTTATCTACCTAAGCATATTTCTATGAACAATGATGAATTGTAATTTGTGGTAGGTACGTTTTCGTATTTCCGACTTCTTATAATATGTTTTACTTCTTAATTGTTTGCTTTCCGAAACATAGTAGTGTTCCGGAAAGCAACAAGCTGTAAGATTAAGTGCTACTAGCGATTCGCCCGGCTTCGCACGGATCCCTATTTTTTTTTCAAAATATTTTATAGCCTATGGTTCTCAGGGTGAACGTAGCTTCCCAACAGTGAAAGAATTTTTCAATTCGGTCCAGCTGTTTTGGAACCTATTCAATTCAAACAAACAAGCCTTTATTATATTAGTATAGAGTATAGATATAGATAAATAGGTACCTACTTTGACTTCTTTTTTTTTAAATATTACTTAAATTAGGGAACGAGTAGTGATAGAATTTTGTTCTTTGATTTATAAGTAATATTTTACAAATAAAAGCTACGCTATTAAATTTTTAAATTAAAACAGAGTTTACTCAGAGGTTATCTCAAACATAAAGATATTATTATGCTTTTGTACATTTCGCTTGTTTCCTTTTGTGAGTTAACATTGCGTTCCACAAAACAAAGTCTACACGACTACAATGCAATGCAAAAAAGGCCAGTGTGTTAGTTGTTATGCTAATTATTTTTACATCTCAACAACAATGCGAAATGAAGTTGCTTTAATAGAATTTCAGTCATAGAACATTTTATACAAAGGTGAGTTAAAGTGCAACAAATTAGTTTGCATAATGTTTTGTCATTTAAATGGAACCTTTCAGGCATTTTAATTAATTTCATTTAACTTCTCGGATTTTATTTGTGGATATAAAATCCAAGGATTTCATGGAAATTTAAAGTTCAGCCTTTTGTGTTAACAAGGTCTCGTCGCCGCCATTGAAAGATGGGATTTACCTACATTTGGGGTCACGGCCATATCCCTTCGCCTTGCAGATATAAGCCTCGGAACATTGCATAGTTTTGCCGCTACGTGTATTTAGGTTTTTAATTACTACCTATAGATAAATAGTCATACGAAAGAGTGGAGAGCGGTCGTAGTACTTGGGTAATCACGACAATTTCATGCTTAAAAGAAAACTGGACTTCGGTACTTGGTTGTGCTAACAAGTTATTTTATTAAGTATGAATATAAAGACCAAAGAATTTTGATGATAACGTCGGCATTTAAACGGTATTTTATAATGTTATGATAATTATGATGTGTTATCGGTAGATTAGGATTATTTTTTTAATTTATTTGTATATATATATATATATCTGATGACAACTACTGTCAAATGCTAGATTAATGTAGCGCTGATTTTCTGGGCGGGACGATGTCTACAGGGACCACTAGTTTAAAATCTTATTGTTTTTCTTTGACGATCTCAGTATGTGTGCATGTAGTTTGTCATTGTCATATATCGAGAAATAACGTTTTCTCATCTAATCTATTTTTCCTTTATTATTTTTCAAATAATAAATAAAAATAGTAATTTAACCTAACTATAAAATAGACAGTTACACAATTAAAAGATTTTGATATAGGTAGCTATAATAAAGCTTTATACATAACTAAGTGCTACAGCTTAACATCTATTAGTGTGTAATTAGATGATCGAGATAAATTTGAGAGCTTGGATGGAAAATTACAAGATAAACAGTTTTGCACCGCGCTAATGAATAGGCCTTTAACAGTAAAGTGACTATCGAGTATCGAGTAGTAAATTACAAAGTATAGTCAATATTATTGCAGGTAAGTCTACTTAAAAACAACCGTTTCAAGTGGTGTTTGTGATGATACGACTTATCTATTTTACTTACCTACTTTTGACACAATTTTCTTTGTTGAACTCTGATGTTTTATTTTTTTTTCCTTCGAGGGATAACACGATTCTTTCGCGCGACGAAGTATTTGTCACTGTGGACCTTTAGTCGTTTAAAAATATGACAGTGACAGATGATTTTCGCGGGATAAAAAACTTTCGAGCTAATCGTGCAATGGAGTGAAATTATAGAATAATTAATTACGTACCTACCTATGTCTTTGTATCAAGTATGATAGATACGGGTGATTCCACGGGCGTTTCTACCGCCGTCAGTCCGTTGTCCTGAATATTGAAGAAATGAGCTACAACAAGAATTACGTTTTGATGCGACGACATACTGCGCTCGCACTTGTCGTCAAAATTAATAGAGTTTAAATCTTATTGTAGCTTAATTCTTCAATATTTATGGCAAAGGACTGATGGCGGTTGAAACGCCCGTGGAATCACCCATACAATAATTTGGGAACCTGCAGATAATCTTATGATGTTTTTGGACCGTTAAAATTATATATACTCGTATAACGCACTGCTACTAGCAGAAGATATTGTCACCTAGAATCGCACCATTAAATAAAGGCAAAATTAACCTATCAATTGACAGAAGACTGATATCAATTAACACAGATAACCTACCTACCTAATTACGTGTTCATAGTGCGGCTATATTCATGTAAGAGATTTTTAAGTGACGCTGTAAGTGAGAAGTCTTTCCTATTTAGTACATTCCTAAAATATGAAAATTAAAGTCATGGAAATTTCTTTTCAATTAATCTTGTATTGTACAATTAAAATTTGAAAGAGTAATCGTAACATAAACTCAATAGGAGTCGAGAGAAGAAATCGAGTAGATTTGAACTCAATATTATAGATTAGGTACCTAACTTACCGGTTTTCCTTTATATTAAGACATTTAGTGCAAGTCGCTATTTAAATTCCACCAAAGATAAACAAACTGTGCAAACATACGACCTACTAGGTACATCTAACACAGGGTTTTTCAGAACGCTCCGTTCTTGTTTAAATATGATGAAGTGATCGGCAATTTATATTCCATTTTCATACTGATAACCCTTCACCGTTCCGTCGACGATAAAGCGTTAAATAGCGTTCTTGTAAAAAAAGGTATTTGATAAACGCTAGGAGATGAGTTTGAAAAGTCCCAATATTGTAAGAATTTTCATATTTTAATTTTGCAACGTACGTAAGTATATATTTTTTCTTTTGGTCGTTTCTGATCAGTTGTAAAAATAAACAAAGATCATATCGAATAATTACTAAAAACCTGGTGTTTGTATACTAAATGTAGGTATACAGACTTTAAAACTAATGAACTTTTGCCTTTATTCCACTAGCAAATAACGCGAGTCGCGTGGGCGCCTGGTGCCCTGTGATTGGTTCTTATAAAGTTGTGATTGGTGCATTTGAATTTGACGCTTGCGCAATGCAATTGCATTGGTAGGTATTAGTTTGACCTTGATTCTGAACTTCACTTGTGTGACTATGTGCATCGTTTCGTCAATATTATTACAAAGAATTCTGTATGTGTCTGTGTATGTATACTTATAATTTATTTATTAGTGTGATTGATGGACTATCTGAAAGAGGATATGCCATAGCATAAGGTACACACGGAAATGAGAATAAAGTACTGTTCCGTCCCGAATAATAGCATGGACATGCATAATTGTGGATAAGTATTTTTAATATCTGGGAAGTTGAAGACATAGGGACCTACGTTTCGATTTTGAATGAAGTCAAAATAATAGGCTACTTTTGGTAATCGAATTTCGCTATTTTGTTAGGTACCTAAGTTATACACGTTACACGAGTGTAGCTTGGTAAATGTATCCCATTTTTATTTTCTGGTGAACGTTAATGATTATCCTATAGATTATTTTAATACTGGGACCGGGTGAGGCTAAAGCATTCCGTTATTAAAGACGAAAGACGTCCCGAAGTTTAAGTCATGATAGAGACTAATGGAAAATCCGATAAAATAAAGCTTTTTCTTGGGACAAAATTCTTCGAATACTATAATTATTATAAAGGTGCCTTTGTAATAAAACTAATATATATAATTATATGTGATGGCTCCACCTTTCACAGAATTAATTTTATTAGTCATTAATTTGATTTTTAATCTTGTTTCTGGAGTAACTAATATCAAATATGAAATATTATAGATATTTTATCCGATCTCTCTATTTTTCACAATATAATTAATAGAATATACTTTGCGAGCAGAACGAAAGTCAACCTGATTTTAGCCGGAATCGCCCAAATTTTTTAGTCTTACCTTTATAATTTGTTGTAGATATTTATCGGAGTTTTATTTAATACATAGGACTGACGAAAGATCGGTCGATGAAGGGTAAAAGTGTTAATAATGCGGGTAGGTAAATTGTTTGAAAAGTTGATTTGGTGGTGTTTGTAAGTAGATATAATAAAATGATGTGACGGCAATCAAAGCATCGATAATTTGTGAAAAATTACCATATAGGTAATAATATTTTTAAATTAAAATTGTGAATGTATTCTTTTGGTAAAATTGTTTATCGTTACAAACATTTAGTGGACAGATATATATGGCCCCAAGAGACTTCCCTTGTATCGTGAGGATTGCAACAGGTATAAATTTAATATGGTTCATTAAATTATATTCATATGCGGGTAAGACCCATTATAATACAGGTACCAAATAATACTGTACAATTTTTTTTGGGGCTTGGTTTAAAATAAAGGATTTTTTTTTCAATAGAGTTTAGCTTCAATAAGATACTTTTGTCAAAACATCTGCAAGGATTATGATCTATTACTTGGACTAAATACGCTCTTAATTGAATTAACTGCAGTAATAATGATACCATTATGTCGTTAAGCGCCTTTTATGCGTCTCATGAAATGTTTCCCCATTGACGACATCCACTTAGCTAGTTCGCAGATATTCCCAGTTAGGCCTTTTGCAATATAGCTTCTTCGCAACTTTCCGACGAAACTGAAGGCTCGCGGCCGGCGGAAGCACGTTGATGGGATATCAAAAGAAAGTTGTACCTACATTCGTACCTGCATCAGATTTTTTTACTAATGGGTATTATTTTGGAATTAATAGGTGCCGTGCAGAATATTTGCAAGCAAATTATTGGATACTCTGATACGTGAAGTACCTACTTATGAAGTAGGTAACCTATCGTAATTTAATATTAATGAATTAATATTTATATTTTTTGTTAAGGATACAGTAAGAAAATTGCATTTTTGTTTTTGGAAAACCAAATGAGTAATAATTTTTCTCCGGCGATTACGGAATGATTTACATAAATATGTGATAATATTTAATGTAAAAATTCAAATTGGGTAAGTAATATTTTTTTTTTTGCGTCTTTTTTTTTGCATGCTACGGTTCTGTTATACATGTATGTATACATATGTATATATCGTAAGTAGATGGTGAGATTTTAGGCGGAGGTTCTGTAGGGCGGCGCGGCCGGGCGCGTCGGGGGGCAGGGAGGCCGCGAGCGGCGGCGGTGGCTGGCTCGCGCTCACACTGTTCAGCTGGCTAGCTTCTCGGGCGCACGCCCTTCAGCTGCTCAGGTACTCGGTCGCGATTAACGCGGTTGGATCGAAATGTAGTTTTGACCAACATTTAAAAAAGCCTCAAACTGTTTTCAACTTTTTCAAAAGTTGTCCGAAAATTTTCCGGTGCCCCGGCTGAAGTTCACCAAGCTGAAAGTTCAGGTGAGTCAGTCGATGTTTCGTGTGTGACCCCCCGTACTACAGCCGAGCGGAGCGCAGACGGGGAGACTCGGAGCGGTAAAGTTTGAACACGGTGTGAGGCGGGCGCGGCGGCGTCGCAACAGGTAGGGCGGTATCGAGCGAGATACGCTTACTTTTACTTTTCGTTTAGGCGCCGTAATCCCGGGCCCGTCCTACAACCGCCATTTTATCTCCTGGACACTGTCTTGCAGAAATGTTTACGATACTACAGAATTAATTACTTATGCCCGAAAAAACTTTTATAAAACTTTTCAAACTAACGATTATTTTATTAAAATGTTTTATCAAAGATCCATTACTGACTTGGAGGAACTCAGGAGCTCTCTTGTTATTTTTACTAACATTTAAATTCAACTGGGTTTTGAAAACTTCATAAAGTTACTAAATTTTAAGAAGTTTGTAAAACAATGTCAAAAATATATTTTTATGATTTTGGGATTAATTATTACCCAGTTTTTACTTTTTATATTTACAAGTACATACTTAGTAGTGTTAAAATATTTAATTTACGTAAACAGCAATATTATTTATAAATGCAGTGTATTTTAATTATCTTGATTAATATTTATTTCATTTAGTTTATTATCATTAATTCAGAAGTTTATGATAAATAACTGAAGCAGTTACATAAACGGTCTGAAAAAAAAACGGATACGATTACGCTGTCTGTGGTATTCCATTTTTAAAAAGCTGCATCTAGACTTCTTTACTTTTATCACCAATTAGCAAAGGAGAGATTCTATTGTATGCAAAAAAGATGAAAAACTTTTTTTTTAATGATCAGTTAATTCGTTTGCTCCTTTGTCGGGATTTTTTATGATTTTCTTTAGACGTAAGAAAAAGTCTTTTAAAATGTGTATACCCTAGGTACTAGACACCTTATATTATAAAGGTTGTCTATTAAAATTGCAAATATGGCCATGTTTTGTATCAGTAATTAATATTTAAGGTGTGGTCAGAACCACATCACCTTTATTAAACTCGTTAAAAAAAGTATATACTTAATTACTTTTGCCTTTACCTCTATCTGTTAATCAAGGTTACGATCAAATATGACCTACTTTTCGGATACTAAATCATTCGAAAATTACGGCAGGTGCTATATTATTATTATGTAAGCATGTAATAATATATTAGGTATTGATCGTTGGGTAATTAGCTGTTTAGAGCTAAGTTCCCTTTTATATTTTAAGCTATCTTACATTTAATTTACTTACGTTAAAGTATAAAAGTCAGAAAAAAATATGAATCCTGGATTTTTCCCGTACCCATAGAAATATGTACGTCATATTAAAAGTAATGAATTTGTAAAGTATCAATAAACAAATTACTAGCTAAGAAATTCAAGATTTTCGAGAACATAACGCACCTTTACTAAAAAAAAGTGCGATAATTCGAAAAAAAATGATACTTCATTTAAGACCCTAAGTCTGCACATTTAAAATTGAATTCATGTGGTGACACATTTCAAGTTGTCACACTTTTCTAGGTAAGGTGAGGATAATGTCGCGCGTTATTTCAAATGAAAGACATTTTCTTGCACCCAAAGCAACTTTGAATCAGACCTGCTTTGTTTAACACTTTCTTTTGTAAGGGCAAGTACCTGAATGTACCCACACCGTATACTTCATACTACATAAAGGGTACACGAATAGACTAAAAGAGATGTTCGTATGCGTATTGTACGCATAAAATTTACGTGTTTCGAGCATGCGTGCAGAGTATGAATGTCGCCCGATTTAGTCGGCGATGTGTAATCGCAGCGCGGCGTTGAAAATGGCTAAAATTTCGCGAACATTCCTTTTTATTCGTGGGCGTAGACTGGCTTAAGCGTGAAAATCTTTCATTTATGTGTATTTGAGATGCACCAATTCTGCTTAAATCCAAGCTATATTATTGAGCACTGAAAATGCGTTTATCCAAATCGCCTTGCATTTGCATCAGAAAAGTTAAATAGCGCGCAAGATTATTGTTATTAAATTTTGATTATAAGAATCAAATTACATGTCTCAAGCAGTATCCGTTAAGGAGTCCCCTGTTTTAAGGATATGTTTGAATTAGTGACTAAAATTTTAATGATTCATAATAAAATATCAGTTACAAATATAAACAGAAAATCCGTTCCGAATTAATTAATTGATTGCGTAACAAATACACGTGACTAATTGAGATTCAATTTAAAATAAGAAACGGTCTTCATTTAATCGCGAAGTTTCCCTTTCTTCTTATGTTTTTTAAAAAAAGTTAAACAAAAATGTATGCTAGCTTGTATCTCCCATTTTTCGGTTAACTCTTTACAAGTTTTGTTTTTCATTCGGGTAAAGTTAGTTAAAGGTTGAAAATGGTAAACTGAATAAAAAAAGTTAGCGCTTGCGTTAACAGTGTACATATTTCCCGACGGCGGCAGAGTTTACTAGTTTCGTTTACAAAACAAATATGTGTCACAGACAAATATGAATAAAAAACCACGTCTGTATTTTTATCAACATTTACGCAGATTGTTAGTTTACTTTTATGAATTGCTAATTAACTAACTTAAGTAAAGATAATTCAATAATTTGTTTGCGGCTCGTTAGCTTTGAGCAAAATCAATCAGATCATTACACATATTAAACAAAAACCATATTGAGGAATAGGCTTTGTACATTGTTTCCACATACAAGTTATTCATATTTTCATTTTTTTAGTTTATATCATAAATAACTAAAAATATATATCTAAACATGTGCTGATACCTTTTAACATTACAACTATAAAATACTCCTTGTTGTTCAACATTTATTAACCTATCCGACGAATACCTACATACTGCGTAAAATAATAATATTATTAAAAATAACTAAATATAATTATTATTGGTTACACTCACATCATAAAACCAGCACGAATCTCTATAACCCATAATACAAACTACGAAGCTTTTAAATGTCTTTTAAAAACAAAAGAATTTGGTTTGACTTCGGTTTGATTTTTGAATGAGTTTTAGGCAATTTGCATAGGACATTACTTTGATGCAAATTGCCTTGGAATTCGTAAGAGATGATTAAGGGACTAAACCCAGTTAAGGGATTAGATTCCTTCTAATAAATGCCGAAAATAAAGGTATTTTAGGCGCCATCTGTGTGAAGTACTTTGCTTTCGCAAATATAGATAGAGACTAGATAGTGGAAGATTTTCTCGGCTCGATCAGTAACGGTCATTTGGATAGGACGACGCCTTGCGTTAAAGTAGGTATAGATGCGGGTTAAAGTCCCACTGGGATCTCGATTTCTACGCTTGTCTTGATACTAATATCATTAACATAACTATTGTTAATAACCTTAAAATAGGTAATTGGAAATGGATACATAAATAATAATTTAATAACGATTTTGGTTAGCAGTTTCCGTAAGTGAATTACAGTTTATAATCTATGGTTGTGGTACATGTTGCTCAAATAGACAAAGCTAAAATCCTTCAATCCATTTTGCGATCGCCGCTTACTCGCATCTCGCCTCCATGAGAACTAGATAATAAAATATTTTAGGCTGATTTAACAATGCCCTACTGCTCCCGTGTTAACTACTCAAACGGAAGCTTAAAAATCTTTTTAGATGTTCGGTTAGAAAATGAATATTATACATAATTTTTTAGTCTTGAGTAAGAGTAAAGCTAAACATTTTACGTTGCGAAGTACCACACAGCACAATAATGTAAGTAGGTTATTCATGAAAGTATTAAGTTTAGTGAAAACTGAATTTTCCGATTTTCATCACCATAAAAAGTTAAATTTAGTCAATGTTCTTTTAATCATGAAAACCGAACTATTCTTAAAATATACGTAATGCTCTTTTAATTAGTTAAGAGGATTGTGAAGCTGTTGATTTTCATACAAAAGGCGATAACGTTTTACACCCAGTAAATATAGTTAGATTTTTATAATTTTTGGATATGTTGTAGATATAATGAGAAACTACGCCTGTACGTTTTGATTTTTAAGAAATATTGCTTACGCTAAAATTTATTAGCATTTAAAAATCTCTATATAAATCTAATAAATTTAATAAATTTTAGCGTAAGCAATATTTCTTAAAAATCAAAACGTACAGGCGTAGTTTCTCATTATATCTACAACATATCCAAAAATTATAAAAATCTAACTATATTTACTGGGTGTAAAACGTTATCGCCTTTTGTATGAAAATCAACAGCTTCACAATCCTCTTAAGACTATTTTCTTAAAATATACACAAAGTTGTTTTAATCAGTTAAAAACTCTTTTCTTAGGATGACTAAGAATAGAAATGAGCACTAAATTAAATGAAATTATTTTCTACGGCAAATGGCGTGTTTTGCTTTTAAACTCGGAGAACAGGGATTGCTACGCCCACCGCCATCCACGTGCTATTAAAAATAAAACATAAGAAGACCAAGTACCTTTTAGCTGTAAGGGAATGTATTTTAACAGCCGAAGTTATTTTTATACAATATGCACAAGTATTTTTTTACACATTTAAGTTTTTTATTAATCTAATTATTACCCGACCTAAATATATCGTAGGTATACTAATATTATACTTGTTTCAAGTAAAACTTAAAATGTGAAATAATTAGTTTGTGTCCATAATGATTAATAAAGTAACATTGTGACGCAACGAAAGCTAACGAGAGCTAAGCCGTGCCACTCAGTTTCACCCGCGATTAATTTAGACAGTTACTGGTAGGTTCTTTTACCTGAAGGAATCATAATATTTTTCTTGGAAGAAAAGTATCCCTCATCATATCTAGTTTCACATGCGGTTCAACGAAATTTCACATGAACACATAATCCCTATAACAGAAGTACCCATTATATAATGATAGATGTACAGATACACCGTTATAACACATGTTACACTTTTCTAGTAAAGGTGCAACATTATGAATAATAATATTAGAAAATAAAGTGATTATAATTATGATTATGAACACTTTGATATCACGAAGTGCTACAACCGTTTCAACGAATTTTTTTTTACAGACATATTGTACAATCCATACATAAAGATCTGGCAACACTGCCAGTCGGTTTCGACCTATACGCGATGAGGCTACTCATCCGTCATTTAAAACTAAGTAATTAAAATACAGTCCACTATTAAAATGTAGGTATTCATTTATTTACAATACCAGCGACCACGAATCCTACACATATAGTAGGGGAACCTGTTGAGTCTTCACGCCATGATACGTAGGCTTAATCAAAGCGATTGATGCGATATACAGAATGCAGACTATTCCAGATTAACACCGGCTGAAATCACCTAGATACAATATCAGGGAGAGTTAAGTAGGGCTTTTCGTCAATTAATTATTCAATATTGTAATAGTTTGTAAATGATTTCAAATCGCACCTGGCCTTAGACAAATGACAATCGAAAGAAATGAATGCAAAGTTATTTTGCATCCATTTCGTTCGGTTGCTAAATTATCAATTGGCACATATCTAGGGGCCTACGTAATAGATAAAATCTATCATCTTTTTACAACTAATGATAAAGTAATATAGAGACACATACAAACACCTAAGCTGTTTATCCAAGCCACACCGTCCCGTCTCGCCTCGTATTTGTTGTTTATATAGGTACAGGACTACCTAATATAAAGGTACTCGATCGGGACAGGTCCTTTACACTTTCAACGACCAGTGGTTTTGTTAAAAGAATAAATAAATTATCCACTTGGAAAACAAACGTTCAGGTACGTGTATATCGGAGACGTCACAAGATTTGCTATAAATGATTCTCGCGTCCCTTCTTCCTAATTGAGATTATATTGGATTAGTATGTACGATCGTAATTCGCGCATCCACTAATTGCTGAAAGTATAACATTGACGGTTGTTCTCGTTACAAAAACCTTACGGTGCTGCCCACACAAGCCTCTTTTGCATTAATCTAATTCTAATTATTTAAGTAGGTAACTATTTTTAATAAGATAAAAATATAAAAATCTATAATCACTCTTTTACAATTTACTGTATATATTAGCGTATTTAATGATACCAAAAATAATTATATGTATAAGATACAGGAAATAAGAAAAGTTTTTCCCGTAAACGATCTCAAATTAAACTGCGTAGGTACCATATTTAATTAATGTTGATTGTAAGAAGCTGTTCGGTGCAGCTCTCCTTTGAACTTGTGTAATAACTGCAGTAAGGTGTGAATCGAGAAACCTGGACGGAATAATTAATGTCCTCCGCGCGCCGAGCTGTGTGTTTGCTTTTAGTTCTCCTTGCTGTCTAAAGTACAATATTTAGTGAACCAGTGAGTATATTCACCAAAATACCTGTTTCATAAAAACACTTGAAAGGCTAGCAGAGGTACAATAAAATCAACAAATAGCGTAACCAAGCATAATGTGTAGGGTTCCGTAATTTTTATTTCTCAAAGAATGTAATTTTCAGGACACATTTTACGATTGGATAGACATCATAAATAATAACAACAATTAAGTATTAAAACACTCTCAGTCCTTTTATATCATATTAACTTACCAGAAAGAAAACAATTCTAATAAGTAATATCATAATGTTCCTAGCAACTTCAACTTGCTCGTCGCGCCGTTAAAATAAATGACAGTGGAGATTTATTATCAGTTTGTAAAATAAAACAAAGTTTTAAACAAAGAATTTTCACTCTCATTTTATTACCGCAAGCCTTTACTGCCAGATACACCCGCTTCCTTGCTTAATATCTTACCTGTGACACTGTATATTAAATTAAAACAGTACATAGTATGTACACTTAATAAATGTTCCCTAAAGCTACAATGTATTGTAGCTCTTGCTTCTAGCACCAATATAACACTTTATTGCCAGTGTTCGTAACAAACTAACGGGATGTATATGAATCCTTAAAATTATCCTTTAAGGATTGGAATTCTGTCGAATAATAAACGCAAAAAATGCAAACTGTACGTAAGAGGAGACGAAGAGCTACTCTAAAAGATGAAAGGTTAAATTAGATTTATATTTTCTCATTGTTTCATAAAATACGCGTAGGTATAATTACGTACTAATTTATCAAATTATATGCAATCATGGTGAGATCGTCAAAAATATAAAACAAAGAACCCATCTTAAAAGATTATTTGAAATTTACAAATATCATCACTACATAGTCCTAAAACAAAGTCGCTGTCACGGTCTGTCCGTTCATATGTCTGCTTAAATCTTTCAAACTACGCAACGGATTTTGAAGCGGTTTTGATTAATGGTGATGATAGAGAGATGAAGAGGAAGGTTTATAGCACCCGAGTAAACCACTTGGCTAGTTATTATTACTTAAAATGTATTATTTAATTTATTTTGAAATATACAAGCGTCGACTAATAAAAATATACAAAAAATGAGTTTTTTTTTAGTAAATTGCAATTAGATAATACCGCGTTGGGTTACTTAGGTACCTACTTACGCTTGTTTGTAGAGAAAAGTCGTTGTTTCTTAATTCTTACCTTCTTACTTAATTTTATAAAGTGCTTTCTTTTTTATTTAAATCAGGCGTGTTGTCAAATTGGGCTTTAAAGAGAAATCCTGTGGGAAATCCCGCTTTTTCAACATACTTACACATAATGAGGTACTTAAATTGGGCGTGCTGCGTGTAAAAAATAATGACTTCATATATTACCTACTTGTGGGTATCGATGCTTAATCTCCTTACTTCTTATATAAAAAAATATCAACGACGTAGTAACAAATAAAATATTTGTTTTATTTATATAGTATAATATAGGAATGAAACAACTATAATATAACGGATTTTACTCGCGCATTTCATTTTCAACCGACGAAAAAAACGGCGGAGGTTCTCAAGTCAACGCGTATATTTTTTTTTATGTATGATCACGCATAACTTTTTACAGAGTGATTCGATTTTGATAATTATTTTTTGTATACTTCAAAGTTGATCCCATTTTAATTTGGAAAAAAAAATCTAACCCTAAGGTTAGGAAAATAGGGGTGATTAATTTTTCACGCACCTATTGTATCGTATGTACGCGTAACTTTTTACAGAGTAGTGCGCTTTTGATAATTCTTTTATTATTGCATATATTATTATACTTATTATTGCATACCTCACAGTTGATCCCATAAAAATTTGGAAAAATGAAACCTACCCTAAGAGTAAAACAGGGGTAATTTATTGTTCACTAAAAGTTAATAGCAAAAACAAGGTAAAGTAAGGTTTATTTTTTTATATGGGAATTGTTCGTTTAATGCGGTAATAATCACATAGGTAGGTGTCAGTTTTCTTTACATTTTCGGTAAACTATTAATAACAATATTGTATTCATTGTTATGAACTTATATGTAAAGTAACTACAAAACTGTTCGGAGTACATTAACAAAGTTTTCAAGGCTGATAGTGGTTTTGAATTAGTTATAATCCCCGAGCTTAATTAGCAAAGTTTTGTTGATGAAAATGAAACCACCTTTTAACAAGTGGGCTTATGAAATTACATATTCGGTTTAAAGGTGAGTAGAGTCGCGGTCAGCCATACACTGAAATATTTGCGTACTAAAATCAGGTTTGTATTAGGTTCCATAGTGGGTGCATTTTCAAAAATCCTTTCTTAGTCTACGCTTTGAAAGATAGTCACAGGGGTTCCTTTGAAAGCCTTTAAAAGCTTCTATAAAACTTCCAACCCTTATAGTTTAGGCCCTGCGCTGATACGTCTATGTTTAGATATATTATAATGTCTCGAAGGATAACTGGTAGAGAATGATCGAAGCATTAACCTTGCCTTAATATAAAGTCGGTATACAGAAGTATGGGAACTATAAAGCTCTAAAATCAATATGATAGGTATGTTGCTAGTTACCTAAATAAAACTAGACCTACTATACATGCCAGTACAGTAGTTTTATTCAAAAAGATAAAAACCTCTCTTAGGGTTCGCCAATACTTACACTATTGTACTAAAGGTTTTGAATTCAAAATATAAATATAGACCTTTTTTTTTATCGACAAAATGATGTTACTAGGTACCTCATAAAAACAGATGGTACCGTGGCCAGTTAAATATTGAAACCAACCTCGTTATTTACGTAGCAATATTATTACGACTATAATTTCTAATACATATTGCCAATTCCCCTGAGTTTCGGTTCATTCAACAGCTTCTACTCATCTCAACTTAAATGGTAGATATTATATAGACTAACATAAAACTGTTCGTGCTTCTCCTTTCCGAGGCGATTCGATGAAAACTCGTTTCGTTCGGGCATGAAGTCGTGTGAGCCACATAAATAACTCGTTCCCAAGGTGGTTTTTGAGGATAAGCTTCTTTCCTATTGAATTTTAGGATTCCGTACCCATTGTTCAGACTCCGTTGTCCGTCTATCTCCAGGCTGTATCCCTTGAATCGATAGTTGACCGGTTGAAATTTTTACTGAAATAAACTATGAAGATAATTTTACGCAATAGCGTATAACAAAATACTCTAGTAAATGTATAAGTTTAAACATAGGTATATATTAATGCTTACGTATATTATAATAAGAGATATTAATTATCTGATGATAATGTCTCTACATTCAATAAAACATTTTGTATTAAATTTAATAAAATATAATATAAAGTGTCGTGAATGAGTCCTACTGATGAAAAATATGTCAGAATACAATATTGCGCCCTATAATTTAATAATTTTAAATAAAAAAAAAACTGAATTAGCTCTATTAATAGTTTAATCACCATGTCAGTACCTATTTTACTAGCGATAATAATTTGCAAATGAATGCAATATAACCATTTGCCAGATAATTTAATATATAATTATTGTAGTATGAAACTATCATTCTTAATTTAATATAGAATAGGTAAGCATAATTATAAGTTTAGGATGAATAATATTTGTCGCCCAAGTTTGTTGCTGGACTCGCAACAAACTTGTATGTTCCTGAAATAAAAACTTTTTTAAATAACGTTTTCATATTAAGTATATAGTTTAAAATTTATTAATGAAAATGAAAATCTTTGTAAGGTAAATAGGACTTAAGGAACACTTTTACACGTCAATATTTACGCTTCTATAAATTAACCGTTCTATATTTTATATCTTATCGACGAACTTTTTATGACATTGGTAGACAATTTGTATAAAGAAAAAAATGGAATACCTTCACACCTACACAATACAACGCAACGTAAATTATTGCTGCAGTACTGTAACAAATTGTTTTTAATGTCGGTGAAAATAAAAAAAGAACATTGAAAATACTCGCAGCTCGAAGTTAAACACCTGTTGATATACTTTTAATGTCGTCATGATAATTATTAAGGCTACGTACATCCCGAGAACCGCTAATATAAGCTCTCATTAGACATAGCGACGGCAGAAATATTTAGGTACCTAAGTAGGTACTTTCAAGCAAAGGGCCGAAAAATGTGGCCACTCGGCTTTAAATGTATACTTACCTTAATATACAGCGATCAAATAGTATTTAGTTGTTATTATATAAATACCTTATTAATGAACTTCGCTAATTATTGAACATGAGAAGGTAACCGCTTATTTTTATTACAGTATACTTGATGAAATGTTTTCCTAGAAAAGCTTTTATGAGACCTTGGGTGCTTGTCATGCTTGCTTAAGGCTACGGGCAATGTAATGATCTTTGACAACTTAGTTTGGTCACTGAGCTCTCGGAATAAGACGGCGCGAAGCCAGTTGTGAAATTAGGAAGAAAATTCTAAGTAAACATTCCTGTGTCGTAATATACACTTGCTTTTGTCGGGTACAACTAAATTTTGAATAAGTTTCTGTAGATATTACACCTATATCATATAAAATCAAAAATAATATCAGGATTACAGA
This sequence comes from Polylopha cassiicola, assembly GCA_038024825.1. Taxonomy (NCBI): domain Eukaryota; kingdom Metazoa; phylum Arthropoda; class Insecta; order Lepidoptera; family Tortricidae; genus Polylopha; species Polylopha cassiicola. Next base: position 16,385,530 of record CP149045.1, on the reverse strand, counting down.
AATGTATTGTATATCTTTGATAAATTGGATGTCGCACTTCGACGTTAGGTCGGTACAGTACCTATTTGTCTACATACCAGTTCTGTTACAAAAAATATATTTTAATATAACGTTTCCATATTATGTTAACGATTAGAAATTATACAAAACACAGCAAAAATACGGATATTTTGATATTTAATAATATTCATAAATTAATCAGTATTCTTTCCTTACATTTTCTGAATACAAATTATGAATTGGGCAATGAAAAACCAGATAGGTTTCCGGCTAGTAACTTGCTTCAATGCGCCATTACGCTTCATTAATTCAATTTTTGAATCTGAAACAAATCGGTAACAGCTCGATCTTCAAAAATCTTACAAAGTATACTAAATCCGCCTCGTGGCTCTAATAAAGGTTTGCCTTTAATGCTGTATATAAAAACTTCCATTGCATTGAAGCTCCTTCAAACGGAAACATATTTTAAATTGTTAACTTGTTTTGTTGTTCTCTTGTATAAACCTGAAAACGTTGCTTTATCGCGCATAAAAGAAGACAATGGTCCTCTCGTTTTGTCAAGCTGTTCCCGGCACGACCTCACTGTAGCGCTTTCGGAGGCATTTAGCGAAGGGCCCAAAGCGACGCGTTCTGCATTGCAATAGTAGATCATATGTGACCGCCAAAAAGTTCTATATCCCTCGGCGGGTAGAAGTTATAAAAGCCACACAGCCTTTTAAATTATTCCCTATACAGGCTTGCTTCTAAATGAAATGTGTTTGTGAGGTAGGTAACCATTGTTTATTATTGTTTTAATTACATCAGCATGAAGTGCTTTGCCTAGAATATCTAGAAAGTAGGTAATGAAAAAGTTTAAGTTACGGGTAAAACCAGCTATAGGACTTTAATTCAATTATACTTACATATACATTTACTCGTAATACTTTCACAAGCGGATATTAAGTTGCTTCTGATAATTCAACATAGACTCGGCGCTGTGTGGTCTCGTTCACTTTCTGCCACAAGGGACTAAATAATTCAATATTAGTTTTGACACAATATGTCGGCACTGCCGCCATACAGTAAAAGGCATCACAGTTACTTTTTTGTGAAGCTTTTGAATACTGCTTATCAAAAATCTAAAAACACATTATAGAGCAAGACCTTAAGAAGGACTGGCGCTCATGGGATCTTGCGATTACGTCTTTGATAGGTAGGTACCTAACTCTCTTTAGTAAATATATTACATAGGTACATATAAGCAACGATGACTTGGATTCTGCAATGTGCCGCACAGAAACCATATCTATTGCAAGTGAACAAACATTTGGGTTTGATTGAGATCAAAAATTGAACGCTAACAAAAAATAAAAAAAGATCTGTATTTCGCCCAAGCTCGATATAAAAGTTTACAGCTATGCCGACCGTAAACTGCAATAAAAACATCAAGTTTGCGGTTGAAACAATAAAATTATACGGGTCTTTATTAACGAATTTGCATACGAAAACATTGTTATCGCGATATCACAATTTTTCAACATCCTGCATGGTTTTTCAATTTTCCGTAACACTACGTTACCAGATCAAGTTTATGAACACGTTTCAGTTGTAACTAAATTAGTGGCTCGGACCTATTTTATTTTATATCGGGGACAGTCGAGATTTTAAACAAGTTTTTTGAATATCAGTTTAAATCATCGCATCCGCTATGCAAATCACAATAACTCGTTTTAATTTGTGTATCAAATTCTTACTATTGCACATGTCGACTTTTTGACAAAGTAAAATTAGTGCTCCAAATAATTAACTAATTCAACTATCCCTCCGATAGTGATTTTTGATAAAAAACGAGTGGAAATAATGTTTAATGAGTTTCTCAATGCTTATCTGGGACTTAATGGAACACTGTAAAACGTCTTGCTCTTTATATTCACGTAGACATCAATTGGCTTTAGGCATATCACGGTACCTCTACCAACTACCTGTCTGACTGGAAGCTTAGATAAATGACCAGGCGGACATTGGACTTACACATGTACTTTGACGTAGAAACCATCTGTCTTTACAAGATGGAAACTAAAAAAAACAGTATCTATAAAATCTAAGTAGTATTTTATTTTGTACTAGAGTGTTTCTCCAAGCGTTTTATTGTCCACCGCAGCTATTATATTTATAATGGCTGCTAATTATATTATTAAGTCTTAAGGAAACGGTATCTGTACTAATATACTGAATCTGTATATATAAAAATCAATTGCTGTTCGTTAGTCTCGTTAAAACTCGAGAACGGCTGAACCGATTTGGCTGATTTAAGTTTTAAAATGTTTGTAGAACTCCAGGGAAGGTTTAAAAGGTGAGAAAACTTGAAAAAGAAATGAAAAAAAACTGTGTACGCGGTACGAAGTTCGCTGGGTCAGGTAGTCTTAAATATATATTCTGAGATGATAATGATGGCATCTCAATCGCTTCAAGAAATATTAACTAATACTTATTAAATAATATAATCTCTAAGTTACATTCTAGCTAAGTTAACATATTTTTCATTGCATCGGTGAAAATACCAGCACTCTTTGTAAATTAAATCTAAGAAGCTGCTCCACCTTTTTTACCTTTACAGGTATCCGGACAAGAAACTTCTTAAAGAAAACGTTAATACTCCAATCTGTGTCAAGGTCTTGTAACTACTTCCCCGTGACCTATTTATCTTATGATGAACGACGATTTTGTACATTCCCAGTCTTACATTGTGAGAAGAAAGCCGTAACGCCGTGATACTGAAAAATGATTATGTTTATTCAATGTAATCCAAGACCATATGATAACTTGAATGTTAGTTTATTATTAAACCCAAAACATACCTACTAGCGAAACGGGTATTAAATAAAATATAGACAAAATCATTAACGGGGACATTGAAATCTGTCGTCTGTACTATTACAGACCTATGTAAATCATAATTAAATTTATGAAAACGAACTGAGCAGTATATTAAATTGAAATTACTCTAACCCACTAAGCATATGCTAGGTAAAGTTTAATTTATGTTTCATATGAAAGTCAAAAACCCAATCGTTGGCTCAATGTAGTTTCAGTCATATTAATCCGTTGGTTCTTTGAACTTGGCCGGTGATTTTTGGAGCATGGAGCAATTTCAATAAAACAAACAGGAAAATGGAATGACTTGAGGTTAGACCGCCCGCCCTGCGGGACCGCGATCCCTATATAAGTAAATGCGCTAACAAACTCAACGTCAGTTAAATTACTAATAGTACGACGACCTTCGGATTATATTAGGTTTTAGTACAAAGGATAACATAGAAACTCATTAGATACTGCAAAGTTAATTCACGTAGGACTACGGATTTTCTGTTGCTGGACTATCTTATAGTAGCTAAAAACGCAAAACATGACAACGGGATACTCGTTTTTTTTTTCTTATTTCGTTTTTACCGTCATTTTCCATTTTGAATCACAGCTTTCATTATTAGTTTTGTGGAATATTTAGGTAAGTTTAAAAAGTTTTGATATTACATCCCTTAGGGAATTCATATCTATTCCTTCGCAACGTTCAATTAACGTCTCTTAAGAAACATCTATTCTAAAGTTTCCAAATTCAATGCATTTTAATTTCTGACACATTCTCGGTTATTACACATTGGAATGAAACAACTATAAACGGGTTTAACCCATGTATTTTATTGACTTTAGCGATAGACTATTGTCAGCTTCGTCGGGCTATGAAATGTATGGAAACTGTAAAGGTTTCTAAACGTCAGGCCATAAAATAAAATACGCGAGTTAAATCCGTATATAGTTGTTTCATTCCAATGTCAATGCATTTTTTCTATACTCACTGTTTTAAACTGTACAGACCCAGATCATTCGATCACTGCCATACAGAGCCGTGCAATGCATGAAAAAACACCGATCCGTAAAATAGGTGATATACCTAATCGCTTACAGTAACTTTTTAACTTTAAAATACGATCACAATGCTGGTGCGAGGACACGCGCGGCGTGTCCGCTTTGACTCACGACTCAAATAATACCTACTTTAATATTTATCGATTTTAAAAGCACTTAGGTAACTCCCGCTGATACCTATGAATGTTATGTTGTAAGTAGTTTAAAAATATTATCAGGAAAATGTTTAAAACGCAGACTGAGTTATAAATATTTTCATTTTACGAATGAAACATTTGGATAACATTTACATTTTACCGGATCTTTTTGATAAGGTATAGAAAGACGATATCTTTTGCTGGTTTGCGGTTGCAACTTTTCTATTTATGTCGCTTGATGTTTAAAGCCTTTTAGCAGTCTGTCACCAGAATAAGTTTTACGATGTATGTATCTCTTTTAGCGAATTCTAACCCCTGTCACAATTTGTGAGTCGTTACTGTCTATTTGTTTGTCATATCATACACACTATCAGCTTAATATTTCTCACAATACTAGATTATTTATAATACTTTTAAAGAGCTTAAATACCCAACGGTAACTTAAAAAAACGAATGTAAGTATTTACTCAAATAATTTATTTCTTTGTCATGTAATAAGCTACCAAAACATAATACATACATAAACAATGTCGGGTTTTCTTTACTTCAAATACCAATATTTGTGTAAGATGTACAAATTCAATGTTATGTTTCATTTCCCGCAAAGAAAAGCTTTTGTTCCGCCTCGAAAGAGTATTCACTTTACATAAGTACGTACAATCAGTTGTGTTACAAGTAGGTACGCTCCTGGCTACCTTTGGCGCGAACCTACCTATATCGCTACAATTTATTGTTTCTTTACGGCATCGTTTTGAAAACTTAAGATGAAAATGTGTAACCAGTGAACAATACTAAACAACCAGTGGGTTTACACTTTATTAAGTGCATTATGAAGTTGCGCTGTGGGTACCCGGGTAAGCAACAAAACTTGGAAGTTTAAACTTCGCAGCTTCGGTGTAGTTTCAAGCATAACTTTGCATAGGTAAATATTTTTTCATTAAGTCTTATAGAGGGTAAAATATAATGCGTTGAATTTTTTCAAATATATTAAGAAGTTAATTTTCTTTTAGCGTTAGAATATCGTGAGCTCAGTCGTCAATAGCCCCGAAGGCATCAGAAACTAAAATGTAATGTGCTAACCGCAATTTCGCACGAGATAATTTGTATTTGTGTACCTACTGCGAATTTAAAAATACATGTTTCATTATTTCTTAATTACTAGTAGGTACGTAGTTTGCCTTGAACATGCTCTCTTTACGCATTTTTATTTACAACGTGTATCTCCGACTCTTCGTAACACCTTGCAAGATTATGCTTATGTTAGAACCTAAAAATCTATAAGTAAGTAAATGTTATCTACTCACTAGCTAAATTTTATAACAATCGGATAAAACACGACTCAAGTTATCGTCAAATAAACATAGAATGCTCGGCTGTCCCCCTACTCATGTAAAAATCTATAAATCTGGCTCAAGCTCATTTCTACTAATATTCATTATGAACTGGTCTGTATCTAATTTCGTCAAATCTAACAGAAAACATATAATTTAGTTGGAAATAATAAATGATTCAGAAAAATTGTAGATATGATAGTGGCAAAATGATAAACATTAGACAATGAAAACGAATTGTTTCAGAGATCAAACTTGCATCTAGCTAAAAACTTTTTTATAAAAGTCGTTGAAGAAGTTTCTGTGAATGTTTATAGTCCAATATGTACAATCCTAGTTTATAAAAGATACTGCTTTCAATACAAAACTAAAATACATTACTTCGTGATACATGAACTCTCAGTGGGTACAATATAAAATATTGAATTCAGTTTACATGACACCTATTTTCTGATAAGTATTGGCATTCTGTAGATGGCCGCTTTATATTACAGCTCACTCGCGCCTTATATTCACCTTTCACCTTCCATAAGCATTTTATTTATTATTGGAATGTTTATTGAAATCTAGTGAAATATTAAACTAAATGTCGTGATGTACCTGAGTCAGATCGGGCCCTGGAGAACTGGAGATAATACGGCTTCTTCTATGTACCAATTTCAAATTTACTAATGTAAAATTTCGTAATTTTCACACATTATAATAATATAATATACACAAACGGAAGTTTAAGTGATCGTAATTTTGAAATATATAGAACGATACGATAATATATAAAAATGGGAATCAAACGCGTATAATACATAATTATATTATAGGTAATTAACCTATTGAATATCTGTAAGGGGTAAGAAAATATTTGTTCATTTTGAAACGAGTAAGATGCTATTTATTTATCAAAGCTACTAAAATGAAACTCGAAATACGTTTCCGTTCAGCAAAGCAATATTAGGTACTACATTTCAGAAAAGTGCACCAAAGAAATAAATCATGAAAACATTCATTTATTTTTATGAGACTGTACAGTTTTAATTAAATAAATATCTACATTATTATATTTAATGTAAATAATAATTTGTAGGTATGAAAAGAAACATTGTATTTAAAAAGAAGAGAACCTTTGTCCAACACTATTTGAAGGTACCGCCGTTTGTAATATTGACATATTGTGCCCTTTACAGACTGACTTGACTGAAAAGATAGATATATGAAGTCAGCAATACAATTACACCCAGTCTACGGGTTGGGTTAGCTGAGCCATTAGGCGGAACATCAAAAATATTTTTTACTCTCCTGTTAAAAAATGTCCATAATCTCAAACAAAGAAACAATTTTCCAGAAATAATCCTAATGATACGAAGACTAACAGAAAATTCAATCCCAATAGGATTTATGTAGGTAGGTACAAATCACAGTGTCATTGTTCTTTCTAACAAGCGTCAGTTAAGCGTTAGAATTTTGCTTTCTAAAGAACGGTCGCTATAGGGCCATCCATGTAAAGTTCTTTGCAGAAGGTACTTAATTCTCAGTATAGATCCAGTAAAATAAATCCGTTCAGAGAACTAAGAATCTATTCAAAGAACAAATCCTCTTGTTGAATAAATAGTTAATATCCCTCGCCACGATTATACTCGTAATATGCGACGCATGCCCACGCGCGTCCTCTTTCCTACGTGACTGGATATACTAAACGCTTCTGTATTTTTCATGCCTTTAACCTTTAATATTAACAGAATGATGGCTCAATTTCATTATTACGTTTGTGTTGTGTTCATTTATACAATACATTCATGAATAAAAGAATTGCTAAAAATATTGAAGTAAGGTTTTATCTTATCAATCTGTACCTAATATTTTCTACTTATTTGTTTTTTATTGAAACAAAATTAAATGCTCGACTAGGGAATCGAATTAATCATTCGTACTGCATGTAATATTTACTATTTTTTTAACAGATACCTACTTGTTGGATTGCATAGTCCATTTAGTGGCGGTGGAGCATAAACTTACTCGTCAGGACGATAAATCGAACTCGATCACAGTTTATGTGACTGCGTAGCACAGTCGCGGGGCCTCGCTAGACGGAGTGGTAGTACCCACGGTTAAAATAACATTCATTTATCTAATTGTATTATACAAAAAAAAGAAGTAATTCAAATGTACTTTATGTATGCTGTTTTAAAACCGAATTTATCTAGAGTGATGGCACCAATTATGGACATGTTAAGCGCACTAAATTAGAATTTCGTTTAAAAATGGGATGTTTTTTGGCAATACAAAAATGGTGATTTTTTGTTCGGTACTCAAATACATGAGGAACATTTAAACAACACCAAAAATCCAGTATGAATAATACATAATTAATAAAAAATACATAAATCGAAATTTACGATATCACCATTGATGGACATCGAAGATTCAGTGATGGACCCCCAGTAATGGACATGGACCCATTCATGAACATCCATTAATGGACACTTTTTTATTGCACAGATAAATAAAACAAATGTCAAAAATCTACTTTTGATTAACTCTATTTGAACTTTTAACGTGATCAGCCTTAGATTTCAAAGTTATACTATAAGGCTTTCAATCAACGATCTGGTTTTTAATCATTTATTAAACATTAATTGAGGCTTTGCCTCTTTGCCAGCAGCTGCAGCTTAGAATTGGTAACATAGGTAATAAATCAATCAACTGAAATCTATCAGAAACTGCGGTGCATATATATGCTATAGTGTAAGCATGGGAAAGCATGCCACAGTATTTCAGGCAGAGACGTATGCTGCATGTGCACAAGAAAATATAGACAGGCACCTGGACGAAAAACCATCTATATTTTGAGTGACAGCCAGGCTGCGGTGAAGGCCCTTGGAGCCCATAAAGTGCAGTCGGGGCTGGTATATAATGCGCATGGCGTTCAACACCTTTAACATAGGCCTTAAGGAAAACACAATCAAGAGCCACACCGAAGAGTGGAAGGCATGCTTAGGTCTAAGGTCCTCACGGCAATTTATACAACACCCAAATGAAAACTGGACTAAAAAACTCTGGTTTCTAAACTGAAGACAAATCCGACTTATAACAGGAGTCTTCACTGGTCACTTAGGAGTCAACGAACTCCTACACAAAATGGGACTTACAAACAGCAGCGACTGCAGAATGTGTGGAGAGGAATGTGAAACTGTGGAACACTTGGTGTGTCACTGCGACGCCCTCACCAGATGTAGAATGAAGATACTTGGCTCTGGATACCTGGAGCCTGGAGAATTATTTGCACGCTGTCTGTTAATTTATTTGAAAATTTATGTGAAAGTGCTTTTAACTCATTGCAACCAACCATTTCACCAAATTGCCCTCTTCCTCTGCCGTGAGAATAGTTTGAAGTCCCATAGCACAAACTGCAGGACTTTTGCCTGGACTTTGTTATGCAAAGTTATTTGAGGGACCCCAAACCGGAGGGCGAATCCAACAGGGATGGGGGGATTTTGGTAAGCTCTCAGATGTCCTGAAAGACAAACGTGTGCGTCTTTATACCTCAAGCGTCGCACGTTTCAACAGTGCGTTCTTCTCGTAATGGTCTATGGAGCCGGGACTTCACGAGGCAGATCATCCATCGACTCCAAGTATAGACTCCAAGTAGTATAAGGCAAGAGCTATGTTAGGTATTTCTCTTTGTGACCGGGTCCGTAATACCGATATTCAGAAGAGAACCAGACTAACCGACGTGCGACATAACAAAAACCATAGCTTTGAAGAAAAGGAAGTAGACGGGCCATGTCTGTCGTAGGTCCGACGGAAGAAAGGATGCTGGATTGGAGACGGAGAAAGGGGCGGCGAAATGTCGGAAGACAGCCAGCGAGGTGGACCGATCTGGTGCATGTGGCTGGGAAACATTGGATGCGGGAAACTTGAGAACGTGGGAAGTGGACTGAAATGGAAGAGACCTTTACTCAGCATTGGGTAGAATAAGGTTGAAGAAGAAGAAGAAGAAACCGGAGGGCAGCTGTGATCATCATTTCTCCCATCCTCAGCAGCATCATGCAGCATCATGCAGCATCATGCAGCATCATGCAGCATCATACAGCATCAAATGCCCTCCCTATTTGTTCCGGGGTGTAATTTTTTATTGGCGCCATATAAGATAAAACAAAGAACCCAATGATGGACGACTAAAAATAGCCATTTATGGACATTGTCCATCATTGGAAAATAAAGAGCAATCACAAAATCAACTCAACCGAAATGTTTAGTGCACCAAATTAAATAATTTAATACAATAAACTAAAAAAATATTAAAAAACTTAAGAATGGACACTTGTCCATAACTGGAATTCGTAAAAAATCGAATCCAGTGATGAACAAACCCCACAAAAAACTTATTATTGGGATTGGACATATTCAACTTAGCTCAATTTACTTGCAATATAGTATTATTTCGTAAAAATAACAAAAAATCTCATTACAACACAACACAAGGTAATACCATGCACAAATATGTACTCACCTCCTTAACGATTTCAATAACAAAAACGGATTTTTATGACCACCGCGCGAAACGAGATTTCAATTCCCAACCATCTTCAAATAAAACGGGCAATTTTGATGAGGTGTATCAAAATGAAATCCCAAACGTCTATTGCTTATGTTTTAGTATCTCCAATTGAAAAATGTTGGGCCAGTTCCTTAACAAATTCGATCAACGAAAATAATGTCCATAATTGGTGCCATGTCCATTACTGGTGCCATCACCCTAAGTGCACTTTGCATCGACTAAATGTAGCTTAAATAAAAATATTATTTCAGTAATGTACCTATTTTAACTAAATTGGAGACAACGCAAGAAAGCAATAGCTAGTTGCCAAACTACTTTTAAAATTACGTTGAATGCAATTAAAACATTTCGCGTATCTAGGTAATGTTTTTAGTAACTATATTTACTAAATAATTACCTATTTAATTTTGTGATAACCAAGTAGGTGTATTAATTTGTCGTGATGTTTTGAAATATATTTTTATATTTCTCGTATGACAAAATGTCATCTTTAGAATTAATTTCAAGAAATTCCCACCGCATAAGATTGTAACTATTTTTAACTGACAGCTCAATGAATACGGTATATTTAAAGAAAATCTTTCTATATTAGAACTATTATATCAGTAAAATGTTAGTTATTTATAAGTAGAGTTGAACGTGGGCTTGTCCAGAAATACATACTTTCTTGCCGTGGGAGGCCGTGGAACGGTTACATAGTGAACTTAGATACTTACTATTAATAAACCCATCGTGGCTATTATATTTTTACCTGGAAAGAAAGTAAGGAAGTAGGAATCCATGGATGCAATTCTGTCTAAAAATACACTTTATATCGGATCGGGTTGATCTAGAACTCTTATTATATCACCATAACATACCTAATGTCGATTTATTCACTCAAGAAATGAATTAACTAAAGTTTGAATGCCAAATTTTGTCATAAAAATGCAGGTGTTGCAATTTCGAGCCACTGTCATAGAAATTTTAGACGGCCTGTTGGTCTAGTGGTGAGAGGCCCTGACTACGAAACCGGAGGTTGCGGGTTCGAATCCCGCTAGGGGCAGATGTCAATGTGATGAGCACTGGCATCTGTACCTGAGTCTTGGATGTCTTATATGTATTTATGTATATTTATCCGTTGTCTAGTACCCATAACACAAGCTTTTCTTAAAATGGGACTAGATAATTGGTGTGAATTGTCCAAAGATATTTATTTAATTCCTAGATCGCGCCTTCGTTAGCGTAACAGTTTGGATGACTATAAAAGTTTAATTTAGTTTCTTACTATTGTTATAATTACTTACCTATATTGTAACGTTGAACTGCCACTACAGATTCTGGGAGAGGTTATACTTATCACATATTTAGCAAACCTGGTCCATCAAACATATCAATCTAATACAAAAATGATAAAGTTATAAACTTGTTAATTTTAAAATACAAAAGTTTTATTTTAATAAACATTAAAAAGCTAATTCTGAAAAAAAAGTACACGAACCAAAGTAGTTTTTAGGTGCGCAAGTACACATATTAAAAACTATAAACCGTTTTCCTTTCACCAACGCAATGCATTAAATCAAAGCGTTCGACCATACACTGCACCACAACCACATTTCATTATAAGTGCCAACATTTGAACAATACGATTTAATTAACATTGATCATGACATTGAATTTGCTATTTGATTTTGTAAATACTCGTATTATTTGAAACCATTGTTTGCTACGGACTGTGGTAAACCATTGCATGGTTTTGTTTCAGTGTTGTATGACAGTCGGTTTACCTTTCCGGCATACATCTATTCATTACTATAACAAATAAGATTTTTGGAAACTAATTATATTAGAAATATTTGAATACTACAATAAAGTGCTCGTTAGCAACTTTCATATCAATTGCCAATTTTACTATCAGTTAAGCGTATGTTAACCTATAGGTACATTTAATACTTAGTTATCATATTATTTACAATTATTTTATGTTTATTATTGAATTAATAGTAAGATTATAATTATTACAAAAGATTAAATATTTTATTTTTATTATTTATTTACTGATATTTTCCTCAACTCTATTAGTTAGTAATATTTTCATTTTACTAACTAATCATAGTCATAATTATGAAACCGCCGAATAGATTATCCTATTTTGTTGTAGGCATATTTTAACATGAATTGTTTTATTCACAGGTGAACCAGCCCGAGAGCCGGAAAACCCAAAATCAGATCCTCTAGTTAGACGATTCGGTTCCGGAATGGCTGGTATAATTTCGAAACTAAAGAGCGGCGTGACCAACACCACTCCACCGCCGCTCGAGAGTAATCCTATAATGCAATACTTTGAGGTGGGCAAAGAGAGCAGTACCGCGGGGCCCGGCCTCGTGTGGCGAGTTCATGACGCCTACAGGAAAAGCGACGGCAAGGTTAGTACTACTTATTATTTATGTTGCAATTAGGTTTGTTGCCAACTGCTAATGTCAAAAAACTATTCAGGATCCCAGGGCATCCAGGAGGAATTGTTCTTTTCCCCGGAACACTCACAAAAGCGATTTATTTAGAAATGTAATCAAACTAAACTTTTCCAGCAAATTTTTGTGTCGATATAAATCTCTTACCAAAATATCGAAAGTGTCCAGGTATAACCTGGAGGTTTATGTAGTTTCTATTCTCTAGACGTGACTTAATCCAAACTAGAACCAATTCGAGGAACCTCGCGCGGACGCCAATCATAATTGTTGTAAAGTTTACCCTATTCATATAAGCAATACTCTCATTCAGGTCTTAGGTACATGTGCACAAAAGTTATAATAGGTAACGTACACAAAGTACTTTACACCGATCTGCAATCTGCTAATTGGTCCACGAAATATAATATACAGATTGCTTTGGCTTTCATCGGTGTGCATCAGAATAATTAAATGCATCCATTCATCGGCAGCATACGGTATCAGCGTAGGCGTTAAGCCCAAGCTTTTAACAAAAATATAATAAAAAAAATGCTTTACAAGTATTTGTTATATTTTTTTAATTACTCGGGTGTAATGCTGGATGTTGTATGTAACGACGTCACGGGTGAATTTAACGTATCCGATGTTTTTTTGATATTTACACATTTCATTTCATTTTGTACAGAATTCTATTGAATACCTACGTTCGGAAATGAAACCGCGGGCACAGCGGGTATATTAGTACGATATAGATACCTAAAATGTTGGCAACACGGCCTTGGCTTTTGGGTTGCCCCGGCAAGTTGCAACGGCAAGTCTCCAAGGACTCGCCGCTGCAGGTCGCTCGGTGCTTTGTTAATAGAAATGCAGGCGGTACCTAGTTACTCTTGTTCCGTGCTTCCGTATTTCATCAATTAGGAAAACTTTTAAAAATATCTTACACCCCGCATGCGGGCTGTATCGAACATTAGGTAAATTAACTTTTGGTAAATACGAGTATTACAGAGTCCATATCAGTTAATCTAATCCTAAACACTTTTTATATTACGTATTATTAACATCTGCCTCAAGCAGGATTCGAAACTCCAGTTTGGCAGAAGTCTTCGACTACGAAACCAATAAGACGTAAGGAATTTTAGTATGTATCTACCTGCCTACATACAGGTGCTAGTACGTAACCTTTTTTAAAACCGAACACGGCAAAAATATATTTGTATATTTATCTTGTCATCGGTGTGTCCATTACAGAACATGAAAATTATTACGACTAAAAGCGAGAAATAACTGTGAATAAATAATTTCGCAGTTTCATTAATATTCTGCGACTGCTGAAAGCTCTTCAAATTAAAAGCAAGCCGATCAATTCATTTGTCGGATGCCCTTTTCAAATTGAAAATGAATTTTTATTTGTTATCACACTTTAAAGCAGAGAGCAGAATGAAATCACGTATTATGGAAAAAAATCACTCAACTTCGTTTGCAATTCAATGCGACATACATTGTTTTATGAATGCTGTGAAAAATTGTTTGAATTTATAACGTACGATTGAAGAGATTCAAACGTTCATTCTATACTTTATGACATACTTATACCTACGATAATTTCTTGTATCTAATATAGACATATAATAAATATTTTATAATATATAGGATGTATCCAAAGTGCTAGTTAATTTCAATAAACCTACTCGAAACAAACTATTTCAAATTAGGTATTCTGTATTTTATATTCGGCATTTTGAGCTATAACTGCATCTGCGACTCACATTAGTATAAAAATTTCAGCAATTAAATTGAAACTCATTGCATGCAAATATTCTGTTTGTCTTTAAAATACTTAAATGCTCTTTTTAATTATATCCATAGAGCGCCATAACAATGTGTTGCCAAGTACAAACCGGAAACACGAACTTTCGGTGTCAGTTACTACCAACACTAGCACCTGTATACAGAAACTTGAATAACATGCCGTAAACTGGCTTTGCTATACACATGTGTGCTCACGTCTGACTTAGTTCATAAACTAACAGTTTTATTGCAGTACCTAGAATACCGAGCCATGTCCGGAAACAGGAAATTAATTAATAAAAAAGTTGCATAGTATATATTAATTTCTGAAGCATTCGCGGAAATTACAAATTGGAACGAAACAACTATAAACAGATGTAACTCGCGCATTTTATTTTATTGGCTCTAACGTTTTGAAAACTTTACAGTAATTTATACTGCTAAAAAATGTATTGTATTGAACGATATTTTAAGATTTCGATTAGGTAATTATTTCATAATATTACTTCTTATTATTACTATTGGATATGACCTATCGAAATTGACTCTTGATATCTTCTTCGAAAGTTTAGTGAGCCTTTGCTTTATTGTTACTGAGTACAAGTATTGTTCCTATTATTTGAAGGGCATAAACACCAAAATAGGGTAGTTAACAAAAGGAAACTTCTTAACCTAAAATATACTGTTGGCTGATAAATGAAAATTTGGAATACTACGCAACCGTACTTTAGTTTTAAATACCTATTTCTATTGTTTAAATCAAAATTATGACATTTCATTTACATTACGGTTTTGCGATTTATATTATTATTATAACTAAAATAGACATCTGTAAAATGTAATATGGATTCAATGTTCTTATTAAAGTACAAGAAAGAATGAATTAATAAAATTCGTTAAGACCATATTGTTTTCTTACAATATACTTAATAACGTAAAATATCAGCAAAGTATTTATGCCGGGTTAAGTGTGAAAAATCCTTAACTTAATTCATACTTAAAGAGAATTTAGGTTTTAAAATCTGGATTCAGACTAAGTGCCTATTGTGAACTGAAATGGACATTTATGGTAGTGCATTATAACGTAATTGAAAGCGCACAATAGAACGCAATAGGTAAGTAAGTGCATTGCTTTGTCCCAATGATAGACTGGCTTATGATTTTAATGCATATTACCACCAAGTTTTTACCGATTTAAGATCAAGTATATATACATGTAGTTTTATTTTGACTTTGATAAGACTTTTTATTACAATAGAAACCCTAAATTAAGAAATGTACACCATGTAATTTTGATGAAATGTAATATCTCCCTAGCTTCTGTCTGCGCACGATGAGTACTTTACACAATATCGTTATAAAGTATAGCCTATATATTCTTTTGATATATAAGCTTTATTATTGTAAAGTTTCATCAAAGTCCACTCAGTAGTTTTTTCGTGTTAGAGTAACAAACATATACACTCACACACGCACAATTTTTCGTCTTTATAATATTAATCTGATGACGTTCATGTTGACGTCGTCTATACGCTCTTGACCCCAATGCAATATTATTTAAATTCTATTCATAAATATCGTTCAGCGATTGCACTGGAGCACCTTCTCCTTGAAACTCTTGTCTCGGCACAAAAGCGAGTGCTCGGATTATTTACGATACCCGTCTCGCAGACAGTAGGGCCATTATGATGAGGACATGGTAACGGAGGCTATAATCGTGCCATAATTGGAGATGTCGCTAGTCTCAAGTGAAGTCAAACGGCGAGCCAGGATTATTCAAGAATAAAGATGTTTTCTGAGTTATGAGAGCAAAATAATAGACTTACTAGAATGAAACAGCTGTTACGGATTTAACTCGCGTATTTTATTTTATACGATAGTCTAACGCTAAAGTTTACACTAAATGCTAAAGTTTAAACGCAATTTAGCGTGCGACTATTTATGCCTCAGTCGTGCTACCGATATGGGAACTGTAAAGTCTTCGAGATGTCAGCAAATAAAATAAAATACGCGAGTTAAATCCATTATATTATTTGTTTCATTACAATGCTAGGGTATTAGAAATTATTAGGATACCTACTTCATTTACCAGTTACCTTGTCAAAGTAAGTAGGACAAGTACATACGTATTTTCTTTTTTGCCTATTAAGCCAAGTAGGTAATTATTAGCTAGCAAGAGACGGGTTTTGCTTCGCACACCCGCCGACACCGACTCCAAAGATAGGATTATATTTAATTGAATGTCATAAATTGAAATAATCCTTTAATCTATAGCACGTGTTCCTGCCGGAACCCGCTGTATGTCAACTCTGTCATATTGAATTTACAACGTACTTCCCATGAAATGCGGCCTAATTCGAGTCAATATTATATAAAGCGCTACTTTTCAAGAGTAGAAATCAATGTGTTATCGGAATGAAGAAACAATAAACGGATTTAACTCACGTATTTTAGTTTATTGGCTGCCGTTTAGAAAACTTTACAGTTTCCATAATCGTAGCATGACTGAGCTGATGATAGTCTAACGCTAAACATTATGAAATAAAATTAAATAGGTACGCGAGTTTGATTCGTTTATAGTGGTTTCATTCCAATGTGTAGGTAATAACCGCGAAGGCATCAGAAATTATTACAGTATGCAAAACGTCTTTCAATATTTTCCCTTAATAGTTTAAAGTTTGTGTGTTCATTTAAAATTTACCTATAATGACAATTTGTAATACAACCCTGTTCCCTAGCGCACGTCTCAAATGGGACTGTACCTAATCTCTAATTGTATCAAGAATCAGAAGATCTGATTTAATCAAATCAATTTATCTAATTTAGTTTTTATTAAACTGCATTTGTTTTCTGTTATTAACGTTAACATAAAAAAAAACACGCATTATATACTATCTTTTTTATTCGTAGTTTTTATCGAATCTGAACTTTGAACTGTTTTTTTCAAAATTACCAAATAGAAGTCTAAAAAAAGTATGCAAATGCGTAATGCGTGTACCTATATTAAATTATTTTGTAACTTAATAATCCAATGAAGAGGAAGTACTGATAGGGCCCAATTACAGATGGTAATTGTATTCAAGGATCAATATTCATGAGTGAGATATTAAATTAGGCACGAAGTCTTAATAAAATCGACAATCTGGTTAATTGATTCAAACAAAGATAGTAAGTCCATATTCAATTAATACCACGGTGTAATATTAGCTTTTCGTTTGTTTTTAAACGTATACGCCAAAGTCAATGTGTGTTTATAAATTTAAGTTTACCAAACACGAGTATAATAATTTTCTTTCGAGTTGGAAAACAAATGATCACAGTGACATGTTCGATGCTAAGTACTATCGGATGCTTTCGGGGTACGCCATTTTAGAAAAAAATTGCTTGCACTTGTTGCTTCACACACAGCCGCCAGGTACCAGGGTCGTTCAAGCGATTATTGCCTTAAAGGTGTAACATCGCCAGCACAGTTGATAGTACTTGACTGGTATCGGTGGATATCGTTAACAGCGTCTTTTCAACACACTAATTTGTCTTTGGGTGATTTAATGAAACCCCATTCGTGTTTTAATGCCTATCATTACGTAACAGAATGAAATAATTTACCACCTATTATTTTGTAACATTTAAACCAAATAAAATTGACTACTTACACATAATAAAATAATTATTAAGAATCAAGGTATATGACTTCGAAAATTACTTACAATATTGTCATAAATTAATAGAATAGTAATTTTAGTTCCGCCTTAATCCAAGGTTTCTATAAACCCCTATATTAATACCTTAGTCCCGAAACATCAATTGTCGGCATAATTTTCGATGGGTTTCTTCAGTTCGCCCAACTATCTTGGTTAACAGTAGCCCGGCGCAAATATTTCATCAAAGTAATTAAAACTTAGGATTACGGCGGCGGTTGATAGGCTTTGATCAGTAGTTATAGCAGTAGTGATATCAGTTAATTAAAGCAGCATGGTTCTGACGCTTACCTACCTTGGATTGTCAGATTACCGTGCTCCCCCTGACAGGGGGATCCTACATAAATAGTTACATTGTGATCGCATTCCTGTCTCAAATATTCCTGGAATGTAAGGATATCCATATAGATATAACGTAATAGTAATTAGCATGCTTTTGAAGATAGTGTCTAAATATCTTAGGTAGGTACATATATATCATTAACGAGAAAATGATTTAGTTGTTTACGCTTTCACGCATACAGTTGGAAATATCGATTTTGATGATTGTTGGTAGTGAATAGCTGTCATTTTGGATAACAACGTAGGCTTACTTTATTACAAATCTCTATGCGGAAGAAACCGCGGCGCACAGCTAATATAATTATTTTGTTCGTATGTATGTTATTAGACTGATTTTATGACTGTATTAAAAGAAAGAAAGAAAATAATTTATTCACGATATAAAATTATATGTAATTAAAAAATATGCGACGAATGTAATTTAAAAGAATGTGAGATGAATATAAGTGTCACAAGGTTTAAACCTAGCCAACAAGGAATGGCTACATAAGATAACATTTTACGTTTCAATATTCTATCGCAATAAACACTGTTATTATGTATCTCTTTATAAAACCCTGTAGGTAAATAATCCCTCAATTTGTATAATGTTGAACAACATATTGCAAAGTAATACGGTGCCTTAAATCAAGGGTCCTAGTGAAAAAGGGTATAAGTCCTTCATATGTAGCATTAAATTTATACCAATTTTCACTAGAACCCCATAAATGTGCAGCGAGTTTGAAGCGCAGGTAAAGTGAGGAAGCCGTCTCTCGGGTTTCGTATAAGTAGATATATCAAAACATCTACTGGATAAATCCTGAATAATATTATGCAAACAAGACAAAGTAGAAGCTTTGCCCGACCTCCTGCAGACTTTCAGAAGTGTATGGAGAGAATTCAATAGCATAACTTTGTTTTCCACATTATCATTGGAAATTATTTGAAGTTTTATTTTATTTTTGTTGTAGATAAGATTATTTTTATTTTAAATAGTGAATATAGACTTAACATTCACCTGGTAGTGAATATATTACTCGTATTTAGACACTTTTATGCGTACAGCCTGTTTTCCAATACCCAAATAATCTATTAGCCATTTTTTAATAGAGTAAATTAACTAAAATAATGAATTATTCACTAGACACTAGAAAAGTAATTCCAGTAATATTAAAAAGAGGACTTAGTTGCGAATATAAATATTACTAAATTACCTCAGACATTTCCATGCGACGTTGCTATTTAGGTACGTTGTTATATTTTGATTAAATCCCGCTTATTCATATTATAATATGTGAAATTCGCATAAGTTTTTATTACCTATCTTATATACATTTCTAAACTGGCTGCGGCTCTAGCGCTAATTTGATATACTAATAAAGTTAACCTTAAACAACTTTGCACTCCAACACCTGTTTGCCGTTAGTAGATACACTCACTTTCACGACTTTATCTACAAAGTCCCCTCTTGTTTTACACATTTTTAAGTTTATTTCATTAGCTTAGATGCCTAAATTCATATATCAAATCAAAAAGTGTAATACAATTTTCAATCCCATTTTACCTCCTTACGGTATCGATTTCCAAAAAACCTTTACTTCGTGTTCACTTACGTCATATAACACACTAATATGCGATACTTCAAGCTCCTAGGAGCTGCGGTTTCGGCTGTTCGTTGAAATCAATTAGCCAATTGTTTTGTTTTTAATATATTACATTGGTAAACGAACCACGGCATAGTCTTGAACATTAATTATTTTCTCATCAATTCTTTGGTTAATGGGAGTATAATAAATGAAATTGCGTATCTCCATAATTTAAAAGATACATCTGGGAAACTGTAGAATCGCGGATGGATGCCGAGCTCATCTTGAAATATTTAGGTCAGTAGATACTTACTTTATAAAAGTACATTACTACGTCACTTCAATAAGAAACCCCTTTAAAAGTGTAATCATTTTCCTCTTTTCTTTATTATTGCCGAGCTTGTATTCTTTAAATATCGGTGCAAATAGGTAAGTATGTATACATTCCCAGTAGATTTTTACTATGAG
Organism: Polylopha cassiicola; assembly: GCA_038024825.1. Lineage (NCBI taxonomy): Eukaryota > Metazoa > Arthropoda > Insecta > Lepidoptera > Tortricidae > Polylopha > Polylopha cassiicola. The sequence goes on along the minus strand of CP149045.1, from coordinate 16,365,314 downwards.
CAATCTAAATAATCGAATGGACCAATGATGGTTTGGAATAACGTAATATTTAAAAGCATTATAATAAGTACATCGTACATCGTAAGTTCAATTTGAAATCGTGTTAACAGAGCGTTGCCGACCTCGTCTTGGATATTGCCAACGACTGTAGAGAGACTTAGATGACATTTTGCAAGATTAATCCGCCAACCAAGTTCACGATGCTCTACGTTAGCTACAACGAAGTCCGAATTCTATCGACGTTGCAAAATAAATGTATTTTCTTTCATTTCGTTGTACCTGTAAAGTAGAAGTTTAGAACTTTCTAATCTTAAACAATTCTAATATATTTACGCCTATGTAAGTGTAGAATTGTTTCATATTCTGATATAGGTATACACGTAATATACGTACTGCTTCTCTATAATTATTTATTAAATTGTTATGAATAGGGCTTTATAACACGAGTTCGTATAAATATCGTATGTGCTGTCAGTCTCTCAGTAATTATGACCTGCACTGCCTTTGCTTCGTTAATAATCAATTACGAAATAACGATGTTCACGATCACTGAAACATTATCATTTATTCAGAAGCTCAGCGAGACACGCTGCTTGAGTTGAGCCGAGCTTGTAATTCATATAAAATAATTAACACCTACTACTGAAAAAAAAAATACATTTTTTTATTTCTTTTTTTAAACACTTTGTTACTTATAATTATGATTAAGCACACATTTAAAAAACTCTATCTTGAAAGAGATTACTACGTCTTAGTTGATAGTTCATGTAATTTTTATATCGAAACAAGAATATTTTACTATACGTACTGAACGTCTAATGTTCAAGATCATTTGGTTTTATTCAATTTGTCGCATGTAAGATTAAGGACAAGGTAAGAGGTAGTTAGGTAAGCCTATTCATGAGAATAATGCCTGCCTATTTTCAGGCCTTGAGTGTTGACTTTACCTATAAGATATAAGCCTCCCTTATCTATTGAAGCAGAGCTTGCTCAAGGTCAATAGTCATTTCATGTTACGACGTAATCATTACTTTTAAATTATGGCCAGATATTTTATTTACAAATGAACCTACGTAGTTTCATGCTAGTTCATAGTAGTCCATGTTGTAAATGATACTTATAACAGAAAATCATGAGAAGATCGATATGATTCATAATATAAATACCACCACTTCTGACGGTATACTAGTATGAAAAGCTCCACGCGTTTTATAAAACACGCGACGCGAGGCGGTAGTGAATTCCCATTGACTGAATTTTATGCAATTTGCAAAGCTATTTTTCATTTTTAACTCCCAGTTTTCCTAGACAATTTTCTTGGCTTCTGCGTCTTGCTTTTTAGTACTTAAAGAATACACGCCGCCTTGAGAGAGAACATTGAATTTATTTTATTTCATGAAGAGTTACATCATTAAGGCTCGGTGGGCCACAGGGCCGATTCATGAAATGCGGGCTGTGTTTTTTAAAGGTTCTATAGTATCCTAAGTTAACTGCTATAAAGGTTCTTCGAGAATAAAAAGTTCGTGTCTTACCTTCGTCTCATAAACACGAGTACAAAAACCATAAAAAGCGGCCATACGCTCTTTTAAGACCTCATAAAATGGCCAAGTTTAATTGGCCCCAGAACTGTATTGCCACATGTAAGGTTATCTTTCTAAAGCTTTTTAACAACGATAAAAACATGTATTGTAACATAGGTGCTCAATCTGTTTTTTATTAATATCAAGACGACAGTGGTACATCTTTTATTTGACTGATTTAAAATATGCGAAATAGTGAACTTTGATTTTTAAAAGTGTGACTAAGGTAGAAGTGTCTTTTTTAATCTAAAAAAAGTTCCTTTGGACGTAATATGCCAGTAACACCATTTGTCATGATTTACGAGTATATCTATCACAAATGGCGAGGTGACAAGAGTCTTATATAAAAACTTAGCATACTTACTCTAAAGCCCGAAGGAGCTGAACATTTTAAAAGTTGAATAATAAATAGCAGCCACATACTATTTAAATATCTTTGACCGGCAATATCGCAGAGATGTTCGTAAACGCCAGCATTTCTCTTTATAAATAATAACACCACTTTGTTAGTTTTAACACATTCTCTACATGTACATTTCACACATTTACATAAAATTAATATTTAAATGTACTTCAACGCAGTTAAAATAGCCGTGTACTGAATAAATGTCGCTATGCAGAGATAATTAAAGCAAAGACAGAGTTTCTGTTATATTATGAGTACGCTACACATTTAGAAATTGGACAGGGAACGCAATTGCAATCTGTTTGCAGATATGTGAGGTATGTGACCATCAATATAAATAAAACCGAACCACCGAAATGTATGTATGAAGCGGTACGAAGATCGCACAGGTCAGCTAGTTTATGATATAAGAGATAACTACTCCGGATTCAGTGTACCATGTACACTTGTCAAAATAGGTATTGCGTGGTGACAGTTATATTGCTAGACATCGGAACTATCTACACTTATTTTTATTGGAACTTTCAACGTTATCAAGATTATTTACTTCGGGAAATATGATACCTAAGTTACGATTTATTATAAAACTTTTTCTCTAAATGATCATCATCATCATCATCATCAGCCCGTCGCAGTCCACTGCTGGACATAGGCCTCTCCAATTGCACGCCACTTTGCTCTATCTTCGGCTGCTCGCATCCAGCTCCTGCCAGCCATCCTACGCAAATCGTCACTCCACCTTGCCTGAGGACGTCCTACACTACGCTTGCCGAGACGCGGTCTCCACTCTAGAACACGTTTACTCCAACGGTTATCGGTTCTTCGGCTAATATGGCCAGCCCACTGCCACTTTAGCTTGCTAATCCGGTGGGCTATGTCGATGACTCTGGTTCTCTGCCGAATCACCTCATTTTTGATTCGATCCCGCAGAGAAACGCCGAGCATAGCCTTTTCCATAGCCCGCTGAGCGACTTTTAATTTGTGAACCAGCCGTACCGTCAGTGTCCACGTTTCGGCTCCGTATGTCATGACGGGTAGGACGCACTGATTGTAGACTTTCGTCTTCAGGCACTGTGGGAGTGACGATATGAAGACTTGACGTAGCTTCCCAAACGCTGCCCAACCTAACTGAATTCTTCTATCCACCTCATCCTCGAAGTTGTTTCTACCTAACTGTAATGTCTGTCCAAGGTAGACATATTTTTGAACAACTTCGAGAACGGCGCCGTGTACCGCAATTGGTTCCGGTAGTACATGTTCATTGAACATGACCTTGGTTTTGTCTAAGTTCATCCGTAGGCCAATGCGTACAGAAGAGTCAGCCAGATCATTCAGCATCTGTTGTAGGTCCTGCAGCGTTTCTGCCACGATGACGATATCGTCAGCAAATCGCAAGTGAGAGATGTACTCGCCATTTACTTTGATGCCACGTCCTTGCCAGTTCAGCGTTTTGAACATATCCTCCATTGCATTTGTGAACAATTTCGGGGAGATAACGTCCCCTTGTCTCACACCGCGATGCAATGGTATAGGCATTGTTTGCTGATTCTGGACTTGGACGGACATGGTAGCGGCTTCGTATAAACATCTCTCTAAATGATATGTACCTATTATTATACCTATCAAATATAAGGAACCTGTCATGACGTCACATTTCAAAATCTAATAGGTACATGTAATAAAGTGTAAAAATGCCGAATTTGAACTATTAAATTGCTAAATATATGATAGATATTCACGCTTTAATTGTCTCCTGCGACAATTAAGGGGAATGAAATTCGTGTAAGTAAGTACTAAAAAAATAAAAATTGATGTGAAACAAAATGTATTCAATTAATTATTTACTACTACTTTATAATGGGTATTCTAGACTAATATAATAAAGAGCAAAGATTTGTTTGTTTATATTTAATAGGCTCCAAAAAGACTGGACTGATTTGAAAAATTCCTTAAATTTTTTGAAGCTACATTCACCCTGAATAACATAGGCTAATATAGATTTTTTAAAAAAAATCAAAGATCCGTGCGAAACCGGGACTGGCCGCTAGTTTTGGAATAAGAACACAAAGAATTTTAAAATTTCGTTTGTAATAACTGCTTACTTGGATCAAGTCAATATTATTCTTTGTACAAAAAATGCTGTAAGTACCTAATACTTACAATTTTTATAGCTCGTTGAGGCAGACGAGTTCTATAAAAATTTCATAAACTTACAAGCTAATAAAGTTAAAGTGCCCACTAAAACTGGTAGCTGGCGTAAATTATTAATTCATAGCACGCAACTGTTCTACTGTAAAGAAATATGAAAAATCTAAAATGATCCATCGAGTTGCAGTAGAGTATGAATTGCAAGAGGGAAGAACTTGTCCGCTGAGAGAAGTATTCAATCTCAGTTACGTACCAATACCTAGTGCAGTGATATTTCTAATATATAATATTCTCGTGTTTGTTGCCAAACTTCCCAGAAACGACTGACCGATTTTTATGAAAGTCTGAATCAAGTTAAGTGTGCCCCACCCCAAAGTTTTTTTTTTAATTATTTGGGTCATTGGAATGAAACAACTATAAACGGATTTACCTCGCGTATTTTATTTTACTATATTTTATTGACGTTTCGGAACCTTTACAGTTTCTATAACAGTAACATGACTCAAAGAAGCTCAGTCCTGCTAAGATTATGGAAACTGTAAAAGTTCCGAAACGTCAAATACATTTAGGGATTCATGTGTAAAAATATACATTTTATTGGGTAAAGACCTTAACGATGAAAAGGGCACTGTACTATATACTATATAAATTCATATACCTTATTCCTTTTCAATTTTTAAATGAAAATAATATCTATTTACCTTGCAATAAAGAGTTACTGAAATACCTTTTTCCTTGAAGGCGGGTATCGTACATAATAATGCTGGATTGTTACTTGAGACCTTCGAGGTTGCTATAACTTTTTGCTTGATCGACTTCAGAAGTGCATTCGAAGCTTTCTCGTTTCCGATTTCTATTTCCAGCTGCGCATCTTTTGTTTATATTCATTTATCATTTCTTAAGAAAGAAATAATCATCTTTATAGGTATTTATTACAAAACATTTGCAACGTTGATAATATTAAAAATAAACCTTTTAAAAGCTTTTAAAATTTTACAATGTACCTACATGTGAAACTCTTTTAATTAATACCCCACTCAGGTATGTTTGTACTTGATTTTCCAGCCCCCCTTGTAACCCACCTTAATTTGATTTTAGAAAGACGTCACATAGTAAACCATGCATTGTCATCCGAACTGAACGTGTGCACAAAATTTCAGTTCAATGCGTAAAGTTATCTACTTCAAAATTGAGTTGCAAAATTTCACCCGTAAATACTACATACCTACTTACATTGCAAATTAAATAAAAGCGTTTAAAATAATACGGTAATTTAAGTAGTTGTTATAAAATTGTACATCGAGTAAATGTTTTTTACAAATTATTATGTACCTATACGAGATCAATCAAATGCTAAACTGATAAACAGACTCGCTTTAATAAATAAGTTTTGCTAAAATGTACTATTCGTTTAAATCGTTTTGGTCGTTCCCCATTACTGAGTCGGATGTGATCAAACAAATGGTATTTATTCTGTAGTTGAAAATGCTTGTTATTATGCAAATAAAAATATATCTGCATTCAGTTCATTTCCCATTAAAATTAATGAGCACGGATATCAATTCCCTTTTATCTGCTGGTAAAATATTTACGGTTATGCAAAAAATTGTTTACTTTTGAATTACAAAAATGCAAATTTATATATGAATAAGCTTTTACTCGTCACCTCGTCAGTTCGTCTTCTTAGAGAATATTGTATACTTACAGTTTGTAAGCTAAATAATATTCTAAATTAGTTATTTTACACAAATCTGCAATTCAAGGGTTTTGTGCAATACTATATGTTACTCGGAAACTTACGTGTGTAAGTTCCAGAGCAATCTATACTAATATTATAAAGCTGAAGAGTTTGTTTGTTTGTTTGAACGCGCTAATCTCAAGAACTACTGGTTAGAATTCAAAATTTTTTGTTGGATATACCATTTATCGAGGTAGGCTTTAGGCTCTATAACATCACGCTGCGACCAATAGGAGCGAAGAAACAGTGGAAAATGTTTAAAAAACGGGGAAATATGAAGCCTATATGAAGAATAACTATTCCATGCGGACAAAGTCGCGGGCACAGCTAATTTTAAAATAAAGAAAATACATCTACTCACTTATGTTACATGATTCTCATTTTGTACAGCAAAATAAAAATAAGGAGTTAATATGAGACAACAGTATTTCATAAGTAATGTGGTTAATAATTCTATTGATTTAGAGTAATTGAAATCAAATTTATCAAAGAATTACATTTTCAATAAAACACACCACTAAAAAGTAGAAAAAATATAGAGTTAAGTAGATATGATTTGATTTAATCTATATCTAATTTTGAGTTAGAGTGTACAACTGTAATCTAAGCGCAAAATAAAGAAAAATCTTAATAAATTATAAAATCTGCTTGTTACAACGTGTACGAGTACCTAAATGTTGAGTTCTTTTAAGCCATCGACAACGTCAGTCAACAAAGATCCTAATAAGCTTATCCATTGAGCCATCGATATTCTATTCAGCCTATATCGTAGCTTTTGAAAAATACAAGACCGTTACCTTGACGGGTTTTACAAGAACCTTAATCGCATGTCTCCTATAAGCTTTTACATCATCTTGAAAATATTCTTGAGCATCGACATACTGCCTTTAATAAACTTGAAAGCCTGTCAAGTTCAGCCTGTTCAGTAACAATAGACTGCTTTTATAAGGTATAAGTTAAGGTGTGCTTATTATAGGTATTTACAGACACGTGTACACTGAAATGTATTTTTGCGGTCATGTAAATTTTAAAATGAAAACGCATAACTTAATTTTGACTATATTACCCAAAAGAAAGTTACTATGACCGATTGCTTTGACTATGTTCTGTTCACATATTGCTTTTTATGTTTTAGTTTTATAATAGCTAGTCAAATATAAAACTGTATAATTAGATAATTATATCTTTGTAGATCAAATAATTTGGACGTTGAAAATCGGTTGAGCCAGGTTAATCTTGGGTTAAAGTGACAGTAAAGACGGGTTGTCTTTACTGTGCTGTAAAAAATGAAGTATGGTAAAATGAGCATTTTTAAAGCCTAACGTACCTCTAATAGCTTAGAGGAAGAGTGTTCAAGCGGCATACAGCACCTGTGACATCATATTAAGGTAATTTCAGCGCTTCTGAAGTAATGCTGTCAGGTCGTTTAAGGCCTGTTGTTTATAGGTAATCTTACGATAAGGTTAAAGTACCTAATTAACTTGTTGCGATATCGTAGAACTAATGGAATGTAACAACTGTACACGGATTTAACTCGCGTATTTTATTTTATTGGCATATATTGGTGATTTCACGGCCGTTTCAATTGCAGTCAGTGACTAGGTAGTTCTAAATATTATAGAATGACCACCCAAGAATTACGTTTCGATGCAAATATTTATACAATGACCGTGCATGTTGACAATATTTAACGAATTTAAATGTTATTGTACCGTTATTTCAAAACACAGAGCCAGAGATTAATTATGATATTTATGTCGTTTCCTAAAACCCCATATTAAACCATTCAGTAAATATGTATTTTAAGGATCGCAATTATATAAGTACCTACCTATTAAAATAAAAATGCTCTGAGAGTCGAACGCGTAGTTAAATTCCTGGTATTTTAATTACACAGAAGGACTTGTTCAAACACTGCTTCCAACATGTTCTGTTGACTCGTTTGATTCTGTACGCCAAGCAATTCACGAAATAAACGATTACAAAGCCGATGCGAACAGCCGACGGCACATTAATATTTCACAGTGATGATTTAGTTCGGAATTGGACATTCTGTTGATTAACTGCTAACTGAGTGCGCCGCAGCAACAGGGTGTTTGCAGCAACAGGTCGGGTTCGTATTATGTGTGTTTTAGAAGACAATCATCGGTTTGATAATTACGTTCCCATCCGAATCACTTACGTTTATAAACATGAAATAGTTCACAGAAGCTTTGGTGATCTGAAATTTGATTGCCGTCTGATATTATATGTATATACAAACTAGCGGCCCCAGCAGACGTCGTCCTTCCCGTCCGATTGTTTCGTCAAAAATCTGTCAAAGTCTTCTGTCACTTCTTCATAAGGCTTCATATTTTCCCCGTTTTTTACACATTTTCCACTGTTTCTTCGCTCCTATTGGTCGCAGGAATTTTTGAATTCGAATCAGTAGTTCCTGAGATTAGCGCGTTCAAACAAACAAACAAACAAACAAACAAACAAACTCTTCAGCTTTATAATATTAGTATAGATAATAAAAGTTTATAAAACTATTATTATTTAAAATAGAGATGACACGTATTATTTCATACGTGTACAATTTACTTGCAACAAAATCAATATTAAGATCTTTTTATACGAACTTTATCTTGACAATAACGAGAAAAATATAAAATTAATTAGCCAAACGACCTAGCCGTTCTTAAGCGGCGAACGGCAAACTGGATTAGGTAAATGTACGGTCTCCCATACATCATTTAAAATTTGTTGTTGAAATTACATACCTTCATTAGTCCGGATTTAATCTCAGCATAAACTTATTCGAATTTTACAAAACCTACGTATAGCCTTAATTAACACTATAAAATTTGTCCAAAGAACAAAAAGTACTCAGGTATCGATGTGAATTAAAACTGTGAATACACTGTAAACTGAAAACCTTATGTATTGGATCAATTCCCTCGTTCAGTATAAGCGAATGCGAACTTTTGTTTTTCGCTAAGTATTGAAATGGATACTCTACGTCAAATCCTTGAAAGCATCAGTAAATAAACCCTGCAAAGATAAAATAAAATAAAAAGCAAGTATAGTTTACCTGAAACCCTTCAGAGTGTAGTCACAACAAAACTATTCTTACATCTTATTTTCTTAATGGATTTAGCTCCTCGAGTTTCATTAGTGAACGTGATGACTCGATAAATGAATTGAGCCTGCAGAGAGTAGTGTTTATACTTAACCGTCCCTGAAAGAGAATTCTCTTATAACATTTTTCTAAGATATTTTTATCCGACGAGATTGGATTACTTCCGCAGTTTCAAGTTATATATTAATTAGAAACTTAATAAATATAGGTATAACATTAAACATATTAATACATACACATACATATGATAGGCTTTAAATTCTACATCATTCTATTTATAAACATATTGTCCGTGTGAAGAATATCGGATTACAAAGGGGTGAAGAATACAAAAACTGTAAGAGATTAAATGGAAAAGGTAGTCTTTTATATTTTAACGCTATTATACATAAACTGTTCAAAAGCAAGGAGAGCTCTGCACAATAAATAATATCCTTTATATACCTTAATTAATCTCTCCTTATACATGTAGTACGTTGTTTGCTTGAAACCATTAACAATAAGCGGATTATAACCAATGTACCCTCAAAATACTTCCAATATAGACTTCGCCGAAATAACATAAGTATTTTTAATCATTTTGATCCTTAGGTCGTCGCTCACAATAGACACTTGTTTTCAAAGAACGGTTAAAGGACAGGAAATTTTGGTTCCATCACACAGATATGATGGCATCGTAATTCAAGGTTTATACGACAGTAAGTTCGCGTAATAGCGTCGTAATGATGATACTCGACCCGCCCGACGTGTTCCATTGAGGATAAAATTGGAAGCGGCGTACAGCTCACATCTGTCAGGAGCTACAAGTGTCCGTAAAGGCCCGGTCGACCGCCGCGCGTCCGCGGACGGGCACGGCCCGCCACCGCCTCTCACCTCTCGCCCCCCTCAGGGGCAATCGTCGGGACCTCCCTCCCTCACGACCTCGAACCAAATTTAGGGGTCGCCTAAATGCCTCACAGATGAATTTGGCTGCAAATATTATTTATACATTATTATAACGAAATCTCGAATTTAACATGTTGGTTCACTTCAAAAATGTATTCCATGTAATATCCAAGCTGAAATTTTATATAATAATCGATGACTGGAATTCACCATTATATCCCGTTTATAAAACTTGAGAGTTCTGTCAGCATATACCTACTTACTTTGGAGATTATTCCTATATACTATTCTGTTAAATCAACGATTTGTCTTTTTAATTATTTAATTTTACGACCACAATACGATGATAATATTTATGATTTAGGTCATCTTTACACATCTAGTTTTTTAAAATCGGGTATTAAAATACCAATCAATCATCATATTGAACAAATTTGAAGAAGCCTATCCTTATAATAAATAATCCGACACGTTAACAATCGGCACGTGTTTTAGCTACGTGTTAACTTTTTCCGTAATTCATCGAACATTAAAAAGTAAATACTTCGGTAAAAACACTCTGACGCCTTTCACTGTGTTTGATGACACAGTAAAAGCTGTTTTATTTGCCGATAAAAAATTAAAGCAGCTCAGAGGACTGGGGGAACCGTCTAATTGCGGAAGAGCTTACCGCATTTACCCGGCGAGTAAAATCAAACACTCCTTTCATGATGAGAGTAGTAGATACGATAACTTGTTACGGTGTTATAATATTATATTTAAATAAGACTTTTTTTTAAATATAGGCATATTTAAAAAAAAAGTCTTATTTATCTAACATGCAACTGTCCCGTATAAAATTTAAATAATAAAATCTTATTGCTGATATTTCACTATGAAAGTCTAAGATGAGAACTGAATAATGTTCAAATTATGTTATTAAATATCTTTGTCTCAGCAACTTTACATCGTTATTCCTCGAGAAATAAAAATTCTGTATGAAATATTTTTCGTTTAGTGTTTTTATCGATAAAACATTTTTCTATCTAAATTACTGATACTGATTTTTTTCATTAGTTATTATAAACTAGCTTTCGCCCGCGACTACAACATTTCTTCTGCGTACCATTTCATTTAAATCGGGTCAGTAGTTATAGCGTGAAAGCGAGATAGACAAACAGACAGAGTTACTTTCACATTTATAATATCAGTTAGGATAGTTCAAATCGTATATTTTTGAGGTAACAACTAGCGTTTCTGGAGTCTAAATTTCGGAGCTATCTCGGACTCAATGATTTTTTTTAACAATTTTGGTATACGGAGAAGTAAGAATAGAGGATTTTTCCTATTTTTATAGGATTTTATTCTTATTAACATTCTTGTCTCTTATTGACAAAATTTGTATTATTGAATACATATTTACGACTTTACCTAAGCAACGTGCAATCGATTTTCTGACACAATCCTTAAAAATGCAAGCCTCCGGTGCACAAATGCAGTCACATGCTTCAACAAACATATTCCATTTCGTAATAAATTTCCTTCGCTCACGCCTTGAATGTGAAATGTGGGGGTCGATAATAACACCGTTTGATAGAAATGCTACCGCCTACCTAGAAACGAAGTTGTATAATGTGTGACAATTAAGAAATTTTCCATTCGAATATAAATACGTAACGAGCTCGACGAGAAGCATTGAGTCGTGAATGTTATTGCAGGCATAGTGATCCAAGTGCTCGCCCGATAAATATGCACCAATAACTGTAACGACCTAGTGGCACCTTAACGCTTAAAAGATTTCCGTTTAACCTTCACCTGTGTACAATTGAATCTCGAAATAAGTACTTACGCTGTTACGTGATATAAGTTCTCGTTTTTTTTTAAATAAGATCATTTATTTGTATTTTTTATTTTATGTGACTTATTTTGTTAACGTCGTTTATTGTATTTCGAGTCCATGAGACAAAGATTAGCTGATTAACTGATCGCAGCAATTTTTATTTGTCCATAATATATTTACTATAATATAATAGCTTTCTAGATATTAGTACTTAAATATTTATAAATTAAATTATTTAAGTCAAATCTGTTTAAATACTACAAGTAAAATGGTATCGAATTCCCACCTTTAGCACGCGCGTCAGCGTTCTTAGACTCATATAAGTATGTATACTGCACAAACACTAAAAAAATGTTTACTTTCGCAGGAGTGCTCGGTGTTCGTGTTCGACAAACGAATAGCAGAAAAGCTGTATAAGCCGAAACGCAAAGAAAGCATGCTGGACAGAATTAGGGCATGTGTGGCCCAGCTAGAAAAGCTACGCCACCCAAAAATGCTGCAAATAATACACTCCCTCGAGGAGGGCCACAACACCATCGCCTTCGCCTCGGAGTCGGTGCTCGCTAGCTTGCACAACATATTAGCCTGGCACGTAAGTCTAATTATATCACACTAGCTGTGCCCGCGACTTCGTCCGCGTGATATTTAACCCCGTTATGGGGCGAACTTCATTAGAATACGGATCTATATCTGAATCCCTAACGTTTTTTGACCTATTATTGCATTCCCTTAACGCTTTATGTCGTAATTAATGATCCTAACACTCTTATGACCTATTATTTTCGTTTTCCCAACATCGTATAAACGTTTTTTTTCCACATAAGGTTTTATTTCCCTAACGTATTTCCCACTTGCCATATTGATTATTCATCCTAATCCTAATTGGTTATGGCGCTTCGCCGGCCGCTGCCGAGGCAAGCTCGCTTCGCTCGCTCGGCTTTCGCGCTGTGGGGTCACAGTTCAATATTAATTGATTAGTATACTGACAAAACCTGGTTTGTTAATGTTATGTCGTAAATATATTTTTATTAAAAGTATCGGTTCTGACGCTTCGCCGGCCGCTGTCGCGGCATGCTCGCTTCGCTCGCTTGGCTCGCGTGCTGGAAGGTCACAGTTGTACCTAACACTCCTCCTCGCTTCGCTCGTCGTCGCATCTAAAGAAGACCTTCATTTGCTGCTGCCGCGGCACGCTCGCTTCGCTCGCTCGGCTTGCACGTTGTTGGGTCGCAGTTCAATTAATTAGTATACTGACAAAACCTGGTTTGTTAATGTTATGTCGTAAATATATTTTTATTAAAAGTATCGGTTCTGACGCTTCGCCGGCCGCTGTCGCGGCATGCTCGCTACGCTCGCTTGGCTCGCGTGCTGGAAGGTCACAGTTCTACCTAACACTCCTCCTCGCTACGCTCGTCGTCGCATCTAAAGAAGACCTTCATTTGCTGCTGCCGCGGCACGCTCGCTTCGTTCGCTCGCCTTGCACATTTTTGGGTTGCAGTTCAATTAATTAGTATACTGACAAAACCTGGTTTGTTAATGTTATGTCGTAAATATATTTTTATTAAAAGTATCGGTTCTGACGCTTCGCCGGCCGCTGTCGCGGCCATGCTCGCTACGCTCGCTTGGCTCGCGTGCTGGAAGGTCACAGTTCTACCTAACACTCCTCCTCGCTACGCTCGTCGTCGCATCTAAAGAAGACCTTCATTTGCTGCTGCCGCGGCACGCTCGCTTCGTTCGCTCGCCTTGCACATTTTTGGGTTGCAGTTCAATTAATTAGTATACTGACAAAACCTGATTTATTAATGTTATGTCGTAAATATATTTTTATTAAACGTATCGGTTCTGACGCCTCGCCGGCCGCTGTCGCGGCATGCTCGCTTCGCTCGCTTGGCTCGCGTGCTGGAAGATCGCAGTTCTACCTAACACTCCTCCTCGCTTCGCTCGTCGTCGTACCTAAGGGAGACCTTCATTTGCCGCTGCCGCAGCACGCTTGCTTCGCTCGCTCGCCTTGCGCATTGTTGGGTGGTAGTTCAATTAATTAGTATATTATTAAAAGTACCGGTTCTGACGCTTCGCCGGCCGCTGCCTAACACTTCCCTTATTCGTAATAAATGAAACTAACAAAAGTACCTTACTTTCGAAATTGCATAATTTATACAGCTACCACTGAGTTTAACATTTTTTTATTTAAATCGGACAAAGTTTCTGAAGAAATCATACACGTGAGGTTTAGGTGGCTATTTATTTAAAGGAATGATTACCACACTTATTATCAAGATCTTACAAAACAACAAAACAATTTTACAATTCAATCCAAAATAAAACCTTATACCGATTAAATACAATAATAGTGGTTTTACGTAATAAAACATTTCCCAGTTTGCCTCATTGGCTATAATGAGATGGTCCTGATTACACGATCCACGGGATATTACGTAATAATCCCATTTTCGTTACCACTGAAGAAATCATACACGTAACAGTTTGGGTATTTATTTAATGTCAGGAATGACATTAGCAACCGTTGCTATGCATAACTACATACTTTGTAAATGTCATAAGGCTTCATATTTTCCCCGTTTTATACACATTTTTCACTGTTTCTTCGCTCCTATTGGTCGCAGCGTGATATTATATAGCCTAAAGCCTTCCTCGATAAATGGTCTATCCAACAAAAAAAGAATTTTTGAATTCGAACCAGTAGTTCCTGAGATTAGTGCGTTCAAACAAACAAACAAACAAACAAACAAACAAACTCTTCAGCTTTATAATATTAGTATAGATAATATAGTGACCGTTTTAGATTCAAAGTTCATACATATTCAATACTAACCTCTACGAAGTGCTACGCGTGTAGCAGTGTAATGCGTTCGCTTCGTAGCAATAAACGTCTACGACGTAGAGCCTGGGTTTTAGATGGGCGCCGAATGTTTTAAATCTAAAAATCGCTCGGACTTAAATCTTGTAATTTGCTTATAGATCGTATATATATATGGTGCTTGCGAGGTTTAAGATGTTTTTGGATATTGATCCCTTACTGGAGTAAAGCAGGGGATAAATGCTTGTAGGAATCTTTACACCTTCAATGGGTAGATGTTCTCTTAAGGATGTTAAATATAAATTCTACAAATAAAGCAATTTGCAATCACTTAATATTCAGCGTAAAGTTTATTGTCCATCAGTATAAAATTTGATATACGAATGAGAACAGCGAGTGAGAATCCACGTGTAATAAATTAAGGACACCCAGTTTAAGTACCTGGTGTATACGTTTCATATAAAAATGTCAAGTCACTTAACGTAATAGACGTTTATTGATACACTTACCTACTTTTTACTCACATGACTTATTGTACATAATGAAAGTACTCATAAAAGAGTTGAAAATTTTAAGGGTTAGGTAAATCTACTTATTACGTTAGGAATGATTATTGTGGCATAAATAATAAAAAATTGGTCTTAAGACTTAGATGGATGCATATCATAACTTAATAAACTGCAAATTAAGGAGTTTTATTTAATAACAAACTACGACTTTTCGGAGAGAAAACTTGTATATTTTTTCATCTGGATATCATTTGAATGTTTGTATTCAGTGTGCAATATTTTTTTTGTTTTTCGTTATAAATTGTGCCGAGTCTATTCTGATATCTTATGTAAAATTTATCTGAGTTTAAGTATTGGCTCCCGCGGCCGTGTTAAGCAAACTATTGCAGCATCGGTTTATAAACTTTCACAATATTTCTTGTTATTTATCGCTGAAGTTGCTGTCTTACATTATCGAACTCTGGTATACTATATATACATAAACTATGAATATTCATATATTTAATTCATAATCCTTTATGTATATATTTACGTAAATCTTGAATTGTTGACCTCAGTAGCACTCTGAATTGATTTCATTAGTATAACGTTTGCCAAAACCAGCTACCTGCTTAAGTTAATGATATCACTATGACAAGATTTTTATAATAACAAGTTCAATAATAGTAACACTAATTAAACAGTGTACCTAGTAATAGAAGAATAAACAAGTTATCGTTTATTTATAAATAGATAGGTATACTTAGCTGAATTAAATTAAATTAAATTAAATAAATTAAATATCTTTGGACAATTCACACCAATTATCTAGTCCCATTTTAAGCAAAGCTTTGTTTGTGTTATGGGTACTAGACAACGGATAAATATACATAAATACATATAAGACATCCAAGACTCAGGTACAGATGCCAGTGCTCATCACATTGACATCAGCCCCTAGCGGGATTCGAACCCGCAACCTCCGGTTTCGTAGTCAGGGCCTCTAACCACTAGACCAACAGGCCGTCATGAATGCAACGTTTATTTCATTTTATTGCGAGAAAAGAATCTTTAACAAAGGACAATGAGTGAAAGAAACAACTTACCTACTTATTATGTAGCATTTATGTTGAAAGTGTTCTTCTGACATTGGCCTGAAATAATAACTCGAATAATCTTCTTACTTTTCTAAATTCTCTATTTCAATGGTTAAAATGTATTTTATAACCTAGAGGAATGTTTTAATTACGATAAGAAACCATAGTAAGTAATATAATTAAAAGTCTACCTTAAACTAACCAAAATTATCGCAACTTAGTGATATGATACAAATCAAATTAAATCGGAGCTAAACTAAATTCACTTCGTATTTTTATGGCTGCAACTCAATTATGAAAAATAAAGTCAATTTTAATTTTCTTTGCTTTCCATGACCTTAAAATGACATGACATATTTACCTAACCCCATAATCTCATCAGCTTCCATCACAATGCACTTGTATTATTAATATTACCTGTCATATTAACTTGTATCAAAAATCATATTTACGCCTATATGATTTTAAGTTCATATTTTCTAACTTTAGACCCAGATTACAACAATCGGCAATTTATAACTCAACGGATTATTTATAAATAGTTAATCAAATGTATTATGAATAATAATAAATTGTTTTATAATGCAGATACTTTGTGTAACAGACATATCGGTATATTTGGCAAACATAATTATATTTCACCAAATAAATTTAAACAATAATAATATGCTAGCGGTATTCCAGCAAACATATTCAGATTAATATGACAAAGCATACGTACATTTAATCAATAATTGTAATATTGAAAGTATTTTTCCATAATTATAAAAACATAGTAAATGAATCATGCGTCTATAAAAAGTAGCCATCACAAACAGAAAGCGTATCTGTATATTGGAAGTAATTTAATTTGGACATATTCTGAAAACTGTAATAAGTGCGATATTACGATATTGATATTGTAAAAAACTGGGTATGAAAATGCGTACTCGTATAGATAGCGCCCGAAAGCTCCCGAAAGTCATTGTTTTAAATCTTATTCGCTCTCAATATGGTAGCTATTGGAAATTTTATAGATTCAAATTTCGAATGAAATGGCAGGGCAGCGTGACCATTCATTGTCGATGCTTTTGTTATTGAACTACGCGTAGCTGACATGTTATGGATAAAACAGAATGTCATTTAAAAAAAACCTGAATAAATTTGAGTATATAACAACACTTCCGCTTTTGAATCTATATAATTAAACTAGCTTCTGCCAGCGACTTCGTCCGCGTGGAATAGTTATTTTCCCCGTTTTTTACACATTTTCCACTGTTTCTTCGCTTCTATTAGTCGCAGCGTGATGTTATATAGCCTAAAGCCTTCCTCGATAAATGGTCTATCCAACAAAAAAAGATTTTCTCAATTAGAACCAGTAGTTCCTGAGATTAGCGCGTTCAAACAAACAAACAAACAAACAAACTCTTCAGCTTTATGATATTAGTATAGATTAATAATAACTTTTAAATTAGTTGCTCAAAAAGTTTACAATTGTTTAACTCTAAGATATTTTCGATACGGTAAAATAAGAATAATTAGGAGAACTTGCAGAAATAAATAATAATACTATGGTTGCAATAGAGATCTATTTATGACTATGTATCACATTTTGCGCACCGATCATTGTAACATTTCTGCTAAATAATAAACTGCGATGTTATTATATACATAATATGCGAATAGTCTTTTGCAAGTAACCGATATGGCCGTAGGTATAGCAATTTATTACCAAACACGTGAAAAATACATGTGAGAACATAGCAATCCTGGGGCATATTAAAAAGTAGTAAAAGCTTCTAATTCCATGCAGTTGAAACAGTGAGCTTAACTAATAATAATATCGTAAATACCCTAGTTTAATCGCTAATCACTTCACGATGTAATTAAGTATTACTTAATTACATGAATTTGGTTTAATCCATAGCTAACTAGTACTAGTTGGCTACGGATTAAACCAAATCCATCCAATACTATGAACTGTGTCAGTAGGATTTACTACTCGATAGATAGGAGCTTAGCTTCTCTATTCACTTTACCTCATTTAGGTACTTGTCGTATTTACTTCAGCTTAGTTCAAACAAAACGACCCCTTAATACATTCAGAAACCAATATCGACTCCGAAGCTGACCTGATAAGCAAGGTTTAGCTTGAAGTAGGTAGCTATGTGCTCAAGCTACATATGGTTTGATTTATACAAGCACAATTTATTTATGTTGTTATTTAGGGGTGCCAAAATAATTATTAAAGTTCTATGAGTCTTAAATTATTCAATCAAATATATTCCTTTAGTCAAATGGAATTTGCGAACGTCGTGAATTTTCAAACCGTTTATTTACGTTTCTATCCGCGATGTAAGGCGTTAATGATGCCAAGTTGCACAAACTTTTCAAACAACTTCAGTGAGTATTAGGTTAACATCAATTAACTGGAAAATTTATTGAATTTGCATATAAAGGATATACCTAATGATAATAATTTTTATATCATAAGTAAACAAAGTACTCTCTAAAAAGTGTTCGTCATATTTACAATATAGTAATATTGTATTTTATATAAATAAATATATAAACTTTCTGCGGCTGTAGCGTGAAATACTTTAAACTGGAGATAAAAGCACCTGTACTTTATTAACTAGTTTTGAACAAAGAGGATGAAAGTATTTACACTTTTTTAATATATTGCATGTTACGGTCTCTATTATAAATGTTGTCCAGGTGGGTAGATAAGTGAAACGAATATAAAAAGAAATTATGTAAATTTTTCTTTACATTTATCATTGTCGGCATGACAAATTCACGCTGTGTTTTTAAAATAATTTCACTGAGGTTATTATTTCGGAGATTTCTAAAAAGAGACATTTAGTGTCACAGGTACGTGTTATACTTTTATCCTTAACTTATAACGATTTATTAGCAAGTCAAAAAAGCAGATTCTTTAAACATAATTTTAGATTATAACTTCCTTTGATATTTGATCTATGTTTAAAATATGTAATAATAATACTTAGTTTTGTTTCGTTTTATAAAACGTGTCATTCGTCCAACGCTGTCGTTATTCATTTTAATTTATTAATTCATAATAATTAAAACATGCCAATAAACTTAAAAACTAGGTTGGTACTTATATGAGTGATCCTAAGTTATTAAACGTGACAGGCTAACTACTCATTTCATTAGTGTAGTTAATCATAGCCTCGTGACAGCGTACGTTGCCCGTAAAGGGGCAATAAATTGCAGTATCGCATGGAATATTAGTTTGAAGCCCAGTGCTCTTTACTCAAACAAAATTCATTAGCTTAAACCTTGGTGAAAAGTTTATAAGTCTCATACGTTACTAATAAAAACTAATATAAGTCCATCCACTTCTCATTAGGATTCCGAGATGTTAGTCTGAGAAAATTTCTCCAGAAGTGTTACAAATGTACTAATACGAATATTTAGAAATCTTACCTCACCTTAAGTGATAAAATTCATTGAGCTATTGATCAGTGGTTTTAAACGAATTAACTTGACTTAGCCTCTGTCATTTCTGAATAAATGAATGTTTTTTTTACTGATGTGGTTTTCTCGACCTCTTAAGAACTCTTGCAGACCAGATAACGAACCTACAGGGGATGTGTCATGAAAATGATTTTAAAGCCCTGCTGTAGACAAATATCACATCAAACCATAATTTATTAGGTACCTAGTCGAAGTTTGAATGCGGCAGATTTGGTGGCGTGTTGGGCGGACTCAGGCCACACGTAGAGACTAAAGTTTAGTAATTAGTTAATTCTCGAGGGAGGGCTAGAAGCTTTCACAATATGCACACATACACATTCACAGGCGTCGAATCGACTATTGTGAATGATATTATGATGACAGATAAAAAATCGAGTGTTAGTGATTTTGGCCACGAAATTAAAAAAACAGTTTATTTACTGTTCGGCAGGCAGTATGTCCAATCTGAAATAAAAAGGCGCCTGTGTAACCGTACAACGTCAGACGAGAAAAGTTATTGCGTTAAAAACACGGACTTGTTTAGGACAGCGATATTCGGTTGGATAACGTTTCCATTTAACTTGGGGCATTTCATTTGAAAAAGTTTTTTTTCTCTTGTACGGAATAATAACAGTTGTACAGGAAAATACACATAGCAAGGTAAATTGTTACAGCTACGTTATTGGTGTTTGCGTATGGTTATTTGTTTTAAGTGTGTATAAAAACGAATGCTTGGTAGGTACCTGCCATATGGGCCTTATGCGCTCATATGAAATGGTAGAAATAGCAATGTATGTCACAGCATCCGTACAATGATGTCGAATGCGTAAATATAATGAATAATAAAGGTAATACGAATGATAACTGAGTATTGAAAACGAAATTTTATTTAGTTCGTCAGTTACATTATTAAATAAGATAATAATTCTCGATAACCGTAAAGAAACAGCCTATTTCTTGCGACTACTCGTGACGTCATCTATCAAATTGTAACCTAATCGAACTGTCATCGTGTGTTTATTAAAATTAAAGGAAAAGTGTATGATATGTGCTCGATCACTCGGAGCGACGGGCTGAAGCATCAAATAACTAAAGATGAGATTCAATTTGTATTTCTGTGTTTATTTACTTCTACCCGTGATAACGTAAGAAATAAACTTTTAATAATTTCTGTTACTTTCACCGTTATTACATATTAGAATAAAATAATTACCTATAGCGATTTTAAATATACCTAATATTAATTTTATGCTGTTTCGTATTCGTAGTAGATAAGTACTCTGCTACAAAAATTATAAAGTTTTCGAAATGTCACCTTAAAATGATTATAAGCAAGTCATAATTGTTTTAACTCAAACTAAATTATATTAATAAGTAGGTAGGTTTGGGATAGCTACTTCGGGTCTAGTAGCTATCCCAAACATGTAATATGTGTCTATAATTAATAATAAATATATTTAATAAACGACAGATTTAACAAATAAAGCATGTACGTCGTTTTTATAAAAATGTTGTTATTCAAATGAGTAAAAATTGCATCGAACGCTTTTAATTCATTAATTAGTTACGGTTGCATTTGTTCGCGAATACTCTCAACAGTCAACGTTGATATTGACGCATATCTCCCTCATTATTAATATAAAATATGCGTAGTAAAAAATAACTATAAAAAGAGATCGTAGTAGCATAGTATAATAAAAGAGTGGAAAAGGACAATGGTAATTATCTCATATCACCGCAGATTACGGATTTGAATTGCTCAGGGCAAATGACAGTATGATAAGCACAAGCATCTATATGTTTGGTATGTTTGAGCCTAGATTAATTGAGGTGAATTGTCCATGGATATTATTATTTTAGGTACGAGTAGATAAACTTTGATCTATTACTGATCTCGATTGGTCTGAACCATTTAAATAAATTCAAGTTTTTTTAAGATGTTTCTATTGCATTTGCCTGCAGTTTGTGAGGCCTTTTCTTGTTTTCCTAAATTTAGATCTAAATAGATGGCTTTTATATTTGAATATTTTCTTATTGTTAGGTACTCGTTTTCTCTATAATGTGTCAAAGAAGCGTACCCGGCGATTTCGATGCGAAATTTACCTCCCGTGCCTATTTGTACTGCGGTGAATATTAAATTTCTCTCAAATTTTGATGTCGTGTATATATATATATATATATGTCATTGAGTGCCCTATCAACCACCTGAAGACTCCTCGAGTATGTGGTGCTTCAAAATATTATATTATTTTTCGTTCACATGATACCTTTAATATCTTTGCTACATTATATCCAGCAAATATTTTACAGCTTTACAATTGGGTTGCAATTTTTCACATAAATAACATCGGATACCTTTGTAAAAACATGACCTTTGGAAATCCTGGTAATAAAACCTCTAGGTTTTGTAATAAGTGATTTATTATTAATGCATGTTGGGCGCATTCAGGCCATTCTATTCCACGACAACAAGGCCGGCAAGCATAAACAATAGAAAACCAATTACGTTACAATCTATACTAAATTACACCGTGCTACTAGCATGTGACGTCATCTATACAACGTACACTAAATTTGATGAGAACGTAATTGTTTGCCTAATAGCCTATACATGTTGCAAATCATACAATGCACCATTAATGTCTCCTGCTGGGCCAATATGACAAATAGGCCAAATGCTAGCCAAATAGTGTTTCGCATTTGACGTGGACATCTAATACGGAATACTATTTCCCTATATTGGTTCTGGGAATGACAATGCAATCTCATCTTATACGTCTGATATGTATAGGTACCTATGTATATCTTTGTCAATCAGTTCTCTGAAACGGCAGTAACGATTTTGGGATCTGCACTGTTTGTTCTACTCACTTTGATTTGACTCTTCAAAGGGAAACTTCTATTAATTAAAAATAAAGTACCTATCTAGATAATTATATTTTATATCAGAAAGTATTACACGTAAAGTGATGTAAATACTTTTAAAATTTTAATAAGTTTCTTTATGTTTATTGTAAATAATTGGTAAGTAAGTACCTAATCGGAACAAAATGTTTCATTTTAAGTTCCCGTTTTGATGGAGGAGACCTATTAATTTATCTAACAAACCGTTTATAGGAAGCTTTATCTGCTGTAAATTCAATACAACGAGCATTAAATTCTCGTTAAAAAGGGATGGCTTTTATTTGAATTGAATTTATTTCGATAACTGGAAAAGTCCTACGTACGAGCGCTCGCTTCGAGTCACTGAATGCTAATGGAGTCGGTGAGGCGCGATTACCTCGGCGGCGCGCTTTATAAATAAAAAAATCAAACCAAATATACAAACTCTAGGAAATACTCAGACACAATATAAGTAGCAGAAATAAGGGAAGTAGTTTTCGTACTGATCTTCTAAACTTGAACATGGAACTTATAATGTTTTGCCACGGTATGTGCCGGTTTTTTAGCTGGCTAGGTAACTCGACTAATTGTTTAGTAATTAAAAAAAAACAATATAGAAAAATCTACTTTTTAAAAACAAAACTTATTGAAACGGCGTTATGCACCTACCTATAATTTACTAGCCTCTAGGATGTTATTCGCTTAACAAGTTTTGATCGTTAGGCAGGTTTCATTTCAAACAACATCGGGCACGATGAAAATAAAGTACAATCATTCTTTCAAAAGTTGTTGTTACATTAATTGCTGATCGATAAGTATCAATCAATCTAACCGGCGTGTAAAAAAATATAAATGGATAGTATTAATTACAGCAATTTACTTTGATCATATAACGGGGACTGGACCCGATTAACTTTGAATTTTCGAGAAATAAAGATTGTTTAGCCTTAAGTTTCATTAAGGCCGAGTAAGATTACTTAAAAATTCAGACCACTTTATCATCCAGTAGACTATTTATATACATTAATATTGATTACATTTTTGTGTCATAAACTCATAACTCATTACATAGGTAAGTTTCTCCCCGTTAATATTGTTGAATATATTTTACTTGAAATCTACTGTCTACGTCGCGCCGGGTTGATAATCTTTGTGTATAAATTATGCTTCATAGACCGCCCTTCATCCCACCTTCCGGAAATTGATTTCGTACCGTTTGTCAGAGAATGCAGAATAATGTAGGGTTAAATTAACAATTCAATTAATATGGCCCAGTAAAGTTGGACGCTTCCAAAATAATTATTTGTCGACAGATGCAATATTATATTTGATAAAGGATATGTGTATTATTCAAGCATTATTTATTGGTAAGGTTTATGGAGCGATTTATTTCCCGCGGATACGCCTCGTACACCGACACACAGGCAACTCCCGCGCGGCTTCACCCACGCCTAGCATACTCGATAGTGTTCAGCGGCCCCGCCAGCGGGGTCGAAGACGTGCACCTACATCCGGCACGCATTGGACCGATATGCAGGAACCTTCTATGCCTCTGCAACATAATAAACTTTACGTGTTAACACACCTCCTGACGGCCAGGACTAAAAACCCAAAAAAATAAAGGCTTATTTAATCTTCTGAAGGCTCGCCAATGATCCGATTTTGCAGTAAAGGCCCATTAGCTGACCAACTGTGATTCAGTATTCAGTTCGAAAAAAACTAAATTTTATACAATCTAATAGGAATAGGATGCAGTCTAGTGATCTCGGTAATGATTTTGAAATTGCGAACGAATCGTTTAACATGCGCTTGACCTGTTTATTTTAATCTTAAAGCTTGTTGCTATTAACTACAATATTATATTGTTAGCGATTCCAATTATACCCAGCTTTACTTTGTCTTTTATTACCTATGTTTAGGTAAAGTAATCCGACTTTGGCGAATCAAAACAAGAAGTCCTAGAAATTTTGTTTTTAACTTGCTTTGTTGCTATTATAATAGTAGGTATAGGTAGGTACCTACTTTATTCGAAAATATTCGGTGAAAGAAGATTGAGTGGATATTCCATGCCACGTATACTTTTAACTACAATAAATGTATATTTATGTTTTAATAGTAATTAAAACTAGCTAAAACCAGAACTTTGCTTGAAATTAGATAGAATGTTTCATCCAGACTTTTACATCCCATAATAAAGCCCTAAGGAAAATATTTTTTTTAAATCCAGCTGTTTTAGTTTCTTTAGGTTATGAATGGAAGTGATTAACACAATTATGTTTGTCCAGGAGTCGTCGCCGATCTTACCCGGAGGGCAAGCGCCCGTGACGCCGCACCCGATCTCGCTGGGCCCGCCGGGAGTACAGAATCAACAGATGAATGCGCCCACGCAGCGACCCCCCTTCTCCAAGGAATATTTCTTCCTGGACATTGAGCTGCGATTCGGGTTACTCCAGGTAAGATACACCCTGTTAAAATACAGGATAATTTAAAACCGGTCTTAGCTATATGCTTATCCTAGATTTCGAATATTATAAAGCACGATCGTAAAGGTTAAAAAGTGTTTGTACCTATTGTTCACCAAAATAAGATTTCTAGCCTGATTTTCATAGGTACATAATATGTAGAAAACATCGTCTTAGAGATTAAGATTGGTTTATTCTCTAACCGAATGACGTTGAATTGAATATTTTATTTTATGGTAGGTATAATATTTTTATTCGTATTTTTAAGTCTGTCTAAATATTCTGGCAGCGTGTTTCATTTCCCCAATGATTACAAGCACGAATATTTTTCATGAAAAAAAACTTGCAAATGACTCCCTAGACCAGGGAATACATTTCGTGAGCACGTTTAATTACTAAAAGTGGATGTTTACCAAATTACTTTGTATTAAATATATCATAGCATTTCTACCCAGACGAGGGTTACAGGAAACAACCCATTTAGATGCAGTTTCATATTTTAACTAATTAAAAAAAATATTTACTGAACTAGTAGGTAATAGGGATGACGACTGGGTTAAGAAATTCCATTTAGTCCGTCAGATAATCGAAAAATAATGACAAAGATAAGCGCTTCTAAAGTTTGGTTGTCGGGGCTCGCGGCGCGCGGCGTATTGTACCATAACGTGACGCCATGCGCCATGAGCCGCACTACCGAACTTTAGAAGCGTGTATCTATGTAACATTTTGTTTTAATAATTTGTACTTACAGTTTTACAATATTTCGAACATTGATATTGTAAACTATACAAAAAATATTGAACCAATACAATCCAGTTAAATCCATAACGATTGTTTTATTCCGACTACCGTGTTAATTATCGCTTCAATTGACTAATGACATAAATCAAAACATATTTTGTTCCTTTAAAGATTGCTTCATATTTCAAGTTTAGCCACTATTCAATAGAGGCATTCGTGTAAAAGGATCATTTCACTTGCAACGTTCATTTTGCATTTGACAGCACGCCTGAGACGACCTCAAATCCATTTAGTGCGGTTCGGCACCGCAATTCGCATCACGAGTAAAGCATCACTGACATGGAAAATGAAGCGCTTCTGCCTAACAATTAACCACTGTAAATGCACAACTTAACTCGCCAACGTTTGGCATTTATCTAGCAAACTAAATACGACTAGTCTGATAGTGTTTTACCGTCTCTTTCTAGATAAAATTGGCTTGCTTTCTTAGTATAGAAATAGCTTGAGCGACCGGTACTAATAACACACAATACGAACTTCAATCGTAATAAAAATCCTAGAAATGATATTTAGCTAGATAGATTTATCGCAACTGTTATCAATAGCCTAATAAGTAGCTACTAAATTAAAATTTCGATGAATTATTATTAGATATGATTACAAGTATCTTCGTTGATAATGCAGGTAAATTAAGTTAAATCAAGAAAGTATGTTTGGTAATAAAAATAAAAGTTTTCTGTAACATGTGGATTTTACATGTACTTGCAGGCTTTACACTGGCAGTTACGTTAAATATGTTTATACGAACTCTTAAAAACATTATACTGTTATGCCTCGAGGAACAAAGTAACATTCGAAATTATAACTTTATCCAAACACGTTTCTATGAGGCCTAACGTACATAAAGATAAAGGGGTGAAGGGATGTAAGTAGATACATGCTATAGGTAAGTAATTCCGTTTGTATTTAAAAGAAAAAAGATAATATTGTCTTTAGAAAACTAAAAAATATTATATTTACCTAGCCAAAATATATATTATTTTACAAAATATTGGGCATATATTTGTAGAATTTAATACCGAACCCAAAAAAACATTTCATGCTAGTTCGGCCGCGATTCATTTTAACGACCTATAGATATTTCAGTCTAGAATAATATGCCAAATTGAATGAAAAGGGCCGTTCGGGGACTTTTCGTTTATTTTTTAGTTGTTAATTAATGTTGTCTTTGTGGCTGTGAAATGCTGCGTTGTAGATACTCAAGTGTCGAGGTAGTTCCTCCAGATATATTGAGACATTCAATTACTATGAGTTGGGTACGTGCGGCGAATCTCGACGGTGAGCGTAGTAGTCCCATTTTATTGAATTGTGGATCGTTAACTTAGCGGTGTACAGGGTAACAAGGTAAAGAGTATTCAACAGGTGTTTTATACAGCCTTATAAGTTTGCGCGTGCAAAGAAATATTTGGCCAATTTATGATTTGAAATGCCTCGTCCGTTTTTTTTTTACTTTTACAACCTCCGGAGTGAGCAATTATCTCATATACTCGTAGTTAGGTAAAGAAATGTCTGCATTGGTGCATTGGTAGCTCAACAGTTATGATAGATGAATAAGCTTGAAGTAGAAACAAAAGAATATTACTTATAAGCGTAGGTACAAATCTTGACAAAAAATTATAATAAACTATCATTAACTTCAAGATGATAGCTAATAATATCTCCGTGAGATCAGACCACTAATGTACTCGTAGGTATACTTATATGAAGTACAGGCTGGATAAATAATCTCGTTACACCCGGGCAATATTATTTTACGGAAATCATGTTAGATATACATATAAGCCCCGGTGGATATGGGTTTACCCGAGTTCAGCCGCCCTCTAACTAGCGATGGCCCTTGAGACGTTAGCACTCACTTGGAGAGGATTTTTGGATTTCACCTTAAAAGGGTTCAATAATGAAAACACCCAGCGGAAAATTAGTTTCGTATGGCCTCCTTTGAAGAGGCAAGAACTTGTTATACTTCATGCATAAGTACCTACTGCTCTTCGCGCTACCGCGAAACTGCCCTAGGTATATGCTTTGTTTTATTCGAGAAATTTATCGCTACTCTTGTTACTTACGGCAAAAAACCCACAAAATAAGGAGAGGTGGACGTGACCAGTAGCACGACTTGCGGTGTAACTGTATCTTTTATTTTTGATTGTGTTGTATGTCCCTTGAAAAATAAAAGTTATGAAGTAAACATGTATAGGTATACAGATTTATATATTACCTATGTCAGTCTGGATTCACGCACCTCAACGGTATAATTACAGCTACCTAATATATTTTATTTTGCATTAGTTTGAAAAACATATCTAACAATTTCTATACGAGGATCTTAATTTATATATCCAAATGCCTAAACTAAGCAGGCGAACTTGGTTTCAATAATATACCTATACTAAAGAATTGTTTCCATATTAGTTTATAAAGGAACTGGACTCCGTGCCGTGATTAGAAGTAGGTAGGTAGTTTAATCTATAACGATATATTAAACCAATTTACTAATGAATAGCAGTAGTAGTAGTATAAGGAATCGAAGGCAAACCTCTAATAGCCGATGAGTATTTGAATAAATTAAAAATAATAAACGGACAGATACGGTATATCTGTGCCGAATTGTTTCACGTCAAATACTAAGTTTATTTACTTTGTAGATACGCGTTTTTGGTGGAAATTAGATTTTTGTTTATTCCCAAATCCAACTCGGTTTTTGCATGGTAAGGGAAATTCAATAACTTAAAATTCTTCCCGCTGAAAATGAGATAAAGCCTGAAAGCGGAGACTTTAATAATAGGTAGGTAGGTATAGATACTTTACATAAGCAACATTCTACGCCCGACTTTCTTACTGTGGAGCTAAATGTAGCTATACGTACTAATATAAAATGTGGATGGAAATGTGATTAAATGAATAAGTACCCAAAAGTAATTACATCGAAATAACACGCTCACTAATCTGTTTAAAACATCTAAAGTACTTTATAAGAGGTTATGCATTTATGTTTTAGAAGTAGGTAGGTGCGTTACGGGGATGAGTTTGTAAAAACTTAATCACATAGAAATATTTGCCCTAATGCTTAATCCCAGGCTGATATATTCCTTTTCCATGACACCATTTTAATTGTAACGCATAAAGATCGTAAGCGGATTTTTCTATATTTTTACATGCTTTTCATATGTTGACTGAAAATATGTACATCATCAAAAGACATTCTATTTGTATTAAAAAATAATGTTTCTGCCTGCGATTTTGTCTGTGCAAGATAAGCCCCACAATTTTTACCCCTAAGGGGATGTATTTTTAAAATGCTTTTTTGTGCTCCCCAACGTTTCAAATGAAAAAAAAATATATACGCATGGCCTAAACATGTAGCTTAGATCATGCGTTGATATGTCAATCATTAAACAGCTTCTCCTTTTGTATATATTATTACAGACATATTTAAAAAAAAATGTACCTATTGTGATTTACAACTCAACTGAAATTCAATGTAATAAACTAATGTGTTAGATAGGTTAATAAATATACACAGACTAGCGAGCATAGCCGGCAGGCCTCGGAAGCGGCCGGCGAAGCAATTATACATAACTACTACATCGTATGGTGTTTTCACCCTTGCACGTAATATTTCAATTTCATGGTTATGGAAGTACCTAAATAAGACATTATTTTTTACTAAAAAATAAAAAAATAGCTTCATGCACTGTCTCTCTTGGGAATAGTGAGGGCAAATAGTTTTACAGCTCTATTAAATATATATGGCAAACAAATTATGAAATGCTAATCATCCAGTCTAAAGGAATACTTAAAACAATTTGTTCAACGCATGACGCATTCTGTAATATAACATTTAGGCATCTGAAATTCTGGTAAACAGGAGAACCACATAAGTACATTTAACCTCGTTATCCAATTCTCGTTACTAATTGCTCGTAACAATTACTCCAAAGTCACGACTTTCGGGAATTCAATAGAAACTTCTAAGTGATCCTCATGCCGAATCTCTTTGACGTATCTCATGTTAATAATCTTAAATTTCCACGCAATACAATAGACATACCTATACAGCTATTTATCCCACTATCTCTTTGAACTTAGGTATTTGTGTTGTAACGTCAGATAACTAATTAATACGAACCTGTTTATCCGATTAGTACTAAATGTATGCGATATTAGATAAATCCTTCGTTTAAATAATTTACACAGCAAGCGCGAAGTTAAATACGTAACAGTGAGTAACATCATAAATACAAAATAAATTTAACGTTCCTTGCAACGTATTTAATTGCAAAATTATTCTTCAATTTGTTTTACAGTTTATTATTAGCATAGTTTGTTCTGGAAATAGAGACAAGTTGTACCGCATGCTAATTAGAATAGGTGCGAGTACGTCTTAAAGTTCCACCCACTTTCTTCAAAGAAACTTTGCTTCGTGCTTTTATGTCCTCTATACTAACATTAAAAAAGTTTGTAAGTGTGTGGTTTGTGTGCAGACTGTTCAAATTTGAATTCTTTGCTGCAGTTTTCATAAGGAACCACCTTTTATTTCCGCAAAGTTCAATCACAACGGTTATTCCGTATAAAAAAACTGATGTGCAAATTTCAGGTACCTATATGAATATTTCATAATGACATGAAGGCCGAAAAATTGAACATACGTATCTTTTAAAAAATAATATGTCTTATCTATGGTAAATAAGAAACGAAATGCACAATAATAGGGTGAATATTTGAGTTCGTACATATTACGCGGCAAACACTAAAGAACTATTGAGACGTGGAGAAATCTGAGTAAGATTATTTTTTATATATCAAATAGAGCTAGTTCTATGTTTAGAAGTTTATGACATATTTATTTTTTGAATAGAAATATTTTTTATAAATTTAAATATTAGCCAAATCTCATTACCCGTCATGTCCCAAATCCCAATTTTGATCAATGAATGATCAAAATGATTCAATTATATGTCGAAGATCGTATTTTTAAGTAGTTATTTCTATAGAATAGAACTTTGTTTAGATATCATAAAAATTATACATCTTAAAGATCACTTTAAAGTAGTTTGTCATCGCTTTGAAAAATGTCCATGCAGGTACCATTCATTACCATTGGTGAGAATGAACTAAGCCATAATCAAATATTCGCGCCATATTATTGGTCAAACTATCGACGCGGCAATCGATCTTAGTTGTCGCTAGCGAGCCAAACTAGCCGCACGCGTGTGAAACGATTTCCCGCCAAAATATAACGATCTCTTCGTACGTTTATACGGTTTGTCAACATTTTTATCTCCTCACCATTTGAAGATTAATTGGCAAGTTCGTTAATGCCTTATTAAAGCCGAATGTACCAAAAGACGTGTCTATGGTATGTGTTTATATTAATATGTCAAATATAATTTTAAGTCTATTTAATAATGCACAATGGTCAAAATTCGTAAAAATCTCATTCCCGTTTTTGAAATTACCGTTTATTTCCGTTTTATTTTACAAACGGTAGGGAGATATTTCAAATGGTAATGTGTATTAATTGAGTATTTTAATTTTTTCTTTTAAAACTTTGATAATTATAATTAGATAGGTATTAAAAACTAATATTTAGAGACTCATTTTCTTTAAATCATAATTATATTGTCATATAAAAAATATTTTATTATCATTACCATTTACGGTCACATTACCATTTCCATGCAAATCTCACTACCATAAGTATTATTTCTCCTTACCGTTCGCATATTTCATACATTCTGATTACCATTCCTGATACGGAAATGAGTACTCATTACAGTTCGTTAAAAAAAAATAAAAACTGAAATATGTATTTATTTATTGGTTATATTTACGTCCCTTTATTTTTTTTCTCATATTTATATATTAAACCTTAGGTTAAAAATATAAAATACGCAATTTGAAACGATATTTAGATTTTTTTTTCAAATGCCCAATATGTACGAACTCAAATATTCACCCAATAAGCGTTTATTTTCACGATTTCACGTATAAATTATTTTTCAAAGTATTAACGAACACTTGAGTGGCGTAAAGTAGCACGGCCACAAACAGTTGGGGCAGTGTTGAATAGGGATGTCTCGAATATTCGCTATTTTTAACCCCGTTAGGAGATGAATTTTAATAAAAACCAAAATAAGTCTTCCATAAATTGTGTTTAAGAATATTTAGGCTATATTTTCAATACTTAGATTGGACCAAACAATCACGTCATTCCGTACTAACATTTTCACTCCCTTTGGGTTAGAATTACGGATTTTTTTTTATCGGACCCTTACGTCATACAAAAAACACACCCTTCGAGTTTCATGTCTCTACGATCATCGGTTTAGACTGTGCTAAAATCCGTCAGTCATTCAGGACAAGAATTATAATAATAATAATGTATTATAGGTACTTATAATTGCCAAATACATATTATCGAATGCCTTTAGCCTTACATTAAAACATACCTACAATTTACCAATAAAACAGATTCAAGCTAACTTTTCCAGCTTTACATAAAAAGCATAAATATAAACAGAAAACTCCTTCAGTGCACATAAACATATTAACCACTTTTCTGCTTCTCCTGAAAAAATAACTATTTTGAGTTAGGTAACTTTCTTTAATTCTAAGTGTGCGATGTGTGAATGTAAAATGTCATTAGTAGAAGTTGCACCTCACCAGTGATGTTTCACGTGGGCACGTGACTATTGTGTCGGGGCCGGTCGCCGGTCGCCGGACGCCGGACGCCGGCCGCTTGTGGAAATTGCGCAAATAGATATCCGATAGCTCCCCTTGTTCACTAAACGTTATTGGCGACACTTCGATTTATTAAATCGACTTGTATTTTTAAAAACTGTGGAGCGAGCAGCGTTTGATATTTTTATGCAGATAAAAAGCTTAACTTAAGAAAAAAATACGTTAATATGTTAACTGCTCTTTTATAACCTCGTTTTAGGCTTTTATCGTTTATCTTCCTTGTATTTATAAGTATCAGTCGGGCGCTTTATTAGAAAAAAAGGGAAACTTGCTTATCGTGGCTTAAAATTTTCTTATTGTGCTATTATGCGTACCTTAAAGTTTGACCTTTGTTTGGCTAAATTTAATTAAGTCCATCCTTGTTGGGTGCATAAGTTTTCTTAATTCGATTCGGGGTAAAAGTTTACCGCAAACCGGTCGTGTGTTGTAAAATATAAAATGAAGTAAATTTGCGTTCAAATTAAATAACTTTAAACATATTCGCGCGGCGCAAGCTGGTTACTGCCAACTTGAACTTGACGATATCGATCTTTATGAAGATTTTAAGTTTAGTTATTTACCTTTACATATTCTGTAGGTAAGAGAATCACAATCGCTGTAATAGAACACTCAGTTTCTGTAATATTTCGTATCCATGTCTACAGTTAGTTTTCTCTTTGTTAACTGTAAATGGAGTGCAAGCTGCAAGCATATATCTAGTGCATGCTTATAAAATATTCCAAGCGAAATTCTGCTTGCGAAATAGGTAATGCAATTTAAAATTTCGCTATTCCCGTTGGACCTAACACTTTTATTTTATACGAGCTATCTGCTAGTGGCTTTCCGCATGTTATCGGTTTTTTAACACCGGTTCACCCCATACGAGGTGATTTCTCCAACATAGTGAAACACATGTTCGAGTTAACCCATGGAATTGATAAAAAGTTTCATAAACACTTCCACTCAATATTTTACCCCCTGAAGGATTACACATACGGAAATTTTATATCATATTGTTCACTAGCTTATCCCGCAACATTGTCTGTGCAGGACTTTTTTGTATGAACTATATATGACTTGTCTAGAGCTTAAATTATTTATTTTAGAGTAACCTCTGTCAAAAAGTAACGATGATAGTCTGTTGTTTTCTTAATCGACAAAAACCTAACGCGCTAGCTAGTCCTCGATGCTGTTCGATAATATCGATAATATCAAGTCCACCAATAACTTAATTAACGTTGTCCCACGCTAAACGTGAACTTAACTACGTAGCTTCCTAACTGCAGACATGAATCAGTTAATTACGAACATGTTCAGTATAAGCTAGGTATGTGTGCCCCAGGTGCCTAATATTGCATTTCCTCTCGCAGATTATCGAAGCTCTTCACTACCTACATTACACTGCGCGGCAGATCCACCGCAACGTCTGCCCTCAAGTGATAATAGTCACAAAACGAGGAACCTGGAAACTCTTCGGACTGGAATTTATTGGTAAGATATAAATATATCAAAAATTAATGTAACAAAATATACATTTTGCTTGTTCCCTAATAACAATTACGTCTAAACGCGTCTAAGACACCTATAATTTTACCTAACTTGAAATGGTCACTACGCTAAATTAAATGTAAAGTATTGCAAACTTAAATTTAATAACAAATTAATATAAAATATCAAAACCGTTATTGTATGAGGTATTCAAAGGCCGAAATAACCGGAATGTGGAACACTGTCTTGATTAAATTGTAACTATTCAAATATTTTCGGAGCAATTTGTATCCGTGATTTGAGAATATATACCTAAGCTAGTACCTCGCTTGATATAACGAAAGATTGAACGGTCTGTACTTGTTCTAATGGTGAAAGAGACTACTGTTGGTAAGAAGCCATTGTTATCTTTGTCGCTTTTTTAAGAGCACAAATAGCGTTGCACAGTTTCGAAAACCTCGAGGCGACTTTAACACGCTCAATATTGGGTGCTACGAAACGCTACGAGCGTAGCCGTTTTTGCGTAGAAGGTGTTTGTGCCAGAATGCAACGTATGTTACGAATGAATAGATTAAGGCTTCGCCGACCAGTTTCTATTTCGAACTGAATACTGAAGCGCATTTGGTCTGTTGGAGGCCTTTACTGCAAATCTAGACGACAGGCGAGCGGTCAGATGGGACACGTCTAAACCTGTTGTGTTCCGCTTGGATTCCGAATTCGTAGCGGGGTTACGGAAAAATGACGCTCCGATTGTCCCTATGTAAACGTTGGTATTAATATAAGTGCAGTAAAGATTTTATATCGCACCTTTATGCGTTTGTTGAATATAAAACGATAAAAACTCAACGAGTATGCAATTAAAAAATTGAAATGATCTGAGTTGTTGATGCGACAGAGGCAGTATTTAGATATCTGTAGAGATATACGACGCGGGTTGTAAAAGCTGAGCCTTAAAATTTCAATGAATGTGAAGTTAAGCAGCCTGTTTTCTTTGTTTCCTTGTTTTTATCCTTTTTCTTTTGTTAACTATGATCTAGTACAATGATGTAGAAACTTTATTGACTAGAGGAAAAATAATACGGATGAATTCTATAATAAAACAATTTCAAATTTAATTGGCACTGCTTCGGAAAGTAAGTATATCTAACTGTCACCAGAGTTAGATATACTTACTTTCCGAAGCACAGAGATGTAGGTACGTACGAAACGTTCCCTTGACCTCTTTAAACAAAATCAACTTTATGTGAGCTTAAGCCGGACTTTCATGTTAGTAGAAGTGCACTTAACTACGAAATGATTTTCGCTTTCAAGTGTCTCTATGTATTTAATTGCCAGTGACTATTTTAATGTTAGTATGTTTCTCAGTAAATGTTTAATCCTACTTTTAATTTATACAGATATAAATTATGTTGCATCGATATACGGATTTTATTATTACTTATATAATTGGAAGTTCTTAAATTATCCCAAGTAATTAAAAAAACAAGCATAACATCAGCTAAGTAAATGTTAGGACCGACTATAGTACGTATAGCCAAGATTTCGTCCAGTTTTTATTTCATTCAAGATTGAAAAGGTTTTCTTGAAGTTTCTACGAAGTGAGAAGAATATTTATATTCTGTATGCCTCTACACTTCACTAGATACGGGTCTCGTGTAAATATTTTGTTAGTATCATTGTCTCTATCTCGAGTGATTGGATCTGAACTATATCCGACGTAAGTCTCCATTCGAGTAAATATTGAAATATGTTCGAAATGTAATACGTACTTTAGAATATAGTAGGTAGGTACGTTTGTTAGATGTATTGTGATACTACCGGCATTTATTGTTAACGTATATCGAGTTTAATATGAAAATATAGGATCGGACACTTGAATACATTTATGTTGCTACTGTCTTGACAACAAAACATCATAAAAGCTCTGGCACATTTTGACAGTGTTTTGATTGTACCTACTTACTTACGATTCATAAAAAGATATACCTATAAAATATGATTGGACGAAATAAATACGGATTTTTAGATTTTATATACAGTAATATATACACATGTACATACATATATATATATATATATATATATGTAGTGACGATTACGTTGGGATACATCATCTACTGTATTCAAAAACAAATTTATTTAAGTTTCCAAAAAAACATTCACTCACTTTCATTAAATGAAATATTTAATTTGTGTAGTGTTACAACAATTTTACGGGCATTTCGTCACAGTTAAATTAATTTGTTTTAACAAGCTCGGAATGACACCTCACTAATTACTCGCTTACAGTTGAGAGCATTAATTGTATTGTAGCAATTATTACAATGCAATTATCATCTATAAATAATAAATTACTCCAGCGAACGAGCTTCGTTGTTGTTATTAGTTTCAAATTGGTTTCAATCAAATTGCATTTCATAATTACTCTACATTACCCGACGTTAAATTAGGCTGACATTTACTTGATATAATGCAGCAATATTTTAAGCTTATTTTTGGAGTTTTTTGATTAATTACTTTATTTAAGTACATAACAATTTCTTCTTTATTGACACAATTGAACTCACTCATGCAGTCAGAGTCATCACTGGCTTCCAAGCTCTTTTTAACTAAGTTACTTACTGTCATACTTTCGTCGCTATCAGAGATCTGTTTTATATTGGGATTCTTGTTTGTTCAGAAAACATCCTCGGGCCGGACCCCACAGAAATGTTGACAGTGCCACCTTGGTCCATCAAAGTTGCTAAGATTGCTCAACCTAATCTCGACTATTTAGGTAAGTACCATATCAATACAATTGTATTATTGTAACCTTGCAATTTCAGCTAAATATTTATAAAGCTACCTTTTCATGATCAAAGAATTTATGAATAACAAAATTGTTAGTTAAATACTTAAGGATTTTCAACAGTAAATGATATGATATTATAATTTCTGATGCCTTCGCGGTTATTACACATTGGAATGAAACAACTATTAACGAAACGTCAGCTAATAAAATAAAATAAAAATACGCGAGTTAAATCCGTTAATAGTTGTTTCATTCCAATGATATGATATTAATTGTATATAATCCATATTAGGTAAAAATTACAAGGTAAAGTATGAAAATTTCTAAAGCTTATTGTTAGTGACATAATACAATGGAATTGTAAAGACACTTCGGAGATTATGAGAAGAATGATTTATTGTGCTACTGTTACAGAAACCTAGCCTGAAATATTAGCACCTCAAGGCACATTACATCTCAAATAATAATTTTGATATAATACCGCATACGAGTACAAGCCCAAAAAGTGCGATGCATCCCTTTGGAGTTAAAAAACACTTTCAATATATACATAACCTGAGTAAAATAACCGCTACAAGCATTCTCAGTGACGTCTGGAACACGGAATGTTAGAACCAAAAAACGAACCAATTTGGTTGTTGTCTTTATTTTTTTCTCTCTAATTAAAAGCCCGACTAGTTTTGATTGGACTGGGAAGCCCGGTAGCGCGCGGCCACGTTTTTCACCTTAAAAGTTTGGACCGTCGAATCTAGGTCGAAGCTTCACTTTTAATAAATAGAACATACATTTCCCTATCGTGGAATATTACCTGAACTTGAAACATACCCGTCTATATCGTCCGTATCTAGTAGATGCTTGAAATATCTGAGAAACTCTTCGATTTTTAATAAGAAAACATAATGCATGCTCGTTATGTGAAAATATCCGAAGGTAATTGCAATTATATTTGTAAACCTTGACCTCGATCAAACTCAATAATATTTTCTCTTCTTTATTTATTTTATGTACGTAATGTTAAAGTAAGTAAGTAGGTTTTTTCTGATGCATTCGCGGATATTACACGTTGGAATGAAATATTTATAGAAATTTATTTTAGGTAATGCTACGGATTTTAGTTTTCGACTATCACCACCTCAGTCATCTACGTACTACAAATAGTAAAGTTTACGAAACATCAGCAAATATAATAAAATACGCTAGTTAAATCCACTTTATTTAATTTACTCCAACTATTTAGGTTTCTTCGTCTTAAGAACCCTGAACCCGAATTATTTCTGAGATTAAAACGGTTATGATAATCGTTCAGTGTGGTAATAGTCAATGTCAGGTGTTCAGTGGAAGCGCTCTCCAATCTCACGACTCGATTGAAGGTTGGCTCCAAGAAATTAAGTGACTTCGTTACAACTAGATTGCTTTTCTAAGATCAGATCGGGAGTACGCTCTGCTCTATACAGTTACGTAATCACATAATTTCCTGTAGCTACCCTTAGGAATTCTAAGGTATGTGACTGCATTAAGAAATAAATTAGATGTTTGAATTCGTTTTACGTATTAAATTCACTAAAAGTTGGTTAAAATGTGTAGTGTGTTAGAATTTAGAATCACAAGTTATTATTCTTCAAAATTCTTTTGAAGTCTGTTCTCATTGCTTTCTTATCCTATAGGTATCGGTTCCTAATTTCCTCTACTGCTTCACCGGATAAAGAGGCGAAGGGATAATTCAAAAGCCTATATTAAAAGAGGCTCTATCCGTAATCCGCCGCACCGACGGGATCAGGATATCGTAGGTCGTCGTATGAATTCGGAACAGATTTTTAAAAATCTTTTATTACCTATTTAAATTTATAGTGAGATAAAGTTTTTGAAATAATGAGAAAATGAAATAACTAGTTTTTTTTGTATGTATTGAAAATTAAGGAGATTTCGTCATTGACAAAAGTGTTAAACAAACTGAATTCTATTATTATGATATTCTCGGATTCAAAGGTAAACGAAACCTAATTGTAGACACTTCCGTAAAACATTTCCTAGTCAAATAGAACTTCACACCATTTCCACCACAACTTTCAGTCGGATTTCATTTCAATTGCTCTATAATTTGTCTAATTAATTTTGTGCTCTATCTAGTAAGACGAGCCAAGTTCGAAAACAAATAGATGGAATTGTTTCAAAAAGTTGTTTTCAAACATAATATCTAAGAAGGTTTCGCTTCGAACGGAGCCATTTCACTGAATACTATTTTCTTTACCTAAACCATCGAAGAAAATATCAAGATCTGACCTGACCCTTTAAATGGTTTAAAATATCAGTATTAGTGATTATAGGTAATATTTATCTTCTGCTTAAATATTGGTATATAATTTTTTAATTATCAAGGCTAGAGTTGTCAAAACTTCATACATTTTTTTCACTTTAATTCTAGTATAAATAATTGTGGGTGTAGTTATTTGGTTGAATACGTACAATTGTAGACATTAAAGGTCGGCCGCGTTATGATTGTGAGTGGTTATTATGCACTCGGGTTTGAGAAAAAAAATAATAAGCACTCTAAACATCTTCGTCATCTTTTGTTCGGAAATATAAAGGCAGCGATATTTTATTTTCCCTCTTCTGTTCTAAGATCTTTTATAAGTGTTGACATTGAAAATGAGAATAAAATTCCCACGAAAGATCGCTACAGCGGACTTGTCATTTACATCGTGATTTTACGTCAATAAGTAATGAAATAATCTTAAACCAAATACCACGCTTTATTTTTTTGTCAACATTGCATAAACAATATAGTATAAAGATACACGTATGAAAACCTAAGTATTTTGTCATTTGTACGGAACGAATAATTGTCATTATAAGTACCTACCTCTTCTCATTTTACATTATTGTTTCGGGCATGATTTTAAAAATTAAATGATAGCTAGTATCTATTCATGACCACTCCATGACCTTGTAAA
Source organism: Polylopha cassiicola (assembly GCA_038024825.1). Lineage (NCBI taxonomy): Eukaryota > Metazoa > Arthropoda > Insecta > Lepidoptera > Tortricidae > Polylopha > Polylopha cassiicola. Next base: position 16,325,659 of record CP149045.1, on the reverse strand, counting down.
GATTAAAATATCTAAGATACTTTACTCTTGGTATTTTGACGATTGGATAGGTAGGGGGTTCCAAAGTTTTGTAATTTGTAAAATTTTAAAAAGATAATATTCATTACAAACATTGTTTAGCGATTCGAAAGTTTATAATAGGTATGTTATATAAAAACGAAAAATATATGATCGGGATCAGCACTTCACTTATTGTTACTAGACTTAATAAGGACGTATTTATGTATTTATTCTATATTGATGTAGCCCCAGAGGTGCAGACTAACGGTCAGTGCAACATCCTGTCAGACATGTTCTCACTGGGGCTCGTGATATGCGCCCTGTTCAATAACGGAAAACCACTAATCCAAGCTAACAACAACCCCATGCTCTACGTGAAGCAGATTGAATTTGTAAGTACATTGAACACCTTATCTCTTTAAATTATAAGCATCATACCTAAGTCCTTTCAGTTAGATATATGATGTATAAGTAGGTATATACTTATAAGTCGAACTATCGATAGGTAGGCAGGTACCTATATTAAAATGTATTTAATGTTTCCACTTAAAAAAATCATTTATATCAGTGTCAATCAACTTGAGTACCAGAACCTGTGCTTTTCAGATTATAACCTATCAGCTATTTGAATATAGGTGCCTTTTTATGTATATTTTTTGAGATTGACTTTGTATTTCTCATAGTGCAACTGGCATATAGAAAACAGGAAGATATGAATAAATAACGACGTGGCATGAAATATAAACTGACGTGCACAACGCAGTCTTTTGTAAATTATCCTGAATGTTGAACGTCTCTTTCTATCACGTAACACGCCAAACATTTCTATCATCTGACGCGGTTAAATTACGCCTATATATAAACCTGCCATGCCTATATCTAAAAATAGGATGTAGAGATCATTATGATATTACATATACCTAACAGTGGGTATGTTGACGAAAAACTTGATAAAACGAAATGCGAGTAATGACTGCAAAGAATGTTTGCCTAATAGAACGTTCAAATCGCATTGCATTTTTTAACATCTTATATATTTACATGAGAACACTCGTACCTACTTTATGTATATATGAGTTCCATATACCTAAGCTATACAATGGCTATATAGGAGCAAGCTTTATAGACCTAATATAGAACCTAGCTGGGCGTTGCCGGGGATTGGTCTTAAGGATAACACGTGTTTTAGCTGGACCAGCAAGTCGGTGCCGTGCTACCGCGAGTGCCTGCCGCACTCCAGGAGGCCGTGCAGCGCCTGCTTTCACGCGACCCTCATCCCCGCCCTACCACACAGCTTCTGCCTCTCATCAAATATTTCAAGTAAGATCACAAAAATCTTATACCTACTCGTTCATGTTCTTCTATTCATGCAAAACGGAACCATTTTAGGATGCCGTTATAATGTCAGAGGATACACTTGTGACATTGATTATATCAACAATCCTACATAGGTACTTATTCGTTATTGGTTTAACCATTTCGTCGCACGTCATATCCGAAAGTCATCAATCAGTCGGACATGTACAATACGGATGTAAGTAATCAACGAGTGAAACTTTGATGTCGCCGGCGCCCGGCAGGCCGATTATCGAGCTGCAATATGGTGTGATTTAATCTGGATTTGTATAAACTTATAGGTATTTTTTATGTCTTTTATTACGATTTTATCTTCCGATTCCTATAATAAATAATCGATAATATGAGATTTCGACTTCGTTTCCTCAAACACTTCTTTACAGCTGTTGTTTATACTGAAGATTGACGTTTCATTTATAATATTTATGTAAGTAAGTAGCTCATTCCCAAATGTACCTATACCTACATAATTATTATTGTTGATAGATGTCAGAGCGAGCCCGCAATCCAGGCGATGCAATTCTTAGACGTGATCACGATGAAAGATCCTAATCAGAAATCTAACTTTTATCGAGTGACCCTCATCGATGCTCTGCCGTATATTCCAAAGGTATGCACCCATATAATATTCATTTAAGCCTCGCCGCGCCGTAAGTATGTTACTAGCGCAACATGTACTCCAGCATAACGAAACTAATTAACAATTTGTAGCTTTTCCAAGCTACTTACATTTCTTATTATGCCGCTAAGCTGGTTAAAAATGTATACTAGTAATATATTATTAAAAGTATAAGAATATATTCACTGACTCTACTTACTTGAATAATTGAAGCATTCAATCCTTTTAATTAATAGTTGAAATGTGAGTGTAGTAGTTACCACGAGTGCCTACGATATTTAATGGGGGTAAGAACAGTTTATTGAAGTTTACGAATCCTTTACTTACCTGCCTTTGTTATAAGAGGTATGTGAGACAAGAGAGCGCTGCGGGCGCTCTTATAGAGTCCCTCACTTCACTTTTGAAGATACGTTGAAAATCACTTCATAAGTAAATGGTATCTTAGTAAATTATGAATGCCTAACTGCCTTCAATGAAATGAAATATCCTTCACATACGGTACCTACACGTTAGAAATATAATTGTGCTTTCAATTAGAAAGCAAAAATGTATGATTATTTAATTTTTCCGCTTTTTTTTTCATTTATTTCGTTATAAATCGTAGCTACTGTGATATCGCTATCAGCTTTGCGAAGGAATTGAGCACGCGAATTTAATAAACTCAAAACATGTATCATTATTATTTCAAAGTTGAAATCTGCAAAAGATTACAGACCAATTTGCTTTGATTTATATTTTATCGGTGATTTTGTAGCATCGATGATTCCGTGTGTTAACATTTTGTGAGTCAACGGTGTCTTTCAGAAACTACGGTGGCAGCATGTATGGCCGGCCCTGCAGCTAGAAGTGCGCACGGCAGAGGTGCTGGCTGCCGTCCTGCAACCAGTAATATGGCTGACGAATGAAGCTACTCCTGACGAGTTCGCGACCTACGTCCTACCAACTCTTAAGTAAGCATGATCTAGTAACTAAGAAACTATAAAAATGTATTATATTCATGATCAGTGTTAGCTATGGATAAATGTAGAATATGTTTCAGGAACCTTATGAACTCGCCTAAGAGCGTTCAAGCTTCAGTAACAGTACTGGAAAATTTACACATTATCCTGAAAAAGTGCCAGAAGGACGTAGTTAACAACGAAATTATGCCAATTCTGTACGCTGCTTTAGATAACAATACAAATCAAATACAGGTTCGTGAATCGCCCGATAATTGAATTGATAATCGAGATAGGTTGTGTTCATAATGGTATTATTTATACATGTTCGGGTCTTATTTCCAGACCGCCTCTCTAATTGCGATGCAAAGCGTGTCCGATTACATTGAAGACAAAGCTCTTCATGGGGTTGTGTTGGCTAAAGTAAAAGTATTGCTTGAGAAGAATCAGAGTGATGTAAAGATCATTAGCCTGATACTTGGTTTCTATGAGAAAATACTAGTCAGGCTTGAAAGAAATCACATTCTGGAACAAGTGATCCCGACGCTTCTAAGCATGCGTCTGAGTGACCCCGACATTATCAATCGTGTCGTTAGTAAGTATTATGCCAAAATATTTTGATGAACCATTCCAGCATATTTCCGAATCCTACCTCACCCTGCGCAAGATACATTAATAATTTTCTATCAATAGGCACTGCGAAATTGTACCTTAATTTGTATGTAATGTTCATTGCGAATTGGTCGCACTGCGAAATGTTGTATGATATTAGAAAATTACAGTATTCGTCACGAAATCCCTTGATTACAGAATTGTACAAGTCGATGCTCTTGGAAAGAAAATTTGGATTAACAACAAACGTGATGGCTACAAAGATGATACCATCACTTGCTCCACAAACCGTTAATCCAGCTTTAAACGTCGATCAATTCACCAATCTGATGGAGGTATTTATATCATTATAAATATTTATTTTATTTCTAAATCTACAATAAAGCAATGAATACGAGTGATACAATTAAATATTTTTACAGATCCTTTACGACATGCTAGATAATATTGATCAAAATCAGCGATACAAGTTAAAACTAGACGGCTTGTCATTGCCCAGCCCGGAACGACATCGCCCACTACGTCACCAAATGAGCACTGACAATATGAACGTGCCTCCATTTAATATTCCAAATTTGCGCGTTGAACAACGCAAAACATCTAGCGCTGAGGATATGGCACGTAAAAACTCAATCAGTGGTCCGAGTGGTACTGGCAGCGTCGGTGGTGGATTCAAAAGTAATTCAACAAAAAATATTATACTACCTAGTACCTACTCAGCAAATGTCCATATATTAAATTAAAATTTAATACCATGTTGTCCTCAGGCACAGGAATTGGACAGTGGTTCTTTGGCTCTAGCAATTCAACCAATAATGATAACAACTTCTTGCGCGTAGCCAACGCTTTCCCGAATCGTCGTCTGTCCGATAATACTCTCATGACACCCAAAATTCGCATTGCCCCGTCATGCGCGTCCTCTCCCGGCGGAACACCTGGCGGTAACTCAGGGTTGCCCACTCGTCGACATTCCAGCATCGGGCCCCAGGAGCGCCGAGGATCTGCAGTAAACTTATCCCCTCCAACCGTAAGTATAGTAGATTTAGTTTATTTAATGTTGGTATTTAGAACAACGCTTTATATTAGATTGTAGAAAATAATAGGCGTAGACCTCTGTAAACAGTGATTATAAATTTGTAAGATAATCATAATAGCGTTCTGATCTTCAGTCCTTAGAGTTAAGTGGTGTTCGGTAAGTGCAAGCGGTACTCTGGCTGCAATAGGTAACGGTGTAGTGACGGTGGTTGTTTTGGCAGGGCTACCAGTACAGGGGACGAGGCGGCTCAGGCTCGAGCCTGTCCGTGCCGTCGGCATCGCAATGCGTCGTAAGTGATGTGCACCGCGTACGCCTGGCTGGCTACGTGCTCTCCCTGAACCCTCTTTTGAATGTCGACATGGAACGGCTTGATATATTGATGTGGTCTATTATCTTCTGCGGTCGTGTCTTCTTCCCACACCGACAGGGAGAGATTATCTCATTGCTCACATCATCATCTTAAACATGCATTTGCACGATCCTGGTTGGCGTTCGTATTAGTAATGAACTATTTCTGTCCGATCACTAGACCTTCCATTGCATCATTATCATGAACGCTATTTATAAATTCCGGCGTGAGGACCGGCATTGACAATAACCTTCAGGAAAAAAATGAAGTGGTGCATGCCCGTTACTGATCTGTCTTGTTATGAGCCGCGATGCATGAACGCTTCCCAGCGTTGAACGTATCCAACCGTCATAGCGAGGAGACTAGCTCCTCCTTGAATGCTCTGTTGTTATGATCAACGAGTAGGTACACCTGCGGATGGTTTGGTGTTGTCTGTCTTATTCCAAAAACATACAATTGGCTGTAAATCTGGTGAGTTTGAAAATTTAAGCACGTTGTCCATTCATGTAAACCTGTGAAAACAAATGTGAAAAAATATTTATGCTGACTAGATAGATATGTATTGCATGGCTGTAACCTATTTTAGCAAAACATTCTGATTGCAAATATCAGTACTTAAATGGACAGCGGGCATCACAATTTGTAAGTTATATAACACCTGATTTTTTTCAAAATTTTTCTAAATAGTACCTGTTTATAATTGAAATCCTTGCAATAGTCCAGTGGGAAAATTTTATCATTGTAAACTGACAATTCAAAGAGATAATATGTAAAAGATGTATATATGTTTAAATATATTATGTAAATGAAGGCAGTAACTCAAACGCGCCCGGATCAGTACCTAGTCGAGAAGATATCAGTGGCAGCCTGTAAGCTAAACATTAATGTTTGATGTCGTATGTAACAGGCAACATTGCTAGTTATAAGTTCATCTCTTCATGAATGTCAAGGCTCCGCGACAAACGATTATAACGCTGTCTCATTCACTGTTGCTGTTTGTTCTTCTACGCAGCTTGCACGGAGCATGATCGTGAGTACCGTTACTTTCCTATTCACACTTTCCATTGAAGCTTTGTAGAAACGTAAAGAGCTGCAGGGACATATTGTTTTCAAGCACGGCTCTATTCACCAACCATGTTATAGAACTGTGTTACCCTCCAGCTGGACTGCGCTTCCTCGTTCCTCAATGGATCGTGAGCCATACATGTGCCGACGCGCCTGGTGGTTTCGGCAACTTCCGAATCCCTACCCGAAATCTTATTCGATTTTCTAATTATATACCTTCAAAGAAAACCAGTCGGAAAGGCAAAACAACTAATACGGAGGTTGTCTCTTTTAAAAAAAAGCGCTACATTAATAAAGAAAAATCACAAAGACGTGCCTAAATTTTAAATAGACATTAAGTCATAATCGCAACTATCAACAGTTTACCGTGTATCCAGCGACATCTACGTGATATTAAGAAATCATCTGTAGAGTAGATGGTAACGAGTAGGCATTTGATATCACGAAATTTTCCATAAACCCAACACGCTTTAGTAAGTACGCTGAAAATAATTATAATTATTATTTGAACTTATTAGCATGCAGTAGTTCGTCCTGCTAATTAGGATCTCACTAATTATGATTCCTTAAAATTAATTATTTAAGGTCCTACTAATAAGGATTCCTTAAAATTCATCACTTATATTTCTAGAAGATAATTAAAATTAAATTATTAAGATTATTCTTATATATTATATTAAGTATTGACCTGGAAATCCATCACATTACATAGGTTTTTGGGGTCATCTGTTTTAGCACATACATTTCTATTAAAACATCTTAAATACTAGACATAGTTACTATATACATAGTAAATTATTATTTATTTTATATTCTTATACAGAGACTACTAGTTTAAAACAATTATTACACATGTATTTTATTATTATCTATCGTTACTTAGTTTCTATGACTCTCGATTCGATTACGATTCCGTTAACGAGAAAAAATATTGAAAATATATCATGTTACTCAGGGTGGTTCTATGCCGAATACGTCATCAAGCGTCCCGTTCCTGCTGACGTCATCGATGCAGTCGATCCGGTCGCGACGGCCTTCAGCGTGCAGCTCGCAGGGCTCCGGGCTGCTGCAGCAGCTCAGCAGCGGCATGGTAAGGCATCTACCCGTGGGCTCCTCCAGCAGCGTGCATAGCAAGCTGCCCCAGCACTGGAGCGCGCTGCAGGGTGCCACGGCAGCTGGATACAGCGCACTCCAGCACACGGCCATCGCCGTCAGGAAGTGCCCCTCGCTCAATATTACTCTCACACGCTAAATATGCAGCGATACATACGCCCACCACTCGCTCACGACGCGATTTTTACTTTAACATTGTCGTATTAGTATCTAATCGTTGCTATTATGGACTAAGAACATTAAATAAATTTAGTCTCTGTCCCTCCTCCGCGCCTCCGTGTGGTAGAGTGACAGTGACAGTAGGTGTTTATTTAGTGCACGGTTATTCGATGGAGTATTGTTGAAGTGCGCGAGTGGTGGCGCCGCCGCGCCGCTGCGCTGCAGGGTCTCGCGCCTGTGCCCCGCGGCCCCCGTCAGACTTACGCTTTCGTTACAGTTCTGCCCGCATCGGCAATCCCCGTCCGATCCCTCGATGTTTGTAGTTTCAAAATCTTTATTGTTGTGTGTTGTTGTATTAAAGTACCACCACGTTAGATTTATTTGCCATTACTTTTTAGAAATATGTATGTTTATTTCACTGTGCAATGTGCAAAGCCAAAGATTTCGCATAGGTATCCGGCTATATGCAGGCCGCATTTTTATTTTCTAGACCGATGATTCTCTAAGAATCTTGATATTTATCAACGGAAGGTAACTCAGCGTTGGATTGAAATGGAAAAATTGTAAGCTTTAATCGAAATAATGTGGACATATCACCATTTCGTCGGTCATAATTTTAAAGGTGTTGTTATGGAAAAAATGTCCAATTGTAATAAAATTAAGAGTTAGATTGAGTATTTGATCGGAAAACATTATCAAGCTGATACGGTAAAGCAAGATGTTGATAATGGTGCTGTGATATGGTATTATTATAGAAATTAGATACTACCTAATAGTAGATTCGGTAAAATGTTTATAAACACTGTTGACACGACGGTAGTTACTCCAGTGAGTATCTTACGAGTCTCTTCACGGTTGATGTGCCAAATACTAATTAATTCATTATTAAAAACCCTTTGCGGCGAGGATTAAACCAAAAACATTAAAGAATTTATACCTAAGTGTTAGGTTAAATGGAAATCAAAGTACCTATGGTGGTAACGATTTGTTTCATTTTTAAGCAGAAATTTCAGCACTATAACGAATCCACGCACTATTTCAAGCATTAAATTTGAACATTTGTAACTGAAATGTAGATTCTAATTTATTGTCTAATCGTAATCTTATTGAACGCTTCTTCTAAAATGTTAATAGTTGATCATTTAAATTACCCATATTTACAACTTCCTAAAGCTAAAGTCTGTTTTAATAAATGCTAGTCACAATTTAAACAAGCTAAAACTGTCGAATGTGATACTTACACCAAATAAGAAAAAATAAAAAGCAAAGTTGTTAAAAATTCTGGGACCCAAAGTACTAATACTAAACAAAATCTTTTATTGTTTTCTTATAAGTAAGTATTTTTTAACGACTTTCTTGGTTACCCTGTGCAATTTTATATGTAACATAATACTTATACCTATTCATTATGTCACTTTTTAATTTATACATTTGCACTTCTGGCAAAATAGCTGTTTGTTGGGCATGATTGTGGACTTTCCTTTTTTATATATATATATATAGTAGTTTTAAAATATAGTTTTTTTTTGTGTGGGAATTAGTATCAACGTTGTGTTTTTATTTGCAACTTTAATTACGTAATCCAGCTCCAACAAAATGATGAAAAACCAATACCCAAGGCCCTTTAAAAAAAGTTATATAGTTATTTTACTAATACATAAAATAATATGTTGAATTAAAAAAATTATATATTTAAGAATGCGATTACATGCAAAATATTTTTAACAATAGCATTTTTCAAAATAACTTTATAATTTATTATTAAATTGGAAAAAAGTATTTAATTGCCTTTTTATATAAATGCCGTGTTGGTAAATGTAAGTTGAATAATGTCCTAAATTTATTATACTTACTTCATTTTGCAAACACAATAACAACAATGGTTTCAACAATAAAATATTTGACATTATGAAATCAATTTATCTAAGACGTTTGAAATGTTATCGTCTATTTTAAGTCGCCTAGAAATAAATAAAAGGTCAAGTACAATTTCATTCGCTTCCTCACAAGATGTTAAGTAAATTGCAATAAAAATGACTTTTCTATGTCATACATTCTTAAGTGTAATCTCGTCGTAGGTATTGAAAGATTTCATAATATCTTAGAAGTAATACGAAAAAACGTGCACCTACTTATAAGGTTTGATGTACTACGTTCTTATCTATGTCTTTTTTTAGTATAGACGTAGGAAATGCGTAGCGACTTCAGAATCACATATTCTCTTATATTATGCACTACCTATATCTAAGCGTCCATACGACAAAATGAAATTTTGTCAAGTTATAGTATGATCGCGATATTGTAATAAATAACGTCCTAAAACAATAAACGAATAATTTTTAACGTATGTTTTACTAGTTGAATGAAAATGTATAATATAAGTTCTCAGTTAATTCACAATTGACTAACTACGAAACAATTGACTATCGATATTTTAAGCTTTTTTTCTAAGATATTTGAATGAATGGTCCCACAGTCATACCATACACGACATTTTTGTAATTGACTAACGTAAACTCTTAAATTACATAATTAACAGATAAATGATTAAACTCACAAATTAAACGTTTTAAATAACAATTAACGAAGTTACTGCTAAGGTTGCCCAGCTATGGCATCTATATTTTTGGTAAAATGTTAATAAGATAAATAAAAATAGGTCTGCTAGTAGATATTTATTAAAAGATATATATATATCTTAAGGTTATCGAAAGAAAATATTTTTATAAACTACAGTTTTAAGAAAAGACTAATTAAAATGCATACATACGAATACTACATATTTTTATATATAGAGAATTAGGAAAAAAGAATAGTTGACACTATATTTTTTTTATTGTAGCCTCAAAGTATAACGTTCTATTTAAATATATCTACTTACTTCTGGATAAAATATTATTGAACAGTGACTTGTTATCCCTACTATGTAATATTATAAATGCAAAGTAACTGTGTCTGTCTGTCTGTTACGCTTTCACGCTAAAACTACTGGACCAATTTAAATGAAATTTGGTACAAAGAAAGTCTGGAGCCTGAGAAAGGACATAGGCTACTTTTTAACCGACTGCAAAAAAGGAGGAGTTCCACGCGGACGCAGAAGCTAGTATTTTATAATTTCGTTCGGATTTACGATCACAATAAACAATTTGAAAAGTTGATACGTTAAATACACAATAGTTTTTTTTTAAATAATAATGTATAAATACCTATATTTAATAATGTTTTAATTAGCTTTCACTTATGTACAATAAAATAAAATTCTAAAATTAAAAGTGAATGGAAAGTCATGATGAATAACACTAATTTTTAATATTTTTTAAAAAAGTATTAGGTACACAACTATTTCATATAAAATTCATATTGAATTAGTGATTAATAAAAAAGTGTAAAAAACCGTTGGAGACATATTTTTAAAGTGGCTATCTTTTAGGTAATAAATAGAAAGACCTATCTATATTGAAAAAATATACCTAGGTGCTCTCACTGCTCTCGTTCTTAAGCGCTAAATATAAATAAAGGTTATAGCAAACCTGTATTTATATTTAACAGATTGTTTTAACTGCACGTTATTGCACAGAATCTTTTAATTTCACTTAGCTTGGTGCATATGGTACTGAGAAATGAAAATAATCCGCGTTGTTCGAAGGTATACATCGATTAACTAGATAGATAACAATTAGTACTATTCTGGTAGAAACATTGTAGTACAAATTAATTGTTAAGCTACATCTATAAGTCTCATAAGCACTACTGAAACAGATACATCACTGAAAAGATATTTTCAATTACTTGCTTTCATGTAAATGGTTTGCTGCCTGAGATATCGTTACTTATATTATGACTTAAAAATACTCAATACATAAGAGTTCTATGTCAGTCAGCTTCGATAAAATAAATCGGGTAAACAGATTAATTACACATGCCTTTATGTTTCGATTTCGGACATAAACAATTTTGAGAAAGATGCCATATTACTTAAAATCTCCTTACTTGAAGGTTCCTAATTACTATTACAAATGGATGAAGCACCGATAAATCAAAGTTGAATGGTTGCTTGCCTAAATTGTAGGTGCAATATAGGTACTTCCTTCAGTTGCGAAAATGGAATTTAAATTGTACTTGACCGTCATAAAATAACATAATATTCTCTGTACAGGCATCAAGTACCTACATGTATTATATTTTAAAGAGTTCCTATTAATTATTTAGCTACTATCAACTGTGTCGAAAATAAGGCACATACATAAGTTATCATAATTTCATAATTATGTTGTAGAAAATCGTATTATGTTAATTTGGGCAAAATATTATGGATGTAGGTATCACATTTCCGTGCACCTTTTGGTCTCATTTTTTTTATAAAACTCCGTAGGTTGTTCATTAATTTTCTTCTTTCATAACTCCTTCCTTTATAATTTGCTTTTCGCAGCTTGGACAAACCGAACTATCGTATTCAGTAGTTCCTTTTTTTGTATTACGTATATTGTTGAAGTTGACTAGTATTCAATGAATTTAACAGTAGTCAGCAATAATCTTAAGCAGTAGATTTATGGACCTTAACTAATCAAAATTACACACAACCTAATATGAATTGCTAAAAGTGTCAACTATGTACCACGTGCTATATTTACGAGTCACGTCACGTTTAAAGTATGAATGAATCGTGTGTAAGTTTGCGTTAGTTGGGGGAGTAGTAGTAGAAATAGAGTAGCCAGTGCCAGTGTGGCGTAGCGGAGGGGCGGGGGCCGCGCGGCCGAGAGCGCGTCTGCATCGCGACCAGATCTAAAGCCGGACACTCGACACGCGACTCCAACCTCGCACGCGTTTTATATTTAATCACTTTATATTGTGGTTGCTTACAGTACCAGCTGTTTTCGGGGCGTACATAAAGAGAATTTCGTTAACGTTAAAGCCGCGTAGCGTTAAAGAGAGCGTGGTGTCAAAGCGGCGCTCCGCGGTGCGACCGCCGCCGCCGCCGCTGCGCGCTCCACGCACCGCGGCCCCCGCTGCACGCCCGCGCCGACTCACCTCCATGAGCTTCTATATACTTTATGAAAAGCACGTGCACTGTATTACTACCGCGACCCCGCACGTGTTATACTATTTTAGTTAACCAACTGAATGTGTAGTTACTATTCCATCCAATAAGATTAACCAGTCGAATCTCGAAAACCTTAATCAGGTTACACCAAGCATGTACTTCATTTTATTGATAATTCATTAGATACTCACTTCTACTCATAAATTAATGTTTATGTTAAAATTCTTACATTTATAAAGTAATAGGATATATATCGTACGAACGTTAAGTACGTACACTTTTATTACTTAATAGTTGATATTAGGGTAACCAAATCAAAGAAGAGCTTATTTAAATATCATCATATCATTAAGTAATCAATATTTTATGTTGATAGAAGACTGATTTTACCTTTTTATCTTGATTTAAACCCATTTTAGTAGTTAGATACCTACACTAATTTGTCAGTTAGTAACCAATTATAATTCCAATGTACCTACTTCAAGAAAATTATGATTCTATAGGTAATTATGACATAGCATTATTTTTCACATTCCAATGTAGTATTTCTGTGAGCTATAGTCACTTTGTTGTATAATTAGAATTGCATTTAGTTTATTTTCCAGCTGCACATTGCACGATGTTTGTTATGACATCTAAAAGCAAAGTTGAAGCATTTGTTTAGATGTCAGATACGGTTTCTAATAATGTCATGATATTTCTAAAACACCCACTTTAGTCATCCCTTCCTAAACGGCACTCCTGCGCGATATTAATACAAACCAGGGACCGGAAAATTTTAGGCATCTACATATTTAAGTAGGGATGTATACACTACGACAAATTGCTGCTTTTATAAAATAGTGATATACTTACCTAAACCAAAATATGTTTTTACCTTCTCAGTCGTTACAGTTAAATTTGAAGTCACATTTCAATTAGTCACAGAAGCAGCGAAACATATAGGTCGATAAACACGTCTTTTAAAATGTGTCGAGAAATTCATAACGACTACAAGTAGAAACTAAACTTATTATCAAACTGTTCAAAATATTTTTTTTATACTTTGTATTTTATATTTTATGTGCGCAAAGTTCAATATTTAATGTTGAAAGTGGGTGGATTCCTTAACCTTTGGATCAGTTCGTTATGAGTTCGAGCTTTTAAGATTATTCATGATAAGTAAAACAACTTCATTATGAAATATATACCTATCAACTATCATAGTATTATTATTAAATATTAATTTAATAGTTAACAGGCAAGACAAAAATTGTGAATCATATCGATCCACACGAAAATACTGTTTTCTATCCGGTAGGTATCTAACAACTAGCGAAAGAAACTAAATATACCTATATTTATGTAAATACGATATTAGGTATGATTTTTTTAAAGGATTTCAATTTTGAAATTCCTTACATGTAAAATACTTCAAGGTATTTATTATCAATGCAAGAAAGAAGTGAGGACAAGAGTGTGATTTTAGCTAAGATAGGTACTAGCTTAATTGACTGTATAAATATTTTAATCATTTTTTAGTTTAGGATGTGGAATATGTCATGGTCTTATTTGTGAGGAAAATGTGATAGAATATTGATGTACGGCCGTGGTAAGACGGTCTACCACTAGTGGAATTATATTATGAAGTTCAGTACATTACACATATTTGGGTATTTTATAAAAAAAGTACTTACTTGAGAATATGTTTGTACCGGAAAATAACTAGAACTAGGTACTTATAAATGTCAAATGCCACGCTTATAACATAGGTAATATGTGTATACATTGAATAATCTTTGCGACATGTCGTTTCTACAGTAATTAGCCTCACTGAATGTCCTCGCCTACCTAATACGAGCAATTCTTAGGCATACACTGGAAGACCGAACTAGGCTCGGTCTTCCAGTGTATCATCATAATCAATATTTCAAACGCACAGCACAACGTAACTAGTACCTGACTACACCTACCTGATCACAACCATGATATATAACTGACACAACTATTTAAAATAAATATATTTTTATATAAATATATAAATAATATCAAAAGCAATACTGTTCGTTGTTGATTGATTTTATTACTATTTAAATTCGGACAGACCTTGTACAGTACAGTTCATAAAATATGTTTATCGTTCAAAATGATTAGACTACGGAAGTAAGAAAGCAAATAAAGAAGTGCATATTTATTTCAAAATCAAGATATTGTTAGAACTCTTAAAATTATATTGCAAAGCATTCTAGTATCTCCATTCTGATAAAAAATAGATATTAAAACTGACTAGATATTTGATGGCTTCGTCGACTTCTTCATTGCTATTAAGGAATTGGCAAACATATCTTGAATGCTATACCTGCATTCAGTGGGCGCAGCGTATCTTGTACAAATATTATCTACTAAGTTTCGAAGAGACATCACAACACTGACACGCTGTTGTAACTTGTGCACTGTAGCAAATGCAACAGAACTGAATAATATCCAATGGGAGAACTAGCTAAAAAAATTTAATTATATACAGTTCTTAATTAAGTATTCGAAGTTGTATTTATATTACAACTAAAATAAAAAGGATGAAATTGATTGACGGCATAGTACAGGTTAATTTACGTGGTAAGTTTGTCCGGAAAGTGAGAATTAGACGTAAGCTGAATAGCTGAAATAAGGATTAAGGCAATGCTTTAATATTGTAAAAAATAAAGTAAATGCTGTTTTTGTAAGGGTTTAAAGTCTATAGTAACTTTAATGAGGTACCTTACTCTATTTCCTGAAGGGTTATGCTTCATGACATAGTAACTTTTCGTGTTAGATATATATATTATTAATAAATATATTATACTCACCTTCTCTTTTAAAGAAATTTATTGGAACTTACATTGTTATCGACAAACATTCTAATGTCTTACAGAAACATAGCTATCTCTTATAAAGATTAGGTATCTACTAGTTTAGAACGATAAAATGCGAAATATTGGGGTGTCGCCTTATCGTGGTACCTTTGGTAACATATATATCTATATATTATATATAATATGCTTATTAATACTTTAAATCATATTTATATCAATGTTGTCAACCTACCCGACCCTTTGCCTTGATTGTTGTCTACCTAAAGATATTTATTTACAAATATAACTCTTTATAAAATAGTAGTAAAACATATTTATATGTAATTGAATTGTGGTACGATGATGTTTTAATTACAAAATTGCCATAATTGTTTTCGTGTAAACGTTTATGTATATAGGTATTATTAATCTTTAAATGTACCTATATCCCTATGTATGATTATTGGCGTATTTTATAAGTACCTAAATGTGATCTTATTATAGTAGGTTGTACTCTTATCTAAATACCTGTAAATCTTTTACAAGGTCTATAAAAAAGTAAAATCTAGTATGGTCCTGTTTTACCACTTTCAGATTGTACATACACATCGTTACATTTAAAGCTGTCAGTAACGGGTTCTGTGTTAATAATTTAAATAACAAATGTCTGGGAGTGGTAATACAGGTCAAATGTTTCTAAACTTATAAAAATCCTAGTGCCTGTTTCAATAGACTTCATATCCAATATATATTTGTTTTATAAAACGGATGTGAATACGTAATACCAATATACTTTCCATTCTTTACGAAACTTGAGCCTACTGTAACTTTTGATGCTATCTCTGGCTTTTGATAAAAAATAATTCTTCTGGTTGTGGTGTGTGCTCAGTGTTAGTAATAATTACGTGATAAGTATTTTATACTTGCATCGCGTTAACGCCGTGGTCTATGCCCGGAAAGTTCTGACTCGACGGCGCTTCCTCTTGTGAGTCGTGCACTTTTCTGCACTCAATGAAAATGGTCGAAATAGCTTTTTAATAATATCGGAAACATTAATTTGGTACATCTTGCGCATAAAATAAAAAGTGCCAAATAAATGTTATTTATGAATGAAATTCACGAATAGTCGTTTGTATATATATTATTATGTCGACTACAAAGTGAACCTATATCCATCAATTTTAAATAAACATCATTCACCGGTACCAGTGATCGTTTAAAGCTTATAAAGACCATTAACTACGGAGTGGACAAACGTTTTTAATGATATTTTAAAAATAGTTTGCATTGAGGCAGAATCACTCTATCTCAAATTACCTTTTAATAGTCGATGTGATTCTTAGGTATAAATATGCCTACATAAATTATATGTACTACCTAGAATAGCAAAAAGCATGTACTTAACATTTTAATGAATATTGTGCTATTCTCATAGGTATTGTATTCATAGTTAATGATATGTAATATTTCGCTCTTGTGATCTTATTCTGTGACTCGTTACTCTCTAAACTTGACTGCTATCTCTTTTAAGGCAGAGAATAATATTCGACAATACTTTTGTAAGATCTTTAATACGTCTCGCAAGTGTTTGCGAATTAAATCGATCTATCTTAACGATAAGAAACGCAATTTATTTAGACGTGATACATTTGCGCTTATATGAAAGAAATAATGTAGGAGAAACCATTCAATTCATAGGTACCTAAAAAAACAAATTGCCTTAAGTATTTCTTAATTAACGTATCTTTCGTACACATGTACCGATATTCAATTGTGTGATGTACGTAATACGTACCTATATATTACTCTACTTACGCACCTACTTGATTATAATAACTATAAAATCGAGATTATAAAGCAATTGTTACATAGTTTTCTAACCGCTGATGAAGAACAGGTAAAACCCTACACTTACCTGGATAAATACATGATAATGCGCTGGGAATCCTTGGGAATCCTTACATGGGTATCTAGTAGGTAAATTCATGAATAACCTATCAATATTTTAATAATAGAATATTGTTGCTCTAAATGTGAATATTACTACTACCTATTTTAACTCGTACTCTTACACCATTATAGATTGATGGCCCACATAGTATCTGTAGTATAACTGTTACATAACTTTAATTATTTAAAACTTAACATTTCTAGATGTCTACAGGGTCCGTATTATTGGGGCCACCCGTAGAAACCCCGTAGCACAAATTGTAACATAAGGACATACGATATAAAACAACCACGTCAAATATATTTGTTGATTACTGACCATCTACTTATATAGTATTTTCAATATAGTAGTATTTCCTACTTTTGTGAAGTGGTTCGGATAGAAACATCTGTGTTAGTGGCGATTTTTTATTCTTAATTCGGTATAATTTATATGGCCCCTTTGGATACGACTTGTGTATAATAATGGATTTCTAATAAGTATACTTAATCGCCCACATCGTAGATTGAGTGTTCTACTATGGAAATATTATTTATTCTGACCGTAGACAGGTACATGTAATAATATTATTGTAATATTCGTCAATGACGAGTAACTGAGACATAACTAGTTTTATTATGTTTAAGTAATGTTTTGCTGTTCGAAGCATGTATACGTGGATCATGTAGAACATAAATGAAATAAACGAATCAATAAATATTTTTTTTCTTTTATTTGCTACATATTACCTACCTGCATGTAACATTCGAGATAACATATGAGCGAAACAATTCGCGCTTTAAAAAAAGAAGCTCTTTTTAAAATACATATTTTTAGCAAAATTTTACTTATTTCAATTTGACTTGATGCATAAAATCGACACAGTAAGTTTACCGCAGTCTCTAAATGTTAGGTAAGTAGGTACTATTAACGTAAGCGTTTACGTTTCAATTATATTGGATAATAAGCACCACCGCATACCTACTAAATGCAACTTTTAAATACTTACGCCAAGTCAATAGTAACATTTATAGAAAACTAAACTCGTACTAAAATCTTAATTCATCTGTAACTTTAGTGGTTACTAACAGTTACTACCTAACAAGTAACAAGCCTTGTATTTTTGAAATCACGACGCTTGCGTTATGTGGAAATTATATCGCAAATAGTATCATGTTAATACTTAGTATTGATAAACTTAACTGATTCTCACTTACGAGTATGAGTAAATATCGTGTCAACACCTCAGGAATGTCTGTAATTAATCAACCCAAATATTTCGTGGTTAGTAGAAGGTATGATACCGACATCTATGACTCCTATAGAATCAAGTTAGTACAATAGCTATAGTACCAAAGTTTCAGAGCTCTAATTAATATTACATACCAAGGATAGGCAACTAGCTGTTCTAGTTACAAGGTAATTAGGAAAATTAGGAAGCTGCTGCCGAGTTGGTAAGTAGGTACAGCAAGTTTCAAATATAGTAGGTACCTTTATTATATTTTAGCACCTGCATCATTAATATTAGATGATGATCACTACATTTGTTGTACTTTCCATTTTGGTACCTTTTGACCTAGATTGGGTAGCCCCAAAAGTGCAAATTGCCTTATCAAGCAATTAGTAAAGTTTTCAGTAGGTAAGCGTACAATTTACGCTTGTTAGTGTGCGGCAAGTTTTTAACCTACGGGTAGGTAACCATACAACCGTAGGTACCTATAATAATATGATACCCTACATTGCCAAATAATCTGAAGACCATGTTGAAGTTTCATTATTAGGGACTATTCCAATAGATTTATAAGAATGAAACAATTTACTGTCTTTTTTTGTTTATTTTTCAAAAGCTACGTACAATAAGTGCTGCAGTAAACATGAATATTAGAATATTTTAAAAGGTCTATTTACAATACATTCGCCTTACATAGTCCTACTGCCTTTTGTAAAATCTTGGAGCGAAAATTGCCTACGACGAAATCAACAAAAAAAAATATACTTTCAATTTAGTATAATATTTTAGGCAGGTTTTCAAATTTATTTACTAATGAATTTACAGTAAAATTCGATTGCAAATATCAAATATATTCATGAAATTTTTGCAATTATATATGTGTATGTAATTATATATGTATGTATTATTCTGTCTATCTGTATTACACGGTGCAAGGCGGCGGCGCAATCTAGTGAAATACAATACTATAATATACCTAAGTATATAGCTATTAACTAAGTAGTAAGTACTAAAGTAGTTCAAACATGAGTGTTCGTCAAAGTAGCTTACCAAGTAACCCAGGCTTTATTTTCTGGAATAACTAGGGATAGGTACCTACCTAGTGAAGTAGTGCCTACCTTCATATATAAATATCCTACGTGTTAAGAATTTACACGACATATAACTATATTGTCTTTGTTTAACTTTTTTATCGCTCAGAATAAACGCACAAAAATATACATCTGGTAATTTTAATTGCTACATTGTTGCCGAAATCCGGGACAAAAAAGAAAAAAAAAGTTATACATAGACAATACAGTTTTTTCTTATGTTAATTCTTAACACTACGTAGGATGTAAGGGTAGGTAGACACATTAATTCGACACTAAGTAAATATCCTACCATTTACAATTACGTCTCATAATAATTAAACCTGGAGTATAAGTTGAGGGTAGATACGGAAGCAGACAGTTTAATTCTATCTATATTAGACATATAGGCGTGGTTACAGAACTTAGTAAGTTTTAGGTATGATAAGTATACTCTCGCTCGAAGATTTTACTTGCTTGAATAAATTTAGATAATTTTTCTAATTTCATTTTTCAAATCAGTCGCGCCTATAAGGACTTCGCCTTTATCTCATGGCCTAAAGATACAATTTTTCCTAACAATAAAATAACAAATTGATAATCATTCTAGTAAAATGTTAATGGTAAAAAGCAGACTCACTAGGTTGCGAGAATATGAAGTATACATCTAGTAAACAGACATCTTTTTATCTTTGGTACCCAACAACAACTTATTTAAAACATGAAAAACTTGATAAAATTGTTGTTAAGTAAAATATATATATAGATAAAATATTATGACTTCCGAAATAATGTTTAAAATACAATAAGCACATCATTGTTTTAAGTGCATATTAAATCCAAATATTGAATCACTTAGGCATATCATTAAAAAAAACTTCGGTATATTTTTGAAAAATAATTTGCATGTTTCCTTTGAACCAAATTATTGTTTATTTTTCTTTTTTGTTACTTGCGATGATTATTTCAAATTTTCGCGACCTGTACTTGTTTGTTGTAATGTTGATTCCAAACCAAAAACAGATAGCAAATTAGGGTCGAATCAAACTTCCTAACATCCAAGGTCAGTTCATAGACAGCAAATATATTTTTATTTATTATAAAGGACGGTCGTCGAGCACAGCGAAAAACTGACGTTGTCTCTGTCGCACGCGCGTAGTAATAGTGCCCTCACGCTCGCAATAACCTTGAAGGTTGTTAAAAAAAAACAGCTTAAGAGTGTAATAATTATGATTTCTCAGACCAGCCACTTGACCATATGCAATTTTAATCGAAATCTGCTATAGTTATGACAGATTCTACATAACAAACATCAAAAAAATATTTAAATTGTGATTCATGACGTTTATTCGAGCGCTTTACGTAAATACTAACCTTTGGATGATATAGATAAGTCGCTAATATCGCTGAGTGTAAAAAAATGATTTAAAATTTAAAACAATTTATTTAATTCGTTTAAATAAGATTTTATTAATTTCAGCAACTTCATTAAACAAAGCTCAGCCTAACTACTATCTACTTTTTAAGCGCAGGGTGTCTTCGTCTAGTTTAATCATAAAACGTTTATTACCTTACCAATATAAGCAAAAATATTTCAAACGCTATATAATTAAAGATACATTTTAGGTAGAAAAGAAAACTTTGGTTGATTAATTTCATTAAAATTAATAATTTATTGTATAATTATAAATACATATACAGTTAAAATTTAGAATAATTACACAAAAATATAACAAATAGTCTACAGTATCGACTCTACACAACTTGGCTACATACTGAAGTCAGATATATTTAAAACGTGCTCGTTGCATGCCACGCGCCGTACACTACAGTGTAAGACGCGTGCGTTAATTACAATGAATGATCGAATAACATTCAACACGTAGCGGCATCGATAAGTCCCAATAGCTTAAAACGATTTCACTTAAATGTTAAAAGTATAATATATGTATATCAATTACATACGCCAGATTATATTACTCGTGTACCTTCAGAAGCTACTATGATGTAATTTAGAATCAATTATTTAAAACTTATCCTCGTCATTTTGTAATTTGGATAATTTCATTTAACTGAATTAAATAAAAAATGAATTATTTTATAAATATATGAAATATTTATATATATGTGAGTGTGTGTCAAAAAGTTAATAAAACGATATTTTATTTCAATAAGCAAATAATTATCTCGTCATGTTAAGAGAGAAATAAAATAAACATAAAACAAAGTTAATTCAATCACGATTGCTCGATGCCACCACTATACTCTATTTCAACAATCTAAGAGTTACAAATAACAAATATCTGTTTGTTTATAATTAGGTACATCTACAATTTACTAGTACTTCATTTACTTGGGGTCTCTATTGACATTCAACTATGACTTTAAACAAGATATCCAAGTGCCCAATCAGAAAACGTTTATTCAATGCATAGCAAATATCGACACATATTATGAAATTATTTAATTATATCTACCACGGATCAAATATTCTATCAGAAATGCAGACGTCACTTAGAAACTACAAATTAATCACAGATGCTTAGTAAATATAGGCATTTCTTTAACAGTTTTATAAACATTCAATTACTGATTAAATATGATGAATCATTGATTAAAAAGTCCGAGTTAAAGATATTCCTCTATTCACCCTGCCACCAGACAATAAAATATATTTTTAATATTATACATTATAATATTATTAAACATGTCAAAAGTTATAAACAAAAAATGATATGATTTACATCAGTTTTAACTATGGAACAGTCGCCATAAATGAACATACTCAGAATTCAAACAAATTCAGAAATATAGTAACACAATAAAACATACAATCATTACTTAAAGCTCACCGAATAAAATGTGTAACGTAGAAATAAAACATCTTGTAAGGAGAAGTTTTATAAGGAGTGGTGGGCGGATTTTCAAGCGTTTGACGCGCCGTCGTTGTCGTCTACATCTATATCTACAATAGTAGCAAATAATATTATTAAGTATCAATTGACATTTCAAATGATATTTGGTACACGTATCAAAGTGCAACATAGTACTGGTGATGGTAATTAAATTTTTGTTACTTATTGACTCTTTTCTTAAATATAGATGTAGACGATAATGACGGCGTCCCAAAGACTCGAAGATCTGCCCTGCTGTACTTTCAGCTATTTATAATTAATTAATTCATGCTTTATCCTCCCCGTCCTTGGCCGGTTCTTTGTTAGTGCTGCAAAGAAACAAAAAAAAACAAATATAAAAAAACAGATTGTATCAACAATATGTTTACTCAAATAAGACGTATGTATAATAATATTCTGTACAATTCACAAGAAAACTAAGAACAGACGTACTTACATAATGTTTGATTGTTGCTTATCATGATTGTTAAGGACATATTTAAAAAAATGTGTAGACAATCAATGTTCATTAGTTTTAGTAAGCTTGCTCGAATCCGGCCTGGTCGGATACATCGCGTGCAGCGCTGTCAACGCACGTGTGACGTGACCTAATAGAACAGTAATAGAAATGTCTTACTTGGAAGCATTGAGGAACCTCGCGGCGGACGCAAAGCGAAGGGGGTCGAAGTCCTCGGAGCTGGAAGCGCGATTACGCGCCATGTTTCTCATGTGCTCGCGGAAGGCGAGCCGCACCGCGCCGTTCTCAACCGTCGCCGGCCGCTCGCTCGCCTCGCGGACACTCTCTGATAAAACGGCATCCCATTATTTAATGCCACTACTATTTACTAACTTAATGTCTCTACTTACTTAAGTACGACACCAAAATTTCGTCCTTTAAAAGGCCATTTGAATATGTATATATGTATATATTTTATTCATTCATTTTCGAGAATGGATCGCTATTCAGTTAACTAGTAATACATAAAAGAACCTATTCTAGCATATTTGTGTGGTCTGCTAATAGTCGAAAATTTGCTAAACCAGATTAAAAGTAGCCTATGTCAAACAGGTCCATTAAATCCGTTTATAGTATTTTCATTCTAAACTAAATTTATATTAAAATTCCAAAGTTCAAATAGGCCCAAGTTCAGCGCCAACTAACAATAAGCATATAAATCGTAAATTCAAATCTCCAAAATGTAGGGGCACATATTCCGATCAATTTGGATATAAACTATCAAGCTAAGCGCATGTTACTAAGCGCGCTTGTACAGATGCAGCGACAGGTTAATTGGTCGACGTAATCGAACGTCAATTTGCTAGATTCCTCAAGGGCAGGGGCACGATTTCATCCGATGTCAATCTCTTTGCCAATATAGGGGAACTGTGGCAGAGCTCATTGCCAATTGCCACATGGTTACGTACATCCTATATAGCATATAGATAATGACAACCAGTCCAGCGTGCAATGAGTTTTGTTAAGTGTTAATTACTATAGTACGAGAGGGATAATATTTTTATGGAATATAAATATTATTAATAAACATTTATTAACGTGTAAAGTATTTTTAAGGGTTCCATGTGAAAAAAAGAAGCCAACACTGTGTAACCAAGAGCATGTCGGGCTACGTGCTAGAGCGTGGAGATCCGTAACGTCCCAGAGCGTGGACTTGGCGAATCTATAAAGGTTTCCTTTTAGTTTACTGTGAATCATTGATAAATTAAGTTTCATCACATGAATGAATTAATTACTATTATTTATCAAGTTTCCTCAAAAAAAGAAAATGTTTCAAATTTATACGATCAATTTAATTGAATATCTGAATTAGTCATGTATTTTATTTTATATAAAGAAACCTTGAAAAGGTGTGGTGTTTCAGTGTGTTTTGAGAAATAACAGGTAGGTATTTTATATGTAAACAGCCGTTCGTAATTACCAGCAACACTTCATTATTAAAGACAAACAGACATCGAACACAAATTTAAATTATTCGAGATAGCACAGCAAACTTGAAACCTCAAGTCGTCTAGGACCAAAGTTTTCCAAAGAAAGTTGCACACACGTCGGGAGATATAGGTAGTTCGCTTTTGTAAACACTTGGAATCCCAAGGAGCGATCACAGTGCACGGTGGAGCGCATATCCGCGTTTAAATGACGCCACATAGGTTTTAATTAAGAGAATCCAATTACGAGTGTAATTATACAAGAGTGTAGAGCACGACTGGTTGTTGGCGGAAATGGAATGTTTACAGAAGTATTCCAGTAACATAGAAATAAGACATTTAACATGAAAGTTAGAATATTTTAATCAATGTAGTAAATCTACGGTAATGCCATATAGTTTTGTGCGTTACTTATACCTTAACGGTAAAATTAGACTATTAAGTAAATATAAAATTGTACATAGCACAACAGGAATTTATTTGACTATAAATGCAAAATATGAAAACAACCTCTCACTGGACTCTTAAATATGTAGTACAATTGGAAACGGAATTGGTTTTAGACTTTACAGTTTCTTTGGACTTCTGATACCAATCACGTTGCATAAATATGCTTCTTTCTACTCATTGGGTAAAAACTTTTGAATAGACAAAGGAATAAGATGTAGGTTACTTTTTCTAGTCAATAAAAACATAAACATCGTTCAATATACTAATAGTTAAACTAATAAAGAGAAAAGGTTTGTTTGTTTGTCCTATTTAAAACGTAAATTACTTTTTTCTCTGCTAGAAAAGCTGTGAATAGCTTTAGCAAAGAAAAAAAATAGTTTCTAATATAAGGTAACTATGGTCAGATATAAGGTAATATCTTACCTGTCATAAACGATTCAAGCGTGTGTGGGGGGCGCGACTGCCTCACGCAGCGACGCTTCCTCGACGGCATACCAGAGAGGTAGGCGTCGCTGTAGGGCTCCTGTGGCGCCGCGCTCTGGTTGGTGCGGTCGCGCGTAAATACGCGGACCCATTCCTCACCCCAATGTTGGAGGAGCATCACAGGCGGCACCTTGGATAAAACATCTTTACTTAGTAACATGTTTTTTTATTACATACAGCTTTATATGGTTGCTTGTTTAAAATTATATAAAATAACTTTGATATATTAATTCTGAGTTTATCTTAGAGAAAGAATATCGCAATATAATAAAAAAAATCAGGCATTCGTCCAACGGTTAAGTACAGAATTATCTAGAAACATCCACGCTTGATCCACCGCGCTAGTCTAACGCGGGTTGACGAGTATCACCAGAGATACAGTCGCATATCGGAAAAACGCACAGTGGAATAATCACTGAATTGTTAGCGCTCTCGTTTACAACTCAGCTACGGCTTCTCTCAAACAATATCATGTACTAGTTTTCATTTTCGTAGTCGAATTTCGAAAAATCCTTTCTTATCAGATGCCTAGATCATACAAAGAATACACCCTCTAAATTTCAGCTCTCTACGATCAGCGGTTTAGGCTATGCATAGATTCGTCAATTATTAATTCAAGACAAAACACTTTATAATATGTACAGTAGCAGTAATATTACACCCCCTTTACAAATCCATACCCATTTCCTTCCATTACGCTGTTAGTGATACAAAATTAAAATTACACCGAAGACACGTTCATGGCCACAACTGCGATTGACCTTTGACATCGATACATCTAATAACCTAGAAGATAATTCTTCGTCGTTGGTTGTATCACTTTTGATGATATAAAAAAGAATACAAGTATGTAAATAAAACTTTTACTGATTTTATCGCAAATTGGCTTACAATTTTAAATGAGGTAACGAAATATTTTGGTTAGTCGTTATTTTAGTCAAGCAGTAATTTACAGTTCACGGAGGCTGGAACGTAAGGCTTTTGCCGCGGTAAAAGACATATTGCACAAGTATGACCGTGTCGAATGCTCTTCTACGCGATATAAATATTAAGCAGCCATAGATGAAATACAACATATGATATTGCCGATAAACTAAAATGTAGGTATAGTCGTAAAAACAATAAACGTTTTAAGTCGTAAAAACAATAAACGTTTTAAATGTATTAAGTAAGAAAATATTTACAATTGCAAAATTGGTTCGGTAGCCATATTACCCGACCAACCTTATGCATTTGTTTACATACTATATTATTATGTATATTTCTATTTAGATAATAATTAACCAATTTACTATTTTCTTATCAGTGATTTAACTAGTTGCTTTACTATCTTCCTGCGACATATACCTAGCATACAAAAACCGTATATTAGTGTAAAAGAATACTTACAAAACGCAAATTGCTCTGCGAATCTGGTGAGTTGCACGCATCGGTGGGCACGTCTCTTTCGCGTCGACTGGGAATAATGAAACAAAATATAAAGATAACTCTCTAGTTTCGCTTTCAATAAATATTTTTCTAAATTATCAATAATTAAACGGACGTTTCGGAGTTCATAAGCGTAAGACTGTTGTCAGCTCTGTCGTGCTACGATTATGGAATCTGTAAAGGCTCCGAAACGTCAGCCAATAAAATGTTATTTTATACTTTAAATGTGTAGGTCTATCAAATAGAAATCTAATATTTTTTGATGCTTACGCGGTTATTACACATTGGAATGAAACAACGCTTTTAATTAGTGGAAAGTCAACAAATAAAATACGCTAGTTAAATTCTATAGAATCGTATAATTACGATGCGTTATAACTGCGAAAGTGTCAGAAATTTTGTTAACAAAAACGGATGAACCGATTCGGCTGAAAATTGGTGTGGAGGTTAGATTAGCTAGAACCAGAAGACGGACATAGGATACCTATTACCCCGTCCCCGTGAAACGTAACATAAAACGTGGTATAACAAAAAGAAAATAATAACGCAGCACCAACTCAATAACAATAACTGTCAAATCGATTGATTAATGCAGCGCTGATTTGCCAGGCAGGATGACGTTACCAGGACTACTAGTTGCTAAAAAAATTCGGCGGTTGAAAGCTATGGAGATCAATCAAAGACGTACGGCAAATGCTGTAAATTCCTTAAGAGTTGCCGCTGTTAAGCAATAATATATCAACCATCTTGACATTCATTTTGAGGATGTCGTATCTCAAACGTTTTTGTGAGTTTCTTGCGAAGATTTAAAAAGAGTGGCAGAAACTCGGTTTTATAAATTTTGTGAGTTGATACATTTTTATATAATGCGCCCTAATAAAGTATCAAATATTCAAATCAGTATATATTTGGTCACCTTGGTCTTTGACTTTGTGCTGAACCAGAGCTCTGAGGTCTGTCTGCGGGCGCCGCCTCGTTGTTAGTATCGAGCGGGCTGTAAAAAGCAGATAAATTGAGTCGCTCTTTCCTGCAAATTTGCATTGTAGCGGCCATGTTAAGCTAATGTTTATATGCACAATGAAGCTTATCGCCACGAGGTTGTCATCAAATTGACACAATCAGTTGTTTTAATCGACTATTCCACATAATTTATTATCTGCAGGACCCGAATAAAACTATCGAATATTGTTTTATAACCTATACTAACTGTTCCCATACTAATTCACTATTATCCTAGTAAGTCCCGAATAAACGACTTCCCCCTAATATTCGCGGATGGTGA
Organism: Polylopha cassiicola; assembly: GCA_038024825.1. NCBI lineage: Eukaryota > Metazoa > Arthropoda > Insecta > Lepidoptera > Tortricidae > Polylopha > Polylopha cassiicola. The sequence goes on along the minus strand of CP149045.1, from coordinate 16,297,849 downwards.
TGTCAACATGATGAGAATAATACCTGAAGCAATGTTGCATAATATTACCTCGAGGTTAGAGTTTGAACGGCTGAGATTTGGGGCCTGTCTGCGGGAGCAGCTTCGTTATTCGACTCTAGGCTAGACGAAGTAACAGGTGGCTCGCTGTTCTCCGGACCGGTTGTGCTTGTGACGTCGGAAGCAGACTCGGAAACGCCTGCTGCAGCGAGCGGGGATGCGCTTTGCGCCGCCACCGGGCGCGGTGAGACTTCCATCGGAGAAGGCTCTCGAGGCGGATTGCGCTACGATAATACACATATCATTTAGATTGGGCCCAAAACGTATACAATGAATATTAAGTGCAGCAGCAGTAATAATTAGCAGCATAGGTATGCCAGTAACGTCTATAGAATAGGTACAAATCTTACCGGAGGCACGCGTCGCCTTATAGCGTACTGTTGTATGACCACGTCGTTGTGACTAACACATGACATACGGTTGATAATCGCGGTCAAATTCTCCATAGCCAATGTCAATAGGCAATCGCGCAATGGACCGGTCAGGTCAACCATCATATCCTCCTGTTAAAATAATGTAAATTGTAAGTTTATGAAGCGCTATGTATGACTATAAAATTAACTAACATACAATACTCTAAATTAATGCATTGAGATTATTTCAAAATTTTATTACGTAAAAAACTCTCACCATGAAAGTCCTCCAGACAATGCGCAGTCCATCAGAGCCGTCCTGACTGCAATAGACGATGAGCGTGCAAATGTCCGTGAACAAATGTGAAAATACTGCGTAGAAGCGAGCCGCAAACGACTCTGTGGTGGAATCTGACATCACCGAAGCGACAATGGCCGGCAGACGAGAGCAAATCAGAGCGCGGATGGAAGCTGGCAAATCAATGTCCGCACGGAGAGGAGTCAGAGTGGGCTGTGCCAAGAAAATAGTTATTTTTCTTTAATATGTTTATGTTAAAAATGTAGCAAATAGCTTACTCGGGACTTGCTTGAATATTGCAAATTGCTCTGTTGCAACCATACTCACCAGCCGATCAACAAAGTTTCGATGTTCAGTCATAATGAAATCAGTGACCGTCTCAAAGGTGTTCCCGCTGTTAACACCGCCTGAGCGCACCAGTAGGTCCTGCATGTATTGGCGAAGCAATACCCTTAATGGGATGAACTCCATAGGCACAAATCCGGGGTCGTTCGACACTGTCTGCAGTGGCTCCGCGAGGAATAAGTGTCGGGCCTGATTTAAAGAAACAAGGTGTTTATATAATGTCACAGGTCTTTAATTGTAAAATAGATATTAATTAAAACTGATTATAAATATTCGCTGAATGACCAGCTATGGCATGGTTTTCAGTTCAGAGACGATAAAAATTATGATCGAAATAAATTTATTTGAAAGTCGTGCAGCTAATACGGTGGTATTAGGCAAACAGACCAATGTAAAGGGTGACGAAGTTCGAATCTTTTTTGGCGAACCAAGCTGTGTTATTATCATACTCTATAAGGTCATATTTCAGTACTTACTATGGCAATAAATATAGCGTTCATGACAGTGGTACGAGTTGGGTTTCCAGTGAGCAGCGACTCCATGATTTGGATGTGCTCCTGAAAATAAGATTATTAACCTTTCAAATATAATATTATATTCTGACGAACCAGTTAGTGTTGTAAGGGCTAAATGAAGAGTACAATAGGAACATTTTAGCCTTTATTCCAGCTATTTGTTGATAATTGTCAAGAGTTTTTACCTGTGTGAATCGAGAATTGCGTTCCCTCAAAGCGTCAATGTTCTGTACAGCGACTCGATCAGCCCTCATCCGAGCTTGTGCGGCCACTTGCTGCTGCTGCAGTTCCCTATTAACAAAATTAAAAAAATAGAAATAATACGCTAAACTTTTACGTGTATCATTGGAAGGTTAAGTAAACTAGAGCAGTTTTGAATAATAATCGTTCTTGCTAGTGATATGTAAACAGATTCGAGAAATTATGTATGAAATATACTGTGTCTTAGGTTTACATCAAAATATGTTTCTCCGTTTTATCATTCAATTAACACTTTGCACCTCTAGAAGATTTTTAAATCCTTTTAGGTTGCATTGATGTAATTAATGAGTAATATTACCTGCGCCTCAGTAAACGACGGCGGGCATGGGGACTGGCACACAGTAGAAACCGGTCATATCTGAAGTCATTAATACTCATGGCATGAGCGCGGGCAGACGCTGTGGCACGACGCAGGTGGACCGATGCTGTTAGGAAAATATACGAGATATGTCATAATGGAGTGAGAAGTGTTATGTTATCTGAATGAAGCGAGGGATACTGGAATATACTCTTGAAAAAGTCGAAATACTAATAGAGCAAGAGCCAGCGGCCCCCAGACTTTCGGTAAAGTATAAAAGCTGTAAGTTTGTCAATGTATGCCCCCAACACAAGTAAGAACGAACCCCGTCTATGAAACTTGGGTCGCGGTGGCTTTGGCAGGTATCAGGTAATAAAGGTGTGTAAAATTGTGTGTTAAATTCGTTAAAGTATAAAACTCAGTTTTTACATATTTTACGTATAATAATCCTAGAAGTCACCTTGCCGAAACCCAGACCCTTCGTACGGTTGCAACCCTCTCCCAGACGCCCTTAAAGTTTTATTTAATTGTTACTATACTTACGGTATAGTATAAAAGCTCAATTTATATATGTTATTTGGAGAACTATCAAATGATGTTTTCTTAATAGTAGGAATGTGAAAAAATAATCGATTAAAAATCGATTATTTTAAAGTAAAAATCGATTTTAAAACGTGATTTTTTTTTAATTAATAATCGATTTATAATCGATTTTTTATAATCATGAAATAAATGCTCCCCGAACAGTTTAGTTGATTCATTTTTAATAAAACATTCACTAGATGGAGTTAGACGATGAACTGTACTACTTTACCGACATTCGTTTGATATGTTATTCATTATTCGTTGCTGAAACTTCATTTTTCAAACAATTCAAATTTGAAAGGTTCTCGTGTGAAAAAGTTTTTAGTGTTTTAAAAGTCCCGTTTTTTATAATGTCTACGACTAAAAGAACTACAAGTATTCAATATTGGCGTCAATATTTTCATGTTGACAATAAATCTGGCAGTGCTAAATGTAAATATTGCCCTAATTGTATTGTTTTAGTTATTGTACATAACGAATTTTCATAATAAATCTAGAAAATAGTTCTCATTATCCCTACTAATATTATAAATGCGAAATCAACTCTGTCTGTCTGTCTGTTACGCTTTCACGCTAAAACTACTGGACCGATTTAAATGAAATTTGGTACAAAGAAAGTCTGGAGCCTGAGAAAGAACATAGGCTACTGTTTACCGGCTGCAAAAAAAGACTTCCACGCGGAAGAAGTCGCGGGCAGAAGCTATATACAATAAATGATAGATCATGCGCAGTAAAACGTCGCAATGGACCGAACGCTGTATTTCACTCGCACCCGCTGACACATAATATTATGTCCCTCGCGCTCGCACCTACATTAGACTTTTGATGTATTTTCAACATGAAATTCTTAGTCAAAGTTCAAAATTGTCCCTAAAGACCCCAAATGACGGTATGTGTCAGTGGGTGCGTGTGAAATACAGCGTTCGGTCCATTGCGACGTTTTACTGCGCATCAGCTGTCATTGTATTATGTGGTACGTATACCGTAAGTATAGTAACAATTAAATAAAACTTTAAGGGCGTCTGGGAGAGGGTTGCAACCGTACGAAGGGTCTGGGTTTCGGCAAGGTGACTTCTAGGATTATTATACGTAAAATATGTAAAAACTGAGTTTTATACTTTAACGAATTTAACACACAATTTTACACACCTTTATTACCTGATACCTGCCAAAGCCACCGCGACCCAAGTTTCATAGACGGGGTTCGTTCTTACTTGTGTTGGGGGCATACATTGACAAACTTACAGCTTTTATACTTTACCGAAAGTCTGGGGGCCGCTGGCTCTTGGGCTATAAAAAAGACAATTACAACAAGAGATTCAAGCACAGCTTCACAGCAGAAGCATAAACAATATAAATAAACAACTACCAAATGTAAGAAGCAATTATAAAACCTTCCAATATATAAATAAACGCTTATGTAACAAAGAAGAGTAAGAATCCAACATACCATTCCTTGCAGCATTTTGATTCGGTGGCTGTAAAAACGTGCGCATACCATTGGCTTGCGCGTTAGTGGCCGTGGCATCGGCATTGCCACTGGCGCCTGTGGCGGCATTATTATTCATTTGGGCTGGCTGAACACCCAACTGCAGAGCAACAGCTTCTCCACCCGGGAGTAGGCCTTGTCGAATTACAGATGATACAATATTCTGTAGGAGATCCGCGCTCGGGGCACCATCCCATGGCATTGGACCCAAGTAAACTATAGAAAGCATACGAGTTTAAGTTAGTGGCAATTAATAATTAATGAAAATTAGATAGTTTTCCTTATCTTATCAATGCAAATATTACCTCCACCATCTGCAGCCTGCATGCCGACTTGCTGCAGAGTGGGCGGAGCTTGCGGGCCAGCGGGCGCGCCTGTGCCAGGGACCACTTGGCCTACTATACCGCCGTTAGGAATCTCCTCCATTGACATAACTACCTCCACACCGCCCAAACCACCGGCCTGGCCTAGACCCCGGAACAAATTCTCAAAATCTGTAACAAAAAAATGCAAAAGTCACTATCGTGTATCTAAGAAGTGATATTTATAAAATTCGCCCGCTGTACAAGAGGTCAAAATTCGTATGAACGTTTTTTTGTCCTTTAATGAGTTACTTACACAAACATTTAGATAATAAATCTTACCAAATAGCACTTGCCGCCGGTTAGCCTGGCCCTGCTGTCCGGCTTGATTTTGTCCCTGCTCGGTGGGCTGAGCCGAGGGTTGCTCTGGCTGCGCCATATTGCCGTGCGGCGCTGCATTTGTCAATCCGTTTAAGAGGGCGTTCTCTAGGGCAAACGCGATTGGCACTCTCGTTTCAATTTCGACCTGATAAGCAATCGGATCAGGCGGTATGTTAATATTGACCGTAGGCTGGGTAGTATTCCTACCAGACTGCGCCCCCTGCGATCCCTGTGCGTCAGTTCCATTATGCTCCGTCTGAGGCGGTGTATCCTGGGTTCCCGGATTCGTTGGAGCATCAACGTTGGTAGTTGTTGCAGTGGGAGAGCTAGCGGAACTAGCGGCATTAGCGGCACTAGCGGCACCCGTGGCGCTTGCGCCACTAATGCCAACTGCACTCGAGGCGCTCGTGGCGCTCGTGGCGCTTGCGGTACCTGGGGCACCCGCAGCAGCAGCGGCATTAGCGCCTGTTTGGGTCGACGGCGTGCTTGCACCAACTGACGTATTTGTAGCGTTCGGCTGCTGAGGCCGAGGGCGACGATTCGACTGCACCACGTTTATATGGGCCTGCTAATAAAACATTGCTAAAATATTTTTTTGAAGACATTTAAACAAATATTTTTTTTTTAACAAAAAATCGAAAAATGCAACTTCTACTTGAAGAATTATACCTGCATCGGTATTGGGCGGCGCATGACTGCTGCCTCAGAAGTGAGGCGGGGATTCCTCTGGCCAAACTGGAAGTTAATATCACTAACGGCGTGGTATGCATGAGCGAAACTGTGCATAATATCCGACACAGTGTCCACAGTGCGCTGAGCGGAAGTCCTGTCTTCTTCGGTGTACACGGGTTGCTAAAACAAAAGGTCAGCTTAAAATAAAGCTTCATTTTTTTTTAAATAACTCATTAAGTTGAGGACCATTCTACACGAGACTTTTATTTAACATATTGCTTATGACTGCATTAAATTAAAATATAACAATTGCGTACATCTGCGTTATTTGCGGTCCTCAGCATACGGATGTAATTAGCTCGGTGAGGTGCAAATTGTTCCTGAAGGCATTCCAATTCCTCCATCAACTGGCCAAGGTCGCGTGGACGTGTGTATCTTGCCCTCATAGCGCGTATTGCCCTGTAGCTCCTAGAATAAAAAAGGAATAGGTTATAGAATTTTTTTAACCAAATATGAAAGTACTAACTGTTGGAACTTGTCTATCTTTTTCAGTAGGCAAATATAACGTGGGCACTTTAAGATGTCTGATGGAAGAATTGCTTGATCTAAATAAAATTTATAGTAAAAATAAAATGGAACTAACCTGCGTCGTGCGTTTTGTGCTTGTGAAGCAAGATCTGGGGCCGCATCGCCGTTTTCATCCAAACGGGGCTCACTCTACAACCATAACACTTAAATCATTAAAAAAACGAATGTTAGAACATGTGCCATAAGACTGAATATAATGAACTGGTAGCCCGATCATTCAGGAAACAAACGCAATATTCTAACCACACCAGCGGCATAAACAAAATTTAATCAATTTTGTGACTTATAAAAAAGAAAGCCCAACAAAATATTGACGTTTGCTTTAAAAATGACCGGCAAAATGTTAGGTGGGCATTGTTTTAAGCAAAATATAAAATAAATAAGTTTCGCGTGTGTTTATGTGATTTTACTTGCGATATTTTTTTATTACTGACGCTATAATCACCATTCACCACTGACGATGTAGTTTATATATTAGTTGCGTTATACATAGAACAGTGACACCAACATAATTATGTTGTTAGTACATTTAAAATTATAAGACGTAAATTATAATTCACTAGTGACACATTTAGAGTTATGACACTATGACATTAGAGTATTAGAGCTGCAATATGATTACTATCAAGAGACTTGAGGCCTGAAATGTGGTAAAATATGACATGTAATACTATAATTATAACATAAACTATGACAAGTGTGATAGTACTGACAAACTTGACACTTAGTATTATTGTACTAACAAATTACATTTAGTTTTTTAATACTAAATTTTATCACAAATATTCTACATTATATTTATTAAAACACCAATCCAAGATTGAACTAATGTAATTAAGTAAATACAGAATTCATGCCATGCTGAGATAAAAATTCTGTATATTTATCAATGAATAGTGATAAAAATAAGGTAGAAACCGTTCATCAAATAAGTGGATAGATTCAACATTACCTTGCCTTTTGTAATACGATTTCCATACGCGAAGCATTACTATTCTATATCTCTGACCGGCTATAGCATGTAAGGTTTTTATAGCGCAATAAAGCATATCTGCTACTGTCAAAGTTATGCAATAAGCAAAAGAGCAAGACTGTGCTTCCTAGTTTCACGAAAAACCTTTCGTGAAAATCCTCCGGCCATAGCAAGTTTTGTTCTACCTATTTTTTGCCCTTAATTAATGGACATAAAAAACAATGAATAAAGAGCAATATCATACTGATCTTTTCTTCCGGGTATAATAATGTGAAGACATCATTTATCTGGACACTTGACTACTTATAGAACGCTTAAATTCTATAATTAAATGGGATTCCTCGATATTATGTGCGTGTGTAAGCATTCACATTCAGCGGATTATGTACTGAGATACATTACCTCGTCTTGAGTCGCAGGCGGGGGATCAGTATCCATGTTTTCTACATTCCCTTCGCCGCTAGCTGGTGCACCAGAATTCTCCTACAGTAGGCACATCACATTACAGACTTACATAAAACTACTTTTATTGTAACAAAATACATACACTATTTATTTGTGTGAAACTTAAACAGTTTGCCGTGAAAATATTCATGTATCGTGTAACATTACTCTATGAATAGCAGCACAGTTGTATGTGCAGGCGAGAATCTTTATCGTAGATACCTATGCATATTCGACTTTGTGCAACGTCAGATTCTGCACCACAAAAAAATATTTATACATATTATAAATACTGTAAAATAAGGCAACTGTAAAACGTTTCATCACATAAATAGGATTACAGAACATGCAGACGCAATTTGCATTATACTAGATAACATGCGCTCGTAGATTGAATGAGAAGTGTATATTTAATCATTAAAAAGTATTAGTCTTATAATATTAGCAGGTTCCTCTCGCAATTACATTACCTTGAAAGGGCGCACTAGAAATGGCAATAGCTTGCTCATATTTTTACACTATTACGTGTCAACAATTGAATCTATAAATCAACGTAGTTCTTATAATACTTTTACTAGCCCACATGTAACGGCAAAAACTTACTCATATTTTCAGACTAATAATTTATAACAAAGGACCCAAAATAGTATTAGTAATTTTTTTATCACAAATTTCCGTTCTTTTTTAATAGGCAATTCAAAAAAAGTATCTAAACAAGCTATAAATAAAAACTAAAGGACACGACACTAATAAATAGTAGTAGTAGTGTTGTTATGGTCTCTGCTTTAACTCATCTTCCAGGTTAACCAGAATTATACTGAATGGTTAAGACATTGTTATGTTAGATTTATATTTCTTACCTCTCCATCTGTTTGCGGTCGAAGGCTAGCCAAGGAAGATTTTATCTCTGATATCATTAGCCTAATAAATTCCAATCGGCTTGAAGTAGAGGATGGCACCTGATCTTCTATAATGAAATTCGGGATTACCTGAGTATACAAAAAACACATTTTACAGAATAAAATATATAAATTGTTATTTTCACTCTATAACTTACACCACAAGATAAGCAAGAAAAGTGGTTAAGAGGATTGTGAAGCTGTTGATTTTCATACAAAAGGCGATAACGTTTTACACCCAGTAAATATAGTTAGATTTTTATAATTTTTGGATATGTTGTAGATATAATGAGAAACTACGCCTGTACGTTTTGATTTTTAAGAAATATTGCTTACGCTAAAATTTATTAGCATTTAAAAATCTCTATATAAATCTAATAAATTTAATAAATTTTAGCGTAAGCAATATTTCTTAAAAATCAAAAATCAGGCGTAGTTTCTCATTATATCTACAACATATCCAAAAATTATAAAAATCTAACTATATTTACTGGGTGTAAAACGTTATCGCCTTTTGTATGAAAATCAACAGCTTCACAATCCTCTTAAGCTAATGGCACAGATACTTACGCAGAGCGTACTTGGAGCAAAATTTTCAATTAAGTTAAAATTTAGTACAATCATTCCTGATATAATTTCGGTTTTTACTCATTGAAATAAAATAATTATAATTTGAGACTTTCAATCTTATAAATACCCTAATTATCGGTGCAATTTTTTAAATTTATACTTGCATAAGGACTTTCTTCTCATCATATCAAACACAACAAAAAGTGATGCAGACAGTGCAAGAGATATAGAGATTAATTTTTATATAATATAATATGAACCGTCAAGAATTTTCGGCATGTTGGTAGGATCATTTCCGACCTTTTCACCCTTGGACCCTGGGTTCTAAGTGTTACGGTCGAAGACATAGGATTGTTTTATAATTTTTGCCTTAATTACCCTAAATGTGACCTTCGAAGCCCCACATTTCTTTTGAGTTTCCTTTTACATGCGTCAAAATCGAACTTACTGTTTCGGATTACGCAAAAAAACATATTTTCGGTCGGATACTAATCTGAGCTGTACTAACCCTTCTTGGCTGCTGAGTGTTAGATGTATTACCGCCATCTGCAGCATTGGATGAATTGCTTCCATGCACGGAATGACGTGACTCAGGGCTCGGCGGCGCACGCTGCACCAGGTGCACTACTTTGCCGTTCACATCTAAAAAGTTTGTAATATAATATAAACTTCCAATTTAAAATTGTTAGCGTATGTAATGAGTTATCTATATTTATAGATTACTCATTTTCTTTACTCTACTTAGCAGCATCTTTTGTAACGAAAAAATGAAAGAATAAAAAAGAAACCCTCAAAAAGAACATCAACTACAAAAAAACCCGAAAAAAATACTTTTACATTTACATATAAAATTTAACACTAAAACTGATTTCAATATTTAAACTTAACAACCTGAAAAATGGTGTTATATATATATGCTAAAAAATTTGAAATAAAACTAACAAATTATATTTATAAATAAATATTGGAATAAGTATAATTTAAAAAGTGGATGTTTTCTAATGCACTTTTTTGTGTACAACTTTAGACAGACATAAGACTATTGTCAGCTCTATCATGCTATGATTATGGAACCTATAAAGGCTCTGAAATGTCAGCAAATAAAATATGCAAGTTAAATCCGTCTACAGTTGTTTCATTCCCACCTGAATATAGTTCGAAGGAGTTAATATAGAAAACACCTGCATTTTGTTAACAAAGAATTATGACTTAGTATACTTACCATAATCAGATAATTTTTTCTCATCCTGCAGAACTCTGCCACAAAATATGAGACGCTGCAAATGTAGCTCTATTCCCATCTGCTCCCTCACTTTCTCTTTAAGCTGCTGCACGGTAATCTAAAATACACATGTAAGTTTTATTATTTTCTTCAAATTCACAGTTCATATTTATTATACTTACTAAAAATGCATCATGTAAAATATTTGTTTGAAAACTTCTATTATCAGTCAAAATCATAAATATGAAGTAAAAATCTTCTGTATGCAGATAGATCTTGAAAGTAACATGGTGCAGACTATGCCTATAGACTTTTGATAAAATACTTATACTTTTGTCTTATTGTAATAGTTTTTAATCAGGTTATAGGTCGCCTGGCAGCAATTAAAATAATCCTAACATGATATATAATGATGTTATGGTTGATTATAAGTCAAGCTTTAGCATTAAACTTTTGGCTAAACATTATAAATGTTTGATAGAAATGTATTGCACATAAAAAAAGCAATGATAGAAATGCATTGCACAGAAAAAAACAAGGAAAATACATTTGCATGAATAAGGTATACAAAGTAGATTAAATTCTTAGTTATCTTCAATCCATTTAATTTATCTAGTAATTTTTTTTTTTTTATAAACATGCAGTTTAACAACAAAAGAGTAAGACATAAAAATGGTACCATTCGCAATGCACATGAATTCTATCAACATATTTATATATATATGTAATGATGAATAAGATAAATTCCAATTAGAGAGAGTTAAAAGTAATCATATGAGTAACCATGGTATGGTATGGTATGGGTACCCATATTCCAATAGTTGGAGTCGAGCCAGTATGTAATCTCTCATCTCAAATATCTTACCTTTTTCATAATTTACTCATACATATTTTCATTAAAAGTAGTCTAATAATAAAATCTTCATATTCAATTTGTATTTCAATATAAATTACCTACTCACAACTATTTAAGTTCATGAAGAAAATCCATGAATACAATATTATAATTGTAAAATCTCACACAATTCACACTATCAGAAAATGAAAAATATACAAAAGTATGAGTATAAAACCTCAAAAACCTTATTAAGTAAAGGGTTAATGTTTAATACAAACTAATGAAATAGATCACAGGTACACATGAATGTGTGGGTCATCACAATACTTACAAATCATTACCAATTTAAACTAATTTTGTTATTGTGGTAAAAATAAGTGGGTAGGTAAAAATATTTCAATCAAGTAGAGCCATCTCACTCGATTCACACTATTAGATAATGAAAAATATACAACAACAATTTGTGTACAAAACCTCGAAACACATGAAATAAACGGATAAAGGCACAAGAAAGTCAAGATCTATGACATTTGAAATCTACATAGGTACACTTACAAATAGTAGGTACCTAGGTATATCATGAAGCGGAGTTGGAAACCAAATTTAGAACAGTTAAAAGCAATGAATTGTCAGAACTTACCTCATCTTCAACGGAGAAGTTGTGATTATTGGAATCGAGTGTCTTTATTGTGAAGTTAATCATTTTCTACACCATATCATGGACGCCCCTGCAACGTACAGTAGAACAATGGGTTAGAAATCCGTGATACGCAATTCAAACATAGTATTTTTCATCTTAACACTGAAATAACACATGATGCCAACTATAGAATAACATATACTCACGCCTAACACGATGAATTTTTCAATTATTTATAATATATTTTATAGAAGGAGCGTGCATCAGCTATTGAGCGGGCAAGAGAAAGAAAGATATCAAAAACAGTGTTGCCAGGACCCACGGGTCATAAGCTACGTTACGTTTTCTAAAAGTCACATTTTGAGTGCCAATGTCACAATTTTAATTATAGTATTATATAAAAAAAACTGCCTGATTTTTTAAAAATAATGACATTCACATACCTTTTTCAAAGGTACCATAATTTCAACAAACATTCTCAACAATCAAGTATAACTGGGAAAGCCAGATAATCGCGAATACGTGAGGGAAGTATGCAGAGCAGCGTATAGCCAGCCCTTTTCTCATACCCTCTGACCCCCTGCAAAACCTGCAATATAATAATCTTCCTGACGGTCCGAGCCAAGGTGTGGCCTCCACTCTGGGGTCGCTCATTTGTGTATCTAATTACCTGGATATGACATTAAAAATCTTTTATTTTGCTAGTGTGAATAAATTTCACCCATTATTGACAGTTTATATTAGTAGTTTGCATATGTAACTACTACAATAATTATTATTTTGGCATCTGTAGTCTTTGTGTGGATCTCATCCCCCTCTAAAAGTGGCTACAAAATTTGTATGACAATTATGGCTTCCCTAGTTGTATAATATGATGCTCTAAAAAAGCTTAATAAGTCACGAAAATCGGCTAAAGTCACGCACATGTCACAAGCGACGGTCAAAACTCACGAAAAACGTGATAAATGTGACCAAATGGCAACGCTATTAAAAAATCAGGAAACCAAAGAGCAGACTAACTTGACATAGACAACGGAAGTTCATTCAGTGTGGCAATATTACGTTGCTAATTATTGATTGGAGATAAAATAGTTCAAATTTCAAGAACTTCGATCGTGCTAAATGCGCTAAAAAGTAATAAAGTACCTAGTAACATAAAAAAACTTTCATTTGTTTCATACGTTTAATATAAATAATAATAAAAATAATTTAACCATTTTTTCATTATAAGAATTCAAGTAAATCTGTGAGAACTTTATTATATATATATAGCTTTATATTAATTAATAATCATGTTCTATATTTTTTTATATTGAACAACAATCAGAATCATCAAATCTTAGCATCAAATTGACCAATCAAACTTAAATATTTTGTAATTGACATTTCAAGTAGCAGATCTCCCGTTTTCCGATTGGCAGTTCAATGACGGCAGTTACTTTTCTTTCGTATTGGATCCTATTGATAAAATCCTAGAATCCATACAAAATCACACCTCTAGTACTCTAGTCTCCACTGGCTAGAAAAAGTGACGGATGAATTCGGATGAAAGGAACGTCGAACGGTCAAACCGAAGAGCACCGAAGTTTTTAGACGGTTTCGATTTGCGCTTGCGTTCTGCTCTTATCTAGAAATCGTTTTGGAAATTCCTTTTTTAAGGGATTGTACCTATTTACATTTTCATTTAACACTTGTGAATTTGCATATTTACATCAAGATGGCTTCTGGACAAGAAGATAGCTTGCCAGAGGGCTGGGAAGCACGGAAGAGCAGGAGTACCGGTTAGTTCGTTTTTTGATACAATGCTTTATTTATTGGAAAGGAAATGACAATTTTATTATGAATCATTTTATTCTGATATAAAAATCATTAATAACTGGTCGTTTTTTTTACCTACGTAAGTGTTTTAAATTATTTTTTTACGTAGTATCAGGCATCTGTACGAAGTTTTAGTGCCTATTTTAAATGACTATTTACTTGATCATTCGCAAATAATATTGCCTTTGACTTGTAGATATCAACGTTGAGTCAAACAAGGGTTTAAAATGAATAATAATTATCTAATTTTAACATGGTCCACAACCTGTAAATGTCTCCCTGGATTTGCCCTAATCCTAATCTCAAGGATATCATAATAATTATCATCATCTCACTATCCATTACTTTGTCATAGAACAGTATGACTGATTTTCTCTTCCATTTGCCTCTATCAGGCTTCATCTCCATATTTATACAATCCATCCATCTTTGTCTTACTCTTCTGATATTTGGGTATGTTGGGTAATACATAATTATGTATATTCTTAACATTTTATGAACATATTTATTTCCATAAATTGTAGCTTAGTGAAAAAGTTATAACATAATTAAAGGATGTATATGCAACATTACAGGAATGGTATATTATCTCAACTCCCACACAAAGAAATCTCAATGGGAAAAGCCAGAGGGCCCTGCTCCAATGGAAGAAGAAGATGATGACGGGACCTCGCCGAAACAAGTTCAGTGCAGTCATTTACTTGTGAAACATGCAGGCAGCCGAAGACCATCTTCCTGGCGTGAGGAAAACATCACTCGCTCCAAAGAAGAAGCTTTAGAAATACTGAAAGGTATTTTTACTCTTTTATATTTAAACTAGCCGTCTGCCCCAGCTTTGCTCGGATCCCTATATCACTTGGGAATAGTGTAGCTTTCCAACAGTGAAAGAATTTTTCAAATTAGTCCAGTTGTTTAGGAGTCTATTCAATCCAAACAAACAAACTTAACCTCTTTATTATATCGCACACCTAGATCTAAAGGAAGCTAACGCAAAACACTGAAGATTTGAGTTATGCACACCATCGGATTCCTTACAGCAAAACCCACCTACCACTATAACGGATTTAAGCTAACTCTGCTAGCTTCATTATAAAAAGCATAAATCTATACAGAAAAGTCATGCGAGCATGTGGACATAATTAATCAGTTTTTCGTCTCTCCTGAAAAAGTAACTTTTTGGGTTGGTTCCCTTTAGATCTAGGTGTGCAATATTAGTATAGATGAGGTAATCTTTAGTGCTACTGTTACATAATTATAATTATGTATTAAAAGGTAAGTGGATTTTATTAAAGAAGCCTCTGAGACCCTTAAAATCTCTATTGTAAAGATTACAACAACACAAGGTTGAAGTCAAATAAGTAGAGTATTTAACAAAAAGGTTATTATTTTTGTAGTTGCATTTGGTTGTGTGAGTTTCAGAATCATAGAGATTAGAGGTCTTATGATTAGAGTGTAGATAATTAAATAAAAATCTGTGTGTCTATTATTGGGTTGAAAGTTCATATAAATTGTACACATTGTTTAAAAAAATAATTTCATGTAAACTAAAACTTTCATTGAATTGAAATTCTAAAGTGACTTTCTGTAATATAATGGATTCACCCCTATTTTACTTTAATTAATTATGGGCTTTCAAGGTTATTTTACTAATAGGTAATGGGAACATGGAGATCTAATGGTCTATGCCAAATACTGATTATATGCCACTTAAAGTAACATCTTATCTATATTTCCGATTACAGAGTATCGTCAGAAGATAGTAGACAAGGAAGCTACATTTGAAGAGTTAGCCAGGAGCTATTCGGATTGCTCATCAGCTAAACGTGATGGTGATTTGGGCCGGTTCAAAAGAGGTCAAATGCAGAAGCCATTTGAGGATTGCGCTTTTTCTTTAAAGATTGGACAATTGAGTCAACCTGTAGATACTGATTCTGGCGTCCACATCATTCTACGTACGGCCTAATTAGCTGTCATGGAACTCCTGATATTTCCATTATACGAATTATGTATGTCTGTAACATTATAATCGCATGTATTAAATGTAACTCAATGTCATAACAGCACATAAATATAAGTTAGCAAACTATATGGTCATAATAAAAAGTGTTAGAAATACCGTTTATATTTAAAAAAAATTGAAATATGATCATTTGTTTCTTTTTGGAAATAGGCTTAACATTGCTTATAGTTCTAGTATAACTATATGATGTGACTTTGTAATAAAAATCATCCACATTGAGTTGTACCTACAATGGACATGTAAATGAAATTTATTGTGTTCATATTTACACAATTATGTGAAAATAAAAGCTTGTATAAATAGGTTCTTTGCTGTATTTTTTATTTGCAATTATTTTAAACTGGGCCAAGTCTTGAATGTGTGTTTTTTTTTAATCTTGTGGTTTTAATGGACTGGTTTTACTTTTATCTTACCATTTTTTAAATTATATGCTGTCTTGATTGAATGTTTCAAGGCTAAATATTATAATAAACACAGTGTTGATCAAAAACGTTACGCGCTTTTCATTTAGATGCATTTCTATAGTTAGTTAGTTAGTTATGAAGTTAATGATTATTTTAAGAAATCAGGCTTTTTTATATATCAAGTATGTTAGTACTTATTCTAGACTACTGTTATGTTAGTAGTTGTATATAGTATCTGCTCTAAAATATCAAGCACGATGTTTTTATTGGAATTCGAAAGTTTATGCCCATTAAAAAGGTGATATTTCTTAGATAAATATTTAATTTCAATAACACAAACCTCTATTATAAAATGTTTGTCCAAAAGAGGTTAATTATAAAAACCTATCTAATTATACAGTAGAACATTTGAACAATGATTGTCCTCGTTTAAAATTTCGAGCTGCAAGTTAAAACTTATTTAAAAAACTGGTTATTATTGTATTATGACTTGGTACTCAAGAGTAGTGTACTTAGTACAACGTGTAGGTAGGTAAGAGTATGTTTTTTGTTTATATAATGGCTGCCGAGTTATAAAATAAAAATATGTACTTGAATTATTTATATTTTTTAATTACTTGATAAAAATACCCATTATTAGCGATCTATAATTTAGATTCACTTTAGACTTCAAAGAATTGGATAGGTAGCTAAATATTGAACTATTGACTATTCATTTACAAATTAATACACCAATATTATAACTACCTACTCTTATAAACCCTTAAAATATAATATGAGCTATTCATAATTGTATTATGCTATGCCAATCATAAGTAGGATCAAATTTCAAAGATGCAAAGCAGCAATAATCAACATTAAGATTAAAGTTCAATATATTTTTTATAGAAAACTAAAATTGAATTTTAGCCAAGGTAACAAATTATAATTACAAAATTCCCGTTAGGACGTGAGTTCGTAAAGTATCTATACTAATATTATAAAGAGGAAAGGTTTGTTTTTTTGGATTGAATAGGCTCCAAAACGACTTGACCGATTTAGTAAGTGACATAGGCAATAAAGAGATCCGTGCGCTGCGGGGCCAGACAGCTAGTTTTTTGTAAAATATTTACTATCATCTGCCACGTGCTATTCTACGATGTCACCTACCACTAGATAAATTAGTATGCATGCACTAAGTGACAGTACAGAGCAAGTCTTTTAAATATTCTATTTGCCAGGAGATGGCGCTGCTAGCCGTACATAACAGACTGCCATCTATAGTAGAGACAATTAAAAGTAAGTTTATAATGATAGTGACTAGATGTCATTAATAGTTGTATTTTATGATTGTAATTGTCACCTAATTTCATACGGGTTGTCCCAATATCATCATACAATGTTTCACTTCCATTTAGATATACTTCAGAAAAAGAAAAAATCCTTACTTAATATTTTAAATGCGAAAGTAACTCTGTATGTCTGTCTGTCTGTTACGCTTTCACGCTAAAACTACTGGACCGATTTAAGTGAATTTGGTACAAAGAAAGTCTGGAGCCTGAGAAAGGACATAGGCTACTTTTTAACCGACTGCAAAAAAGGAAGAGTTCCACGCGGACGAAGTCGCGGGCAGAAGCTAGTAAAGAAATATTTTAACTTAATGATTAGGGTTCTTTATTGTACCTAGTACTCTTGATTGTTATTGTACCTATACATTAGGAGAATGATTCACGAACAAATTCAAAGTTTTCTAATAGGTACCAATAAAGACGCGAGGTTTTGTGTCTTAGCGTTTTTGAAATAAAGTCTACAATACCTACTCGATTCTTTTTAATATAAGCAAGGAAGTATTATTTTATACTTTTTGTAGTAGAAAGAGATGAGATCATTGGTTCACACCAACCGTTTAAAACCAGCTAAGTATTTCTAAGTTATGTTAGGTACTCAATATATAAATCAATTTACTTAGATATAATTCATCAATTACCTACCTTTAATGTATTCCTACGTTATCAGAAGTAATGACGTAAAAACTGGACTTTCGGTGATGCAATTAGACCTCACGCGTACCATCATCATTATCATTTGTCTTTATCAGTGTTACAATAATCATCAAGTTGGTCTTAGTTATGTCAATACATAAATTAAATATTGCTCATTCGAATAATAGGTAGTTATTTAATGTCTCATTAGCGTAAGTAGCTTTTCTTAATCTGCTTTTAAGTTTAAAGTCATTTAGCATTAGGTACCTTAATTACGCATTTCAATAAAGTAATTTATCAAAAGTATGGAAATTAATTTAGTTCATAGGACATACATGAAATTACTAAGTAGGAGCCTACATTATTTGTGCAGCAAACATTATGTAGGCACATACCAACCCAGGCCCTTTCAATCTGACCGGCTTGAGTGCAGTTCTGAAGTGACTAATTTATATTCCGTACCTAATGTTTAAGAAGGTAAATTATCAGATGTTGTGTAATACCTCACATATACCTAACATAAAAGCTGATTAAAAAATATTAACAATAAATAATAAGAGAAACATAAAAAAAAAGGTTATCATGTTGACCTGTCTGTCAATATGTTACCTGAAAAATATTTCCACACTTGGTCCCAACGGGCATCTTGCGGGAAAGAATAATCTCATTTTAGGCCATAATCCAAGATATTACACAAACGTGTTTTTAGGGTGCCGTACCTCAAAAGAAAAAAACGGAACCTTTATAGCATCACTTCGTTGTCCGTCTATTTGTCTGTCTTTCTGCCAAACCCCTTTTCCTCAGGAGCGCCTGGAGGTATTAAGCTGAAATTTATATGCTGCACTTAGGTACTTATTGAAAAGTCATTAAAACTATTTGAAGGCAGATTTTAAAATAATATTGAGTACCTTAAGGTATTGTTGGTAGCCCCTATAGATACTGAATTCGTCTTTACTGCCGTTACATACTGTTAAAGATGGTTGTGTCGGCCGGCAGGCACACAACACTCTTTAACATTATTTATTAGCAGCTAATAATTAACTTGTTTTCGAAGACCGTTGTTTTTGAAGCTGATAAACTTTATTGAACAACAAGCAATTTAAGTTTGTCTAAAACTTTGACGTCATAGTGGGGGAGTTAGCTGAGAACGAGCACTTTAACTGGATGATTGAGGGGGGGCTAACCGGCGACCTCTAGGTTTCGCTTATTAGTTATGTACTTACATAGAGATGTCACGCCACATCCGTCTCTATCGACCCTAGTTGCTTTTCAACTGATACTTATCCTACCATCGGTATACACGCGATGTCAATTTCAATACTACATTAGGTTATTGTTATTTACTGTGACATTCACTTATAGTACAATGTACATCTATTGTGGCAAAACTGCTCCACTTTATAAATTTAATAAATACGAGCGATACCCTGGTACCCTACATCTTTAAATATTTGTTACTGACCTACCTCTGCGCTGTCCTAAATGACACTGATTATCAATGTCCGATGCTTTCGCGGTTATTACACATTGGAATGAAACAGTTATAATATAACTAGTACTTAGTATAGGTTGTTAGATTATTGTCAGTTTAGTCGGCTACGAATATGGGAACAGTAAAGTTTTCGAATCGTCAGTAAGTTAATTATCTACGCGAGTTAAATCCTTTACTTATAGATTTTTTATGAAAAGTTAACTTAATTATAATATATTAATTATTGACCTCCTTATCCCATTTTCTTTAATGATCAAAACACCTCATTGTCAGTAGGTATATATATTCCATTAGGTTCTGGACCCAGTGGTTTCAGTAAAATAAGGGAGTGGATTGAGCTACGTGGAACTAATTTTCCGTTCGTGATCGTGACTTTGCGCGGCTAGGTAGTTTAAATTTTCCTGTGAACAAATTCTATGGAAATAAAATCTAACGTGTTGAACATAAAGATCCATGTGCATCGATTGAAGGAACAAAAAAGTTTATTTTTAGTTTTTTACTCTTTTCTAGGATTACTTACCGTATTCTATCATATGGATTCTGGGTGTACCTAATCTCATCTTTTGCATTATTGGGTATTGATTGTATCTTGGCAGATACATGTGTGGAATTTAAAACCATCAGCAAAAACAAAACCGACAAAAACCACTGCGTAGGTATATTAGAAGAAAAAAATCAAAGAAACATACGCGTATCACGAATAGATATACCTACATATTATTAGATATACGGCGATCAGGCATGTATAAAAAAACATAATTTAAAAGACAGTAAATAAAAACCGATGATAGATATCCATTATACGATCAATGTTCCCGTCATTTGTCTTATCAAAGGCTGGGAAGGAAGAAAGGACTTATATCAAGATTAATTTAAAGTAAGCTCGACGATTTAATAACCTTTTGGTCATTGTTTCTGTAACCTGAAGTTGCAGGTTTTTTCTTATTAGGGACAGACGATCGTGTGATGAGCACCAACATTTGAACCATAGTCTTGGATGTTATAAATAGGTATATTATGACAAAGTACCTACATTATGCCTACCTACCTTTTGATTTACCTACATTATACCTAGTTCAATTGGCATGTACATTGTCTAATAAAAATATTATTCATTGGAATACTTAAAACCATTATATATACGGATTTAACTCGCGTAATTTTATTTAATTGCCTGACGTTAGCGTTAGACTATCGTCAGCTCAGTCGTGCTACGAATACAGGAACTGTAAAGTTTTCGAGACGTAGGCCAATAAAACAAAATACGCGAGTTAAATCCGTTTATAGATTAGAACGTTATTCTTCTGTCTGGTGTTGTTTTTTTGGTCGAGTAACATAGCTACTGGTCGCAAATCATCGAAACAGCAGTTAAATAAGTCTTTTAACGTCATTACTTCATTAGCATTTTGTAAGATCTTGTACAGAATTCTAAGGCATACATTAAAGCAATTATTATGATAATGGAAAACAATGAAACAAATCTTTAGAGACTAGACGGTCTAATAAGTAGAAGTTAATGAAGACAATCTTTTGTGGGCTAATTGGTCGCCGTGACTAATTTATTTTAACGACTGTCAGACTTAAATTATCGCTTTTACGGCCAAGTAAGTAGGTACATATCACTTATTACATATCAGTGCCATTTTATTAAAAACAAAGTGCATAATCTTCGGTGAAGTGTGTTAATATATCAGGGGGCACGGTAGTGCCCCCGTAATGACGACACGTAATTACACGAACACCAATACAAATTAAACACTAAAACGGCATCATTGTACCTAAATGCAGTTCTTGCCACTAACTGCAACAGCATGTCGAATTGTAAAAAAAATGCAGGACAAAAAGGTGAATAAAGTGCCTTCATACAAGGACGTGCGGTCACAGAATGAGAGGAAATACCTGAGAAATTGAGTTGCAATTCTGGTTGATACTTAATTATAATAGTTTGCATCAGCTACCTTGCAGTTTACTTCTAGTTTAATGATAATAATAATCGAAAGTGTTTTTCTACCCTGGCATTTAATGAAAAGCAGGCTAAAAAAATACTGTATTGTATAATGATATCGTAGGTGGATTTCTTTAGGATATATTGGTGTAATAAAAACACATAACTACATATATCCACATTAAGCAATAAAAACAGAAGTTATCTATAATTACTCACATATTCATAGATAACGAATCACTTTGTTTCGTTCCGTTTCAGTGTTTAACATTAGGACTGTTCCTATCCCGAGGAGTAGGAAAAGCCCTAGTTAGTTTTGGGGCTACAATGTCCCGTCAAAAAAGGGACTTTACCTACCTACCTGTCTCATGCATGATTCGACACCACATTTTTTCTTTTAGTACCTGTATACAAAGAGAAGAAAAACTAATTAACTACTCGGCCAAGGTCTTATCGTCACTCGTCATCAGTAGGTAACACTGTATTAGTTCTTAAGTATATATAAATAATTATATATAGGTTCTTATAAATGTGGCAGTTACGTAATTTTTATTCACGTTATGTTTCATAAAAAACCACAAATAGCCTTAACAATATACAGTTACAGCTTAGAAACATTATCTTATAACCTTAACTCTTATCTATGCCTCTACGAATAAATGGTTTATATCCTTTTCAATATTTTCATTCATAATACCTAATACAAGAGTACCTACATATTGTCGATATGACTTTAAATGACTTCCGGGGGCGAGGCATCGATCTAGCTAGAAAATGCTTAAACTTCTAATATTAACTTACTAGTCTCCATGTGTTTTAATAGTGCGAAACTACGTTATCAAAATATAAAACATATCGTAACTAATATTTATAATATATAAGCCGTGCGACAAGACGTGGTGGAACTTACATTTGCATGGGATTTATTTTTTACTAGGTGTTGGCAATTGCGTTGAAGTTCCAAATAGATATCAAATATCTATTATTATCTATGTACCTACCTAGTAGATAATTTATTTAATTTGTGGAAAGTGGTCAACATTCGTTCACGTTTTATTAAATTTAAGTCCTTGTAAAAAAATAGATGTTTTCCACAGGTAGGTAGTCCATTAATTTGGCTATAGAATTCAGTATAGATATTATATGACCACTATAATATGCTCTTAATGGGGGATACTTGGACATCGTGAAACAGTTCGTAAGTATCAGATCACTTTAGGGACATGCATGCAACCGCATGTTAAACGTCTATCAAATTGATAAGACAACGATCAAGATCATGATAACACTGTCCCAGTTATAAACGAGTAGACGACAACTCACTCAAGTAATGACCTAAACGTTCCTACTGCATTATTTATAAGCGCGATAGCTTGAGATCAGACTGTCCCTGCACGCGATGCATGTGATGTGTGCATGATAATGTATTAGGAGTGAACGCACTAAAAACTAACTCGAAAATCAAGCCAGGCCTAAACTGGAATTACCTAACATTTGTTTATTGTTTAAGTCAACATTTTAAAATATACCTTATATCATGAAACTCTTTACTTAGGTGAAGTAAACTTACCAGTATATCGCACTTCCTCTCTTTTTTGAGGTGCCATACGATAGTACAATATGTATTACTAAGTAAATAAAGCCCTGCTAAAAGACATCGTGTCTTATAGCAGGGCTTTAACCTTTTAACTATAATGGCTGTAATGATAATGACCGCTCTATGACAACAAATAATAAATTCATAATATAAATATGTCAATTGCGAATCCCACGTATGCAAAAGGTTCCGCTACTAGGTACGTTATCTATACTAATATTATAAAGAGGAAAGGTTTGTTTGTTTGGATTGAATAGGCTCCAGAACGGCTGGACGGATTTCAAAAATT
Organism: Polylopha cassiicola; assembly: GCA_038024825.1. Lineage (NCBI taxonomy): Eukaryota > Metazoa > Arthropoda > Insecta > Lepidoptera > Tortricidae > Polylopha > Polylopha cassiicola. Next base: position 16,274,593 of record CP149045.1, on the reverse strand, counting down.
CTTTCACTGTTGGAAAGCTACACTATTCCCGAGTGACATAGGCTATAAGAAAAGATGATCCGCGAAGCTGGGGCGGACAGCTAGTTCAAAATATATACCTACTTAGCGAGTGAGGATGAGAGTTAAAAGTCCAGTATAAACAGATATATGGTCCGTGTTATGCATTAGTGTGTCAACCCACACCGAGGTAGTTTTGAGATATCGGCGTTTAAAGTTTTTTGAGAACATTCTTCTTTTTCCGCTTATTTTAAGCAAAAAAATATTGTTATGTGGTATCATTTTTTTTGTTGAAGTGCATAGATTAAGGATATAAATGTATTTATTTCAATACATTTATAATTAAATAGAAAATGCAGAAAAATGGTTAATGCTTAACGGCTATAAGGTTTATTACATTTAGCATTTATGTGCTAAGCCACATAACACTATGCAAAATTCTAATTTGTTCTTTTATAATGAATATATTTTACACAATTTTTTTGAAAATGTAAAATAATAAACATCTAACGTATTAAAACTTTAATGTAAGTACTTATTTATCTAGTTTTTATTGTTATAACATGTTTTAAATAACTAACTATTTAAATTATAAGTTCTGCTAAAAATGAGAAATAGGTACAACAAGTTAACATTTATATTAAGTCAATTACTTAAAAATCTTAACCAAATTGATTTATTATTATTATTTTATCATATTGAATTAAACCAATAATATATACTTCCGTACCTAAAAAGTTAATAAACCACCTAAAAACCATTTTTCGAAGAGTTGATAAATTGTGGCGACAATTCGTACATTCTATAATATTATTGTGTGTAATATCCTAATTTTTTATCACACACGTTCAAATCTAATGATGTATATTAAAAAAAATATCGGGTAAGTTAGACTCGCGCACCAAGGGTTCCGTACTATAAATAACCTGTAGGTATATATATCATTAAGAGTACCCTGTAGGTATTGATTCCCTAGCGAGTGTTGAAAACTTTTGTCAGTCGCGGCATAAACGGCGGTTGTTTTGATTGCGTTGGCGATTTTTTTGTGATTATGTTACAATTTCAAGGGACGGTAGTCCTGAGTATTTGATATTACTATGAATTTTAGTTTGATACCTACCTCCACGCGTTACCGAGGTAAAGGATCACACAGACAACAAAGTAATCCTGTAAGGGTTATTTTTTTTCCTTTTAAGATACGTAACCCTAAAATATTTTATTTAATATGATAAAAATAATAATAATATAAAAATAAGTTGGATAATATTTTTAAGTACTTAATTGAAATAGTATTTAAGTGTTAACTTGTACCTATTTCTCATTTTTAGCAGAACTTATAATGTTATTTGATACATGTTATACAACAATAAAAACTTTAAATAAATAAGTACTTACATTAAAGTTTCAATGCGTTAGTTGTTTATTTTATTACATTTTCTAAAAATTAGTGCATAATATGTATAGATACTTACCTATTCGTTTTAAAACAACAAATTAGAATTTTGCATTAATGTGTTAGGTATGTGGCTTAACACATTAATGCAAAAATACAAATCTGACATGGGAAATAAGCAATAATGTGTTATATGTGGCTTAACACATTAATGCAAAAATACAAATCTGACATAGGAAAAAAGCAATAACCAATTTTGTGCTCTAGAATATTCTACGATTTTTTTTTAACAAAATGGATTGCACTGCCGTATTCCTCATGATCTATTTAATAAAACTGCATTCATAACTCAAAACCCGATTTTTTGTGGGTTGACACACGAACGTTAAACACGGTCCATATATGGTCCGTGTTTAGCATTAGTGTTTCAACCCACACCGAGGTAGTTTTGAGATATCGGCGCTTAAAGTTTTTTGAGAACATTCTTCTTTTTCCGCTTATTTTAAGCAAAAAAATATTGTTATGTGGTATCATTTTTTTTGTTGAAGTGCATAGATTAAGGATATAAATGTATTTATTTCAATAAATTCATAATTAAATAGAAAATGCAGAAAAATGGTTAATGCTTATCGGCTATAAGGTTTATTACATTTAGCATTTATGTGCTAAGCCACATAACACTATGCAAAATTCTAATTTGTTCTTTTATAATGAATATATTTTACACAATTTTTTTGTAAATGTAAAATAATAAACATCTAACGTATTAAAACTTTAATGTAAGTACTTATTTATTTAGTTTTTATTGTTATAACATGTTTTAAATAACATTATAAGTTCTGCTAAAAATGAGAAATAGGTACAACAAGTTAACACTTCTATTAAGTCAATTACTTAAAAATCTTAACCAAATAGATTTATTATTATTATTTTATCATATTGAATTAAACCAATAATATATACTTCCGTACCTAAAAAGTTAATAAACCACCTAAAAACCATTTTTCGAAGAGTTGTTAAATTGTGGCGACAATTCGTACATTCTATAATATTATTATGTGTAATATTCTAATTTTTATCACACACGTTCAAATCTAATGATGTATATTATAAAAAAATATCGGTTAAGTGCGAGTTAGACTCGCGCACCAAGGGTTCCGTACTATAAATAACCTGTAGGTATATATGTTTTAATGATGTCATTAAAATGTATGGTTTTCGTATTTTTTCTTTATCCGTGCTATATGACGTTACCTCGGACCTACTAAATTAATTCAAGATCCTGAGTTCACGAAGAGTACCCTGTAGGTTTTGATTCCCTAGCGAGTGTTGAAAACTTTTGTCAGACGCGGCATAAACGGCGGTTCTTTTGATTGCGTTGGCGATTTTTTTGCGATTATGTTACAATTTCAAGGGACGGTAGTCCTGAGTATTTGATATTACTATGAATTTTAGTTTGATACCTACCTCCACGCATTACTGAGGTAAAGGATCACACAGACAACAAAGTAATCCTGTAAGGGTTACTTTTTTTTTTCTTTTAAGATACGGAACCCTAAAATATTTTATTTAATATGATAAAAATAATAATAATAAAAAAATAAGTTGGATAATATTTTTAAGTACTTAATTGAAATAATATTTAAGTGTTAACTTGTACCTATTTTTCATATTTAGCAGAACTTATAATGTTATTTGATACATGTTATACAACAATAAAAACTTTAAGTAAATAAGTACTTACATTAAAGTTTTAATGCGTTAGTTGCTTATTTTATTATATTTTCTAAAAATTAGTGCATAATATGTATAGGTACCTATTCGTTTTAAAACAACAAATTAGAATTTTGCATTAATGTGTTAGGTATGTGGCTTAACACATTAATGCAAAATAAAATCTGACATGGGAAATAAGCAATAATGTGTTATATGTGGCTTAACACATTAATGCAAAAATACAAATCTGACATAGGAAAAAAGCAATAACCAATTTTGTGCTCTAGAATATTCTACGATTTTTTTTTAACAAAATGTATTGCACTGCCGTATTCCTCATGATCCATTTAATAAAACTGCATTCATAACTCAAAACCCGATTTTTTGTGGGTTAACACACGAACGTTAAACACGGTCCATATATACTTAGATATATATATTAAGTAGCTATATATAAAATTTTGTTTCAAGGAAGCGAACCATATACAACTTATAGGTTATTCAGGAAAACAACAGGTAAAAAAAATATTTGTACTTAGCTAATTCAATATTTTGGCAGCACTTTCAAAGACGGGGGGAGGGGGTAATTATAAAGTTTCTTAAATTACGTTATAAATATTTAAATGCTCAAAATATGTATTTTTAACCCCCGACGAAAAAACGACGGGGTGTTATAAGTTTGACGTGTCTGTCTGTCTGTCTGTCTGTCTGTCTGTCTGTCTGTCTGTGTGTGTGTGTGTGTGTGTGTCTGTCTGTGGCATCATAGCTCCCTAACGCATGAACCGATTTGGATTCTGTTTTTTTTGTTTGAAAGGTGTATATGTCGGGAGTGTTCTTAGCTATGTTTGATGAAAATCTGCTCAGTAGTTTAATAATTAGGGGGGGTGAAAGAGGGGATGGAAAAATAAAAGTCTACAAACATACTCGAGTGGGGTATCAAATGAAAGAGGATCACGTGTAGATTACAAAATTGAAATTGTAATGAAAATCGGTTGAGTCGTTCAAAAAATATAGGGTGTCAAAGTAGGGATGGAAAACCAAATGTCTACAAATATACCCAAGTGGGGTATCAAATGAAAGAGGATCACGTGTAGATTACAAAATTGAAATTGTAATGAAAATCGGTTGAGTAGTTCAAAATTATGGGAAGTAAAAGTGTAAATGGTAAACCCAATATCAACAAATGTACCCGAGTGGGGTATTAAATGTAAGAGGATAACATGTACATTACAAAATTCCATGTGAAATGGAAATTACTTAAAATAATAATTTATGTAGTAGATACCTACTTACAAAAAGTATGAAATAAAAAAATAAATTAAAAATTTAACAAACCCCCGACATAAAAACCTAAAAGCCCTTTAAAAAGTATAACAATAATAAAAACTTAATATTAGTTACCTAAATATTAATATTTCTACAAAGAAAACGTCATGTCGGGGGGACCGTAGGTTTAGGTAGATTGTAGGTATTAAGTAGTAACACCTAAATGACAAGCGGGCCCCCCGACATGACGTTTTCTTTGTAGAAATATTAATATTTAGGTAACTAATATTAAGTTTTTATTATTGTTATACTTTTTAAAGGGCTTTTAGGTTTTTATGTCGGGGGTTTGTTAAATTTTTAATCATTTGATATGACACTCGGCACTTACCTACTATTTTCATATTTCTTTAGTCATTCACTATCATTAAATAGATACGTACGATAATGACAGATAGGTACGTAAGTACTTACATCGTCGCGCGTGCGAATAATCCGTGGATCTTGTACGTGTGTTAAATTTATCGCTATAATTATATGTATTATATTATTATTATAAAGCAATAAAATAATTTGACAAGTCGCCACCTCTATGGATGTAACTAAGTACATATTATATCAGATCCACCGTGAAGTAGGTAGATATAACATTTTACAAATGCGTCATTCTTGTATAATTAGGAAGCATCATATTTAAACATTCCCTCCGCTTAAATGCTTGAGTTCTGGAACGTTCTCTTATCAGATAACCTACCCTCTCACGCAACGATAATGTTACATGGAATGTTACTGGACTTAAAACAATATTGTTTCGATAAAACAAATAACTTTTATTATCATTGTCTCGGAGAATTTTGGCATAAAGTAACAAACTCTTATGATGAGTAAATACGTAATTGTTTCGTCAGTATCAACAGCAACATTGACTGAAAAGTTAAGAAGTATCACATTTAAGTCCTGCTCGGTATAATTATTATATACTTACCTACTTACGATACATTTTGTAATATCCACACAAATTGGTATAAGTACCTACTTAATAACACCCTGGCCTTATAAACATTAAACATGATGTTTTTTGTCCTTCCCTTGTATTAACGTTAAACAATAGTAATTGCTTAATTAATCTACATGAATTTATAGTTACCTACACCATAGAAGTTCATCCAATTCACGCTCTAAGTTTAGAAAAAATCGTATAAAATATATCATGTAGCGTGTCATATATAAAGTTTTTTTTACGGTAGCTATAGATTTGTAAGGAAGTATTATACTTAGGTTACTACATATATGTATACTTACATAAGTTTAGATGCTCTAAAATTGTATGAAATGCTTTTATGTTTACGCTAGATATATCCTATTAATATTATAAACGCGAAAGTTTGTGAGAATAAATCGATCTGGATGTATATTTATTAGTTCCTCTTTCACGCAAAAACTGCTGAATGGACTTGATGACACTTTACAGGAATGTAGCTTATAAGTACCTAGACCAGAATAACATATACCTACCTAGGCTATATTTTATAACGATATTGGGTAATAAAATACTTATCGTGCGCAGACGAAAACGCGGGCAGAAGCTAGTGTACGCAATCAGGCCTGCAACGCTTCATACGCGTGATAGTTTTGCGTCAATGAAGTGATAGACATAATATTATCGCAATTATTAAAATACCTAAATACATAACTTGTATTATTACATTACCTAATTAGGGTATGTTCGGGTGTTTTCATCCAGTTCTTAAATTAAATTGATTCTATAATATTTCGTAGTTATTACACATTAGTCAGTTATTATATTTTATGATACTTAAGGTACAGCATGGCTATTTGACTTCGTTCTTTTTATAGAATCAAACAAATATACCTACTTAGACTGTAATCAAATGAATTACAAGACTTACATAATGGATTTAACTCGCGTATTTTAATTTATTTACTTACTATGTATACTCAAATAACATATAGATCTACTCAAATAATTATAAAATAGTATTTTTAAATACCTACTAAGTATATCTAATTAATTAATACTGAATACTTTTGTATTTTACACATTCCAACAGTCCTTATAAATAGGTACGTAATTTAAGTATGTTGTTTATCTTACCTTTCTCATTGCTCTATAAAGCATAGCAATCATAAATATACCCACTAATAAATACATTATAAGTGGAGAAATAAATGGAGGCACTTTATTTTATTTATATATACATAGGTAGCCATGTGTTGTGATAAATAGGTATATACATAAGCCAATTACACAAAATAATAGTAACATTACAGTTTAATACCTACAGTACAGATGTCTTGAAATTAATGCTGAAATGTATGTATTTATAATATGTGTAGTGTGCAATAAAAAGTAACATGAAATTATATAATATATCAGTAGGTACAAGTTAAACCAAACTTCTCCTTTTTTAACCCCCGACGCAAAAACGACGGGGTGTTATAAGTTTGACGTGTCTGTCTGTCTGTCTGTCTGTCTGTGTGTGTGTGTGTGTGTGTGTCTGTCTGTGGCATCATATCTCCCTAACGCATGAACCGATTTTGATTCTGTTTTTTTTGTTTGAAAGGTGTATATGTCGGGAGTGTTCTTAGCTATGTTTTATAAAAATCGTCTCAGTAGTTTAATAATTAGGGGGGGGTTAAAGAGGGGATGTAAAAATAAATGTCTACAAATATACTCGAGTGGGGTATCCAATGAAAGAGGGTGACGAGTACATTACAAAATTGAAATCATAATGAAAATCGGTTGAGTCGTTCAAAAAATATTGGGAGTGAAAGTGGGGATGGAAAACCAAATGTCTACAAATATACCCGAGTGGGGTATCAAATGAAAGAGGATCGCGTGTGCATTACAAAATTGAAATCATAATCAAAATCGGTTAAGTAGTTCAAAAATTATGGGGAGTAATAGTGTAAGTGGTAAGCCCAATGTCGACAAATATACCCGAGTGGGGTATCAAATGGAAGAGGATAACATGTACATTACGAAATTCCTTGTGAAATGGAAATTAGTTAAAAATAATAATATGTAGTAGGTACCTACCTACGTACCTACTTATAAAAAGTATGAAATAAAAAAATAAATTAAAAATTTAACAAACCCCCGACATAAAAACTAAAAGGCCCTCTAAAAAGTATAACAATAATAAAATCTTAATATTAGTTACCTAAGTATTAATATTTCTGCAAAGAAAACGTCATGTCGGGGGGGCCGTAGGTTTAGGTAGATTGTAAATATTAGGTAAGTAAGTAAGTACACCTAAATGAAAAGCGGTCCCCCCGACATGACGTTTTCTTTGCAGAAATATTAATACTTAGGTAACTAATATTAAGATTTTATTATTGTTATACTTTTTAGAGGGCCTTTTAGTTAAGAAATCTTGTCCATTTTACGACTTAAGGTTTAGTTTTTATATATGTAATTAGTGTGTGTTTTTATTGCATAAGATTAATTAATTTGATAATACACACATTATAAAATGTAAACTGTAAATGCAAATGATATAACAGTGAGTTATCAACATAAAAACCTACAATGAATAAGACGGAACCAGTTTTTCGCATAAGCACGTACATTAAAGCGATTATGACAGCAACAATATATTTTTATCAATATAAACATAAAACTTGGAATCATTACGAAAGATATTATTAATTCTTATTCCAGAACAATTTCTAATCGGCGGCACTATCAATCATATCTGTATATAATATATACCTATTTAGAAACTAATAATAGCAGTCTTGTTTAACCTTTGATAATATAGAGTGATGGCACCAATTATGGACATGTTAAGCGCACTAAATTAGAATTTCGTTTAAAAATGGGATGTTTTTTGGCAATACAAAAATGGTGATTTTTTGTTCGGTACTCAAATACATGAGGAACATTTAAACAACACCAAAAATCCTGTATGAATAATACATAATTAATAAAAAATACATAAATTGAAATTTACGATATCACCATTGATGGACATCGAAGATTCAGTGATGGACCCCCAGTAATGGACATGGACCCAGTCATGAACATCCATTAATGGACACTTTTTTATTGCACAGATAAATAAAACAAATGTCAAAAATCTACTTTTGATTAACTCTATTTGAACTTTTAACTTGATCAGCCTTAGATTTATACTATAAGGCTTTCAATCAACGATCTGGTTTTTAATCATTTATTAAACATTAATTGAGGCTTTGCCTCTTTGCCAGCAGTTGCAGCTTAGAATTGGTAACATAGGTAATAAATCAATCAACTGAGATCTATCAGAAACTGCGGTGCATATATATGCTATAGTGTAAGCATGGAAAGCATGCCACAGTATTTCAGGCGGAGACGTATGCTGCATGTGCACAAGAAAATATAGACAGGCACCTGGACGAAAAACCATCTATATTTTGAGTGACAGCCAGGCTGCGGTGAAGGCCCTTGGAGCCCATAAAGTGCAGTCGGGGCTGGTATATAATCCGCATGGCGTTCAACACCTTTAGTGGAAGGCATGCTTAGGTCTAAGGTCCTCACGGCAATTTATACAACACCCAAATGAAAACTGGACAAAAAAACTCTGGTTTCTAAACTGAAGACAAATCCGACTTATAACAGTAGTCTTCACTGGTCACTTAGGAGTCAACGAACTCCTACACAAAATGGGACTTACAAACAACAGCGACTGCAGAATGTGTGGAGAGGAATGTGAAACTGTGGAACAGTTGGTGTGTCACTGCGACGCCCTCACCAGATGTAGAATGAAGATACTTGGCTCCGGATACCTGGAGCCTGGAGAATTTCTTGCACGCTCTCTGTTAATTTATTTGAAAATTTATGTGAAAGTGCTTTTAACTCATTGCGACCAACCATTTCACCAAATTGCCCTCTTCCTCTGCCGTGAGAATAGTTTGAAGTCCCATAGCACAAACTGCAGGACTTTTGGACTGGACTTTGTTATGCAAAGTTATTTGAGGGATCCCAAACCGGAGGGCGAATCCAACTGGAGTTAGGTATTTCTCTTTGTGACCGGGTCCGTAATAACGATATTTAGAAGAGAACCAGACTAACCGACGTGCGACATAACAAAAACCATAGCTTTGAAGAAAAGGAAGTAGACGGGCCATGCCTGTCGTAGGTCCGACGGAAGAAAGGATGCTGGATTGGAGACGGAGAAAGGGGCGGCGAAATGTCGGAAGACAGCCAGCGAGGTGGACCGATGATCTGGTGCATGTGGCTGGGAAACATTGGATGCGGGAAACTTGAGATCGTGGGAAGTGGGCTGAGATGGAAGAGACCTTTACTCAGCATTGGGTAGAATAAAGTTGAAGAAGAAGAAGAAGAAACCGGAGGGCAGCTGTGATCATCATTTCTCCCATCCTCAGCAGCATCATACAGCATCATACAGCATCAAATGCCCTCCCTATTTGTTCCGGGGTGTAATTTTTTATTGGCGCCATATAAGATAAAATAAAGAACCCAATGATGGACGACTAAAAATAGCCATTTATGGACATTGTCCATCATTGGAAAATAAAGAGCAATCACAAAATCAACTCAACCGAAATGTTTAGTGAAACAAATTAAATAATTTAATACAATAAACTAAAAAATATTAAAAAACTTAAGAATGGACACTTGTCCATAACTGGAATTCGTAAAAAATCGAATCCAGTGATGAACAAACCCCACAAAAAACTTATTATTGGGATTGGACATATTCAACTTAGCTCAATTTACTTGCAATATAGTATTATTTCGTAAAAATAACAAAAAATCTCATTACAACACAACACAAGATAATACCATGCACAAATATGTACTCACCTCCTTAACGATTTCAATAACAAAAACGGATTTTTATGACCACCGCGCGAAACGAGATTTCAATTCCCAACCATCTTCAAATAGAACGGGCAATTTTGATGAGGTGTATCAAAATGAAAGCCCAAACGTCTATTGCTTATGTTTTAGTATCTCCAATTGAAAAATGTTGGGCCAGTTGCTTAATAAATTCGATCAACGAAAATAATGTCCATAATTGGTGCCATGTCCATTACTGGTGCCATCACCCTAAGGAAACAAAAGTCTATTTAACGGATAGACATAGTGCTTCGTTAATAATAATCATCCGATCAAAATGCTAATTGACCCAAATAGATAAGATGTTATTGACTCAAGGGATATTAAGATCTGTTGTAAACAATCGTTAGCTAATGCATGTACTTACTCAAACTTAAGTAAAGATACCTACTTACATACCGAATTCTAACCATACAAGCTACACATCAGAAATTATCATACAAGCTACAATTGTCGGTTATCTACTAGGTAGAAATTACGTAAGTAAAAAAGTACGTCATTTTTAGACTACCTAGATACCTATTAATATTATAAACGCGGTCTTTTTCGTGTAAGTATACATCGGAAATAGATTTTTAATAAATACTTACCTACTCAAACATATAATATGTTTTTCGGCATTGTAGGTTGCAACTTATACAACTGTGTCTCCATATATATAAAACACATAAAAATCGGTATATTGTACTTGTGACAATTCAATTAATAAGTACCTACCTAATTGTGTTTATAATATTGATTTCTAAATGTTCTGTTTACCAATAAATGACCTAAATCTGAATAATATATAGGCTAGTATTTAAGCAGCCCGCCCCGGCTTCGCCCAGATACCTTTTTTTATAGCCAATGTCACTCGGGAATAGTGTACCTTACCAACAGTGAAAGAATTTTTCAAATCGATCTAGTCGTTTAGGAACCAACCTATTCAATCCAAACAAACAAACAAACCTTTTCTTTTTATAATATTAATATAGAAAACCGTCGTTTAGGAGTTCCCATTATCAGATCGAGGTGTTGACCTTGTTTGCTTGGAAATGTTAAATGCCGTATTGCTTTATTCATAATCGTCCGGATACGATCTGTAAAGAAAATAATCGACAGATAAGTGATATCAGATAATATAACTCTATTATATAAATTTTATGAATAAGATACCGCGGGCAGGTGCTTCAGTACTTAATTATATTATGAATCCTCTGTTTCTAAGGAATAACTACTTTTGTGATAAGTAGCTATCTGTTGTGAGCCAACTTACTCCCCGATGTCTTTCCGCTCAATACCAAAATACATATAAGTACTCTCTTAGATAAACTATTACGATAAATGTTATTCAAAGTTGAATTTGCTTAATAACTAGCCTAAAGTAAAAACAAGTAAGTAAGTACCTAAATTTATTAATTTAACAATCCTTTAGTCCTCCTACTACTTTTTATACGAACTAGGTATAATACATATATTATATTCTCTAAAAAATATATTGCTCATCATATCAATCAAAACGGTCTTTAAGTATGAATCATCAAATTAATGTAAATATTTACTTGCTTATAATAGCTATCGTAATACATAATGTACTTATATAGGTTAGTCAATAATCTATTAGTAGGTAGGTGCCTATAATTTATCTAATTTAAACACGAAAATGGCTTGGCACCTAAAATAAAAATGCCTTTCACAAGCACAGTCAAATTTATGGGCTGTAAAATCATTGTAATAATAATTAATAATATTTTTTTTAATTAATTAATACCTAATAATTATGTACTTTATAGATATACCTAAACTTAATCCGGCCAAGTGCGAGTTAGATTCGCACACGAAGGGTTCTGTACAATCGAGTAACAAAACCACCGAAATACGAGTTTTTTTTAAAAACAGCTTGTAATTTTTACTTCAATTAATATTACCCATGCTATAGTTTCCATACTAATCTTCCCTACGTCAAACTGTCACGGGTCAATTACCTATCTATAGAACTATATATTTCACTAGCTTCTGCCTGCGACTTCGTCCGCGTGGAACTCCTCCTTTTTTGCAGTCGGTTAAAAGGTAGCCTATATCCTTTCTCAGGCTCCAGACTATCTTTGTATCAAATTTCATTTAAATCGGTCCAGTAGTTTTAGCGTGAAAGCGTAACAAACAGACAGACAGACAGACAGACAGACAGACAGACAGACAGAGTTACTTTCGCATTTATAATATTAGTAGGGATTATAATAAAATATTGAGCACAGGCTTTTTTGATACAGTTTGAATAAGATCAATTTAATTTTATGGCTGGTTATTATGACACTGTCAAATTAATTCTGATCCTAGGATTATGGGCACCGATAAAGATAACCAATCCTGGGGGCTAAGACAAGGTGCCAACGTTCAACGTTAACGTTAAACGAAACGACCAAATTGTATGGGATTAGTCGTTCGCGGATGTCAAATCCCATACATTTCGGTCGTTTCGTTCAACGTTAACGTAGAACGTTGGCACCATGAGTACGCCCCCTGGTAATACAAATGAGTAAACATGGCATGGCAGTTATTATTTTGTGAGTTTCCATGGCAACCTGCTCGTGGAAATAACGCCCGGTTGTTACTATCTAGCTATCAGTGAGAGCTGTAGATTGCTGTTAAACAAATGCACGGAGCTGCCTCGTGCTCCGCCATTGTCAACTTCATCAACAAAGTATTATAACAAAATACACAACGATTGTGTGCTAACTTAGTTATACTACAAGTGTTAAATGTTATATTTTGGAATACCACCTTTATCTAATGAAACCACTTTTTATCGAGTTTTTTATAAGTAGATACCTACCTACATACTTAATTTAAATTGTATAAAAGTAATGTTACAGACTTTTGAACATTATCTTCGAATAATATAATCTTCGGACAATTCATATCAATTGATTTAGGTAGGTAGTCTAAAAAATATAAAATATGTAAGTACACATAACATAACATATGTATTCAGGTAACATTGCTCGTGTTCATCACGCTGACATTTGTTCCTAGCAGCAAAAATCTAGAAGTGCGTTATTGTTATACTTTAGAATAGGGTAGCATTTAAAAAAAAAAATAGATGTAAGGTACTTTGCATAACTGTATAAATCACTTTAGCGTTAGACTATTGTCAGCTCAGTCGTACTACGATTATGGAAACTGTAAAGAATCCGAAACGTCAGCAAATAAAATAAAATAAAAATACGCGAGTTAAATCCGTTAATAGTTGTTTCATTCCAGTGTCTAGTAACCGCGAAGGCATCAGAAAGTATTAAATACATTTGGTTTGGTTTGTGGTTATGTAACAGAAAAATGGATATGTTATTTGTGTCTGTATTTTTAGAGGTTACATGTTATAAGTGCATCTTTCACGTGTATTTCCCAAAACGATGTGTAAGTACTGACCTGTCTACTACAATTATTATGTTCTGTGGTAGATCAAACAATGCCACCCATATGCCGCCAATAGCGGAACCCAAACTTAAATATTGAAAGAAAATATATTATAGAGTATTTTTTTTTTAAACAAAAAAATCCGGTTTCGTGTCACGTCTTTTTTGTGTACTTTTTAGTATCTAGTTAATAATTTCCAGTGCAATTTGGATCGTGAGCATGTTATTACTACCTAACAAATTATCAGTAGGTACCTAAGTAGATATACCACCTACATGGCGAGTGTACTTATTTACAATTAAGTATAATAGAAAGGAAAATGTTAACATTAAATCTTTTGGCTTACGAACTACGATGGTAAGCTTAAAATATAAATTAAATTAAATAGTATTTTTAATTTCTGATGCCTTCGCGGTTATTATACATTGGAATGATCATTCCAATAAATTAAATAGGTAGGTATTTACTCTAGAAAAAAATATAGTAAGGTTGTTTTGTTTAGTTGAAATAGAAGAGACGAAGTTGAAGTCAAAGTATCTACTTTGCAGAATATAAGGAAAACCGATAGGAAAACCTGGCACAGGTACTCTTAGGTACATGCGCATTTTATATATTTTACTTATTAAGTATGTACTGCTAGTACTCGCTACCTCGGACCTCACTGAGTTCTAAAAATTGTTTGAAAGGTTAAGAAAATCGAGTAAGTAATTAATGAATTCCTTAGGTAGGTACTTAACACTTGATTAATTGTGAAAATGGTAACAGAAATAATCGTAAGCACCTACACGTCATACAGTACCTAAATACCTAATTCTTCGTATATTTCCTATTTAATTTTGATATATTTATACTTACTTACCTATTCAAAGTTCATCAAGTCCTAGAAGTTGACAGTTGTTAGTGGGTTATTATAGTTATCATGTATGTATATCTGTCAATCTAGTCATGGCAAATGTACGACAGTGACAAACCATTTAGATACTTATACTTTAACGTCACTTATACTATTAATTTACTTGTAATAAGGCTTTTTTATAGTTGATGATGATGGTAGACGACACTTCAAGGATATTAGGTACTTCGCAGTGCTATTATTTTTTAGCGTTAGTAAATATTGACGTGTAAAAGTAATACTTAGGCCTACTTTATAAATATTATTCCATATTCATTAAAATTACCTACTTAATAACTTTAATCTGATGTAAAGGATACCTTAGAGTCCTTTCATAAATAATTGTGACTGAGTGATATATAATGTGAAATAACGAGTCTTAGGGCTGCAGAGACATCTTTTTGGACCTTCTAAATTCTAGGGTTATAAATAGATATTTTCAGCACAGCTGTGTGATGAAGCAAGATATATTATATGAAAATTACACTGTAAAGAGGTTCATTCTAAATCCGACACAGATAAAAAACAATTGTGCAAATTGTTGACTCCAGACGACAGCGCATGGATTAGGTAATTCAAATATTGCTAATCTAGGTAAGTATTATTTCTTTTACTTTTTGATATGAATTTTATGTTTTGAACGACGTAATTTTTTCAACGATAAAACACTAGCGAGAGTTTATGAAAACAGAATTGACAGATACCTACATTAAGTTTAAAAATCGTTGTTACCAGAGGTACTTACTCAAACGGTTGGCCCGGAGACCGTGAATGATGCCTGGAAACAACTCAAGTGAGACTGTGACACCCGCAATAATATATTATGTACAATATTGATAACTGAAGGAAACGAGTCACATGAATTGCTGCACTAGCGTCGGATCTTGATCGAAAATAAAACGAAATTATGCCAAATAGTGTCCCATCATATAAAAATTGAGTACTTAGTAACCTACCGCTGGGTATAGTTATTCTAGCATAGCTTTTACTTTTAATTGTTGATTTTTATCTGTCTACAATTATGTCCCTACATATTGTTTAAATATATATATCATTTTTTTGGTGCGATGACACTTGATCGGTCCTTTTAGCATAAAATGAGTTCGGTACCTATCGCATAGGTAGGTATAATATAATGCTAATTTCTTTTGCTCGCTGCCAATATAATTAGATGGACATAAAATGGAATTACTTAAGGTAATTTTCCTAAATGTTCCAGCAAGTAAAGAAATTAAATCGCCTAATGGCTCTAGCGCCATGTGAAAGTAAACTGTGGAATTTATGATTTAGGTCATGGACTCGAAGGGCCGTTGATAAGGTGGGTACCTTCTTAATCACTCAAATCGCTTTGCGCTATCCACTTTTTCTTGATAAAACAATAAGAGTGGGTACCTCGTTGTTATCATTGCTTGTAATAAATAGGTAAGTAGTTTCTTTAGTAATGTTTATTTTGTTATAGTATCTATTAAGAGTATAACTAATGTAGGTACTTATCTATAACAACATATATACCTACATTAATATATTTATGCAATACATATTTTCTAAGTTAATGAAAAAAATTACGTATGAAGTAAGCAAGTACATAAGTGACTAATTATTATAGAAACCTGATGACCTAGTGATCAGAACCCCCGCCCCCCCTGACTGTAGTCAAAATGTAGATTAGTATACCAAGATCAAGATTTTTAATACAATTGGTATAAAATAAATATGTATATGTTATTATATGTATCCATAGTCAGCTGGATACTAAGTCTGCTTACTAGTATTTTTAACCACCTGCAGGTATGCACAATATGAATTACGAAATAGAAGAGAGAGGGTGGACTGTTCTCGAAGTACCATAACATTACCAGGACCAAACAGGTCGAGGCGACCTCGTCTCTGTGTTTAATTCAAACGTCGACAGTAACTATGGGACTAACCGGTGGGTGACGCTTCCCGTATAGGATCCCGGCTCTCCCGTAGCAAAAGGTATTAACTACCATGAATGAATCGCTGTCGAGTAAGTAAAACGTACATAATGAGGTGCTCCCACCACCCCGCAGGCGCGAGGAGATGCGCGCGCATATATTCACCGACGCTTCAGCCGACGACCAGTCAATCCCGAAGCGTTCACCGATCGAACGGAGCGCTCGACATACGCATTCGCATTGCACATACGATCGCTTTTCGCGCGACAACGCCGAGGAGCATCACAAGGTACAGTAAACAAATACACTTTACAAGGTTCTGGATTTTTTAACAGCCCTTAAAGTTTAAGGGTTAGGGCATTTCGATAGTGATATCTTACGGTCGTGAGCGGCGGGCGTGCATCGTCGGGTGTGGAAACTTCCCGACGACCTCAGCACGTGCAGGCCGGGTGCACTCGCCTCTCGACCGCTACCAGCCCGTTGCAGTGCGAATTGCATCAGCTCTGGCCGAAATATTCCGCCGACCCTACACCCGGGGCCAGAACCCAATCCATGCGCTTGCTGTTTTTATCTTTCCAACACATACTGATGTGTTTTCACGATTTATTAGAAACATTAACGATTGCTTTGCGAAATTAATTTTAAATGAAACCATAGCTTCATAACTAATACCTACTACTTTATTTACAATCACAAACATTTAAAATGTAGGTAACAGAGAGTAAAAAAATAATCGTTATAGTAGTCTGTTTGGATTATATTTAAATTTACAGGAAAAATAAGTCTATAAAAACGGTTAATTAAGCATTGTCCTCTTTTTTGATCTCTAAAATTAATAAGGAAGATTTTCGCCAAGATCAAGTTTTTTTTATGGGCCGTTCCCATTGTTTGATAAATTATGAATCTCCATACCTACCCACAGTATGTTACGATTTATCTCCGTGTCAGTTTGACTCGCATAGTGGGTCACATCACTTTCGATATATACCTACTTATAGTAACTAACGTGAGATAACAATAAAAATGTAATATTAATACAATTATTTTTGAATAAGTACTTACATAAATTTCTAACGCGAAGTGTTATGGTAAGACGTTCTTAAAAACCAATTTTCTAGATACTTACGAATGTTACACTAATAAATATCTACAGAATAATCCAGCGGAAGTAGTTTCCAGCGTACCTAGATACTATTCTACTTAGTCATCTAAATCTATTGTGAACACTTCCTACTTGCATTGTTGTTATTATAAAAGGTATTTTGCATTTGTTTTCTACTTGTGTTCTTCGTCATATTCCGTATCTGACACAAAGGTCGTTAGTCGTTACCGAGAAGTATGTCACGATCAGCTGTTCAATTTCCTTTGTTTTTAGTATTCCAACAGTTTAAAGATAGAATTTTTGTGTAATGGAGCAAAGTGTTTAGAATCTATTGTTAAAATTTTAATTACTTAGCTGTTTTAACTAGGTTTTCATTTATTCTACATAATGTTACACCTGATCAGGTCGAAATTTCTGTCCGATTCTACGCAACAAAACGCACACTTCCATAGCCTTCGCAATCAGCTTCACGGTTTTATGCGGTCGTAGCTATGAATAGTGAATACTCATTTTACACCTACTTACTCACGTTTTGCTCTTCATCGTTAATTTCAATCAAGCAGGCGCAGAATTCACAGAATTTCAAATTGAAACTCAAATTAATTTTCTGCAAAGATAAAAACCCTAGAACTCATTGCAGAATAGACAAAGTTAGGTGAGTACTTAGCTGCATACAACTCATTTGTAATCATGTGCGGTTTAGATAGAAGGAAAATAAATACAAATCTTAACAAAAGGAAACACGTAATTTTGAAAAAATAAATCCAAGGTTTATGGTCTCGGTAAATAGATACGGAAATGTTATAGAACTAAAATATATTTATATCTACTTGGTATAAGTATATTATACATATTCTGATACTGTCTTATTAATACGCATGACGTTGTAAAAATCAGAACCATTAAGTGTAGATATTAAGAAACAAATTAGTGTATTAGGTACTAACGAAACAAAGATAAGTGTCTGGGTACGTACGTAGTCGTACCCATACCAAGTTCAATATACGAGAGCGGCATTGGCGGCGCACGCGCGTGTCCCGTGATAAAGATGACTATACGGCGTGTATTCACTTTCTTTGTTTATTTTGTATTCTACACATAAATATGAAGCGCAGTTCATCACCGGCAATACGTGAACACGCCCGATATTCGTGGCCAAACACTCCCAATAAACGTTTCTTAACTATATATAGATTCTATAAATTCCCGTCGTTAACCCAATTTATAGAAGTTTTTGCTGTAGTTTTCCGTCTGTTTTGTAGGTACAGCGCGCATCAATAAACCGAAATATTTTTTATATATCACTAGCTTTTGTCCGCGTGGAATTAAAAGTAGGTAGCCTATGTCCTTTCTCAGGCTCTAGTTCAGTAGTTCTAGCGTGAAAGCGAGACAGACAGAGAGACAGGGTTAGGTTCGCTTTTGTAATATTACTTAGTAAGGATTAGGATTTAGAACATTATTAAAATTTAAAACTAGTTTCTTATTAAGTACTCGTTACTCGAGCGACATCGATCATATTGCATTAGGTGGCGTATTGGTAAGAGCAAATAAATTATGTTTTTAATTTGTGTTGCATGTTGTCGTTCGATGAACAGTAATAGCTGCACAGAGTGATTATTATGTCTGTCTATGATAATCGTGATAAGATATCTCCTGTAAACAATACCGTTTAAAAGTACTCCTGTACTGTTAAAATAGTTTTATTTCGATTACTATTTATCGTATCTACAGGACCTATATTTTTTTTGATGCCTGAGACATATATTTAATTCTTGTATAATATAAATTACAATAAGTACTTATTAATATGTAATTATATGCTTAAATTAATTATATTTTTTTCTTTACCAACTCAAAGTTTTGTGTAGTTACTGCGTGAAACTTCCTGCTTCAATCCCAGGAATTCAATGTCATACTTTCTCATATTTTAATTGGACCACTTAAAAAGCCTACCGAAATAAGTGACAGGTATTCCGGTTCAATTATTAACTGCAGTGTATAAAATAGTAAGCAGTAGGTTACGGGGTATCAATGTTTATTGAACCACCAAACTATAATAAATTTAAACCTAATTTGACGTTTATGTATTTAATAGTACATTACGCACCAAGGCCAGTAAAATAAAAAATGTCTCAGATCACATGTAATTGTCGTCCGAGGCGAAGCCGAGGTTGACAAAAATGTGATCTGAGGTTTTTTTATTTTACTGGCCGAGGTCAGTATATACTATTTTTCTGTTCGACGAAGCCAGAAAGCGGAAATTTCATTTAGCGAAGCGGCCACAAAGTTGGCGCTTTCTGGCCGGAGGACGGAAAATGTATGTTACAGTATTATATTAAATGTATGTTATATTCTCTTAAGTAATTTACTGACGCAATTACAGTCCTAGTTCCGATACTCTCTGACCTTATTACAAAGAATGCCAGTTGCGGCTTGTGTTTAACTAACCACGCCGCTCACCTAGAACTCCTTATCAAAAATTGACCCAGTGTTATGTATGCCACAAATAAAATACCATATTACAGGAAGACCTTAAGAAATAACAATCACCACACGGAACATAGCGATTTAGGTATACAGTACATGCTTATTTCCATTAAAATCATACATACCTTTAGATAATCTAACTCCATTACAGTCTATATCTTTACCTCCTATAAGATAAGATAAAATACCTATAAAACCTAGAGCTATTCAATAAAATTGCTAAATGATCATAAAACTGTATCTACCTAATGAAAATAATAAATACCTTTTGTTAAGACTATTTAAACTAAACGTAAACTTCATAATAAAATGAACGGACTCGTAATTGTATATATATCTACCGACCATGTAAAGATAGATTTACTTAACATTTCATTTTATAACTAAGTAGGTATAGCAAGTTATCTAGCACATGGCATAGGTAAAAACGTGAAAATCTGGTTTGTTAAAGATCCAGTATTATTAGTTAACGCTTACGACCAACGACGCATTTAAGTTCAGGAAAACAAATATTTTAATTAAACTATCTTATACGTTTCCAATATTTAACCAATACAATGAATCCCATCCAAATAGAATCAGTATCATAATGTGTCATAGAAAAAATGATAATAATATCGGTGCGGGTGTAATTTAATTCAGTGGGTCAACATCGATTTTAAAGTCTCACATATTCTTTTATATTATGATAATTCGCCAATGACAAGCAATGTATAAAACTTACTAAGCAACCTGAATTACGCAATGTGACCTCGCGACAATTCTATTCGTAAACTAATAGATATATAAAAAAACATCGACTGTGTTTATAGAATACGTCATACCCACCCAGCGTAAATCTTTATGCGTATTTTATTTAATTAATTACAAATGAATATCAACCTCCCGCCTACGTAGTGTAAATATACCTAGGTAACATTATAGTAGTCGGCAACGATAAATAATAAACAATACGTACCTAAGGTAAATAGGTTTCTAATAAACGTTAGAAAATTCCCTACGTTTAAAATAAAATATTTTATCTTAGATATAACGAGTAAAGTCGACATAGTTCGTGCGTTAGCGTGACTATTGTCGGGGTCGAGCATTAGAGTGTGGACACAGCTGAAGTGCAATGCACTGATAAAAAAGTTCCTTGACATGAATCTCGTCCAAGTACTTGGTGCAAGTTCATATTCACGACCACGAATGTGTTTGAACTGGTTGACCGAAATAAACCTGATGTTCATCAATAGTAACCTTCCATCGCCCACTCTTAACAAAACGACGTCTAAATTTGGATTATCACTGAGTACAAAGACTTCCATAAATAGACTGTTAAGTATAATAATACGCAAAATAAGCCGATGAATACGTAATTAATTATCAAAGACATCATACATATATAGATATGCTAATTAAGCTGCATCGACTCCTTCCTAACTTAGACAATAATTGTTTATAATATGCTAGTAAATGCGCGGTTATAATTGTAATCAAACGCGTGTTACGTCATGGAAACACGCTCATGAGAATTAGCAACACGAGTTGACAAATAAATACGGATGAGCTGATAGACATGAAACAATGCCGATGATGAACACTAATCACTCTGGCGCGGATCCGGACCTTTTGTTATGCGCAATGCAAGCATTCATTTAAACCATGTTAATTTATCGCATGCTATATAAGTCACTCTTAAATTTCTGTCACGTAGCATACCTATAGGTATGTACATGTTTCGTTCATTTAATGTCAGCGCACGGAAAATATAGTAACTTGTACGATTTGTATAATTCCTAACATGTCCGTTGTAAATTACTGTATCTAAGTATGTGTGACTATGTCGTACTATGCTAAATAAATTTGTACCGTGTAGGTGTAGTCAGGTGGAAAATTACTTCGCGTATACCTGTAGACCCTGTTTATTATTAGTTTAGCGTGTTGTCAGTAATTTAATCGGCTAACAAGAGCAACCGCAATCCGGAATATACTAGTGTGTGTCTTGATCGTGATAACCAAATCACTTCTGACTTCTTATTGACACGTGCTTCGTTTTTACAGCGGCTCGTCGTTCTTATTGAAGGTTAAACCATATTACTTACATTTAATTTACACGTTAGCAGCTTGATTCAATTGTATCAACCAACCGATGGAGTAATATTCAATTTATTGAATGTGCTTGCATAGGTACATCCCAATTTTTAGTAATTTTACTACAGAACATTATCTTTATCTTTCTGAGTAGGTACCTACCTATAATGTATATAATAAGACAGTTTTAAAAAACTATGTTTCGTGACTTTGTTAATGAGATTTTCAATATTATTAAAGGACCTACAAAACGGAGAAAAATAATTTCTCATAGGTACCTAGTTATCTATTTTTCGCCTACAAAACCTTTTCGCACCGCATTCCATGTAATCATCTGACCAGCATAATGTAAATAAAAACATTTTCATATAAATACTAAGTACAATAAATAAACTGTCTGTAACTACGAGTTTATTATTAAAATCTCGTTGCCTAAAGATTTATTTGAAAATAGTAGGTACATACTAATATGATCCCAAGTTTAATGTTGTTGCCGCACCACTACTAGATGCCGTGATGTTAATCTCGTGGCCCTACTCCGGCATCGTGCCAACCGATTTCGTGATTTCACTGCAGTTTTATGTCAAGGGTTTCTTTACAGGTAATTAAGCAGTTTGATCCTTTTTTAACGAAAAAATATTCAAATCACTACATAATTATGTTGTTCTTTCAATCAGTCAGTGATAGTCTATTTGTCTTATCTTGCGGGCATTACACATATGAATACATGCCTGACATTCATACTTAACTCGTTCAATGACATAATATGTTCATAATATATAGTTTAAGATCGCAGGCATCGCTTGAAGCGAAACTTGCGTAGGTACCTACCCGTGTTTTAAACTATATTTTGTTTATGAAAGGTACTTAGTGTATTTTGAGTGCCTAAGTGCCTAATCAAACACTGGTCCTTAAATTTTGAATTCCATCTACAATACCTAGCAGTGATAGAAATCGTTTGGTAACTTTAATTTTACCCAATTATAATAGGTACTTACTAGGTTTTGAACCCTAGAGAATAAACAATCATGTCAAGTGATAATTATAATATATTTTCCAATTATAATAATAAACGTTCTTAGGTTCCTACCACGTGCCTACGTCGCCACAGCTGATTAAACCACACTAAAGCAATAATTCTAAATGTCAAGGTACTGCTTCGCTACTAAAGGCATAATAATATTTATGTATATATATGTATTATATTACATAATAAAAAAGACATTATCTTTTTTGCCCCTATCACGTTTCATCAGCTTCGTTGTCAAGCAGTGTATTGACGAAAAATAATTTTAAAACTGACTTATAGTATATTTATATTATCATATTAAATTCAATATTATGTTGTTACAGGTATTTAGTTCAACGAGAAGAGAAAATCTAACACAATGAGTGACACCGTAAAAATAGAAGGTAAGGATACACCTTGGATACACGGATAACTGAAATATTTTAACTCTAAATAATCGAATAATTTAGTAATAAAACCTTCTTAAAATATGTATTGAAAAATGTGTCAACAAGGGTGTTATGAATGTCGTACTAAGGATGTAAATAAATAACATGTTTACGTCAAAATTTTAATGCGTAATATAATTCAAAATTTCAGTGCTTAATGCGCACAATCCGCAGTGCTTTAATAACGCAGAATTATTTCTTTGAATTAAATAACAGATCGTTAACTTTGAAAGATAATAACAAATTTGTTGACATAGTTTTGTTTGGTCAAATCAATGAGTTCCACGCATCGATTGTGTGTAAAAATTGAGTTGTTGTGTAAATAAAATGGCAGATACGTTAATCGACCATCGACCCAGTGAGTTACCCTACTTACTCTCTATGCTGATTGACATGAAAACAACAGTGTGATGTACTTAAATATTATTATTGTTGCAACAGATAACCCCAAGATATTGTCTGGGCCGGTGTTGACCAACTCGCCCAATGCGGTTTTGTCAAAGACCCTTCTCGGGAGGTACAACGACCTTCCCCTGCCAGCCGACAAGATTCTCGCTACCTACATTTGGATCGATGGAACCGGTGAACACCTCCGGTGCAAAGACCGAACTCTCAACTTTATTCCAAAACAACCCAAGGGTAAGCAATCATATAGAGTCGGTTACATATTTATAGGGTTCCCTATTTCCGAATGAAAAATCGCACTGTAATAAGATCACTCGTGTTTAAATACTCCTATAAATAGTATTGGACATTTAAATTTGGATATAGCGAATATAAATTAATTTAAATTATGAATGGGACCAATTGTACAAAATGTTAAATGAAAAGGGAAAAATGTTTAGTAGACCTAACCCTTCCTTAAGTACGTGAATCAGTATATACTGGACATTAGTATTAACGCACGGGACCCTCTGCTCGCGAGTTAAACTCGCACTTGACTTGTTTTTTTTAATAGACAGGTTCCACAACATTCTGACCAACACTTTAAGCAAAGCTTCTGTCCGTTACGCAATAAACTATGTTGTAACAGTGGTCAGGTCAGATCGCATCTGTTCATATGTTCAAAGCGTCAAACAGTGATAAATATAAACTTTATGGAATACGACACCTCCAATGAGACTTGACTATCAACATCCTCATTAACAATGGTAATTAGCACGCTCGGTGTAAAATGTTTGGCCTTCAACGTCCATAGCGCCACATTAATAAACAACGCAAATAACATACTTAATCGTTTATTATCGTATGATTTAAATAATATCCTCCTGCCTTTTTCAAAATGAATATTTATCTGCTTTGTTACAATGCGGCACAGTCCGTACGCGGATTATTAGCGTGCAGATTAAATTGCACATGCAATTTAAGCAAATTACACGTCCATGCAATTGTTATGATGCTGCCGCACCATAGTATAGTACCTATCCAGTAATGTCACTAGGTAGGTAACTACGCGCAATTGCACCTAGAACTACTTACTTAAGTTTACGAGTAAGAGTAGGTTGTATTAAACTACAGAAATACTGAAATTCGTAGCTTGTTTCTTTCTAGACAAACTAGCAAGAATTTTAGAAGAAGTTAATAGGAAGTGCGCATACGTAGCATCAAAATGTGAATGTGGAATTTATCGAAACGAATTCCTACCGCCATACTTCTAGCCTTTGGATCTAGAAAACATATTTAAGGTTCCTTGCAAGCTGCGGGAGACGGACAATAGGGAGAACTTTGATGAGAACTTAAAAGGTTTCACACTAATATTGAAAGCACTCAAAGCAGTCGTAGAAATGTTAGTTAGCTATGATGCCTATGGTGTATTTCGCTCGTTGTAGCTTTGCCTAGCTTCTAGTATGCACTGAATAATTGTATAAGGTCTCTGGTAAATTTTCATTTTGATTTCCATGTATCTACCTTTTTTATATCGGTATATTTTTATCTAAATTGAGTCGACCATTATCTACGTTAAAATCCCAGCTGTCGATATGTTGTTGTGGATGATAATAAAAATATTATTAGAAATAGAAGAATTTATGTTTGTTTCGGTGTATATGTTTATGGCTACATTTATTTAATATAGATACCTGAAATCTCTTGAGTTATCATCGTAGATCAAAAGATAGTATTTCAGTAACACGTAGCGTTAGCACGTATTTGTACGTTTATTTATATGCTATTGCTATCATGCATTATATAGGACACGACCTTATTAAACTATATATTATCAGTCAGCGATATTGTTTCAAAACGTCTGTATTATTTATATTTTCATTACTTAGATAACCTACCGGACTGAGTTGCTAGGTATTGATTTTTGTATTAATACACGTAAACCTTAGATAGATATTTATAGAAAGTTTAGAGCATGTGATTTATTTTCAGATCTGCCAGTTTGGAACTTCGATGGTAGCTCGACTGGACAGGCCGACGGACACAACTCAGATACTTTTCTATTGCCACGTGCCATCTACAGGGACCCCTTCCGCCGTGGAAACCATGTATTGGTCATGTGTGACACATTCAAATACAACATGGAGCCAACAGGTGGGAGCCCATCATTATTATTCTATTATATCATTGAGATGTTCCAAGACATATTTCACATTTCGCTGATACACTTAATGATCTGTATTTACTTCAGATGTTATATTATATAAATTTATGTATTATTCGATATCTAGTCCCTATAGGAGAACCTTTAGTTTTGCTTAGAATGAGACTGTATCAATTGGTGAGAACAATATTTGAGATAATTTTGATATACTTTTCTTTTTGTTTATAGAAACGAATAACCGTCTAAAGTGTCAGGAGGCATCCGATAAGTGCAAAGATGATGAGCCCTGGTTCGGCATTGAGCAAGAATACATCCTTCTAGACTCAGACCTGAGGCCTTTCGGTTGGCCACCAGGCGGCTGCCCCCCTCCCCAAGGTCCCTACTACTGCGGTGTTGGTGCCAACAAAGTATTCGCCAGGGATCTCGTCGAAGCACATTACAGGTTTGTTTTTATTACCCGCGATTGACCTGCTTAGTTATTATTGTTAAATACTATCCTAGGACCTTCCCCGGGACTAAATTTTTTTGACACGTACTTTAGCTTTTTTCTTTAGATTTATATACTGTCAAATAATTAATTCTGTTAAATGTATAGATTGGTAGTTCTAATCTTTTTCAACCTACTGTACAGGTGCTGCTTATTTGCTGGCGTACCGATTTCGGGCACCAACGCTGAAGTGATGCCCTCTCAGTGGGAGTTCCAAGTTGGTCCTTCCGTGGGAGTGAGCGCAGGCGATGACCTGTGGGTGGCTCGCTACATCCTGCACCGGCTGGCCGAGGAGTACGGCGTCATCGTCACCTTCGACCCCAAACCTGTCCAGGACTGGAACGGCTCCGGCGCCCACACCAACTTCTCTACCAAAAAGATGAGAGAGGACAATGGCATTATGTAAGATTTTAAATTTCTTTAGTATCTGATAATCTGTATCATATACCTAGCTTAAAAACATTTCTCTTACCAAATTTGTAAACAGTGACAGATGAATTTAAGTACTCCTGGTTAAGTATTCACATTTGAATAAATATTTAATAATATCTTTATTATATATTCACGTAATATTTATGTGTGTTATTATTTTAGTGAGATCGAGAAGGCGATAGACAAGCTTTCGAAGGTACACATGAAACACATCAAGGTGTACGATCCTCGCGGAGGGAAGGACAATGAGAGAAGGTTGACCGGCCTTCACGAAACCGCCAGTATTAACGACTTCAGTGCAGGTGCGCATAAAAAAATATTAATTATAATTAGTTTCGCGTAGGTGGCGTTACATTATATACATTGTGTAGATGGGATTAGGGTTACCAGATTTGACGGGTTTTCCCCCGAATTTCGTCCTAACCACTTCCGACAATGTTAAAAATCACCCGGAATACAACTTCACTTTAATAAACAATAATATTAAGTTATGAATATTTCGTCAACTGAATAATTGCCGCACCGATATCGATTACGATGCCTTTTTATTTCTCCCGTCCAAAGTTTCAAATTCACGAGAATTTTCATCTGGTAACCCTATAGATACTTAAAAAATTACATCCCATGAGTCTGTAATATCTTGCTTGTTATACGCAGGAGTGGCCAGCCGCGGCAGCAGCATTAGAATACCGCGTGCTGTGGCAGAGGAAAAGAAGGGTTACTTGGAGGATCGCCGACCGGCGTCCAACTGCGATCCTTACGCTGTGATCAACGCTTTGATGCGCACTTGTATCCTGAACGAATAACCCCGCGGCCGCCCCCCGCGCGCCGCCCCCGCGCCTCCGCGACACCCCAGCCAGAGCGTCAATGGTTATGAAGCAAAAGTTCCTTACAGTTTACCGATTCGTGTCTTAGTGGAGTAATAGCTTAACATCGTTTCGTTTTTATGGACGCCTTTCAAAGCTCCATCCACATCAGTCAGTATTTCTATACTTGATGTAGATATATCTAAGATCGTTTTCGCAGTCGATTGTACACGCTGTTTTAATTGGTGTAAGTACCTAATAGCTTGAGATAACACTGCTTGCATTATTGATATATTTATTAATTATGAGTAACATATACCTAAGCACTGATTCGGCTGAGTAAGGCGGATGCGTGATAGCGGTAGTGCGTAACAAAGGACCACATTTATTGAAAGATATTATACACTTTATTATAGAGAATATTTTTACGAATATTACGTGATATTTAAAGCTAATTGTTACTTTTGATGTTATTGAATAGTTTATTTGTATACAAGTAATCACATATCATTATTTTTAACACGCTCATTGCATATGAAGATTAATTGCACTTTGTGATTATGGTTACTGATGTAACAGAGATATCGGCCGCAGCTACGCAGTTGTCAAGCGGAGTTGATAAGGTTGCACGCGCGCCGAGCCCTGCACTCGCATATAGGATTACCTCTCATTAATCGCCTTAGCACTTAAGTACCACAAAAATATATCGAACACATTTTAGTTTAGTTACCACTTTATAGCCCTTTAATTCACCTTGTTTAGAGATAGTACTATTACTAATATGGTTCGAGCTCCGACATGTGAACGCCTTTCGTAAATTAGTATTGAAGTCTCAAAAAGAGAATTCCAAATAAACTATACCTAGTATGATTTTTACTATGCATCGAGTACCTACAAACATACATATAAAGCACAAATAGAATCTTGTGATATATGTAGGCATAGAATTTGTTAAGTTAAATTTCAGAAAATTGTTTAGCATGTGTTTTAAGATAAAAAGATTTTAAACGAAATATTTAAAACTGTACCATGTAGGTACCTACATGATATATAATGTTATTATTATGAATTGTTAGGTATAATAAAAATATAAACAATACTTTGTTGTAATTCCGGTGTTTTTCTTTCTTCAACCTTGTCCATATTTGACAATGCCTGAATCCAGTGACATAAAGGCCTTTATTTTTTGGCGCTTTTTGTCCCAATCCCATCAAACCGTGAATAGACGTACCCATTTTTAGGGTTCCGTAGCCAAATGGCAAAAACGGGACCCTTATAGATTCGTCATGTCTGTCTATCCGTCCGTATGTCACAGCCAGTTTATTAAAATATAGTGTAACTGTGTAAGCGCCATCTGGTGACCAGTAGCCAATGAAAAACGACAATGTTTATAATAAATGTCATGCCAGAATTTTGTACGCAATATAATCCTTGATGCAAAAATGTTCCAACGCGTACATTTTGTTTATTGTTGTCCATAAACAACTCCACAAATGCTACAAACAACAACTGGCAAAGTAAATATAATTAAAACATATACACGTTTGTAATAGGGTTGATCTACGATCGTTTGAGACGCCGTCAATGTCCTCTACATCTATATTTAAGAAGAGAGTCAATAAGTAACAAAAATATGAGTGATATTATCCCCCGGTACTGTTACAAATACTATTTCAATCGATACTTGATAATATTATTTGCAAACATAGATATAGATGTAGAGGACAATGACGGCGTCACAAACGCTCGAATATACAACCAATAATGTGCAGCTAAAACATATTACTTACTTATTTGGCAGATGCAAAGAACGGTTATAAATGAAATTTTAAACTAAGTGACTATAACCCCTTGCCAAAATTCTATAAAGCTTATCTACTTGCTTGACAAAGTCCATAATTTCATAAAGATAGGATTAACGGTATTAAAGTAATCGTCAAACCAATGAACAAACTACAAAGGGTACCCACTCAACCGTCCCTCAACGAAGTGGCATCTAAAACCTCACTCTACTGCGTCGATTAATAAGAGACCTAAATTGTTTAGGTCAAGATCCCAAATAAAATACTTATATCAAAATCTTTTGTTTATTTATAACATACAATCTCTAAAACGACATTTCCTTTAAAGACATAAAGTTTTAGACATTAATTCCAACATTCGCAAGTAAATATCTTTAAGATGCGTTACATTTTTTTTTAAATATCAATTTAAACTATTTACCTAGGAAGATACTTAGTAAACTTTTAATATCACTAAAGACGATGAGAGTGCATGCAACTTAATGTATAATTTTTAAAGTATAATGCGCTAGTTGGGCGGAGATTACTAGTACAGTAGTAAAGTACAGTTTGTTATTCCAAGATTTGAGCGCAGATAATGATTTACAGAAAAATATTAATATGTATAAGTATACAACATGATAATTGTTGTGACGCGTCGATTTAGTGCAGTATGATTAAACCGAGGTCTGAAAACAAAACAAATCTATTTTACGCGGTAATACTACTAGAGACTATAATATACTTTAGTTCAAGCAAAATAAATACTATACAAAAAATAAGTAAAAAGACAATATTGTAGCGTATTAATATAATCTTGCATTTTTATTATACCTAGATACAGAGTGCACCAAAAGTACACCTACATTTTTAAATTCTTAAGATAGACGGATATACCTGGCATAACATAATCAAGTAGGTGATATTTCTGGCGCAGACTGCGTTAGGCCGCCAAGAAGCTGCCACCACAGAATAACTATTAGTACTGAGTACCTACGTTCTTTTGTAATTTATTGGAGTACGGCCTTATTCTAAGTGTTATATACATCAAGACAGAAATATAACTACTCAAACTTCATTAATTTTAATCCTCTCATACTATAATAAATTTCTTACCTAAAATACCTATTCTCTTACAAATTACAAGAGTGAGAGGGACGTTAAATTTGGAACGAAGGATAACTTGAATAATTGTATCTATGATTAGAGCTTAACAAGTTTTAAACGTTTTCAATTACTGGCAGCGTCTAAAATAATTGTAGCAGAGTAGATATATACTTAGTTTTTGGCTAATAAAATGATGTTAAATTGTAAAACAAGCATAATTCAAGAACAATAAGACTATTTTTTTGCGGCCAAAGGATATCTTGTCCTAGTAAAACGATGGTATTCCCCTAGTACTTATAATACGATCCTTTGGTTCAACCTAATCGTGTTATACAGAAAAATAGACAATTAGATATAGGTACATACACTAATAAACCTCAAAGGGGTTTTGTAAAAATATAACTACCTTGGATTCTACACCTATCCAACATATAAAATTCAGCTTCTAATTAAAAAGTTATAAAATAGGTCCAGGAAAAACTGATACCTAATAAAGTATAGTCTTAATTGTTTGTTTTTAGAACATGACCTCTACCATGTGGACATAATCGATTAAAATGGGTCCAATAAACTACATTACTTTAAAATTTGTAGATTTTTGTAAATATATTTTAATATTAAATTATCACATAACAAATATAAGTTTTAGTATCGTCGAGAAGATTCATCATAGCTAGATTCAAGAGGGGTCCCGAATAAATTACTTATCTAAACGTCTGGTATATTTAGTGATATCATATAGGAAGTAGTTATCAATATTGCACCTCACCCTAATCATTGTATAAGGAACTAAGCGACTTAGCTTACTTTAGCTATTGAGATTGCGCCTAAATACGAGGACATGGAAATGATACAAAGCAAGTTTACAGTGTACAGACTCGCTTAGAATGTAGTAATCCTATATAAAGAGGAATATTTCAATGCCGATATCGCCGACGATACACAATGTACTTATTTTATTACAAAAAAATAACACTTCCAATATAGGTTTTAATACTTTAGTTAAAATATTTACAGAAATCTAAAATAAAAAAAGTTGATATACTTTAAGTATGTACACAAAATAATCATAAACTAACACCCCTACTGTGCCGTGACAACGATAGTAGTCGAGAAAGACAGTAAGTAGTACAATAATCTAATATGTCGTAACATGTTCTGCCTTAGGTCTACATGTAAACTGACGAACCAATGCCTTGACCGTTCTAAGCTCGATAAGATGTATTCCTTTTACCCGGTGATTATAAACTGTGCTACCCGGCACTAAGTTTTATAATACGTTTCAATTTTTCTTACTTTACTAACACAGAACCGTACACAAGGGGGCAATAAAGTTTTGTAACTGTCCCATTTTAAATTCGTGACATATAAGTCCGTACACACACGTTAAAGAAGAGCAAAATATCGCGCAGCTGCGAGACGCGCTACGTGATGCGATGTATAACTCATTGGAACCCATTGGCGAAAAGGTAAATTGAATGCACAAGCAACCTTTAATATCACAATTACATATGTATTTTAACGTAAGTAGTTCCTGACCAGGCCGGTGCTGATACTTCTTGTTCTTTCAATTAATATAATTATTGAATACATTAAAATATAAAAGACATTAATACAAATTGTTACACCCAGTAATGAATACATAAATAAAGATGATAACCAAAATAAGGAAGATGTATAAAACGATGAGGCGCAACCATTGTTGTCATTAACTATTCAACATTAACTTCGTCCAGCGTGCATTTAATTGCGTTGTTAAATAAACTATATATGCCACATATTTCGCGATCGGCGTAAATCAAGACAGGTGAAATAAAATTAGCCAATGGATACCAATTAGTAGAGTAGTCCGCGTCTAATCGGACAGGTGAGGATAGATGTCCTCGAAGTACGAGGTCGAGACTTCGCGGTTGGCAAACTTGGCGCAGTTCCCGATCACGACGCAAGCCAAGTCTTTGATAAGCTCGTAGGGGGACGGGTGGTTCAGCAGATCCACAAGTAGCTTCAGACCGCCCTCCGCTTCCACCAAGCCGCAGTATTTGTCGGCTGAAACATAACAACGTAGGTAATGTTAATGCATCGATTGCGGTGACAGTGGTGACAGTCATATATTGAGAATAATTATATTTAGAAGCAAAATAAATTTCTGGTGTTTTCGCGGTTATACTATATTATAAACCCGACAGTTTGTAAGAATGTATGGATGTAGGTTTGTTACTCATTTACGCAAAAACTACTGAATGGATTTTGATGAAACTTTACAATGATATATTCGTGTGTAGACGAAGTCGCGGGCAGAAGCTGAACCATTATAGTTGTTTCATTAGAAATATGTAACCAGTTATATGAGATTTAAATTTTAATGAAATGTTATGAATATAATTTATGAAGCTCAGTAACGAATTAACTTTCGAGCGAAAGAGCACGGAGCTTTCCTCATTATTCGGCATCCAGCATTAAATAATTAAACCGCGAAGGTGTCGCGGGCTGCAGGAGCTACGTTGTACTACTCATTTCTGAACAATTTTGGTGTAGAGATAGATTATCGTGAAGAAACCGCTAATGCTAATTGCTGCTATTGTGTATAGAACAGAATAATATACTCACGATATACGGTGGTGAGATTAGCGAGCGCCCAGACGGCCCAGTGCTGGCACTGGGGGGTGTGGTGGGCATGGAGCAGGCTCAGTATCGGCTCGAAGGAGCGGTAGTTGATGTTCCTCTCGGCGTGCAGGTCCCATCGCTCGACGGCGGCGGCCACGCGACTCAACACCGCCTCACGAGCCGGTTCCTCCACCGTCCAAGCCTCAGGACCGTCAGAGGCCATGTGAGCCAAAACACCCGCCGCGTTGTAACTTACCTGTGCATAATATAATATTATATAGGTAAACCTCTGTACAAGATGTATCGAACGAAAGAGGTTTCTCGATATGATTTTCTTCTTTGTATATTTGTTTGACGATATCTTGAGTATCCTTGATTAGGGTATGTTTACCTACCAGTGACTCTTTGACATGCATAGTTTTAAAATGGAACCATACTGGAATTAACTCACGTATTTTATTTCATTGGCTGACGTTTCGAAACCTTTACAGATTCCATTATCGTAGTACAACTGAACTGACAATAGTGTGTGTTTTTATCGAACCATATTATCAGTCGCTTACAGTATGGGTGTATAAGGCCCTACATACATGTTCGAAATTACGCCTAAATGAAAACCTCGCTCGTGTTGTTTACCTCAATGCCATCACTCGAAGAGTCCAGTAATTGGTAAAAAACTGAGAGAAACAGTTTGTTCATGAGCTGCGGCCGCAACTCAGCCACTTCGGCCACGTTACCCAGCAGCCCCATCATGTTGCGGAGCAACTCCTCCTTGTCGGGAAAACTCTGAAACAACAAAAAAATTAAAACATACTACGTAGATAACCGTCCTCGACGGATCAAAACAATACTAGCATTGCGCAACATGAGCACACCCAGTTTACGCATTTTTAAGGCTGGGGTAGGGTTGTACATTGTGATTTAAGTATGGTAAGTTGATCATTACATTCGAGGCGATATTATAAGAGCGAGTCGCAGACGAGCGCCGTAACTTCTAGCGTAGAATTAAAGATAATAAGTCTAAAAAAAACTGTTTTTTGTGATAAGCATGTCAAAATCCGTCTAGAATGAGGTCCAGTTGTTATATTACATTATTGAAACTCCAGCTACTAGGCCTGTGTTTGGTTGGCCTCCACTGCTGTCGATTGATAGAATAAGGTTTCTAATTTTATTTTTAGCTCGACTCGCGGTGTAGCAACTAAGGAAACTTTTAGTAGGTACCTTTAGGCAGGCAAGGAAAAATTCCATGCCTCTGTTCTCGAGGAACCGCTGACAATTCTGCGGCGTCTCGTCAGTGACATTCCACATAGTTGACCAGGCCACCTCCAGCACGTCGTCGCAAATGCGGTGCTCCAAGCGATCTGATATCAGATTCAGCATTTTCTGTAACAAGTCGTCGAGATTGATCAAAAATCAACTATTTAAATAGAATTTAAGTAAAAAGACATTTTTGTAAGACTTTAAGTACTACTTAAGGTTTAATGTGTTTTATTTATCATGAATAACAATAAAGTAACAATATGAAATTTGTAAATACTATATATTTAATATTGTTGCATATATAAAAACTTAGAAATATCTCGTGAGAGTGTAAGTAACATAAACGCGTAGACATATACATTTATAATTTTTAGTGTATTTATACGATTTAGTGATCTCAAATCTACATTTCTTTTTTGATATATCGTATCTCATTTAATTATTCTAGAAAAACAACAATAACATACAATCACAAATTGATATTTTGATTGCTTGCTCTATATGTTATATGGCATTCGGGTCTGTCTTTACAAAAGCACAGCTGTATTCGGATTCCATCTACGTAAAATGAGATTCAAATTTAAATAAAATTCGCTCAAGCTGTAATAATATAAATCAGTCTAAAATCGTCTCTTGACATTACTAGACATTGGCCTCTATTCTCATCCAATGTGTATTTAAGAATTACAAATCAATTATTAAAAATTAACTAATGTTGCTAGCAGCAGTAATTGATTTCCTTGTCATAGATAGTTAGTACCTAATTAAGCTTGGCTTAATTAGGTACTATATCTTAATGTACGTCTGAGGCTAGAAGATTGATAAGAAAACGAAAAATGAAGATGTTTACTTTTTTGATTTGGAAATATTTTATTGTCATCATATTCAACAGTTTCTTTTAAAAGTGATTTCGCCATATCCGATACTTAGCATAGTACATGTTTGTATAAATTAACAATTTAATTTCAAAACTACGCATATTTACTAAAGTTGGTATTCATGTGGTTATTGGCACTGCTGATTATTACAAGTCACAATTACTATAAAAATTATACTGTATAGATTGCTTACAAAATGACAATAATTCGCAAACGCAGCCAAAACCATGTTTTGACATATTACAAAAAGTAACCTGAATATTAAGTTGCAAAAAATATTTAATTCGCTGTGAGTCACGTTTGCTGTTTATGTTCGATATGATAAACTACGTGACTGCGCATAGAATTCCACAAATGCTTGCAATCAAATAGGTAGGTACTTACTCTATTTATTTTAAGAAATTGAACCTCTGTACATAAACGAAAATTAAACTCCAGTAAAATCTAGAACGTCAAAGACAGTCTTTAAGGTTAAGCACCTTATCAATCTCGCATAAGTCTTATTATATCATACTAGCTGTCCGCCCCGGCTTAGCACGGATTATCTTTTTTTTATAGCCTACGTCACTCGGGAATAGTGTAGCTTCCCAGCAGTGAAAGAATTTTTGAAATCGGTCCAGCCGTTCTGGAGCTTATTCAATCCAAACAAACAAACGTTTCCTCTTTATAATATTAGTATAGATTTTACTTCGTAAAACTGTTATTGTATTGGCCGAGACGAAAGTAAGGCAATTAGATTCACAATTAGCAAACATTGGTAGCAGGTAGGCTCTAAATGACATTTTATTTGGTATTTTATGAATTCACTGTTTACTGAATCGCAAGGCGCATTTAAGTTATCGCATCAGCATTATTTTGATAGAAATCGACGAGGTACAGGAGGTCTCTTAGAAAACTACAGCACATGTGTATGTTGATTTTTTTTTTTATCATTATTGAATTATAATTTATTTTCATATTTAATCTATGTACATAAAAGCTCATCCGGACAGATTTTCATGAAATTTGGTATGGAAGTAGCTGACTACTCAAAAAAACGAGGGTAATGTTTTCAATATTTCTGCTTTGCCTACGTCAGCCCGCTAGTCATACCATAACAACATTTTAAACTAAAACTATAATTTAAATAATAATTAAATTAAGATGGTTATAAATACCTAAATACTTATACGCAGTTGATAATATGATAATATTTAACATGGAAAATATGCAAATTATGTGACGTGTTTACTCAATAAGATCGGTCACTGAATTTACGTCATACACCTATATTAGAAAATTTAATTAATTCGTGATCACCCCAGTTCCCAATTTCATTTGAACGACCTGACAAATGAAGCCATGTTATTTACAATAAGTCGTTAGATACATTCTACCCACGTTAGATATAAAACGACGTACATGAAAGCATACACGAATAATTATTATTTTTGTATCCACATTTAACACACGACTATAATATTATGTACCTCAATGGAAAACACCATTATGGCATCTTTTAGGTACAAATAGTGTAATTGATTGTCCATTATACAAGGGCAAATGGATGGCGTCCAAACTTAATCAACATTATGTTACCATTGACTTTTGATAATTTAGGTGATTAGGTAATTGTATTCGTTCACATTGATTTGTTCGTCCGACTTAATAAAATATGGTTTTGAATATACTTATATGTATTGAACAATATAGAGATTAAGGAAGATAAGCTTCTCCCTCCACCACGCTAAACCGTAGTATTTGATTGATACAGTAAACTAACTATAAACATCATCTCATTTGATACGTAATAAATGTAATGAATAAATTACCATAATTCTTTATTTTAAGTTTACGAAATTGTTATTTCATATAACAGTTCGCAGTTTGATTGTTGATGAAATCTAACCAACATTCATAATTTTAATTCGTTTCCGACAACTAAAAATATAAATTTTATTTTGAAAAACTATTAACTTGTATTTTATTATTAAAAAAAGATATCACTATACGTCATAATGCAAATAAAAGGAAAATCTAATCGCATTTGCTTATAATTATATGGAATACAACTTATAGCAAGCATTACCGTATATTAAAAAATCTCATATTTTTTTGCTATAGTCATCCAAAAGAACGGTAATGCATACCTACTAGTATCTAAATAAAATTATCTCTATAAGGTACACGTGGATATAATACTAAGAAAAAATCAACACACTTCAGCGTTTAATAACAACAGTACAGATAATGAGTTAAGTGTTATCCACAGATTGATTATATGTTTCAATAGCCTACTACGTTATGCTTGTATATATATAAAATTCGCATACTGCATTAAAAATATACTAAGGAATTGAAAGGGTATTAGGTTTTATTGTTGCCAGCTCATACAACGCCCAGCTCAAGGCGTGCATATCACAGGTACAGCATGAAATATATATGGAGGGCGTTCATACCCTGGCGCCGACATTCGCATCCACAAATATGCATCTTACGAGTCCAGGCAAATAGAATGATTGTCACGTGGGCGTGCTTTTATCGTTTATAATGAAATACCTATTTGTATATAAGCACTTATAGTGTGACACGTGAGTCTTAAATCTAATGCTCATATTACCTATAGTCATTAGTCGTTGACATGCTTCATATTTGGAAATTTAATACCAATAGGCTACAAAGTTTCACAACATGTACCTAAACATAATATTAACTATGTTTTCAAAAATGAAGCATTGACACAAATGAACTCTGGTTTGCTTATTTCTTAGTAGCCATCGTTATTTTTATTTACCACAAATGGATTCAGTGTCGAGGAAGTAAAAAAAATAACTTTCACAAAGTATCTAAAAAGCCTCGACTGTTTATAATAAGAAACCTCACAAACAAAGGTTAAACAAACTTTGGTTGAAACCTAATTATACCTATATAAAGAAGTAAAAGTTAAACAATGCAAACTTCGACTTTTATTTTTAAAAGTTAAAAGGAAAAGTTAATGTTTTCAATAACAGGAAACACAAAGTTCGAATGTCTTTAAGAAGTCTATTTTTGTTTTTTATAAATACGAAAGTACTCCGTCCACGTGTTATTACTTTATCACGTTTAAATCTTTGAACGGAAGTGATAGTGGACTGCGACGGGCTGATGATGATGATGATGATGATGAAAACATTTGATATGAGGATAGTTTAAGTCTCGGATGGGGGGTGAAAAGAGTGGTAGTTTTACATTAGCGCGGTATGTTAACACGAGGCGGCTTCATTGATGTATCATCTCTGAGTTTATATACAAAAATTGTGTAGTTGTTATATTTATAATATACGTGTC
Source organism: Polylopha cassiicola (assembly GCA_038024825.1). Taxonomy (NCBI): domain Eukaryota; kingdom Metazoa; phylum Arthropoda; class Insecta; order Lepidoptera; family Tortricidae; genus Polylopha; species Polylopha cassiicola. Next base: position 16,235,825 of record CP149045.1, on the reverse strand, counting down.
TGCAAAAATATCCATATCACGACAAAACCCACGATAATGATAAGAAATAGTATAAAACAATCATACTCATTTGAATATAGCATTTAGTACTTACAAGACAAAAAAAACAACCTACTTTTAAGATTAAGCATGATTGGATTTTCCAGATAATATATATAAATGAATACTTAGGTATATTCATATACCTAGTCTAGTCCTGAATGGTTAATGTAAAAAAAACTTTAATATTAGGTTGCATTGAATAAGAGCTACTTGGCAGTACTAACCCTGATTGCTCCATTGTTTCCCAGGAAACGCTTCTGGGTTCCATCGACTTGGCAGGCGAGCGAGTTGAGTAGATAGATGGCGATGCGCTGCACAAACCCCTCTTGGTTCACATCAGCTACTCCATTCAGGAGAATTCTCACCACGCGCTCATATTCAAACAACTGCAATATCAACAAAATTTATATTGCAATATGGAATAAAAAACAAAGAAAATGTGATAAGACAAAGATTCTGATACTAACGCAGGTAGGTGAATGTCAAATTTCTGAGTTATAAAATGTAATATTCTACAACTCTGTCACCAGAGTTTCTCCTGTACTTCGGAATCTCAAATATCAAATTTAAATTGTGATGGTTCAAGGAGGTAAAATAAACATTTTATTTTTAAATGTTTAATAGTGGGCATTAGCTTACGGGCGCAGAAAAAGAACAACCCAGTGTTCAATGAATACACAATAGAATAGATATTTATTTAGTACACAATTAAAATATAATAAATTGTGACAGCTTGATAAAAAGTGACATACTCACCTCAGGAATAAAATAGTGCTTACCAGTCATACTACTGTTATAACAAACGATGTTTGTGTTTATCATTCTCTATCTATAGATAAACACACCAATCAATACTCGAGAAGTAGTGGATTGATTTTATGATCTATATTTTGTTTTTTTTTTTTTAATGTCTGTCCTCAGAATGGTAGAATATCAATAAAAACACAAGATAAATGCACCAATTTTGATATATATCGAAAAGGCGGTACGAAGTTCGCCGGAATAGCTAGTATTCATATAATTATACTATAATATGACTCACAACATCCATAGGTATCTTGAACTGGCATAATGTAAGACATCCATTACGCATCATGGTGTCGTCGCCGAGATGGGCCTCCATGCCGTCTAGAAGAGCGGTAATTATACGTTTCTTCAGCCTTATCCCAATGCGGCCCTTTTCCTTGCCTTTCACTATGTAGAACAGTGTTGCACTACAAACAAAATAATAAGCTGGTACTCAATACTGTGCCTACAGGCTGTAATAGCTTAAGTAGGTGTTAGGTGTCTTTGGTATTAGTGAATGCGTATTTCCTAGATTTAGATTACCATCAGATAAAAAATTTAACCGCCGAAAAAAAACTAAAAGGCAACAAAAAACAATAGCGCACTGAAAAGAGAAAAATAATAATTTTGTCTTTTATAACGACTATTATTTTGGTTGTAATGTCTGATATTTTTGAAGTTGGTGCCAGCTGGTGCAGCAACTCTTCAATCTCAACTCTTCACTAAGGTGCTCAAGTTTGTTTGAGGCTGGCACCGACTCCAAAAATATCAGACATTACAACCAAAATAATAGTCGTTATAAAAGACAAAATTATTATTTTTCTCTTTTCAGTGCGCTATTGTTTTTTGTTGCCTTTTAGTTTTTTTTCGGCGGTTAAATTTTTTTATTAAAAGTTATTATTTTATACTTTTCTGTGGCCATAATTTATACAAATTATTACATGCTTAATTTTTAATTATTTTTAAAATAGCTACCTACCTTGTTTTTGCTATTAACCCCCCTTTTCCCACCCTTAGGGTAGGTTTCTTTTTTCAAAATTTTTATGGGATTAACATTGAGGTATGCCCTATCCAATAAAAAAATAATTATCAAAATCGGACTACTCTGTAAAAAGTTACCCATGGTCAAACGATACAATCGGTGCGTGAAAATTTAATCATCCCCTATTTTTCTACCCTTAGGGTCGGATTTTTTTTTCCAAATTTAAATGGGACCAATTTCGAAGTATACCCTTTCCAATAAAAAAAGAATCATCAAAATCGAACCACCCTGTAAAAAGTTATGCGTGGTCATACATAAAAAAAAAAAAAAAAATAAAAAAATATACGCGTCGAATTGAGAACCTCCTCCGTTTTTTTCGTCGGTTGATAAAAATATGATGATTATTGTTCACAATTTATATTTTCTGGGATCGTTCCAGAGAAAAAGGGAAACATCTGTTTTTCGCTGTGCTCGGCGACCATCCTTTAGTAAATTTAATAGTTTTTTAAAGTTTACAAAATTTTAATACAGATAGTTGTTTTTTTTAATAGGCTTTAGTTTTTCATATCATAGTCTGTTCAAAACCAAATGGAGTAAATTAAATAAATGTTATACATTACAGGATTAGAGTAATTTCTTCAGAAATAATTAACATGCTGATACATATTGTTGTGGATTTTACATTTATAAGTACATTACAAATGAGAGTAAGCAAAAACAATATGTGTAAGTCCATGAGTCCCGTTAAGTACTTAATAAAAAAAAATATTGTATTTAATTAGTATGTAATTAATATGTAATCTTGAATCACAACCATACAAACATAAGCTTCCATACATACCTTCCAGATATTTGTATATGTTTTTCAGAGACATGTTGATCCATTGCATCTAAGACAACGGAAAGAGCCCTGCCTACAAACGCCGTGTTCTCATAGCGGAACAGATAGTACAAGTCATTGAGAACGCGTGTTAGAATTGCAGGCCTCTCCATGTTAACTGTGGCTGCAGTAAGAATCTGTTCTATATTGGCATCACCAGTTATCTGAAAAAGTAGTTTTGGATATAGAAAAGTTTATAATATGATTGCAGTTAAGAAAAAAATTTTGTAGAAAAAATAAATAAATTTATTTCATAATTAACCATTGGTATTAAAAAAATATTTTATAAATAAATAGAACATAGTATAATTTCTAATGCTTTCTTTTTAAAATAAGCGGTGTTAGACTAGACTATCATCAGCCACTCGGCTAAGGACATGGAAATTGTAAAATATGAAATATATGAGTCTTAAATCTGTTTGAATATGAAAAAATCTGTGTTAGCTAAAATATTGGAAAATAAATAATTGTGTTACACAGTAAATTTACTCACCACTTTAGCTGGGATATCATGTCGTTTGCAGGCTCCATGATGAGTGCCATATAATCCAAGGAATTCTAAGGGCTGATTAACCCGTGAAACAAGACCTGGTATGTCACATTGAACTTGGTCTTCGTCCATACTAAAAACAGTAGCAGCTCCAGATCCAGCTAGATTAGTTCCAGATATATCCAAAGATTCCAACAAAGGGAGATTGGTTACAATTTTAGCTAGAACTTCATTTGGGTTAAAATATTTACCATGTTTATCATTAGACTGTGAAATGTCCAAATGTACCAATGTATGCAAGCTGGCTATCCAATCAATCAGTTCCTTGGACCAGTGCACGCTATGCAAAATAAGAGATCTCAATTTTTTCAAGTCTTTTAATACCCAAATAGATCCTGCCAATGTAGTCTTAGACAAATCCAAGTGTGTCAAATTAGTCAATGACTTTAAAAGCAGCAAGGGGAATACTGTAACTCCTCGTCTTGTGAATTTCTGCAGATTGGGAGCATCAATAATGTATCCTCTCTGCCTGAACAGAGTATCATCTTGAAAGAGCAGAGATGTATTTGGCCCAACTTTTAGAGAGACTAGATTTTGGCTGTTGCTGTTTATAATATCAAGGGAGCTTGTGTTGAGGTACTCACAATGATTGAGTTCTAGTTCTGTAGGTTTGTGCTCCATAAGGCAGCGAAAGCCTTCTTCCGTGATGCGCGAGTTTCGAAGTCGTACCACCGTCAGCCTAGTGCGGTAGCGATCGCGAAACAGGTTTGCTATATTGTCATACACGCGGTTCGTCTTCTGGTATGCTTCTAAGAACTTTTCGCAAATTTCGGCGGGTAGAATCACGTCGTCCTTGAATTTTAGCCATCGACTGGTAGGATCCAATGTCGTAATAGTATTCAGATTGTTCACGATGTAGTTCATGCTTATTTCGAAAAGTGTATCTGGGGAGCTATCGTATAGCGAGAACTCCTGGCTCGTCGACATCATCATGATTTTGTCGTTTTATACACTGAGGTAGTTTAAAATAATTTATTTAAAAAATAGAGAAATGGAAAGCTAGCAATGACACAGTCATTTCGTTGTTAGGCTTTATCACTTTGATTTAATGTACAGCGAACTTATTGTTCAGCTCCCGATATCAAACGAAATACCTTAGGGATGCAATATTATGACTATCAGAATGTAAATCGCGACGCAACAAGACACCAAATCTAATTTTCTACTCTCTTCCACAGAATAGATAATAATTTTATAAGAGTAGAATAAAAAAACTCAATCAAGGTAGATACTCTTGCCTGTCACATTATCACGATCAGTATCTTTAATTCATTCATAGTGGCAGCATTGGATCCTTCTTTTCCATTTGCCCATTTCTCAAAGCATAGATTATAAAAGAGGTGGCCAAAAGGTATGTTACAAAAAATATGAACACTGAATTTAACTAATATATTGTAGATCCTTTTAAGTTCAACTCAATCGATCTACCAGATCAGAAAATACATAATGTTACACGACGTTGTGTAGAGAAGGCTTAACATCATAGCCAATTGCAAGAAACGTCATTAACGTCACTGTCAGCTTTATGTCAAATTGGTGTCAACGCGGTTATAAGTGTTTGATTTAAATTTTTCCTTATAAAATTTAGTATTTGCTAAATTAACGTTTTTAGATATTATTTCAAATTACGTTTTCTTTTAAAATACTAACATTGGCACAAGCCCTAGAGGCGCCATTAATAGAATAGAATTTCTTGTACTTATATTCTACCTAAATATTTAATTTTGAGAGAGTGATTGTGTATAGCATAACAATATCTACGCAAGTATTTCGTACATTATAATCCTCCAAACAAACTTTTACGATGTGTAAGGCTGAAGGGATAACTTTTACCATTATAATTAAAAAGTTTAAATTTAGGAAATAATAAGTTTACAACCAGGTTTAACATGCCACTGACTTTTCTGCATTATATGTAAGTACCGATTACTTTTGCATTTAAGGGTCATTCATAAATTAAGTACTTACTTACCTACCACTAAGTATGACACTTATGCCAGCTTATGAAAGAGGGAGGCATGTGTTATAAAATTAACGCTCCACATTTATAGATATGTTTTCCACCTTAGTACCTACTTTAGTGTAAGCTCAACATGTATTTGCGCCCACACTTGCGTTTTTAAAATTTTACTTAATATACCTATACACTTTGTAATCACCAAAAAGTTTTTGTTCCATAACTTTTTAATTTAACAAAAAAGTTATCACATCATATTATAGGGATACCTCCATTGGGCATACATTTAAAAATTATGATGGCACACTATTATTGGACTGGGGTTCTATTTCTTGTATAATATACTCCACTCGAAAAGGGAAGTTGAAATGAAAAGTTTTTATATTATATTTATTTGAAACAACAAATACAGGTATTATTATTATTATACCTACTTATTATCCTTACAATGGCAAGCAGTAAGTGAAAATATGTTGCACAAAAGTGAAAAAATTCTATTAATTAACCTTTCATTTGCCTTAAATTGGATAGATCTTAACTTTATATATTTTTTGTTAAAAGTTTCTATAGCTCTTTAATCATCAAATTAACATTCGGCATCGAAAAGGTTAATAAACATTGTTGTGTACTTATCTCTTCAACTACTGTAGTTTGTTCAGTTATGGTGGACTATAACTAAGTTATATCTGGTCTAAATAAACTGAAAACTTCATTTTACCAGGCACAAGGCACATTTAATTGATGTTAGCAGATTGTATACATTTATTAGAACCTATTGTTAATCATCAATATAAATAACACTATATAACATATTTAACCTTAAACTAAGTAGTGATATTCTGTTACATAAATATTTAAATCTTCTTCATGCACAGTGTTTTTTTACAAAGTCACATATCAAGTGAGTAGTTACTAATCAATAATCACAAATAAACGTTCTCTCGAAAATTTTAATACTTTAACGTAACTGATCAGCAGTTGACGAGTTTAGGTACGTTAAAATATAAAATATGTCGGTCACACATTCACACTAACCGATAAAAACAATTTATGATTTAAATGTCATATCGGAGTTCGGACTATACATTGGGACCGCTAGAGTAAGTTTTAGTGGAGCCAAGAGTTTCATTTAAAATAAAAATAATATCATAGCTAGTAACATAATTGCGATATATTATTTTTGTTCACGCTCAGAATTATATTTTAGACGGGTAGGTACTGTATTCGTTCTAGCGGTTCCCCTTACGGAGTTATAGTATTATATTAACACACTTACTATTACTTAAGTGTATGCACACACACCGCACGATGCTATGTAAATACCTAAACCGTAGGATGCCAGTGTTTCTAAAAATCTCCTACTTATATACATTTCAGACCTAAATAATCAGGAAGTAGCTACTTTTGGTAGAGTTATAATGAATCCGTATTCCAACCCGGCCGAATCAGACGTCACTGCCACAATTTGTATTTTTGGCAGAATATTTCGTCGTCACACTGACTTCGACGACGACATCGGCAATCGGGTTCCGGAGCGGCGCCGGCGTGGAGGCGGAGAGTATCACTGCGGCGATGCATTGAGATCGCGCATGCGCAGGTGGTCGGCGAGCGGGTGCAGGGGAGTCTGCTCCTCCGCTTGTCTCTCGTCGGGCCATTTTACAACCACATTAGAGCTCGGTGGTAGCGTGACGGGGGGCTCCACGACCACGGGGAGGCCACCCTCGCGCTCTGGTAGAACGTGGCCTATGAGAGCGCCTACGCGCCGGAAGGCTAACTGAGGTCCGGGAGGCAGAGGTTCGCGGACGCTTATGATTCTGGTTTCGGTGTCGTGAGGTATTACGCGATTGGTCGCGCCAACATGCGCAAGGAGGATGACGGGTGTGTTCTCTTGGTGCGGTACTATATCGTTCAAAGCACGCTTCAGCACGGGCGCGCTCGTCGACGGCGCGGGGCAGCTCGCCACGCCGCTCACTCGCGCGTTCAGCCTCTCCAGCACTGACACTAGCTCTAACATCCGGTCGTCGCAAAGCACAGGGTTGTCTGTAACATTAACGATACAATTACTTTTCGTATAACTATAATTACTTTAGCATCAGAGTATCGTCAGCTCAGCTATGGATATAGGAACTGTAAAGTTTTTGAAAGAATAGCAAATAAAATAAAATACGCGAGTGAAATGCGTTATAGTTGTTTCATTCCAATGTGTAATAACTCGAAGGCAACAGAAAGTATTAATACCTTTTATTTTTTAGTATTCTACTTACAAACAGCTAAATGTATTTATATAATTAATGGTTTCTATGCGGAATGCTATTTATTATTAGATGCCATAAGCGCTTTGTGTTTTATGTGATGGTACTCATGCTGAAATAATATTTATAAAGCGAAACATAACACAATTATAGCAAGAATTCGCAAGAGCACAATCAATTACACCTATTTGCGTTCAGCCGGAAAGACTAGCCGTTTAAAGAGATGTCCGTATAATACTAATATTAATATCAAATTTAAATTATGCAAGCGTTGTTATACAAACATAAAGGATTACATGTAAATCAATTAGAACAATTGCTTTAGCAGTCAAAATATTCGCTTTGCTTGAACACCACACAGCATAAATAGATGATAATTATATTTCAATATATTTTTTGACAGATAAGGTAAAAGGCTCCTAATTCGTGATAGTACGTAATTTCGTTAGTTTTTTTTCTGGCGCAAAAAATAAGCAACTAAAATATTATTTATTTTAATTAAATATAAATAAAAAATCTCTATCTATTAATCTATTTAAGAAACCAAGTACCTATTTTATAGTGGCAAAACTGAAATTAATACGACTCTCCAAACTATCAGTCGACCATAAACAGCTGAGCGGTGTGTGCGTACTCCTTGTGGACGTAAGGTTTACTCTCCGACTTCGTAAGCTTATGGAACGGCAAAGGTAAGTCCATTTGAATCAAACTTTTAACAGTGTTTGTATGGGTTTCTACAGAATTTATTGGGCATAAAAAATGATCATACGTAAGTATAGAAATCCCTTGAAACTGCAATAATTCGACTCACGAAGTAGCGGACAAGTTATTTTTCATGTGTCCCTTGTTTCGTGATACTACCGAATTAAGGATTTTGTTGAAACATTTAGGTTGCTTGTATATTATTATAAAAAACTAAAGTTATTTAAATGTGTATTGAAAAATATATAACTTGATTAATTAAGTTTCGTTTGAGCTAATTTCGGTATATGTTTTGTTCACTACAATTCTCATTAAACAAGTTTGAATGTGACCCAAGTTTATATTTTTAAGGTGAATATGCATATGTACTGTTCGCACAGTTTTATTTATAATTCAGTTAATTTTAGTTATTTTTATGTATAATTATGACGTAAAGAATATTCAATGATTAATTATTATACTTTAAACTTCATCTACAAAATTAAGCGCGGTTATTCAAAATAAAACACAGACACGAACTAAGGGACTCGTCTTTGACACTTTTTCCTAAGTTCGTGATAGATAATGGTAAGGTAAAACACCCAATTATCGACACTTTAAGAATTTTTTTTGGGCATTTTTAAAATATCTGGTAGGTATCTTTGTGATATTATATGATACCTACTACTTTAATGCACCAGGTAAAATTTTAGGGTTCATTCTATATTATTTTATAGCAAAAACAAGCGTGATCCTAATAGATAGGCTGTTTTGAGAATATACTAAAACATTGGTTCTTTTTATTTTCAGGGACAAGCGACAAAATGCCGTACAAAAAGTACAGTGCAGAAAATCTAGAACAGGCATTAGCGTCAGTAAGGCATGACGGAATGACGGTTTACAGAGCTTCAAAATTGTATAATGTGCCTTATCAAATAATTTTAATTATTACATTACGCACTTATAATTAAGTTTTAATTACCTAAGCATCAATAAAAACTGTAAGATTGATCTCACTCTCAAGTAAATCTTTTTTATTATTTAAATAATGTTGTCCTTACAAATACAGTAGAAACTCGATTTTCCGGCCCTCAGTTATACGGATTCGCGATTATCCGGACTACCGGACTAACCCTGACCAATATATTAAATAATTACAAGTCATTTAATATATATACATTTGTTATTTTTAATTAACACATATCATTATGTACAACATATGCATAAAATCCCTATTTTTCATACATTCGATTAACCGGATTTTCGATTATCCGGATGCCTAACGACAACAATTAGTCCGGTTAATCGAGTTTCTACTGTAATTAGTAAATACATTAAGTAATTGTTTTTTTTTTAAGAAATTTACATAACTTACCCTGGAAAACTTTATCCCGAACCAAGAGCCACGAATTCACGAACTTAGGAGCAGAGCTAAATTTTATCACGAAATAGGAGCCAAATAAGAGGTCCTAAAATAAATTCATTAAAAAAAAAGTTCGAACTGAAATGATATAGTTCATGCATTAAATTACTGTCAAAATACCAATATCCACCACTGAAAAGCTTACAAAGTTTTATCATGTTCAGAAAAATTAAGAAAAAATCAAAAACTCTTGAGAGCCTTAACATGCCGAAATAGGGGTCATTTACCTTATACTTTTTACTATTTTACGCACCTTGTAGATAAATTTTCAGTTTACTGGCTACTCCGTTAATAGTACACCGAGACTTGGATACAAGATCATAGTTGATGGATCGTATCTTGTTGTAAGAGAGATCTGCTATGCACAGCGATGGCAATCCGTGGAAGTCTTTGTCTAATACGGTAATGTTGTTGTGGTGAGCGATTAGTTCTTCAAGAGACGGTAAGAAAGTCTGAAAATAGAAAATAATTATGAAACATTGTACTTACACCTAGCACATACAATGATGATCACTTTAATGGAGTCAGCGATAGTTCTAACAAACCTTAGAAGTTTCCTCTAACGTTGTAAGGTGGTTGAAAGATAGATCGAGCAATTTCAAGTCCTCTAGACCAATGAGATCATCTGGTGATATTTGGTGTAGTTGGTTATTGCTTAGGTTCAATCTTAACAGTCCGTGAAGTCCCATCAATGCTCCGCCGAGGTTAATGAGATGATTGTGTTCCAAACGCAACTCCATTACACGAGTTTCAACATCAACGAGATTCTGAAAACGTAATGACATTAAAATATGGCCACCTCTAAACACGTAAAATGTGTAGAGCTAATTCACTTACTTCCATGTTTCCCGTGACGTGGCTAATTTTATTATGAGAAAGGTCAATAACGTCTAATCTTTTTAATCCTTTTATTTCTTGAAGAGAGAACTCAGGCAGTAAGTTGTGGGTTAAATTTAAGTAACGTAATGATTTGAGGCTCCTTAAAGAACCGTTAAGTGATTTGATTTGATTGTATGACATATCTAGATACGCCAGAAGTTCCGCCTCAGCAAATTCATCCTCGGCCAACTGAAATAATACAAAGACTTCAGTTAGATACGTGTAAACATATAACTCTACGTAGTATTAAAAGTTATACCTAGTGTTAAAAAACCAAGGAAATATGAAAAGGTTTCATCGTGTCTTTAGATGTGTATGTACTCACGCTCTCAATTTTATTAAAGGATAGTCCGATTTTCAGCAGCCTTCTCGACTTCTGCAGAGCACCATCTAAGAATTTTATGTTGTTGTCATAGAAAAACAGAGAATCCAAGGAAGGCATTTGTCTTAAGTCTTTTGGTAAACTTTGTAGTTCATTCTGCGCAGCATGTATGAAGGAAATCTTTTTCGATTTCTGTAATAAAAATAATTGGTTAAATTAGAATATATTTTTCACACACTCTAATAAAAAAATCGTTAGTAGACAGGTAACGTCATATCTCAATATGCCCATCATTAAAATCAAAACAAATAAGAACTTTTTGTGGTGTAAGTACTAGAGCCAACAAAACTCTCAAAACTTAACCCCACATTTATTCTTAATCCACTCATGAACGACTATTCTTCTAGACTGCCTATGACAGTCCTCTTCACTATTAGAAATATCCAGCATCCACAATAGATTGCAACCTCTACAGAAGGTACCTAACATGTCCAAAGAATTGAGGGAAAGCTTACTATAGGCAATTCGTTTTCTATACTCTTCAAGTGATTGGCATTGATAAAGATCCACTCTAAGTCGTCCAAATCCCTTAGTGCCCCGTTTAGCGTATTCAGATTGTTGATTGCGAGATGCACATGTTTTAGAGCTTTGGGTAGCGCATGACGTTCAATCTTCGATATTTGATTGTCAGCCACCAACAAATGTTCAAGCTCTTGTATGTCCTGAAAATTGTCCAAACAGTGAATAATATACGTTAGTCATTTTCTCAAGCGATGTTCCCAATTGATTTATGTTACTGGTATATTTAGTACAGTCATACAAGCAAGAGGCAATTGATTACCTGCCAGTAAAATGTAATTGTTCTCATTCACAAGCCACGTAAGTAATCTATTCAATAGCATTTGGGTATAGTACCCACAGGTCGAGGATATTGGCAAAAAAATAAATGCTAGTTATATAACGCAGCGCAAATTTCATATAATGTTTATCAGGAAAAGTACCTTAAAGTCATCCTCGTTGAGCTTAGTGATTTTATTCCTGCAGAGATCAAGGGTCTTTACATGAGGAAGATGCCGCAGTACGTGACGCGGCATCTCCGTTAAAGCATTGTCCGCAACACTGAAGAAATCCACAAGGTCCAGTTTCGTGAAAACATTTTCTTGTAATTCACTGGAAAAAGAAAATAAAAAATATAGTTAATTAGATCAGTACAGATGAATGACGAACATAACCTTTTATCAAGTTGTAGATGCATGTTATTACATTGTGATTTACACACAATACGGATATTAGAGGAATGCGTTCTGTTGTATGTCATATCAGTAGCTAATTATAACATAGGTAAGCACAAATTACAAGTCTAGCCATTGATATCATTATGATGACCTCCAGCTATCTGTTTGAGACCACAGACATATTTAACTTGTTATATGCATACATGTCATAATCCGTCCACTGTGGGTGAGTTAGATAAGTAAGCAAGTGCATTATCGGTGAACGTCACCAAGAACACAATTGTCAGGGGTAAAAATAATTCTTGTGACAAATATAACTTTTTTTTATCTTTCACGTCGTGACCCATGATCCTATCGTAGGAACTATTTCTATCGAATCGATTTATCCTTCTTTTGAAATGACGGTTAAACACGATTATGTTGGCAATGTGTTAGATTTGGTATTCATTATAGTTTATGAGTGCATCTAGTCGGGTGAAAAGCTTGTAAATGCGTGTTTGGTAAACACTAATGTGAAGGGGTCAACGTTCCGGGGTTATCAGTGCACAGGCGGCGCCAAACGGTCGCATGGTCGTTCGACGGCGCCAGGTCGCGTCCTCCGACCAGAACCAAGAAGTGTGTCTCGTGTAATTCTCTTTGGTCCTTACAAATCAAATGAATGTCTTTATGCGGTAAGAAAAATGTAATAAACAATCTATCGTCGAGCTTCTCCTATCTGAACTCTGCATTGCATTTCGAGATCCTTGTTTACGGCTGTGGCATTACTAAGTTATACCTCGGATTGATATTAGGCTATACTAAATCCCTTAGTCAATTCTGAAATGCTAACATGAAAATTAAATAACGGGGTCGTTTATATTCCTGAATAGTTTTTTGAACATTTTATAATCAAATCGAAAAAAGGCTTTTACTCTACTGAGACTGGTAGCACCGTAGGTACTGTCACCACATAGTGAAGCGCTTCCGCGATCTTAGGTTGCTATAAAAACATGCTATTTGTCTCTAACGCTAAGCCAAGCTCTATCACAAATTTAGCGAATTCATAGGTACCTACGTAAAATGCGACCAAACTTTGTCAATATCAGGACTAATAAACTATTGCAAGTACGACATTGGTCGATATGTCAAAAGCGCATTTAAAATATTTCAAGTTGATCAACATCTAAGAGTACGATATCTTAGTTAAATATTCTAGCCAAAATTCTAATCCATGTTATAATAAATTTACCTATGAATTTTAGGGCTGAAAGTATTTTTTTAGATGTACTGATTTCGGCTCCTTGAAGGTACGGATCGTGAGTTTGCCACTCGTTGAGTCCAACGATGCATAATTGACGTACTTGCTTAGGCCAAAGGGTAATTAAATTACAAAAGGAGACCAGCAAATACAATTAAGCGAAGCGCGCTAGGCTCGGCTGACGAACTGGGCGTGATTGCATACTATATAATTTTAAATAAATTTATATTTATTACTAGATTATTAGGTAGGTTATGATATTGATATCTATATTTTATTTTGTCCCGAAGGACTGACTGACTGACGATATACTCATAGCCTAAACCGCTAATTATAGAAACCTAGAGACTGTTCTTTGTATGACTTAGGCATCCGAGTTTCTGAAATTCTACCCCATAAGGGTGCAAAATGGGAGCAAAGTTTGTGATTTCTTGTTCCAATCTACATAAAATTTTGCATAATCATTCTTTAAGAGAAGTCGTGTTTCGATTTTTTTCCCCTAACGGGGTAAAAATGGAGTACAATGTTATATTGGCGGTTATATAATGTTCCGAAGTTGATATCAATACTCCTTAGTGCTTTCGATTTTAATCAATATTTTATTTTGACACATGTTTCAAAACTCAATATGATTTTAATCAAAAAAGATTTAACACATATAAAAGCTTGAAACCCTATTAGGACCAACTTCGATAAATACGTAATCCCTACTAATATTATAAATGCGATAGTAACTCTGTCTGTTACGCTTTCATGCTAAAACTACTGGACCGATTTTAATAAAATTTGGTACAAAGAAAGTCTGGAGCCTGATAAAGGACATAGGCTACTTTTTAACCGACTGCAAAAAAGGAGGAGTTCCACGCGAACGGAGTCGCGGGCAGAAGTTAGTTATGAATAAATTTATGAAATTCGTATACTATACTATTCTACTCGTATACATGTACCTAATGCGATAGTTAAATTTATAAACATAACATTGTCATAACCTTCGTTTAAGACAAAAAATTGTGTAATCCTAAGTAATCCTTTAATGATTATTAACGGATTTTTAAAATAGAGTATTTTAGGTTTCTACCAATTTCTTAACCTGCCGATGTTTATGTTTACGCAACCCTTATGTTATAGGTAAACTTCACTCTAACTATCTCTACAAATCTCATATAGATAAGTTATACCTATTGTGAAAAATGAATTTAAGAACTTTATTTTTTGATTAATTAATAAAGTTGTTGATTAATTAATGACTACCTATATAATATCTAGGGAATCTGCATCAGCAGATTACACATAGATCGTCTTTTCTGAAAACCTGACAGACTTTATAATTTAGTGTTAGTAATTTTGAGTTTTTTAGCTACGTCGACCCAATGCTATTTCTTTTAGCTACAGTAAGACATAACCTCAAAGAATTTAATTTTGGCGTTCCACATATTTAGAGAAAGTAACATTTGTAAAGCTAAAATCTCACAAAAACTATTGGTGTGTAAAAAACAAGGTTAAGAATATGGATTTCGTGAAATCTGGTGGCTTGGATTGCTAAAGGGTAGTGCCGAATCATGACTAGGTACCTGTTCGTCCTATTACATAAGCCCTAGAAAAAGGGATCAGTGTAACAGGTTTACTTATTTAACTTTGAAGAAGTTTCTGATTATTTTTATTTTGTCACGGCTTTGGTGACCTAGCTAGTTTTAAGGGTGATTTCGGTGACGGAATCGACGTGTTGGTGTATTTATAAGTGTTTCTTAAGAATTTACGCTCTTAAAGTTGCTCATCCAACGCTATGATAGTTTAAAATTACGATCAATCGCGTTGCGAAACAGCATGTTTCATTTGGTATTTTTTATTTACTCGTTGCATTGCCCTACCGTATAATCGTAGGTACCTCCTGATTTTAAGCTTTTTTATTTTACTCCCGGAACCGCCTTATCGCGACCCGGACGACGATCACATTATTTTTATTGGACATTTATCAATCATCCTACTGTTAAGTAATAACTAATAAATTGTACATCGAATCACTAAAATAACGTGCATAATCATTGAAATTTGATAGTCGTCGAATTTTTATAGAAGTTTACGAGATCCGTCAGGTACCTAAGCTGTTATTTGATCCATGGTCTGTGTTTAGATATTTATACAGCTTATTACTCTTCTACTTTTATTCAAATTTCGTAGGTATATATTATTAAAAAAAAACTTACACCAAGAATATTTACTTGCAATATTTAGACGTGTCCCATTATATTTTGTTGTAAGAACCATTATATTTATTTACATTGCCATGTACAATTGAAACGGAAAATATTTGATCATTCTAATTGACCTATTTAATTAAAGACATTAAAAACAATGGTATAAATACACAACATGCCAAATATCGCGATATTTTATTTACGTTTTATAATAGGTGAGAATCGAATATTAGTATGACTTTATACAGTTTTGGAAATATTCAACAGTTAGGTAAGTACCTATATACCTTAAATGTATGTGCTTTAAACCGTTATAGTAATTAATTAATATTACGCTGGTTTTTATTAAATAATGCAAAATATTTTGCTTTGAGGTTGCGGAAAGTAAGTAAGTAAGTAGATATGAATCTACTTATGTTTATTTATTTTTCTCAAGTAAGTTTTGTTTTGCTTGCAGGATCCATAGCCCGGTTGTGGCATGCGAATTTGCCTATATTCAATATCAAACGAAATATGAGATTATCGTAAGTTATCTGCCATAGAGCGATTATATATAGAGAGATAGAGATTATAACAAAATAAGCATATTTGTTATATGTTTTATTGATGACGAATTAGGTAAAACCAACGTTGTCCATATCGAAATACCCGCACTTTGATACTATGTACATAGTATGTTATCTCATCACTATTTATTTTAAGTAATACTGGTTGGAAAACCGAGCCATGCTAAGGTAAATTATTGTTAAAGAAGGTTGCATAAAATTTTGTTAAGTTCAAGAAAAATAATGCTGGCCCGTTATAATCCATGGATAAAAGTTTCGGCTCGGCGCCATTTTGAAATGTACTAACATATTTTTAAATTTCAATAAATTATTTCGTAATTTAAAACGAAATTTAATCTGTACTTATATAAAAATGTATCTATACTAATCTATACTAATATTATATAGGGGAAAGGTTTGTTTGTTTGGATTGAATAGGCTCCTAAACGACTGGACCGATTTGAAAAATTCTTTCACTGTTGGGAAGCTACACTATTTTCGAGTTACATAGGCTACTTATAAAAAAAAGATGATCCGTGCGAAGCCGGGGCGGACAACTAGTCTTAGATCTTTTGGAGAACAGTGTCTTTGTTGTTCTTAAGATTGTATCCTCTGACATACATATATAAGTTAATATAATTTCTTGTATTAGATAATATAAGAAGACTATTTGCCTTAATTATATTTAAAGATAGTAGAACTAAATCGTCATGAAAAAATATTATATTAAGAGCAATATCAGGCTAAAGTTCCAATTAGTTAGGTAACTCGTTAATATAAAGTTGCCACCGAGTTATTACATTATATATATTATTACACATATATATTCACTGAATGTACGGTCTCTTGTGTTGTTAATATAGACTATGGGCCCATGTTAAAAAAATGATGGGTCATTTGAACCACCAGATGACCTATGTAGAACGATATAAGAGCATAAAATAATAAGATTTAGCATTGTGCCGTCACTTGTAAGCTGTCCAACTGAGTGTAGGTGAGAATTCAAAAGTACAGGTAGAGTGAGTACATTTTGGTCATATATTTTTGAACGGCATTGTTACCATCGATAGATCCATGAAAAATAATACTAAAACGCGTAGTGCCGTAAAAAAATGGTGATCCAAAAAGTCGGAATTTTTTTTTTATTTTCCGACAATTTCCAGGGTGAATTTGGTCATTTGATACAGTACGGCATCAGTTTCATACTATTTCAATACTGCTTCTAATCCATCATTCCGCAACGCCGTAAAAAAATCAAGAGACCAGGGGAAAAAACCGAAGGTTGCAGCCCCCTCTCTTTCCGTGGTCCAGGGGGTGATTTGATAAAGTACGGCTTCGGTTCCAAAACATTATCTAGCACTTAAAAGTACTATTAAAAATAATGCCGTCAAGAAATGATTGTTCATTTGAATGTATATCAATAATTATCTTAATTTCATCGTATTCTTGATTTATAAAGCTGTAAAATCATTTGATCCAGTACGGGAACTATTTTTCTAACATAATATTGTAAAATACAATTGTTATATAGTATTGCCGTTCAAAAGAAACTGTTCTGAAAAAAATTATGGAGAAATACAAAAACTGAAATTTTGCAAATTATTGCAGTAATTTAAATATCATATATTAATGAAATATAGCAGTTTTCTACATTGTATCCCATGTTTTAAATAGTATTAACATAAATAAATTAGGAAAAAATGATGCCGTAAGTACATTTTAATGCAGACCATATCTTTTAGGTTCATGAAAATGACGCTACCATTTTAAGGGTACTTTATGGCCATCTGATACAGTACGGCATTAACATATTTTTGAAGAGAACAATTGATAATATGATAAAATCACTATGACGTCTAACTGAAGTGAAACGGTTCCTCATCCGGTGCCGTTATGTCACAGACTTTTTGAACCAACGAAAATATACGGCATATGAAAAAATATTATCTAAGCATAAAATACTTTCGAAATAAATTAATTTGACGTTGTGTCAAATCACCCCCTGGACCACGGAAAGAGAGGGGGCTGCAACCTTCGGTTTTTTCCCCTTGTCTCTTGATTTTTTTACGGCGTTGCGGAATGATGGATTAGAAGCAGTATTGAAATAGTATGAAACTGATGCCGTACTGTATCAAATGACCAAATTCACCCTGGAAATTGTCGGAAAATCAAAAAAAAATTCCGATTTTTTGGATCACCATTTTTTTACGGCACTACGCGTTTTAGTATTAATTTTCATGGATCTATCGATGGTAACAATGCCGTTCAAAAATATATGACCAAAATGTACTCACTCTACCTGTACTTTTGAATTCTCACCTGCACTCAGTTGGACAGCTTACAAGTGACGGCACAATGCTAAATCTTATTATTTTATGCTCTTATATCGTTCTACATAGGTCATCTGGTGGTTCAAATGACCCATCATTTTTTTAACATGGGCCCATAGTCTAATAGTTTTCGAGGGAGAAAATTAAGCCCCTTATAACTTGTCATTTGAATTGGGTTCAATTTTTGAATACCAAAATAAGAAAAAATCAAAAGGAAAGTGATAGATTTCACTAACTAAAAGAAACTAGTTACTGATAAAATACTTAGTATCAGAATATAATTTGGCTCTGAGAGCTTGTCGTTCTTCATCCCTTTTATTAAATACTAGCTGTCCCCACCGGCTTCGCACGGATCATCTTTTTTTTATAAGTAGCCTATGTCACTCGGGAATAGTGTAGCTTCCCAACAGTAAAAAAATTTTGAAATCGGTCCAGCCGTCCTGAAGCCTATTCAATCCAAACAAACCTTTCCTCTTTATAATATTAGTATAGAAATATTATGAGGGTAGTAATATATTACTGTGTCTTAAATGTTCATATTTTGTGCCTACTTCGATACACTGTTCTTAATACAAAATTTGCATGAATTTAATACTATTTTAATTGTAGCAAAACAAAAAATAACTTATATTAACGATGACAAACAACGGCCGCTGTAATTTGTTAGTATACCATTTGTGGGTAAATATAGTGAATACGATACGTCCAATATGATATCTTTCAATTTTACTGCTTTAGAAGCGACCCCAGATAACCCGAGCAAACTATCGACCAACGTCTCCTAGATGCCATCCCCGCACGATCTGTCGAGTTCACTAATAAGAAGTTACTAAATAATATTTTATTAACACAACTGCATACTGTCACTTATACGACGAAGTAAGTACGATATACGAATATTATGTTGCCTGTTGATATGTATTAGGTCGATAGTGTAATGAAATTGGTACCTAATGTTGTCAAATACGTGTTGGTTAAAAAAATGTGTGATGACTTACCAATAATAAGCAAGCATAGAAAATATCCAGCCACACGGTATTTGATTTGGTAGCATGAAAATCTCAAAAGATTAATTGATCGATCGATTGATTGATTGGACGAGCTCACAGGTCACGGACAGCTTAATAAAAGGTGAGATATCAAAGAATATCGAAAACTAAAGACCATTTAAATCAATATCAACAACTTACTCTCGTATTGACATTCATCTCATTTAAGTTAGCATTAATAATTATTATAACGGTACTGATAAGCAATATGGGTTCAATAATAAAACCAACCCCGAGGGGAAATTTACTGAGAAATGGCTACGATCAGTATAATTGATAAATGTGCTTGTTTGTCAAGAGAAATTCAGAAGTTGTTTATGACTCGTGTGTATAAGGAGATGAATGCTGTGGTGCGTCGTAGCAGCAACCTACGACCGGCCGGGGCCGCCAACCCTGACGAGGGCGCCGCCCACTCTTTTGATAAGGACCCGATCTTCATCGTCGTTGTCCTCCTCTTATCACAGACCTGTTGTTTTCTTGACAATTCTCACATTGTTTGTGTATACAGTAAGTAGTGTGATCACATCTCGTGTTTTTCATAAAGAAAATTAACACAGCTCTGAGATTTCAGAAGTTGCACAAGGTTCCGTCGGCTTTAGACACGTGATTGGCCCTATCAACACTAGTCATATTGAAGAAGAACCAACTTTCAATGATAAATATTTCGTAATCGACTTGCCTTAGATTGTCATTGTTCAGTTTCAGCCGTGTGATCGACAAGCCAAGTTCCTTGAAACTGTGTTCTGCAAAATCCGGTAGTTGGGAGTAAGCAATTTCCAGTCCAATTTTTGTTTCAGGGCTGAACTTGCTGGTGAGGGCTTTTGCGATTTCTTCGTAAGTTTTGATCCGATGACAGAGAACGAGTATAGCACCGGTGCTGGTGTCCTCTCGTCGGCATGTGCACGGGGAGATCTCTCGTCTCATGGCGCAGTGAAGGCTGGCCCCAGCTCCGAGCTGGCCGGCCAAAGCACACAACAGCGTGGCCGCGAGCGCGTGCTTATGCGCGATCATCGTGCGTACAGTTCGGGGCTGATCGCGCTACTGGCGGGCGTGAAACACGGCCGATGCGGGACGTCCCATCGCCGCGTCGTCGGTGGTGCCGGCGACGCGGCTCGGCTCCCACCCCGACGCAACAATGCTGCACTCTTCTTTTATTCATCTACCTAAACAAGATTTATCGTTATAGAGTCGAATAATGATAAAGGCATATAGGCGCCCATTTAATTGTAGGTATATGTACCTACTTTCATCGATAAACGTATATATACCTATGCAAAGTTTAGCTTATTACTATCAGCAGAACTTTGCTTCGGAAATTCAGAATAATAAGTAGGTACTTAGGTACCTACAGTTGTAAAGTAAGGTCCTGCCCTAAAGGTTAAATTGAAAAGAAAGAGTTTTTAACCTCCGGCGATAATTGAGGGGTACTATAAATTTGACGTACCTGCGTATTTACCTAGTAAAACTACGTCTATCGTCACAGCTTCCAAAAGCTATGGGTGTCTTTTATTAAGGTGACTTAATTTAGAAGAAATATTTCATGAATTTGACCCTACCTGATATTCATCACCACCAGGAATCTGCAGCGGATACTTAACTCCTCGCCAAATAACAGCAGAGGAACCGTGTTTGGGCTTATTCGAATGGTCTCGGATAATGATCGTGTTCTAGATAAATATCGTTAGAGAAGCCAGGAAGATGTTGAAATATTTTTATTTTTATTGCTCATCAAATTTATAATTAACAGACTGAATTCTTTATATACTTTTTAATGAATATATTTATTAAACCCCATTTTTATCTGTGTTTTCTTTTTATTGAATTCATTAATTTTATGGATGGTCACTTAAATACATACCTAATAAGTACCTAAGTAGGTATTATTAGTAACTATGAAACTAACAATGTAACTATTGCCAATAGTAAATATTAGTTCTTAAAGGTAAATAATGAATATGGTATATTCTTCTAGACCATTTTGTGCATAACGTTTGTATTATATTTACACGTACCTACTATATTTTATTATATAGTACCTACTGCATTACTAGTGATACTAAAATTTAAGATTCTAATCCGTCACATTTATATTTTAATTAACATGGTAATACATTTAGACTTGTCTCACTATTCTAGTTTATTATTTACTCCTTATAAAAACTAATTTACCACAATTTAAAAAGATTAAGTATATTGCTCTGAATATAGAATCAGGCGTTTTTACAAATTATGAGATGATGAACACCGTGGCATGTGACTAACGTGATATATTGACTACAAATTGTAAAGTTAAATCAAACTCGCACAGCAGTTCTGGTGATATGTTTGAATATTAGAATAATTATTTTGCCTCTTTCACAATAACTAAGTTTTTAGCTATATAGCTAGTGGCTTGTCGCGCAGATAAAAACATCGTATACTCCAAATAGATTAGGTACTAGCGAAATATAATAAATAATCCACCGGATAAGCGATACCTACCGACTTATGTAGAACTATCTACTAAATAAACAATATTACCATAATAGGTATTTGCATCTTAAAATATATAATAGTATATCATCTACAACAAAAGTCTTAAACAACTTGCTGGGAACATATGTACTTGGATAGTGTTATACTTAGGTATGCATTAGTAGGTAGTTATAGGTAGGCACTTGTTTTATGTTTGTATTATGATATATTAGCTTCTGCACGCGACTCCGACTGTGCAGATTTAGTAGGTAGCTACCTACTTTACATAATAAACCTTTAGCTATAAGGATTTTTGTAGCGCATGCCACAGTAGCTGAAAATTGGCAGATGTTTTCCGATATTTACTTGACACTTATTGTTATATTTTGCACGTATGTAAGTATTCACACTATCTTACTTCTTACTAATATTATAAACGCGAAAGTTTGTAAGTAAGAATGTAAGGATGGGTGTCTGATGTACCTATGTTTGTTCCTCTTTCACGTAAAAACTACTGAATGGATTTTGAAGAAACTTTACATTAATTAATTTAATATAGCTTACACATCAGAATAGCATATACTGAGGCTATATTTTATAACGATATTGTATAAGGTACTCATGGTGCTCAGACGAAGTCGTGGGCAGAAGCTAGAATCTTTATAAATTATAGCCTATGTGCTATTCTGATGGTATTGTATGTTTCATAAAAATCCAGTAGAAATGTATAGATATTATTATAATATTAATTACAAACTTTCGCGTTTATAGTACTAGAGTAAGGATACCCATCTATGACGCTGTATTTACACACACAACTCAAATATATTAGCTACTAGCTTCTGTCCGCGACTTCGTCCGCATGGAACTCCTCCTTTTTTGCAGTCGGTTAAAAAGTAGCCTATGTCCTTTCTCAGGCTTCAGACATTCTTTGTACCAAATTTCATTTAAATCGGTCCAGTAGTTTTAGCGTGAAAGCGTAACAGACAGACAGACAGACAGAGTTACTAACGCATTTATAATATTATATATATATATACAGTGAAACTTGTTTAAGAGGGACCTGGATAAGTGAAAAACCTCCATATCTGGAACACATGCTGAGGTCCCGGCACCTTGGCTATGAATTACCTCTGTTAGTAAGACAAAAGCAACCTCTTTATCTGGGATAAGTTATTTCTATTTTCTTGTCATAATTACCTCTATAATTGAGAAGTCGCGTGTATTTATCTCTGTAACTGGGATAAAGTCAGTAGGTACACATAGGCTACCTCGGACCTCGGATATCTCCTCTCTCTTTTACCTACTCGAACTTCTCTAAATCGGCCCTTATATAACTTAGTTTTAATGCGGTTTCTCTATTAATCGGGTATTTATTTAAAAAAGACCGAAACAAGGACAAAGTCTTTATTATTACGAAAAAAAACTAATATTAACGTCAGTGCCCGAATCAGTAAAATAATCTGCCTCCAACTTTTAATAATTTTGTAAACGTCAACAACGAATTATTAGTTTCAGGAGAACTGTCTTTAAACCACATTTTTGATATTTTTTATGGAAAATAGTGAATTGTTTACAAAATAAATACGTTGCTTTATTGAATACACCTCTATACCAGAGATTACCTCTTTTCTTACCTCTGTTAATGAAACCCTCTGTAAATGAGACAGGTATTTTTTTATACCTAGATATCTGGGACACTGCGTAAGTGGAATACCTCTTTAAGTGAGACTAATTTACAGGTCCCTTGGAAGACCCAGTTAACCAGGTTTCACTGTATATATATATATATATATATATATAATATAATATACATAAAATATATATATATAATATATATATATATATATATATAATATAAAATACATAAATATATTATATATAATATAATATACTATATATATATATATAGTAGGGATTTAGTAATAGAACCGTTAGTTCTAGAACTAATTAAATGGGTCCTTATATAAGCCCATGTCAAATATAGAAGTCGGTGGTCACACGCCAAACTTTCTGAAACGTTTTCGAATTACAATTTTAAAAATTTCACAAGATATGAGAGAGTCTAAACCAACCTTTTCTTTATTGTTATTATTATTGTTTTTATCCAATCAGTAACAACAAAAATGTCACGTGATCATCGACATCTGGACATCATTTTTATTAAGTAAAATACATCACATAATTTATTAATGAGGCCCTAAGCCTGTTTTATTCTGTTAGAATGTGTATGATTTAATTTAATTGAATATAATACACATGTCAGTCTTAGGCGTCGGATCCGTGGATAAGTTATACTAGAATGAGAAATAAATTGGCTCTATATTGCAGCGAATTGAAATTTTATTGGATAATGGTACTGACCCAAAGCAGCTGCCCCTGACATTATAATTATCGTCTAGCAAACTATTAAGTATGCGAAATAGGTAAGAGAATTTGGTGAAAAAGTTTTCACCGCTTGCTTAGATAAGCTATAGTTACATGCCATAAATTCATCTGAATTAAAAAAAAACATTGTGTTCGAAATATACGGTCGTGTTTTTTCCAGAATATAATTAAGTATGTAAAAGCATTAAAGGGTTATGCCATCTTACTAACATAGCACGTGGTGTTTTAAAATCATGCGCCGTTTTCGTTTACAAATTGTAAAAAGGTACAGATACTCTTATCGACGATTTAAACCAGGTCCATACTTAATAAAAAACATCATATTAAGTACTTATGCTTCATATTATGTAAATACATAATATGAAGTTCTTGTTATCTTTTTTTCTGTTTACATTTTTTTTTGTCCTGGACAATCGAATAGAGGCCAGCTCAGAAGTTACAGAATTTAGCAACTCTACCTTTTTATTGAAATTAGTTACCTAAACGGTATTTTGAACATTTGACATCTAAGGTAACACAACTGAAGCGGGCTCGGGTACTATAAAATTAATTATAATAATATGGTTAAAACTTAAAGGCCCGTATCATAATTTCCAAATAAATTCCGATAGTTAATCGGCTTGTGAGACGAACGTGGCGCATGTTTATATAGGAGTCCTATTATAATTTTTATAAAATCTTAAGCGTCGAGGTTTGTTATTGTACTGTTTTTGTGTTAGGGCTGGGCTCACTTGAAATCGGGTCGTCAAAAGTTCTTTAATTTATAGGTTACCTTTATCCAGAATTGGTTTCCAGGTACACAATTAATTTAATTAGTTAAATATTAAGCGCTAAACGTGTTAAATTGCTACTCGGACTTTCTGAAACAGGCTATAAATAATATAGTCAAATATAATTAGATAAGTACCTATATTATTTATATCCTATATTTAATATTCGTATGTAGGTACTGCATGAAGGAGAGAAATATTATCACCATATCGCCACCCGGACACCAAACTCGTTTTCGGAAATTTACCAAATACCCGAACTTATTTGTGAATAAATTACCTTTACCTATAATAATATCGTAGACTCATTTAGTCATGTTTTTGTTATTATTTTTATAGCGATGTTCAATGGGTACATCCCAGTAGGTAAATTAAATCAAATTAAATTTGGCTATACTCCAGAGATGAGTTCGAGCATATTATCATTGGATTTTTTGTATTTTTTTTACAGTACTAGGTACTCGATTCTATACCTCAAAAGGAAAAAACGGAACCCTTATAGGATCACTTTGTTGTCCGTCTGTCTGTCTGTCTGTCTGTGTGTTAAAGTTTGGTACAAATAAAGGAAGAAATACGAACATTTACTAACATTTTTTGTTACTTACCTACCTAATTTTCGGCACTCGCAAGTAGACGCAAAGAATATATATATTTTACTCATAGATACCCCTACAGATTTATACGGAACCCCTCAGTGAGTGAGTCCGACTCGCTCTTGACAGGTTTTTTAATCCTAGCCATCCTAAGATTTTCTTTTTAACTATTATTATTTTCATTGTAAAAATGACCTAATGTCAACGTTTCGTTAATAGGATAATAATGAGACGACCTCGATGACTTTATCTGTAGTTTTGCAAATTCTTAATACTCAAGGTCAGAAAACTTTATGTTAATTCTAGGTATAATTTTGGTTATTTGTCATAATATATTGGCTATTTTGAATATAGCACTAGTTTCGTGGTCACACGTGATTTTCTAAAATTTGTTATTATTTATTTAAGCAAATCTAAAATTATCAGAAAATATACTACTTACTTAACTTAAAATAAATAAAATGTAGAAATTCCTTTTGTATACAGTTGGCAATGAGCCGAGCTTAATGTGCTACGTATGGAAAAAATAGAATACTAAGCAAGGATATTAATGCATAAAGATATATGATATTGGCACATGATAATAATATTATTTCTAGCTCTTTTATTAATTTACTTATTATATAATAGAACTAAAATGTGAGTATTCATAATCTTTACTCTGTGGTGAGTATACATACTTATACTACTTGTTATGTGGCGTTCATATTTGAACGTATAACTTAGGTACTTAGATAAATATATAGGTAAATTAATACACTAATAATAATAATAAAAAAGTATATTCTGAAATTTCATAATAATGAAAAAGTATATTTAGATACCTAATTACTAAGTTGTACTTAATTAAATATAGGTACTTAGGTACCTATCTGTAAATGGTAAACTTACGAATTTGACATGTTATGCAAAAGTCATTTCAACGAATTATGATAATGACAGTGCTTTGTAGACGCCCTCTGGCCTCTGCCTCACCTAGTGATCACAGGACATTATATATATAGGTACCTACCATAAAAAAATATTATAACTAAAATAATTAATAATAGGTAATGATGTAATGTACCTACTTACTGTGTTTTCTTCAGCCAGTCACACAATTTTTTAAATTTGATGACATAATTCCTATCGCTTTGGGGAAAATTGATTTGGGCAAGTAGGTACCTATCATCATCTAAGAACCTATACATTTACCTAAAGATAGGTGACCGGACAACCGGTTCGTTGTCACACGTGTTGAAACAACAATAACGTTTTAAATAACTAAAACCATTTATACCTACTCTAGAAGCCGTGGAAGATAAAAATATGGTAATTCATTAGATAATTTAGTCTTTAAAGTGCGAACAATGCTAATCTATAGAAATGAATCTCCGAAATGTATGTACCTACGCGCATAACTTCCGGTGACTGTACCAAAATTGAAATTCAAATTTTGTTGTGTGTTCCTTATTGTCAGGACGTGATAGAAGAAAATTAAAAGAAATAGAAATATTATTATTAAAATCAAAATATGGCGGTACTAAGTTCGCCGGTTCAGCTAGTTAACAAAAAAAACTGTGTACTTAGTAGGTTTATTTACTGCATATAGATAAGTATTTATACTTGGTAGGTAGGTAATTATTTGAATATTTTAAAAATTGTTATCAGAAGCAAATTTTAATTCCGACTAGTATCTAAACGTACCTAGGCAATTAATAACATCATGGACTTACTTTTGGGGTTATTCAAATAGGTTAATAAACTTACGGTGGAAACAATCCAACAAGAATTAAACTTTACACTGGAAATCAATCGGATGTATATCAATTATAAACAGTTTAAAACCGTGTTCTGGAGTTAAGCTCGTTGACACAGCCTTGCTAGGCGGTCAGAGGTAGTGTGACCACACGCGAGGCTTTATGTAGTTCCCTGCTATAAAAGAGGCTGCACAGTGGACCGGGCGACATAAGACGCATCGCTTGTTTACCGGCTGTTGTGATCACCTCCACAATGAAGACTATTGTGGTACGTAGCTGACCAAACATTTTAAAGATTTTAGTTAACAATGACTGCCCGATTAACCATTTTTTTAAGCAAATGAAATAGCCACATATACATGATCTGTAGCTCAAAAGCTTTAACTATAAAATATTATTACAAGGGATTTAAATAATAAAAGGGCCGTCATTGTATTTCAGTGCATTGCGTTTCATTTAAGCTCGTGTTTCACAATTAATAACAGAAAAGTTGATTAGTGCCTAAGTACTTTGTTAATATTCAATTTCGTTTAGGAATATCCGTTGTAAACCTAATATTAAACAATACGCGTTAATATTTTAAGTTTCAATAATAAGCATGTGTAGTTTCCTATTCGAGTATCTAGGTAAGTACACAACTCTATCTACACCGAGCGATAAACTTTTTTTAAAATATCAGTAAAATGAAAACCTCTACTAGTTAAATGACGCTTGTATATTAGAAAAGCTCTGCCTTCACTTTAATTTTGACTTAAATAACCATGATTATCCGTTCAGTTTAAATTTTTAACCTATGTTCTTCTATCGTTATTATGACGTAATTCACGTGTTTAATCAAATACCTTCATAAGTTTGCAAATAAATATTAAAGACAAACAGGATGTCAACCGGTTTTTAAGCCTTATTCCTAAAAATATTTTACGCTGTCGCGATTCATAGTCATAATGAGCTTTTGGCCGAGCGATATGGATAATAAATTAATTGCTATTAGAGAATGATCAAGTTTTATGACCCCATAGTGGACCTCTTACCTTATCTCGTAACTTCGTTCTTATATATCTGAATCAATAATGCACAATTTTAGTATAAGATAATTGTCTAATTTTGTCATTTTTATTGTTAGGCTAGAGAATCGCCCTAGAATTTAAATAGCCATACTGTTAAGATATGTACACTTATTTTTAGTCAATTTACTTGCTGACTTGTTTTGAAACTCTTAATTTTGAATATCATCATAAAATAAGTCGAGGAATTAGATGATAGACTTAGTACCCTTGAGTGAGGAGTATGTTATAATTCAACCACAGTAACAATTAATCTAGGGTTGATAGTTCACACATAAATTAAGTAAGGTATAGCTATCTATCTCAACAAATCAATTAATTAAAATTATACTACCGAACCAATTATATGTATATAGTGTTTGGATTTGTTTACACTGTAAGACAAAGTAACTTTTTAATACAGGTATTGTTTAATCAAGAAATGTGGTCATTCTCAATTTATTTTGAAACTTGATGAACTTTACAATATTTCAGTCAACACGCGATTGTAACGTATGACCGCGCGTAACTTTTAGTCGGAGCCAACCTCTAACAAACTTGAGCACCTTAGTGAAGAGTTGATTTCACGAAGATGCTCAATTTTGTTTGACACTGGCACCGACTCCAAAAATAACAGACGTTACAACAAAAATAATAGACGTTATTGAAGTCAAACTTATTATTTTTTTCTTTTCAGTGCGCTATTATTTTGTTTGTTTCGTGTTAATGCCGACAATTTGTGCAAGTTAGCTAATATCAGATTGCTAGGATTTTATTTTAGCTACCAAGACTTTTATTGTTATGTTAATAAGAGCAGACAGGCAAATATAAAATCTACTTACCTACCGCATTATCTATATATAATACCTTTCTAGTTACCGATTAAGGAGCCATGTAGTAGTTAGGTATTGTCGTATAGCTCCAGAGATTTTATATCCACATAATTTAACAAAAAAATAAAAGAAGTGACTGATACCCAGAAGCGCCAAGGCAGATAACCACACGGTATCTTTACGTTATTTGACATTGTCAATTAATCTCTCAAGACAATATTTAAAACAATGCAAATTTTATAAACCCTGACGCTAAAAGATACTAATAAGTGTTGTGTCGCAATGTTTACGACATCTTAATCCGATGCAGTCCGTTCGCTTTTGTGAATCTGTATATGTATACATATATTATGTAAAATCCATTAAACTTGACATTTGGACTAATCTATATACCTACATAACATGATTAATAGAACATAGATTGTTTCTTAAACAGACAGACAGATGGACAGCGAAATGATCATATAGGTAAGGGTTCCGTTTTTCCTTTTGAGGTATGGTAACCTAAAAACAAACTGGCATACATAATATATTTTAAAAAGATACTACAACTGAAGAAGAGAATATTTTAGAATAGTCATGGTACGAATATGGGAACTGTTCGAAACGTCATCAGCTAATAAAATAAAATAAGCGATTTTAATCCGTTTGTAGTTTTTTCATTCCAAAGAGAATATATTTTTTTTTATTACGTAGGTACCTACATCAGAAAACGTAATAAATATAATGTGTATATATATATATACACTTCTATTTTTATTGAAATCTGACTAGTTGCATAGTCAGACTTTAATCAAAATAGAAGTGTAACACTTACCGTTTAAATATTCTCCACAATAGATCAGAGCGAAAACCTAAAAAATAGCCACTGAACTTTTGGAAATTCCAACGAAAGGGGAGTAAGACACAAAAATGCAATATGTCTGAAAAAATCGGTACAATACAAGTGTACAGGTCGTGCGGAAGTCTCGAACTTTTCTATTCTTGTGTTTGCTATCTCTTCTCTTTGTCTTAATAATCAAATCGGATTTTCCGGTGGATCAAAGTAATTGACAAATGCAAAATTTTACCATGTTTAAATTTTCATAATTTTTGTGAGGTATCTAATAATTTACTTTTCATTAGGTACCTTTTCTTAACAAGGTACAGGTTGCACTGTATTATTTTACCCCATCAGAAAACATTACCTAAGGAGGGACAATGAAGAAGCATTGGAGCTGTATTGACTTCTTACTATCATTGTTGACAGTAACTAAATCAAGTTGCAAACTTTTAAGTCACGGCCGGTCACATGAACAAAAAGTGTGTCGAAATTTTTCACTTACCCTTTGTATAAATTCTGTAGCCAGCTGATATTGTGTATACGTTTAAGGCTAATGTCTGTACATACAGCTTAATGTGATTAGTTATAGGTATATTGCGAGAGAGCCTATTAAAAACAAATTGACTGTGACAGACTGATCGCGGTAACTAGGCAGATACCTACTACAGAGAAACGCGAGTGATCCCATAAGGAACGTGACATGTAAAGGGAGACCTTTAAAATCCTTCGTTCCTCAATAATATAGTCATTGGAATGAAACATAACGAATTTTAATTTTGTATTTTATTTTATTTGCTGACTTTTCCAAATTTTTACTGTTTCCATATTGCTAAGCTGACGGTAGTCTAACACTAAAGTAATATACTTAATTATTAAGTTTTACATGGAATTATCATTTTTTTCATGGCTTACTTGTTATAAAGAAGAAGGAATATCTTATATATGCTTTCTGTATATTTTACCAATATAAGTAATACTATTGGGGACAAAGTTAAGAAACAATGGGACTCGCGGACATAATGTGGCCACAATCAAATTTCTCGGAAGATAGTTTTTTCAAGTTCATCGCACTCTTGGCCGACCCGACCCAAAGCCAACAGCAGCGCTTGCGCAAGTGCCGAACCTACTACTCTTCGGAAATCTAAAATTTTACCGGACACTAAGCTTCAAGCGTAGGTGTCGACCTTGCACCTACACTTTCTACTACCGATGCACTTAATGGAGTGATGCACTATCTTTAAATTACAAATTAAGTGACCGGATCCCATTACTATATGATTGACTACCTGGGTATTGTGTCATAATAAATATGGACATGTAATTGAGCGTCGTTTCCTAACAGACTAATATTAGAAAAATGTCTAACTAATTAAATACATAGACATCCCTCATTTGCATTTAAAAGAATATCACATTATTATCAACTACAGACTAATCTAATTCAATTAATTTAAATTTTAACATCAGTTAGGCCAAGGTTGCGCCATAATGTGTGCACGAGTAACTAGATCTCATTTTACTGGAACGTGGTTATGCGTTGCAACATCCCGTGGTCAACGCACGAGTCTCCGGGGTGACCGCGCCGGCCAGTCAGCTCGGCGAGCTCGCGTGCTCTTCTATGACCCAAACAAAGTCACATACCAATCATGCATGTACCGACAAACAAAATTGATCACCGCCATCAATCCCGATTTTATTATTAATTAGATAGGTGTATGCGCAACTACTTTCCTATTCATAACGAGTGATTTTCTATTGCAGGTAATCTTAGCCGCAATAACCGTAGTAACAGCTGATATTGGTCTAAGCTACCAATACAATAAACCACATACATCATACGGAGTACCGTCCTATAACATCGGTAGCAGCAATGGTGGATTCAACACCGGAGCAGGATCGATTTATAAGGGACAGGCCTCTAGTCTAAATTCGTATCAAGCTTCTAATTTAGGCTCACAAAACCAAGGATACCAAACTCAGGGCCTAGGAACTGGCAGTGGATATCAGTCCAGCAGTGGCTACCAATCTGGGAATGGGTATCAATCTGCCGCAGCAGCGTATCCATCGACATCACATTACCAAGCTAGCGCACTTGCCCAATCAGGGAGCGCTTATAAACCCACTAGCGGGTACCAATCTGGTGGAGGTTACCAGTCCGGTGGGGGGTACCAATCCGGTACAACTAATGTAAACCAACAGCAATATCAAGTTAGTGGTTCAAGTGGTAACAACAATGCCGCCAGCAGCAACATAGCATTGTCCTCATATCCATCAATACATTCCCCACAAACTGCTTACCAATATCAAACGACTAATCAACAACAATCTGCAGCATATAATTACCAGCAATACTACAACCAAATACAACAACAGCCGCCCCAAATTTTTAAACATGTCTACTTGCATAGTGAACAAGAAGACCCTGAACCTCCGAGACCCCGTGTGCCGGTAGTTCTTCCAGCACCACAGAAACACTACAAGATTATTTTCATCAAAACATCAGCACCAGCAGCTAACTCGCCCCAATTTATACCTTTACAACCACAGAATGAAGAAAAGACTATAATATACGTACTTGTTAAGAAACCGGAAGATGCGGGGGAAATCGTGGTACCAAAAATAGCACAGAAACCACCAACGAAACCGGAGGTGTTCTTCATTAAATATGATTCTAAAGAAGACAGCAAGGATGTTATTAAAAACATCGTAAACGATTATGCGGCCGGGACAGACGTTGTAAACGCAGTGCATGGAACAGTGCAAGCCGGTGGATCCGTTGACGAGATTTCTGATGTCACTTATAGTGGATTACAAAATACCGCTGTATCTAGTGGAGCTCAATCAGCAGGATCGGGCAACCAGGCGTCGTCTCAAGTGTCCTCTGGATATTTTGGATCTCAGTCGCAGGAAGCGAGCGACTCATCGGGACAATCCTTTAATACAGCTACTGCGAGCACCGGATCTTCCGGAATACAGGACTCATCAGCATATTACGTTTCTACACCAGCTCCCAATTACAGTGTGAGCACTAACGGCTACGATAGCAGTCTTGGAGCCAGCAGCGTTTCTTCAACTGCTACTTACAACACAAACCAAGAAAACTTAAATCCACTTTTAACCAATCAAGGAATACCCCACCCAACCTACGGACCCCCGAAATTTAGGGAATAATGATAAAATAAAATTTTACTTTTTAAGACCACAAATTTAAAATTATTTTACTGTAGTAGGTATAGTGTATTTATATTGTAGGTACTGTAAATTGATAAATAAAAATAAACAAATTGAATATGAAGTAGGCAGACATGATGATGTAAGTACTTCTTTTTATATACTTAATAAATTATTTGTTTCCTAAATATTAAGAATAATATGATGTACCTATGATGTATTATGTATACCTATGTATGCAGGAGATAAAACACCTACTAATAAAATATCTTGTAGCCTTATAAACCACTGTTCTGTTAAATTATTCGTGTAATTAATGAACACGTAGCTACCTACAGTAATAAATGTAATAATTGTATTAAATAAAATGACTTATAATAAAAATATAAACATTTTATGAATTAGTTACCTACGTACTTAAGTAGAAATTAAGTCGCGTCGTTCTGTCGATTATAAAAAAAACAACAAGACACAAAAGCCCATCGTTCTCACACAGATTAATAAGGTAAGTTATTGGTATTGATTTTAACCTAGGTACCTACTTAGAAGATTGTCCGGTGCAAATCAGTCAGGTTCAGGAGGATTTACTGCGAACTTTAGAAGAACCTTGAATTCGATATAATTTTGTATAATGTCGGTCAACGGGTAACCCAGTCAAAAATATTTGTCGATCTAAAAAAATAAACACTTATACCTATATGTGTAGGTATGCCTGTCATGTAGGTATATTTTGAAGTAGGGAAATAATTGCAAATATTGGAAAACGACATTACATAGTTAGTTGTTTTTTGTATGTGCCTACGCACATAGAAGGCCATCGGCCACTGTGATTTATTTATCTCAAATATTTTCGGAACTAAACGATATGGATTGCAATTGAAGTTGGCACATTATTGGTATTTTAATAGCCAGCCCATTCGCATAGCTTCATGACGTTATCTTGATTTATCGTTACGTGCTTTCAGCTGCCGGACCAGAATATCGCAGTGCGTTCGAGTAGTTAATTCAGTCGGTAATGCGCCGGAGCGGATGGTATTTCATTGACGATGTGCATTGTTTATGAATGGAATGTCTCTATTTCGGTGCAGTGACGCGTGATAGTCTAATGACGAGCATTAGGCAGGCTGGTTGGCGGTAGGTATTCGCGAATGCACTTTCGAGAGGCGCGCGTTTCGAAATGCCGCGGCCGCCCGGCGCCGTATTTCAATCCGAGCACTCGTTCACTTGGAGCCTTCTGGGAACGGAACATCATAAACTAATTGCCATAACGAGTTGCTTTTCAGGCGTAGGTAATAAACAGACTTGTAAAACGAACTCTTCAACTGTACCTATCAATTCCCTAATAAAATATTCCGATCAAACGGTTTACAATAGGTATTTTATGACTTGTGTTATTTAGGTACAATATAATTTTGAGGAAGTACCTAGTTGGTAAATTTACTTCATATTTGATAAATCCTGATAAAAGACAATAAAAATAAATGGCAAATGATAAGTAAATGTGTAGTGTAAGTAGGTTCCCATACATCTGAGTAGGTACTTATTCTTAGTTTACATTAAGTACTTACCTAGTTTTACCATTAGCTATTTATAAGTAATTTATTTAGGTAAGAAAGTAGTTACCTATTTGTAACATTAGTGATTCGGGTTTTATTAGTGATGTTTGTGATGTTTTCCTACTACGATTAATATCTCAAAAAAGTTTCTCCAATGATTTTATTTCCACTTTATCGATTTACCTATATACACTTGTTTTTTGTTTGTTTGTATTTAATAGGCTCCAAAAATATTCACTGTAGCAAAGCTACACTGTTCCCGTTTAGCATAGGTAGGTATTACATTAAAAGGGATCCGTGGGAAGCCTATTTAATTTTGTATATATTACTTGTATGCTCTTTTATTTAATAGTTTATTTCCACCAATTTTTTTATACCCATGCAAATATGCCTGAGGATTTTATTTTCTCTTTCACACTCACTTAATTTGTTTCTATGCTCGCCTAAATCTTGTCTACTCGAACTGCGTTAAAGACGTCAGTGTCTGTCAACTATTGTGTCATCAGTCAATGGAAATATGAAGTATCGTTGTCGTATTGTGTTAATTACTATATCCTAATATCAGGTTTCATTTTACATGTCCAAGAAATTCGGTTCGTGTTATATTCTGGGAACTTAATGAATTATTAAAAAAATATCGGGTAATGTATGACGATGTTTTCACTTTAGAAGTATTTGTGATAGTTCTGTAAAGATGTCAATGTCATCAGCTGCTTGATGTTTGAAAATAGCTATCTCTACGTGACCATTACAAATCTAATTGAATCGTTTTTTTCACTAAATCTAGGCGTCTTACGGACTGATTCTGCAACCATGAGCACTTCAGCTGGCGGAGTGTTCAATTTTAAAGTGGTTTTATTGGGAGAAGGATGCGTCGGAAAAACATCTCTACTACTGCGTTACATTGAGGATAAATTCAATGACAAACACCTTACTACGCTTCAGGTATTCAGCTCTTACAATGCCTCATTTAGATCTATGCAGATAATTAAGAAGTAAACAAATGTTTAAAACATTTATAAGCATTTAATTAATGTTTTTTCAGGCTACTTTTTTAAACAAGAAATTAAATATAAATGGCAAGCGCATCAACCTATCTATTTGGGATACAGCAGGTCAAGAAAAGTTTCATGCCTTAGGACCTATATATTACCGAAATTCTAATGGAGCTATTCTTGTATATGATATTACAGATGAAGATTCTTTTCAAAAGGTAAATAAATGTACATATTTAGACTGATATATTATGATCAATATAATTTCTAATGCCTTTGTGGTTATTTCACATTGAAATGGAACAACTATTAATGGAATGGCTGATGTTTTGAATTGATTGATGACTGTAGCATGACTGAGCTGACAACAGTCAAACTCTAAAGCACTTTAGTGTCCGCTCAGTTGTGCTGTGATTATGAAAACATTTTCTCATCATATTATTATTGCTAAATATAATCTTTTACATTTTCTTAAGCTAATAACAATTTACAGGTTAAAAATTGGGTTAAAGAACTAAAGAAAATGCTTGGTCCAGATATTATTTTGATAATAGCAGGCAACAAAATCGATTTAGAACATGAGCGAACTGTGCCACTGGAAGAGGCAGAAAGGTACATTTAAATTTATCACATTATAATATTATGGATTGTGTGTGTATATAATTTGTATGAGATTTTTAATGTTATTATTTCAGTTATGCTGCTATGGTTGGTGCAAAGCACTTCTACACATCTGCAAAGTTAAACCAGTGTGTAGAAGATCTCTTTTTAGAATTGACACAGGAAATGGTGGAGAAATTTGAGCAAAACTCACAGAAGGAAGTGAACAGAACATCCAGAGTCCTTGTTGTTGATGATGAAGCCCCTGCGCAGTCTTCATGCTGTTCCGGTAGTCGAAGTAACTAGATGCTAGTGAGTGCATACAAATTTTGTTTGTGAAGGTACATATATCTGTGCTTTTAAAAATTTGTAATACATACTATATTAAATAAATTTGTGATTGCTCTAAAAGAATAACACCAAAAACATTATTATTAATATTGTATTCAATATATTTTTCACTATTGATGCAGGTGCGAGTTTTAATCTAAGCAAGTGAGGCATTTTCCGTGTATGACATTGTAATCTGTTTTAAAATTTTAGTATCATTACTAAATTGAGTAATGATGTAAATATTTGCCCCTAACCTGTACATTATCTCTAATGTCTTAGAGTTATACTCATGTGTAAGCTTTTTTTATATTTTACATAGTCTGGAAATACTAAATTATGTAGACAACTCTATCTGGTGGGCCTAGTGCATTTGACACTGAAATGTTTTGCGAATTTATATATAATAAACCATAACTATTTGAAAACATTATACCTAAATAAGAACATAACCCGTAAATATCATAAATGTAATAATTAAAAACACAAATTCTATTAAAGTGATAACACTCTAATTATAATGTTATATTTATAGAGAGTGGCTGTATAGCTTCTTCTGAGTATAGCGATCTGTAAATATTTCTTATTTTTGAATTGATTTTTTATTTTATGACCTTTTCTATTTTTATTAATTTCTTTAGTATATACACATACTTTCACTCTTCAATACTAATGATACAATAATAATTAATTGCAGAGAATGATGCAATCATATTTTTAATGGACTAATGGAGTCATTACTTCTTTGTTAATGATTTTTTTTTATCAAGTTGAGAAACCATACTACGAAAGTACACTATATTTATTAATGGATCTAGGTCATAAGTATGTAAGGCACTTAGGGTTTATATAAACTGTATTATTTTTATAACGCTATGTATTATGTGAAATTATAAATTGGGATAGGTATGGTGAGTTGAAAGGTGATCAATTATCATCTTGTTCAGAATCAATCGTGTATATCTTAAATTAGCTTACGTTTTTCTCAAAACTAAAAAAAAAATATTGTTGCCGTTATTGTATTACAAGAGCATTTTGAACATTGATAAATTCATAACATTCCATAATTTTAATTTTATTCTGGTAGCCACATACCAATATATAACTATATTATTTTGTCATGTTTATATACTAAGGTCGTTACCTTAAGGAATTACCAACATAATGATACTTTTATGAGATTTTTCTCAAAAATAATCTCACCAAACTGGTAACGGTACTCTAAAACCTTGTCTATTGCACTGCGTACCTAAGTAGTTTCCTAGTCATGGATTGAAATTCGCGAACTATGTTTAAGTAGCTATAACTAAGTAGGTATATGCGAAAATTGCAAAATCTGTCCATACAGTGCTTCTACAAAATACAGTTATTTGGTATACATACAATAGTGTGATAATTAATTAAAAATACATTCTATATTCGTTCTAGCTGCTATTATTTGACTCTACAAAATATATAATACACTTATAGGCTTTTAAGATTTATTTCATTATTACTATTGAGCATTTGAACAAATTAATTTCATCTACTTTACTGTCGTCCTATTAGGTAATAAGAATTTTAGTAAAATAAAATGTCCTATAAAATCTGTTTTCGTAGCTCTAATAAGGATGATGTTATTGGGTAAGTAAGTATTGCATTGTTATTGTAAAAAGTGGTCAGGGTATATAAAGAAATAAAACAACTGTTTCAGATATAACAACTTTCTAATAATAAGCTACTGGTGTATAGATATATATTTATATACTAACACATTTCACAACAGTAAACAATGTCGAAATAACGTTTAAACTAAGAGCTACAGAAACCATACCGCTTATTCAATGTGCTTTGACTTTCATCTGTATTTATACAATAAGTATATTTTGTATATTATATATAGTTGGTTTAAACATTTTGAATAAAGGTTTAAATGATACAGTTTTTTTTCCTACAAAACCTGACTACACTCTCCTCTTTCACATACATAGCCCGAAAATATTTTATAACTACTAAATAAGAATATAAATGCAATCGCTGCATTATTCAAAGTAACTATTGAGCCTTATGCAAAATGAATTGTGCATAAACAACTAGGTACCTAGTTTACAAAGAGTACTCTACAAGAATTTTATACCATAAAAAGCTAGGGTGCTACCATAAAATTTCGATTTATATCGAACCCGGAGCTTATAAACACTGTGTGCATTATTATGAAATTATGCCAGCGCACGTTTAATATAAAATGCGAGGTACATTCTGACTATGGCAGTTTTGTCGGAATGTTGTCCGAGACAATTCAGTTCTTAGAAGCACATTCTAATATCTTCACTTTATTTTTTTTTGATAAACGTCGAAGAATTTCCATATCACTATCGCTCAGGGCTATAAACTTTTGCTGTGTAGAAATTTTAAAGTCAAATATAACATGTTTAAGATTTTTATTATCACAGTTCACTTTATGTGTTTTGTTATTGGTGTTTATGTTTGGTTTGTCTATTGTTTTATCTGGTTCGCTTTCAGATATTATACTGTGTCACTTCTCAGTTTCAGTTTCTTTTACTGGAGTCTTCTTTTTAGATGCAGACTTAGATTTAACAGCTGTAACCTCTGTAATATCTTGGATCTCGGTAACAGAAGCTCCCTTAGCATCTGACTTATCCATAGGTGGTAAATCCAGGAGATATGGCATCATGCTACGGGACTTCTCTTCTGACGACAGCCATTCCATCTGGAAAGTATGAATTCCAAATGAATAATTTAAACGGCAATTAGATGTTAAGTCTTGACACATTTTATTTATCTATAACATATAAAATGTTTTTGCAGAAACTCACATTAAGAAAACTTTACGAAAATATTAACGTAGTAACAACTGTACTGTCTTGACGATAACAACTTTAAAATCGATTAGGTAATTAATTTCGCGATGCAGGACGTGATGTAGGACGACGTCTGGCTGGTAGTATAAAAATATATACCTACTGATTATAGTTACAACAAAATTACGTTAAATGCGGAAAACTATTTTAAAATTTGTATTACCTTCTGCCGATGATCTCTAACGGCGTCATCACAAATATCAATGCACATCTGCTCTGTAAGGCGACCTTCGTCGGAAGCGTAGGCAGCGGCCTGCCACGCCACGCCCAACTTCGACAGAGCTCGACCGGACATGCCCGCCGTACGTGCCGCCAGCGTCGTACACAGCTCACCATAATCAAACTGATCGACACTCAAACGTCTAGTAGAAAAAAAAAACAAACATTAAAATAATCTACTATACCTGAGCATATTTGTTAAATGAACATAGAACTACACTAGCAGATACGAAGTATATAAGGTGTATTTGCAATCTTAGTTTTACATCGCCTAAATCGCATTATTACAAGTATAAATATACCTCTTTCCTTCTGAAGCTGGTTGCAGAACGAATTTATCAAAGTACAGACGGATCAAGCGCTCGCGTTCCTCAAGGCCAGGCAGTCCGAACTCGATCATCTTGTCGAGACGGTCGTTGATGGCAGAATCAAATTGTTGCGGTGTGTTGGAAGCTAGCACCAACATAATACGGTTGCTTTGGTCTGATGTGCGGTAAAGGAATGCGTTCAATGCTGCCCTCAAATCTTCGCTTATTCTCTCTGATGAACGCTTCCTCAGGAATGCGTCGGCCTCGTCGATGAAAAGCAGTACACCTATATGGTACAAAAAGTCATTATATTTGTGTTAATATTAAAAGTGGCATTGATAACTGACATCCAATTTTAATATTACCTTTGCTACTAGTATTTGCCCAATCGAATACTTTATGAATAGCTGCAACCGCATCTTTACCCATAGGGGCCACATCACCTCCAGTTAAAATAGCATACTCCATACCAGAATGTTTTGCCAATTTCTAAAACCAAAAATATAATGAATGTTACCAGTACAACATCCTCATTATTATCAATTTTACATACTGTAGTACTTACCTTTGAAAATAGAGTTTTTCCAGTACCAGGAGGTCCATACATAAGTAAATTCCTATAGAATCCTTTGTTCATACGAGTGTTCTTTGTTGCTATAGCAATATCGCGCAGTCGTCGCTCTAAGGTCGGCGCCAATACTACACCAGCTAAAGCATCTGATGGTTTTCTAAAACTTGCTATGGCCTTCGAAACAGTTAGTATTGGATGTTTAACGGCTTCGAGAATAGAAAATCTCGAAGTCTCGTTCACAAGAGTAGGTTTACCTGCGGGCAAAACATACTTTTAAAATAAAGGACTTTTTAAATTAAAAAAGAACTAAGTTATGGACTTACCAATACGAGCTTCAATGAATCGGGCAGTGACTGAAGTTGCACCTTTGGCAGTATATACACCGAGCGCAAGGAGGGACAGGCCGCCTGCTGCAGCTAAGGTTTTGTCCCAATCTGTGACCAGAGCATTAAGCCCAGTGCCGATGACACTGCCCGCTGTCCTGTTATTTGTGAAAATGAATTAAAATTTGTAACTTCTAAAACTTTCCTATCACGAAAACTTCAAAGAAACTATTAAAATTGGTAACAGTATTTATTTACCAAATCTTACTTTATACTTTCCAAAATGGTAGTCCTGTTTTCAGCAGCTTTGAGTCTTATCTGTTCTAATGTGATGTCCCTGTTTTCACGTTCGGCTTTAGCTCGGGCC
Organism: Polylopha cassiicola; assembly: GCA_038024825.1. Lineage (NCBI taxonomy): Eukaryota > Metazoa > Arthropoda > Insecta > Lepidoptera > Tortricidae > Polylopha > Polylopha cassiicola. Next base: position 16,194,536 of record CP149045.1, on the reverse strand, counting down.
TTTGCTTCAGCCTCTATAGTCTTTAGTTTGTTCTTCTCACGTAAATCCATTTCATGCTCTATGGTGGCACGGCGCATTGCTTCCTGTTTTGCAACACTTTCTTCTTGTCTGTAGTGAATGTTTGTAAATTAATAACACTGATCATTTTTGTTCATTGCATACAATATTATATCTTTCAGATCAACTCACACTTCTATAATGAAATTAATCCTCCCATATTATTTTTCTTTTGATTAAAAATAATTAATTTAGGAATAATTAAATATACCCACTTAGCAACTAAAATGAAACACTACATTTTTAAATAATAACATTGACATGGTTTCAGGGCTCTTAAAATTTGCCAATGGGGAAATTGTGACTTTTCAGATCAATGTTTTCAATATCTATGTCTAAAAGCTTTTAACCTTTTGTATGCTTAAGGACAAGATCATTATCCAACTATATCTATAGCTTATAATGTTTTTGATACTTATTTTATTAGCGATATCTAGCTTTAATATAATAATTTTCCATCCAAAAAAATAAATGTACTACGAATATAACATTTAAGAGAAACTTAATTTAATCTTTGACCATTTAAGGGAAACCTGGAGACAAATAGACCTATCTGACATAAACAGAGTACTCACTTTTTCAATATTTCATCCTGTGACCTTTGTTGCTGCACTAGTTGTTCTTCATAACGCTTCTTTGCAAGTTGATCTTGGTATTGGGCCCTCATTTGATGTTGTTTAGTTTCTTCCTAAATATAAATAAAGATTTTATATTCATGTTATATATTAAAATAGTTAAAAATTACCTTTTATAATATTTGCAATAGAAAATTATACAAACAAATGAGGTACCTGCAAAGTCTTCCTTCTCTCTTCATAATCCACTTTTTTCTGTTCAACTTTGGACTGTTCTATCGCAGCTTCATACTCTTTTATCTTGGCCATCTGTTCTTGTTGACGTGAAGCTTCTTGCAACTTGCTGAGTTCCAGTGCATCTTTGGCATGTCCTAAAAGTAATTTTATATGAAACTAAAAAGTATTAAATGTTCCTGATGTGGAAAACATTATTATACAAAGATAATATTGTTTCAACATTTATTTTATTTATCATTGAACTAGCGACCCGCCCCAAATTTATATGAATCCTATAAATCTTCCTTTTGAATCACTCTATCAATTTAAAAAACTGCTTCAACATCAGTTGCATACTTTTAAATATTTAAGCATAAATAGGGATGGTCAGACAGGGACATTGACTTTGTTTTATACTAGCGGTTCGCCCTGGCTTAGCCCGGACCCCTTTTTTTTATTTATTTTAGAGCCTATGTCACTCTAGCTACCCCTGGGAATAGTCTAGCTTCCCAACAGTGAAAGAATTTTTCAAATCGGTGCAGTCATTTTAGAACCTATTCAATTCAAACAAACAAACCTTTCCTCTTTCTAATATTACTAGACATTCGCCCTGGCTTCGCACGGATCCCTATTATTATTTTTTTCAGAATATTTTATAGCTTATGTTACTCGTGGATAATGTAGCTTTCGAATGGTGAAAGAATTTTTAAAACAGTCCAGTAGTTTTTGAGCCTATTCGTTACAACCAAACAAAGTTTTCCTCTTTATAATATTAGTATAGATATGCAGTGATGAAAAGTGAAGTTCAACAGAATTTAGAGAAAAAATACTAAGATCGACTCTGTTAGAAGATAGCTGTTGTGATATAGTAGTCTTAAAATATTTAAAAATAATAGAAAATTATTGTACAACTAGCTTCTGCCCGCGACTTCGTCCGCGTAGAACTCCTCCTTTTTTGCTGTCGGTTAAAAAGTAGTTTATGTCCTTTCTCAGGCTCCAGACTTTCTTTGTACCAAATTTCATTTAAATCGGTCCAGTAGTTTTAGCGTGAAAGCGTAACAGACAGACAGACAGACAGACAGAGTTACTATCGCATTTATAATATTAGTAAGGATGTATCCTATTGATTTCCTGTTAGATTTTAAAGAAACAAAGATTATATCAATGTAACTGGAATTTTCTTTTAGATCAGAAATATGGTTATAAATTATTAAAAGATAAAATATCTCATAACATTGAGTTACGACTCAACTAATTATTGACGATCATTCGCGCAAATAGCGCCCGCAGTGTGTTTTTAGGTTATAGTGGAGCATTATGCAATAGTGCGAAATGTGACTGATAACCTATATCACAACTGGTCTTACTTGATTGCTCGAGTTCTCTAGCTGCTTGTGCAGCCCTTTCAAGGGCGCTAGAGTCAAACCGATAAGCCTCCATAGCCTTCTTTTCAGCTTTGGTGAGGTTAACTGGAGGAGCTGGTGCTCCTCCTGAATTCGCCGGTGGATCATCGGAGGGTGGTGGTGGAGGAGTAGTACTATATCCAAATAACCAAGACATAGTTAAAATTTAACACCTTAATTCATTAATTATTTAAAATGATTAAAGAACTATGTTTCCGACAAACTTCGTCTTGCCGTGTCTGTCTATGACTCTATGTCTAACCACAGAGAAGAGTATGAAATTGAATCGTTCCCTTTTTTATTTGTTTATGGCCTGGATTCAAGACATTTAGCAACGATTTAAATATTTTTATGAATAAAAAACTTAGAGAATATATCAACTGGAGTACGCTTCGACACTATTCGTCATACAAAATTTTTAGCATCAACACTAGGCGGAATTTATTCACACTAGCAAAAACAAGACTATAAACGTCGTATCCGTACACAAGTTTGAAATGTATTAGTAGCCGAACTGAACCGATTACATAGTGCTTGATTAAGTGGCTGTCGATACATTTATCTATATTTGACACAAAATGGCGGATCAACCAATTTATATTTTAATATAATTACTTATTTTAACTTCATACATAATAATGTATTTACTTCTTTTAATTCATACTATTATAGAAATGAACATTAGTTACTACGTAGTTCAATAAACAAGTTATTTTCTTTTAATAATAATGCTTAAACAATTACAATTACCCACTATGCTTAACATGAAAAAACAGGCAAATGTCTATTACAGCTGAGCTGGAGAGATAACAATATCAACAACCATAATTAAAAAAAAAATTACAAAGTAGACAACCGAATCCCAAGCTGCGCTGGTACGCTTAAACCATTTGAAATTCGATGTAATAAAATATTTTAATAAAATAATACCTGATATACTGAAATATACGCGTACTTCTTATCATCTGTACTGTAAATTCATCGACATTGATATTGTCCAGTAAGTACAACTCTAACCGTATTTTGATCATGGATGCTATTATCGCTTTTAACTCAAAGGAATTAACGCCTAGTATCGGATACACTACTCTGCAAAATTTTTATACATGTGTGTCATTCCTCTTTGTTGACCATAGACTATCATAATAATTTTTAAACGATTTTAAACGAATAAAAATGTAATCGATGCGTAAATCGATGCTTCTCGCGCTTAGAGAATACAGAACTGGAGGCGGCTTCGACAGGCGTTCCCCTCTGCCAAGGTATAAGATAAATTATCTAACGCGTTTGTAAAAACTGTTTTCAAACAGGTCACTTTGACAGTGTCACAATCGATATCGAAGAGAAAAGAGCTCCCGAAAAATGTCTACCTGCGCTAAAATAAGTTGCAAAAATCCATCCACTATGTCAGATATACAAAAAAACTGTATTTCCTTTCATCTGCAGATATTTTTCTTGTACGTTAATTGTTATTTTTCAAATAATTATTTTCTCATTCACCACGCGAGAAGCATCGATTTACGCATCGATTACGTTTTTATTCGTTTAAAATCGTTTAAAAAAAATTATAATAGTCTATGGTCAACAAAGAGTAAATGACACACATGTATAAAAATTTTGCAGAGTAGTGTATCCGATACTAGGCGTTAAGTCCTTTGAGTTAAAAGCGATAAAAGCATCCATGATCAAAATACGGTTAGAGATGTACTTACTGGACAATATCAATGTCGATGAATTTACAGTACAGATGATAAGAAGTACGCGTATATTTCAGTATATCAGGTATTATTTTATTAAAATATTTTATTTCTTTATTCGAATTTCAAATGGTTTAAGCGTACCAGCAGCTTGGAATTCGGTTGTCTACTTTGTACAATTTTTTTTAATCATGGTTGTTGATATTGTAATCTCTCCAGCTCAGCTGTAATATGCCTATTTTTTCATGTTAAACATAGTAGGTAATTGTAATTGTTTAAGCATTATTACTAAAAGAAAATTACTTGTTTATTGAACTACGTAGTAACTAATGTTCAATTCTATAATAGTATGAATTAAAAGAAGTAAATATATTATTATGTATGAAGTTAAAATAATTATATTAAAATATAAATTGGTTGATCCGCCATTTTGTGTCAAATATAGATAAATGTATCGACAGCCACTTAATCAAGCACTATGTAATCGGTTCAGTTTGGCTACTAATACATTTCAAACTTGTGTACGGATACGACGTTTATAGTCTTGTTTTTGCTAGTGTAAATAAATTCCGCTTAGTGTTGACAGTTTCTATTAGTATGCGTGTGTAACGATGAGAATTATTTTTACATCAGTGTGCAGTTTTTTGTATGTGTTCCTACCTCGTCCCCCGCTAAAAGTGGCTAAAAATTTTGTATGACGAATAGTGTCGAAGCCGCCTCCAGTTCTGTATTCTCTAAGTTCTCGCGTGGTGAATGAGAAAATAATTATTTGAAGAATAACAATTAACGAACAAAAAAAATATCTGCAGATGAAAGGAAATACTGTTTTTTTGTATATCTGATACAGTGGATGAATTTTTGCAACTTATTTTAGCGCAGGAAGATATTTTTCAGTCCTCCGGCCGGAAAGCGCCATCTTTGTGGCCGCTGCGCTCAATGAAATTTCCGCTTTCTGGCTTCGTCGAACAGAAAAATACTATACTGACCTCGGCCAGTAAAATAAAAAAGCCTCAGATCACATTTTTGTCAACCTCGGCTTCGCCTCGGACGACAATTACATGTGATCTGAGACATTTTTTATTTTACTGGCCTTGGTGCGTAATGTACTATTTCGGGAGCTCTTTTCTCTTTGATATCGATTGTGACACTGTCAAAGTGACCTGTTTGAAAACAGTTTTTACAAACGCGTTAGATAATTTATCTTATACCTACCTTGGCAGAGGGGAACGCCTGTCGAAGCTGACTCCAGTTGTTATAATATAACAACTGGAGTCAGCTTCTGTTTCTGTTTTTTATCTTAGAGAATATATTATATTCTCTAAGATAAAAAACAACATTAAAGAGAAAATGTAAAAAACTAAAAAAAAATCGTAAATACTTTATTTACATAACTTACACGGTCATATTAAAAATGACATCAAATCACACTGCTTTTATACTTTGAGCATTATACCTGGTATGTGTAAGCAGTCGGAAATAAGTATATAATATTTATTAGCTTATTAATTATTAATGTTTTTTTGCACAAGTGACAATTTTTTTTAATATACTTACCTAATGCAATTATAATATCGTGCGCTCTAGGTACGTAGGTATAAAAAAACAGTCAATTTCAAATATAATACTTTATTAATAAACATTTATAAAAGTAGGCAGGTATAGTTATATAAGTAATAAGGAAGTTTCACAATCTGGCAGAATGAAGAAGGTATAATAGAAGGCTAAGAAGCACATGGAAACCATAATTATTACCTATACATTATTAAGCTGTCTTTAATCTCTTTATGTAGGTAGATATAAAAACTGTTAGATGTAGCTTACGATCATAGGTACCTACCTATTTTAATAGGTATAACCTATCAGAGTTAGATTAATGTGAAGTTAATATTTTTAAAATCAATCTAGACATTTATCTAGTTAAAATAATAACTAATTACTCATACTGATTAAATATAACATAGTAAAAAACCGACAAAAGGTTACGTTCAAAATTAAACACGAACAGAATTAAGCAATGAAGGTACAATGAGTACCTACCTAATAAAAAATATTGAACATAATATTGCATAAATAAAACATATAAAATAAGTAACAAAAAAATAAAAAGTAATACAATTAAGAAGACAAACATACACAACACTTCATAAATACTGTTTTTATAGTAAAAGAAAATAATTTATTTTAAATTGAATCGAGATATCCTGCCTGATAATTTCGTACCACAAATAAGTTATCTCATACATATTTTTACGAGAACTTTTGCGTTTTATTTAACATAATTTCATTTAAATGTTTAAAAACCTATTTCACAATGTCCAACTAAGCCTAAGTAGCAGCACAGTATCCGGTGTCGCTTCTCCTCTCCGGTTGATAATTTATTTGTTTAGTGCTAGTACATGATACAGTAGACACTAATTTATTTCTTAGTTAAAATAATATGTAATTACCTGTTAGAAAGGTTTATATGTATACCCAGATCTTACTTGGAAATTGTAAATCAGGCCCTAAGCAAGTACCTATCCAACAAGCAAATTCAACAGAGCATTCTCAAGACTACCTTTATTTTTCTTATAAAACAAGGATTTGGGCGTCGTATATTTTTGATTTATAACATGTTTAATAAGCCTTACAACATACCTACTCGAGGAAGGAGTTTTCACAATTTGTTTATAAGAATGGTATTAGTAATTCCAGACTTATAATTTTCTTTCTTACTTTGCTTGTTGAATATATTTTATACGCATAAATGGCGCTGAGCTAATAAAAATAGCTACTGGATTAACTTTAAAAGTTCATAATCTTATCAGATGCATGCTCCATACCAGTCACAAATAAATTAGCATAACGCATAAACTCTCGATTCAATTAATTTCGTAAATTGGGTTAAGTGCTATTTTTTTTGTTTCAATGCAATAATTATTGTACTTCCCCTCGTTGTAACAGAAAAAGGTTTTAACATCTCATTAAAATATCTTTACAACAAGGACATAAATAAATCAAAGTGAATGTAACTTAATTTATGGAGCTGCTTAATTTTATTAAAAAAGTTTTTTATGAAATACAATTAATTATAATATTATTATTCTATTCACAGGGGCACACGTCGCTTTGGGAAAAATTAGCCCATTCTCGACGCATTTAGTGATGCATAAGTTTTGGCAGTATTCAAATAATAGTTCATGAAATTACAAACTAAGTATTTCATAGTCCATTTATGTGGGCAAAAACTGAACCCAGTTTAACACACGTTATCACTGAGCTATTAAAATAACAATCTAATTAATATAATACAGCATAGTATAAAAACAAATGTAGGTAAATAGATTTCTCTTATAAAATCACTCCTTGTTAACTGATTACAAGCAAATATCCACTATCATATAATATATAATAATTATAATTCTGCAGGGTGGAAGCAATCACTTGAATTTAAGGATATTTTTGATTTTATTACAATTATAATATTTTTTATTTTCACGGAAAGGTAGATTGAAAATTCGCAATTTAGAGAACTCGAAAAAATTTACTGTATGTCAACTGCACAAGAACATCATGAATAACAAGATATTATAAATATTCAATCTTTGGTTTTGCAGATGTAATTACATATAATATGATGACAAAATTCAAGACCAATTCGAGATCCTACCCACAAACCCATTATCAAGATTTATTGAAAGTATATTACGGTTTAAGATATTTATTTTCCTCTTAAGAATATAACATTCGCTTACAGAGAAAAATACAAATTAAAATTTAAAATTAACATCAACATGCGTGACTGACTTATGTGATTAGTAGGTACAATAGTGGGATAATTACAAAACGATTGTGATGTATTCACAAACAAAAAGAATGCTTAATTTTTGAAACTCTATTAAACAATTTTAAATTTGTTTAATAACAACATAGATTAGCTACCTTACGTAATAACTGTAGACAGTGACTACCAAAACATTATTTATAATATTACGAGTATTAATTGTTGTAAGTAGTAAATTTAAATTCTGTTGAAATATAACATCCATACTTTATTGTTATCATAAATATATCTGGCATAATGTAAATGCAGAGATTGTTTCAGATCATGGTTAATCTTAGATTCAACATTTAGACAATACACTTTTCCTTACATATTGGTATTATTTAACAACTATATTGACACTGTAAGTAGGCTTTTATCTTTGATAGCGCCCTAAATAGGCTCCACAGTTGGGGCATTTATGATGTATTACCATGCAGCTCTCTATGCAGCATGGGATTAAACAGCATCCACAGAAACATCTAAAACAAATTACAAAGTCAGAGACAAATAATTTTCGTTATGACAATCTACCTTACATATACCTATTATATATGCATACTAAATATACATGAGCATGTTCCTAAATTAATATTTAAACTTTATTTTATAACTGATTTTGTACAAAATTAGGTAACCCCTTTTGGTAATTGAAGTTTCAATGCAGATAAATGTTTTCAAGCATGCTCTGCAAAATGCATTAAAACATTAAATGCAGCTGGGTTTCATGTGTATTATGCACATCTAAGTTGTTACATCAAAACTCCTAAGACATATTTAAAAGTAAAGCTTTGGAACTTACCCCAAAAAGCAGATGATAGCTCCAGCTATATATGCAGCCAACCCAGGCTTTGTTTTAGTAGCGGTATCTATTTCAGCATGACAACTGGGACATATCATGTGTGTTGGCTGAGGTCCCACTGGCACTACAGTAGTGACTATTTGTGGTCCAGCAGCTGTAATATAGAGACCCATTACAAATAACTACCTACATATTTATAAATGTTAAATAAATGAAGTTATCATAATTAGTCAAAATTTTAAGTCAATACAATTTACATGTTTACAGAATAAATATAAATAAATATTATACACTTTGTTGTCTATCCTATTATTACAAATGTGAAAGTACTGTCTGGCTCGCTTTCATGCTAAAACTACTGAATGGATTTAAATTAAATTTGGTACAATTAGTCCAGACTCTAGAGCCTGAGAAAGGACAGGCTACTTTAAACTGAAAAAGGGCTGTAAGGGGTTAAAAGGGGGAATGAAACATATAAAAGTTAAATTTCAATATCAATAAGACCTTATAGGGTTTTACCTAACCATGTTTATGACAATATATTATGTTTAAATATGATATTTTGTAAAAACAAAATGCTGTTAAATCTCTGGTTATAGCCTCTTCAGCTAAAATACATGATTATATATTCTTAAAATAGTGGCCTTGTCTTACCCATAAATAACAAAACTGTTACAAGGTAAAGTAATTGACATATTTCAGAGAGGAAGTGAGGACCTTGGAAGATATTTTTGACTCCTTTTTTTTACTTACTTGGAGGGTATTGAGGAGTGTATGGACTCGAAGGCCCAACTCCACCAACAGCTTGAGAGTAGCTAGGCGGTGCCGCTGGAGGAGCTTGCAAGGTATGCCCGTTTCCCCAACCATAAGGCGGAGGATTACCACTTTTCTCCATTATTTCTATAGGGACGAAATTACGTTATTGTAAACATGTTTTTTACGGCGGGGTAGTTTACACAGTAATCAATATCACAGTTACGATGATGCAATACAAACTTGAAAGCTATTTTTAGGTATGATTCTAAACCGAACCAACAAAACGCAGATGCTCAGTAAAACATGTTTAACTATTTACCTGTTGATTATCGAAAACGGTTGGTTTGTACACTGATTTTAAAAATGATATAGTAATGTATAGTAGTAATCAGGATTTATTAAATGCAGAGTACTTGTAAAAATGTAAAATTTACGTAGTATAGAAAAGGTACAAACAACAAAAATCAAAGGACCTGGGCGGGCACTGCGTACGGATGACAGACGGACGGTCGGTAGACAAAGAGGCAGAAGGCCAAGCACTTGTTGAATAAAAACACGAATGTAACGTTGGTAGCACTGCTTGTAGGATATAGTGAATATTTGGTTGTAAATAAATTTCGTACAAAGTCATTATGACCACCATAAGAAAACTCAATAAATAAATTTTTAATTATTAGTTAACCTTAATGCTATCTGTTATGTATTTGTTCGGCAAGTATCTAGGCTATGGCATGGCTGTCATCATCATAAAAATAAAGTAAACTTGCGAAAGGCACTTGTGAAAGGTGTTCTAAATATATTATTAGATGTAACAATTGAATTTTATTGTAAGTATTTGTCAAATTCGAATAATAATGGATAAATTGATTGAGTTTTAGGTGTGCTTGGCGAGCGATGATTCATTCTGAGATATTTTATCCTGTTCATATAGGTTTCCCAATCATTGCTATTCGAGATGTCTTCTCCACGCCCGAAATCGCCCCGTACTCCTGTTTTACCAAAAAAGGAAGACAAGGCAGAGTCGTTTTGGGAAAAAATAGGCACTCTAGGTCGCAAGAAGGGTATTAAAGAAGGTATGAACCTATTATATCCGTTTATTAGAAACCATTTGCGCGAAAAGTTGTGTGGGCTGTACTGGTATAGTATGTACCTATTTACCTATTTGTACTTAGCGACTGATATGACTTCATCATTAACATTATTTATGAACGTTTAATTATGAACTCTTATAATTTATGTAGCTTATTTAAATGTAATATGTTAAATAAGTAAGTTTTTACATATTAAAAGCTACTAAGTAATACATATTACCACTAATTATAATTAATTCATGTACAGTTCAAGATGTGCAAGCAGAAGGCAAATATGCCATAGACTCTCCTGGAAGTCCTGCTGCCCCAGAAATACCACCGGAGGAGTACAGTTTGCGTAAGCAATGTTATGAATGAGTTCATGCCTATATAGAGAATTTAGCCTTGGCTAAATTTTTAAGTATTTAACAATAGCTTATTACAAAACAAGTACTTTATCTATCATTTGCAGTTGACAATGAAGAGAGAGCAATTATTGAACCAAGATCCCTGGAGGATCCTAGAGTCAAGGAACTGATACAAGTCCTTATTGAGTGGATCAATGATGAACTTGCTATGCAGAGAATTATTGTTAAAGACATCAGTGAGGATCTGTATGATGGTCAAGTACTACAGAAGCTTTTAGAGAAACTTGCTGAGAAGAAATTAGATGTTCCAGAAGTGACACAATCAGAAGAAGGTCAAAGGCAAAAACTTGCTATTGTACTTAAAGAAGTCAATAAGGTATGTACTTAATGCTAAAGTATAAAATGAAATATGTCTTATTAATTTTTACTCCTTTTTCTTTTTAAAACAGGATGTTTCTTATGTATATACTATAGTTATATTGTAATAAAGTTCAGTATTTCTTATGTAAATTATTTTTAGGCTCTCTATGGATCTCCAAAACCTGTCCAGAAATGGAGTGTTGATTCTGTGCATTCAAAGAATATTGTGTCTATTCTGCACTTATTAGTTGCTTTGGCGCGTCATTTCCGTGCTCCTGTTCGCCTACCAGAAAATGTTAGTGTCAGTGTTGTTGTGGTCAAGAAGGATGCACCTAACCAATTGTCTCACAGGTAATAATTAATATAGTAATCATTAACAGCTATACTCAACCTTTTTTATGAGGGCCATAAAAGCGAGTTAGTCTTTTGTATATGTATATTTATAAATTCTGGTTTTTTTGTTGCTATTAGCAATCGGCATGTCACATTATCTAAGGGTTATTTTAAGTTTACTTTTTAACTTTTTATTATTATACATATTACTTTATTTCAGGGCATACATTGAAGACATCACTACCACTTATGATGACCTGGGAATGAAAGGGGAAAGGGATGCATTTGATGCTTTATTTGACCATGCTCCAGATAAATTGCAAGTAGTAAAAAAGGTACTGCTATTTTTGAACTAAACCATGAATCATTATTACTCATTATGCAAATATGTACTTAATTTTCCTGTTGGACCTGTTGTTGAATATGACATGATTATTTTTAAATAACTACTGTTTTATGTATTACGTCAATCTTGTTTGTATGAAATAGATAAATTTTTCGTCGGTTAAATTATGTGTCCTTGTTTCAGTCACTTGTTACTTTCGTCAACAAGCACCTGAGCAAAGTGAATCTCGAAGTGATGGATCTGGATACTCAGTTCCATGATGGCGTATACCTTTGTCTGTTGATGGGGCTGCTGGAGGGTTTCTTTGTCCCCCTTTACGATTTCCACCTTACCCCACAGGACTTTGACCAAAAAGTCCACAATGTTGCGTTTGCATTCGAGTTAATGCAGGATGTCGGACTGGCGAAGCCAAAGGCGAGACCAGAAGGTAATAAATAGCTTTTATTTCTGAATTCTTGTTATATTCCTTCACTAAATAAGTACAGTCGAGTTCTCAAATCAGCTTATTTTATTTGCTAAGTTATAGGAGATCATGTAGTGCTACCATTTATATTAATGCTGAAACTGACCACATTTCTTTGGTCTGAATAATAGCTCTTCATTAATGTAGGGTTTTATTTAGGATGGATAAAAATTAAACAAGTGTTTTTTTCTTATTTTGATTTGTTTAGTTTTACTTATGACTTTTAATGTATTTTTCAGACATTGTAAATCTGGATCTGAAATCTACCCTGCGGGTGCTTTACAATTTATTCACCAAATACAAAAATATGGCTTAATTTTACCCATATCTTTGGCATAATCAAAAACTTACAACTTTTATATGAATAGTGGAACAAGGCGTGGTAAAATGGATATGCCTAAAAGTATAACTCCCACCACTAAAATATTTTCTAATAATATAACATTAATGTAATGAGATAGAAAATTATTTATAGGCGTTTGTTTTTAATACATTTTATTTTAAATAACACTGATTTAATTTATGTGCCTTAATTAATATAATATTTACTAATTTGTCATATTGTGTTTTATTTCATACAAGCTTTTATTTAGTTTCACCTGCCCCTTGTCTGTCTGTAATCTTATGAAACCAAGAGGAAAAATAAGGTTGCTTTTAATTATGTATTTATTAATTAATTTCATCAACAAAATTAAATAAAAAAGATAGTTTAAAAAAAAACATTAGTTTCTGACAGTGTCACAAACAATCGATGTCAAAGAGAAAAGAGTTCCCGAAAAATGTCTTGGTGCGCTAAAATCATAGGCTAAAATAACAACAAATAACACTGCATCAGAATTCAAATATATATATACAAAAAAAGCATTATCTTCTTTTATCAGTAGGTATTTTTTCAGTTTGGTACTTTTGTAATCTCCAGTTGTATATTTTATGCTCTAAGCTTACCGCGAATATTAAAATCGTTGTTTATGGAAGAAACGAAACGCAGTTAAAAATGGCACAATTTGAAGTGAAGTTGACAATTAGTTTGACAGAAGTATAACGAAATATAAAATACCGCCAAAGTCAGCAAAAATTAAATCCAGTTTTAGTAATATGAACATAACCTAGTATTCATTAAAACAGTCGATACCATGGAGGCAAAACGAACTACCTCAAAAAACGAGATAGTCTCAAAGCTATTTAATTTAGGATTTTACAAGAATCAAAAGGAATGGAAATTTTGTTCTGAACAGCATCCGAGGAAAAATCGTCTTAAGAAGACCAGGTCAGTATGTCTATAAAAAGAACGACTCTTTTGAAATAGCGTAATACTTACGCAAAAGTTAAGAGTATCTCAAAACTTTGTGAGTGCCTCTTAAACTCCTAGTGTACCTAGAATACGATGTGATCAATGTTTATCAACGATGGCGGGATCTCCTCAAAAGCAAGAATTGTTTTTAGAGCATGGTTCGGTCCCCATATTTCCTGATTGTATCTTTAATATTTACAGTACAGGCTAACTAATAGGCAAGTATGTAATATAATTGATATAAAAGACTACATTTACCTATTTATATGTAATCTACCAACATTTTTACATGTACAGGAATAATTATTGCTTTAGTAACTAAGAGTTAGCATTTATGTATTTTTAGGGTCAATCCAAAATTGGATAAAACTTATAATATAGGATCAAGTTGTGTTGCCAAGGCTATAGAACCAGAGTCAGGAGATATCAAGACAGACAATAGTTTGTCATTTACAGATGAGGGAAACATCACCACAAGAAGATTAGAAAAAGTGGGTAAGTCTGAAAAAATGCTCCAGAATATCTAAATTGGTCATACATGGATGAGTATGAGTCTGGTAATTGTCAAATTAATTTAAATAAAATTGGTTTTAACTATGTTGCATTACTTATGTAGGAACTTATATAGAAATTATTATGTACATCTATTTACACAAGTCTATCTAATTGTTACCATTTTACAAATAGATATATATATGATTGGTTTTACTTTATTTTAAGTTTAGTTTTTTAGGTATAAAGTTCATATATTAAGAAGTCTAAATAGAATATATTATAGTAATATAAACAGTAACATACTGGTACTATTCCAACAGAAAATTTGTCATCAAAACAAACTCAACCAGTGTGTCTGAATTGTCCACTTTCCCCTAAATGGTCTATAGAAGACTGGAAATTACACATTAGGCAGAAGTGTACTTGTGCCTATAAAAATAGTGAAAATAACTCTTCACTTGAGGATAATAATGATGAACTTAATAAATGTATCCCCATATATACCAATAGCAAACCGGTCAGTGTTTGCCCATCATTGACAACAAATTTGGGAAGGTCTGAAGAAATTGGGGAAAGTGGTTATTTCCCAAGTTACCATGACCAAGGATGGCCTAAACAGAGCCAGAGCCAAATGTGGGTTAATGAAGAGCAGCATGGACAGGATCACAAATGGTCTTATGGTTAGTAATTTATTAGTAATTATGTATAAGTGTGTCCATTCTCCAATAAGTAAGAGAGATTTATGTTTCTTAATTTAGAGTTGAAAATGCACTGCATCCCCTACAAGGCACCACTTCATAAGTTTGAGCATGTTTTTTTAAACATACTCAAACACGAGGAGAAGGAGGTATTTGATTATCTTAGTGTTATTAATTTCATAAGTACCTACATTCGCAAGCGTTTTTGTCGGTTAGGTATTTTTTTTAATTTATCCACTATTACGTATTATTAAAAAAGTAAAACCTAGTCAGCTATGAAAGACAAAAAAGAAGTTTTCCCTTCATTTCGCGGCAGCCGCGGTCGGCGATCGAAATGTGCGATAAGCGTCACACACTACCTACCTACTCACATCGCTGAAATGATTGCCTCACAGGCCATCGTTAATGCATGTTAATGTCAAAGCCAATGTTTAATATGAAGTGAAATATTTGCATAGTGCGAATGCAAATATTCAGGACGTATCTAGTTTTAATTATAGCTTTAGGTATAATCTAAGTAGTTGTCCTGAATAAAAACATTAGGTACTTAGGTACCTAATGTTTTTTGTTTAATACGAGTATCTATAAGAAGTAAGTAAGTAGGAACGAAATAAAATTAAGGCAAATTGACGTAAAAATAATGAAATTGTTCCAGTTTATTCTGGGGATACAGCTTTCGCGAAGGACAGCCGACGCGCCTGCCAGCCCAGCAGCGCCGGCGATGCAGTGAGCATATTTGTTTTTTTAAATAAAATTCAGTCATAATTAGGTACAATGAAATTACTGATCATAGTAACGTTATATTGAGTGATATTTTATTTTTTTAAAGAAGTACTGCTTTTTATTATTGTTGAAAACAACGCGAGGCTATTGTTTCCTCTGACATACTAAATTGAGGACCACTTGTGTTAATATAAGTGGTAAAAGTAAATTTTAACCTAAACAAACCCACTTATATCATACTAGCGGTTCGCCCCGGCTTCGCACGGATCCCTAATTTTTTTCAAAATATTCTATAGCCTATGTTACTTAGGGTGAACGTAGCTTCCCAACAGTGAAAGAATTATTAAAATCGGTCCAGTAGTTTTTGAGCCTATTCATTACAAACATACAAAAATAGGTACAAATCTTTCCTCTTTATAATATTAGTATCATGTAAGTACATAGATCAACCAATGATATTGCTCGTGTAAGCTACCTTTAAAATGATTTTATATTTCAATCATTATGTATATTATGTTCATGCGGTGAATACATTTATATGTTTGGTCATCAGATGTGCGAGATGCAACTGAATGGAAGTTTCTCCTCCGTCTCCAGTGAAGAGTTCGTGCGGGGCGCGGCCGTCAACCCGCACTCCTCGGAGATCGAGCTGTGGGTGCCAGAGTCAGGTCGCCGTTATTTTATATTCTTCACAAGCTGTCCGCCCCGGCTTTGCACGGACCATCTTTTTTTTTTAAAGTGAAAGAATTTTTGAAATCGGTCCAGTCGTTCTGGAGCCTATTCAATCCAAACAAACAAACCTTTCCTCTTTAGAATATTAGTTTAGATACAGATTACCTTTATGTGTACATAAAATAAATAAGTACTTACCTACAAATATATATATATATATATATATTATATATATAGGTAGGTATGCCTATTTTTTTATTTCATATGATGAAATTGATCTTTGCGGAGCGTTAATAGGTTATACGAGTACATAAGCAAAGTTTTAAGAAATATGCATATAAAATAATTGATGAACAATTTTAGGTAACTTATATCATAATAGGTATAACGTTTATATCATTTATGATAAATTTTTTAGATTCTCTTACCGAGTTAATCCTTCAAGACGTCGTCGAGAAAATTGTTAATTTATTCTTATATATACTTATATTCCAGAACACAACTCGATCATGTTTGACATGACACCGTCGGTTCCTGGTTACTCTGGTTTGAACCAAGTGTCTCAAACGGATATAGTGCTGGCAGTTTCTCGTTATAATGCCGCACGGGAGAATCTAGAGTCAAGACTCGATGCATATACACGGGCGCAGGTAAGTTTCTTTTTGGAGAAATACCTATATTAATATAAAATATTTGATATAATTTAGATTTAGAATACATTTCGTAATAATGTGAAAGATACTAAATATGACACGACAGCGTCTTAAATACAAAGTTTGCGAAGGATGTTGCGAATATACATTTCATATAGGTACGCATACGCGAATGTTTAGGATTATTTTTAGGTACAGAATTATCCTTTAGGATGTGAAAGGTTACATTTGAGCCTGGGCGAATTCTGATCAAAACAAAACTAATAGTGTAGTAGATAATTAGTAAAAAAAAACTTACGCATACGAAAGGTTAAAAAAACATGACTCAACATAATTTATGAAATATATATATGAACACGTTTTCCATTTTTCTATGCGCTTTCGCGAAAGTGTAATACAATGCGAATTTCTAGTTTTCGACCTTTATCATTTTCACTATTTTTGGCACATTGAATATTTATTTTCAGCTACCTGTCCCTGAAACATATAGAGAGTACCCCAATCACGAGGCTCCGTACCCCATTCATGAGACTCCGTACCCCCTTCACAGCCGGCTGCATTTCCCCTCTGACCCCTGCCTGTCAGGATCGTCGGTCCCTAGGGAAGGTCGAGGTCGGGGTCGACTTACGGACAGGGTCATTGGAATTCGAAATGGAAGACCATACAGACTGAAATAAGTAAAAATGAGGCTTCCTAGAGCACTCGCATATCAATATTATTTCGTCTTTTTTTCTGTGATGAAATGTCAAGTTTGAATTTGTTAAGTTTATATTAGATGTCTATGAAAGCGGTCTACAATCTATTTACAGTGAACTAGTTAAGACAAACAATTTGGTTTTGTAACTTGTTAAAAAACATTTTTGTTTAGGTACTTTATATTATATATTTTTTTCTTTGATTATTGTGTTGTAATATGGTCGAGAAGACGTGAGTTCTCTGCCAAAAATCGTTACAGTCGTCTTAAAAAATATGGGGATTGTTGCATTCGATTTAGAATTTAATTTCGAGAAGGGGGTATTTTTTTTCCGCTATTGTAAATTGCAATGTTATAAACAATAAACGTAGTGAAGAAAAGGTAGTGTCCTATTTGTAGCTGTTACTCAGAAAATATTGAAGTTAGCTGAAATTTAAAAAAAGATTCTTAAAGAGGAAAAATTTCAATAACGATTTCCCAACTCCCGGAGTTAAATTAAAATTATAAAAAAGGGGGCTACCATTATTTATAATTTTAATTTAAAGTTGAAATTGGGCTCCGCGCGGCCGATTCAGCGCCGCCGCGTCACCGTCAAACAAGGTGACTAATAGAAAATATTTTTCAAAAAACATTTTTATTAATTTAAAATCTAAATAAATTAAAATGTCATCTAGACACTTCAAGGAATACAGTCAATTTTTTAAAAAATAAATTAACTCGATTTATCTTAAAGTTATTCTATTGGTAATTAAGTACCTAATTTTTCGTGGAATTAATCTTACATAAAATCCGTCGTAAAAGTTTAAATTATCTTTTTTTTTCTTTCTTGGAGATCTTTTTATATATATATATACTCATATATATATATTTATAAATTGACTGTATTCCTTGAAGTGTCTAGATGACACTATAATTTATTTAGACACCTAGCTTTTCTTCACTATGTTTATTGTTTATAACAATTGCAATTATCAATGGCGGAAAAAAATGAATACCTCCTTCTCGAAATTAAATTCTGAATCGAATGCAATAATCCCCATATTTTTAAGACAACTGTAACGATTTTTCACAGAGAACTCACTTCTCGACCAGACTACTGTAGGTGCAGGTGGTTCCTAAATGCCTGCCTTGCAAATATATTATTTCTTATGAAAAGTAATGAAAATAACCAGAAGATCCATGTTGATTATTAACGATACCTTAAAATGTATCTTAATTATGTTTTTCTATTACCATAGCCACACGATATTTTTCTTTCACTTTTGGTTCTATGACGATTTATAATTTTATAATATGTTTTCTTGTTTTTTTTGAATAATATTTAACGTTTAACACGTATTTGTTAAATTGATTTTGTATACGTGTTTAAGTAAGAAGTTGTTGTTGCAATTAAAAATAATCTTAAGTATTTAAAAAATCTTTGCTAGTTTATATATACTTATTCTTTCCAAACAGCTTTAGCTTTACTCAGTAAGTGAAGTAACAGTAAGCGAAGCTCCAGTCGGTCGGGTAGTGAATCAATAAAATACTAATATAAACGGAGTAGTTTATTTACTAGAAAATTTAAAATGTAATACACAATATGAAAATACACAAATCTGCCGGTAATACCAAATTAATACATGATTTCCTCGACAGGTATCTGGTTGTAAAACCGTTCATGAAATATAAGTGCTTTTGAAACAAATCCTAATGTGTTGTTTAGCATTAAATTATCTATTTAAAGAGTACTTTTATATAATTTGCAACATAATTAACTTTAAAAAAGTAAAATATATTAATTCATAACTTAGTAACCTAATAAAACAATAATAATAAATGTTATCTGTTAAAATACCATCAATAGCAATTAATACGTCATGGTTTAAAAAACAATTCCCAATACTCGATTTTATTATTAGCTGCATTAAATAATAAACAAGAAATACGCAATGAATTGAGTAAAATTACATGTAAAAATAGTGCTAATAGCAAAATAAATCAATAAGGATACTGATCATATATTATGAAAATTATCGTTTATTCGTATATAGATAAAAAAAATCTGACTAACATGAAAATCAAGGAATAAAAGACTAAAAGAAAAGTTAAAATGTATCTTTAAATAATAGCCTCAGTTCAGGCAGTAGATAATAAAACAGGTCGAGGTATAAAGATATCTATATAGTATATATTGATGCTCTAATACAATAATGACACAACTCGAAGTGGGTCACAATGTTAATTAAAATTAAAATGTGACTGCTTAGAATCTTAAATAAAGTAAACTAAATATTTCGGTTTGTGTCATTATTCTTTAAGATGCGCTGGTCTTATATATTATATATATCTCGCTATACATTAAGTTTACCGGCGTGAGGCACTAAATTAAAATCTGTAATATTGCATGAATAAGTATCTGTCAATTCCCTTGGAATGTCTCATTAATATTATGCGCCACCTATTAAAAAAAAATACGAGATTATTACTAAGCTATTGGTATAAAGTTACCAGTAGGAATGTTTTATCATCTCCAAATTTTTATAAATTATTTAAGCTGCCAAAGTCAGTCGCTATTTAATAGATCACAGCTGCGTTTACATACTCGTGACGTTAAGATATGACAGCAATAAAACACATAATAAGATAAGGCGGGCGACAAGATGGTATACCATTGCAAAAGTCAGTCCAAGAAATTCGCCAGACACCTCGGGGTTCTGTACTTATGAGTGTCAAGGTTTTTCGTCGGATTGTTGGACTACAAAAAATACATTAAACGTGTTTTGCCGGCCGGATATGTATGTACTTTGGTACGAAACTCTTTGTGTGAGTCCGACTCACACTTGGGCTATTCTGTTTCAGATGAATACTTTAAAAATAAATTATTTCAATAAAATTATAATTTACATGAATTTCTTAAGTATAAATAAAGCCGCCCGCGTTTCCTTAAAGAATTCTCATCCTTTACATCTCATTACGAAAAGTGAGTATTATACCCGAAATCTGAACTTAATACACTACAATATAAAACTAATAAAATACTTAGTCATACTATATTCTACATACAATACATGTTATAATTTAGTAAGTACTGTTAATTGCTTTTAGGCTTGATTGCTATCCCTGCACTAAAAAAGAAAAGTAACACCCATTCTTTTCTTCTAATCAAGTATTATTACAAATAAGTATTTGCTAAATTAAATTTCGATACAATAATTATTACTTAATATAAATAACAAGGCCTATACAAACTGGAATGTTTAAGCATAATCATTTGACCAAATATGTGCTTCGATAAATAATAGCAACGAAGCATCAATACGATACCTTCCGTCACATAACTGGTCGCCTACGCTTATGTTCAGCAGTAAGCTGGATTGGTATTGAATACGACCTATTTATAGGTATTTACATGTTAGGGTAGTTACCTAATTGCAACCTAAATTAGTAAATTGTATTATTGCACTGAGATACACCAGTCAAAATGTCAGCCATTTAGAAATCCTTAGTTTTGGCAAGTACGTTCGCATGCATTTAAATTATAATTAACTTTAACGCCTCGACCGATTTGTAAGGTTGTATGGGCTTATTACAAGATCCAATTTCAAGGAAGCCTATTTTTAAAAACTGTACGATAATATTGTATGTACACTTTATAAAATTGAGGTACTTTTAATTAAGTTCTTGTAATATACCGGTTCGATAACTAATGTACGATTAATAATATGTATAGCAATTGATTACTTGCTGTGTGCATGAAAATGTAACTAAAAAAAGGGCGTGTTTTTTATTTCACATACAAGAGAATTACGAGAATAGAATAAATAAATTTAATATGTACCAGTATTAAGAAATTGTACCAGGGTTACGCACGTAATTACTTAATGTTTGAATGTTTGCCAGACTGGACATGATTTGAGATCTCAAATTGTACGATCGTACAATTTGGCATATTTGTTCACATTGATTTCACCAGTTCATACATATTTCTTAGTCTAGGTCATAAGTTTGTGTATTCAATATATTCAACTACAATACAAAATGATTACGTCTATAGTGCTTCAATGTAGTTGGCAACTCGAGTTACTATTCTATTGAAAACTATGGGATACCCTCTTACGAATGACGTATAATTATACTTTTTTTTGAAGTAAAACAATGTTGGAGATGTCAAGAAAAGAGAAGTAATGCGTGTCTGACCTAGTTAACACAACCTCAGGTCAGCAGCTTGTCTACAGGTGGAACATGATTTTTAACATTGCGTCACCCCCATTTTACAGTACAGTTAAGTCATTAGCAAGAGGTTTGTGTTATCTAAAAAATCTTTTTACATGCTTGATCTACGCACTATGGCTAATTTCTAAAAATATTACTATTAAGTGGTTATTAGGGGAGTAACTGACAACATTCTGACAATTACAAGTGTTTTAAAAACACTTAACTATGTTTCCAATTGACACTGTCAAACATCAACACAAGTTGACCTGTTTTACCCACCAATTCATTAATTTTCCTTTAAATAAAACTAAATACATTTTAGTTAAGTGTTTTGTCGTTCCAGCAACGAGTTTAACGCAGAATGTACATATTAAAATTAAGTCAGTGTATAAAATAACGGTGTATTATTGAAGAAACGGCCGCAAATGATGAATTATGCCTTAGTTTGTGTCTTCTAAGTCAAGTGGGTCGTCCTCGAACGAGATGTTGCGGCTGATACCGGGAAGTCCTAGGGATCGCGCTTTGGCCGCTTCTAACCTCATGACCTAAACAAAGAAAAATAATTTACAACTCTTCAGTACGAACGCGAAAGCAATGTCAATAATGACGACTATGATATAGTACTTTTGACACAGTTCATCGCTAATATATATGTATGAAACACCCATTAATAGACTAAATTAAGTAGACCACATACAGAAAGTACTAAGAACTAAAGCGAAATATATAACATTAAGTATATATATATAAAAAAAAGTTACTCGTAAATAGTTATATACATATACATAAAAATATGAACGGTGTAAATAAATCGACCATCCACATGAACTAGATATCGGTCGATAAAATATCACAATGATTAGGAATTTATGTTGTTATCATATTTTATATTGTCAACCAAGTTGATGGTTAGTGTATTGCAAAAATATTACAAAACACTGTAAGTACTTATAGTAATACTAATCTTCGAGGTGTAAAATAACTTTCCAATCGTAGAGACCAGTGATCTAATTGACGCTAGTTTATTTTGTAATATAAATAAGGTGTTATATTACTAAACGTGCACGCATGCAACTAAAATCTTAATCCAAGCATTACTTATAAACAGAACAAGTAGGTTACTATTCTACTGTAACATCGTTATATATAATATTTATTATCTATTATGGTATCAAAAGGCATTGTCCAAAAAAATAAATTAGGAGTTTTTGTTTTTTTTCTAAACATATAAATTTAAATTTAGCACTCTTAATTTTATTCTATATTATAAAATAAATATACTGAATATTACAAAGACAGTTAACGTAAGTAAATGATTATTTTTGGAATTAGAGTATAACATCATAAAAAAAGTTAATGCCAGTTACAACTTTCATGCTCGATTTGGCTTATCTAATTAAGGTTAGATCACAAAATATTGTCAATTATACTGATAGTGTAAACAGGCAATCAAACTAATAGAAGCGTTATTTAATAAGTTCTACATCGAATACATAAACTGCACTAACAAATGAGGTTTTGCAAGCAGGGGATGGTAAGATGCATACTGCGAACGGTGCAAGCAATTACTCCTAAACATAAAGGCTAACACAAAACAAGATGTTTGAATGATATTAAACTTACTCGAGCCATTTCCAGGGCTCTGTGTCCGGGGTGGTGATTGGTGTCGGAAACTGTGCAGTGCCAAACAGATGAGACACATCAATGAAAGCGCATCTTATATATCAGTAAACACAGCTGAAGTATCCAGCCGTGCCCGAATAAATATAAATAAAAAAAGTTGCATATAATTTGCATTTTTATATATTCTCCAAATATTATGGTCCGATGTTAGTCAGGATAATAATTATTGTCAAGCCGACAACTGTTCCCTGTTAGCACCAACTTTTATTGTACTTAATGTAATAAAATTTCGATATTTTTTTCGTATTATATGTTTATGTTGATCATTTAAATTTAAATATATATCAATCAACATACACACAAGAATTGCTCGTGTAGTATAAGGAAGTAAATAATATCATATGAAAAATTGTAAGTAAACATGTTTGGAAATATTTACATTAGTAACCGAGCGGAACTACTGCAAGATTAAATGGAATTGACAATGCGAAGGCAAACAACATTTCTCAGAATTTACGCTATTTCTGTAGTTAATATAAAAAAGGGCAACCCTTGTGACTATACCTCGGAATCCATTTCTGATAGTAATGACTAAGTGTATACAAAAATTATAATATCATAATAGACAAGCATATCGTAATTGGAGGTACTAAGCACCCGTGATAAGGCCACTGTGAATTTTCATAACGATTTTAATAATAATGCTGTTGTGTAGTGACTTCATTAATTTTGAACTTGTATGTACAATCCAATCGTGAAGAACATAAAGCATGTTAACTTAAACATATGTTAATGCAGATTGGACGTAGAATGCGTCATTTTGGGCGGCGTTAAATAAATCTGTCCTTCGCGAAAAGAGACAGATGAGTTTAACATAAGTTCAAAATGACTCGTGCTATGGCCACAAGTAACTGTTAAGTGAAGCAAAGCGAGGCGCGATGTTAGTTTATTAGTTGTTATATTTTTTCACAGTTATTTGTAGTGTTATTTATTTCATTATTTCTGTTAATCAATATACATGTAACATACCTCAGCTTTTAGTTCGGCTACTTGTTCTTGTAATTCACGAACTCTTTCAGAGTCGTCCATGTTGTTGCTTCGTAGTTCGCCTTCCGTTGCCATAACTTCGTTCTTAATAATTGTAAGAAAAAAAGCACAAAAGTTAACATTATGAATAATCCAATTTATATGCATAAAGCCGAGCAAGAGCGTCAGGAAACACATCTTAACCACAAGTGCATGAGATCTGAGCAAAATTCGGATGGATATTGATTTTTTTTTAGGATTTTCTTTTGGAAAAGGCATGGATTTTGAAGCCTTGTCATCCATTTATATTAATAGTAAACTTACTTTTAATTTGTATTCGGAGACTTCAGTTTCAAGCTCCGCTATCCTCTGTGCGTCCTCCATATTTCTTATATTGGCTTGCATAGAATCGTATTTGGCCTAGAAATTAATAAACAAAATTAAGCACAATAATCTGTTGTAACATTATAAATGAAACAGTTATTTTATCTATGTGACGACGTCACCGTAATTACATATACTCTAATTCTGTGCCAAAGTGATTATCGAGTCAGAATTAGAAAACATTTTTTTAATGTTAAAATGGTTATATTCGAGATTCGTCTAACCTTTTAATACCGGCTATAGCAAGCTTGAGTCCCTACACCGTTCTTTATATTTAAGGAGGTGGTAAGGCGCAGTCAGTCTGCCGCATACATGCTGCTACTGTATGACCTAATACATGGTGTTCTTTTTTGACTATCTCACGTACGCACCTTGCTCTCGAGGTCAGTATATTTGTGCTGGAACTCCCTGTGGCGTGCCTGCAGCGTCCTCTCGCGGCGCAGTGCCGCGTCGAGGTTCTCGCGTAGCTCGCGCGCCTCCTCGTCCTGCCTCCGTAACTGGTTCGTAGACACGTGCACTTGTGTCTCCAGCTCCATTAGCTATACAATATAAATTATCTTTTATTTATTAGCTATATTACTCAGGACAAAGAATTTTATATTTAGGTAGATAGAGATAGATAACAAAAATTTAATAAACCAACCAAAAGTCCTATTAGAACCATTTTTGACTTTACGCGAACGAAGTCGCGAGCAAAAGCTAGTTTATTATATAAAATATTATGTAGTAAGTAACCTTCAGTCTAGCTTCTTTCAGTTCTGTAAGAGCTTCAACCTCTCTTATCCGTGTGTTCATGAGATCTTCGTCCAATTTCTGCATATCAGCGGACCGTCCTTCCCAAGCCCTCAACAACTTCTTGGGCGTTGCCATAATATCGGATACTACGTTTGATTGCACAGGCGCCGTCGTGGGCTCTTGTCGATGTTCCTAAAAGAAAATATTTTTTATTTGACATTGTGATAACGTTTCAAAACGTAACCGTCAGAATAGTTATAAATTCCTTTTTATTGGAGTTGAAATTTTAAATTACATATTATAAAAATTACCTGTAAATATCTCTGCCAGGACTCCGAGAGTTCAGTAACGCGTTGACGTAAATCTTTTAACGACAAATTAGCTTCGGCTTCACGTAATTTTACAGCAATGAGTTCGTCCTGAAAAAAAAAAGAAAATTAAAAGTTTCTGTCTTATAATCTCTTAAATAACAAGATGCGATCTCGAAATTGTTTAAATAGTTATTACTGATTACTGCTCTGATTCATGATAAATTTTCCGTCTGTATTACCACAGGGATACCTGTTGTTCATATTATAAACATTTACTTTAATAGCATCAAATATACCTGTAAATGAGCAACGTTATTGTCAACTCTTTGTCGCCTCAGACTTTTATTTTCATTTTCTAATTCGTCTATTCTCGCAGTGAGTTCTCTTTCGGCAGCCTCTCGTTCAGCCGCGTGAAGCCGAGCCCTTATGAGCTCCCTTTGAAGGCAACGGGCTAGTTCTTCGTTCTTAGCTCCCCCAACTATTCCTTCCTCTGTGCCCTCTAGTGAAGATTGTCTGGAATTGTTCTAGAAAAAAAGAACAATAATCTACAAACACCGGACTGGTTTGTGTGCTGTCTTTGTAAATAAACAATAGAACAGAGTAGACGTGGTAGTGGACAATCAGAATCAATAACATATTCGTGTCTTTACAAAATATTTACAGTAAGATAATTTATGTAATTGTAATGTCATTGAAAAATTTAATAAATATTAAAGAAATCGCTCGTTTGCCGCACGTAATGTGGGTTTACCTCGGCGATGGTCATCTCCAGTGACCGTATCTCGTCTTGGGCGACGGCGAGTCTCTGCTGGGCGTCCATATTGGCCCGCCGGAGCGCTTGGACCTCGCGAGCCAGCGCGAACGTCTCCTCCTCGCCCTCGGCGCGGTCTACCTGCCCGCGAACTAAACGCTCCGCCAACGCGGAGCTCTCTTTCTCAAGGAGCTCCACGCGTTGTTTTAACAAACGGTTCTCTTGGCGTAGACACTGTAGGAGTACGTTGGATTATAGTTAACGCAGCTTATGGGAGATTATGTGTATGATTTATATCAATAATCAGCGGTTTTCATAGTATACATTTCGGCTATTGTCATAACAGTAAGTTATTGGATCGATTTTCAACAACAAAAACATGCAATATTAAAAAAAATCTCATGTAAAAATACAGTGATTAACTGTATGGAGTACATATTTCAATTGGTATTTTTTAATGAAATGTTGTATAGCTTTTTATAAAACTTTTTGTTACAAAGTTTGTCATTTGCGTTTATGTAATACTAGCTTTTGCCCGCGATTCTGTCGATTCTCTCGATTCTTCTTACAACATTTTATCCCCCCTTTTAAAATCTCTTTCAACCCTTTTTTGCAATTAAAAGTTGCCTATGTTCTTTCTCATGCTCTAGACCACCTGTGTATGAAATTTCATTTAAATCTGTTCTGTAGTTTTAGAGTGAAAGCGAGACAGAGTTACTTTCGCATTTATAATATTAGTTAAGATTAAAGTTTAAAGGCACTAGGGAAAGTGTAGGTATTTGTTAAAAAAACATGTTAGTAGCACTTACCCTAAGTACTGCAATGTCGCCTTGCTCCTTCGTTTTTATGACTGTGTACTCTTTTTCAAGTTTTTTCATTTTCTTTGGGTTTACTTTTATCGAATAAGCTAGGTTCATGAAAGAGTCTTGGTCCGCTTCCGCTTTCGTTGGCAACTCTTTCTGTATATACTACAAAAATAAAATGCATTTTAATTAATAATATTTTTTTCAAATTATACGAAAATCATATTATTATGGGAAATGAGATACATCGATATCTTGAAAGACGGAGAACATTCTTATCTCGGTACAAGTATTCTATACAAACAGGTACTTATTTGATTTTCCTTTTCGTTAAAATAAAAACAAAAAATAATATTTTACAAGATATAAATATTTTTTATGTACCTTTAGTATACTTTCCATGTCTAGGGACAACAGGTCATTCTTCCCTAACGTTAACATAGCGAGAGCCACTTTGAAGACAATCTCTATTCCTTCCGAAAGAAATACGTCCATAATACGACAAGCCAATGGAAGAGACAACGTGGTAGTGAAGAGGGTCAGGAACCAGCTGCTAGCATAGATAGATGTGCTAAAACTCTGCAAATTAAAATATACAATATAAATGCATGACAAATTTCAGAATATATCACATACAGACATTGATTGCAAAATATAATAACATATCACTTTGTGCCAAATGTTCCTAATGGTTACAAAATTTACACCCGATATGTTAATGGACTGAAGACAACACAACACGGACACAAAACCCACCACGAACCAGTGATCGTGTCACAATACAAAAAATATACTTCTGAAATATTTCAAACGATACCCCGACTTGCCTTTATGCAATAATATTTTTTTTCAGATTTACTGGTCCCCCAAATATATTTTTGGTACTTCGACATCTGGACTATCTGCAAACAGTTGCCTTTATGTTAAACAACAGGGTCCGCAAAAATAATAGATATATGAAGTTTTCCTTAAGATCTTGATGGCTATATAAAAATATCCCTTAAGCATCATCATCACATGACTTGAGTACAGTTTCTTCTACATACCACCCGCTATATTTGAGTTTTCGATACATAAGTTACGACTGAAGGAGTAATCGGACATGGTTACATATAAGCAAACATTTATGTCAATTACCTGTGATTGGAAGTGGACATGCAAGTCTGGGAGCAATTCTTGAACGAGGTTTTCGAGTTGGAACATGCACAGCCCAAGCTCTGCCATGCTGGGCTTGAACATGTCTCGCATCCGGTGCTGCTGCATGATTTTAACCAACACTGCAAATGCCTCCTCCTCCGGCATCTAAAAACATTTTTTATATGTAAAATATTACAGTAACACTATTAATTCGACAATATTAAAATAAATTTTCAGCGGGCTTTTTTTGTCTTTAATCAAATATTGAATGCTGATGAAAACAATGGTTGATAATATTGATAATGTTATAGATTTGTTTCAAAATAGTTAAGACGGCTATAGCAAAACTTACTTGCATAAGTAAAAGTCCAACAATGAACCCAGAACCTTGACAATACCCCACTTCCCTATCGTGCAGCGAATACGCTTTCATAACGTTAAATAGAGATTCTTGGCCGAGCCCGTCCTTTTCTTTAAAGAAATCATGCTCCGGGTAAGTGCGTGCGATATCTCGACGAATCACTTTCTCGCAAGCAGACTTCGCCTGGAATATAATAAAATATTATTTAGAACCTAGGCTCTTAATCTGGGGGTATTTACCCCCTGGGATAATTATTCAGGGTCATATATACAACAAAAACATGGTACATATTATGGAAATTTAATAAAGTAGAAATATACCTTAATATAAGACGCATATAGTTTTTTCTCGGGCGCAATGTCAACCCCGGCTAGCAGCTGCCAAACAATACCCCTGAAATGATGAGGCACGCCTTGCCTGACAAGATCCCTGATGAACTGGTTCCTACGTTTCCACTCCGTCTCCCAATTGTTGACAATTCGCCCCCAGAGGCCCCACAAATCCTCCTCGCCACTACATCCGACCCTCGGTTCAGCTTCATGACTGGAACTTGTGCCTGAAAAACGGTAAAAAACACTATGTACATTCAATGATTGAATTACCGCATACCTTGCTTATTCTATATAAATACCTACTTATACGGTTGTTTATAAGATGACTCATGCCGAAAAAATATCGATGTTGTCATGGCGAAGGAAGCGAGTTGACTAATTAGTTATTTAAATTTAAAATAAAGAGTCTATTACTAAAACACTGAAATGGAAATAGAAACTGCAGTTCAATCGGCAATTAAGCCATTTAACAACTGTACCTAGGCAATGTATGAAATGAATCGTATTATACACATTGCCTGAACGTTTTAGGCAATGTATACAATGCCTAGGTATTCTATACAATGCCGGATTATACACATTGCCTATAACATATACATCCTAAAATAAAGTTAATAAGTAATAAGATACCCAACCTGCAATGTTTTTTGAAATTTGAATGCCACTGAGATAAAAATCCAAGACAGTATCTATAAAGGGTCTATCAGAATTAGACAACATAACTTTTACTTGTCACGGTCGGGGTAGTCAGCTCCAAAAGATAAATATGGAATAACAGTTTTTTATTATTAACAACGATATTAATAGATTACTACTAAAGAATACAAGACGCACTTTTTATTTGGGAACATGTTAGACGTCGCGTTTATTTCAAACTTAGATAAAGCAAAGATAAGAACACAGTTAGGTCAACCTCACTCTTTTGAGTTGTCGTTATCAATAATTCTGAAATTATCTCGTAAAACATCTACTCGCTTCAGTGACGGGAGGGTAAAAATACTGAAAAGGTTGTTTATTATTACTCATAATTACCTACTTAAAATTAGTATTCCTACTAGGCTAGCGCTTTAATGACATTTAACTTTAAAAAATAAAAGCAAGTGTTATTTAGGAAAGACGTGTGAAAGAGATGCTCTTACTCCCTGTATAAATTACTGTGCGCTAGCCAGGTGTGTCTTGTATCACAGTCATATGATTCAACCACATGCTAGTATGTTATGACGTTTTATGGACGGGTGTGATTAGTTTTCTGATTCGTCATAAAAGCAGTCCTCAGACAGTCACCGTCAGCACAGATGATGAGCAATTTGGAGTTATCAACATCCTTATTACGCAGCCTGCATAGAATATACGCTATATTGTATTGTAATATAGCTAAGGAAATATCAAATGGTTAAAAACCCTTCGCAGATGAACGCTAAGTGGTTTTGTTCATGAGGAATACCTCAACTCTTAATTTTTAACTGTATGCCTACACAAAAGTGTCCAAGATTTTTAAAAGAATAATTATTGCACATTGAAATGAAACAGCTATAATTGATTTTACTCGCTAACGTTTCGTTTTATTTTATTTGCTAACGTTTCGAGAACTTTACAGATTCCAAATTTGTAGCACGACTAGGCTGACGATAGAGTAACGCTGCCGCGCTGATACTGTGGCATTAAGTCATGAGGAAGCTACATAAAAATCAATAATTTACTTTGATATTGAGAAACAATTTTATTTACCTGAAGCTAAAGATATTTGGGAGGTATCGGAATTCTTCCGACTGTGGACGGTGTTGAGCGAGGCGCTTTTCGCGTCCGCTTCGATCTGTCGGTTTGCTTCCTCCAGCTTGGCGAGCAACGCCCTCTCGGGCGTCGGTATAGTCTCAGATACCTCCGACTGAACAAATCCTGCACACGAAAACATATATGATAGAGTTACGTCCAGTAATAAACAATTTTCTAAACGTTATGCCCGATTATTTTACGTTAACTTAGCGATTGTGCTTAGCATATTGTGCTCAATTTATAGATACGTGCCACGATATTGTTTTACGAATAGCCACCCGTACGCCGCACTGTGCAGGTTATACCTCATTCCAACTTTTTCGTAGGTATGTGATTTAGAAGAATAAGAAATTATTTTTAATTCAATAAATGTGGGGATTACTGGTTGGATTTAACTCACTTTTATGAAACAGATTAATATTTCATTTACAAAGTAATTTGAAGCTGTCGATTCTGATGAAAGCAGTCGCATTAGGAATTAATTACAAAACGATAAATTAAATTATAATAAACTAACATACATATGCCCTACATTTACTTTAATTGAAGAGTCATCTTGGGCGGCATACATTGATTATTTAGATTTAGTCGGATTTGACAAAGCAGATTTCAGTATACATTAGTTGGTTTAGTACTAAATACGTCCTATATATAAATATCCTACATTCCTTCTCCAATTATTTAAAAATCATCCTCGTTGAGAACGTAAGAGTTACAAACTATTGTATATTATGATTACAAACTACAATAATATAAATACCCTTAAGTAGTATAATAAATATATAGTAAATTATAAGTTTGCGACGCCGTATATTTAAAACAAAACGTACATATTGTTTAGTATATAGCATATTAGGTAGGTTTATATAAACAAAATTTAATCCTTATAAAAAATATCTGATCTACAAATAACAGAATGTTGAATTATCTACAAAATCAATCTAGTCAAAACTTGCCACCTCTTTAATTAACATTCACACATAGCATTGCAAAAATATAAAAGTTTATGAAATGAGAGTTAAATGGTATTAAATTAAACTATGAAAGTTAGCCGCGGTCTGAAGTTGTGGACAAGACCCAGAAGCCAGAATAGTAAGTGATGTCTGATGACCGATGTTAATTAAGTACATTGGTAGCAAGCTATTATTTTGTGCGTTAGGTTAGTGATGTTAGTGTTAAACCAACAAACCGTCCAGAGATGACACAGGCGATTCTGTATTACTAGCGATCGGGGTTCCGGGGGTCGCGGCCGACGCGGCGGTCGCTTCCTTTGCTTCGGCATCCACCTTCATGACGAGTCTGGATCTGCCATATAGAGCCCTTCCCCTCGCCCTTCGGCACTCCTCACTGCGCTCCTCTCTGCACCAGACACGCGCAGTCACGCCATCAGATCCTCACAATCAACCATCGATAGTACAACGCCTTGTCTGGGCCTACATTCACATTACTTCTTACGTGACAATAACATTACGATTTTAACAAACTTTATACGCTTTCATCTATTGTAATCAAATAATGAAACGTATTCCCGAACCGAAATGAAAAATGCACGAAATTTATTATATATGACAACGTAGGTATTAAAACCCACGTAGACCCACTTAGTATCAATAGTTCAGGAAAAGACTTTAAACATCTCCACCAAACATGCAAACACGGAATGAATGACAAGACAGGTGATTTACGAATAGCGATAACACAATTGCAATCATAACACTGGCGAGCACAACACAATTACGAGTTAATTGTAATATTATGTCAATTAGTTTATAATTAACGATAATTGATTTAATTAGAACTCATTTGATTTGTTTTGAGTAAACGTCGCTAGTGGGTGAAAGTCGGTGGAATGATCCGCGCGGTCATCCGCCCACTAAGCATGAAGGTCGCAGCGGTACAGTACTGCAACGAGCGTTCATCAAAACTCATAAATACACATATGGCGCGCCGCGGAGCTGCGCGGCTTGAACGGCGAACGCGTTGGAACACCCACGGGAACCGTGTCCTTGCATGTATTTGTCTCACGCATCTATAGGTACCTATATATTTGTCAGAACCTGTCTAAGTATGTAAAATATGACATTCATAGAGGTTTTAAGAAGTTTCCTATACGTGTATAATTTTAAAATCGTTGCTTAAATTAAATCTGTAACAGTACCGTTACCTACGTCAGGAATTAAGGTCAATGCACCGGTTAGGGTGTGACTCTGCTCCACAAATACCTACCTGTATAGGTACTGAGAGTTTGGAAGTTACAACACGTCAGTATACGTGTAGGTAATGAGGGAAGTCAATTACCATTCTCTTCTAAACGAAGTACACCGGGAGGGCAAACTATATACATACATCAGTAATTATAGAGTTGAAACTTCTCTTAAAGGTACGACACAATAATTGTTTATCAGTACTTATAAAAAAAATGATTTATCTGGTACAATAATAAGTCGGCATATAATCGTTAAAATACTGCTGTGCCCAGGGTGTGCATGGCTCTTCAGAATTAGACCTCATCCACCACGCTGGTCCGATGGGATTAGCAGATTCCACGTAGATGTAAGTTACATCACGTCGTTTTCCGTCATCGGAGATAGTCGCATGTAGGAAAAAATAAGTGTTCATGGTCATCACAAGGACTAGTATTATTACATACCATTATTTATTTATTTTATAACAAGCAAACATTATTATAAAAAGTAGAAAGAATAAGACCGGGCGACTACAGTTTTGATCTGAATATGTCTGAGGTTTCTAATATTACGAGTAAATATTCGTAGTCACGGCCAGACTGAGCGTTATCTACCTGCGTTTATGTTTTGCTTTAATGTGAAAAACGTATATACTCGACGAATATACTAAATCTATTACAATTTAAATTGGAAATACGGAACAATTGCTTCGTTAATATAGGATAAAAAATCGCAGCAGTGTTTAAAACTTCTATAATGCTACTATTACGAACATACGATTGAATAGGTACTCTGAATTGCATTGTCTGTAATGTCAGGTCAAAACGTATTTTTTTAATGTATAAGGTATTCGTATACCTAATACAAAATTTATAAGTTTACGTTAAGTTTCCACGTGTCGTCACTTGGAAACTTAACGTATTGTCACATTTTGATTCTAAAATTGTAACAAAATCACTGGTTATATAATTGTTACTACCTATGCAAAATTTTTGATTAAATCCTAGGAATGACTCTCACTCATGTAAAATAAAGATTAGCTCGGTGAAAGATATTTAGTATTCTGCTTTCGTCTCCTTTTTATGGTGTTGTCGCGTATGGCGCTGTTCTGCTCACCTTTACATTAGTGTGAGTAAGGCCGTATGAGTATAGGCTATGGGGAAACAGCGAAAATTTGATAGGCAACCACATTCTGTTTGTAGAAGCGAAAAGCTCTCAAGGAACTTCGATTAGAACAGCATTGGTGTCGAGATGTTGACATTGTCGCCAGTAAACAAATCAAGTTACAGTTTATGTACTAAGTATTGAGTGTTGTGTGTGATTTATGTCCCAACAACGGCCATATAAAAATAGTGAGAGAGTAGTTATCACAGTGTAGGATAAAAAGATATAACAAACTTCGCCAAACGTACGGATAGATATCAACTCGGTGTCTAGGAACTATGTATGTGAACATACTTTTAAAGACAGCCAAGTTATTTAATCCTAGAAACAGTAGAATCAGTACAGATTCGATTGTATTTATACAGGAAATAATATAATACTTAACTAGGGTCAATGACCTTCAGGTCGAGAGATGAAATAACCTTGTTATCTTCATATTTTTAACCAGACACATGTCGGTGCAAGTGAGTAGGTAGGTACATACTAAACAAGGCATATTTTTATTTTAATTACTCCACTTAAAGACTTGACTTCGGTCGTGATTGATAAACAGTTATTTATAATTTTATTTTACTCTAACTCACTTTTCGTTCTATCAAGAAGTTTACATATATAATATATATATTTATTTTATAAAAGTTCCTCATTTAACAATACGAGACGAGGCCTGACGAGACGTCATCAGCTTGTTTAGCGTGTTTAATGTTTAGTGGTCCGTGAAGTGCACGCATAAAAATAATTGGTGCAGTTCTAAGGATATTGGCAAATGGATATAGTGAGAATCAATTGTCTCTACCCTACTTATTTCAAAACTACACGCTACTTTCAAGCATAATGATATTACTGCATTCAGTGCAAATATCGGGGCAGCAAAATAATTCAGTCAAAACAATCGAACTCTCAGACGCGCTGTTTACATTATCAAATATTAAGAAAGCATACAGTTAAATTAATATCTAAGTACCTTGAACAGTTGCAAAATGCACTGGCGTTGAAGTAACCACAGGCACCGGTCCGAACATGAACTGTAACAAAAATACATAAATACATAGTAATGTCAATTATATATTCATTCATTACTCTTTCTTCTTCATTACATGTATGTATATAAACAATATAAACGTACGTATCTATATATATTATATACATATATATATAAATTGTCGGGGATTCGATCTCAAGAACAACAATTAATGTTCATAATGTATATTAAGATTAAATTTGGATAGGTTTTATATCCAATAATATTATATTATTATTTGCAATATAATAATATAATCATCCACACATCCATATTTGACAATCATACAATTAATATTTTGAAATTAGACATAAACAGTAGAATCTTGAAACAGATTATAAGTGAAACGACACATAGAAGTAAAGTGCCCAGTTCATAGATTGTCAGTGCTTAGGGCAGACTGTATAAGTTTCTCACCACAAGTTTTCCATTAGAAACTATAATCTCTCGAGGGTATTTGTCTTGGAGGCTAAACGCCTGTCAGACACACGCATTTGCATATGCAACGCTTCTAATTACGCGGTCAATCCGTCTACAACGATTTAATAACGCAGACCAGGTACAAAGGCATCGTCTGCTTGTTGCTCGGATGTAACACACACATATAACTACGTGAACTCTGTATAAATGTGTGGGTTAGACAAAGTCCTGAACCGATCAACACAAACCACGGCCCCGATGGCAAATTGGCTCTGCTTGTTCACCGATTTGGAGTAAGTTTGTAGGCAGACCTGGACCTCATTTCATGAAGGCGACAATTGGTGACATGTGACAATTTGAAATGCAATTCGTAGTCAATAGGAAGCCAACCGACGTAGACTTTTGTCGTGTTTGTTGTGTATACATAATTGATACTTATCACCGAGCGAGTTGGTAGAATAGGGGCCTTAATTACACATTTTTCGTCTGAAAAGCCAATACCTATCCTTACTAATATTATAAATGCGAAAGTAACTCTGTCTGTCTGTCTGTTACGCTTTCACGCTAAAACTACTGGACCGATTAAAATGAAATTTGGTACAAAGAAAGTCTGGAACCTGAGAAGGAACATAGGCTACTTTTTAACCGACTACAAAAAAGGAGGAGTTCCACGCGGGCGAAGTCGCGGGCAGAAGCTAGTTATATATATATATATATATATATGTGTGTCCTATGCAACTCATCATGAGCGTTTATAGTAGGAGTCAGTAATAATATTAGTCGAAATTAGGGTGAAATACACAGATATTAAAACCTAGTATTAGATATTATTTTTGTTATATATCAATCCACGGAAATCCTAATGGGTAATAATTTAGAGGACAAGGACAGGCAAGCACGCCTCGTGGGCAGGTAGACACACAAGTTGTGACTCATAAATAGCTACCGACATTTCCCGTTCTCTAATTTGAAACGTTACCGCTTGACGGCGATACACGATCATTACTAATGTAGGTTCAATAATTCAGACGCATTTAGTGTAGGTAACACTTGAGCGTAATTAAAATACCTACCTACATAAAACTATCAAAAGGCCCAGAATTTTACCTCCTTATGTAAAGTACAAAAACGTATTTTTTACATGACATTCTATTTTATGCAGATTTTCCATCCCAGGTTAAATTAAAGTCCACTTTACATTGTCCTTATACCCAATATTACACGGAGAATTTAGTAAAATGTAACATGTAAGTGTACTTATCTACCTAATGCTCGTGCGTTTTAAGTACATCATTACATCCACGTAGGTATTTTCATAAAAACATTGCAAACGTGCTCGCAAGGTTTTTACCGTCAGCTTGTACCGTAACAAATGAGCGTGACGTTATTATTGGGGATAGACGTCAATAATAGTTGCCCATTGAAAAGCCTTGTGCCAGCGAAAAAAGTACAAAAAATAAATCGAATTTTAAATGAACAAGGAAGAGCCCCTGGATAGATGTGACGTAACCTCATAGTGATACGGTTAAGTTGCACACCTACATATAATATGTTGACTTACGAAGAACAAGTCAAATGTAACATATCTACTTAAATATACTACATATTATGTACAGTTAGCATCAAATATATATTTATACCCATTATGTTTCGATATGTTTGACCACCCTGGCTGCTACAATATATCAATGCTGACTGTATTGCGTTAAAGTTGATAATATATAAACATATCGTAGGTATATGCAGAATCGATTGCAATACAGGATCATAATTTGCGCAATAAAAAATGGAGATAAATCAGATTAATTTTCGCGATTAGCGTAGCGCTTATAGCAGGCGATTTCACGGTTTTTCGCTTCTAGTAGATGTTTGTCTACGGAGCCGGCGGTCGGAGCCACCTATACAGCGATGCCGAGAGTACATCGACCTAGCTGCCGTCCCGTTTCAGTCCGCAGGCGACCGATAGTTTCGTCTCACACCCATGTCGTCAATTAAACTGTTTCGTACACAGACAGCGATGTTAATCTACCTAAGTATATCATTATTGAATAGAAAATAAAGTCGATAGGAACCTACGTACATTTCATATTAAAGGTTTCTTAAGGAAAAACGACCAGCATTTACGCATATAAAAGGTTTTGGGAACAAGGCTTCATCTAAAACATTTATGTTATGTAAGTCTGGTTACTAAAACTGTAGGGTATTAACCTGCGTTACGAAACATTTAATATCTAAACAAGTGTATTTATAAGGTGTATTTTGCATGTTCAGTTATTAAGGTCTGTATGTAGTCCATATAACCCAACCCTAAACTAGCATTTTCGCTGATTGGAAAGGTAGGCTGGGCTCTGGATAAATTTTGTCAGTTTACAATTTGAAGTGTTTAGTAACGCGGACATACAGTTTTCTGCGTTTTTGTTTCA
Source organism: Polylopha cassiicola (assembly GCA_038024825.1). Taxonomy (NCBI): domain Eukaryota; kingdom Metazoa; phylum Arthropoda; class Insecta; order Lepidoptera; family Tortricidae; genus Polylopha; species Polylopha cassiicola. The sequence goes on along the minus strand of CP149045.1, from coordinate 16,156,415 downwards.
GAAATGGGTACATTTTCTTAAATTACCTACTCCACTTTTTAACTTTTATTTTCTTTACTAAATTATTATAAAATAGTGAACTTTATATACAGTCAGCATCAAATACATCTTGGCGGTCAGGGTGTTCAACTCTATGGTGAATGCATACCTATTCTGCTGCGATATATTATTTGATGCTGACTGTACGTTAATTAAAAATCGAATAAATAGTTGGCTACCCTGCAGACCACGATTTGCTAAAAAGTAACATTATGATACGGGCCCTTGATAGGATTATTATTAGCTTCCACAAACGTCAAAAGCAGCGTGCTTGATATTAAAATACATATCCGACACAATGCAATTTGCAAAGGCCTTGCTCTCGAACAGCTATGTTTAAGAGCCACTAGAATTACGAAGTAAATTACGTTATAGTCAATTCATATGTAGGTCGTTCTCGTATCACGCAAACTTCAAATGTAATTTTGAGATATAATTATATAGAAAATATGTTTGGTGATAATTAGTCACCTATATCAACAAATATAATTAATGGAGACTGTATGAAAAAGTGTTGAAAATGGTAGCAGAAAAAAGAAAGTAAAAGAACATAATTATCCCATATACACTTCTGTAACTTTAGAGTTTTTCGCTTTGCATAGATAGATAAAATATAAAATCTTACATTAAATTAGGAAGAGAGTGTATAGTTACCTACATGTATGAAACAACAAATTGTGTGCATTGCAGCGATACAAAAGGGTTGTGACTCAGCGTAAGTCTTTGCTAGTGGGAGCACTGAAACACTATTATTATGTTACAACACTATAAAACGGGGTGTAAAAAATACTTCCTGATGAAAATGAGGTGTATAATTGAAATGATATAAGAAACCGAAAAAAAATAGTGACAATCCATATTATGTATACATAAGTATATATATATATATCTATATATATAAAAGAAAGTTGTGTTAGTTACCCCGTTTATAACTCGAGAACGGCTGAACCGATTTGGCTGAAAATTGCTGGGGATGTAGCTCAGAGCCAGGAGAAGGACATAGGATACTTTTTATCACGTTCCAGTAAAAAAAAAGAAAAAAATATTAAGCTGATTTGTTAAAAATAGTATAACAAAACGCAACAATGACAACTGTCAAATCGACATTGCCGGGCGGGACGAAGTCTGCCGGGACCACTAGTATATATATATATATATATATATATGAAGACTCACTTAAATGACTGCGTAATAAAAATTATAATATAACAGTGACAATTTGATACACATACAGACAGTTAAATCAAATAAAACAAATGGAAAACAAAATAATAATATGACTAATAATATCACAACACATAAATAATAATAATAATTAAATATTTATTAAATAATTAAACAGTGTTTTATAGGTGTGATCTCCTATAAAACACTGTTTTATTAATCTCAATGACTCAAACCAAGTCACTATATAGCTATTATATAATAACTACCTAAAGATAAAGAACCTTTTCTTGAAAAATGAAAAATAGAATACACTCAAAATGTTTCACTTTAAATGTAACCTACCTATATTCTAAAACAAGTGACAAATAATTATTTCCACACCAAGAAATCTTTTATCAAGGAACCATGAGGAATAACTAAGTATTGTTTGTTTAAAGTATGTCTGACTCTTAATTTTTTTAAATGATAACTTTGATTTTGATTGTAAGTGTTACCAACTGTGGAATATTGTTCCAGCTACTATTTTCCGCTAACTAAATGTTAGCGGAAAATAGTAGCTATGAGTATACCAAGTACTGAAACTATCTTGAAAAGGCGATATTCTTTAAGTAAAAGTATAAGAATAAAGTTTAAATAAAATATGTCAGTAATTAATTGATTATATAATTTAAATAAATTCGCAAAGCAGTGCAGTGCCAATACAATTAAAACTCCTATGTGTTACAATTATTAAATAAACTGAAATTGTGACTAAAATAGGATTATTAAATTTTGAATCTCACATTACAAAGCCATACTAGTTGTGACAAAACATTAATCATGTGTGAATCATGACATAATTATGTATAAATATGTAGGATACTTGGACTGCACTTAGTTAAGCCTAAATATGATAGTATATAGTATAATGAATATAATAAAAGGTTACATGAACAACAGTATTTAATTTAATAACTTTGTTCCCTGATTGTTTTTTAAAATAGTCTTGAATAAAATTTCTAACACATATGTTTGGCTGTGGTTTCATCAATGGATTTCATAAATAGATGGACTGACTACTACTATTCAAAATTATAATATTTATAAGATTAAGAGATAATCTCTTTCAAAGTATAATTACAAAGGTAAAAAAATATAAATCACAAATCAAAAACAGGCATCTTATAAAATGTAGAGTAGACTAGCTCACTAGCCACAACAATGCACTTAATTTTTATTAAAGTAAAGGATCTGCATTGTTAGAATGAGTCTGATGAGACCGGATTGTTTCTTTTTGGTGAATACTCTGCTTACGGGCAATAATGTACGAACATTACGGGAAAAGATTTGGATGATCTTACTTACTGGAGGGAATATTTTACATTTCTCTAAGGGTTAATGTTGATTCACTATGGTGACAACACCAATAATATAATAATCATAATATCTTTGAACTATTACCACCAATTGATCTAGTCACAAATTAAGCAAAGCTTGTACTATGGGTACTAGACAATGGATAAACATACAAAAATATATATATAGACATCCAAGACTTAGGTACAGATGCCAATGCTTATCACTCACAACCTTTGGTTTCGAAGTCAGGGGCTCTGACCACTAGACCAACAGGCTGTTGGCCGATGAATGACCAATAACTATAAATCTCAGAAGACAGAGGTTGAGATATAATATTTGATACAGAGTGCAGCTATACATATACACGAGTGCAAATTAAATAAATATATAAACTCCTACAGATTACATTTTATATTTCACCAACTATTTACCAACAACTAGTTATAAAAAAACTATCAGCTAACAATTTCAGTGTTCTAAATGTTAAATTGATCTTGGGGTCTCACAAAGCATTTGATAATGAAAAGTTAATACGCACAATTTAAATACTATGGTTTTAGTACGAAACTTGGATTAACAACATCAACAAAGCATTAGCTGATGTGATAATTTTTGATGCCTTCGTGGTTATTATACAACTTTAAACGGATTTAACTCGCGTATTTTATTTTATATTTTAGTACGAACAGGGTAGTATAAGTTGTTTCATTATTAAAAGTAACTGATGTGCTCAAATTAATTAATGTCTTCCCATTCGTGTCAATTATGAATAAACAATATTTATATTTAAACTGCGGAATTTATAAAAAATATTACTAAATTCTTGAAACATTAATTATGTTACTGTTACTTTCGTTATTGTAGGCCGCTTGTCAGGGTATTGATTCCAGTTGACACGTATGGTATCAAAATAATTACATATCAAACTAGCACTTACATTTTATAATTGATTCATAATTTGTGGATTGTGGGTTTGTAGAAAAACACTGTTAAATACTGGAACCGCCCAGCTGGCAAGCAGTAAGTGTAAAGTAAAAAAGTACACGAAAAGTAGCAACGTTGTGATGCGTTCACGTTAACGAAACGGAACGACTCCAAAACTACTCACGAGCACAGATAAGAAAATAAACACGACAAATCAGACGACCCAAATGTAATTTTGTGTTGTTCACAATTATTATTTTAACTTGGCCTCGACGCTATTTTCCAACTAAGTTATAAGTTACAGTTTGATATAGTTCATACTGAAAATGTATATAGTAAAAAAATCATAACAACATTGGGAATATTTGACTTCGGTGTTGGCAATAAGCTGTTTCTTATAGTAAAATAATGTTATTAACGCCTATCTGTGGTATATAATGTTGCCATTCGTAAAAGTTTATAATGTCGTGGTAGTTTATTGGGTTCGAAAAATAATTTCATAAATTTTACAAAGTTAATAGTGTCCTTTAAATGTCATAACCTATTTTCATATAATACATTTTTCTTTAAGAAATTTTATAGTTATTTCATTATATAATACGACTTTCTTCATTTTCAATGTATTTAAGTACGACAAATTGATATGAACTTGGAATGTCTGGTTTGAAAAATCTATGTTAAGTATAAGTTATAATTTTTCACTTAGTGTCATTTTCAGATTATGCCTACAGCAAAATATTTTTTTTTAAGAAAAGTTGTATTTTGCTTTGAGTGACAACCGGAAAAGAAATGTTAGATGATTGACGTTAATTTTGGCTTTGAACCTTTTAAATTACTTTCAAAAATATATTATCACCAATTTAATTTGTTTACCAAATGAGATATTCATACAAAGGAGACATTTTATTTCTTGAAACGATTTCCGATTTAGAGAAAATAGAATATTTGAAATGTTGACGATTGCAACACCTCAAATGCCAATAATGCTATCCCGCCATCAAGTTGAATTTTTTCTCATATGTATATGTATTACTTATTATAAAGTACATAATCGTAAGTAATACGATTTTTTATAGATATTATTTCAGTTTACCTTTTGTTCTTGCTTTAAAATACTTACTCATATTGGCCCAAGCTCTAGAGGCGCCATTAATTGAAAATAGAATAGATAATACATAATATTTAAAGTGTACCTATCTAATACACAATAATTTAGACCTTTGGATGATTTCATGTTTAGGGAAATAATAATATAATACCTAGGTACCTATGAATTATTGTGACGAACTTCTTCAATAATACCTATAGGTAAGTAAGTAAGAGGTACTACTACTACACTACTTATAATATTTTCATAGCTAAATGCATGTCTCTGCAACAGCTGTAGGTATGTCTTGCTGGCTTAGCCAGTAAGTAATTCTCACATATCACTGACATCCAAGTTCACGTCACCATCTAAGGTAATATGGCCTACGGATCAAGTGCAATTCTTATTACATCTGTATGTACTTAGGTACGTAATGTAAGCGAACCGTCGCGAAATGTACCTGCTTAATTAAATAAAAACGAAGTGGCCGGAACTACCTAATACCAACATACTAATATCACAGTCAGGCTAAGCTGATGCTACAAGTGGTACCTACCTAAAGTATGAGAGCTATTATTTAATGTTACATTGACATTCTTAAAAATATGTAGGTAACGACGGCCGTTCCTTGTTGTGCGATTAACTCTTCAGTTTTTAGGTTATTAATTTTGTGATAGGTAGGTACTTACTAAATTAATTAGAGTTTCCGAAGAGCCGGTTCACCGTTTCTGTAACTGTATTGTTTTGTTTCCATTGTTATTATATTCATATTTTGCCGTTGACACGAAGTAAGATCTGTGCGACATTTCATTCTTTGGACGATTGATGGTCGGGGCTTACTTTGCAGTCTTGTAGGGAAGTCCCCAACAGTAGGATGTTTCCTATAGGAATAAGATGGGAAATAATTTTGACATTATATTATCTTTTCTAGAATTAAATTATTAGGTTAATCGAATAGTTGAAGACGGTGTTTACAACTTTTTATTTAATTCTGGTGGTATGACCGAAATTTACTCGTAAAAGCTACTTCAGCTCGTATAAATACTTAGATACTTATACTTCCTTACTGCTAAAACATTACCAAGATATTTTAATCGGGAATTTTCTTCTTCAGAAAACTTTGGGAACACGTAAACACAATTACCTACCTACCAGTTTGAGGCTATCAATAAATTTTAATAAGACCCGTATTATTATATCTATATTATTTAAGAAAATATTATATATTTCTAATCTATATAGGACACAATCAGACAGTTATTTATCCTCTATAGATTACGAAAAGCTTCTAAATATATCTTATTACATGTAGATGTGAGGATAGATAACTATTTTCAAAATACATCCAACAACGGCAGCAAGTCTTAATAAGACGTAGGTAGTAGGAACTCGCTTATCGTTTTGTGAGGGAAGTGCGACGGTAAACTCTGATTTATATTCACTCAGTGAACTAGGTCCGCTTCTGCACCTTAGCTGGCACTCGTTTGCCTCAGGGTTGCCAGGAACCACAAGCGAATTGCCACTGCACGTTCCCAATTCATTCAAACTATTATCAAATCTGAAAAGTCAAATTAAAATAGTAAGACAGTCTACAATGGAAGTTGTGATTTATTTTATTGATGGAAAATGAAATACGAAGTGAGCTTTTAGCGTGGTAGGTAACATCCCTAAATGATGTAGTCTAAGGCCGGCGGGTGAAGTACGACCGTCGACTCGAGTTTAATTTGTGATATGGCTTTACTGTCCGCACCCAGTTGAAAGTTTCAACCAACTTTAACTTTGAAGGTAGGTAACTGTGTAATGCTCGTAAGTATTTGGGTACCTATTGTAGTCTGAAATCGGTAGGCTCTAGTGGGTCAGTTACTAGGTTTTTTTATTTAATTTCTATACATGATAAAACTTACGCTGCTTGCCCGGGTACGATGACGTCTGCTGGCATTGCATCATGAAATTTCGCATGAAAGTCTCTTATGAATTGTATGAACATTAAGAAGCGATTTCTGAAATGTCATCCCTTAAGGGGTGAAAAATTTTAACTTTAATGGATTGACTTGAGACTTCGCACCTATGAATATTCAACGATTCCGGGAATTGATGTCCAGTGGGATCTCTCTTTCGATAAAAAAAAACTTATTTAGTATAATTACATACTTACTTACTTATTATAAGGATTACCAATTCTCATGTGACACTCGGGCTACAGGTTGAGTAGGTACAGCTGTGGTTTAGATACACGATTAGACCTGATATGAGGCGACCTGGTGTGATCTACACGGTCACAACAATGTCTTTTTTGTTCACCACCTATTTCAATCTACGTTTATCTCTCAATTGTTACAATATCTTTTTTTGCGCAAGTAATACAAATAAATATAAAATGTTTATAAACTGAACAATGTGTATAATGGATAAGATTGAGTTTGCTATAAAATATATGCCTAGGGTCGTTTGTATACTTATCACACTAATATTATAAAGGCGAGAGTTTGTGAATGTGTAGGTATGTGTGTTAATTCTACATGCAAACTACTGAAATTCGATGAAACTTTACAATAATATAGCTTATACATCAGAATAATATGTAGGCTATATTTTATGACGGTATTGCGTAGACTACTCATAGGTCGCAAATGAAGTCGAGGGCAGAAGCTAGTCTATACTAATATAATAAAAAGGAAACGTTTGTTTGGTTTGAATAGGCTCCAAAACGATAGAACCGATTTGAAAAATTCTTAAACTGTTGGATAGCTACACTATTCCCGAGTAATCCCGAGTGACATCCCTACTAATATTAAGAATGCGAAAGTAACTCTGTCTGTCTGTCTGTCTGTTACGCTTTCACGATAAAACTACTGGACCGATTTAAATTAAATTTGGTACAAAGAAAGTCTGGAGCCTGAGAAAGGACATAGGTTACTTTTTAACCGACTGCAAAAAAGGAGGAGTTCCACGCGGACGAAGTCGCGGGAAGAAGCTAGTAGGCTATAAAATGGGATCCGTGCGAAGCCGGGGCGGACAGTTAGTGTTAAATATTTATCTTTTATAGTTACATATATTACAGACTACCTGAGCTGCAAGATGTATGTAATCTAACAGCTTTGTCCGAGCAACCACTTGGGAGACCGGATTAACCCTCGTATGTTCCTGACTCGAGAGCTTTGACATATCTCCAGTCAACAACTTACCAACCTTTTTAACTTTATTAGCTTCGATGACTCACGGTTTGATATTAAAGTACTAACACTACAAGAACGACTTTGTATTAAAGAAGCGTCTAAGTGTTACGGTCCGTAGATCTATGTTTATCGCGGTATCTACCCAGGTACCTAACACTAGATACTAAGTTGTTATTGTGATCAGACAACATGAAAAAAATGGTTAATGCAAATTTTAATCATTATTGGCAACAAAATTGGTAGATTTATTTTCTATGTTATTTTTCTAACATATATCCAAGAACTTACAACGTAGGTAGGTATTTATGCAGTGTACCGTACACTGCATAAATTTGTAATATGTAAGTACTTAGAAAACAATACAAAATTTAATCATAGGTATTAGGACGGATGGACTTAACGAAACTGAAAGGGTCCCTTGTAAATTAGCAATGGAACCCAAAAACATACCCACGCTTCACATAATTTTCACCCAAAAATTTACTCGTACTTAATCAAAAAATTGCTGAAAGGGCATATTAATATTATTTTGACCATGCCACAGTTGTGAACATTGATTGGTACATAATAATATTGTCTTTGGTAGAGTTATATAACATACCTACCTAAAACGTTTTATATTTTTACCTGCCTTACCTATATTCTACAGTTATTTATTGAATTGATTGATTTTGTTGTTAACATCGTTAATAGGAACTAAAGTTTTTATATGATATTTTTACATCGCTGGTAAAAAAGTAGCTCAAATTAGTCCATTAAGGGGATGGCAATGAAATATGATTATTCCAATGATCTGGATGTGAACATCGACGACCAAAATTTCAATTAAATAAACACAGTAGGTAATAACGTTATCGACAAATTAAATCGCGGCCCATGGGTACAGTTACAATTGATTTGTGGTTTATTTGATACCCGCATATATTTTCGCTTTCTATTACGTATTGTCATGAAGCCCCGATAGGATTGTTTATCATTCAATACTTAGTTAGTTACGTAGTTTGACTTGTTAAAAATATATAATTACTAGCTGTGCCCGCGACTTCGTCCGCGTGATATTTAACCCCGTTATGGGGCGAACTTCATTAGAATACGGATCTATATCTGAATCCCTAACGTTTTTTGACCTATTATTGCATTCCCTTAACGCTTTATGTCGTAATTAATGATCCTAACACTCTTATGACCTATTATTTTCGTTTTCCCAACATCGTATAAACGTTTTTTTTCCACATAAGGTTTTATTTCCCTAACGTATTTCCCACTTGCCATATTGATTATTCATCCTAATCCTAATTGGTTATGGCGCTTCGCCGGCCGCTGCCGAGGCAAGCTCGCTTCGCTCGCTCGGCTTTCGCGCTGTGGGGTCACAGTTCAATATTAATTGATTAGTATACTGACAAAACCTGGTTTGTTAATGTTATGTCGTAAATATATTTTTATTAAAAGTATCGGTTCTGACGCTTCGCCGGCCGCTGTCGCGGCATGCTCGCTTCGCTCGCTTGGCTCGCGTGCTGGAAGGTCACAGTTGTACCTAACACTCCTCCTCGCTTCGCTCGTCGTCGCATCTAAAGAAGACCTTCATTTGCTGCTGCCGCGGCACCTTTCGCTTCGCTCGCTCGGCTTGCACGTTGTTGGGTCGCAGTTCAATTAATTAGTATATTATTAGTATACTGACAAAACCTGGTTTGTTAATGTTATGTCGTAAATATATTTTTATTAAAAGTATCGGTTCTGACGCTTCGCCGGCCGCTGTCGCGGCATGCTCGCTACGCTCGCTTGGCTCGCGTGCTGGAAGGTCACAGTTCTACCTAACACTCCTCCTCGCTACGCTCGTCGTCGCATCTAAAGAAGACCTTCATTTGCTGCTGCCGCGGCACGCTCGCTTCGTTCGCTCGCCTTGCACATTTTTGGGTTGCAGTTCAATTAATTAGTATACTGACAAAACCTGGTTTGTTAATGTTATGTCGTAAATATATTTTTATTAAAAGTATCGGTTCTGACGCTTCGCCGGCCGCTGTCGCGGCATGCTCGCTACGCTCGCTTGGCTCGCGTGCTGGAAGGTCACAGTTCTACCTAACACTCCTCCTCGCTACGCTCGTCGTCGCATCTAAAGAAGACCTTCATTTGCTGCTGCCGCGGCACGCTCGCTTCGTTCGCTCGCCTTGCACATTTTTGGGTTGCAGTTCAATTAATTAGTATACTGACAAAACCTGATTTATTAATGTTATGTCGTAAATATATTTTTATTAAACGTATCGGTTCTGACGCCTCGCCGGCCGCTGTCGCGGCATGCTCGCTTCGCTCGCTTGGCTCGCGTGCTGGAAGATCGCAGTTCTACCTAACACTCCTCCTCGCTTCGCTCGTCGTCGTACCTAAGGGAGACCTTCATTTGCCGCTGCCGCAGCACGCTTGCTTCGCTCGCTCGCCTTGCGCATTGTTGGGTGGTAGTTCAATTAATTAGTATATTATTAAAAGTACCGGTTCTGACGCTTCGCCGGCCGCTGCCTAACACTTCCCTTATTCGTAATAAATGAAACTAACAAAAGTACCTTACTTTCGAAATTGCATAATTTATACAGCTACCACTGAGTTTAACATTTTTTTATTTAAATCGGACAAAGTTTCTGAAGAAATCATACACGTGAGGTTTAGGTGGCTATTTATTTAAAGGAATGATTACCACACTTATTATCAAGATCTTACAAAACAACAAAACAATTTTACAATTCAATCCAAAATAAAACCTTATACCGATTAAATACAATAATAGTGGTTTTACGTAATAAAACATTTCCCAGTTTGCCTCATTGGCTATAATGAGATGGTCCTGATTACACGATCCACGGGATATTACGTAATAATCCCATTTTCGTTACCACTGAAGAAATCATACACGTAACAGTTTGGGTATTTATTTAATGTCAGGAATGACATTAGCAACCGTTGCTATGCATAACTACATACTTTGTAAATGTCATAAGGCTTCATATTTTCCCCGTTTTATACACATTTTTCACTGTTTCTTCGCTCCTATTGGTCGCAGCGTGATATTATATAGCCTAAAGCCTTCCTCGATAAATGGTCTATCCAACAAAAAAAGAATTTTTGAATTCGAACCAGTAGTTCCTGAGATTAGTGCGTTCAAACAAACAAACAAACAAACAAACAAACAAACTCTTCAGCTTTATAATATTAGTATAGATATTTTTCTGTGAAAAGTATGATTAATCCGAAAAAAGTTAGGGCAAATTAGACAGTGACCGGATTCTGTCGTTGGCGTGAAGTCGGTAATTAAGAAGAAAGAGGGGTGGGGGTAGGTACATTAAAGGGGGAATGACGGAGCTTGGAAGGGGGTCGATTTTCAATTTGCATTTGAATCGACGTCGGGGCGCGTGGGGCCTATGGTTGCCAACAAAGGTAGATTAATCTACATGCAATAGAGAACATATGCAATGTGTCCATCCATTCGAATCGCATGAAAAAATTACCGCTTTGCTATGGCGATTCCTTCACGCACGTATCAGCTGGTGTGAATAGAGGGGCTGGTCTTAGAATTTCAACGTAATCGTCCCAACCTCAACTCAGTAATTCGGCACATAACTTGCCGCTAATTGGCCAGTTAGGACAGTTACTTACACAAAGGAGTAATTTATTTTCGTACCGTAAAACTTTTTGTATGTTGCCAGTGTTAAGAGGATTGTGAATCTGTTGATTTTCATACAAAAGGCGATAACGTTTTACACCCAGTAAATATAGTTAGATTTTTATAATTTTTGGATATGTTGTAGATATAATGAGAAACTACGTCTGTACGTTTTGATTTTTAAGAAATATTGCTTAAATAATATAGATTTTTATGATTATAAATCTATATATAGATTTTTAGATGCTAATAAATTTTAGCGTAAGCAATATTTCTTAAAAATCAAAACGTACAGACGTAGTTTCTCATTATATCTACAACATATCCAAAAATTATAAAAATCTAACTATATTTACTGGGTGTAAAACGTTATCGCCTTTTGTATGAAAATCAACAGGTTCACAATCCTCTTAAGCATATTATATAGCAGTAAGGCTGTGATTTATACAAACATATTAAGTTAGTTTTTGGTACTTAATTACTTTTATCAGTGGTTGTAACAAACGGGATTTAAAACTGGAGTTCATATAGACCCTTTAATAGCTACCTGCTGTGAAGGTTTCAACCTATCGGTGATATCTACTGTCCGGTAAGGAGGAAGGTATTTTTTTATTTAAAATATTATTCGAATAGGGAATGAGATTTTTATATTACTTTCAGTAGATGAAAAAGTGTGGAATACAAATGAATAATTAGAAATTGAAATTGTTTATATAGAAGGCCTCCCCATATTATTAAGTATATACTTACATTAGTTCAATCAGTTTCTATTGAAAATGATTTTTTATTATAAATAGAAGGTTCGGTATTTCAGCCACTGATGAATAAATAAAGCAGAATAAAATAAGTACCTAGGTATTCTAACTTTAACTTCGTGCCTAAATATATTCCCTCGGACACAAAAGATGACGAAGGATCTACAAGCAGATTTAAAAACCTTTAAGCTTAACTGAATGGAATACACTTAATGGTAATTTGTAGCGACGTCTCTATGGCTGAACTTAAATTGAACTGTTTAAAGAGATTATAGTAAACCCTTCGTAGATTCCATCAAACCGTTTCAAGTTTATTCAAAGCAAGATTAGTTAATCCGTGGAGTTGAAATTTTGTTTCACTTTACATTCAGATTTGATTACTGTTTATTATAAGATTTTTTATCAATATTATGTTAAATCGATACCTGTCTTCTTGATATGAATTACTAATCAACACGACATTGCTACCTAGCTTAAAATATTTATAGCACGATAGCTGGGTTCCCTACTTGTTCAAAGATGTTATTAATTTAAAACTAGAATCTCATAATGCGCCCATATGAACTCAATCTTTAGTTTCTATTATTTATATGTATAGTCGACTGAGTATGTAAATATGAGCGGCTAGTGCTGCTGTCCGCAAACATACAAAGATATTAACAGCTTTTTTATAAATAACTCTCGGAAAATTCATAATAACGCGGTTTGACATGCTATCAGTATCTATCGATCCCTTGATCAAGTTTAACAGTCCCCTTACACAGATCAATCAAACTCTTTTAGTTTTCAAGGTTTTCATCCGGAAGTTTATGAACAAAATTTCACCAAATTTTTGGGACGTTGTTGCTATTCAGAATACCTACCTATTACTTAATTTCAATTTCTATGCAAACAAGTAAAGTTATAATTACCGTACAATTTTCTAAACGTCGACGTATAAAACTACTACCTGTTAACATATTTTCTTCTTCACTTTCCATAAGCCACCTAAAATATTTTGCATCAAGCAAAGTGAAAAGATTATAAAACAAAATAATGCTGCTAAAATCTATTTAGATATTGTCCTAGCGAGACCGTCCCGTTCATAGAATGACAATGAGTAATTTTGGAGATAACATTTATAAAACTTTTTTACTTATAGAATATAAAATAAAACTGCTTTATTTAGTTTTATCTTGTTACTATCGGAATATTCTTGTCTTACATAATTTATTAACTTAAGGTAATCAAGTGCTCCTCCGTTATCACAGAATCTTAATTAATTGACCATTGATCTTATAGTTTCTCGGAAGGAGCTTAAGATTTTTTTAAAATTACCTATGTGACAATTATCCATTCTATTCAAGACAATGCGTATTTCACATTATTTTAGTTTTATGTATTTACCCCTTAAAATTACTTTTATTAGCGAACGAGGAGGTAACAAGCTATTAACCTACCTCATCTTAATCTTACATAAAATGATATCGTAATATACTCGTACTATATTAAGACATCGGTTTTCACTTAAAATGGGGAATGCGAGATAAGTAATTCAAATTTATGACTACGGTTACTTTCCGCGGAATATTGCAGTCGTAGGAAGTTTCCAACTTGCATCACGAAGTTGTACCTATTATTCATCTCAGTAGAACAGACATTTATATAGGGAATAGGAATCTATATAAATAAAAATGAATTGATGTTCGTTAGTCTGGCTAAAACTCGAGAACGGCTGAACCGATTTGGCTGATTTTAGTCTTGAAATGTTCGTGGAACTCCAGGGAAGGTTTGTACGGTGAAAAAAAATTGGAAAAAAGGAGTAAAAAAAAAACGGTAAACGTGGTACGAAGTTCGCTGGGTCAGCTAGTATAAAATAATAATGTATCCTTTCATTACCATAACCGGTACTATGAAGAGTACCTATATCTACATATTTTTAACGATTATTTTCCGACATTTTTAATTATGTTCAATAAATATTGTTTGACAGGTCCTTTAATCTCGACCGACATAAAATCTTTAAAAAAATATTTTTTAAATTTAATGAGCATACTTACATGCCTTCCTATATTAATTAACACATCACGTCGTAGTACACTACAGTCATCGTCGTCGAAGTATCACTGTTTCAACGAATATTATGAATTCGATGATACAGTGATACATGTATGTTTTCTCTAAGACAAATATTTGAGGCTTGTATTTACTAAATTTTACCGTCACACATGGTGCTCAGGACGTTACCGTGAAGCAGAAATTGTGTGATAAGCGAAGCGGTTTCCTCTACCAAAATACTTTTAATAGTTCCGTCGTTTGGGTATCTACGCGAACTACTTTTTCACCAATTTTTCGCAAAAACATTCACTGTAATGTCTTATCGACAAAACAACGATGTAACTTTTACCTAAGTACTAAATTTTTTAACACTGTTAATATAAATTCTCATCAGAAAACCAATTAACCAGATTCTATAGTAATAAAAAACTCGCTTTATTCGTTACCGATTTTGTTAAATCGCCGTTAAATAAATTAACCTGCCACATCCAAGGGGACAATCTAATTACCAAATGAATAGAAATTGTAAAACGGTTTAGAAATTTATTTGTGAATGTAGGGTTAAATACGTTTAGGTACTTATATAGAAAACAAAATAAATATAAATGTTGATTACAGCACGTTGAGTATACCTATTATCTGTAGTATTTATGAACAAAGGACTGATTAAAACAATTAAAATAAATTACGTCTGATTGACTTAATTAAGTTTGATAGATTTAATTTATGAGCCTGCGCAAAACGGCTATCCTATACCTACTCAGCAAAATAATTGTAATTTTATATTACGATTATTAATAGGCAAATTTGATATTTTTTTATGACAGTACAGCAACCCGCTATATTATTATGCATTTTTAACCCCCGACGCAAAAACGACGGGGTGTTATAAGTTTGACGTGTCTGTCTGTCTGTGTGTGTGTGTGTGTGTGTCTGTCTGTGGCATCATAGCTCCCTAACGCATGAACCGATTTTGATTCTGTTTTTTTTGTTTGAAAGGTGTATATGTCGGGAGTGTTCTTAGCTTGAGAGTGTTTTTATAAAAATCGGCTGAGTAGTTTAATAATTAGGGGGGGTTAAAGAGGGGATGTAAAAATAAATGTCTACTAATATACTCGAGTGGGGTATCCAGTGAAAGAGGGTGACGAGTACATTGCAAAATTGAAATCATAATGAAAATCGGTTGAGTCGTTCAAAAAATATTGGGAGTGAAAGTGGGGATGGAAAACCAAATGTCTACAAATATACCCGAGTGGGGTATCAAATGAAAGAGGATCGCATGTACATTACAAAATTGAAATCATAATCAAAATCGGTTAAGTAGTTCAAAAATTATGGGGAGTAATAGTGTAAATGGTAAGCCCAATGTCGACAAATATACCCGAGTGGGGTATCAAATGGAAGAGGATAACATGTACATTACGAAATTCCAAGTGAAATGGAAATTAATTAAAAATAATAATATGTAGTAGGTAGGTACCTACGTACCTACTTACAAAAAGTATGAAATAAAAAAATAAATTAAAAATTTAACAAACCCCCGACAAAAACTAAAAGGCCCTCTAAAAAGTATAACAATAATAAAATCTTAATATTAGTTACCTAAGTAATAATATTTCTACAAAGAAAACGTCATGTCGGGGGGACCGTAGGTTTAGGTAGATTGTAAATATTAGGTAAGTAAGTAGGTACACCTAAATGAAAAGCGGTCCCTCCGACATGACGTTTTCTTTGTAGAAATATTATTACTTAGGTAACTAATATTAAGATTTTATTATTGTTATACTTTTTAGAGGGCCTTTTAGTTTTTGTCGGGGGTTTGTTAAATTTTTAATTTTTATAAGTGGCCACCTTAATAGTTCCTAGACATAAATTTATTATGTAAGTACTTACCTATTTTGCAGCCCAACCATAGTCCATAGTCTCATATCCATAACCAATGCGATCTAGTGCCTCTTTAACGAAATGTTGCATAAAGCCTTCCTGCATTCTATCTTTCCTACCAAGTTAGAGAGAAAATAGTTTAAGCCCGATACACGCTCTTATCTTTTAAAAATCTTCATTCAGTAATAGACCAGAATCTCTATAGGTAGGTAGATTGCTTACCTTACAGATGTGTTTAGAGACTTTTAAGGCATTTTGTACAGTTTAGCCGATCGCTTTCGCTTGTTGTTTTACATTTACATGCTCATTAGTTATGCGCGCAGCGACGTGTAAGGCATGCGGTGTCTATCGGGTATGCGGATGCCTTACCCTGCTTCCGCCCTCTACCGCCATACGCACTCTATTAGTCCCCGCACCGGCGACAATGCAAATAGTTTCATTATCATATTCAATAAACTGACACTTGGAAAGATGTTACGTAATATAATATATATCCGCGTGAAATATTATTTTCAGAACTAAACGTGTCGTGGAAATGCTCAAACGAGAGAGATGCTAAAAGAATGCATCATTTTCCGCATTGCGGGCGCACAGATGGTTAAGGTTTAAAATGCTCTTTCCCACTAGCTCACCGTTCGGACCCGAGGTTTTTTGAAAATCTTTCTTCAAAAGTTTTCAAATTAAGCGAGATTTTTAATTTAGATACAAGTCCTTAATTGCAGACATAGCTCTGAGCACTTTATTATTAAACCTCCTAGAATACTATTTCAGGTCAGTGAAGGTCAGGTGGCAGTCGCCCCAGATCCAAATTTAGACTGACTCAATCAGATTAAAAGATGCATCTCTGTTTAACTGTGATTTGATAAATATAGGTAAAATATATAGGTACGTTTAATTTGCAAGCGTGGAACGTGTTTTTATCAATGGATTCTGTTTTACCAATTAAATTCCTGAAAACTATGACTATTTCAAATGTTTTTTTTTTAACTGCACATTTATTTTGAAAAGAGACGCCTTTGACAATAAAATAAACTATATGACTGGTTCTGTCTATATGAATAAGTAAATGCAAAAATTTTATATCAATAACTGTACCTAGTGTATTTGGATAAAATTGTCAGTACGAATTTTAATATTTCAGTTTCCGAATAGTTATTAAATAAAATAACTGGAATTCTCATGGCTGAAACATTTTTACCATTTAACTGGTAGATTCTGGCACTGAATAAAAGGAAATAGTCACTGGCTCGGCCGGGGATAGATATAACAGTATAACCTTATATAATTTTATGACCTAGAGAAAATACCATAATCGTAAACGTGTCCCTAAGGCTTGAAAGCTTGGAATTCTGTTTCAGTTCAGTACTACTAAAACTACCATAAGCGAGCGAGAGTTAACATATAGAAGCTATAAAACAAAATACTGGACAACTGTGAGTTTGACTCGTATAGGTATAATATATGATTCTGATCCTTGCTGGCATAGCTAGTGACGAAATTGAAACAAGTCGAATTATTTATATACTTACTCACGTACTTACTAATTTATTTAACGCCTGTTTTTACTGCACAGAAATAAACCGAAATTAACTTTATGTGTAGGTATAAATTTATATGTTTAAGTTAGACCTTCATCTTTGAGTCATAGCTATATATGTACCAAATTTTAGCTTATTCGGTCCAGTAGTGTGTAGCATGGCATATAACCAATAGAAAATTGAGTAAATTATCGAAATTCGAAAGAAACCCTAAAGATATAATTTATGTTCTATAATTTTAAATGAAATCAATTTAGTTACCTTTAGCAATTGCAGAAATTAAATTCTCAATAAAAATGATATACCACATACTTAAAAATATGATATTTTGTATTTATTTTTTTATACTTATTAAATAATTTTCCATTGAAGTAAAAAATACGAATAAATGTATAATATACCGATGGATTATAAGAGACATTAAATTATTTTTTTTCGTTGATACCGACGTGCTAGGTACTTTATTATTCCTTTTCAACTGCTTTTATGCATAGTCTCTCTGGACTGATGTCTAAGATATGATTCCATTAACATTCGGAGTAGGCACGAAATGTCATCAAATGGCGTTGACAAATGATATTCCACTTTGGCAATTTTCCACTGTGTCCCTTACAAAGATTCCTATCCTACTTCAACTGCTCAAAAAAGTAACAAAATACCTGTCTACCTTAAATTGAATATAATGTTTATACATACCGTTATTTTGTAGAAAAAACCTTGTTATATACCATTTAATTGTAAATGTTTGAATTGTTGTATTAAGTAAATTTTGTCATTTAGTACCTATCTACAAATCAATATCAAAAGTTAAAGCAAGTATTTACACTACAAATGTAATGATTATGGTGTTTCCGAAGTGATAGTAAAGTCAGATCAGTGCGACTAGCACGCACTATTTTATTTAAACTTTCACACACAAGTTTATAAAAGTGACGGGTGTTCTTATGTAGCTTAAATATCTGCGTGCTGGCATAGGTGACCTGTGAAACCTAATTTAAGGTCTACTTTCTAATTATTTATGAACAATGATATTCGTTGGTGCAGGTCACAGAATTTAATGTTCTACTTCAAAACAAGTAGGATATCATTCTATCTTCCCTTTTTCTTAGCTATAAATCCCGCAATAAAAATACGTGATGAAACTGCAAGTTATTTATTTTTATAATAAGTACTTTAAATAAATAACCACGCCGGGTGCCTGTTTACGAATGCCGTTATTGTATCGACTATTTTGTGCGGCAGTCATTTATTGCGGTTTCACACGAAATGGGTGTGCTGAAATAGCTACCTATCTGATATACGCACGTCATGTTATGCTTTTTATTATGGTAAGGGGCTTTACTTAACGCTTTAACATGGACTCTTTCCCGATGAATCATGACAAATGCCCGCTATTTAAAGTAGGAAGTGTGAAAACGAATAGCAAAGTTCTATATGGGAATGGAGTTTCTGTCACTAGTATGCTAAGGCCCTTGTATTTATTAAGGCTACGTCCGTTCCAGCTTAATTGTTTTGAATTTCTAGCTTCACCGCAAACCGTGCCTGAGATAATAACCCAAGACCTACATAATGGGGGCATGCCGACAAACTAATAAAACCATGTTGGAGAGACGAAGTTTTCCCCTTTGCGACTTTATAATTATGTATTTAAGTCTAAGAGGTTATCTTGGTAACAACGGCACATTTAAAAGCTCTTTGTATTTTGCAAGTGGATATAGTTAACAACATTTAAATTAATTCAGAAAAAACATCCTTGTTATCTCCTTGTGTTCATTGTTGAGTTGGAGAAGTTATTACTTTGATAGGTCTTTAAAATTCAATGAATTTTTTAGGTACTTCATTTATTTTAAGAGCTATTTTGATTGTAAACTTTGTTTGTATGTTTATGCGTTTATACTTGCTGGTTTGCGATTGAGCTGATATTTGGCATAGCTATTTGAGTTCGGTGAGATCTGGTATACCTACCAAGGTGTACGTTATTAGTATTTTCCATTAATTAGGTAAACATTATCAAGAGTGTCTAGGGCGGGAGCCGGCAGTTTGCTACTGGAAATGTAATGGAAAGTTTTAGAAAGTTGAAGTGTCGTTGTAATTGGGTTTTGTCTTGAATTATAACCTCAAGTGTTGTACGGCTTACAATAAAGTGTAGACATGATTAAAATACATGTACATATATATACCTACATAAAAACACGTTATAATAGAGATGTACAAATATGACTCGTAGAGGTAGTTACGTACCTACAGAACGTGTCATGTTTAACAAATTTGTTGCTCTTTTATTTATTGAGAACGAACCTATGACTGTGACAGATGCTTTCTTGCATGACCTTACATTCTTGCCGTACTCTAGAAGACGACAAAAGTGCTAGTCAAATAGTTTCTTTTCAATATTTAAACCTAAACGATCCTCGTATAAACCTTTTACAAGTCAAGTGCGCTTATATAATTGCTATGATCAAAATTCTAATAGCACAAGCGTGTATATGTACATACACTGTTAGGGTAAGTATTTGAAGATGGGATGGGGTGATACGATCGTAGTAGGTACGAGTTACATGGCACCGGCATCGAATGGGAGTATTAAATTTACTTCCTTGTAAGCACCTAGATAGCTTTCCTATCTCTGCGTTAATTGACAACGTATGAGGTATTGCTTCCACGTACGTACTACAGTAATACTAGTAAACGATATTACAAAATGAAAATAAGATCGTGCTCATTTAAAAAAGTATGTAAATGTTAAAGCCTTATTTTAGATAAAGAGTCTTTTGAATGTGATTGTGAATACGGATCCAAAGAGTGGCTTAATTTTCAATCATTGAATTAAAGCCGAATAAATATTCCATTTCACTGAACAGTCGTATATATTGTTATAGCATTGGGATAAACAGCTTAAAAGATAAAACAATAAACCATTAATTACCTATCTGGTAAAAACAAATAGGTCTCAACGCTACCAATAGAATATAGTTTTATATACTTAGGCTGATTTATTGTTATAAGATTCTACTAAGTAGGTAACATAATTATCCAAACTTGGCTAATAGATGAAGCCCCGAAAGAAAATCATTTGCATCGGGTAATATTGAGCAACCAACAACATACACAAACAAAATAATCGTTCGGAATAATTGGATAGCACTTTTGCAATTATATTTCCCAACAGGGAAAGAGGTTGCGAAATTGGCGTGGAATAAAAACTACCTAAACGTTAAGACTAACTAAGCAATCAGTTGCTCCGAATATGACAAACCAATATTCATATCCTTCATTTATCATATTTCAACTTTTAAACAAGCAGTAGGTATACGTATACAAGTTTATAAATGAAGACCTCACGGGAAAAACAATTAATGTCATCTTTTTTGTGAAACTGACGTTTTAAAGCCATCTGTTAGCTTTTTAGGGAAACATTCTATTAACTGTTTTTCTCTTAATTGTACTTTTTTGACATTCTTTGTTAGGGTTCCGTAGCCAAATGACAAAAACGTGACCCTTATAGATTCGTCATGTCTGTCTGTCCGTGTGTCCGTCAGTCCTTCTGTCCGTCCGTCCGTCCGTCCGTATGTCACAGCCAGTTTATACCGAAACTATAAGAGCTACATTATTAAAATTTGGTGCGTAGACGTATTCTGTAAACCGCATTAAGATATCAATATAAAATCAGAAAAAAGAACAAAATTTTTGGGGTTCCCCATACAAGGAACTGAAACTCAAAAATGTTTTTTTCATCAGACCTATACATGTGGGGTATTTATGGATAGGTATTTTGTGTTGAGGTTTATAACATCATTTTTTTCTTAACTGAATAGTTTGCGTGAGAGACTCTTCCAAAGTGGTAAAATGTGTGTGTCCCCCGTAACTTCTAAAATATGGACATGGTAAAACTGAAAAAAATATATGATGTGTTTTACTATGCAAACTACTAACGAAAATTGGTTTGAATTAGATCTAGACAGTAGTTTGGTTTTTAATAGTCATAAATCAAATTACCTAATTTATTATAGATAATTTAGAGAGAAAATAGCATGTAAGGCACAATCAAATGACGAATGTATGTTTTATTTCGCGTTATTTATTTATTAAGAGAGAAACTCGATCCCCCAGGTAGTGTTAATGGTCCAGTACAATTAGTAGGTACTGTACCTACGTAATTGGCTGTATCTTAATTCTGAATAATCTATGTCGATATTGTAGTTCGAGTTATTCGCAAATTAGTGTTAAAATCAAACAAATAGAACTTTCACGACAAAGGGAAATGCTAGATCGAATTTTCGCGCTTGCGACCTACAGATCGAAAGCCAATTTCGAATATCTTTACAATTTTTCGGTATCATTGATAAGAGCGACGTACTTTTATCATTTCGGTAAATATTATTTGCAATCCAACAGATAGCTTACTTAATAAGCTTACATACTTGTTCGCTTTTATTTTTAACCCCCGACGAAAAAACGACGGGGTGTTATAAGTTTGACGTGTCTGTCTGTCTGTCTGTCTGTCTGTCTGTCTGTCTGTCTGTCTGTGTGTGTGTGTGTCTGTCTGTGGCATCATAGCTCCCTAACGCATGAACCGATTTTGATTCTGTTTTTTTGTTTGAAAGGTGTATATGTCGGGAGTGTTCTTAGATATGTTTGATAAAAATCTACTCAGTAGTTTAATAATTAGGGGGGGTGAAAGAGGGGATGGAAAAATAAAAGTCTACAAACATACTCGAGTGGGATATCAAATGAAAGAGGATCACGTGTACATTACAAAATGGAAATTATAATAAAAATCGGTTGAGTCGTTCAAAAAATATAGGGTGTCAAAGTGGGGATGGAAAACCAAATGTCTACAAATATACTCAAGTGGGGTATCAAATGAAAGAGGATCACGTGTAGATTACAAAATTGAAATTGTAATGAAAATCGGTTGAGTAGTTCAAAAATTATGGGAAGTAAAAGTGTAAATGGTAAACCCAATGTCGACAAATGTACCCGAGTGGGGTATCAATTGTAAGAGGATAACATGTACATTACAAAATTCCATGTGAAATGGAAATTAGTTAAAAATAATAATTTATGTAGTAGATACCTACTTACAAAAAGTATGAAATAAAAAAATAAATTAAAAATTTAACAAACCCCCGACATAAAAACCTAAAAGCCCTTTAAAAAGTATAACAATAATAAAAACTTAATATTAGTTACCTAAATATTAATATTTCTACAAAGAAAACGTCATGTCGGGGGGACCGTAGGTTTAGGTAGATTGTAGGTATTAAGTAACTAAATGACAAGCGGGCCCCCCGACATGACGTTTTCTTTGTAGAAATATTAATATTTAGGTAACTAATATTAAGTTTTTATTATTGTTATACTTTTTAAAGGGCTTTTAGGTTTTTATGTCGGGGGTTTGTTAAATTTTTAATTTATTTTTTTATTATTTTAACAAACTTAAAAACAAGTTTCTCAATAGATTTGTGTTTTGTACTCGCGTTATTCGTTAATACATAGGTATATACTTGACAGTTTGCTTTCTCGTTAAATTGCGGTTTGTCTTTTACGGGCACAATCACGTACGACTAGGTCACGAACACACAAACGCAATGATTTTACTGAGCATTTATTGGAGTATTTTTCCCGCCAAAAGAAGAACATAATACCAATCTTATTATGACTACACTGCTACCGTATATCAGATATATTACCTAAATAAATACGAACGTTAGAAATGCGTGGAATGAATATACTCGTAGGTACCGTATATTGAATTTACGACACAGAATGTGATCTAACTAAAATACTATATAAATACGAAAATCGTTAGCAGGGCGGTTCAGATGTCCAAAGACGTGTTAGTCCTACGACGACCATAATTTAAACAAAGCTCGTTTTAAAGGTTGTTGTTGACTGTTTTATACTTTATCCGAAGCTCCAGTAAATATTAACTTGTAAAAGGGACCGGACTTAGGACATTTACTTAATAAAGATAATCATTTTTTTTCATAATTAAAATGTTTAATATGTTTTATAATCTATTGTATGTACCTATAGCTTAACAGAATATTCTATTATATCTATCGGTACAAAGAAGTACCTAACTACCTAAGAAAATTGTTTTTTATGTTTTGTCCTCCTGAATTTTTAATCATTAAAAACAAATAATAGCTACATACATCATGCATGTTATATAATTAAATGTACTTAGGTAGATACAGCTAATAAGCCCGCTTGTGTGTACTTAATAAAGTTAGGGGCGAGAATAAGTTAAGTAAAATTACACAACTGCGATGGTTTCACTTAGAAAACGTGCGTGCTTATAATATTATTTTCTAGAGCTGCTTAACAAACAGTTATGTAAGCAGGAGCTGTTATAGTCAGAATAAATAATTGTAATACCTACGAGTGAGAATTTTATAAATAAAATGTGTTTTTAGACGCTACTAACTGCCTCTACTATAACGTCAAATTGACATTTCGATCTCGGTCTTTTAGCGCAATGTCGGCTATTATATTCAACTTCAAATAGTACAACATAGCTATTTATTTGTCGCATTATTTTTGTTAAGAAAATTAAATTGACCATTTAGGGTCAGGGCTTATATTTAGACGTTACGAACTTGTAATTCTATCTACAGTACACAGCAGTTGCCGTCGAAGTTTATACTGTAGGGCCTAGTATCCATCAGAGTCCCGGTAGGTCAGTAGGGAATGGATTGGGACGCTTGGCGGGACGCGGGGGTTCCAGCTACCCTTTCCATTTTAGCCGTCGTGCTTCGCTCGTGACGCGCCTCGGCTCGCCGCTCGCGCTCAGTGTATACCGCGACCGCCGCGTAGCGACGCGTCTCTCAACTCCAGTTACTACCTTGTCATGTGTACGGTCAAAGTTTACGCGGAAAATTAATATTCTTAATGCAAAATGAAAGACAATTGTGATCGACCTGTATCCCGTTTTCGGAGGTAGGTTATTTTTTATTACTATAGTTAAGTTTGATCAATATACTTACTACAGAAGTTAGCTTAACTTTGTACCTACTGCGGCTAATTGGCGAATTCTTGGTTTATGTCACTCATGCGACTGTGACTCTAATGTGCTTTGCGAGATTGGTTTGCTTTTTAGGTTTACAAAGTAGGATATGTTAAGGAACAGCATAAATATATTAATAAATGTGTACCAGTGTACTATTTATTAAAGTCAATGTGTTGTTTTTCCTATGTAAACAACAAAATAAAAGTAGTTTAACATATTTATAGTTACACATGTATATTGCCATGGAGCCCCTCGTGAAAGGGGTTGACGAATGACGAGTAAAATCAAAATTTATTAACTCCCTACTATTAAGTATAAAGCCTGCCTAGCTTAGCTCTTTATAGGATAAGTACCCATCATGGGTACGACAGCTATAGTTGGGATGCAGTTTGACACGTATTTTAAATAGGTTTACCAATGTTTTCTTTATCCTATTATATCTACGGACTGGAGATACGCAATGTACTAAAATAGATCTAAACACGAATAATAAGTGAATAATTTAATACATAGTACTTAAGCGTTAAAATGATATGTAGCATCTAAAAGTTACAACAGGTGATTTGAAAAAAAAAAAGAAAACTGCAAAAGATGACAACATGAAACGATAATGAGGATGGTAACGTTACAGTTACTGCGCCGCAGACTTAAGGAAGGTACTTACACAGAGATTAAAGATCCGCAAATATAACGCACCTGTCTAAATTTTGGTGACCCACCCTTGCCCTCAGGAGCGCAAATTTGTAGCGTAGGTACCTATTTATATTCTTCGAATAGGCATAAAATTGGGGATTTCAGTCTTGCTGGGTTTCAGATCCTTTTCTATCCTTATATTTGTAATGATAATAAGAACAAACAATGATGAATTGATGATGTAAAAAAATATATGTAATTGTAACTTACGTTGAAATGTAGGGGTGTAATTCAACATTTATACTTAGTTTCCATTACGTCAATATTGCAGCTCTACGTTGGCATTTCTTCGGTTCCTAACTATCTTGTGTGAACACATTGAAATTCAACGCATGGCAAACACTCGCTAGCATCAGGTACCTTGTAACCCGCTACTAGTTAATATCGCGCTTGCCAGGTGCGCAATCCGAAATACAGATGAAAACTTACCAGCTAAAATAATGGAGGTAATAGGTAGGTATTGGAAATACAACAGTTGAATTGGGAAAATAAATCAGTTTTCCAGACGCGGTTGAATTCAATCACACGCTGATTGTGTGAGCACCTAAGTAAAATATTTTCCGATCATTGGGGAAAATTGGAATGGTGGAGGAATACAAACTTATGCCTACGTGCTTCGTTTCCGATCGACCGTGATGCATAGTATATACGTACCTAACTATCATAATATATGGACTTGTTAATTAATTGGGGGTAATTTTATATTGTTAAGTTGATTTTCATAGGTAGTTTAGCGATATACTTACAAAATTGGTACTTATTTGGGTAATAAAATGCAGAGCTTTCGAATTACAATAGGGATTAAAGCTAATAATAATGTTCAATTTAGGATTGCGGATTCCATTAATAAGTAAAGACTGACATACACTATTAGTTACAACATCATTAAGTACCTATATAATGAATTAAAGCGTGTTTTTATTAAAAATATACATTATGATTTTAAATGCGATATAAAATCATCTTTAGGTAACTTAAAATAAACATAGTAGTAAAGTAGATACCTATAAAATAAATCTTAACGATGACGCGTAATTATTTAAGGACACTATGACGTCATTTACGATTTATGTTGAAACTAAATTGCGAATGCGCGCAAAAGAACCCTTATATCAAAACTCGTCTCCCCTAGTCTCGGACCCCAACATACCTATTACAAAGGAAGGGTCACCGGTTGTATTCCCATTCACATAGGGTGCGACTAGCGACTGTCAGCAAAATGCACGCTTTGCGTTTTTTACGGTTTATTTATACAAACTTCACCTTGAAATCAAACTGATTTTTTACAAGTTACACGTATCTTTAGGAGCTAAGTAGGATACTCATAATTGGATTAAGTAGGTATTTAAAAGATTTTAGCTTACATACACAGTATTAGTAACTGATGTATCATTTTAATGGTTTAGAAATAAACAGTGAATACAGAGTCTCGAAAAGTACTGATACAAGTTACAAAAGCAATTATCTACCCAGAATAGATTTCCACGGTAAACATACTTCTAATTAGGAATACCTAGAAAAAGAAGGTACCTACTTACTTAAAAATCTAAATAGTCGCCTTGCAGCGTTTGTTTTTGTACAAAACATATCAAAGTTTTAATTTAAAATTGTGTCTACTTTCGAATTGACTCAAAATATCCGTAATTCATATTTTTTAATAGTAAACATAAAATTATATTTACGTAATGCTATTAATAATATTTGTATCCCCGAAGATCCCTTAGGTATTTCGTAAGAGGCTTGATTTGTTGGGCTGATAGTGATACTCAGTATTCTTAATATCAGTCTAGAAATATATGGACATTTTAACGATCTTTTTTCAAGATTATTATATTTATTAGTGCCTAGATATTAAAACTAAAGCACCCATAACGAATTTGAATCTGTCATAGAAATTTTGTCCAAATTTTTATTTTTAATATCACTGCCTATCTGTAATCTTGTTTTTTTTTACGATCACCGTCAAGTAACGATTTAATTATCTGTGTAGGTATTTGATTTTTTTGTAATAAATGGTTTGTGACATTACGACGCTACATGATTTATAATGTAGGTAGTTACTTTATTTAAATAGAAAAACAGTAAAACATTAATATATTTTTTTAGTAAGGCTGTTATATAATCAAACACGATAAAACTTTAAAAGCAAAGTCCTTTTATTTTTAGGGTTTCGTACCTCAAAAGGATAAATGGAACCCTTATAGGACCACTTCTTTGTCCGTCTGTCTGTCGGTCTTTCTGGAATTAATTGTTCTTATTTTTGAACCACCTTGCTTACTGCTTCGTTTCCACCCACTAAACACAAGTACATAATTATCTTCTATTAATAATCTTATGTACCTACCTCCTAGAAAAGTGCACGGAGCCGTGGAGTGTAAAACAAAATTTATAAATAATTAAAATAATAATATACAATTCTACTTTGGGTTTCTTAGCAACGAGAGCACAGAAGTATACTTAATATTGAACATTTTATTGAATAAATTTTGTTAGAACGAAGTTCTGAAATGAGAAACAATGCTATTAAGAAGCGACGCACAACTTCTCTACCTACTTATAAACATGTCGCGAATGAATATCAAAAGATACGAGTTGGGATTACAAATATTACCTACCTAATATTGAGTTTTCCTTCATGCCAGAGGAAGAAAGGGGTAAGATACTACAACAGTGCTATGTTTTTGTTGGTTTTTCTTCCTTAAAATCACCTGTTAAATTATAATAGGTATAACTAAATACCTAAAAGTAAAGGCTCTATTAATTTTGCAACTCATACAAGTCCTATACACTCGCAGATCGATAATCGGTAATAATTGAGGTAGACTAGAAGGTAAGATACAAAAAGTGAAAAGGTAGGTATATTAATATTTTACTTATTGTATTGGTTTAGCTTAGGAAAACAATTCTATCGAAATAATTTGTTGTCTTGTTGGAAGCGCAAAACCAATATTTCGTAATAAATATTCAATAAAACCGTTTTATAGCAACAACTTTCTTATATAAGTCAACGAAGTTGTAAAAAGTTCTGAAGGGTCGATCAAAGCCTCTGTGGTAAACAAGCAATGCAAAATAATGTCACAATAGTTACTTTAGCCTTTGTTTGTTTTTATTAAAAGCTATATATTCTATATGACTATCAAATACTATTTTAAACCAGGACTAAGAGAATCTATCACTTTTTAACAAGCTATGTAGGTAGGTACCTATGAAATATAAATATATAATATGCTATGCCCGGTTTTAAAAAAGCTTTGCTAGCCGTACAGGACAGGTGCCTATTTTGCCTTTTTTTCTACAATTAGATATCAGAACTATTTGTAAGTGGTAGGTACGTGTTACGTGTTGGATATTAGGAACAACTGTACTTACTAATAATACTCGTAGGTAAATTTGAAAAAACTAAGTGGCTTTCATATGAAAGGTCTATTTTATATAAATTCACCGGACATTGCAGCAGCTGTGCATTCTTCTTTTGCGGCTCAACAAGCATTAAATCGATAAAAAATATTCATACTTTAAGAACTTAGCAGTCCGGTATGAGTGCCGACGCAGGAACGAACCGTACTAAAACGTTTTTGGAAATATTTCTAGTAGCACGAGCACTGCTGCAGCTCCCGTGAAAAAGAAAAGTACGTCGGTAGGTACTTAAACGTTAAACCGTAAGCCACGAGAGCTACGCTCGGGGGTAACTAAATAGAGGAAAAGGAATGAATTGTACAACCTTAATTATGAAATGGATGGTAGGTACCCCTTTAAGGGGATAGGAACTCTGAGTTTGCTAATTGCTTACGTCCTATTTCAAGATGCTCCGAAAAGCGAGAATCAGTCCAAATATTATTTCTAATCTCTTCGCTTGTTCATACAAATGAAAATCATTTAATGTTTTCATCTGATACTTCCGTCTGACTTCCGTTCCATCATCTTAATTACACGGAAGCCAGTGAGCAGATTAATTTCAAAATTTATAGTAGACAGAGGTAGTCCTCGGGGAAAATGGCTTTCCTATGACTCGGGGAAAAATGGTTCCCGGTGGAACTAAAATTTTAGGACGGCTGGAAAAATCTGGATTTTTTTTGTGTTAATAATGGGTACATGTATTTTATCTACTTATATTATTATTATAGGCTGACTGACTGACTTTACTGACTGATTGACTAATATATTAACGCACAGTCAAAACTGTTATGTGTAGAGGCTGCATAGATATGTCTCTTATATGACACCAAGAACGGACTTTAGTAAATCATTCCTAAGGGGGGTGAAGCCATTTATCCCTTCAATGAGTATACAGAAAATGTGATAAAACGAGGTTAGAAATTCATCTTTTAAGTGGGTGTAAGAGGATTATGACCGAAATCGACGTGTGCTAAGTTGCAGGCTTGTGATATATGCTCATATATATTTTGCTCAAACGAGTCGAACAGTTGTGAAAGTAGTTGTCAACATTGCAGCATAGAGGTTAGAAGAGTTAATTCGTTTGTGTGCTTGTCAAGGCGTCGGTTGTTACTGATGAGTTCTGGAGATCGTTACTAGAATATGACTCGTTGCTAGGGTGTGTCACACATGGCGCAAACAAACTGTGTAGGATCAAACAGTAATTTCTCGCTCTGGCGTATAAAGCTGATTGACGCGAAGTAACTGATTATCTCCTCATTTTCCTATTATTTATTTGCAAGACAAAATTATCCTAAACTTTTGTGCATAGTTATCTAAATCATAATATTTGAAGTCCAATTTAACGTACTTTTAGGTGTATATGTCAACTGAAGATTGAGTTACGATTGATTTTTCGCCCAGACCTATGACATAAATACTGCACCTGATAATATGTTTTTTTATTTCATTATAGTAAACTCTCGAACTAGTTACTGTTACCCATTACATTTGTAAACAGTACGAATAGATATAATCAAGTAGTTGCCGTACAAATAGGACAGCTCCTGGGCTTTTGTTCGGTTGTACACATTGCCACAGGTATCTAATAATGTGGGTACGATTTCTCATTTGTAAAGAATAAGAGGAAGTAAAAGAAACGTACCTACCGTAACCCGCCGCTAATGTTGGTCGTAAGGGATCCCACGTAAATATTACCTACTAGTTACACGTAAGTATATCAGATTACTCTTAAGTTTGATTTACGTTGAAAACGGCTGTGTAATCGAGTAGACATTGTAAATTACTTTCAAGCCGTCTTATGATAGCTTTCGGCTCATTTCAGCCGGCGTAGTTAGGTTTGGCTCTGCGCATCGACGAGACGAGATTGCGGCTTTGCTTAGCGGACAGTGTGTAGGTATAAAGAACCAGCGATGTTGTTAGTAGAGTTTGCTTCACCGACAGCACTTTTTAATTGAGTTGAGCTGTTTCATGTGACGTATGGCGCGTGCCGTTGTCACTTCGTCGGGGTCGTTAACGAACGCCGAGTCCTGCAGCGGTGCGGTCCGTCGCTAAGATCAACCCGGCCACATTACCAAATTTACTGACTAGGTCGGGGATTAAGGTAAGGGCACAGATTATTACATCGCCGAAGAGCCTTTCATTTAGCCCGTGACTGAGTAGATTTAGACCTTTTTGTTAGTTATCAGGGTGCTTGTCTCGTCACCCTATTAGACAAATTGTAGCCGTTTGTTCTTACGTCAAATGTCGTAGCCACATAATTAATTTTATGTTCTAAAGTAACTTTCTGTGCTGATAACTATGACGAGATGTTAAGTAGGTACCTACTTATCTTAAAAAAACATTTTTTTTACAACTAAAATAGGTTGTGCTTTTTTAAACTTAACTCAAAATAATATGGACATAGGATGTGATATACGCTATTTATCAATGTATTTTAAACATACTTTCAATAAGCATTAAGTAGATATATGGTCAGTACAAATAATGTAAGTAATAGCAATTAAGCGTTGACCACACAACCTATTTAATTAATATTTCAATCAAAGAATCCTTAGTGTTAAAAGTGGTAAATTAAAACGTCAGCTACATGCGTAAATTAATGAAAATGGCCAGGTTTTAACAACAAAGCATTGTCGATGGTAAAACTCATCAACATTTTCGACTCTGTATAGTGACAACCCTGTTGAAATTATTTTCGGTACGTTGTTTATTTAGGGTCCTCCGGAATAAGGATAAAGCGTCAAATAGTACGCGTTACAAATTTTCCTTTAAAATCCGAACATTTAATTTCAAGCGGGCCAAATACGTTATGACGTTATATACAAACATCGTTATGATTGTATACAGTCGACGAAGGCTGGCGTTCTAAAAATGATAGTATCTTACAAAATATTAGATTATTAACAGCTGACATTAACTGTTGCATCCGAGTCCTTAGCTCGTTTGGTTGAATATAAATTTTCACACACTCGTACCTACCTATATAAATTATTTGTGAGTTAAACGGTTTTTTAATTGCAGGGCAGATTGTCACCGAATAAATATTGCGACAGAAATTAAAGTCCGGATGAACAATTAACAAGGTACCAACGCGTACAACCAAATATAACCAAAGTCGAAATCCTTATTTGATAGGTTTGTTTATCAGTTGAATATGAAAAAAATAAGATCTTGCACTTGCTTAACAAAAAACTACATGGCAGTAAATATATATACTTGAAAACATATAACATTATGCACACAACAATGTACTTATATGTAATATTAAAATTGATCACTATAATTCTATACAGGCATTACCTTCGTATAATTTCAGTATACCTATGTATAATTTCTCTATTGAATGCGTGCGATACGATTAAAATAGGGACTATTCATTCACAGAGAACATTTTCAAAATGTAATTTACTCTTGTCAAACTAACTTCCAACTGTCAAACCGCGGTAAATCTGAGAGTATTTTCGGAGACATTTCACCAGTGATTAAGGGTTTTCATTTGAAAATGTTATTATGATTCTTTCGTTTTGATTCGTAACATTTCGATAACCCCTCACAAAACAAGAGCGACAGGTAGAGGTAGTTTGAACCGATAACGCGCCAGAGGGCTTCTATTTTAATAAGTAGCTTCTATTATATTAAACTACAGTATATGTAAATAGTTGAAATGTCAAGCTAAATGAGTAACAAATTCCATAAAAGTTTTTATACCTAATGATTTATTTTAGATCACGTCCGAGTTTCCCATGTAGGTAGGTACCATGTTTTATAAAAATAGAATAACTAGGGACAATAAAACTACATTTATTTTATCCTAAACTAAGCATCTTGTATTTTTGTTACAAGACCAACATACCGACAAATATTCTACATAAATACATAGTCTATCATCGTTTTGGATTGCATAAATGCTTAAAAAACTTGGTTTTGGCGGGATTCTAACCCGTAACCTCATCTCGTAGTTAGGCTCTCTTACCCATAAGATGTCGTTGTTCTCAACATTTTGAGGATATTGAACAAAAAACAGTGTTCGTTTTCTTTTTTAATACTGTTCTTACAATTTTCTTGATTATATTATAATGCCTGATTGGCCTTGACATACAGATTCCAAGGCGCCAGAATATAAATAGAGAAAAATTACACCCACCAGTATCGAGTTTCCCAACTCGATTGCGGTCAACTTTGCGGCTATGAAATTCGATTCTACGTTTTCCGATCTATACTAAAATGTTCTTCGTACGTATGTTAAGTACCTTCTGACGGCTTCTTATAATTATCAAATACGATACCATGTTATGCAAATATTTCCAGAGCACTGACGCGAGTGATTGGTTTTTGGAAAAAATGCTTTAACAAGTTTTTGTTCTGCATTTGGCCGAGCTAAGACGAGAACGCTAATTAAGGAATATACATATATACAAAATCGCCTAGAAACTGCTAATCTTTCAACTTGTTTTAAAACTTAAACAACAATGGAAAAAAATATACGTAATATAATAACTATTAAGCATATAATTCATCGTTTGATATTAATTTTTGAAGTGTAGTGTATGATAAATAATTCATATAAATCTTAGAAGAGATCTCTTACACTAACATACTTAACATATTTAATCAGTGTTGTCAGTTAAGGTGTATCCAAAAAATATAATGCGTATGTCTGCACAGCAGGCATTTATATGAATACTACTACTACTAGTCTAGCTAGCCTATGATGAATTGTCGAGTCGACATTTTGTCATGTCGATGTCGTCACTTATTACTTCATGTCGACAACGAAACAATATCGACACGACAAACCGACTTTCTTGACGACGAACGTTCTTAATATTATATCGACAAAATGTCGACTCTACAGTTCATCATAGGCCCGCAGGTAGTAAGTGACTTATTGAAATAGTTTTCATGCCGCGTTGTTTGTATATAGTTCTCGTGTTGCTAGAGAAAGTTTTGCGTGTGAACAAGACCGCGGCGACTGTTTGGAAGCTTTGGAAAAGGTCTTGGCTGGACGGGTGCGTAATCTTTTCTCCACGGGCCAAATCCGACCCTATTACCCACAACGGTACGTATTCGTATTAGGGGGAGCTTACCCCCTCGATTGCTCGCCCGTGCCGGCCCGTTCGACCGAACGCCTCATACGCATCAATGCCAATTTTTATTCCATTTAAAGCTCTTTTTGAATATCAATAGGCTCCTTACAAATGCGTCGATCGTTCGCGTCCGTACGATGTGTAATTCAAATTACAAAGTCTATAGACCATAATCTTATTCATACGCAGTCATTTTCAGCCACCTATTACCTACGACGCAGAGATTTGAAACGATTCAACTTTTTTATCCAAAAAAAATGGCTTATTCTCTTCGTTCTTTTATTACGGATTGTATGCACGTACGTGCAAAATGGTTAGAATTCGACAAAATAACGCGAGCAGCGTTGTCTTGTAAATTATAGAAATCTCAGTACTACTCGTAATAATATGCATAACATGTTAATGATAAAATAAGATTAACATGCCTATAAACGGGATGGCAGTAAACACGATGAATGGGCTTTATTTTTATGAATTCAAGTGCTTATCTAATAACAAAATGTTAAATATTAATAATGTTAATACTGGCCATTATTATTTCTTTTCAAATTCATAATAATTATTGATGTTATTTTATTGTAGGTATTAATAATAATATAATTAACGTCTTATTAAGTCAAAATACTAGTTTATTATTCCTTTATTCTGTACCAATAAAAAAAAATTAGGCTGAAGTGTCGTAATAGTAGAAAGCATCTTGACAGCGAATTCATAAGGTGATGATTATGTCTTTTTTCGTGTCAAAGGTTTTTTAATAGTAGGGTTTTTATCTTTTTGACTATGTAGCTCAATAGGTATTATATATCACAGTGGAGCTATATATAGATAATAGTCCTCCGACGCTCTTGGTAATTGTAAAAATGTCAAAATTAGTTGTCTCCGCCGTATGATAAAATACAATAATAACTCGACTGCGATATAAGAAAGTTCATATGTTCCTTTATAAGGTATATATATAGGTACGATAATTTCAATTTGTACCTGCATGCGTTTGTTTTCGAAAACTGCGTTAAAATTTTCGTTTAAAATTATAATATTGTATGAAAGACTGATCTATACATTTAATTTAGTAGGTAAAATTAGTTTCCTTCGTATTTTCACAAAATCTGACTTGCCTACGCAATATTAATTGCTAGTTCAGACAGAAAGCTAGTAATAATATAAGGCAATATTAATTGCTAATTCAGTACTCTACGGGGAGCTTCGTTTAAACATCTAGCCACCTTTTCTCCTCATTAAGTAAAGAATTACGAGGTACAAAAACTAACCCTGGAATTCAAACTATCTCCATACCTAGTTTCTTCAAAATCGATGCAGTGGTTTAACCGTGAAAGCTTTACAGACACATAGAGCTACTGTCATATTATAGTCTGAGTAGCAAAAGCGAGCCAACTATTTTATTAAGTGATTTTATTTACACTATCAGCATTATATTTTCACTCATTGTCATTACGTCTGTTAACAAAATGTATTATCTAAAAATACACCATATCCATAATCCTTTAACTTTCTATGTTTCGTACCTTTTCAAATGATTGTGTTAAAAGAGAAGCCGTCTTTGGTACATAAATCCTTAAATCACACGTGCGTTTCTTTTATAAATGTATTCTATTGCTTGTCCTCAATCTTCAAACAAAATATTCACCGTGTGGTTTATCATATTCTGGTAACGATTGGATTTTTGCTTATAGAAGTAAGTACCTACATACCATTATAAAGCAAAATAAACTTGTTCAGTAGGTACATCTACAGTGATTTTATATAATAACCTGGTTTTATATGTTGATTTAGTTCCCTTACCATAAATCAAAGGATGTTGCGTCGAGTTTTTGTTAGTTGTATTATAAATAGGTATTTTACATTGTACGTATTGTGTTGATATCCCCGAAATTATAATAACGTGACAAAGAGCTGCGAGTCGAATGGCTTTGGCTTCGACTGCCGAAACTAGTTTCAACACAAAAGATTTCTTTTATCATGATGTATTCAGTAAGGAGGTAGCTTTTATATTAGCCACGGTTATAGTAATAAATCTTAAATTTAAAATATTTTATAAAGTAAGTAAGTAGGTGTGGAAATTAGGATCAGTATTTTTAGGTAATAAACGATGACTCAGAAAAAAATATATATATGTACAGACACAGATAAGAAGCTTTTTAAATTATTTTACTATGATGTACAAAATGCTTGAAAAAGTTTTTTGTGTTTACAACATCCAATAGGCTTTTTGACAATGCGAAAAATAAAGTGTAAATTACTGTTAACAGTATAAATTAAGAGTTAAAAAATGATTATTCATTAACGTAAGTTGAAAATAATGATTGATTTATTTAAAAATCCTTAAATAAAAATTACATTTTTTAAACGTTTGTCACGTGACACAAAACGCTCCTGCTGGGCCGAGTTTTTCGTGACGTCACATGCCCGTAAACTTTGTTTACCTAGTTGTGTTGCGCCTAGTTGTCAAACAGGCATGTGACGTCACCGACCTCATTGCGGCGCCATATTGTCAAAGTAGCGTTTTGGCACACTATTTAAATATTGAATTTTTAATTCGATGTTTTTCAGCTAATACATACCAGATTAAAAAAAAAACAACTTTTGCTGGGTTCCTTAGACTCTACTACATAATATAAAATGGATTTTAAAAACATGTCAAATACCCTATTCTATAAGTACACACTCAAGGGTCTAGAGTTTGAAAAAAAATCGAACGTGTTTTGTACCGTCGTGAAAGTATTTGTTTCCAACAGGATCGTGTCTAAGGGGTCCCACGCATGTACCTAATCAATTTATACTTGCCGCGTGGTCCTCATGTGGGTAAAAATAAAAGGATATAGAGGACGTCCACAAATGTATTTGAGAGATAAATAATAACGATAAAGCCCCTCAATTTGACCCGCGACGTAGATTCTTTTTGTTATACATGTATCGTCTCTGAACGTACATATTGTTGGGCTCATTGTAACCGTAGCGCGCACAAAAAAAGATTTCCTGGAAACTCAATCATCGGACAATCTTTTGTTACGCGAAAAACAGAGCTCGGCACCCTCTTACAAAATGGCTCTATAGACCTATAACATAAATTATTACCTGTAACTTAAATTGCAATTAATATTTCAACTCGACGTTAACTTTCCGTTTGCCCTTAGGCACCTACATTTCCCAAATTGGTGGTTTAATTTTATGACATAGTTAAAAAATAGAGCTTTTGTATTTGTTGTTTTTCTTAAACTGATGTTGATATGATAAAAAAAATGACAAAAGTAAATGAAATATAAAAAATTGTCTATGTTTAAAATATGGTATTGTATGCATTTTCAATTAAATATAGGTACCTAATTAATGAAACAAAAAGAAAAGTCATGAAACTATGGAAATGGTGACTTCCAACTGTTGGTTGATCCGTGATAAAATAAAACGGCACTTTGATTCAATTACGTTTCCACACTTTTATTTCAATCCTCGCCCGTATACTTGGTAAAGTACCTATTCACAGACAAATTGTACTTGGTGTATTTACATTTTTTCAAGGTAGTTCTGAACTGACGAAATAGCTTGCGCTTAAAAGCTTTTAAACTAAACTTCCGCACAGCTATAAATTGTCACGCCACGGCGAACGAGGGGTGAACATCGAACAACCAGGGACAGCGCTGAGATCCTCTTATTGAGCTTCGGAGACATAAAGCTTTATAAAATGTATATCTTATCATTGTAGTTAACCCTAATTGCCGGTTTGTATATCAAAGTATACCTGCCTAAATATTTCATTTATAAATGCAGCTCGCGCTTTAGGTAATATATTGATTCTAATGACAGGTAAATATTCTGTATTACGGTTCGTAACTCTATTTTAAGGGCTTTCGTCACAGAGTCCAAGCAAACCTAGAAATTAAAGAAAAGAAAGAAATTTTGCAAACAGTTTACTGTTTGCAAAATTTCTTGCTAATAAAATTTATCTAGGCTCCTGGAAACCGGATACGTTTGTGGTATGAATGAAGTTTTTATAAATTTGAGAATGAGAATTTGTGTTATCTCATAGTTAAAAAATAAGATTTAAGAGCGTTTTATGTTAGCCTGTCTCAAGTGACATACTCGTAGTCTACTATCTGTGCCGGAAAAATTCAAGTATTCCGCGGACAGTTGCAAGTTCTCAAAGTAACCAATTCAACTCCCGTAAAACCACGGGAAACGGCTAATGATGTTTGCAACACCATCAAAGGTTCTTTGTATTTTACTCGTATTATTATATTAACACGGGCTGTCTGCTCGCGGCTTTAAATACATAAATTTTGGTTTTAACTCCCTTAATAAATGAATTCGTGAATATGTTCCGTCATATGTTCAAGAAAACCCATTACAGATATAATTTTATATAAACCCCCCCATTTCACGTCTTCAAAGTTATCTAATTCATTATAATAGATATTCAATGCCGGAAATACTAACACGTAATGAGCAAAATAAGTATGAACTTTCATGTAAGTATACTCATTTAATAACGTTAGTTCTCAATGCTTAGGGTTAAATGGCCCGTCAAATTCAGGCAAGTATCGCGTAAAGTTAGCGGCACGGCGAGTGGGCGGCGTACCTAGACGTGTCCTATCCGTTCCGCAGATCGCTTCTCAAAGCCAGAAAAGCCCCTAGACAAATTACATTTTTGTTGGGCTGTCCCGGAATCTGAGCATAAAATGCTCGTAAATCTTACAATGCATTTTTCACGTTTGGTCAAGCTTATAAAAAAAGGACGCCATCACGTTTCGATGACATAAATATCGCAAGTTTTTGATAAATCGATCGCAGTTTATTATGAAATATTCACGTATCTCTAAAAGATAAGCGAAGCTCTCTTGGAAATGTATATACATGTTTAACCGTTTGTTTTCAATGAACTTTAAATTAAATATTTATGTTTTCGATATGTCGTCAGGTTATATTAAATTTGTTATGGAACAGAGATGAATAGGTACGTTGGAAAAATATAAAATGGTGTAACAAGTGGGAGTAACTACGCTATAAAATTTAAATTTATCCGTTATTTAAGCTCTAAAATATAGAATTTTATTGGTTAAGTTTTCCGATTGCTTAAAAAAATTGCCGTCGTAATTTTATATTATCTGCTTAATATAAATACTTAAGCTTAATATAATAAAGCCTTTTTCAATTTACAAAAACACTTACAAGTTTGGAAGTTCCCTCTAGAACACGTAGCACACGTTCTATCGATGCCGACCCGCATCTACTGTACCGAGATTGGGACGCCCTGGAGATAATATTGTTGTTTCCAGACGGACTCTTTTCGAATATTTTCTATAGTATTAGAAGTGAAGTTACCTTCGGAAATCATTAAATGCTCGCTACTGAAATTCATAGCATATTATTATCTTATTTATTGATATGTTCTGCATTTGTTTATATCTTCGAAAAATTAAGCTATTATGCGGAGGGGTAATAAAAAAAATACCGTTTTTTATGATTATAGCAAGGAAGAAGATAAGAAATAGCAGGCTAAAATAAAAAAATAGGTCATGAGAACTGGACATAAGAGTGTTTTTCGTGTTTTTTTTGTTTATCATTTTCTGAGGCTTTGGTATCCCGTTCTTTCCGCAGGCCGCATCACGCCGTAAGCCTCGTCAAGTATACTTTGTACTTGAAGAAATGTACCGCATCAAAGAGAGTGTTATATGTAGTACACGAGTGATGACACATTATTATGGGAAAAATACTCTAAAGTCGAATGATGCTGTAGCATGTTAGACGTGTTAGTCCTAAGCTTTAGAACCAAATGTTAGTAGGTACCTTCCTACTTTATTACAGAAAATGTTTTTTAACTCTCAATCAATCATATTAAGTAGGTACTCACAACTGACATTAGGTTATTTTGGAGTTCCTTCATATCTATCTTATGTTATAAAATATTGTGGAGTCTATGCGTTTGTATGTCTGTATTTATGTTTAGAAACATACAAAACAAGGAATAGGAAATGTACCAAATTAATCATTCACGACTGGAAAAGTAAAGTTCACACGGAAGGTACACAATTTGTAGGTGGGTAGTGACTATTAATGTTGTTCTTATCGTAGCAAAGTAGTGGTATTTCCTTCCCTTAAACCTTTAGTAGTCATCAAAACTCTTGAATGGAATGACCTGCGTGTGGATTCATTTTTATTATAGTCCGACGTAACGGTAGGAACACGGAATATTTAGTAGGTAACTGCCAAGTGCATGAATAATGCAATACGCCTCAGCTGCATTATGGGATAGGAATGGGATACCTTATTTGTAAACCACCACTTAACGGCTACAATGAAGCCAAGAATTTTAATTAAAAGGAAAGTAAACTTTGGTGGAGGAAGTTAAAAATGTTAATTGTATTATGCTTTTGAAATCCCAGCGGCCGGAGTATTAATTTGATTTTATAATTTTATACCACAAGGACATGTTCTTGTAAGATATCGTAAAATTTAATAACTTCACCCTGGATTTCGAAATTAATGTATTTTAAAGGTAACTACTACCTACTGTAACTATTTTGCGAAACTTCCTATTAAAGTAAGTAATTAAATGTAGGTACCTAAAAATTTGGTACCTATTAGTAGTACTGTATAAAGTATATATATCTAACAAGCAGCGTGCCTTATTCATATACTGGCCGGAGTTCATTTAAACTCCTGCGACAAAGTACTTGCAGAAGCCTGTTTGTAATGGTTGCTAGTTAGAAATTGGGTTGTAGCGGATAACGCTGCGGGGTTCTTATATTTGTTTATAATTACATTTCCTGTTGAAGTAGCCCATAAAACTGAGGACGACAGAAGATTTGGGCAGCGATTTGCCGCCTTTACGGTCAGTGCATTCTATGTCAGTACGTGACAGCAAGGGACCGTAGCGCGCGCTGCGTAAAACTACGTGACACGTGATTCTATCACGGGAATACTTCTCGCGTAGGCGTTTCATTTCAACTTTTAGTCTTTTGACTATAGTAACAAGAGTCATAATTGATTGGTATTTATATAACTAATATTTTGCGTTCAAAAATCAAATTTGAATTTCTGTTCTTCTCATATTTTTGTTACGTGTATCAATCTATCGCTTGGAACGTACCTACCAATTCATTATTTAATACATCCTTTGAACATGTTGCACGATACGTTGCCTCTTCAATCTATGCACACATATATATATCATTATATTATCGTTAGCTTCTGTCAATATGCAAATATACTACGAAATAATAATTATATAAACAATGGTTTAAGTAACAGAATGGTAATGATTATTATAATGAGATTAAAATATCACGATAGCAATATTT
The DNA here is from genome assembly GCA_038024825.1 of Polylopha cassiicola. Lineage (NCBI taxonomy): Eukaryota > Metazoa > Arthropoda > Insecta > Lepidoptera > Tortricidae > Polylopha > Polylopha cassiicola. Next base: position 16,115,320 of record CP149045.1, on the reverse strand, counting down.
CAGTAGGACCTTGTGATGAGAAAAGTTTACGATTTAATAATTTGCCCCCACATTTTTTTGGTACTGGCCATTCTTTGAAACTAAAAATGAATTTTAGAAGTAATTTGAATAACTCAGATCGCACAATTATATCTTTGCAACTCATGGCCCGGTCATCATTATCGAGAACTCTGCCATTTTCCGCGTCGAACATTTAAATTGGCTACATAAAAAGTAGTCGCTTTACGACAAAAACGTTTTTTGGATTAACTAATGCTTTTGGCATTATATATTACCAGCTTTAGCCCAATATAGGTACGACATAAATTTATTACTTTATGATAATTAATGGAGCATTGTGCAAAGAATCAATACTTGTTATGTCTCAACACTGTTTTAAAACTTGTAGTTAAACTACTCGTGGTAAATAAAGACATTAGTATTGTTGTCACGTTCGACTTCCCGCAAAGAGTGCTACTAGTGGTAACACCCGAGGGGTTTAAAGGCAAAACTCACAAAGTGGATACTATATAAATATTTTATGCAGAAAATGTAAGGTGCTCATTAATTCTTTACTTTATCGACTTGGGAGGAGAACCTCTTTTTATGAATCAATATAGGTACCTCTACACCTAACTTAAATTCTATATTTAAGGAGATATAGTAGGTACTGTTATTTCACTTCAATGTAGGTACATGATTAAATACAGCAGAATATCGCGATATAAGTCGTGCGGTTAAAATACGCGGTGAACTCAAATTCGACCGCTCGAATACCCGCGGTCCATGTCAAAGATCAATTTGTCTCGATTTTTTCTATATTGTTATGTTATTTACAAGCGCACGATATTGTCATGCTTTCAGAATTCTTATTGATGTTTAACATACGATTAGCTTACTAGCAACAGTACGGATCATTATTACATCACGCAAATAATAATATGCTCCCTTATTAATTTTTTCGAACGTTATGTCAATTTATTTTTCTTTTGGGCCTTAAGCTATTGTATATAATAGAATTTAAGTGCTCGTAAACTTACATAGATATGGATATGTATTTAAAAAAATGGTAAATATCGAATATTTGATAATCTGTGTTTTTTCTTATATAATGATACGAGTAAATTATCTTCTCTCTCAGACTTCGTCTGCGTATCTAGAGTTAGTACTTCTACTTATTGGTGATTTCCACGATAAAAAAACTCGCCCTTTAAAGTGTCCTTATCCGGAATTTAGACTATCTAAATATCAAATTTCATCTTATTTGGTTAAGAGCTTTAAGAGTGAACAGGTAACAAGCTAGCTGACAGAGTTATTTTCCCATTTATAATGTTAGTAAAGAAGAAATATAAGGGTACACAGAATGGTTTCTGAAAATATATTAAAATCCATGCAAATAGACACAGGCTAGACAGCGGGCCCGCACTTACTCTAAATTAACCCTGGTAATTATGATCATTAAATATTTGCAAAGCAAGCGCAGTACCTTATTTACTAAGCGCGGTGTGAGTCGGTTGAAGATAGATTGCTAGATCGTTGACCTTATAGATTATGCATGTTTATTGGCTTAGGACAATCGAGGAGAACGTTAGATAGGCAAAGGGCTACGTCTAATGCATAACACGCCAGGCGCTGACCTTTAATCTCATTACTCTCTGTTAAAGCTGGTTCTTAAACGTAAATCTACCTACTGCGTTTACATTCGCTAGATTGGGTTGGAATAGGGTTTAGATGTAATTGACAGTTCTTTTAACAGGTCCCATTTCATTTAACGTTTTCAGTAAGTAATATTGTTATAGAATTATAGACCTTTTTGTGATTTAATTTTAAGTAAATCTTTTTTTTTGGAATGCTGATATAGTAAGAATTTTACATTCTATTTTATAACAATTTCTGATGCCTCGCGGTAATTAGGTACACATTCGAATGAAACGACTTTAAGCGAGTTAAGTCTTCTACAATTATTTTATTTCAATGTGACATAACCGCGATAACATTTGAAATTATTATCTATACTAATATTATAAAGCCGATGAGTTGGTTTGTTTGAACGCGCTAATCTCAGGAACTACTGGTTCGAATTGAAAAAATCTTTTTTTGTTGGACAGACCATTTATCGAGGAAGGCTTTAGGCTATATAACATCACGCTGCGACCAATAGGAGCGAAGAAACAGTGGAAAATATAAAAAAAAACGGGGAAAATAACTATTCCACGCGGATGAAGTCGTGGGCACAGCTAGTGTTAAATATTTATCAAAAATGTATTGAAGAAATGTTATAACTATCTTGACTTTTGATTCATATTTATGCACCGTCCACTTACACGATGTGAAACATTACAATATCGTATACCTAGTGATAATAATATTATGTTAAATTTCTTCTTAGAACTCATACTTAATAGCAAGATCAGTTGGAAGTATCGTGTGTCGTGTTACTTTCTCACGATGTGGACAGATTAATTCCTTATAATTTCTGATGCTTTTGCGGTTATTACACATTGGAATGAAACAACTATTAACGGATTTAACTCACGTATTTTTATTTTATTTTATTTGCTGACATTTCGGATTCTTTATAGTTTCCATAATTGTAGCACGACTGAGCTGACAATAGCCTAACACTAAAGTTAGCGTTAGCGAAAATACGCGAGTTAAATCCGTTAACAGTTGTTTCATTCCAAGACTAATTTCTACTATAATTCATTGTAACTAGTACTTACTAATAGATAACTTTAATTTTATGTAAATTTATATTTCTTATTTGAGGATGTTTTTTAAGTTTCTGTTAATTTACTACATAAGGGTGATTGCTTACTATACGCAGCTTATATAGAATTTTAGTTTTTTCTTATTAAAACGTACCTATGTACGTATGCAATATAACATAATCATGATTAGTAGTTGCTAGCTATTATTTAAAGTAGTGACGACTGGGCTACCCCAGTACTACCTACGTATTTAACATGATTCTCACAAGAACGTCTTTTCCTACTTAATAAAATAATTATTTACTTTGTATATTGACAGCAGGCAGGCTTATTTACACATAATTAAGACTACGGACCACACCTACCAGCCTAAAGAAATATTTTCGTGAATTGATAACGTTTGTAAACCCTTTTGAGTCTGGCATTTACTAAAGTACCTAGGGGAATTTTAATCCGCACGTGGTATAAATTAAATAAGATAATAACATTTTTTATAGCCACTGTTAATTTAGATGTACCTAACAGCATGCAATAACGTTCACAGTATTTTTTATTCATAAATGAATATTAAAGCTGTTTACCGAGATGAGAACAACCAGCATTTAAGAGGTTTACAGCGGATTCGAGGTACCCTTGTGTTTTAAATCGTTACGACTTTCCTATTTTCAGCAAAGATAACGAAATTAAAATTGGCGTTGTTTCAGTGCTCAGCGTTCCACAAGGAATACGAACCACAAGATTAAAATTAAATTTGTATTTTGAACGCTCTGATTGGGAAAGAATTTTGGTAACTGAGTTTTCGTTGTTTAAGTCGTGTACTAAACCGAGATATTCATGTCATTGGCTTCCATAGACAATACGCAGTACGCTATACTTAAAACAAGAATCTCGAAATGCAGTTAAAAAGTCACACAGTATTGCATAACAGCTTCCATAATAATATATAAGTAGGTAGGTATATAGGTGGAAAGAAAGAAGTCTATGGTAAACTGGCTTACAAATGATGTTGAAGCACAATAAAACTATAGAATTATAGGTAAATCTATGAAAACTGCTTTTTCCAAATTAAAGTACAGTGTGCACTTCGTTACGAATCTCATTCACAGAAAATCTGTTTTAAAAAAAAAACATTTTATGTAAAACAGCTTAGTTCAATAAATAGGTACACATTTTAATGTAATATGCGCTTGTAACAGTATGTACGTAATGTTGCCACAACGCACATCCATATTTTGTTAAAAAATCTCTTCATCCGGTTATCGGACGGGTGAAAAACGTATCTAATTTTTATCTTCCACGACAAGGTCTTATTTTGTTTCGTAGATTCTAAAAAAAATAACATACGAACAGGAAAGTAAAGAAAGAATAGGTACTTCTTTAGATGGTTTTGTTATTTATTTATTGAGAAATGGATGCTCGTAAATACCGCTATGAAATGCACATAGCAGAACAACAATTTCTCAAATTAATTTTAATTACCTACCTACTGCAGTTTTTGTATTTTAAGAAAAGGTTTAGAATAATGTTTAAAGATAAAATCACTTTCGTATATCAATAACGTTTTTAGTTTTTTACTAAAGATAACCTTCGAAGGCATGAAGCTGAAACAGTAATTTAAAAAGGGTTTGAATGGGATTAGGTGGGTCTCATTCAATGATATCGGAGCCGAAGCAAGGCGAGAATTTCTCTCCAATTTTTATGCATAGGTACAAGGGCTACCTTATATTCTTTTCTGTGAACCCAAACTCTATAAAGAAAATATTAAAATATGTATTTCATATTAATAATAAACATAAAATGAAATCATTGTAATTTAAAAACACGCTTGCGAAACTAACTAAGATGGATTTTTTCATTAAGGTGCGAATATTTTGGAATTTCATGAAATGGATGACGCTCAGTCGTTGTGTCAAAAGCCTTTTGTTATCTACGCGTTATTTTTCAGGGAGTTTGGATTCCGCGGACAAAGCGGGCCGCATATTTCACTAGGCTCTAATCTCGTTAGTACCTCACAGGATTTAGGCAAGTTTTTACACTTTTGCGCGTTTTTCCCCTTGATTTATTCTGTCCGGCTCAGCAGATCTTTTAGCGGCAATTAGGAACACGGTTCTCAACAGTGGTGTTCTCAGTATTATTAATTTCAATTAAAGTAATTACGTAATGGTAAATTACTGTAAATGGTAAGAAGGTAGCATATATGGCCGAGCCAGTCAGATATTTGAGTATTAGGAGAGGGTCTTAAACTGACGAGACCGATTGCAAATCATAACAAGACAAATTTATTAAAATAATCTATTATTTTGTTGCAGAAAGTGGAAACATCTGTGGATGCTAGTATGGACAATATGGGCTGTGACGACACCGAGCTGCGAATCGGCCGAGCTGACGTGTCCCGAAGAGTGTATATGCCGCACGCACTTCGACGCCGAGGAAGGGCATGCGTTGCGCGTGTCATGCACGCGCGGTGGCATGCGCTCTGTTCCCGTCAACTTCCTCGACCGTAGCGCCCAAATTCTTATCATATCAGCACCTCCGGACCGAATGAACCATCTTTCCATTGGCCCTATCTTCACTCAGCCGACACCATTTGCCAACCTACGCGAACTTCACATCGTTAATTCAAACGTCCCCTCGATAGGCCAATACTCTTTCTGGGGACTTCAAAACCTCCGACTTATAAATCTGACATACAATAACCTGACCCAAATAGGAGCTGATAATTTTCGCGGTCTTATTAATCTTACCGAGTTGCATTTGGATCATAACAATATTATGGAAATGCCGAGTGAAACATTCCGACATCTCACTTCCCTAAAAATATTAATATTAGCATGTAATAAAATTTCAACTTTGGTGCCCAGGCTTTTCCGCATGTTGGCCAAGCTATATCATCTGGATTTAAGCAACAATCCTTTGTATGATTTGAATCCCGAAGTATTCAAAGATATACAGCATTTACGAATATTTAAATGTAGAAAATGTTTGCTGCCTAGGGTTAACACACAGATATATCACTTGGTTTCACATTTAGAGGAATTAGATTTGGGAGAGAATCAGTTTAAATATCTGACATCGGACGAATTTATAAGCCTTAAGAAATTAAAGAAATTGAAGTTAGATGGCAACCAGCTGTCAGTAGTGGTGGACAACATGTTCGGGCGGAACCGCGAGCTGCGCATCCTGTCGCTGGCGCGCAACCGTCTCGCCTTGCTGGCGCCTGCCGCTCTCACCAACTTAACTTCCCTCTTGCATTTGGATATAAGTCACAATAAAATTGACAGGTTTCATTTACAAACATTTGCACCGATCGTTGATTCCCTGAAAACAATAAATTTTAGCGGTAACAATTTACCGTTAAATGAAATCGCGATAGCGCTTCAAATCCTTCCTGAAGTCCATGGCGTCGGGCTCGCCAATTTGTCACTGGAGACCATACCGCCAAATTTTTTTACGTACAACGAACATCTTATCGCATTAGATATATCCTGGAACAAATTGACGAAGTTTCCGTATAAGTTGCTGACAAAAACAAAGTTCTTGCAACGACTGGACATTTCGCATAACAAGTTGCAAGCGCTGAACGAGCAGGATTTGCAGAGATTGGAAGCCATAGCTCAAATACATTTAACGAAGAACAGTTGGCATTGCGATCAGTGCTCAGCGGGGACTATGCTAGTGTACATGACGACCACGGTCCTGAATTCAACTTTGAGGCACCTAAAATGTTATTCACCGATGAGACTGCGAGGCACTAGTTTTTCAAACTTAAGTTTCGATCGGCTAGATCCCTGTCCCAGTACGCACGAGGCGCAAATGAGCGTGATAGCGGGGCTGATGCTTCTATGCGTGGCGGTGCTGGCGGCGGTGGCAGCGGCGCTGTGCTGCTCGCGGCGTCGCGCGGCGCACTACTACACCAACGAGGAGAAGCGTCGGGAGCACGAGCACGAGCACCCCGAGGAGCTGCTAGGTCGCACCGAGTTGGGCAGTGTGGCCACTATCCACGCGCCGTACCACCTTGTCTCTAAAGGCAGCTAACGGCGCGCCCCGACCCCTGCGCCGCCGCCCCGCACAGCACGCGCGCTCCGCCTCGACCAGCCCCTCGCGTCAGTGTCGGCGCCGGCGCTCGACTCTCACCCGCTACATTTCTTCCCTCCGCCACCGCCTCCTCTCTTTGACCCCGCTCTCTCTAAAGATATGTGATACGAATACCAAGACGATCTTGTGTAAAGCCAAAGATGTTTGACTTTGACGAAATTTTATTAAAACGAACTCTTAAGAGATATTAGAACTGTTGATATCGATGATAGGTAGTTAGAAGTCGATATTAAATTATATCAAAAAATATTTTTTTACGATTTTAAAGTATTTTATAAGTACGTTTATGTAATGATTCCTGATGCAGGAGAATTGTAATATAATTATAAGGAAATAAATACTATTAAAGACGTAAAATAGGATAAGTATATATATAGTCATTTTAAAGAATGTTTTATTTTATTTTGTGAAAACACGTAAATCTTATTCAATATTAGTAAAAGAAAATAGTGTGTAGACCAAAGATTTCTTATCAATTGTAACTACCACACTCATTTGAAATAAAATTTCTGTAAAATGTAATTATAATTTTTATTAGGGGCTTAAATAAGTTAATACTCTAAGCATAAGTGATGAACAATTCATATACTTAGATAGTAAACTAATAATTAAATAGTGCTCAGAAATAAGTTACGGTAAGTTGAAATTATTTTTCAGATAAAATTCCTTTTTATATGTAGGTAAGTACATTTAATGTTTCATCGTCGATTTTCGCAATTTAATACATTGTATCCATAGATTACTTTAAACGAATGGCGCGTTTTCATTGTAGTTTTGAATAATGCTTGAAATTGTGCCAATATCTTAAAATTTGAGTATTATTGTGTGTAGTGAAAACTTTACGCTCAAATTAGTTACGGTACAATTAGGATATATCCCCTAATATAAATATGTATGAGCAATTCTTAAAGATATTTGTATGTCACAGAATTAAATCTCAAATATAAACATTTTAACAAATTTCTAAAATACGTGTCGATATCAAGATTGATTTTGTTACATATATGTTTGTTTCGTATAATAATAACAAATACCTTGTAGGAAATAATTAATTAAATATCATAGGTACAATCATTACGGTGTCGTGCCGTAACTTTTTTAAATAGATTATAACCGGTCAGCTTTATTTGACAGATCACGTTGTAAAAATTTTACATTTAATCTACATTTCTTTTTTTTAATAAATTCATTTATTTGGTTTCGAGCAAGGCTCGGTTTCCAGCTAGTTGTGTATTAAATCAGTGAGCTTAGTAGACCAGCGTAGAATAAACAGTATTCATTCCAAAGTAAGAAAACATTCTTCTTTATTACCGTCCTTTGATCGATTAAACTAAACATGCAACATTGTAATTAACTAAAGCTCTTCGTATAACAAAAGCTCGATATAGTTGTATGGGTAAGGTAAGAAATTGGTTTTTCATAATTCCAAATGTGTAATTATAACTCAGAATATATTCTGTTAAATCCTAGCCTCTATGACATCTAGAAAATAAAATTGTATGTACCATAGTGCTCCAATGAGAATTGGTAGAGTTGTGGAGTATTGATTGCATCACGATATTTTCTATCACCAGGATAAAATATTTATTTATAAATTCCTAACGCGCAACGTCTCAAAAAAGGCCAGCAGTAAGTCCTTAACAAAAAAAATGGTACCGTTCAACTTGAACATGAAAGAATATATAAAGAAAGGAAGAAAATCATATTACTTGTTTTCGTAACAACTAATAAGCACCACATAAAAATAATGATGTACCCAACATGGGCTCGCAATTAAGGCATGTATTGTTATCAAAGAACACGTGGGATGTATTTCTAATCAAGACAACAATGGGTACATTATACGACGTCCAGTCATTATTCTACGTTATTGAACTTATCATGTTGCGTTAACATTTGGTGTAAAATAAAATGATCCCCTGCGAGATAGTATTTACTTAGACGATCGTTAGTGACTAAATTTTACTCAAACCGAATCATTGTAGTAGGCTGTCGAAAATAGCTTTTAACTAATTGCAAATAGATTATTGTTTGTGATTTGATTGTTTCGTACTATCTGTTGTGTATAAATTTCGGGAACTGTAAGACAAACACCAATCAATGTTATATAATTGTTGTTACAGGGTAAGAGGTAACTTTGATGTTTCGTTTAAATCATTATTAGTAAATAATGCATAGATTTATATCGGTCATGTTATAGGTACCTAATAGAATATAACACTGTAAGGCAAACACCAATTGAAATAGCATGTCATATAACATAAATTAAGTCGACGTCTATATCCCATGAATGTTACTGATATAATGAAACATATCTCTTGTAAAATAGATGACTTTGTACTAAATGAAAGCAACTTGATAATATGCATAATTCTGCGGTCCTAGTGAAAATGTACATTAATGATAGGTTCTGATTGATAAAATTATGTCCACTTTGAGTTTTTTCTGCTTTACCTTTACTGAGAGCTTTAGGTGTATAATTACTCTTATATATTTAGAAGTGAGTATTTTATTAACTTACTGTAATTTACATAGTTAATATAAGACTCGTGTAAGTACAGTATTTTTAGGCTAAGAGCATGTTTATATTCGCCCTATTAGGAAAACAGTAATTAAATCGTATACCTTACCTACCTAACATGGAAACACACTTAGATTAATATGATGTAATGAACTTGATAAATCCGTGAAATAATAATACATTAGTCATACACCGTTTAAATAAACTAATTTGAAATACATATACGTCGACAGAGATTACATATCTTTTAAGAGTCGAAATAAGCTACAGAATAAGTTTAATATACTTCAACTCGCTGAACAACTGAATTCATTGGAAAACAATAATAAATATCTTCTACTGTGCGCACGCACACGCTTAAAATCATGCGCCCTGAGACACCTTAACCTGAAATCTAATCTACCCTCACTTAAATTTAATAATACTCTTGTGTTATTTGTCATTATTATCCTTTTTTTATCAATTTTATGAAATTATTTACATTTATTTTAATATAACTAAGATTATTTACATTTATACTGACTAAAAATATTATTTGCTTAAACAATACTTACAGCTTTTTTATTTTCTGTTTTCTCTATAATTATCAGTGATTTGTATCTAACCTTTTTCAGTAAAAAAAAAATCTTAAATCTTAATAATTTAATATTTTACTGGAATCCATAAATTTAACATTTGACATTATACCTACAATAATATGGTGAAAGATAAAAACTGATTTTAGATAGGTATATTATTTTATGAAACCTGGTTCAAAAGATTGTGTATTTTGAATAAACTGAGTTTGATCCCTTATCGCAATGTGACACAGCAGTAGCAATTCCAACCTCTTTGTGAAGTGAATACACCAATGTTTCTAAATCTGTACGTATCGCTTTTGTGTTGGTCTTATACAGTATCTGGAAATACTAAACTGTGCATATTATGTATCTATATCTAAGATTATCAAAATACTAAAACCGAAATTTTGAATTTCAATGTGAATACAGTAGAATGTGCGTACGTAATAACAATTTATATAAAATCCATATAATACATAAATTCATCCAAGCTTCCCCAAATATGTGAACAAGTATTCATTATCTATTGGTATACATTACGTTACACGTGTCCTACATTATAAGTTGCCTGAGGCAATTTTTTGTACAAGTTGTACAACAAAGTTGTACGCGTATTCTTGACTGTTTAGTAAGGTTTTCTAAATATTGTACAGTCTATTTATGTGATATAACTACATATCCCGATTTAAAGGATTAATAAGGTTGATCGGTATTAATATCATCGGGAATGCGATTATTGACAAGGGGAGGGTATGTTGTTGTATTCTATGTTCTATATTTAGTTATAATAAAAAAAAATCTATATAAGTTATTGTCGTAAGATAAAATGAAATTACTTTATAAATTATATTATATTACGTAGATAGGAATCTCGATGATCGTTGGACTGATGTTTAGAACAGTTAGGAGTATGATTATTAATACTTAAAATATTTAAGCATTTGTATAGAATTCTTATATTGTCTGTAAGATGCATTACATTTTGGGTGTGCTCCGCTAAAATTCAAATTACTTACCTACGTTTAAAAAAACAAATTACACATTTATTTAGACGGAAAGAGAAATTATAATTTAAGATTGATACTTGGTGTTTTACACTGAAAAAAGAAATGTTGTTAAAATACGCGATTGTCTGATGTTTTAATTAATAATTATTATTGTGAGAATGCATTCTCATTTGGTGTGATAAGGCTAGTTTTCGATCCTTGAGTCACGTCTTTTGTTTCACTTGAATTTATTTTATCGTAGTGTCTACAAATGTATTTCATTTATTATCAATGGACACGGCACTAATTTAACTAACTTCGTTTTGTGCTTCTTATTACCCATTTGTTACCTTTCTGATTCTACACTGCACAAAGATAATAAAAAAAATAATAGTAATTATGAATGTAGCAGTTGAAATTTTATCAATAAATATTCTTTGGTGTTAATTATACTAATGTATGCACGAATTTGATTATAACTCCGAGTCGGAATAATAAAATAAAAGCAACCCATTGGCCAAAGTTGTTTCATTAAATTATTTTACAGGGCTCAGTTGATAAGGTTAATTAAATCGGCAAGGTACATCAAGATCATCATGTAACCCAAGACCTTATTCCTGATTCCATGAAATAAGTTTGAAATAAATAAAGCAATCATTTATTTCACAATTGCAATTGCATTAAACCATTTCTGATCCTTTTGCGGTTATCACTATCTATATAGTATAAAACAAAGTCGCGATCTTCAAGATCTTTAAAACTACGATTTTTTTGATAGAGTGATTTAAGAGGAAGGTTTATAGCACCCGTGTGAAACCGGGGCGGGTTACTAGTTATACATAAACAATAATAACTGCTTTAAAGTCAGCATAATGTTTACATACGCGAGTTAAATCTATTATAGTCTCACGAGGCAAACTCTAAGCAACCGATTATTTTAGATGGTAAATAGAGTATTCAATGTAAAAGGTTAAGAATGTCAATGTATCCCTCACTTAAGTCAAAGTAGTCGGGTAATTATGTCTTTAGCAATGAGGGTACAAATTATTACTTAAAATTTAAGCAAAAGGTTGTAATTTAAGCAAATGTACAGTTACGATTAATTATATTGCACAACGTAATGAGTATAATATAGGTATGAGAGTAGGTATTTTAATATCGGTAGACTATATTTGTGAAGCTTCTCCTTGAAATACAGTGGTCCTTATAAAAATAATCAATTATATTTCCTTATTTTTCCCCAGTACGAATCATGTCGGAATGTATCTGTTTTGTTAACATTGGACGTTTTCACAGAGTAATAAGCGTCTACGGCGTAGCACTTAAGGCGTAGCAAAGGCGTATTACACGAGAAGGCTGTATCGAGAAGCTTTTGAAGTCCCTCGTTCCTTTTTATATAGTGATAATATATTTTATTAAATATTGTTGTGTTATGTAAATACGTGAGTTGTTTGTAATATTTTAATGCACTGTATATAACTAATGGTGCACCTAGCCATAATATAAGTTTGTAGAAGCGGCAAATTTTAAATAGCCGTAAAAATATAAAAGCATTGTTAGGTTATAATATTTGTTTTCACATAATGGATTTAATTCTCACCGTATTGGAAGGCAAACAAGTATCTATATATTCTATATATTCTATATATGTATAGATACTTGAATACATTAAATAAGATGCCCCAGTCCATTTCTTTAACAAATATTAAATTCTTTCGCCATTGGAAAAGTAATTTGTCCCAAATAAACAAAACTTTAACTGAGATGAAACTGTGTAGATCTTTGTCAAAGGTTTATATTAGCCAAGAAAGTAAACATAGGTTGACGGAAATGTTTCTTTAACTTGAATAATAATGTTTGTAAAAAGAAATATTAATTAAGTAGAAGAAGACAGTACTGAAAAATATATTGCGGAAATATTGGTCTTTTTTAGCAAAAGTGCTTATTGGAACAACAATAAGGGTTCCGTGTTAACACAGTCGCCGGACGACTACTTTTTGACAACTCAAACGTGCGGGGGCTGCTAGATGCGACGGAAGAAGCAACATCCCGAACTATTTACAAATTATTTCCAGTTCGGGACAACCCATGGTATTAATCACTGTGTCACGTAACTTCGACATTTTTGCAAACATAAACGGTGTTGGGCCACTATGCGGTTAATAACGTATAACCTAGGTAAGTATGTACGTTAAAGTCTTTTAGACATTATACATTCAAACGAACGAAAGCCGCCGCATAATAATTTCTGATGCTTTCGCAGCTATTACACATTCTGTCATGCTACGATTATGGAAACTGTAAACAATCCGAAACGTCAACAAATAAAATAAATATACGCGAGTTCAAACCGTTAATAGTTGTTTGATTCCAAACTATCCACATAACTTTTCGTTTGCTATGTCGATTATATATCATCATTCGAATCGATTGCGTTCGCGATTATCGAATGTCACTTGTCTGGGGAGGGTAATGTGGTAGGTATGTGGTGTACAAATGTCAGGTTGCTGTAAACGCAACCCCGTGTAACAATATATTCTCCAGGCAGAATACATCACGCCGCGTTAATACACGACAGTCATAATGTACAGTCAACATCAAATATACCGTAGTGGTTAAGGTATTCAAATATATCGGTACACGTCTCTATTGTCAAGGGTGTTAGAGTGAGTTCGGATATATTTGATCACCTCGTTTGATAATTTAATGCTGACTGTATGTACATTACTCCCAACCCAATCAATCTGTATCAAATGTTAAGTACATATTACATTAGTCAGAGCAGCTTTAACTGGGTTTTATACATTTACACTCTATATTCAATCGTTATCTATCTAAGTATCTATAGGCGTATTGAACAACATGCTCCAATGTAATACTAACTGACTTAAATAAATGTACTTTCTGACAACGCTTGAATGATAAGATTGCCTTCTGATGTTAACTTCGCTATTTATACCTAACCTAATTTAAAATTTCAGCTGTAAAGTGTAAATAAAATGAATAAATCCATATTTAACGAGTACAGAATCTACTTATCTCTGAGAGCCTCTTAAAAATAGTTACCTATAAAATAACGCTTCGTTGTAGACAGAGAAAAGCGTAGTTCGATATAGGTAGTAAGAGATAAATAAACTTTCAAATGGAGGTCACACTGCAAACATGTCAGGAGTTCAACTTTATGGGTTCCCCTATTAATATCGATTAATAGTTCCGTTATTGTTGATAGTCGCTGTTACTAGTTTCATGAGATTTCTAAACTTAAAATTATAAAGAATCTAAGGCGTGAGAGTGTTATAAAGAACTTGTGTGGTGATTGGGTTTTTACTTTGAAAGTTCCAATTTAGTTTATTCTTAAAACTTATATCTAACTTTGAGTGACATTCACTATAGTCCAATTATACCTTAACACGGAACTACAGACCTGTTTCGTAGCGGGGTTAAATCAAAGCCTAAATTTTTAAAAGATTTCTTATTTGTTTTAAAAAAATATTGTGTTAAATATATTTAGAAAAAAAATTAAGTATTTTTAAAAATTTAGGGTTGATTGAAAGATATTCACGATCTTTTTTAATACAGTTGATGTCTTGCTTCTTATCAGCCAGGTCTGTAGTTCCGTATTGATGTAGGAGAGCTATATAACATGTTCTCAGTTTGTCTCAAATACCTTAGCATAAATTGGAGCCAACTCTCGGAATATTACTGCAATTACAAGAGACGTGCATGGTTAACACGGAGCCATTAGGACACTTGTGCGGATTAATGTTATTAGCATGATAGACAAACCTGATTATGCAGAAAGCGCAAATGATGCTTGGGCTCTGCCACGTCACGAAAATAATGTATAGAAAATCGCTACTGTTTGGAATTCATAAATAAAATACACTTACAGTTACCATAATGATTAATATATTTTTATAGTATAGTTTATTTATTTCAATAATAAACGAGATCTTAAATTGCGACACTTATTCTAAAACGTGATAACTACAAAATAAAAAAACCACCAGCTGTTTATCCTCTATCCAACACCTAACAAAAAGCATGCTAAAGTATAACTCTTATCGCCATACGTACATTCTCGGGCGTAAGTAGCTTAACATAAGAAATATTTTAAAGAGTTACTTTTAAACCGTAACCAAATTCGTGAAAAGCTAGGCTAGGCTAGTGTACTCGTACTGGTCGCGTAGTAATGTGCGCGAGTGTGGTTAATGCAAACGATCTTTCTGTTCTCCACCTGAAAATCAACGCGTGTCATACAAATTCCAGTAACATGTCCTTCCCTTGGGAAAGGGTGATGATACTTGTCAGGGGGTTATTAGCATAACGACCAGCTAACGACGGGAGCGACGTGCGTGACGACGCGTATAGGTATTCAAGTGATATAAATGTTACGATGTCGACACTTAACAATTTAGCCGCGTAATAGAGGGGAAATTTAATGTAGGTAAAAGGTCGTTTCATATACTCATGTATAATTCTAACGTGAAAGCTGTCAAAGGTGCTCCAGTAGAGTTCCGCATTTATGGCCCTGTGTTTGAATTTGAGAGCCTGACAAATATTACAGCAGCCCGTCATATGCTTCTACCGGTGCAAACAGTTTTTTACAGTCCGTTAGATTGAAAAACCCACCGTTTCCCAGTTTTATTTGCTTAGAAACTATCCGCTCATGAAATGGAAAATATTTCTGCAGATTGATACAAAAAAGGTGTACCGTTATATGTGTACTATTTTGTGGCGGGTGTAAGGAAAGGTCTATGCGATTGGTTCGTATAAAATTACAAAAATTAAAAAAAATAACAAGAACGATTCGATAGTTTCGTAGTTATCTCATCACATACCTACTTGTCACTTACATATTCACTAGCGAAATTGTATAGCTCTTTGATAGTTAAATATAATTAATTATAGAAGAAACTCTAGTAATATTACGGTCGTAAAGTCATTAGCTAGTATCTAAGCCTGTTCATATGAACCTGTCGGCAAGTGAATCATAACACTTGACCGATTTTTATTATTAAGGATGTTCAAGTATTAGGGATACGTTTTACTATCCGAAGCCAATAAAACGCAGTGGTCGTCAAGAGCCTTACTGTGGGATTGGATTATATTGCTCTTATACGAAAACAGAACTGTGGGATATTCGATAAATGTTTGTTTCTTCGTAACTGAATAAGCGGCCTCCGGACCTTCGGAAGAGATAAATAAAACTTCTAAAAAGTTTCTTTTCGTCAAGGCTTGTATGTAAACGCCAACCCAATACGACCAAAATTTAAAATAAAAATATTGCGTTTTTTATTACATAAATGCTTTTCTATTTTATTTTAAATACAGCGAGACGATCATTCCGCGTTCATTTATTTATACTGATAGTCCGATACGCAAACAAAATTAACTTATAAAATTCACAAGTGCGAAATTTTTGGTAGTCAGTTAGAATATTATGAATACTCCTTGTAAAAAAAAAATATATCGGATTTTGACCGTGCGTTAGGAATTATTCTTATTTTTAGAAGCAATATTTGTAAATCGTTGAAAAAAATATGTAAGTGCTTTTTTTCTGCACTGGGTTATCACATTTAATTATTAGAACGCCTCCTAACATTTTTTAACTGTTTCATCAACAGCTTTTAGCAATATAATCGAAAAAGTGAAAAAAATATATATATTTCCTAAATTAATATTAAAGTGAATGTTAGTTTCCGCAATGTGCTCAAATCGATTAAAAGTAACGTTAGTTTTTATTTCTAACAGATTTATCAATAGCTTTTTTTTTTATTAACATAAAACGTTCTCTAGGCCGTAAAAAAAATTTCAAGATTCTCAAATCGACGTTTTCTAATGCAGAATAATTGTAGTAACGCATTGACAGATTTTTTAATTAATTCAACAATAGCTGCAGGTTTTATTACCTTATCAGTTCAAATAATTTTGTACAAATGTACTGAATATTCCGGTCTCATCCTAAACACTAAGCTGTAATAAAACGCATATACCTATAAATTTCAACCTATCTAATTAAGACTATCTTGGCTCGATGCGTAAGGCATCGCTTAGTATACCGAGAGTCGTGGATCGAATCCGACTGGTCAACATGCTTTTTTTATTTTTATTATCGGATAGGAAATATGGTATTACATAATCATATTATTTACTGTTTTTATTTTCCATAATAAATTGTATTACCTAGTTAATATTTTAAAATGAACAAAATAAATTTTAATTGATTTTTCTGATCAGTAATAGGGCGGCGAGATATTCGGAGATGGGACAATGAAAACTGGTATAAATATTTGCAGTTCTTTTATTACTTTTCGACTTATTCTTTTTTAAATGACAAACTCTGTAATTAATTAAGCGCCATCATTAGACTCTGGTTAGGTACTATATATGTAGTATCAAAGTACTCGTCAAGACGTATAAAAATTCTAGCGCGACGAATCTAATGATTTAGGTAAGTACAGCTGGATCTTATAGCATTAGGGTTCCCTGGTATATGGGAAAAGACAGGCCAGATATTCGGAATCACCAAAGAATCTTTATTAGGTACTTAACACAAAACGAAGCCTCTTAAGAACTTAGACTAAATAAACCATAAAGCTAGGGAAACCTTTAATTAGGGTTAGTCTTGAATGTGTCTCACCGACGTACAAAATATGATCATAATAAAATTAAAAAAAGAATAAAAGTTTAAACACATTAACCTTTCCTGGTCTTGAACTCAAACCAGCCGCGATCTATAAACGTGCAATCGACATGACCGCCAGGCCAGCGGTTCAATTATTCGTTATACGAAAATCCGTTACCAATGTCGACACCGCTTGTCTTGACACGACAGTGATTGAGATTCTTTAAATAGGACGCGATCTAAACGGCGAGTGAAGTTTGGCAACAAAAAACAAGAGTCAGTATGACAACGTCGCATTTCTCGTTTGCTTTGCATAGTATATATGGAATATGGAACTGATCAGATAATAAAAATAAAAAAAGCATGTTGACTAGTCGGATTCGATCCACGACTCTCGGTATACTAAGCGATGCCTTACGCATCGAGCCAAGATAGTCTTAATTAGATAGGTTGAAATTTATAGGTATATGCGTTTTATTACAGCTTAGTGTTTAGGATGAGACCGGAATATTCAGTACATTTGTACAAAATTATTTGAACTGATAAGGTAATAAAACCTGCAGCTATTGTTGAATTAGTTAAAAAATCTGTCAATGCGTTACTACAAATATTCTGCATTAGAAAATGTCGATTTGAGAATCTTGAAATTTTTTTTACGGTCTAGAGAACGTTTTATGTTAATAAAAAAAGAAGCTATTGATAAATCTGTTAAAAATAAAAACTGACGTTACTTTTAATCGATTTGAGCACATTGCGGAAACTAACATTCACTTTAATATTAATTTAGGAAATATATATATTTTTTTCACTTTTTCGATTATATTGCTAAAAGCTGTTGATGAAACAGTTAAAAAATGATAGGAGGCGTTCTAATAATTAAATGTGATAACCCAGTGCAGAAAAAAAGCACTTACATATTTTTTTTCAACGATTTACAAATATTGCTTCTAAAAATAAGAATAATTCCTAACGCACGGTCAAAAACTGTTATATTTGTTTTTCCCCATTACATTTCAATGTACTCTAACAGATTACAAAAAAGAAAGCACTTGTGAGTTTTGTTAATTGTAAGCCTTTTACATCGTTCCCGTATCGGACTATGACTATATTATGCGGATTCGAATTTAGAGAATACAACCTTTTCAATTGAAAACTCATAAAAAATATGTGTGTCATTTCGTTTTTATGACACGACATCAGTTTTCGATCAAACTGACGCGATGTTGGTATGCCGATGTATTCGTATAGTACGTAACATTGCATACTTAGGTAGAAATAACTTTAACAAAGTGATCGTGCGTGCTAGTAGCCAAGATGCTTGTGGCTGTCCTCGACCACCAAGCCCACCATTGCCTCCTTTCCACTCCTGTCCAAGAACAATGTATGATGTGAAGTTCGTCTACATCAATGATCAACCACCTAAAACTACTATGAAGGATTTCGTTGATCGAGCTTCGCAAGTTGTATTTTGGACGGAGCTTGTACGAGGTTAGTATGTCTTTTAATAATGTTCTATTTCGTGCCCCGATAGCCATTTCGTACCTTTTCATTTTGTGATGAATTTACCCTTTTCTATATTATGAGGGTCTATTTACTGTTTCTCAATATAAATTTTATAGCGGTATAGCTACGTATTATTCGATGTTGTTAAAAATGCAAAAAAAAATGTTTCGTCACAAATTGACTGAGATTTATTAACCGTTGAGATGAAAACCCTAAAATATCGACGTGAAAAATATAAGCACTGTATACTTAGGTATGTTTTGTAAGTATAAATAAAATAATAAAGTTATATTTGTCTTTGGTAATTCCAATAAATGATTATATCAATTGTACGGTACGGAAAAGTACCTACATAATCCTTTAAATATTAAAAGAGAGTTTGTGACAATATTCAAATTGGATTAAATTTAGCCCTTGTATCCCGGATTTATTTATGAAATATGGAAAACCAGTACTTTAATACTCTAGTGAGTTAGGTGTCGCTGTTATATATTTACCTATGGCTATTTATTCCACAAATAACTAATATTGTGTGTTTCATGAATGAGATCAGACTTATTTGCTTATTTCTTCATGCACTACTCCGAATGAATGAAGAGTTTACACTGAGTTACGCCTAAATGGTTTGAAAACTGACCGTTAAGACTTCGTTTGAGTCGGAGAAGTTTAGAATATAACAGTACCTACTGTTTAACATATTTACAACTTTAGGCTTTAACAGTTTCTGTCTGTGAACAGATTGTAAAGCTTTTGAATAATTCATGAGTTCCAATAATTGCTTTACTTTCTTTTATAATGTACCTAGGTAGGTATAGCATAATTTTAAAGTTGGTAAAGCGCCTATGTCGTTGATGATGATTTCAACATTTTTACAAATATCAAAGGCGTCAGTTCACTGTAAGTTGCACGACTATGATATTAGAGTAAGTACTATGTGTACCCTAAACATTGTTTTTATCTAGGTATTTGTAAATGTATAAACAAGGTTTGTCCCGAACTGCTAACAAATCTTTGTATATAGTACCTACGTGCTGTTATTTACCCCGTTCCATCCCGCAATGATCCCGCAGCTCGCACGATTCAGCTGTCATGACGACTTTGTCAGTTGTTAGGTGACTGGATTTATATTAATAACTCGGCTATGCTAATAATATCCAGTATAAGGTACCTAATCAGTGGATTATTTTTTAAACTAGTTAATTTACTGGAGCTTAAACCATGTTTTCCTGCTATTTAAGTGGAAAAATATCTTATCTAGACGTTGTCAAACAGGCGGTAACGGTAACAAAAATAAGTATATTTGTTAGAAGCAAAACAAAAGTTTAATCAATTTTCTAAGTCGGTCACACGCAATACCCGAATGTGGAAGTGGAATGCTCCCCAGAGGACACAATTGCAGATTATCTTTTCTTATAATTTTGTCACGCTTCTCTGTCGGAGTTGTGAGAAACAACTTTGCGGACTTTGTTTCATTACTGACATTGTACTCCGTCGATCTTTGAAAAAGGTGCTACAAGAAGTCAGTCGCCCAGAACAGATTAATACCATTAATTCTCTTTTAAAAACTTAATAAAATGAAGTGGAATCCGCAATGCAGTTTCATTACATTTTTTAATTCTTTCAGGTTTCGCTGTCACACTAGGCCACATATTTAAGGAACCCGCCACTATAAACTACCCATTCGAAAAGGGTCCCATTTCTCCTAGGTTTAAAGGTGAGCATGCTTTACGAAGATACCCATCCGGAGAAGAGCGATGCATCGCCTGTAAGCTGTGCGAAGCTATTTGTCCAGCTCAGGCTATCACGATTGAAGCCGAAGAACGTCAGGATGGGTCACGCCGGGCCACCCGTTACGATATCGACTTGACTAAGTGCATTTTCTGCGGGTACTGCCAAGATGCTTGCCCGGTAGATGCAATAGTGGAGGGACCTAACTTCGAGTACTGTACCGAGACTCACGAGGAGCTCCTATACAATAAAGAGAAGTTGCTTTCGAACGGTGACCGCTGGGAGCCCGAACTTGCAAGCGGTATCAGGGATAACCATTTATACCGCTAGATTTGAAACAGCTTCACCAAACATAATACCTAATTTAACTTCTTCCTCCGAAATACTAATTGAGTCGAATTTGAGCAAAACATAACTTTCGACCCCAAACGCTGGTTACGTTTGACTTTAGAAGTTAAATATCAAAGTCGTGTCTAAAGTCAATTGGGTTAAGAAGTCGTGAAGGAACCCAAGGCTTAGCAAAAAGAGCACCGTAATTTTAAACATATACAAGTATACATTTCCTGTTAAAATTTAATTTGTATTAAATCTTTCTGTAATAAATATTGATCTAAATAAAGATATTTACTATTTAATAAATCAAACAAGTTTTTAAAATATTATCGTTAATAAAAGAATTGTGTTAATCAATTTTCCGATTACTGTGTTTGTTAGATTATTGCTTAAATAGGGAATTAAAAATATCCTTTTATATTATTATACCAGATATTCTTGTAAGATGGGGTTATTAAAACATAATGATGTCTGTATCATTGACGTGCAATGAATAATATTATATTTTATGATTTTGATTTATTAGATATTAAACTTTATTTCTTTATTTTTCACTCGTGGATGATTATTGGTAGTCTATTCATAATCAACAAAAAAACGTTATGTACCTATTGGGAATCTAAACTTAACCAAGTTTCTGATTTAGGT
Source organism: Polylopha cassiicola (assembly GCA_038024825.1). Taxonomy (NCBI): domain Eukaryota; kingdom Metazoa; phylum Arthropoda; class Insecta; order Lepidoptera; family Tortricidae; genus Polylopha; species Polylopha cassiicola. The sequence continues at coordinate 16,093,628 of CP149045.1, read as the reverse complement.
ACGCTGCAAAAACCACCGAGCACAAAAGATGTTCAAACGTAAAATAATATTCAAATCCAAAGAGGAAACAAGCGTTTATCACATTAAAGTTAATACGGGTAAGCCGTATACTTTATTAGTTTTCTGGACGTTAAAAATAAATCCTATGTAGGTATCTATTCGAATTTATTTTGCGACAGCGATAGTCATTAGTCGTAAACCCGCATTTGCACCTGCTTCCTTATCCTAAAATGCATTTACGTATACTATTATACTCTATAAACTGAGGAACGATGTCCTGCTGCTCTAGAAATATAAACGTACGTTCACTAACTTATGACAGCATAATTTATGGCATCATTACGTTATAACAAATTTCAATCAATAATTCAGACATCAACTACGGATTGTTTTATTGAGTAAGTATATTATGATAACAGAAGGCTTCTTTCTTTCATAAGTGTAAAAAAAATATATATTACCTGCTATTAATATTTATACCTACGTGATGTAAGCCTAGAATTCAATACAACACTGAAATTCTATCAGGCGTAGGATAAACTTTAAATACGGACAGGTTTCATATTCGCATTATTTCAGAGGCTATCCGGAGCTTTAAAATTATGCGACCGAAACTATAAGTTTGAAAATACTGGCGCAAATCTCTCATGTCTGTAGAATATTAAATGCACTTGTGCAATATTGGGGCAGTATCATATACCTCGCGTGAACTATCCCGACGTTAAATAATTGGCCACGATACGCGACAGGATCGTTTGTTAGGAAAACGCATTCGTTCAAAACGCTATTAGGGTCAACATTTCTATCTACATAACGACGTATCTGCATTCATCTGCGTGAACATACATTAGTTAAGAATATTAACAAAAACATTTTTTTAATAAATTAACTTTTGTACTTTGTAAGATTCCAAAGAGACGAAAATAATAAAAAATACTAGTAACGGAAATTATATTGATAACACATGATCAGCAGAACAAACTTTCGTTGTGTGGCTAAGTAGTCAAGACTAACTACAGCAGAAAGTCTCTATGACCGGCCATGGATTTGATGAAAACGGTACATATAAGTAAGTACATTTTATAGGTAGATATTTAAACATATTAATGAAATATATTGTGAACGTGTGACAAATTGTACAGTAATTGAAAGACAGGGTTGCTAAACACAAGCAGCTTGCTTATAATTTATTTTTATTAAATACTAGTTATATTTTTCGTTGTAGTCATTTTCTCACATCTTCTGCATTCTGAGTGATTTCACTAAGTAAAATTCACATGTGTAGTAATATTGACAAAACATACAACTTAATTAAGAACATTACATTTTTAACTTGGGAGGTGGTAAAAAACAGAACCTGTAGGGCTGGGGTTCACAATATATAGAGTGACCTACTAGATGACGTAACGCAGTTTATTTTGTAGTAGTAATAAATACATCTTTTAATTACGAAATTTTAATCTTCTCTTACCACTTGTAAAAATGTTAGAATTTAAAGACAGCCCTGCTTTTACCGGGACTGTTACATCCGTTTCTGGCCGTCGCCCTCAATCAAATCATTGCCTCACTATAATTCTATTTACTGGGACCTGGGTCCTGTGTTACTGACCACTGACAAAGGGCGAGCAGACAATTGGCTCCGTCTAAATTATTCGAAGCTAGGGGAGTAGTCATATAAACTCAACTGAAAGTTCTGAACAGAAAACTTTATATATTATTTCGCCACCGCATAAAATTGGTAGAAATTATGTCGGTGGCTATAATTTATTGTAATACAAACACTGAACTCAAAGACAAATATTAAGGTGAAAATGGTTCAACAGGTCAGTCTGGTTTAATTCGATGGCGTCGAATTTTTAAATATTTAATGTCGTTAAGTTTTGAGTGGGATACGGGGCATATTTGTTATTCTAAACGACTCCCACTAATTAAACGCTACGTGCGGTGCGAGGCTCAAGGGCCGAGCTTCTAACTCACCTGCGCATTAGTTTGGCGAGAATAAATGCCTCTGCAATGTTTAAATAAACTTAATCCTTTTTTGAAACAATAATAAAAACCACCTTTTCCAGACCCATTCCGTTTCAAAATGATATTTTTTGGCATCTATTCTAATTTCCAACAATACTATTTACATTTTGGTTCTGATCTAGTCATACTTTATCGGAGGTGTTTTGTAATTAGTAATTACTGAGACACCTACCGAGTGATATAAAGAAAAAGACTTTGAAATTAAACTTCAAACGCCAATACAAACAAGACCCAATAGAGTTTACCGTGAAGGCTACGGTATGCCTGGAGTTGACGGCACATAAATAGATACAAAACTTTATTTTGTATAAATTCAGTTCTATATTTTAAAATCAAACATTTATATAACATAATAATAGTTAAACTGCTACTTATATTAGTTGGACTAAGAACGGGGGCACTAAGATCGAGAGTCAAAAGCTGAGTAAAAAAATATAAGTACATACTTAGAAATATACTTTGTAGGCGTTTTAAAACGCTAGCTGGTTTAACCCAATTCCAAAGAAAAATGAATAGATTAAATATACACCTATTTGGTATTGGTAATAGAATATCAAATCGAAATACTGATAAAAAATGATTAAATTGGTTCCGTTCAAATTGAATCGAAACCGAACTTAATATATTGTCGTTCAAATGGGACTCGTCTCTTAAGTAGGTAAAAAATCGTGTTCGGTGAGCAACCCAACTGGGTCACATTTCTCCCTTCATTTAATCGCCGTGTCAATGCTCCGGCATTGATCTATCGGTCTATTAAAGAGTTCGGTGCTTGTTACGACGCCACGAGACTCCCATTAGTAGAGCCACCGACTGCCAATTTTGTAAATGCTGAGATAGACGCCCATTGTCCTGTTCTGCATTATTTGAAAATGCCTCATGCCGCAAGTTACAAGGTGTGCTATGAAAGATGTAACCTGTAGGTACAGATTCTTTGCAGTGAATACAAAATATTATTTACGTATTATTATTTAATAAGTTTTCCATTATGGACATTATACAAACAAAATTATATTGTTTAATGAAAATCGATTACAACATTTCAAAGCTATATGAGTGAAAGTGTATTTTAACTAATAAAGACAAGTAAGTAATATGTAGTAATAAAGTATGAAATGAAAAAATTGTTAGAAATTTAAATAAACTAAAAGCCTACTCCGGATGGAACCGCTCCTAATTTAGGTATAATATTTACTATCTACCTAGACCTACGGTCCCCCCGACGCGACCCTTTCTTTATGGAAATATTAATACTCAGGTATATAATATGGAGTTGTCATTATTATTATTAGAGAAGGTGGCTTATTGTGTCAGCGATTATTTTTTTTATTTCATATCAACTTTCTCCCTATTTCTAAAGCATCACTTAAATCACGTCTTTTCTTATTTCAATACTAAAATATTTATCAAAGTTTCGAGTGAATCCGTTAAGGGATCAGAGAGTTTTATGGGAATTTTCGTTCCCCCCGTTTTGTTTCCTTAGGGGATGATTTTATAAAAATCCCTATGTTAAAATTTTAAGCTTACCTACATAATACCAAGCGAATTCGGTTCAGCGTTAGATGTAGGTACAATAACCAGTTAGATCGCAAAATGTATCTGTATGATGATACAGATGAATTATTCATGTTTTAAAACAAATTAGCTTGGCTTTATAAAGAAAAATTATAATACGAATAGGAAGAGGCATAGTTGTATAAAAATAATGAAGAGCCCATTTTTCGGCGTCCATGGGATCTCAAGTTTGCTATTAAGAGCATTAAACATCGTTTACGTTTCACAGTCAAGTAAAACTGTCAGAATATGTGTGATAATTTATTTACTTAGGATTTTTTAAATTTATTGTAAAGCGGTCCCCACCCATTATCCAGGTACGATTAAACATAGTACTTACGTAGTTGTAACAACCCAATCGGTAAATACGTCATTAGTGGTAAGTATTATTTAATGACTTAAGGTTATTGCAAGCGCTAATCTAAACTATATTGTCGTAGGCAAGGGTTATCAAAAAAGAAATATTACCTTTATAATAAAATCTCCCACGGCGCACATTTTTGAAATATTGTTTTGTAAAATACAGGCTGTATTTTATAATATTAAAACAATAAATGCTCAACATAGTGTGAACATTAAAATTAATTGTTAAGTGCAAGTTATAACTAATTTCATAAGAGTGTCCATTATCAGTTTTACCTTTTTTTTTATAATAACAGAAATTACAATATTGGAATAAAATAACATTACCTACGTATATTGTTTTTCCTGACGTTTCGAAAACTTTACAGTTCCCATATTCGTAGTACATTGCAACATTCTATAAGCAGACTGTGTAATAACCGCGAAAGCGTCAAAAACATAATAAATTATAAGTTAGTAACACCTTAACTTCTATATATAATTATAGAGCTTACCCAGCTTGAATTTAAAACAATATATTTGAATTCGTTATTAGGTGCTTATAACGAGGAAGAGTACCTATTTTGGAATGCAATATGTATGGAAGTGACAATAAACTCACGGAAACTAACATTGTTAATTCAAATCTGTCAGTACCTACTTACATTTCTAATTCGATTCTGTAGCGCTAGCGAATGTCACTTGTGTAGGAGGATTCCCGAGACATGTACGACCTCGCATTGACGATCTTGAAAAAAAATGATTTCGTCCATTACGTACGCTGCCTTCAGAGTCACGTAGTGTCCCTCTGAGTATTACTTCTACCTGTTACCTTGCCAATATGTGTTTAACCCATTTGCGTCGGCATTAAAGTGATGACGTTTCTTCGATTTTTATCAAAACCAACTAAACTATTCTCAGTGATTTTGATTTTTGTAATTTCGTTCCATAAAAAATACGTTGTAAGTATTGAAAAAAAAAACATAGATACATTTTAACAAAATACCTCATATAGAACTCCGAGTTATGCTCGTAATTATCATTGGATTAAAAAGATCACATATATTTAACGGGGAGAGAACTCTATTACTACTACTTACCTACGCTAATGGTGAAAAATAAAGAATAGTTTGTGCATTTAAATGGAATTTTGAATAATTATAATTCGAGGAGAGTTAGATTTATGTTTAACCTAGATAACGACTTTGTCCGCGCGCTGTCATGTTCTGTACCGACTTCGTACTTCTGCATAGTTGTTAACCCCACACTTGTAGGTTTCAGTCCACTGGCACTGATTTTGTGAAATCTAGTTTGTAATTCTGAACTCGGTTCCACGGATTCCGCTAGATTGAATACTTCTTATGCTAATTCTTGAAAGCTATCAATGTCTTCCAATATTTGGGCAAATCACTAAAGATTACCTATTAGATTATATTTATATATATCCTTATTAACTTAAACAGTGAAATTTAGAATCAAAATTGGTCATGTGACACGAGTTTTTTTATAAACAATCATATTATTATTTTTTAATTATCTTTCAATTAGGTACCTTTTTGATATTTATTGTCAGTTATAATATAGTTATAAAATAGGAATAGTAAAAAAACTTTTGCTGCAAATGGTGCAATAACGGTATTGCAGTTATCAAACGATTTATAGGGAATGATATGAAAATATTAGATATATTTCGTTTGACGTTTTGACGAAAACTTTGTAACGCTTTCAGCATATAAAGTTGTAAGGTATTGAGATACATTCGCGTGAGTACGAGTATTTACGCTATGTCCGTAAATAGCAGTCGGTAGGTACAGAAATATAGCAGGTGGCCTCTGGCTATGTAGCGGTGTGATTACGAACACAACTCTGCCACCGTCGCGAAATAATTAAGTTAGTGAGTAAAAATATAGCTAGGCTTCTAAGTAATCAACGAAACGTAATATTATAATCTTATTTAACTACCTATTTATAATAGGTAAGGAATTGACAACAGTGGTTTCGTCCCTTTGTATTTATACTTACAAGCAAAATTTAACCAATTTAAAGAATAAGCCATTTGTTGTTGAATTAAAAAAATAATTTCCGTGGTTTTATATTAGGTACGAAAAATTCATCAAAATTTCATTTAATTACTATCATTATTATTTCACTTTGTGTTAATTTCTAACAATGATCTCTAGGTATTTGGTTAAGTAGATAGTAAAGTAGTAATTATGTAAGTACTCCTGAAGTAATATTACAATAATAAATCTTTGGCCAATTCATACCAATTGGTCTAGTCTCAAACTAAGCAAAGGTTATACCCACCTTCTATGGGTATTAGACAACAGATACATCTGCCTAGCAGAATTTGAACCGGTAACCTCCGATTTCGTAGTCAGGAGAGCACCACTACACTAAACTAATACGGCATCGAATACAAGTTCGACTCTTATTTGATCATTGACAGGACATTTGATCTATTGCTTTTACGCGTCGATTGTTGACGAAAATTCAAATTAAGGCATTCTTCTCCGATATTAAATTCTTTTAAAGAAAGTATTCTTTTTGTGCGTTTACAACTCTAAAGAAACGGAGTTGCATAGACTTATAAATAAATATATTTTTCAACGTCGATTTCATGCTGCGGGATGAGACTGGGAAAGCAACAGCTCGAAATCTTTGAATATACTTACAAAGATGTGTTAGCAGTTCGGGACAACCCATTTCGACATTTTTGCAAACCACAAAGTGTTGTTATTCCAATATATAAATAAAAGTTTAAGTTTCAATATGTTAGTTCATTAGAAATTATCAACCGGGTACACTGGATAATATTAATCAACTATTTGGAACAAATAGCTGACTTACTCGGACATTGTGTAACGGGTCCTTAATAAGACGAAATAGTTCCATTTTCTAATTCCAAAGTGCCTTTGCTATCTGCAAAGAGTAAGTAACAAGGAGTTCGACTAATAAAATTTATTACTGACCGACTGGTTGTTAGCATTTAACATTAAAGTTTCAAACTGGCGATTATTCAAACTCTAATCAAGACCATGGGTAGCGTCCTGAACTATTTAACCAATAATGTAGTATAAACTATTCCCTTATATTAATATGATCAATCTTATGCCTAGGCATAGTACTTACATATTATATAATGTACATACATAGATACGATACGCTAGAGAGATTCGCTATCGAAAACTACACTGCCAGTGTTGTATATATGATAATAAACTGTAACATATAAGTTTGGATCACGGCGACGGCTGCAATTCCGTGATTGCTGGTGGTGTGTGTTCTTAGGTATGTGGCTTACATAACCAACTTTCATAGTGAGCGTCCTCGCACTTTGAGTGCCTGTAAGGCGTAAGCACACTGTTTACTAGGTAAGTGTTTATATATGGGTCTGTTAAAATTGCCGGCTCTATCTCTATGTATTTTTGAAACCATAAACATAAAACGACAATTTAATTGGTACTCTTGTAGATTTATTCATCTTTATCGTAGTTATACGTGTTTTTCAAAGTAGCAAAGTGATTACCTACTAAGTCTATACGTAAGTACTTACTGATGCAAAAATAAACATTTTATGCCGATTTTTTTAAAAGACGGCATAATTATCTATCCTTTGTTAAAGTTGACATAGTTATTGGTTTTCTTTTCATTACAATATTTTTTATTTATTTTCTGCAATTTAGAAATGTATTGGTCTATGTACCCTGCGCTTGCACGTGACGTCGTCAGACTGTTCGTGCTAACGGCATACCGGGGAATACATTTCATCAATTTTAAGAAATCTAGTTTTATAATACCTAGTGTAAGCTAGTCGTGCTGTAATAAAAGGTTAGTTACTTTGAAACGCAACGGCTTCGGAGTGTCCGCTCTGTTTTTACAGTACGGGTCAGTACAGATTCCGTGAGAAAGACACACTTCGCGTAGTTTTAATCCTCGCAAAGTGAAAACGTGTAACTTAAGAAACGTTGTCACGTTTCTCGATTTACGATCGCTGAGAGCTAACTTTTTGTAATGAAAGATACGTGGGGAAGTGCAAAACACTAACATTAACAACTTAGTAGGTATCGCAGAACATAAACTCAAGTACTTAAGAACTTTGAACTATTAAGTTTTCTGTCAGCTCTTTATTCTAATATAAGTATAAAATTCTTGTGTCGCCGTGTTTGTTGCCATACTCCACGAATATCGGGTAAGTAGGTCTGAGAATCGGCCAATATCGATTTTTCATAACCCTAAATGTTAAGAGTAAGAGAGGTCCACTCCAAAGTTTTTATTTTTATTGTTTTATCATTTTACATTGCAAAATACTTACAACCCTACATTTTCACTCGAAACATCACCATAAACATCTATTTTTCAATAAAAAATTTCAAAAAATGCGATAAAAAGTTCGCTTGGTTAGTAGTTAAAATAAAACAGTGCAGGTTACCTCTCTCACGCTATCGTGACGTATATTTAAATAAATTATAAACACGTTAAATAACAGAGAAGCGGAGCAACTGCCTTCCTCTGTTATACTCGTAAGCATTAGAAAAAACTGTGGGTACAGATGTTGCATTAGGATTTTTAACGAGCACATACATTATATAAATGTGGTCTTGCCGCCGTTTTTACATCATAAAAGAAAAAACAAAATAATTATTTTTGTCTCTGTGCGTGAAAATTTTACAACCTATGTTTACCTTGTTATCTTTGCGTGGTTTACCACGTATTACTTACAATATTATATATACTTACATACCCAGTACAATGTCTATTCAATTATATTATCTACCTTTTAAGTTGTACACATATTTTTGACCTTACTTACCTTACGATATGACCTTTTTAAAATGTCTCAATCGCCCAAAGGTTAACTGGAAGAAATCCCTTAAAGGGATAAGTTCACCTTTGTACGTTTATATTGTTTTGTTGTTGTAGGTACAATAAAGAGTTTACATACATGTACATATAATGTCGAAACTTGCGTTCCGTCGATAAAGTTTGATGAAGACTGTGATTTAACATGCAAGATGCATTGTTTGATTAAGTATTAAAACTATAACTACAATTTATATAACATATCGTGACATTTTTAATTACTAGGTACTCTTAATTCTTAAGTGCCTAAGCAATTGAGAATAAATGATACTTAGACAAAAGATTAGGAATGTCTAGAAGATAATCATCGTTAAGAGGATTGTGAAGCTGTTGATTTTCATACAAAAGGCGATAACGTTTTACAACCAGTAAATATAGTTAGATTTTTATAATTTTTGGATATGTTGTAGATATAATGAGAAACTACGTCTGTACGTTTTGATTTTTAAGAAATATTGCTTAAATAATATAGATTTTTATGATTATAAATTTATATATAGATTTTTAGATGCTAATAAATTTTAGCGTAAGCAATATTTCTTAAAAATTAAAACGTACAGACTTAGTTTCTCATTATATCTACAACATATCCAAAAATTATAAAAATCTAACTATATTTACTGGGTGTAAAACGTTATCGCCTTTTGTATGAAAATCAACAGCTTCACAATCCTCTTAAAATATTTGAGAGTAAAACGATTGTCTATTTAATAACATTACAGTTTTTGTAAATGTAAGTGTACACTGGAAACGTGAAACGAAATAGAAGTATAGATACTTATTTAAATACATATTTTTTCGAACAAATATACGAATATGCACCTTATAATTAGCTTTCTAAATGTGAAGTCAGGGATAGCACAGGTCGTGGTGCAAAAACAATCTGTTCTGTTTAAAAGCTTTCGATCAGCAGTAAATTACAAATGGAAATCCGAATAGACAATAGAATAGAAATGTCTTGTTTGTTTCATGTATTTGTAAACTTAAAGATCCCTTATCTCGCTCGCCAATGTTTTCCTGACGTAATGTTGTTCGGCGCTGGCGGTCAGACAGCGCGCGGCGACGAGCGGGCCTGCCCACTGACCTCGCTTCTAAAAACTTCAAAAGCACTAACATCGAAATTGTGGTAGTTAGCAGTTTTTACACAGATAAAACATTAAATTTATGTTGCAAAAACTTGCGCTCGCTTTTATTTATTACGTGCTTAATGGATCCATTTTATTATAACACTTTCAGTTATTTGTGTTTTCTTTTTAATTTAGGTATCAATTCTGAAATCCTAGTCAGATTATTATTACAATAAAAAACATTGAAAATATATTTTAAACAATAAATGTTACTTTCCCAACGTAAAGAACCTACATGGTAAGTATATACTTAAAAATACGATAAGGGTCTCGATATTGTGCTATATCGTGACCGACCCCCATATGCAGTCTCAATTTGGTTTCATATAGAAAATTTTAATACATCCGGATGGCGGATCTGTGTATGGATGGTAATGATATGACTACAATTATGCATATGAATAACTAGTAATTAAAAACAAAAAAGGAAACTACAACCAGTATCTATGGTAGGTAGGTGTTATATATAAACTTTCTTATGCAAAAACGTAAAAGTGTATTATGTGTAAATACACAAAATTTATCTTTATAATTATGATTCGTATTATATATCACCTACGTGAGCACGCAGAAACTGTCTTAATTCATTTTTTAACGTAGGGAAGCGTTTACCTAGTAAATGATTATTTTTTTTAAATACTAATGGGAAAAACGGGGGTGCTGGGATATTATGCAAAATCGCGGATATAAGCTAAGTATTTATTTAATGTTTAGTATGAGGTATACACTAACTTATTCACTTTATAAGCCTCTATTTTTCACTTACAGAACTGTTTTATTAAGAGTGGTCTGTTGTGTATATAATATTTTGATCACTGTAATTAATGTTATAAACTAAGACGCACAAGACACATGACTACATTCAATTATGTACGTACATGTAGGTACATAAATTGTACAAGGAAGGAGTAGGTACATGATACCAACTCTCTGAGAGATTTAAGTGTTATTATGGTACTTACATTTAATTAACCCTTCCCTCCGCGGATTACGTCTCAGTTTGGGTTCGTATGTGGTTACAGCAATTATTATCGCTGCAAGGTATTTGACATCGTTACCGTCTCCATATTATTTGTAAGTACACATACGAATACCTAATTGGCTTTGAATAATATTAATCATTTGTGAAGATTATGTTTGCCGATACAGAATACTTAGTAGTCATTAAAAAACGCCTCAATTCCGATTTGTTCCGCAATGAGCTACTTATGAACTAATTACTCGTCGACGTATATTTGGACCATTTTTTTTAAATATTCAGTTCGATTTATTTTTAATGATTACGATGACTTCGCTGTTATTACAGATTGGAATGAAACAACTATAACGGATTCAACTCGCGTATTTTATTTGCTGAAGCGTTTGACTATCGACAGCGCAGTCGGGCTAAGAATATGAGGACTGTAAAGTTTTCGATTGTCAGCAAAGAAAATAAAATACGCGAGTTAAACCCGTTATAGTCGTTACATTCCAATACTAAAAAGTAATTTATTACGTTTAATATACATTTCATTATATTTTTTATGTCTTTTACAAAGATACAAAAACATTCCTTAGTCGTTTGTGCTAACTAGTTAAAAGTTATACGAGCACAGTACTAACTATCAAGTTAGTCAATCTAAGCAATTAAAAGTTACATTACGCATTAAATACCTCGCTTACCTGTAACGAAATAACATGGCTAAATATATTAAAAAAATAATTTATGATGCCTTCGCGGTTATTATACATTGGAATGAAACAACTTTAAACGGGTTTAACTCGCGTATTTTATTTTATTGGCTGACGTTTCGGAGCCTTTACAGATTCCATAATCGTAGCACAACTGAGTTGACAATAGTCTTATGCTAAAGTTCCTATATACCTATTTAAAAAGTCAAGTTTGAATCCTGCTACCTGACACCGGATGCCATCTTGAGTAGTTAATTTCAATCTTTTAGCAAAGTTTTGGTTAGGAAAATTTTTCATAGGTTATACTCTGTGTTATAAATGTTTTTTCTATCCCATAACATTACCATAAAAAAGATACTGATAGATCTACCTGCATTTTATATTACCTACTTAGTATATTATAAGCTTTATGTGTCACATTTCTCGATAGTGAAGCGGGGTTTTCTTCTAGTTTTTTTTTATAATTTGCCCAATTTCTTAAAAGTGTAGTCTATAGTGTGGTCCACAGTAGGTAAACTAGACATTGGATATCCATTAAGGCAGAGTTATCATTATGTTAAGTTAGTTAATCTTGCTAAAACCCTTGCTGGGTTGGTAAGCACGGATTAAGGTTTCAATGGAACTGTATGTGGCTTGGTTTAATTTGGAATCAATATATCCAGGCCCTTTAAGTAGCTCACCCAGCTTTCAGAAACCCTTTGGGCCCTCGTTTTCAAGAAGTACCTACCCGACTATTGCTTACTTACCTACTTAGGTATATAGCTATATTAGCTATCTGCGGCTACGCTTTAGTCGTCTTCAAATTTGAATGGATCACTTTCATTGGTTTTTATTTATTTATTTATAATTCAACTTGTTTTTGAAATTCGACAGTTCTATTTACGGAGTTCAATTGTAGACGTAAATCATCCTGGGATTGAATCCATTCAAACACACATAAGAACTATCCAAATCAATTATACCTTTCAGAATTACGTAGATATACTTATGCTGTGCCATGCAGTATTTTCTACGTCCTGTTGAGACATAGCTGAAGTTAATCCAGGGTGTAAGTACTTTCATGTAGTCTCATTTATCCAATTTATGTTAATGAAAAAGAACCACCATACCACCTCATAATCATTCACGTTTAATAAATCGTATAAATTTGTTGGATGACATAGATTGTCGTCTACGCCGCCATTTCTGCGAACGTATCCATGTTTCCAATCTATACTTACGATCCCTAAATTATTGTTATAGATTAAATAATTCAGAATACGTATTTGAAGTTAAACTAACAATATTTGCAATCAGCCAGGTCGTAACTTCGTTGTCAATATATTGAGAATTTGGCAAAAGGCCAGTGAAGCTTTAAGCTAATTACGCCCGACCCGGTAAGTATGCTCCAAACTCTTATAGAATCTTAATTGAGTTACTGTGGAAATCGACACTTGAAAGAATATTTTTTAAGATAATTACAAAAAGCTCTTGAGATATCCACTCGGCCAAAATCTGTTTACTAGGTTTAAATCAGCTTTTCGTTTTCAACTGACATAATTTTATTTTTATTAATCGATGACGGAGTTATATTTTTTAATTAAAATACCGAGCAGATTGCGTCAAGTCGCACAATATGAACATCAACGAGGCGCAGGTGAAGCTAACACGTGCGTGAATTGGAATGCATTTGAAACGCACAATATCAGTTTGTGAAATATTTTAGCAACAATAATATTTTCCGTTACATTGTCACGTCGCGTGGCTGTAATTTCTGATGTAGGCACACACCTGTCACGCGGACGTGCGTAGACGAATCACTGCCTATGTGTTCGCATTCACGTGAATTTCATCGGGCACATAGTTCACGAGTTTTCACTATATCTACCTAGTTAGGTAGGACGCGCACGAATAATAATCTGTCACTGTTACTCTTGCAAATAATGGTATCTTAATTTTTCAAGCAGGTTAAAAACCTGACAATAGTTAACGGATATCGGTAAACTGTATAAACCTAAGCATAATCGCTATTGGCGTTGTTTATGGTGAGGAATGTTAAAATCCCTAATAAATTAAAAAAAAATGAATATAACATACATAGTGCTGAAACACTGCCCACAACCAAATCCTTAATCCAGCTTAACTATGCATCGATAATTTAGACTACGAACCTACAAAATTCACGATAATATATCGTGAACCTTGATAAAAATAAAAACCTGATATTATAATAATAATTATATGTAAAAATAAAAACCTGATATTCTATACTGTGTTTATATGTTAAGTTTTCAAGCTGAAGTTAGATCCTAAATTGAAAATATAGCTTAGGTATATGTACTAGATGACGATGTAACCACTCTAATAAGAAAACATCCTGAAATTAGACAAACATTTGCTTCTTGATCACACTTGAATTAGATTTTAAGCTCAGAGCTCTGAGTTTACTTATTATGTAGGTAGCTTAGTATATTAAATTAATGTAGGTATCTATCTAAATTAGTTTTTTACCTACTCATTCATGGTAAAACTTAACTTCGTGTCCAAAGCAAACATAATCTAAAATCATATTCTCATGTACAAACAATTGTAAGTAGGATAAAAGAACAAAGTGAGTTCAGTTCTTGGATTTATTATTTCGATTTTTTAGACTTCCAAAGGATAAGTCTGAGTGTCAATTTTTACAAGTTACGAGACGTTCGTTCTTTGTAAGCGTGGTAAATAATATTATAATTTATTAAAGGCCTAGAACTTTTTATCATATTTATATTTGATATAAAATAACAATCTCATGAGTGCTGTTGTAACGCTGTGGCTGCCGAAGATAATTTTGTGAGATCGAGTTGCCGCTTGTTATTTCCCTCGTGGCACGCATTGAAGGCAGCTCTCCTTGTAGAATGTGGAATGGTGTTTTTTCAATGCATGCATTTATGTATGTAAGTATTTTCCTGTTTTATGTAAAATAAATTAAGAAAATATTATTACACAAACGTGGAACAATATTAAATTGATGTAAGTACTAGTTTAATTTCCTGTTTTAAGTATTTATATATAAAATATTGCTCATTCAGGAGTACGGAATTAGGGGAATAATAAATATATAGAACAATGCAAATTATTTAACGACCCACATTAAAATGTTAAATCCCAAATTAATATTCATTACTTCGAGGGCCCGTTTCATAATATCCACTTGGTCATTGTAACAAGTCCTGCGTAAGCATTTTACAAATTTTATAGCAGGTAAATAATAAGATATAATTGGCATATATAAATTAAATACCTACCTAATCTAACCAAAATATAATTAAATACAATGACAATGTAATTGCTACGACGCGCGTTTGTAGGTAGTGTTTCTAAGAAAACATTTGCCGAAAACTAAAAGACTGGCACTGTCAATAAGGAAAAAGAATAAGTAAAAAAATGTAAAGCAATATGTACATATACGCGTTGAACCGTAATCGGCTTTTGAGAAATATCAGTCCATTATTGGTCGTGCTCCGCTCGTACTTACCGACATTTCTTTGGCTTGACGCCCGATTGTTTTGTTTTTCTTTCGACCGATTGCTCCTCTGATAATGTCGTATTGAAGAATTGTTTTTAACACTTGCGACAAAAAATTTAATTACATTATTTCACTCGGCAACTCTTTATAGATAGACCGACGGAAAATTCTACTTTAGTGCCCATTTAATCAACTTAAATAGAAGATACTTGTTTAAGAAATGGCTAAAGCTATATAGTCTCAAATTTGGACAAGTATTTTTAAATGATTAAGCGAAGTACCTTAGTAGACATTTGGTAGTTTATTTTGGCAAATGTTTTATTAAACCTGATTTGTAATTAGAACGCGATCAATCTGTCACGTAAGGATTTTAATTACAATCTAGATAAATGCGATGAAATGTCAAGTAGGTGTACTAGGTAGGTACAGAGCAGATAAACTTATAATATCTAAATATTGTATATCTTTTTAAAATATCGAGTGCTTTTAATCCTAATGGTAGGGCTTTTATTTATGGAAGCTTGAAGAGTAGGTAAAGCTCGAGGGGCTGGAATATGATTCGAGTATAGCAGTCAGTCGAGTATAAGCAATGCGCGATTATGCATTCTCATTTCTTGCAGTACCTAATCCTTTTGTCACCGCTGTAATCGGAATGATTGCGGTGTTAGAAATAAGCACGTAAATATTCCATTCGTTATAGGTACTTGTTCCGTTTGGCTTGTACTTGTTTTCAATAAATAATATCTGCCTAAGTATAACATATTACATTACATTACACATTAAGATAAAACAACTATAACGTATTTTACTCTTATTATACTTCTGATTATTCTGTTTACATTTGAGTTGCAGTGAGTCTTCCAACTCAATGAATACGGGAACTGTAAACTTCTCGAAACGTCAGCATAAACAACAAAATGCAGGCGAGTCATACTCAGTCGCTTTATTCCTACATTGTGCCTAAGTAGGTAAAACCACAACAGCCTGCGTGTGACAGCGTTTGATTGCTAAAATTTGTAATATTTTTGGAAAGCCGTGTTTACAAATACATTCATATTCTATGTGAGTAATATATTATTTTGTATACGTGACCATTTTAGGAGTGGCTAAGACGAAACTGTTAAGTGAATGGCAAGTTGCCAGTAACCTGGGACCCTATGTACTGGCAATAGTCAACCAAGTGCAGTTTGTGAGATACCAAGCTGTCTATAAATCTGATTGTTGATCTGGCCAACGGCACTTTGTTTCGTCTTCGTTGCCAAATTCAGAAAAAAATATTCAATTCAATAAATAGCACAACGACAAAAGACATATTTGATATGTTAATGTTAGAAAGGTTGCAAACATGCCAAATGTGCGCACAGCGTCTCGCCAGAGACAGCGACGATCTTTCTAGGTGATTCTCATTACGGCGTATTGAACTCGTTTGTAGACGAATTCGCAAGATTTACCTATTTTTGATTCTTTTGTGCTACTGAAACTCGTAAAGCGTTAATGGCGTTTATTTTATTCGTATTCTTTTTCATTTCTGTAAATCCCAAACAGAATGATAAATAGTAACTTTTTAAAACAGCAGCAAACTGAGTGTATTCGTTGATGCTACGCTGAGTTTTCAATATTTTATAACGAATGAAATAAATTTAATATGAGCTTTTAAATGCGAGTTTATAAAATTTTAAACATCAATGATGACACATTTAAATATTAAACTGGAATTCGCGGCTATCCATCGCTATGAAGTTGTAATTTGTTAATATTTTGGAATGAAACAACTATTAACGGATTTAACTTGCGTATTTTATTTGCTGACGTTTCAGATTCTTTACAGTTTCTTTAATCGTAGCATGACTGAGCTGACAATAGTCTTACGCTAAAGGCGCGTTAGCGAAGGCATCAGAAATTATTTTGTAAATATTTTTAAATACGTATACTTATTCACGTGAATGCTTTTAGGAAATATATTTAGAAGAAACTGATAGGTTACTTCAAAGCATTTTCTTCGAAACTGTTTTCATTATTCGCAACATAACTTATACCCATGTAAAAAATCTAATTCGTTTGATTAGTCTATTAATAAAAGTATCTTGTATGAAATACATGAATCACTCACGGAATATAGGAAAGCGACACATCTATTCACTATTTTTATTATTGCAAAGTCTTTTTTAGCTAAGAATAACAACATAATCAACAAGGAACTCAATTAATTTGGATATCGGTTACCTATTATATAACTTCGTATATATATAAGACATTCTAAGCAATTTGAAAATTCCGCGAAATTTCTAATTGTTGAAACTCTAAGGAATAATCTCTAGATGAAATTACACTGTAAACATAACTGAAGTTATATATTTTGCTGCCATTTAAAAGTAGTGACAATAAGCGATACGTAATCTTGGAACAACTTATCAGTTTAATAACCAGTATTCTAAAAGCGCTATTTCGTATTTTAGGGAAAGTGGGTAGGTAGGTACCGTATATATTCTCTACTTTATTTAGCGAATCCAATTTATTTTCTGATACAAAATAAGTATTTATAAATATTCCAAATACTCATATTGTATAAGAGCATATCTTTTCATACTCTATACATACAACATAGGGTGACGGCACCAGTAATGGACATGGCACCAATTATGGACATTATTTTCGTTGATCGAATTTATTAAGCAACTGGCCCAACATTTTTCAATTGGAGATACTAAAACATAAGCAATAGACGTTTGGGCTTTCATTTTGATACATTTAATCAAAATTGCCCGTTTTATTTGAAGATGGTTGGGAATTGAAATCTCGTTTCGCGCAGTGGTCATAAAAATCCGTTTTTGCTAGTGAAATCGTTAAGGAGGTGAGTACATATTTGTGCATGGTATTATCTTGTGTTGTGTTGTAATGAGATTTTTTGTTATTTTTACGGAATAATACTATATTGCAAGTAAATTGAGCTAAGTTGAATATGTCCAATCCCAATAATAAGTTTTTTGTGGGGTTTGTTCATCACTGGATTCGATTTTTTACGAATTCCAGTTATGGACAAGTGTCCATTCTTAAGTTTTTTATATTTTTTTAGTTCATTGTATTAAATTATTTAATTTGTTGCACTAAACATTTTGGTTAAGTTGATTTTGTGATTGCTGTTTATTTTCCAATGATGGACAATGTCCATAAATGGCTATTTTTAGTCGTCCATCATTGGGTTCTTTGTTTTATCTTATATGGCGCCAATAAAAAATTACATCCCGGAACAAATAGGGAGGGCATTTGATGCTGTATGATGCTGCATGATGCTGCTGAGGATGGGAGAAATGATGATCACAGCTGCCCCCCGGTTTCATCTTCTTCTTCTTCTTCAACCTTATTCTACCCAATGCTGAGTAAAGGTCTCTTCTATTTCAGCCCACTTCCCACGATATCGAGTTTCCCGCATCCAATGTTTCCCAGCCACTTGCACCAGATCATCGGTCCACCTCGTTGGCTATCTTCCTACATTTCGCCGCCCCTTTCTCCGTCTCCAATCCAGCATCCTTTCTTCCGTCGGTCCTACGACAGACATGGCCCGTCTACTTCCATTTCCTCAAAGCTATGGTTTTTGTTATGTCGGTTAGTCTGGTTCTCTTCTGAATATCGGTATTACGGACCCGGTCACAAAGAGAAATACCTAACATAGCTCTTTCCATAGCCCTATACTACTTGGAGTCGATGGATGATCTGCCTCCATAGACCATTACGAGAAGAACGCACTGTTGAAACGTGCGACGCTTGAGGTATAAAGACGCACACGTTTGTCTTTCAGGACGTCTGAGAGCTTACCAAAATCCCCCCATCCCAGTTGGATTCGCCCTCCGGTTTGGGGTCCCGCAAATAACAGGCAAAAGTCCTGCAGTTTGTGCTATGGGACTACAAACTATTCTCACGGTAGAGGAAGAGGGCAATTTGGTGAAATGGTTGGTCGCAATGAGTTAAAAGCACTTTCACATAAATTGAAATAAATTAACAGAGAGCGTGCAAAAAATTCTCCAGGCTCCAGGTATTCGGAGCCAAATATCTTCATTCTACATCTGCTGAGGGCGTCGCAGTGGCACACCAAGTGTTCCACAGTTTCACATTCCTCTCCACACATTCTGCAGTCGCTGCTGTTTGTAAGTCCCATTTTGTGTAGGAGTTCGTCGACTCCTAAGTGACCAGTGAAGACTCCTGTTATAAGTCGGATTTGTCTTCAGTTTACAAACCAGAGTTTTTTAGTCCAGTTTTCATTTGGGTGTTGTATAAATTGCCGTGAGGACCTTAGACCTAAGCATGCCTTCCACTCTTCGGTGTGGCTCTTGATTGTGTTTTCCTTAAGGCCTGTGTTAAAGGTGTGGGACGCCATTATATACCAGCCCCGACTGCACTTTATGGGCCTTCACCGTAGCCTGGCTGTCACTCAAAATATAGATGGTTTTTCGTCCAGGTGCCTGTCTATATTTTCTTGTGCACATGCAGCATACGTCTCTGCCTGAAATACTGTGGCATGCTTTCCCATGCTTACACTATAGCATATATATGCACCGCAGTTTCTGATAGATCTCAGTTGATTGATTTATTATGTTACCAATTCTAAGCTGCAGCTGCTGGCAAAGAGGCAAAGCCTCAATGAATGTTTAATAAATGATTAAAAACCAGATCGTTGATTGAAAGCCTTATAGTATAACTTGGAAATCTAAGGCTGATCACGTTAAAAGTTCAAATAGAGTTAATCAAAAGTAGATTTTTGACATTTGTTTTATTTATCTGTGCAATAAAAAAGTGTCCATTAATGGATGTTCATGACTGGGTCATTGTCCATTACTGGGGGTCCATCACTGAATCTTCGATGTCCATCAATGGTGATATCGTAAATTTCAATTTATGTATTTTTTATTAATTATGTATTATTCATACAGGATTTTTGGTGTTGTTTAAATGTTCCTCATGTATTTGAGTACCGAACAAAAAATCACCATTTTTGTATTGCCAAAAAACATCCCATTTTTAAACGAAATTCTAATTTAGTGCGCTTAACATGTCCATAATTGGTGCCATCACTCTAATATCATTTCGTATTCTGTTGTGTTAGCTTGACATTTGAATATAAAACGCAATTCTTTCTAAGGATTTATAAAACTCATTCGGGTTCTCGATCCACTCCGCGTTTAAAAATAAAAATAATATTATTAAGAATTCAATAAACAGACGAGCAAGTTGTAAAAAGCAATCATTTGAAATATTTTTCCTTTCAAGAGTCGTAATGGTCTGCAAAACCGCCCGTTAAAATTATTATTCACTTAATTGGTTCGAGACGCGGGGCGCACGAGAAAGAGGTGAACATAAAATATATTTAAGTAAAAAATAACCCGCTATTCATATCATAAGCTCCGCCATTTAATTTGATTTCCTTTTGCTCGAAACGCTTCTAAGTTTGAAACTTAAATGTTACAGCTTTGTTGTAGACTAGTGGATTTTATAGCAACTAGTTAAAAGATTCTCTGTGGCTTTTGGTATGTACTATTTTTAAACCAGGAGTACAACTTGCCAAAATGTGACAGACGATACTCGATTAAATTTGCGGGTTCTAGTGTCATTAATAGGTATTATATTATTATAATGTACCAACCAATGA
The DNA here is from genome assembly GCA_038024825.1 of Polylopha cassiicola. Taxonomy (NCBI): domain Eukaryota; kingdom Metazoa; phylum Arthropoda; class Insecta; order Lepidoptera; family Tortricidae; genus Polylopha; species Polylopha cassiicola. Next base: position 16,072,918 of record CP149045.1, on the reverse strand, counting down.
CATCGTTAAGATAAAATTATGAGGATTGTTTCCGTTGTGAAATCTTAATGAAAATTTAATTTTAACCTTGAGATACCGTAATTGAATACTGTTGGATGTTCATTAGTAAAAAGATTACCTACCTGTTTTACTCTGAGTTGTCAAAAAACCTCTTATATTAGTTTCGGGAGCGCACTGATGGCCATTTTTACTAATGTAAATTTTATGGACCTACAGAGATCTATATCAGAACGCCAAATATTCTAGCAAATAAATACATCGTATAAGGTTTAAACAGTATAATTATTATTATGTAGTATATAACTTTACTCGTGAAATTATTGGTTAAATTTGTAGCTTGAACTTGGCATGTACCTATTTAGTAAAATTTGTTAATAGCTTTCAGGAACAAGAGATGAGTTCTTAGTATTAATAACAGTTACAGTTTGGGCAAACTGAAGGTACCTACAATCATTTAAAGTCAAAGTATTACATATATTTCGGTGCCCAACTCTTATCCTTATTTTCCCCTCATTGCATAAAAGCCACTACTTATATAGAAACTGAGTTTTATTTTCTTTAAAATGCTATACGAACGTATGTACTTAATACCTACTGGTTTTTATAGTTATCGTACGTTCATTTAAAATTTTAAATCATCACAGACATAAAATAGCAAATTGCATCGCTTTTAATGTTTGCCATCGAATACGAAAGCAGTTAAACGCCTACGTGTATAGGTTATTTGCCTGTGTTTGCGTTTTTGGTTAGCTGTTTCAATAACGACGAACTAAACTATAATTAGATTTCCTCACAGCTATAGTGCAATAAAGCGTTTTACGTCCGCTACGCCATATACCTATAACGTCATAAAATAACAGGAAAAACGCCACTAACCATAATATGGTCCAAGATCCCAGTGACACCAGACTTACGTGATTTTCAAAAAGGATATTTTTATAGGATTGGTAGAAGGTATTAAATAAAGATAGAAAGGAATGGATACTTACTAAGCTGAAAACGGGGATTTTATAGATATTATATAAAAAAGTAGATTTAGTTATATATAATTGTATATATATACCTAACTTTACAATGGCTTAACCGATTTGGCTGAAAATTAGTAGCAAAAAAGTATAGACTTTTTATCCCATTTCCGGGGAAAAAAATCTTCTTTTGATACCTGATATATATATCCCATAACTATAAAACGGCGTCGCTTTCAGTCTAGCCAGTATTCATTCCTTTCTAAGTTTATTTTATACTACCAATCATAAAAAAAAACATTTTTCCTTAAATCACGTGTGTCTGGGGTGACTGGGATCTCATTCTAAAATTTATTGCCAACCTGTAATGACAATAAAAAACTGCGAACGTAAAGTGAACTTGTGAGTTAAAAATCATTATTTTTTTACTAACATTAAATAATTATATCTGCATGACAATTGAACTACTGCAGATTATAGCCTGTTGAACAATGACCGAGTAAAACTTATAATAGGATAGCGTTACTAAAAAACATTTTAACTTAACTATTATAATAATTTCTGAAATTTCGTATAAAATTTTGCAATAGGTAATTTTTGCCTGCTAGTATATTATTATATCCTACTATAATATATAAACGCGAAAGTTTGTAAGTATGGCTGGATGGATGGATGTTTGTTACTCTCACATACAAACTACTGAATAGATTTCAATGAAACTTTACAATAACATAGCTTATAAATACATCAGAATAACATAATGGCTATATTTTGTGACGATATCATGTAAAGTGCTCATTATGTGCAGACCAAGTCACGGGCATAAGCTAGTATTGATATTATTCTGACGTTTCAAGAACTTAAACTTGGGCAAGTTCGTAAGAGCAGCTTTAATTGTTGTGAAAAGTGGCAGCTCTGGTTTTCACGGTGTGTGCATCATGTAAAATCATATTAGCATTGTAGATTGCAGCTCGGAACGTCACGAAGTCACCGCAACAGTGAAATTGCGCCTGAAACTGTGATGAATTTGACAACTTACAGAAATGCAACACAGTTTGTCATCAGTTGGTGTTGTTTTTATGTCGGTGACATTGTGCTTTCCTGCTTGTATTCATGGGAATCGTGAATCATATCTTGCTTTGAGTGTTCTAACAATGCGGCAACAAAGTAAATAGTCGCCGCGTGGCGGGCTGAGTTTACAATTTACATAAACCGTGATACATACTGCTGTACAGTGACACAAACTTAAATTTGCTCACTTATTTCCAAAGATAAGTGTCAAGTAAAATGAAAAAAAAAGTATGTTTTGCTTAAGAAACACTTTATTATTGAGTCGGGACTTTTGTTAGTAATTATATCGCATACAGTTTTTCATTTCCGGAAAAATATTTTTCCATATTAACGACTTCTTTAATAGGTACTTATACCCACAAAATATACTATGACATGTATACAAAAATATAGCGATTGTTATTAACTGCAGGTAATATAAAATCTACCGCAGTTATTAACTTTAGTTTTAATACCCCGCCTAATTACCATTCTCTTAGTTCGTATTGTTTTATTAAAAAACTTAAACACGCCTAAAACTATTTTGACTTTATGGAGTTCCGCTAGCAGATATTGTGCAATGTGAAAGTAAAACTTATTATTGTTAAATTAATAAAATTCTGCGGAGAATTCTGAATCCAAATATAACTTCTGTGACGTTTATCATAGTATTGAGATAAACAGCTTCTTCAAATATTATCATAGAAGCCTAACCTCTGTAATTACACTGAAAGTAACATCTGACTATATAAGTTAACTTTAATAGTTAGTTCATGTATTAAATTGAGTCTTGTACAATAAGAACAGAATATCTCGCCTTTAAACTTCGGATTTCAATTAAACATCTAAGGCCTAAGCTATTAATTTGTTCTCACATTTTAATAGAATAGTCAAAGGGTAAACTATAAAGTAAAACCTGTTTTTGAAGTTTTGTTAGGTATCAATCTAGGTCTAGTACCTAGATTGGAAGGGCCCAAATAATAAATTGATTAAAAACTCTTTTATAAAAAATAACCCTTCTAGTCATGTACATAACTTAATAAAAAGGAGAAATATATTTGTACAAGCTATTTCATTGTAGTGAACTTTAAATTCAGTTCCTCGGGGAATGTATCCTAGTGCAACTCAATCCCGCTTTGTTGACTTCGATATAACATCGATAGCTAAAGTGTAGCTTTCTTCAAGGTAAACTAGGTATATCGAGAATTTAAAAGGTGCATTCAACTTCTACCATTTACTTTAACAAATTGGTGTAGTGTTGAAGTAGTTATTATGTTTTTTTACGACAACGACATTAAGTAAGTAGATTAATAAAGATTTAGATATCTTATGCTAGCTTTGCTACAGATAGCTATCACTAATTTATGACCAAGTCGATATCGGCTATTACAGCTAAACTTTATATCTTGGGGATTCTTTAATCTTATCATTTTACTTCAAGCTTCGTCTATCCATTATGTGAAAATATAAGAGCTGAATTATAATTGAACGCAATTTTTAGTTGTCATAAACAAGGACGCTTAACGCTTAGTGCTTAACGGGTGTATTGTTTGCTTCCTAGTTTGTGCTCGACGCTATCTCATTTATCGTGTGTACAATGCTTAAGACACGGCGGCATCGTGCGGGCCCTTTATTTATTTTTACAGGCTCGTGTCAAGTCCACGCCGAGAACATTTGTCTCTCACGCGAGCGTATTATCTCTGAGATACGTGTGACTGTCATTTACATTATATTTTTGGGCGTAAATCACTTTTGAAAGCGCGCCGCAACTTTGTGCTTACACTTAAACTGAATAATATATAATGATCTCAACGTCGTCTTTATTTCAAAGACACTTCTGAGTATGCGAGACGTACGTTTAATTTAACACAGCATGGAAATTGCATAGTCAACAGTCTATGCAATTTTCATGTATGTTTTTTTTATATTTCAATTTTTTTATTTTTTGTACGTAACTTGATATTGGCATAATAATATGGAAAATACTGTTCTCGGTTTAAAACAGCACTTTTATGAATCGGGCCTGCAAGGATTCCAATATACTTACCTAAGTACATGGGGAGCTAGACAAGGTATAGGTACTTACAATTTTTATTACATACTAAGTATAAAGACACATTATTATACGTGGTACGTGTACAGCACAAGATTGCTAAATCTTTACAATGCTTATTAACTGCGCAACGCACCTTAATTCCTTATCCCAAGAAGCAAATTAAGTTCTACTAGTGAACTCTAAAACAACTAAGTATATTTTAGGAAGTAATTATGTAACCATTACTAGTGGCTTCAACAGACGTTTAGGATGCCTGTGGTAATACAATGTAAGTTTACTTACGGAACGAACACGCCGTCATAAATTCCAGTACCTTCTTGTCAAGTGAAAGTTTTCTCATATAACGGGTCGGTCGGTGACATTAACGGTCTGTCTGAATTTAACTTCTAGTCCTAAATTAACACTGTGAATTAAGTCAAGGCATTAAACTGTTGCAAACTTACCAGCGGGGCGTCGCAGTAACTTCATAAATGTACGAGAAGATAACAAAAACGTCATTAACTACGAACTCCATTAAGTAATGCTAATGTTGGAATTAGTAAAAAGTATATTAGTTGCCAGTCTCCGTATATTTAAATCTACGCACCCAATAACTTTATATATAAAAGTAATTCGTTCTGAAATACAAAACGGCGTTTAAGATAAAAGAAAACTTTTGATTACATATTCTACAATTACGTAACTAAGTATTCTGTATCTGTTTTTATGTATCTTATTTTTTTTAATTAGCTTTTTCTACGAATAGTATCGATAACATAGCGTCGACTATATTGAAAATCCCGTGTCCTAAAATTGCTAATGGTGTGTAACTGACTTGTACCAGGAGAGCATTACAATTAAATATCTCAATTCTGTGTCAATTCCTCAGCAGGAAATTTTAAATTTGAGTTTGAACGCCGCCGCCGCCGCCGCGCCGGTCCTTACGAACTCAAATTAAATATAGAAAATTTGTTAGTAAAGCAGTATTATCAACAAGTCTTATAAATACCTATATCGATACACTATATTTTTACTAGAATTAAACTAATTAATAATATTTTATTAACTAATTATATTTTATTTGTAACATTTCGAGGTCTACTAATAAGAATTCTATTCGCACCCTACGATATTTTGTCTTATATTTTATTACAAGCTTAAATATGTTTGACAATATTAGCAATTCAAGCACATGTTAATTGGAATATTATCATAATGCCGCCGGCCGACGCGGAGTAGAGCAATAAGCTGCAATTTAATTTAATTTGTCACGAGGACTCGCAGAAATAACCTGAAATCATTTTTTTAATTACCCACTTCTCTTATAATTTTGATATACGAATTGGAGACAACCTATATGTAATTAAATACGATATGTAACTAGGCGCATACTCATCTACTTACGAGAAATAAAATTATAACGTTTTTCATTTAAACCTGCGTTGAATATTTTTCAACTTGAATTATTTACGCTATTTAAATCGGTCGACTACGAAGCTTATTATTTCTCTGTCGCCAACAGGTTTTTATTTATACTGCAGCATAATTGAATTGATACCATATGAAAAGTTTTAATTAAAAGAGAGTTCTATTACCGCAACAGGAGAAAAGTTTATTCATTAAGTAAATTATAAGAAAGTATTGAACATATATTTTTTATTTTCTCTGTCAAACAAAAAATGATAAAGATAAGATCTTCAAATATTCGGGATTAGCTGCTCGTGACGTCACGTCTGAATATAAATTGTATCGGAACGTGAAGTCACGAACCCCCACTATCGAACACCGAGCATTTCAAGGGCTTATCTTTGTCATTTTTTGTTGGATTGAGAAAAGGAAAAAATACGCGTACAATATTTATCAATAACCTCATAGAGTTTCGTTTTCTCTACCAAGTCATTATTCCTACTAAGTAGTATTCGTACGGTAGCTCCGAGCTAGATCCTATTACTAACGATCTAAATAGCGATCCGTAATTAATTACGTCAGCTACTCAGTCATTAGTTCCAAGATACGAGATTGTCACAAGAAATCCGATCTGCTTTGTATAAAAAATATTTTCTAGTCCGCGTCTTGAAGAAAACCTACGTTGTTTTTTTTTATACGTAAGTATGAATTTTCAAACATAAATAAAATTCGTATTTTCAGTGTGACTTTTTCTCAAGTAGGACAAAAAGTTTCCCAGAAACTCCACTCCCCCCACCTCTAATTTTTAGCTCTTCAACCTTGTAGGTACAACATTTATATCTACTTAGTAAATTCTTAAAAGGAATAAAAAGTACCTTTAAACATCAATTTCACCCCATTAAGGGATAAATTTATAAAAACCCATTTTGAGTGTTCACTTATTGAGTCATTAGCCAAATATCCATAAAAAATTACAAGTTTCCAGACTCTATCGCCTGTAGTATGTTGATCAATCAGTCAGTTTCTGTTGTATATAGTTCAGATTAACTCAACAGATACTTTAGTAAGTGCAATGGTTTCTGTTTCTGCATTTAGTTTGTTCTTGCCGATATCTTCATGGACTATTCCTGGCAGGAATCCTATTTTAGATTAATATTAACACAAAGATTATATTGAATGCAAAAGTAAAAGCTGAGGTAAATGTTTCTGTTATCGCTTTGGTTTTGCCGATATCTTGATCATTCATGGAATATACTATGATATTAAAAAGCATGCACATCCATAACTACTTAATAGACTGGATTAATATCAAACATCATAATAGTTTGATATAGATATAGGTACCTATTTATTTTCATATTCTTTTTGTACTAAGTGCTACAGCATAAAGTCGAAACGCAAGTTAAACACGTTAAGTACCTACTTACAGCTATTTCAATGTCCAATATCCGCGAAATGATACTTTCTTAATGGTTCCTTATGCTAAATCGGACACATGTAAATTACGATCGTAATTATACATCCCGGTTTAAAATTAGGTCTATCGGATCGGCACTCGACTTGCCCTGTACAGTGGCATCCTCTTGATGCGAAGTCCGGAGCTGTTTCTTAACTACAAAGTTCGTATTTTTAGACAAAGCGCCGAGGCCCTAGTGAATAGACGAGAGCGGCTAAAAGGATTTTCAAGTGCCTATACACAGAATGTTCAACTAACTACTTTGCCAGCGCACGTCTTGTTGTATTGCGGTTAAAACGAATTCCATTTTGATGAAATCCTTTCCTTATAAAATAATGAGTTATTGCACTTTTGAAAATTTCTTACCAGTAGTTATTAGGAATATTCGGGGTGTTATTTTAAAGTTTTTTTTGTTATAAACCTTTTGGTTGAAATATTTAAAACTGAATTAAGTGTCCACTAATGATGTTGTGCTAACTGTCATTTGCTTATTACTCGTACCCAAACGTACGGGTTGAAGAGGATGATCGTAGTAGGTACTCCACTTCAGGACTTCAGTACAAAGTGCTCCAGTTGCCTTTGATCAATTTGTTTCGAGTGCTCTTTAATTATGTCATAAATACTTCGGACGACTACTTATTACAACTCTGCTGGTGTAGCATTCAGTACAACAATAAACTTTTATAGTTGATGTGAAAACAACTATATCTTTTTTGAATGGAACATTAAAATATTTCCTGTCCCCTAGACTAGGAGCCATTCGCTAATAGCGAGCGCGAATAAAACAAATAAAAAATATATGATATTTACATAAGCGAAAGAAAATCAACCACGTGACTTTTGGATACTAATAACATTACTATTTTCTGAAATGGGATGATGATATCTTAATATCGTGTTTGAAAAAAAACTTAATGCAATGTTTCGTAATATCCAGGCAACGTTCGAGCTAACTATATTTATCTTATCTACTAGATAAAAATCTTTTAAGCCGAAAACGGTTAGATCATATAATTTAGTGTCAATTACTAGATGATTAAATGTATTTGGAGCTAATAGGATGTTTTTAGCTACTATTTGTTCCAAATAATGTTTATATATTTTTTATATACCATAATGGCATAATATATTCTATCTATTATTGGATGACATTTTAAAACCCAGCTAAGCCAACCAGCGTGACATTTTATTAAAAGCCATAAACATAGAAATTCAGTTATATCCGAAATAGAAAAAATATTCAAATATTTGCGTACAGTAAAATTCGAAGTTAAAAATATATTTGTAACGTTAGAACTCGAAAGCGAAGCGTTCGGTTTTCACACTTGAATAATTTAACGTATTCTCTTTATCTAAATCTAGCCGCTGTTCGATATTTATTTAAAATACGATCGGGACCTACACCTACAAGTTATTCCTAGTCACCTGACCTACCAAATGAATACTTACTTAATTAAATTTTCTACTTATTTGTAATATATTAAAATGTATTTATTATAGAGATGGAAGTTTTGTCAAAGTATCCCGTAATCCTTGTACAAACTGATAGTAAAATTTCAGACCTAAGCATATTCAAGAACCAAGTAGCAGTAATAAGAAAAGTTAAATATTCCGTTTGAAAAATGAATGACTACAATTACCGATTCCCAAACAAATTGAATTATACCCTTGTCTAATTTTTGACGTTGTCTTAGGGAGCCGGTGTCAAAGAAGCTTTGCCCCGCTCTAGGAGATCTCAGCTGGCTCTATTTCACAAAGGTTGCTCGGTCCGGGAGCGACGAGCTAGTCCGCAAAACATTCCCGATTTGGACCCCCGTAATCCTGCTAATACCCACGAAACCGCATCGTACATAACCTCTAAATCTTACCGCTGTAAAACGTGTTTGTTTTTCAAAGTCTACACGATGTATGTGAGCTTTGTTTCTCATTCTTTGAGGCCTTACGTATTAAAAATCAAAATGGATCGTATACATTTGTTGCAAAATAATGGTATTAGGTTGTTGCAAAATAATGGTATTAGGTAAGTAGTGAAATTAAATTCTTATCGGATACGAACTGTAGGTATATTACTTTTTATGCTAAAGTGTCGATAAGTCAACATTTCCCGTATTTGTATCTGGCGGAGCTCGACTATATAATCCGGTTTAGTTGGTTTATATTATTATAGACTGCATTTCTTTACTAATAAAAGTAAAAGTGGTTTATACAATAGTTTAATCGACACTGTGTTTAAAACAAATTAAATTAGGTACAAATAAAATATTTCTTAAGACAAAATAACATAAAATGTATGAGTAGGTATGTATCAAAAATGCGTTCGGCACAGATTCTATGTCCCGAGAAACTAGAATAACATAGTTCAGTGAGATATAAACAAAGCAGAAGAATCATGACGTCACAGATTCAGTAAATAATTTCAAAAATTCCGATGAAGAAAAACATCATATTGCAACCTGCACATCATAATTGGCTTGTAATCTGCAAACCCGCTTTAGACCAGCGTGGTGGCTTTGGTCGAATCTTCTCGATATTTCTGCGGTAACCCGTATTCAGTAGAGGCATGATTAAAAGCTGAATTATTATATTTTATACTAGCGACCCGCCCCGGCTTCACACGGGGGCTATAAACCTTCCTTAAGAATCACTCTATCTATTAAAAAAAACCGCATCAAAATCCGTTGCGTAGTTTTAAAGATCTAAGCATACATACGGACATACAGCGAAAGCGACTTTGTTTTATACTATGTATTGATTACAGTGTCTCGTATAATTAAAGCAGTCTTTTTAATGAGATTATTATATCGATTTCTCGTGTAACGGAAATGTACCTACAAATATATAAACGGTCGCTACTTCAACTTAAATTTATTCGCGTTACTTATTAAAATTAATTGTTTTCGTGAAGTTTGTACGACAGTCGCTCGCTATCAATTAATAAGTAACTTGAGCATTAGTGTTACAATTAATTGATCGATGGTTATAATAGATGAGACAGAATACTTGTTCTTAAATCAGCCTTGTTTACACGCATTTATTTAGTAATCGCGCAAGTAAGTATGTCAAATGTACATTCTACATTTAGATAGACCATATTTTTTATTAAAACGACCAAGTGCAAATTCCTCAAATATCTGAATAAAAAGATACCATAAATGTAGGGAAGAAGTTTTCCTTATTATTCTTACCTCAATTCAGTAGCTTATTCTCGAGCATTCTGAGTTTCTAAGCCTTTCGAATTCAGTCGATTCCATGCCAAAGCAACGGCGTAGCGAATGCACGGCCGGCGCTGCAAATTGTTTGCTACGAAACGGCGTAGCGTTCGTAGCGCGTAGACATAAGCATACCGAATGACAGTTTGTACCTTTGCAGCTTTGCGAAAATCGAGGTTGCTTATTCTCTTTATCTAATCGTTTAAAATTGTTCATATTTCTAAAATTAGATTACAGAATGTAATGGTCCTTATGTGTGTAATGGAAACTAGAAAATACTTACCCACGTGATTATTTTTACATACATTAAACTCGTGTATATGTGTTCAATTAGAGAAATTGAAAATATTGAACGGTAGTCATATTAAATCTCTTAATTGCGAATATGGTGTATCAATATTTAACTTTGGTGCGTGAATAATCGACATAACATGTGTAAGCGATAATGTTAACATTATTTTGTGTTCGCGGAGGTAAACCACTAAAATTCCGTGGTTAATACAAGGCAATCATGAACTGTAGGTGAAACATAAATCACCAAACCGCATGGCGTCCGTAGATTTTGCCTTTCCGATTTTATAAACATTTACCAATATTCGTGCTTGATTATGGATTTGTCTATTATGCAAAGCGCTCACTGCCGCTCCCTCTAATGGACTGATTGTTGGCTACAAACCCTCAAGTTAGTAGTTAATAGTTTCCACTTTACATTGTTTATGGTAACGGCATACATTGTTTTACAAGATCATAAAGTAAGCTATGTTATAAGTGCTTGCAACAAATGCATAACATCCTTTTATTCCTGTACATGCATATGGATATCTAAATGATACATATTTAAATTTCAATGTGTTTTATCTAAAACGGAATAAAATATATTTGATAATAAAACATGTAAATTTGAAAATAAAGGCAAAGGTACAGATAACACGACAAGCACTGCTATTTTGTGTGCAACAGTTTGAAGTTAAAAATTTCAACGTACCTAATTTTTTGTGATTTTTTTTACGAGTACGGCTCGGTATTCCAGCTAGTGGGTAAAATAATACAGAAAGTTTTTACAAGCTTTTATTTAACTAGCTTTTTTAGTTGGTTCGAGTCAAATATTGCCAGCTTAATAAAACCAGTTTCCGACGTTATGCAGTTTCGATAACACTCCATTATTATGACTCCATTTTAAAGAAAGTTATAGACCTATTCAAATTGAAAAATATGTTTTTTTTATACTTACCTACTTTTACCTACTTTCTCACAATGGTCAAGACCACTGTGAGAAATTTACATAATTTTCATCCTACATACCACTAGGAACCTGAAATCCAGAGAATACTAAAATAACAGAAAATGCTATTGAGTTTACATAGGACATTACACTAGAATGGGAAACCAAACTACCTATATACCTAATAATATAGATACGTGCTTATTTAGCCAACAGTTTACAATACTAGGCAGTAAGGCAAAGTTTGATTTTGAAAGCTAAAGTTCATTTGATCATACACGACTACGGTTGTTAGAAGTTCCTGCAAAGAAAACGTGTCTATTGACTTGTATGTCTTCTATCGCAGAAACTACTAAGTACTAAGCTCCTACACAATTGTGAAACAAAAGCAAAGAGACCAGACTTCGTATATTTTTAACTAAAAGACCGTTTAAGGTACAGACTATTTTAGTTAAGTTAAAAATAAATTTGTACATGAAAAGATTAACGTAGCAAATAGTTAACACTTTCTTACTACGATTTATCAATCATATAATCCGCCATATTACATAAAGGCTAGCCGTTTTACAAATCAGGGCAGTTATGAGGCGTTTTGTAATACGGCGATTCAAATATTAGCCGTATTTTTATTCTAAACAGAACTATTATATATAAATTTTCTTTGTATTAACCTACATATTGTACTGAGTATCCTATAATAAGAGGTAGAACATACATAACATCGTTTTGCATCTAAATATCATAACTATCATTATCATAATTATATTATTGCTCCCATTAATTAACGTGATATATAAGGAAATGATTAGCCTATCCGTTTCCGTCTATTTACTTGGCAGCCTGGTTTGATCATATTCTCTGTTCCATGTAACTACTAAATTCAGCAACGGTCTGATGGCTTCAATGTTACTTACGTATGAGGGTAAATATCGGCGCTACCTCCGCATTGTCGACACACACTGTTCCTTTCGGATTAATTAATAGCAACGAGGGTAGGTACCACGTCAAATTATAATGATACAGGACATTAATTATTACAAAACAACCTTCTAGTTAATTATAATCAAAGTCTATTCATAGTAAAGATTTGGAGAAACCGTGCCTCTGACAGTTATATAAACAATGGGTATGTATCTAACTACTTTATACGAGTAGGTATGCTGTTTTTGTTGTGTCTTCAAGTATGAGGGTTAATGTAACAAGTCAATTTACTGCTCTTATCTCGAAGTTAATACTAAAATAAGTAATTGTTAATTGAAACCTAGTCGACACAGCAACGGAAAAAAAAGTGTAGTTTCATACATTATAAGCTGCTGCAAAATGCTGAGAACTATTTCCAGTGATGTTCCTAAAGTCCTACGTGTAAGCTTTATACCTCCGGCACGGGAAGCGGCCATACATATGTGCAATTGTGCTGGCGTTCCTACGATGCAACCCAAATCCCCAACACGGTCAAGCGCACTGATAAGACACCTGCATCTGCAATCACAAACAAGGGGATTTCATAAAATTGTACCAAGTTTCACTTAATTGGGATATTTAGAAAAATTGGCATTCTTCTCGTTTACCTCTCTAAAGGAAACGTTAAGATTTAAACGTTTAGTTACTTATTATATTGATGTTGTTTATATTTCCCTTATTATTTATTACATAACTTAAGATTTTCTTATTAGATTAGTAACGTTTCTCTCGTTCTCGTAATCCTTAAGATTTTCAGAATATTATAAGAAGTTGTTGACTATATTATTATATGGCAGACGTCGTCCTGCCCGTCCGTTTGTTTCGTCAAAGATCTGTCAAAGTCTTCTGTCACTTCTTCATAAGGCTTCATATTTTCCCCTTTTTTTACACATTTTCCACTGCTTCTTCGCTCCTATTGGTCGCAGCGTGATGTTATATAGCCTAAAGCCTTCCTCGATAAATGGTCTATCCAACAAAAAAATATTTTTTGAATTCGAACCAGTAGTTCCTGAGATTAGCGCGTTCAAACAAACAAATAAACAAACAAACTCTTCAGCTTTATAATATTAATCTATTAATATGTTAGTTCAGGTTGTCAGGCCAGACGTTGTGGTCGTTCCCTTGTTTTACTTAGGCAGTAGCAGACCTAACTTTATTAATAACTGGACCGTTTTGTTTCCAATATCTATTTACATAATCTGTAAATTTAAATCAATCTGGCAAAAATGCTTCTGACCTGATTACGAGCGGATTTCATCCATTTGTAAATATTCACTTAGCAGGAAGCGAAGCCAATAAGATTTAATTATTGATGTAGGTACCTATATAAATACTTAATTAAAGGTTCAATCAATGCTGTGGTTTTATTGTAAGTAATTGAATTCGAGTTTGTTTTAGTAGTAGGTGCAGATTACATTAGATTCATTTATTTCTCAATACATTGTTACAATAATCACATTGTTATGTCAAATTATATGCACTCATACTGATGTCGTCAATTTAAGGAACAATAAGATTCCATAATTTGAATACATATTACATATTATTAGGAAATTCAATTGAGATGTTAAGATATTAAAACATCAAAGTATTTTCTCTCTTTAGCAGTCAAAACAACAAACAAAATAAAAAATAAAATTCTTCAGTTTATTTTCATTAAATGCCAAACACATTAGTGTAGATTTTTTCTTTTCTTTTTAAAATGAGATTCTTTAAAATTCTCGATGGCATTAAATTGAACTGTCACTAACCTAAAATCTATGTTAATAAAATCTAAGTGAACGTATTTATACATGATGATAACATTTTTTGATAACTACAAACTTCAGCTATTACAAAAAAAATAATTATAATTTAAAATATGGTAACAAAATGTTACACAAAAAGAATAACTTCCTAGGTTGAACAAAATCCAGTTAGCCTTCTGGAACAAAATTTCTTCCGATTCACATTTGTTGTACCTACCTATTGCTTTCACAAAATTGCATACGCAATAATAGTAAGAAATGCAAAACAATAAATATAAAATCACTTAAATACCTCATCTAGCAAATGGCGTTGGTTAATATTTAAGCAATGTCCGAGGAAAGCTCCAAATCTTTAAATCCTATTAATATTATAAACGCGAAATTTTGTACGAATTTATGAATGGATATATGTTTGTTACAAAAACTACTGAATGGGTTTTGAAAAAACTTTACAATAATATGGGTATTATATTATTAAACCATATCGTGTAAAATACTCGTCGTGCGCAGACAAAGTCACGGGCCGAATCTAGTAATAAGTACATAAAATATCGACCGGGTAAGTGACAACTGAAAATAGAAAGGGTTTAGGTTTATGTCGCCCGAGAGAGCACCTGTCATTGTCGCTCTTACACTCATTGCAAAAGTATGACAGTGACAGATGCTTCCTTGCGTGACAGCAACCTTAAGTGCTAGCCGTGTTAAGCCCATTTAACGATTGTGTATAACTTGCAAATAGTATAACTTGGACAGTGTGTAATATGCCCTACCATAGACACTCCTATTAATTATTACCATTAAGATACGATCGTACGTAGCTACATAACTATGATTGTATATCTTATTAATTATTAAATGATTAATTTTAGCATTCGAAGCATTAATTGACTTTAATGAATTCCATAGAACTAGTAGGAGTCTATTAATGATTCTTATAGAGTGATTTCACAAATTTATGACACGCAGCGCGCTCTTACTACTCGCTTGCATATTTTAATCGAATGTCATCATTTACGTGAAATCAGTGGAAATCTTATACGTCAAATAGAATAGGATACCATTATCCAATAATTCTCGTGTAATAAATTAAATGTTATAGCAGGATAATGAACTGATTTATGAACAAGCGACAAATAAAAGGGAGCAGTCCAGGTGTTGATTCGAGATATATGGAACTCGTCTGTATTGTACCACTTGGACTGTGGTTTGATATATAAATGAGCCATGGTTTGATTATTTGACATGATATACTAAAAGTAAGTAACCAAGGTTTCATTTCCCTTTTTTGTGTACTGTTTGCACTGTTCTGAACATTAAATAAATAAATAAATAAACAGATTTCGTTATTATTATAACTATTAATAATACACCAAATCCAAACAAAGGTCGGTGGACATTATCTTGACATTGTTAGATGGGTATTCGAAGGCATTTAAACTGGATCAAGTAGGTAATCGTACCACTGTGCGCAATACCAAATTAATGATTCATTTTAAATACCTCTAAACTGGGTCGTTGTGGATATCGTATAAGTACATTTTCAGTACAGTCGATTCGTTGCAAATAATTGAAGTATCAGAACATAAAGATTCCTTTCAATATCTATATAGATTGAAATTGGCATGGTTAAAGAGTAGAGTTACTTCAAAGGGATTTCCATAATAACATTTCTAAACAAAGGAAAATAATATTCAGGTACATCTGTTGCAGGAAATAAGATATATATGCCGTTCAAACTATTTTTGTAATCCATTCTTTTCTTTATCTAAATACTTACCTATTAGGTTCTAATAGGGTTGACTTCAGACCACATTTTGACAAAAGTTATCGAAATACAGGTTAACATCAAGTATATTTCGCGATATTAATAATTTTGCTCATTGGGATCTATAACAACGTTCAAGATTAGTTGAATATTATTACCTAAGGATCAATTATTTGTTTGTCGACGGAAATGATTAATGATGGAAATAACAATAAACACTATCGCTTAATTCTATCGACATAGTAATATATTAAAGCGTAACACATATCTCATATACTTACTTACTTACAAAATAAATGTCAAAAGTCATAACGCCGTAATATTTTGACATAACGTTACTCGCGAGTAAAAATGATATCAAACGGTACCATAAAACGGTTTCTGAGTTTGCGACACTAATAAACAAACACTAGCATCGGTCTTTTAAAAGCACTTAAATCGAATACCAACCAGTTTTTTTTATAATGAGAGAATCGCAATTTACTATAGTTTTGTATATTTAGCGTTAAACCAAAATAATTTACGTTATTGTGGGGTATTCCGAGTTGAATTTCAAAGTAGGTGGAGACAAAAATAATTACGAATGATAAGAGGCATCTGAGCTATGGAACTAATACTCGTATGACGAGGACGTTGTAGGACTGGACAATTATTAGGTACATACATACTATAGATGAGATCTTTTTAGTTCATTTTTCTTGTAGTAGCATTTTATTGTAATTAATTAGTCTTGGCAGATTAGGTTAACACTGTCAACAACGCATTTCCGAAACGCATTAGGAGCTTAAGTATTTAATTAAATAAGTATTAGGCCCCTCAAAATTGTACTTTACGTAGGTAATATTAAAGTTCGGTTAGATATTTCAGCACCCTGTAGTGGAATTACAAATGTACCTACTCGTTCAGAGATGAATCGGAATCAAATCAGCAATTGCTTTTCGTCTGTCAAGCTGGAAAAAAATCGGATTCTCTAGCATCGCTCAAGTCAAAGCTTTGTCATCCTACTCGTCGAAAATGCCATGTCCCAAGTCAATAAAACATCCTTAAATACGCCTTTACCAAATATATTTACTTTCTATATTTAATTCTCGTTTGTTCTACGCTACGCGTATATTTTATAAGGGCTAATTTATTTTTTGCACGATTACTGACAAATTAAACTCTAGCTAAACCTAGAGCTTATGTGATTAATCCAAGCTATCTCTGGCTTAGAAACAAAAAATATATCGTCAATGAGTGTACTGCAGATACGCGTAACTAACAAATGTATCAATTTTGAGTTTGCACGCGAGTAGGTAGTATGGACATAAAGATAATATTTAATTGTACGAGTAATGATCTTCTATAATAGTAAATAACAGATACATGACATTAGCAATTGTTGGTTACGCGGCGCGAATTTACAGTATCATCGACGATATATCAAAAAAAATATGATGCGAACTCAAACTGGGTGATCTCATGGAAAAACGTGATTTTTTCGTCATTTGATGGACAGATTTGTTTCGACTGTTGTCTTTTTACAAGTCTTACAAAATATGTGACGTAAAAGCCGATGTCGTAAGGATAATCTGCAGTAAGGATTTGCGGCTTACTCCGAATTAAGAGAGATTGCTACTACGAAAAGGAGGTCTGAAGTCAGGGGTGCGGGATACTCCGCAGCTGAAGAGTACCCGAACCGTTCTACAAACACAATTACGTTTTAACCGTCAACTCATCGGGTACTTGAAGAGGAAAATCTTTAATTGAGAGGCTTCTCGCTTAAACGCCGTGGTTCACTATCTATCATTCCGAATTAACGTTTTCTTTGTGAGCGTCAACTGTATTAATAACATAAATCACAGACATGCCTTTGTAGATTTTTGAAGGACCGTTTATATTCTCGATTATCATAATGGGTGGGTATTCTGTTATCTGGGTATAGGCAACGGTTCCGTAGGAAGTAGGTACTTGAAATTACAGAACCTTACTATTCTATGATTAAATGAAATAGCTTCGTGTCAATCAGAGTTTCTAATATAAATTGAAAATATCAAAAACTTTAACAATAAGAAAATAATATTATAAAGAGATTAGCCCTCTAAGTTGTTTTTTAAGATAGTTTAAGTGGATATTTGTGTACGTATCTTTTAATAATGATTTAGTAATATTATAAATTAATATCGTGTTCATTATAACATGTAAGGATTTTATTTCTTCAAAGTAAATTATTGATTTTATTTCTTTAAAAAATTTCAAATAAAAGTCAAAGTTGTATTTATTGAGTAATCAAATTTGACAGACAAATAAATTAGTCACGTTTTTGACTGTCTTAGTTTAAAACATTGTGAACTTTAATACTCTCGTAGAAATCGGAATTCACATTAACGCAAGCGCGATATTTTATGTGTAGGTCGCTAGCTCGCGTCGGGTATGCGGGAGTAGGTAGGATTAAACGACGTTCGAAACTAAAAAATATTCAAACAAAGGAAATTCAAGGTAAATAATGGAGCTTGATGTTTGCGGCTTAATGTCTCAAAATAATACTTGGTGGGTAATTTGGAAGTAATGTCGTTTTAAATTAGGCAACATTTTATATTAATGTTAGGGCTATGAACATTGCTTTTAAGTTTAATAACAACAATAACAGTAACTATATAATTATTGTTTAATACCGTTTATTAAATGATAATGATATTTGTACAAAAAACAAGCTGTTGTAGCTGTTGGTAATTTATAATCAAAAAGTAGGTACATACCTACTAGATTTGATTTGATTTTATTTTCATATACTTACCTATTGTTTTTTCATAACTACGTTGAATGTACAATAATCATTTAATTATTATAATGAAATAACTTAATCGCACTAGATATATATTTATCATTTAAAGCTGATTGTGATTTTTTATTGTATACGATAATTTAACATTAATTATTATGATTGCACTTAAAAATTAAGATTGCACAATTAAAAATTAAAAGTAAAGTATATTTTCATTATCTCTTGTTTTGAAATCAAATAGCAAAACTATTATTTAAAATTTCTTTATTTACTTATGGCTTATAGAGTGCCTCATACATGTATACTTTGTACGTAGTCAGTAGGTAGCCCGTCCATTGTTTGGTTTTATTGAGGTTTTATGGCTCCGGGAATTGACCGACTCTTTCGACGACCTTAGTCGTTTCCTAGAATAATTTACATGCATGACTAACTGCTATATAAGCTAGACTTTATTGTCCCTCATTCCTTTATAAAGGTGAGCGAAAAAAATTTATACCTATTTGTGAAAATCTTTAATGGTATATATGACGTACGTAATTAGGTAGGTACAGACTTAATTAAAAGCCACAATATACATATTTAAACACATATTTTCCTCTCCAAAATCTGTCTGTATTAAATAAACCAATTGTTAAAATACAATACTCTTTATGATTATACAACGAATTTGTGTTAACATTTCATATTATATCCTTTTAAAAGGTTAGCATTGTTATTAGGTTATACAATGCGATAGAGATTTTTATAAAAAATCTAAAGTAAATCAGTTTCCAGGTTTACTTTTCAATACTTAGGTATAAAAAGTATAAAAAATACCTAAGAGTTGGAAATTTCTCCATGTTAAATGTATACCTTTTTATTTATTTGTACATAAATATTTTGTAGCTTTGCGAAAAAAGCATAAGAGTGAAGTTGGAGTAAAAAAAGTAATTATTTCCCCTAGTAGGTACACAAAAGCTTTTTAAAAGGAAAGAATTCGGTTTAGTCGTTTCCTAAACTTTGCATAAAAAAAAATAAACTTTTGTTTTTATAATAGACCATAATTGTTGAAGGTGTTTGGTCTAAAAACTTGTAGTAGTATAAGTATAAGCACACTTGTACAGTCGGCAGTAAAAGTGGAAATTATCCATCAAGTTTCGGTGCCCACTATTCCTCGTATATTCACTTGGCACGGAACTCAGTTTTAAAGTAAAGCATCTAAAGTTTCCTGCATGAATAGCGCTCCAGTCGCTACATTTACCATGTAATTTGTACAATTAGGACCGACCTAACCAAACTAGCCAAGGCATTTATCGTACAACCGAAACGCAAACATTCAATTAGAAATAATGACGATACAAATTGCGGTTATATTACACAACCAATGAATTATTACCAATAGACCAGGTATTAAGAAATAATTTTGTGCTAGAGTATTATTTTATATTATCTCTATAACAAAACCTTTTAATAATCCTTAGACTTTATATCAATATTAAATAAAAAATAAAATAAAAATAAATACATTTTTTTATAATTTAATAATAAATAGCCTATTCGTTACATGTACTTAACTATTTATAGAAATAAAACAAAACTGATATGAAATAAATGAGCAAATAACCAATGATCTTTTTTGCGAATTCACTATAAAAAGGTTCTAGTTTAATCGCTTTACTTTCAGAGTGGGCTGACTTAGCAGAATGTAATGGGTTACCTACATTTATGTGACAACCGACCCAAAGATCTCTCGGGAACACTGAGCATTCCTTTGCAATTCTTACTTTCATAGTGGTACCTACAAATGTTTATGGCGGGGGAAAAATAAAAACAGTAACATTACATAATTAAATTTCCTATCGCCATGCGTTATTTAATGGCTGAATCTCGTTAAACGGCTTAAGATCGATGAATCGGTAAAGCCATTTAGGATTTTCCTCCCCATTCCAAGTGAGATAAGCTATGGTTCTATATAAAGAAAGATCATTACGGTCACGGTTCGTATCTTTATTTTTTGGATATTATTATGTAGTGTGTGGGAAATATCTCGCCATCTCGAGTCTATCAGCGTCATGTCCCACATCATTCACACGGCACGTCGGATCGCGGATATGTCGTCATCATTAGAGAATTCATTTCAATTCAAAAATTATGTGTATGTATGTGGGATTGAAGGAAAAGCTTCAGGAAATTTGAATCCAAACATATCTAAAATTACCTCAAAAGTACCATGTATTTGTCAAAGATATTAATAAAACAGTACTTAATGCATATAAATAGACATTTAGTTTCACAACTGAAGTGACTCGTCCAAGTGAAATATCAAGTAGATATGAGTTGAAAGCTTGTCACTTCAGCGGAACGACTTTTGATTT
Organism: Polylopha cassiicola; assembly: GCA_038024825.1. Taxonomy (NCBI): domain Eukaryota; kingdom Metazoa; phylum Arthropoda; class Insecta; order Lepidoptera; family Tortricidae; genus Polylopha; species Polylopha cassiicola. Next base: position 16,051,983 of record CP149045.1, on the reverse strand, counting down.
ATTATAGTCGCAGCAACCGTTATTTCCAGATAACGCGTTTTCAGCTTTTCAGTCTTTGTAACTTAGATTTTATGGTCCTTTACAGTAGTACAGCTTCTGGTTATGTTTTGATTGCCTGGCTCCATTACGCAACTGTCTACGTGTCTTATTGGATCCTGTTTTCTTATCTTAATTTTCGTGTCTAAATTCTACTTTCTTCCCCTTGCAAAACACCCCAAATGTCTGATTTGAAATAATCCCTATTGACTGGCAGCTGTCAGAGGAATTCGACGCGATATTGGCGCCGCGTTACAATTTCGGTGAATATAAGCGATTGCCTTATTTGTACCGCGGACCCTCTGCCTCCAGCTATCCAAACGAAGATATTACAATCTAACAATACGTAAAACCAGTAAAATTAAAATTCCAATAAGCGATGTTCGTGAGTTCCTGTTAACAAACTATTGAGAAATTTATATGCTAGTCTGAACCCCAGCGGCCTGTTACAATTTAAAACTTTGTAAACTTAAAATTATTCGTTCGCTATTCGTATTTTTTTCCAAATTGAAAACTAGCTTCGGCCCAATTCTATGTTCAAAAAAGTAGTTTATAAATAAGTATTCATTATTTTAGTGATGATTTCTTTTATTTCAAACTAATATATAAGTAAGTACCAATTTGTTTCAATAAATTGTGTGTAAGTATCTATTTTAAGAAATCTGTTGTGCTTTTCTATCTCGGGCGTGAATTTCATATCAAATTCATAAAAAATAACTTATAATTAAAAGTAAGGCTGATGTAATTATGTAACATTAATTAGGTACCTAGTACCTACCTATTCATCTTCAACCTTCTTTATACAAAAAATATTTATTTTTCGATAAAGCAGAATACCAAATAGAAGCAACAACATGATAAAATGTACAATCTATACAAATAATGTTAGCATACTAACGTTTTTTATTTAAATAGGTAGCTGCATTCATGAAAAATAACTAAATAACAAATAAATTTTGTTTTTTACTAAAAGCAGATCTATACCGTATTCAAATAAGAAACGGAAATATTTAAAAATATCAGCACTCTGTGTCGACCTTTTTATATTCATCGATAACGGTTATGGTCGTGTTAGCTTCCGTTTTAACTTTTAGTTTACCAACCAATAGTTATGTTGGTAAATAAACGGCTGGAGTGTGCTCATGTTACTAACATTTAACTAGCAGTGAGTTTTACTTTTCTCAGCGAATAGAACCTGTGGGTATACATGACTAATTGTTTATATAACACGGTCTATTGTTTACTACTGTGTAGTATGCTTTCGTAAAATCTCTTTCACAATATTAGGGCAACTTTTGCTACAAAGGTATTAGGATCTTTGTAGTTACTTAAGTTACTGTAGGTAATTAAGTAAGTATAATCTGAATATCTGATAGGTAAGCACAAGTGAGTGCCATCAATTTGTGTTCGGAAACTCGCAAGTAGGTACCACCAAGAAAGTTCGTTTACTTATTCCAAATTCAAACTCGTTTCCACAGAATACTTATTAAGTACCTCCTTGTACTTAATCGCACGCGAGTTCCTACGGTAGGTACTTGTGAGATTGCCGTGTGATTGCCGTGGTTACGATTCGTTAAGTCGCGCCTAATGTTGGTTTTGCCGTTTCATAATTGCAACGTACTTCTAAATACATTTAGCTTTGCTTTTACAATGTAAGATACCAAAAGCTGACATTGATATTGTTACTATCTGTTGCCGTATTCGTTTAAATTTGTATGTTTAATTTTCTGTGTCCAGTTGTCACATTTAACTCGCAGGTATTGTATGCTTACTTACTTAATACAAACATTTCTAATCCTATTAATATAATAAATGCGAAAGTAACTCTGTCTGTCTGTCTGTCTGTCTGTTACGCTTTCACGATAAAACTACTGGACCGATTTAAATGAAATTTGGTACAAAGAAAGTCTAGATCCTGAGAAAGGACATAGGCTACTTTTTAACCGACTGCACAAAAGGAGGAGTTCCACGCGGACGACGTCGCGGGCAGAAGCTAGTACTTAATGCATTTTTTTTACTTTGTTTATGAATTTTAAAAATAGCGGTTTATTTAGAGAAAACGTTCCTATTTAATGCTTGGCATTATTTCCTGAGAGTCATTCTTTTTTCAATTACAGCAAAACGAGGATAGTTATACATAATAATATATTAGATAGGTATTAATACACGTAATATAATTATGATTATTACAAAATATTCAGAAGGTACATATTTTGACGCCACATACAAACGTTTACAATTTTATTTTTACCCCAGTTTTCACGTAAACAACTCATGTAGGTATGGCGTATCCATATCCAGCTAACGCATACAAACGGTGTAGTCATTTTAACATTATCTCAAAAAATACTGTAAAAAGTGCGGCGCAAATAATTTTAACAGCGGGAAGCACTGCTTAAAGTGGTTTGGTGATAAACGGTACCTGTGGAACGGGGAGCTAGGCAAGGCTTTTATCTGCCGTATCGCGGAGACTGGCCTCTGCATTTCCGGGCTCGGAATGCGCTTTATGGGACTACCTTTCTCACTTTACTTGGCATCTCTCATACTTGCATGTTTTGTGTATTCATAGGTATATTGTTTTTATAAAACCGGTCATATGTGCAGGCCTGTAGGGCCATTAGTAGAGCCATGGTTAAACAATAATAATATTATAATATCGTTAAGTTGTTCAAAAAAATATGCGAAAGTGGATGTGGAAATCCAACTGTTTACAAATATACCCGAGTAGGGCATCAAATGAGAGAAGATCGCAAGCTCATTATAAATCTGGATGTATAATGAAAATTGATTGAGAATATGCAGTATTTACTTAGCTTGTTACCCATAAAACTTAGGTGTGTAATAAAAAATATTAATAAAAAAACTCCCAACATAATTTATTTTATTCTAGTTGATATAACCGTAAAGTAAGTCAATCTGTATTGCACGGTGAACATTTCAGTTTCATATTATACAAATTGTAAACCATTATTTAAAGTTAAAAAGGTTAACGACATTACTTTCCATGGCGCAACAAAGTATTCATTAGCAGCTAATAGTCATTCCACCCGACGCGACGCTACGTTTAGTTTCTGGCACCGGAACAAAAGCATAATTAGGTAAATTATACTAGATAACATTTCAGCACACTTAAGACATGCAAGGCGAGGGTAAATATATTACTTACTTTCATTTTCCTGTAAAAATCTTAACATGACTTGGCCCCACCTACTAAGTCGATAGTCATCGATGATTGATTGCGTCGCTTTCCCACAGCTATTACCGTAACCATTCAGTCGGTAAATCTTAAAACGAGCGCCATCGAATTAAGCACGAATGACAAAATCTCCTTCATATTTTACGCGTGGGGAAAACTGGCAACATTTATTGAAGCTGATACAATTTATAACTGGTCACACGTGCACGAAAATCACGTTCGACGGCGCAGCGGCTTATACAGTCTGCGTCCAGTGCCGGCTGAATAATATGACATCTCTTAATTGCGTCGCTGGCGACAGCGACAGTTACAAAACCAAATTCAATTAATGTACCGTATAGAATGTAATTAGTACACGGATACTTTAAATATAAACTATGTGTATATTTTTGAAATGTACCTGTGTATGCTTGCCTTACTTATTAAACTCTATTGATGGTACTTTCCTCCAGCTAGTAGAAAATTATTTTATACGGGCAAATTGCAAGCATCTGTCGTTGCCCTTTTAATCTAGTTAATACTGAAGGTGCGCTAGGGGCTGATAGCGCTCTAATAGTGTTAGTTATATTAACACCAGTCCTTCATACTTCACCTATCCATAATATGAAATTATACAGAGCACTGCCTAGAAATTGGGTTACATTTCCCCGTCTTGCCTTCGTTGAAGGAAATCCTAACACGACTTATCATGTGGGTGATGTAATCATAGAAGCAGCGTCTCTTCTCTAGCTGAGACTCGTAGCTCTAAAGAATGCATAAAATCTAATTTTCTGTTTGCGATGAGTAATTTATATATTACCACAAGAAAGATTTCCGAGAATGCTGAAATGCGCTGCTTTATAAGCAAATAATATATGTGTACATACTTATATATATTAAGGAGCTTAGGAATGCACAGTTCATTTGCTAGTAGGTACCTACGTCACATTTGTAAGCTGGTAACGCTATAGGTACACTCGTACCTTAATATTGTATATACTCATATACAATATTAAGATACTTACATAACATTTATCTATTTATAGGTTTTTTATTTACTGAAATTCGAAGTAGCTACTTAATGCCGGTTTTTACTCCACACATAACATTCGTGCATTTCTGGCGACTTTTAATATGATATCATTCGGAGACACGCCTGTGGTCAGCACAGCGGAGCGCGGCGCGGCGCGGCGTGGCGCGGCCGGCGCCCACACAATGCACCGGGCGCGGAGGAGGCGCGCGGCGACCGCCTCGTCCTACTTTCCACTACTACTACTTACTTGTTTGCCAAAACGTCTCGGAAAGTTTTTCGTGCTGCTTTTAAATTCCTTCCTCGAGTTCCACCATTTTATGTAGATATCACAAGACGTCTGCTCACTACTTAATTTTTGTTTGTTTTAACAATTTCAATCCTCTTTAAAAGTACAAGTAGGTATCTGTATAGGTACAGTCAGCATCAGAGATATCCAGCCCCATCTAGCAACCACATATCTACTATACGGTTATTAGATGGGGTCAGATGTCTCTGACGCTGACTGTACTATGCAAAATTGGCACGGGTGAATATTTCAGGGATCCTTCACATACTTCAGAGATTTTTACAATTCTCAAATTGTAACTAAATTAAAAAAAAAAACATTAATTTCATATTTCTTATTAAATATGTACTTACATCTGCAGAGCTAAAACAGTCATATCTATATTTTAAGTATGCTGCTTTTCGGACATGTTTTAGGAATGTTTGAGAAGTTCTTAAAACATGCCCGAAAAACAAAAAAATAAAGAGTTTACTTTATCATAACTACATATGGATCTACTTAGAGAGAAACTATCTTCAAATATTACACAAGTACGAGTACGTCCTGGCCAGCATTGTTTCAAATACTATCCAGGTACACCTGACCGACCAAAGAAGATGATTTGTTTGAATGTCTAATGATGTTTTCAAATACAAGTATTACTGTAGTTATGCTGAAAACAGTCTATCATCGCATTTAGTTCGTGGAGAAAGTTTCAATAAAATTTTCAGTGTTGTAGTTGAACTGATGGTATATGGTAAGGGATTTACTGTAGTACAGAAATTCGTCTCTGAGGTTACGTCGTAAATTCTGCTTTATGTTGTTGTGGCTTAAGCTTAGACATACCAAGTTTGTCAACCATGCAATCTTTGTCATACCCTAGAAGCTGTAAGGTATTAATACTATGCTGACAAATCGTTCATTAGTGTCCTATTCTATTTAAGTAGGTCTTAGTTCCATTTAAGTTGTGGTTGAGCCAGCGAAGGGACAAATGTGCAATCATCAATTTTCATTCTACATTCTGAACACTCACCTTAGCTCGTACCTTATTGTGTTGGGAGTCCACCGAAACAAATTATGCTATAATTCATTCTACGGAGGCCGCAGGAAACATGTCCAAACTACTAAATTAACTAATTTAACGTAGAAAAAGAATCGTATGTTGCTTTCTTTATTTGTCTATTTAGCGTACCATGTTTGCTTTTTAATTTTATGTTTAAATACCTATTTTTTCATTCTTGACTCAAAATGGCTACCTACACAAACTTTCACTTTACAAAATCAAGTAATAACTTAGTACCCGCTTAGACAGGTCCCTAACCATAATTTCACTGCGTTCTGCTGTTTTTGAAATATGCCTGCTATAGATTTTTCCGAGCAGTAAATGATGCGGTCCGGCCCGAAATCTAGATAAACTTGATAAATGATCCGCCTTCTTATGCCCCATTCGGTTTCACTTCTGATCGATGTTTGCAAAATTTCGATCTTTCTTGTGTAAGTGTTTATTGTTCTGTTTGACAAAATTGAAATTATGCTGTATTTTAAATTATATTAATTAATATACGGCATTTCTGAAAGATTACATTTTCAATCGCTGAAGCGATGCGGGTTAACTGTAATCAAAACGAGTAGATAATAAAATACTATTATTCTCATAATTATTTTGTTAACATGTATGTATAATAAATTTTTTTTGAGAATTGCTAGGTTTTCTTACTGGTCTAATTGCAACTATAAATATTAAAATACATAGGTAGGTGTAGTACGAGTAGGTTCATACACTGTAAAATATTTACCATGCCAACTTCTTCGCCGTAGTCGCGTAATAATGGATTTTCGCCTTGTCAGTGAATAATTCAGTGAGTGTCATGGGACGATGGAATGATAGATTGGACGGGGAACGAGGATCAGACCAAAAATAAACCCCAATTAAAATTCTATGAAAGTATGATATCTCCCAATGACTAATTCTTAAATCTTATTCTATTACCTATATACCTAGACCGAAGCCGACGTGAGTGAACTTTGGATGTCAGACCCATATATCTAAGAATAGAATATAGGTACGTACCTACGGGAAGAACACGAACATGAAATATTTGAAAAACAATCTTATTGTAATGCTAAATTCAATATTATCGAGCACAACTGTTGACCCTTTAAATTATTAGGTAGTAGTAGTAGATACTATACCTATAAGCTTTTTTTAACTAAAGTTACAAAATGGAAAATAACATCTGCGTTCTCTGTCGTCCAGCGTCTGCAACTGACTTCGTTAAGTAAAAGTCACAAAATAAATAATAGCACTATTAAAGTTAACACTTCTCTTAAGAAGGAACACTGTTTATAAATAGGGAACAGATTAGACATGATTGGCAATTATAATCACAATAATGGCTGGCAAATTGAAATGAACATCAATCATCGTTTCTCATGAGCCTACAGCGCTAAAACCGTAAATTCCATTAGGATTACGTTATCTTGTGATATCGTGGTTTATAACAACTAGCTGAAATATTTTAGTTCGAAAACATAAATTAAATTAAAAAAGATTGCGTAAAATTTCCAAATGGCTGGCAGTTAATAAATAATCTGTGCCACTGTTTGCAAATAAAAGAACTTCGACGCCGGCGATGGCCATCTTGAATTGTACTAGAATGAAATGAATGAATAATATTTTCCAATCTTAATGAATGATTTCGTGCTACCCGTTTAAATGATAGTCATATTTATGAACATAGATTAAACATAGAGTTACCTTATTCTAGTCTTAGCACCGAGTTGTGTCATCGTTTCGGCGGTACTGTCACCTGGCATTAAACACAAATTTATTAATAAAATAACAAACCTATATGAACATACAAGAGTTACTCGTATGAGGATACACTAGCGTCAGTGCTTTGAATCTTTCTAAGAAACTTAAAAGTTCAGTTGGTGCACTGACGATTTATTACCAACGTTAATAAATTTGTGAACGTCGTAATTTTGCCCGCTTTGCCGTTATTTTCGATTCAAGATATGAAAATTGTTGTTTTGATGCAAGTCGCAAGAGGTGGAAATTCGTTTCTTGTTCTCATTTATTCACCAAGTCTCAGCTAACAGAGTACCTACAGCAAAATGTTCGGAGGCTGATATTATCGTCTTAATAGGTGTATATTTAAATAAAAAAGTAAATAAAACCGGTCAAGTGCATTAGACTCGCGGGGTCGCCGACAGAGGGTTCCGTACTATACTTACGCACATGTACTTATAGCGAGCCAATGAAACGAAGAGCAACTTCTCGGAGGCTTTTCTGTCTTCTATATGTAAAAACCTACTAAACAATACCAGTAAGCTTCTATGTGTAACCTTACTAGTATTGAAAAAAAAATGGAAATGATATTTTTATATACCTACTCAGATACTTTGTTTTACGTATTACTTTTCCTATGAAATGACGCGGTACTTTTTGATAAACATTTTTCTATGCTAATGGAATAAAAAGGAAAGGTTTCTCTGTTTAAATTGAATAGGCTTCAAAATAACTGGACCGATTAAAAAAATCTTTCAATGTTGGGATGCTACACTATTCCCGATGACATAGGGATGACATAGGACATAGTATATTTCAAAAAAAAAACGGATCTGTGCGAAGCCGGGGCGGACCGCTAGTAAGTTATAAATTTACGATACTTACTCGCCAACATGAAATTAGGTAGTCGTTCTAGTAGTTTCTAAAAAAAACAAATCCATTCACACAAAAACTTGACGTTGGTTGGATTCAATGTCTACCTCGCTCACGTTTAATAGGTAATTTATAATTATACTTATGCTGACGAGCACATAGACCACAGTTAAAATCAGTACCTATTAAAAAAGTTAAGACAATATCAACAGTACAGTTTATCTTTACTTACAAAAAAATTTAACAAGAATTTTTTAAACGTCTGGTCTCTTATATGCAGTTCAAATCTTTGCTTTTATAACAGTCTTATGCTTTCATGGTGAAAATTTTAATGATTTTTGTGTTAATTTGAATTTTAATGAGGGCGGGTAGGTCGTGGCGGAATCCGGTGGGCCACAATCGGACGGGCCGGATGCGACGCCGGCGCACCGCGGAGCTCTTTCACGCCTCAAATGCATTTTAGGGGATCGCTTTGCTCCACTCCAGACCCGGAAACAACTTTTCGTCCAACCCCAAACCGACAGAACTTGTTGGATCCTTTTGTCTCCTTATTAAAACTACAGGAGTGTATCCGGACATTCAAACAAAGCATTTTCTTTGGTCGGTCAGGTGTACCTGGAAAGTGTTCGAAACAATAGCCGACCAGGACGTACTTGTGTAATATTTCGAGATAGTTTCCTCTACATAGTTATAACAAATAAACTTTTTATTTATTTGTTAGATATGTAAGTAAATGATTATTAGAAGAGGTTAACCTCATGTTCGAGGTATATGATAAAATTCTAAAACTAGGTACGTAATTAATACTTATACAACAAATAGCCCATTAACTAGTCGTATCCACGTAGTTAGTCAAATCGCTCTTATATCTATTTTATTAATTTATGTGTGTTAGGTAAGTAGGTAAGTAGGCAGAGTCAACTAAGTAAATAATTGCAAATACTAAGTTTGATAGAAACTTAGTATTTGCAAGTTGCAACGTAAATTAAAATCTTTGCCGCTGCAACTTCTAAATAGATTCTTTGTAAACGTTCAAGAGCGGAAGGCTGCAATTTTATTCATAGTAAAAGCAATTACAAAAAATAACATTGTTTTGTAGGAAATATAGCCTCGTCAGTTTTTAAATACCTGTCACGGCCGTTGTAATGGAAACTTGCAATGAAATTTTATGGAATAAAGAAAATAGTGAAGCGCTCTGAAAGGGCTTTCGTTGTAAAGGATTTTAGAAAGGCAGACAAGCCTTCTCTGCGGTTAGGTTAACAGACAGCGTAAAAAAATAACTCAGAATGGTGCAATTGTGAAACAAGGCCACGTAACATTAGAACTAAAACAAAAACAAAATCTATGCTATTGATATATAGGTATATCTTAGGTTACTGCAATAATTAGGTTGAAAAAGTGACACATTTTTAGGTATATGAAACGGTGAGTTCGTAGTAGGTAGGTAGGTAAATCTACTATGCTACCACTAAACATTTATCATCATCTCATTTTAGAGTATAATTACACAATAACGATTGCATAACTATGTTTTTATATGTCTATCTTTTACTAAATTAGGCAGGAACACCATACATGTACATTTGGTACATTTGGTAATTCTTATTTATAATATCATCCAATATAAATATTATAATATCTGATGTCTTCGCGGTTATTAGATACAATATAGAATGAAACAAATTTAACGGATTTAACTCGCGTATTTTATTTTATTTGCTGACGTTTATTCCAAAATATAAATGTTACCTTTCTAGGGTGAGGGTGAAAAACTAAGCTTATTATCGAATTACGAAAAAATAATCCACTAATATAATGGCGCATTGCAGAAATATTTATAACCTATACGTTATGTGCTTAGTGTGAGAGTTTAAGCGTGTAAACAAGGTTTGCTTTTTTAGGACCAGCTCCATTAAGCTTGGTAAACGAAGAGCCGAGTGGTCCCGCTGCGGTTCCATTGAAATTTCTGCCTCTACGATTTGACCGCAAACTAAACGTGGTTTTAGAATGGCACACAGCGGTTGATCTAACTTTCCCTTTTACGATTACCTAATGTAATTATTTGTATTCCTAACCCCATTTTCATTATAATTGATGAATCTACTTTGGCAGAAAAGTTTAATTTTAGAATAACTTATTTAGATTTATTTAAATATTAATTAGCTACCTTGTTATCGATTTCTAAAATTTATTCATTTCCTGAAAATATTCGGTACTTAATTTTAATAATGATGCTTCAAAACAGTTTTATCGTATTGACAGAAAATTGCTAAGCCGACGTTCAGCAAAACCGAACTTCGTTCACCCTTGAAGTTGCCGACAAATTTGATGATGTAGGGGAGATAGGGGAGGGATGGGCACTTTTTCACGTAACTAATTATTAAAAATTAAATTATCAATATAATCAAAATTTACTTCCAAGGTGAGTTGCGCAATATATTTGGCTAGATGTTTTATAAAGAACAGTTTACAAATTATAAGCAGTCTCTAAGTTATACCATGATTTCAGAACCATGTCAAATGTGCCCAAAGCTCCCTATGGTAGGGAGGTACGGGCACCGGCTATGGGAGGTTTGGGCATGACATATAAAACACTTAATATTTATAAAATAATTAAAATATACAAAGTAAATTATGGTCAAATATATAATCTCAACTTATATGTAATTACAAAAGTAATCAAAATGGGCTAATTACGAGCTAGCGGCATCTTCAATACATAATGAAGTTTTGAAGAATACATCGTGTGGGTACTTCGTAAATTTTTCTTCTACCGAGGTAAACAAATGTGAAGTTACCATTTCAATGAAGAATCTTTTATGTATCAATGTTTCAGATATCTTTGCAAGTGAAAGCAACATTATTTTCTTTTTATATATTTTCTTATATTGCATTGGGTATGCCCAAACCTCCCTCAAAAAAAGTGGCCAATGCTCCCTCTGCATATTTATTAATTTTAATATTCTCGTAAAAAAAATTGGTTATATATTTTAGCGTGACTTGCAAACTAATTTATACCTTAGCACATATATAATTAAAAAAAATATTAAAAAAGAACATACCTTCAGCAGGTATTTTTTTCATTTACTTTAAAATCATAACAAAATAGTTACATTGATCGGTGTCGAAACTAAATATGCGCCTGTATTTCACAAATGAACGAAATAACACGTATTCTATGGATGAACATTGTGGTCAGTGGGTAGACTAATGTACCAAAATAAGGAATTAAAAATATATATATTAGAATTGGAAATAAAGGTGGGTGCCTATGTCTCCCGACTGCCCGTCCCTCCCCTACCTCCCCTACATAAGAGTCAATTAGCAGTCAATTAATTATACGTCGATTGGCAAGTTAATGATGATTATGCAGGAATTAAGTGTATTTTGTATTTTTATGACTTCGATGGAGTCTGGGGGAAGAGTGGGGCGGTTGTTTAGCGGGGGCGTGGGGGAGGATCGGATATTACTGGGGAAGTCCCGAAGCCATCGATCATCGTTAATGTCAGATGAACGAAGCGCCTTTTAACGAGGTAGGTAGGTGGCCACGCCGCGGTCGCTACCATTACGCATTCAGCCCTCGTGCGAAATACAACAGTTTCATGACCACCAGTTCGCTGAAGTTAACTTTCCAAAAGTTTCGTGCAAAAGCTGTGTAGACGTCGCATAAGCATGTTTTATAGTTGCTTCATTTAACTTGTAATGTTCGTATGCAAACGTTTCCTAAAACCTGTATTTTATTAGTACTAGTGCAAAACTAAAGAAAATATGGATGCGGAGTATATAAAGTCGCAAAACAAAAAATAGGCAGTCCCTAATATAACCTGCAAGATTTCATGTTGGTCGGTTAAAAAGTGATTGCTTAAAAAAGTGTTCTTAATTCTTCAAACCCGCATGGACAGAATGATTCATTATTTGAATATAGAGCAATAAAGAAAAACGTCACTGTAGAAGCACGCACAATGTTTATTTTACATATAAAACGATCGATTTATATTGGCATCGCTGCATCACAATTCCCTGGTGGCAACATAACCCAATTTCCGCACTCGACCAATCATATACAGGGATATTAAAACATGTGTGTACCCTAACACATTATATTCGACTAGCAAACACTTACTTCTATTAGAAGTTCAATTTATAAGTTTTATTTTCTTTATTACAAAATCTACTGAAAAGGTGAGATGTAAAAATTCTGCGAACTTTTTTTCATTTCTAGAAAGTACCTACTTGATGTATTTTTAGCTCTCACAAGTATCTAAATATTGTTATTTCTTATTATGCGGTGCCGTTTTTTATAACCTCTATTTATAGCTTACCTTCTTGCCATAGAACTTTTCAAGAAAAAGCTGGGTCGAACATTATACCGTCGGCTGACCTATAAAGAAGACTAAGGACAACTTTCTTTGTGTAAACATTTTGCTCAAACGATCGACGACGGTAGGTTGCCTGTCGATTCCATCTCACGACTCAAGCAGAGTCTTCCAATTAACACCCAGCTTCGATTTGTATACCTACATCTTTTTATTTCTCGCTCCAGTGCCTTACAACAAGTGCCGAATCAAATGAAACGAATACAAAATTTTAAGTAGGAAAGCCAACGAAATCTGATTTCTGTTCTGTTCTATTCATGCAAAATTCACTATAAATATCTAACTAACTCGCAAATCGCATATTCGTATAATTCTAAAAAGTTCAAAAAGTAGGGTAATTGTGATATTTTCAAAACCTAAGCGTAAGTAATGACCGCAACGTAAAAGTAATAACCAAAAATCTCTCGTAGTGCAACTTCAGATAGCACTTTGTTTTTTGTTTTCCCCTCTCAGTTCCGCCGTTCCGTCTGTGGGCCTACGTTGCGTAAAAACTTTCATAACTAGGCGCAGACAATACCCAGCAAAAGAACTTCGCAAAACAACATGAACTATGTCGCGGTCCGTTCGAAAATCAATACTTAATCAAAAATGTATGAGCGTTGCCGTAATCGCGGGGCTGTTTCGAGAACTCCTTTAAAACAAATGAACGTCGGGTCCAATAAACCGTTTGACAAAGCATCATTCCCTAGTTCGGATATTGCAGTGTATCTAATGATGAATGCTTACGTGTTCCCCGGTATAGCGCCGACGGCCTGCTTGTTTGCAGGCTCCGAATGCTGCAGATGTGTTGAACAATCGGTATGGTAACCAGAAATTCCCGCTACCTGGTATTTCGTGTACCAAATGCAAATGTTAGACACGTTATATGCAGCTGCTACTATTGGCTAGATTAAATAGGTATGTATATAAATAGGTAATGCACAAGTTGGAAATATACAGACAAAAAATTAAATTTTTTGATATAGAAAGATATGAAGATGAGAAAGAAATCAAAATGTTATAAATATGTAAGTCATTAACTTTACTTAATAGACATCATTAAATAAAGGAGACTTATAACAGTAGCTATATATGAAAAGAAATAATTAATTCTCCTTTCAATATTTTATCACATGACTTAAAAATAGTCGATACTTTTGATAAAATACGTTAGACACTTAACTGACTGATATCAGGTATCCGGAAATTCACACCTTCTACAAAACATTTTGTCGAAATATTGAAAATCATAATTAATCTGCAGCTATCTTCAGCATCAATTAGCAAAGCACAACGAAGCGGAAACAAATTCGTATAGGTACCTACCTAATTTTATGTTGTAAAATAATTCTAAATTTAAATCACGGAGATTATTATTAAATAATTAAACGATTGCAGAATTAATCTCCAATAATATTGTTAGAAACAGGAATAGGTACATCCCTACCAATAGTATAAATGAAAATTAAATCTGTTGCCCGTTCACGCTTAAAACACCGATCCGATTAAAAAACAATGCAGTTTTGTAGATAGTCAGAGTCCCGGGGAAGGAGATAGGATACTTTCTTATACTATTTCTATGTAGGTAGATCAAGTCACAGCCTGAAACTATTACTTATATAATATATATAAGATAAAAAAAACAACACACTTTTTCTATGGTTCAAAATGATTCACTCAGTCAGTCATATTATTAAATGAAGTTAGATAGATTTTTATTGTCAATAAATTACAATAATAGTTACAAGTTAGATGCTATGTCTTATGATATAGCATCGTGTGGTTTTAAATGGCGTTTTTTAATTTATCGTTTAACAGTCAATACAAAAAAAAATCCTATCTAATATTTTATGATCATCTAAGTAACGGACTTCGTAAAATTTTCCAGTACATGGGTACAGGTATATAAGTCCAGTGGGCACAAAATAGCTAAAAGCATCATGGTTACCATAAACGTACCTACTCGCACAACCGCCCCTATTTCCGACGAACATTCAAACGTATTTGTGACTAATATTACGTCGCCTGACAAATGACCGCCGTCACCACCACAGGTAGACATGTCTTCAGAATAATGGAGCGGAGGCTTTCCGATTATTGGCGTACATGGACTTCTACATGATTAGGCTATTTGTTGACTAGAGTCCAGTAAACAAACAATGGTCTCGAGTATTAAAACAATTACAAAATCGTCAGTTACAAATATATCAACTAAATAAAAACATATGAGGATAGGCCCGTAAAGTTTCGTGTAACGTCATTAGGCAGGTGCATGTAGAACACGAAGTGACGTCACAAACCCCACTAACGAACTTGATGCGCTTTTATTGTTTTACTGATAAAAAAATCTACATATCCAAATTTTTTTGTCAATTGCGCTTAACTTCCGAACGACTGCACCAAATTGGATATTTTTTTTGTCAGGACAAGTTTTCTGTATATAAAAAAAATATAAAATACATAAATTCGATCAGAACTATTTTTACAATATAATCGGTACATAAAGTGATTGACGGTATGCGACAGAAGACTTTGATATACGACGTCGACAACGACCGGGACGGCTAGTTTAAATATAATAATATACTTATCTAAGCTGTTTACTCTTATGTATTTAAATTAAGGTATCGCCGTAGGTAATTAACATTACTGGCACATGCATTACCTACTCACAGATAAAACTATATACTTAATATTATTTTTTGGCTTTGCATTAAGTATATTTTTTTGTATTATACGCGCATAATCTGGGCAAAGTGTGTGAGCAATAATACAGAACCAAGCACAGTAGATAGAAATAAATAAGTAATGAAACCTAGTATATATGTAGCTAGTTAATGAATTATGCAACCCGCACACATTGCCAGCTCACTAAAGCCGTAAGCGAATTTCGTTACCAAAATAATTTAAATTACACGGATTTATACTGTGAAAATATTTGAGTGGCGTATTGAGGTATTTAATTATCTGTAAGTATATTTTTATTATAGATTTATGTTTCTCTATGACAGTTTTGATTACTTGGCAACCCTTGTGCCTAACCATGCCTGGGTCCTCGCGGGGACGCTGTCGCCAGCTCCCCGAGTAGACGCATCTTAGGCTACGGCTCTCGCCTGCCCGCGGCTGCAAGGCCGTAGGAATACTCTCGCTATAATCAAGTTTTCTAGCTAGCTTCAATTATTAGCCAGCCATTTGCCTGTTATTACGCAGAAATTTCTGCTGCTAACCCTCTCTCCAGGCTACTTGAGTTGCAAGCGGGGCAATAACGCCGTATGCTGGCCGAGGGAGACAATTGCATTGTTATATAAAGAGCTTCCTCGTCTCGTAAACAGAATGGAAATCAGTGTGGACGGTGAAGATTGCGCCTTTGCTTTCTGTCGACACGTTTCTCATTTTGTTAATTAAAAATAAAGTTTTTGCTGATGAAACTGGTTTAAATCGCTAATTAATGGAAGCGATATCTAATAGGTACTATTAAAATTTTCTTAATTCTCACCGACCCCAAGTTATCTAACGCAGCAATTAGTTATTGTACTATAAAATAAAATTTTTCGGCAAATTGCTGATTTTATGAATGTCTAAGTTATTTTTGATCGCGTTCTTTTGTTTTAGAAATTATAAAAAATATTACCTATGTAATTAATTAAGTAATTTAAGTTTGAAAGCTAACTACTAAATGTAAGTACTAAGTATAAATTAATTGGTAGTATTTATTATTATTTAATCGGCAGTATAATCGTAGGTATACAATTTTGTATCAATTAAACGGAATTAACTTAATGTCACCACTTAAGTGTCAATACACAAGCCTCAAAACAATTTGAATGGAGCACAAACGAGTAAATTAGGGGTCAGACGTAACCTATTTTGAGATGTGGGTCATGTTGTTAAGTAATCATCGGGTTTTGTTGAATCGGGGGAGAGAGTATTTTCGCTGTTATCTACATCGATAATCTATACACGACTATTACTAGCGCCCGTAGCCGTCTAACATTTATCTGATGACGACAGACACTAACGTTATTTCTACAATTAGGTATTTTTATTTGACTTATTTGACCTTATCTTTGTAGATAGATCTAGGTAATTGAAATACAATAAGGTTTTTTTATATTTTATATAATCAACTACTAAATAGCTATTAGCTACAGAAACAAAAGAACTGTTTTTGTATTCCGAAAATGTGTTGATCGTAACTCTAAATTATTTAAATAAAGCATTGCTACATTAGTTCTTCTCATCTTACAATTTGCAAATGTAAGTATATTTATAAACAATACCAAAGCAGCAAAGAACGCAGAAACAACTAAAAAATAGAATCAATTTATTAGAGACGCCTGTAATTGTTATCCCTTGTGCGGAATGAGCGAGCTGCGTTTTTTGTTTGTTTTAGAAGCGAAAACGTTATAATGACTATCGTTAATTTTGAGCTCGGCAATCCCAACGATTTTATTACTTTTGTTGTAAAGTGTAATGTGATTTACACCTTAATCCGTAGCTAAGAGAATGTAATTTGGTTTTTCCGTTGATTTTACTTTGTTAAAGGCATACTTTTATTTGTTGTGTCTAGAGATGAATTGATCGTATGATGCCAAAGGTTACAAAACGTTACATCACCCATTTTTTGGTTCTTCGTATAAGGACATAACATGTCATGAATGGCGAAACTATTTCATACGGTCGTTATTGGAACAGCCGAATACAAAATCAGGCAGTGCACGCTTGCTTGACCTGTACGTAAAACTCCGTAATGTATTTAAAACATTTTCATTTTCTGTATTGAGATTTCCAATGACACATTAATTAATCGGCAATAATTAAACTGCAATGCAGCTTGAATGCAAAGTATGTTTCGTGTTATTCGCCAACAACTAGAGAGAAACAACTCATATATAAGGACATACTATCAATATAAATTACATTACACTTAGGTACCTATCGAAATTTATAAGTAAGTCTTTTAAATACAAGTAACACTCGACACACTAACACTAACACGCTTTCGAGAATCAATTTCGAGAATTTATACTGTATTAATTTCAGAAAGGACTTATCTCGAATGGTGGGTAGTAAGGTTTATTAAAGTTAATATGAAACAAAAACTGCTCAAATGATCAGAATCCCTACTAATATTATAAATGCGAAAGTAACTCTGTCTGTCTGTCTGTCTGTCTGTTACGCTTTCACGCTAAAACTACTGGACCGATTTAAATGAAATTTGGTGCAAAGAAAGTCTGGAGCCTGAGAAAGGACATAGGCTACTTTTTAACCGACTGCAAAAAAGGAGGAGTTCCACGCGGACGAAGTCGCGGGCAGAAGCTAGTTACTTATATCATGATAAAAAAACACGCACTTATTTATTAAAATGTATCCTTTGAATAAGTTAAAACTTGGGTAATATATCTAATAATTTAAACTAGTATATTTATAACAAACTATAAAACTAGCACATAATATAAATTTACGTGAAAAACAGGTATTTACCTACCTGAGTATTTTGAACATATGTATTTATTTTGTTCATAAACCATTTTTATTTCACTTCTAGTGGGCGTAGCACGTCGCAGTCAGAGGTGTGGGAGACTCCAATGATTAGTATCCTCTACAAATGCGACGTTTCAATTGCATTGTTTCAGCGCACCCCCGAGACTCACTGCGGTAGTGCACAGCTTGACACAGCACTGCTAGTGCAATAGCAATAGCTATTTTATAATTTACCTACGCTATAATTCAACGCTATAAGAAATTTACTCGAACAAGTGTAGCTGGTAACTAATATTTTTAAAGTTTTATTGTATAACTAGCGGCCCGCCTCGACTTCGCACGGAGACTATTTAAAAAATAAATATATAGCAATAATCACTCCGGAATAGTGTATCGTCTTGATGCAGGTACACTGTAAAATCTATTTTATCAAGGCTGTTGAAAAAGCTATCTTGGATTCATAATTATTATAGGTACAAAAAATTATATATTTTGATGTCTGGGTTATATCAAACTTTGAACGAAAAGCCTAAAGTAATATAGGTAATTAACTACAAATATTTGTCAACGTTTGCTGTATGTAAATTAATTACCTATTTTATTTTTGCTTAAAGTTTAATTTATTAGGTACCTTTTATAGAGAGTAAATATACCAATTGCTGAGTCAGAGTAGTTCAGAATCCAATTATAATAATACATATTGTTATAAAATATTGCTCCCGTATTGATGTAGGTATGAGGCACGTACCTACAATTACAGAAAACAGCTAATGTTTGAAGTAACACCCTAGATGCCGCTCGCGTGAATTCATATCAACTATATTACTTGAACTTCGAATTAAAACATATTACATGCATTCCAATGTGTAATTTCGCATCAGAAATCATTGTACCTATTACATGCAATTTAAAAATACACGAAAAATCAAATGAATCATCTGATTTAAAAAAATCTGCGCTGTTGCGGTTAGAAGTGCAACTCTCGGAACAGGATTAACGATTGTATTTGACAGAACTCTGAGCCAGTGTTTTGGTTTCTTTTAGTTATTAGTTGGTTTCCTCTTTGATTTCAGGCGACAAAAACATAGGTTAAATTTGTATCTTATTAGATTTGAACATATGGGTAAATAGCAATCTTGCTGGACTTTGTATAGTATGTTAACACTTAATAGACGTTTTGTTTATTATAATTTAACAAGCGACCCGCCCCTGCTTCACACGGGTGCTATAAATCTTCCCCTTGAATCACTCTATCTATTTAAAAAAAACCGCATCAAAACCCGTTTCGTAGTTTTAAACATTTAAGCGTATTTAGGGATATAGGGACATAAAAAGCGATTTTGTTTTATACTATGTAGTGATGTAAAAAAACACTTCTATAGTAAGTAGGTAAATGAAGGCCTGAATGTAGAACCCTGAAAACGTAGGAAAACTCATTATAGGAAGTGAATACTCCAATTACGATAATACTTTTAAAGAATTTGCTTAATCTAGCTGAGGTAGGTACGAAATGGAATACGCAATAAAAGTCAAAGGATTTTATTGCCTGTGTCGACATTTACGTTAAGTTGAAGCGAAGTAAATCAAACCCAATTACCTATTAGGTTGTCAGTAGGGTGGACCCTCGGTTTCGCTACATCGCTAGCAAAAATATTGTTCTTACACGCTACTCTCTCTATGGGTAGCCTTACCAATTTTCATACGGATCCGATATAAAATAACATAAAGTAGGTACGGTTGAGTAAGTATATTTTACAAATAATATCTAATAAAGAAAAGAATCTAGGTCCAATCTTCGAACCTAAGTAAAATTTCCTATACTGTAAAAGATTCTTATATCATAATTTCTGATGCTTTCGCGGTTATTATAATACATTGGAATGGAACAACTTTAACGGATTTAACTCGCTTCTTATATCGTTTTAAAATTTCCATAGGTTTTTATTTAATAACTGTCAAGTTTTTATAAAAAGTCAGCTGATTAAACGTCAATAAAATCTAATTCGTAGCGCGTCAAAGACATTTACCATAGCTTGTCGTTCCGCACTCGGCTGGTAGGAGCTTCGAGTGGTGTAACTCCCTTTTCAGTGGAAGTGCAATCTCACTTAATCATTTCCTGCTCATTACCCGCTCTTTCAGCGGAGCGAGCTCTTGGAGCTCTCAGTTGAATATTTACCTGAATATGAGACAAAAAATTACTTTAAACATATTCTTATAGAATTTAAATTACCCATGTTGATATTTGGGTATGACATATTACCCAGTGACGTCAATAAATCCGCGTCATGTCTTTAGACGTCCTGTCACATCTCGTCATGTCATGCTGTGTCATCGGCGACAGCTACACGCGTTGTTGACTTACAAAAATTGCCTTGTTATGATGAGCCGAGGGTTTTTTTTAATACAAAGCCGTCTACCGTCTGACTATAAATCTCCTGTAACGTTGACAGTGTTGCAACTTGTAAACTTGTAAGATGCTTTTGAATACATTGTCGTTTATAAAAGGGTTGTTCAGCGACGTTAAGATGGATTAAGTGGACTTGTATCTGTACATCTATACTAAAATTATAAAGAGGAAAGATTTGTACCTATTTTTGTATGTTTGTATGTTTGTAATGAATAGGCTCAAAAACTACTGGACCGATTTTAATAATTCTTTCACTGTTGGGAAGCTACGTTCACCCTGACTAACATAGGCTATAGAATATTTTGAAAAAAATAGGGATCCGTGCGAAGCCGGGGCGAACCGCTAGTAAGTAATATGTATGATAAAAAAAGTGTAATTCCTAATTATTTATATCCAACAGAATATGAAACATTACTATGTTCGCTTTTTTAAAAATATTTCTCATTTCAACTTCTTTTATATTCCTTTAGAATTTTCCTATCGCTGCCAAGTATCTATTCTAGACGTTAAGTAGTCACTGGTTTAAATTTGATCTCTGTATGTCATTAATAACTGGTTATATATATTACTATCGAAATAAGAGTTACCTGTATACCGTCCTACAAAGTATAAAATAAGTAAGTACATCATAATAATGAAACAGGTACCTACGTACTCAATACTTTGGTAGCAACGTCAAATTCATAAAGACATACAATTTTGTTAAAGTTACCCCAGGAGACTCTTTTAAAGACTTTCTCATAACACCAAATGTTAAACAGATATATGGTTTCTTCTTTCTACTCTTTGAACTCAAACCTTCATTTAATCTAGTCCACGGAGGGTTAGCTTTTGCTACGTGAATTATAACGTAGGTTTTTATGCATGACTATCTAACCAAGCAGCGCACAAGACCTATGCATGCTGTACAAAGGCCGTATAAGAACGGCTACCTCATAGGTATAGTTTATGAGGAGTTTGATTGCTACCAACGTACTCTATTAAACAAAAAATATTTGTATACAAGTACGAGTACCTAAGTATAAGTCTGTACATGAATCCTCAAAAGGGGCCATAATGGTTTGGATAATTATAGGTACGTTAATTTATTTCATAGCGTCAATTCGATTTTTTTTATTTATTCTTGTATCTAGGAAACAAAATTTCTGTCTGCTGTAAGTAATAGAGCTAAGCTTGGATGTTCAAGTAGTAATATTAAAATGAAATGTAAAGTTTTATACATGTATACAAAAAGTCTCTTAATAATTCAAAGTTATTTGAGTATAACGATGTGGTATTTTAGGCAAAGATCCAAATCTATTTTTTATAAAATTTAATCCCATACTTAAGCATAAACTTAAAATCCCTAGTATTATGACAGCTCAACGACTAGCCAGAGGTAATGTAAATTTAGCAGTACTAATCTTATTTTCATTTAGAATCTACCCGTGTACACTCCACGCCGCTCTAATTCGACTTTGCGTTCGTGAAACGTAATGCGTTTCTTATTTGCATGTTATCTAGGTTTTTGTTGCTCCCGAGGCCCTTATCTAGCACACGGGAATCAAAATTTTCTTCAACTGTACAAAGACGTTTTAATTTACATTTTAACTACGGACGGCGTACGTTCCGGTATTCAACCAGAGTTAATCCTCAAACAGAAAGATGGAAAAGCGCGAACCATATTATTATAACGACTGTTCCGTATACTATTCGAAAAGAAAAAAATCATTCACAATGTTTTTATGTACCTAAATCTTAGTATTTCATTCAGTAATATTCATGTATAATGCTGGGTGGCTGTGAAACGAAATATATACGATGTTGGTTAGGCAATAAATAATCTGTGTGAATAGTTTGTACGAGTGCGGTGCGTTTCGAGCTTTTGCATAAGGTATGTAGCCACAATGCCGCCTGCGCGAATGCATTGCACCTCTTACCTACCCTACCTGACTGCACTGCTCATAATATACATAAAGAGGGGACGCTTTATGTAGCGTTATATTTATCGGTCCTAGGGAAGTAGGTAAATTAAAAAATAAACCCGCCGTTAAAAAAATATAAAGGTATTTACTTATTACATTCGTAACTAAAATTTCCGTCATTCGTGAGCTACGTTTTGTTTAAAAATATCTGATATTGCGGCTTGCATCTAAATCTACCAATGACTGTGCTCAATCTACAAACATATGCTTTTATTAAGACTCGAACCCGCAACCCACAGCTTTGTTCTAATGGGCTCTGATTACTAAACGTCGTGTTGACGGGAAATAAAGCGATGGGATTCATAAGTATGTTTATATTAAAATGTAAACTTTATAGCACAAGAAAATAAATACAAAGGCAAAAGGTAAAGGAATCTCTCAGTAAACATTTGGGCAATTGAGAAATTATGAAAGTTAAAGCATAGGTAAGACAAAAAGTAAGAAAATATACCTATGCAGGTTGCTACAATTAGCACTTATGACACATATATTATATAGATACTGGTAATGGAGAAATTCGCGATAATGATGTTTTCGTCATTTGAATTCATAATAATTTCAGGGAACTGCTGTGGCCTAGGTACTGTTTAGTTGATCTCACTTGTTATTATTACGTACATTTTATTGTATTTGCAAATTATGAAATGGAAAAAATGTCAGACTAAGGAATGGAGGAAATGAACAAGTTAGGTAAAAGCTTGTAAAAAGGTTTTATCTCCAAAGAGACCCCGTTGCAAGCGTACCTACCTGCCACCTAAGTCTACAAACCGCAGCACATTTTGTAAAAAAGGTAACATAAGTACCTACAACCTGTAGTTTATTTAATTCCTTTCCAGCTTTTGCATAATTTGCACTTCAAAGGATTCGACTTATCATTTAGTAGTTAAATCTTGGATCATTTATTTTCTTAAAACTATGTTCATGTTTTTTAAACCGTTTAAATCTCTATTCTTCTTTCCAATTCTGGATTCCTGTAGAACTTTCTAAGAAGAGTGTTTTAAATAGAATCTTAAAGCTCCTATAATTTTACGCTGCTTTTTAAGTAATCCTCTCAAGTCAACAAACTATGTTCATTTACTGAAAGGAATTTCATAACAGTTCTGCAAAGAATACGAAACTTTCATATTAAACATTTTTTTCCCATAAACACGTTAACTTTGGTTAGGTCATATAAATAAGTACAAAAGTTATAGGCATTTGATTATTGAAAATTATTTACCTACTATGAGAGACGACCACAGCTTGGCTCGTTAATTCAGGTAATTTTACTAACTAATGAGTTTATTATTTTATACGAGTGCTTGTAGCTAATTGGACGTAACATTGATGGCAGTTGGGAAATAAACGGATCTAATCTATAAATAATTATATCTGTAATACATTATTAGGATTCGCGGTGGTAAAAAAAGTCACATACCCAAAACTACTCAAACTGTGTGAAACATTTTCCGATACTTATGAAAAAGACCAATAGGTACCTACTTTTTGTTGATAAATTCTTGAGATTTAATTCCATGACATACTTACATACAAGAATTGCTCAAAAACTTTTATATGGATTATGAGCCTCAAAGTCACTTTTCTGCCGAGACGATTGCCTTCATGCTTATTTCGTGTGCGCCCGTGCGTACTCAGTGTTATTGCTGCGCACCTATCACATAAATAACTTGCCCTCACCTAAGGAGTGCCTGTTTATTCACAACTGATGAGAAATTTGTAGCGGCGCCGGTATTTCCTCGCTCTTCGTTAAATAATAATACGACTTTTAAGGCATCCTACAATTTTATGATCAGTTCAGGTTTACTCCGAAGAGGGCATTCAGGAAGTTACTACGTACTTCTACGTAGGTACCTTTATATTAATCTTCGTTCATAAGATATTAACTAAAATGATAATGATAAAAAGAAACATCGGCATCACATAATATATGTCAAATCAAAAAAAATATTTACCTACATTTACGGTTTACCATCGTAGACCCCGGTATTAAATACTTTTTCATTAAATATCGGATCGGGATATGCCTACGACGCCTGTAATCGATCGCCGATCCCGTGATTTTCAAGCTTTGTAGCGAAGCGTGTTTATAGCAGAACCTAACTAGTCACAAATGTACTTAATATTCAAAAGCTAGTAATTTAACATTTTTTTTTCATTTAATATGGAACGGCCATCAAATTCAATTTATTTTTATAAAAGTTATTGATATCTCTTTTACTGCAATCCAGAAATAGAGAAATAAACATTTACAGCGAAATAGAATATTGCCCAGCTCCATCTTTTGAAATAGCAACTCGTAAAATTATTTGTAGCCTAATTTCAGTTCCAAAAGACTAGTAAAAATATAGTAGTTTTTATAATGGCTTCAACGCGGCTCCGATTAGATATCAACATCAAAAGTAGGGTGCGTCGGGGTAAGGTTGAACGAGATTTTGATGAGATAAACCATGTTTTTTTTAAAGCCTCATAATTTTAATCGTATGAAGCTGACGTATATGAAGTGATGTTTTTAGTAAAGTTAATGAATGGTTCTTCCTATCTACCTGAAAATGGACCTGATTGGAGGTGTTTTTCATATATAAAAACGACGGCAAAGTTAAATTTTTTGCAAAAAAATCGTGGGGTAAGATGGAATGATGAGGGGGGAAGATCGATATAGTTCTTAAAATCTTTAATATCCATTGTAGGTCCATTTGGATTATATGCACCGAAAGCATATTTTTTTCTCTATTCAAATATATAAATACATTTTAAAAATACCTAGTTTTAACTACCAAAATGAAATTTTGTTAAATATAATATTTCAGTCTTACCCCACTTTGTATTCAGATGATATGCGGTTCTCAACCTTTTCTTTTTATATCCTAATATTTAAATTTTACTGCCATGTACACAAAAAATGTAATCATTTCTTTATTTAAATAGACAGGTAGTTAAACTAGCTAAATATATTACAACTTTTATTTAAAATCTTTTTCTTTTACACATGTTTTCATGAGTTGTGAATATTACACTACTCATGAACGAATCATACAGTTTGACAACCCCTGACTTTTACTATGGGTTTCATAATCGGGGTAAGTTGGAAAAGAAAATATTGCCGTCTTGCCCCTGGGTTTTACAAGCGGTGTAAGATTGAAAAATATAAAAACTTTAAAAATATAAAAGATATGCAAAATCGGATTTTATGTATCAACTAAAAAAAATTTATCAATAACACGTATCAAAAAAACATATTTTTAACTTGCGTGTAGAAGAAACTACGGAACGTGGGGGAAGATTAAAAAACGCATTTATCGCTCAAAAACATACCTTGTCGAAAAATTGCAAAAAAAACATATGCACTCACAACTGACGATTATCGCTGACTGAGATAAGGAGCGCAATGAAATTACCTACAAAACTCTGTAGTCAGTGTTAAAAAATATGCACGGAATAGGCAGCTATGAGGGCTTTTTCATCTTGCTCTGTTTTTCATGTTACCCCGACGCACCCTACCTATGAACGAAGGACAGCCGACACGTTAAAGTATCTCTATCGATGCGCCATTAAAAAATAAAAACAAGCTTCTAATAGCACCGAGTCAATTACTAACATTAAATAAAACCGGTTAAGTGTGAGTCGAACTCGCCCACTAAGGGTCCCATACCTAATACGATAAAAAAAACATGCTTGTTGTTTTAATATTATATTTAGGTAGGTACCTATTTGTTGTAATAGCTGCAATAGAAATAGGTACATCATCTGTTAAATTTCAACTGGCTAACTAATATGGTTCATTAGATAAAGCCTGGTGAAAGAAGGACGGCCAAACGAATGGATAGCGGGGTCTCAGTAACAAAATTGGTTTACCCTTTAGATAGGGAACACTGAAAAGTACGTGAGCGATCAACCTTTTGTATCAAAACACAGAAAACGAATTTCCCTGTAGATGAGTTCGTGATAAGAAAAAAATTACACACATAAGCTGTGTGTACAATAAACTAGGTTTTGGAGGGATACCGTACTTACGGCTCATAGAATTTCATACTGTCCAAACTATTCGCGTTCCTTAAGTAGACATACTATAAAAGCCGTTTAATTGAAATTCAAATCGTAGATTCCCGTAGCACCTACCGTGCGGCGGCCATCATATTAAAATGTGCATGTATCTGAATACATTTCGCTCGTGAGGTCGGGAGGTGGGCAATCAGGGCTCACTGGCTCTTTCCAATATATTGACGTGCACTGCATTTAACCGACTTGTACAAAGTCAATCGTATTATAATCATGCCCAGTCATATGAAATGATTTAAATGCAATCGATTCATTTTTAATAGATAATAATACCTTTCAATACGCGTAAATTGTAGGTAAAAATATGTGAAATATTTTTTTTTTGTAATATATTAGGGATTTTGTTGATGTCTGTTTAAGTGTAAATTTTTAGGGTAGGTTGGTACCTACCTAGTAAATGGGTAATTAAAAAACTAGATAGGAAATACGGTAAGTCACCGAGTGAACTTAGATAGGTAGTAAGTTTGTAATTGTAACATCTTTGCAGTCAGACAGATCATTGGCGCTATTTAATTCATGCAGCATTTTTTCAATGCTGTAAGTGTCGATGAACTTAAACCTTATTTAGCTACGCGGATTGGAGTGAATTGGAATTGATTAAATTCTCATAACTACAAAATGTAGATCGCACTTTAGTTAGAAGGTAGGTAGGTACTATTTCATTATAAGATTTCAACTGTTCATTCCGATGGATGTAATTGCAATAGTTTGTATTAAAATGGTTTTTTAATTAAACTTATTATGTACATGTAGGTATAACAATATCTATACTAATATTATAAAGCTGAAGAGTTTGTTTGTTTGTTTGTTTGAACGCGCTAATCTCAGGAACTACTGGTTCGAATTCAAAAATTATTGTTGTATAGACCATTTATCGAGGATGGCTTTAGGCTATATAACATCACGCTGCGACCAATAGGAGCGAAGAAACAGTGGAAAATGTGTAAAAAACGGGAAAAATATGAAGCCTTATGAAGAATTACTATTCATTATAGAGTAAGATCCCAGAGCGATCTGACGTAACTTATTTTCTGACGAATGAAACCTTAAGATTTCAGTAGCGTCTAGAGTGCCTTGAATATCTACGGGCTTGTGAAAACTGTCAGAGTGACACCAGGGCTGGTACCAGGTGAGAAAGGTGACTAAAAATAAGAGCTATCTTACTTATTTTCTCATGGCTCATTTTTATATATATCATCTAGAATATTATTTTAAAGTAATGGATATAAGTGTCAGACACTTGAGATTGACCAGAACTTTTGTCAGACACTTTTAAGCTACCCAAAAAATGGATCTCAAAGATGGATGAACATAAGCATATCATGTTTAGGCTCATTCGACTCGGTATGACGAGCACTTTCTAAACAGAATATGATGATGGTAGTGTTGATGATGAATCCTGAAGACTACTATGGATCTCGAAGTTGGATGATCATAGGCATACCGTGTTTGGGCTTATTCGACTCGGTATGACGAACGCTTTCTAAACACATGATGATGGTAGTGCTGATGATGAATCCTGAAGACTACTCCGGATCTCGAAGTTGGATGATCATAGGCATATCGTGTTTGGGCTTATTCGACTCGCTATGACGAGCATTATCTGTTTCAATCAGTGTTGGCGTCAATCGATTACAAATGTAATCCAATTACTAATTTGATTACTCAGTAACCGATTACTCAAGTAATCGGGTACTCTAGTCACAGCCAGTTTATTCCGAAACTATAAGAGCTACATTATTAAAATTTGGTGCGTAGATGTATTCTGTAAACCGCATTAAGATTTTAAAATAAAATCAGAAAAAAAAAACAAAATTTTTGGGGTTCCCCATACATTGAACTGAAACTCAGCATTTTTTTTTCGTCAGACCTTTACATGTGGGGTATCTATCATCATGTGTTTAGAAAGTGCTCGTCATACCAAGTCGAATGAGCCTAAACATGATATGCCTATGATCATCCAACTTCGAGATCCATAGTAGTCTTCAGGATTCATCATCAGCACTACCATCATCATATTCTGTTTAGAAAGTGCTCGTCATACCGAGTCGAATGAGCCTAAACATGATATGCCTATGATCATCCAACTTCGAGATCCATAGTAGTCTTCAGGATTCATCATCAGCACTACCATCATCATATTCTGTTTAGAAAGTGCTCGTCATACCGAGTCGAATGAGCCTAAACATGATATGCCTATGATCATCCAACTTCGAGATCCATAGTAGTCTTCAGGATTCATCATCAGCACTACCATCATCATATTCTGTTTAGAAAGTGCTCGTCATACCGAGTCGAATGAGCCTAAACATGATATGCCTATGATCATCCAACTTCGAGATCCATAGTAGTCTTCAGGATTCATCATCAACACTACCATCATCATATTCTGTTTAGAAAGTGCTCGTCATACCGAGTCGAATGAGCCTAAACATGATATGCTTATGTTCATCCATCTTTGAGATCCATTTTTTGGGTAGCTTAAAAGTGTCTGACAAAAGTTCTGGTCAATCTCAAGTGTCTGACACTTATATCCATTACTTTAAAATAATATTCTACATGATATATATAAAAATGAGCCATGAGAAAATAAGTAAGATAGCTCTTATTTTTAGTCACCTTTCTCACCTGGTACCAGCCCTGGTGTCACTCTGACAGTTTTCACAAGCCCGTAGATATTCAAGGCACTCTAGACGCTACTGAAATCTTAAGGTTTCATTCGTCAGAAAATAAGTTACGTCAGATCGCTCTGGGATCTTGGACCATTAAGTGACAGTTAGAAGACTTTGACAAATCTTTGACGAAACAATCGGACGGGCAGGACGACGTCTGCCGGGGCCGCTAGTTCTTTAATAAAAAAGTAGAACCTATTTATACTTTGCTGAAACGTGTTATAAAAGTAGATCCGCCCTACAACAGTAGGTACCTTTACCTCTCTCGTAGTTTCTGGGTCTGGGGTGCGAGTAAAGAATTCCTATCTGATCGTTAAATCGTGAATCCGTTAACACGAAAATGGAATAAAATGGATTTAGCAAATCTTCTTGAAATTTATCAGTGGTACGTGCAAATTAACTCCTTTTCTCTTTATTGCAAGGAAACAAAGAGGTGTCTGCGAGCGAAGTGTCGTAGCCCCGGATAGAAAGCGCGGACATGATTGAGCTGGAACGTTGAGTCTCTGAAACTTTAGATACCTAACTAAGTATTTTCTTACCAGAAAAACTACTTACTCGATAAAAAATTGAGTTAGGATATTTTGATTTGTGTAATACCTCTGTAGAAGTTAATTTAGAGAGTTGCGGGGAATAAACAAGAGAATAAATTGATGACGGTGAGATTTAACTTAAGCATTAGCTATATTGATCTGTGGAACATACCTACCTATTATAGGAAGCCTGTTATGTATAATCATATTTTTTCTACAACTCATTTCAAAGTCAAATTAATTTCGCAGACCTTGTGTTTACAATGTATCGTTATCTGGTAAAATAACAACTTCGTGTATTAATTGCTTGTAATAGTTGTTCCCTCGAAGAAAAACTGACGCAGTGGGAAATATCCGAACCGGGCAGAGAAATAAAAAAAGTTTGGTACCGTCGCGTGGTTTCGTGTAAAAACTTTGTTTGATGTTTCCGTTATTAAACTGCTTGCTTAATATTGACTAAATAAAACACCACACTGTGATTTCTTTATTATAGATTAAAGGTATATTGAAACACCATTCAATAATAAAGCCTAGGTACTCAAAGAACAATTCTTGAATATTTTTCGGGAATCCAAAAAGGTGCAGGTAAGGTTCCTATACAGGATCTAACCAACACAGGTATGATAATATATTAATCAAATCCACATTTCAGAACCACTTCTTCAAGTCTACTAGACTTATAATGTAGGTATACAAGTAATATAAGTACCTACTTTTTTAAAAACCAATTGGCGATAAAATCATCCTAATAGAATTTTAAGTTCTTAGTAATTCATAGGGTTACAAATTATGGCATGACGTCATTACTTGAGGAAAAGATATAAGAGTCACATATTAAATCCACCCTCTGCGGTTTCGAGTTTCGGGACTAAAATGTACGATGTGTTTTCGCGCCCCAAGGGCAGCGCATGAAAAGTTAGCCAGCCACCGAAGTCGCCGGCTTCGCAATTGCGATAACCCAGTTATTTGTAGTCTGCCCCTGTAGAGGTACCTACATATTACGAATTACCAAATATATAGAGGTAGCTTCTCTCTTGAACCTATATAGGTGATTAGATGAACATCCTCGTACAAAACCTGTACTGTCACACCTACTTACGTATC
This sequence comes from Polylopha cassiicola, assembly GCA_038024825.1. Taxonomy (NCBI): domain Eukaryota; kingdom Metazoa; phylum Arthropoda; class Insecta; order Lepidoptera; family Tortricidae; genus Polylopha; species Polylopha cassiicola. The sequence goes on along the minus strand of CP149045.1, from coordinate 16,021,238 downwards.
AGTATTCGTACTTATTTACTAAACATTTTCTAACAAAACCAGTTTAAACTACTGAACCACACACGGTACGAGTAGATAATCCTGTGAGGGTCACGATTACCGAGGTACCTACACCAAACACCAAAAATACGAATGTTCATGTCACATTTACCTAAGGACGAATTAGTAATTTCGATAAATAATCACTTGAAACAAACATTTTAGGATAACGTTCGGGATCTTAGTAGATAGTTACTTACCTACCTACATAGAGTCGGTTCTCTGGAAACTGAAATAGGTTAGTAGGTAGGTACCGGCTTAATCACAAAATCGTTTTCATGTTTAGTTCTTATAACAATATATTATATTCGTAAATAGGTAAGTAGATAGGTACTTAGGTATGGAAAACACTGATAGACAGAAGTTTATCAAGTGAAATAAAACTATGTATTTACCTACCTAGTTTTTAGTTCACAGTTTTGTGGTTTTTATTTGGTTAAAATGAAACATGAAATAGGTACCTTTATCGATAGGTACGATCGAAACTGACGAGCTAAGTTCTTCGGGCTCAAGGTTGGCTTGGTTCGCCGCGGTAGCCGCGGCTCGGCTCGAGGACGAAGCGAGAGGTAAGACTGGCGGGAAGTCGCTAGTACGTCCGGTGTCGGGCTCCGTAGGGCACTCTATATTTTGCTCCATTGTTGTTCCTTATTTACATAAATGATTTATGGACACCGGTATTCTTAGGCACAACGAAAACATTTTCGAGCACCGCACCTGTTCAAGATAATAATATTTCGCTCGTTATATTTTGAACAAGTACTTCTTTTACGTACCTACCTATCGCATAAATTATAAGTAGGCATAATTTCAGATACCATAGGTACATTCTTTTTCCGTGCTCAGAAAGTTAACGAGCACCTTCCTACCTTCTTCGCCCCAAAAAAAAGTAGGGTATATCTTATGGTCATGCTATGTACCTACCTAGGTTGGTAGGTACGTACCTACATAGCATGTCCATAGAAAGACCGTGCCTAAAATTTTTGGCGCCTCTAAGCTATCTCGATCAATCAATACATAGTATAAAACAAAGTCGCTTTCGCTGTATGTCCGTATGTATGCTTAGATCTTTAAAACTACGCAACGGATTTTGATGCGGTTTTTTTTAATAGATAGAGTGATTCTTAAGGAAGGTTTATAGCCCCCGTGTGAAGCCGGGGCGGGTCGCTAGTTAACTATAAAATTTAAGAGCTAAAAGGATTTAAGTAGGTATTTAAAGCTCATATGCGTAAAGATACGCCTAAGTATTTTGTTAGTTAGGTTCTTACCTACCTACCTAAATACCAAAAACTTTTTACTTCATAAATAAACTAGATTAAAAAGAAATAGGTAAGTAAATAGGTATTTCTAAGTGATATTATAAAGAGGAAAGATTTTTATTTAAAAATAAAATTACTTTTTTGTTTTTGCTTTTCATTTTCTTTTAATTTTGTTTTAGTTTTTATTGAGGGCGGTTTTATTTTTTTATAAAAATCATTGTATGTTTGTAATGAATAGGCTCAAAAACTACTGGATTTTAATAATTCTTGCACTGTTGGGAAGCTACGTTCATCCTGAGTAACATAGGCTATAGAATATTTTGAAAAAAATTAGGGATCCGTGCGAAGCCGGGGCGAACCGCTAGTACTTATTAAAAAAATTAACTCCCAAGCAAGCAAAACTCGTATCCCGGCAAACTTCAAACAACTTAGTTGAATTTGCTCATTCACTCGAGTTGTTAGGTATGTACCGTCTCCAAGCTGATTGTGCAGTGTGAGGGAGGTATTTAGATATGTATAAATTATATATATATAGGTACTAGCTTCTGCCCGCGACTTCGTCCGCGTGGAACTCCTCCTTTTTTGCAGTCGGTTAAAAAGTAGCCTATGTCCTTTCTCAGGCTTCAGACTTTCTTTGTACCACATTTCATTTAAATCGGTCCAGTAGTTTTAGCGTGAAAGCGTAACAGACAGACAGAGTTACTTTCGCATTTATAATATATAGAGCAAATAGAGCAATAGAGCAATAGAGCAAAAGTCCCAACCAAAACGACTAAAAATCACTATCTCAATTTAGTTATCTGCCTACTGCCTACCCCCTAAGAACGATGGCGTAATTATTTATAGCCTATGTCCATTTCTAGGTTATCATCTATTACCATACCAAATTTCATCAAAATCCGTTCAGCCGTTTAGGCGTGAAAGAGCAACAGACAGACAGACAGACAGAATTACTAACGCATTTATAATATTATATAGTAGGGATTATAAAGTAGGTAACTATTTTTAATGGAATAGGTATATATCTGTACATTACAATTTATAGACATGAGTAGGTAAGCATTGACTTCATAAAATATGTTGACGCAAGAAGAAAATTCTATTTTACTATGTAGAATTCCCCCGAGTGTGGTTTACCTCTTTAAGTTTTTTATACTTACTTATCACAAATTATTTAAAAAAAATTATACTCTCCAACTCGAAGACAATAAAATCTTTCAACCAGTAACGCCATCTTGTTTGTATGTTTGGAACTTGAATAAGGCTGACCAAAATAACATTTCAAACATAGCATAGCTGTCAAAGTCAAATAATTTCTCCGCAGGTCACACTAATGATAACGAAATCCTGATCTGTTTATATAATAATATAAGAGCGTGTTTGATATGCGAAAAGTGGTTTATTTTTATTAATTTCATATAGTATTTTTTTTCACATATGGTTTTCTAAACTTATTAGTGTTTCTTGTGTTATATTGATAGCGTGCTGCATAAACCGACAGGTTGTTTATTGTTTTGTTTATGTGCCATGTACTGTACACCTACATGTACACCGGGCGTCACCGGGCGGTTCTCAGCTAGCTGCAAGAGTGAATAGTGGCATCATGGCATCTTCTTCGTCCTTTACCGTGGAAATGTGGATGTAAAGGATGCTGTGATGTTTTTATTCACTCCGAAGAGTACCTAGTATAATATTCTCATTATATTATACCTGTCTCTCACATAACATAGCTAGCTAAACCTCTGGCTGCCCGGGAAAATCATTATCATTGCATCGATTGCATTGCAGTGCGTGTAACTACATGCGTGGTGCACCGATTATCGACCAGATAGCGCAAACTAGTGCAGCAGCTACCCAGAAATTACCTATTTTAAAACACCAGTTATTTAACTTCAATATGCATCAACCGAGTTCTTGTGACACTTTTGTTGCGCTTCCACCGTTGACTAACAATCGTGAAGTAATATTTGGCAAAAATTCTGACCGGCCTCAAAATGAAGTACAAGAAGTAGTATATTTTCCGGGTGGCTACCGTGATTCTACTTTGAAAGTAAGTATATTGTACATATTATATTAATATCAATTTATATACATGCTGTGCGATTTGATAATAAAGGCCTTTTTGTCACGAATATTATAATAGTAGGTACCTACTTACTACCTACGATATAATGGCGTCATGGCTACCCCATACAAGACATCCTGTTCAATTTCAACTGTATCAAAAGTATGTAAAAGCTTCTAGCATCTCTAGGAATATAGAGTAAACGTAATATTGTTTACTCTATATGGTTATTTAGTGAAACCAGTTAATCGGAAAATATAGCTGGTAGCAGTGCTTATCCCATTAGGAATAAAATCCCAATTATCAAAATTTGGTTGAAGTAGCCCTCTTTACAGTGTACTTACATACACATTGATGAGAGTTTGGAACCAATAAATGCTGTAATCTTGAGCAAACCAGCATGGATGTGGGGTGCTGAGATGGGAGCCAATGACAAAGATGTGGTCATTGGTAATGAGGCTACTTGGACCAAGTTCGAGACTGGAGAAGGAGACAGCTCTGTGCCTCGCTTGCTTGGAATGGATCTTGTCCGGTACTTCTTATGCATTACTTACATTTAAATAGGTACCTACATGACAGTCAATTGAGGAAAAAAATATATGTATATTAATATTTCCCATTATTTCTAATTCTGCATACTTACTAATAAAAATTTAGTTATAGTGATTTTGCATACAATTGTTGTAATTGTTTTATAAGTTTTATTTCCAAGCTGATCATACTAAACCTAATAAGCATCACCCAAACTGGCTTTTATTTTATGTGCATTGTAAGTTTCTCATCATCAGCATCCTTTCTTTCCTGTCTCTTGATTTTATAATCCAAACTTTCTGTGATAAAAGCTACAGGGAAAGTTTGGATTTTGGAAATATCCAGGTGTGACATGATTATTTCTATTTTGGAACTACATTGTGACCATTTTTTTTTAATTATCGTCATATCTATGAAATTTATGGGGCTCCTAGACGGGCCATGTTTTTGTGCAATTTGTGGCTGCACTATTGGCAACTAATTTCCCAGCAACCACAAAAATATTTCATTGCAACTGATGGCCGAGCCATCTATGGCTGGGCAATGTGTGCATATATGTCTGCAATAGTATGGCTGATGAGACGCAGACTCACACGGGCAACACAAACCGGCAATAATGGCTGACGAAATCACACTTGTCGCAGCAGCTTTCATCGTTTTAAAAGAATAACAAAAGAAGAAGAAATTATGGATTCGACCTGACTTAAATAAACATGAAACTCTAGATAATTTGAGTCTAGATAGTAGTCCTTGATAATAAATTATTTAATAATTTTACTAGAATGTCAAAGAGTGATTTCGATTTTCTTTTAAACAAAATCGGACCAAAAATAAAAAGAAAAGATACAAACATGAGGACGGCGCGAAAATCGCGAAAGGCGCATGTCGCGTAGAAAAGGATACACTATGGCGTACAAAGTGAACGAGTGAAACAACAATACAACTGGCTGGGCAATATTGCATTTAAAATCGACAGCCTAGCGATCGTCCGGCAACCCTTCGGAACAATATCGGCCATACACGGCAACACAAAAAATGTTTGGCTATATGTCCGGGACATAACTGCATTATTGCATAGTGTGGCTGGTATTGCTTGCAATGTTGCTGGGCCACTGTGTTGCAGCCACATATTGCACGAAAACATGGCCCGTGTAGGAGCCCCTTTAGTCAATTATCTTATGATAAAATGCTAAAAATATGATTGATCTTCACAGTCTAGGCTTAGAACGCGGCAAAAATGCAGAGCACGCTATGGACACGATTACGACTCTGTTAGAGAAGTACGGTCAGGGTGGTGCTTGCGTCGAAGATGACGAACTGTGCTATCACAACTCGTTTTTGATTGCCGACGCCAAAGAAGCTTGGGTTCTAGAAACCAGTGGCAAGATGTGGGCTGCTGAAAAAGTTGTTGGATATCGTAACATATCAAATGGGCTTACAATAACTAATAAAATCCACAAACACTCTGTTGGTTTGCATGAGAGAGCTAAGGAGATGGGCTTTTGGGACGGAAAGGTAATGTTTGATAATATTACACATCATAACTCAAATTTTATGTTAAATATAATTTATAAAAATTTGTTTTTTTTTTAGGAAAGGTTTGACTTTTGTGAGGTGTTCGGTGCTGGATCTGATGATCGCAGGCAGTTGTACGGGCTGAATCTCTTGAGACAAGGGTGCATGGGCTCTAAATTTGAAATCAATGATATGTTTTCCATCCTGAGGCATAAGGACAGTCGCATTTGCCGGCCCTGCAAAGATCCTTTCCCCACACAGGGCAGCCAGGTATATAAAAGATATTGATACTAATTATTTTTTATTTAGTAAGATCAATTTAAACTGTCCAACTCAACAGAAGGAATCAGTTGGATATCACAAGAAATATGTTAAGTGGTTAAAAATCTCTTAATAATCTTCAGGTATCGGTTTTGCGTCCTAATGGTCTGAGTACCCACTGGTTTACGGCAACTCCTGACACCAGCATTTCGCTTTTCAAGCCTTTTGTTTTCACCCCGGGAGCTCAAACTTCGACCTACACTGAAAGCAAGAATGAGGTAAGTAACGTGATAAAACATTAATTTTATAATAATCAGTTGCCGATTGTTCATGTAATAAAAGTAAACGTGTGACCATATGCTCGCGTAGTTGTAAGCTATTAGGAAAAGCCTAACAGTATATTGAAAAACAATTGATATATAAAAATAAATGAAATACATAATTTCTTGTTTTAAGCCGTTGAGGGAGCATCCGCTATATACTCTACACTCAAAGCACATGGTGAAAGGTAGCAAAGCCGACGAATTGAGTGCGTCTCTGCAATTATTGGAGGAAGAATCAGTTAAAAATATGGACGCCATATTGAAACGCGTTAAAGATGGTGAGAGGTTGCCACTGGAAAACATTATGGAGGAACATGTCCTGAAAGAAGTTGATATATATAAAGGTGATGTGGAAAACAAAAACTAATCGCTGAATGTTCTCAACATATCATAGATATTAGAGTAGTGCCATATACAATACCAAATATAAACTTAGTAAGTAGGAGTACGTAAAGTACGTATTTAATCACATTTTCATCGAATTTATTAATATCAGGTAAAGAATCATTAATTCGAAACTACTTATTTACTTTTTATATAAGGAAGTGTGTTTGCAGAAGGTATTTCAACTGTAACTTATGTTATTTTTTTAAGTATCACGTTTTATTATTAAAAAAATATTATAAGTCTAACGGCCACAATTAACAAATTAGAACTTAGGTGGGTAGCTTTTTTGTCTTTTTGGAATATGATTCCTTTAATTACCTACTTAAAAATGAAGATAGATAAAAGGTAACCCAAATGCTAAGCGTTCTTTTATTTAATATTACGAATAAAAAGTAGGAACTATTGTAAATCGGAATTGTTATGTTAGATTTTTTAAAATCATTCGCAATTATTAGAATTGTGTAAATTAAGTTTTTCTAATTTAACCCTTTAGTATAAATATTTGTTTTGAGATTTATATAATTAACAATACTTATGGAATTTTACTGACTACCTATGATTAATTTCATACCTATATTAATTGCATAATTATATGCGTTTATTTTTGAAGCTTATTGGCTATTTAAATATAATGTATAGATAAGTAATATCTTAATAATGTTTGTATTCAAAATAATGTACTCTCCAAGATATAAATATTTAGGCATGACACATTTGGGTATGAGATATCTAATAAAAAACTATACCAATACGAGAAATGCGACGTAATGAATTAGTCATGAGAGTTAGATAATATGTTGCCATACAGATTTTGAGATAAAATAGACAAGAAACGGCACTTAATAGATTGTTATGTCAATCTTCTGTATTCCATAGTAATAATGTACGCGTAACCATTCTTGTAATCAAACGAATGTATTTGTAATAATTTGATCTTTAATAAAATTAACAAAAATGACCCATTGTGTTTTTTTTGTAATAATTAAGCACCTACTTACTTAATTAGATGATCCGTTTTTCATCCTATTAGTAACCCAAGTTTTCTTTTACAATAGGTACCCACTGAAAACATACGTTATCTATACTATCTATACCTACTAATATCATAAAGAGGAAAGGTTTGTTTGTTTGTATTGAATAGGTTCCAAAACGACTGGTCCTATATGAAAAATTGGTTCACGTTAGAAAACTACACTATTCCCGAGTGACATGGGCTATAAAAAAAGTGATGCGAGCAAAGCCGGGGCGGGCCGCTAGTAACACATATAATTTTATAACGACAACACTAGACCGCAATGTGGGTAAAACACTTGACGTACGTATGTACTTATGTCATGAAAGTATTTTAACATCTAAATAGGTAACTACTAACTTGTAAAATGTTAAGTTGCATTTACAAGGCACATGATGGAGCTTCTTATCATTCGGAAAATGTTTATGTTCTCTCTCTTTTGACTAGGACATAAGTACTATACACGTATCTTACAGACCCTTCTATGCTCAAAATTCTGTTAACGTCTTAAACAATTTGTAAGATCGGTGATTTAGACTGCAACAAACGCTACCTAAATATTTACACTGGTCTGGATTATAGGTAAAGGTTACTAATGATGTTGAATAAAATATAGTAACATTTTTAATACTTCAAAGAGCGAAGGTTCTTTATTTCCATGTACTTATACAACTTAGTCTGAAGTATCACATGAATTCGTAAAGATTAGGGAAAGATAAATATTTAAGCTACCTAATGCCATAGTGTTACAAATAAATTGCTAACTTTTACACTTAAACATACCACATTTTTGAGATTTAATAAATGCCATATTATCTACACTAGGTTAATTTAATTTTACACAATAGGTACATCAATAAAAAGGTTAAAACGCAATTACTAGGTTCATACAAACAAGCTTAACTTACAATGCTATATACCTGGAATCTAAACACACGCAGCGTACCAACTATATTCGTAATAGAAAATAATTCATACACTGTTTATATAACTGAAATAAACTGTCAAGTGATAATATAATCGGATAAACAATAATATGCCGTTAAATTAAATTGATTTGTACCATATACTTGGATGCGGCACATGAAGAACACAAGGAATCATGACTATTTACTATTATGAATTTTTAATTGTATCATTATTCAAATATTAATAATTAATGAGATCCTTATTATTTTTATATCAGGTGGCCAGTACAAATTTACTATACGATTCGTACATACTAAATAGTACTATATCTCATATTAGTCTGACATTAATATAATATGTAATTATTAAAAACCATGCATTGACACGAAAACATAAATCTATTAAAGAGGCAGGTATAATAAATAACTAAGTTTGATAAATTTCATAAATATTGTCCTTGACTTGTGTCTTCAACAAAATAATAATACCAATAGATATACCCAATAAATGAAATATAGCCGAAATGAGCTTTGCTCGAACAATAAGTAACTGTGGGAACCCTGAATACAGCTTTAGCTGATTCTAAGTTATAGATTAATACAAACTTCAATCAGGGAATCCTTTTCTATAAAACAATACATATAGTGCATCCATTTTAATATTACAGAATTATTCTAAAATGTTCAGTATTAATATCGTAATTATTATACTAAAAGAACTAGATTATATGATATTTATTGTAAGCCGGATATAGTGTAAATGTCTTGTAAATTTAAAGGAAATTTATTCAATTTCACAAATTTCGCATAAGTACTTAACATAAGATTTCGTGTTAAATCGTAATGAGTTACTTCACCGGCTAGAGGTAACAGTGGGATAAATATCTAAAACATTATAGGCAACATCAATTACAGTATAATGGATTATAATAGAAATTACAAACGCTATCGGATCGTTCCACCATTGCTTGTAGCCGGCAAATAACATGTAGCCTTAATATATGATCAGAATTAAATACATTATACGAAAAATGCACAGAGTAGGTACGTACGTATATGAGACGTATTCTCACACATCATTTTTGAAGAGTAATAATGATTGATAATGCATATGGTCTATTTCTACCTATACCTTTAAAAAAAATAGTCCTGATATGACATTAGTAACGGTCATAGCTAGCACTGAATAGAAAGTAGTTGGCAGTTTCATAGCCATAAGTCATCGGACACAAAACCGCCGTTAGAGTCAGTGAAGTCAGGGTTCAATGCATTAATAAATTAATACCGTCACTAAACTAATAGTGAAAACTGTTGAAATAGAAAGCAAGTAAAATTTATTAGATTGGAAGAAATCAATAGTAAATACATCGATTAATCTGCTGGTAAACTATAATAGATCAATGAGAAAATTAATTGAAAGTAGGTATCTGATCCATAACTTTGTGTGATTACACTATCTGTGGCCTTTATAATTTCGAGTCATAAAAACAACAACATGACAAGTTAAAACAAAAGTAAAAAAATCTAGTAGATACATATTTAATTACATTATTAACTTATAATTATTACATCAAAACTTTCAACCAATAAGGTCAGTGTATAAAATAAAACCCATTAAGCTGTGTAAAAGTCAATGAAGTGTTAAATTTACATTAGAAAATAAAAATCATTGAGTTGTATTAGCAACCACACTCATTGATAATTGTCGACCATGATAAAAATAATAACAAAAATATTATACATATATTTACACATGCAAAACTCTAACACAACACATTAAAGCAAAAGTTTTTTTTATACAAATTTTAGATTAACGATATATTTGTGAATAGCCGGTAAATTCTGAAAACTTATTTTTAATAAGTAGTTTTTTATATATCATAATGATCATACAACTATAATAATATGATAAAAATATATAAAACATGACATTTGGATAAATTCCTATCGAACAATTCTATTTTCAACCAACAAATTTTAGTGTAACATAGTCATGTTATAAGAGACGTAGGAGAGAAACTGGTTTCCAAACAGAGTAGTAAATGACAACTCGTGATTTAACTCGAACCCTACAGTTAAATCGTTTTTATCGTAGACATATTGTTATATACATATTGTAGTTTTTTGATAATATTTAACGATTGGTTGAGTCAACTACGATAGAGTAAACATAGTTCAAATGTATCTTGAGATAGTTATAGACACGATATTTCATTACATTAATTAAGCCAAGGAACCTTTGATTGGTTTGAGAATATTGACTTCGTCTCCATATTTCTTTGTAATTTAGGAATAACACTGCATGACTGCTAATGCTTTTAGTTCTTATTCAATTATTTTAAGGAATCTGAATCTCGGTAAGTATAAAACACTTCAGTACCTACTTAACCTTACTAGTTTAAAAAGTGTTCTAATATTGGTTTTTGCGAGTCAAAAATCTGCTAGATGTCGTGACCTTAACGAGGTTTAGCTGTCATGTTCCGAAAATGGGAGACAAGCTGGACCTCATTAATTAACGACGAGTCCTATTGTACATATTAGAATTTGGACTGTATCGAAAGATTTAAGACGGTATTGTTATGAAATTACTATATCAGTATAATTTTATACATGTAGTAGATAATATTGTTATTGTAAAATAAGCAGCAAATAAATAGAAGAGTTATCGGTGTTGATTTGAATTTGTTTAGTTTATACCTTAAATCCAATTATAAAGTCAAAAATTGTAGGCCTTTCAGCCTAGATCGTTGTTATTTTTTTGTATACGTGATTTTCGTTTGATCATGTTTTATTTACAGAATGCTGATCAGCTATAAGTTATTTACCATGAACGGTTATAACAGAAATGACTAAATACCTTTGATGGACTTTGACCAGTAGCTCTTATGTCTCAATATTTTTTACTTAATTATCCTACATATTATTTTACAACATGCAAAATATTCCAAAGAAATAGTCTAACAAATAAATTATGGCGCAGTTCGAATTAACCGAAAAAACAATTTTAGCGCAAACTAAATGTACTTATCAAGGCCACGACTTCTTTAAAACCACCAACAGTTAATTAAGTAGTATAAAATATACGCTTATAATGCCGAAATATAAGCGTCCTCAATGATGGATAATATACTTTTATCTTGCATTGACAACCCTTACGTAAGATCCAAATGATATTGTAAATTTAAATGTCCAAAGAATTAAAAGTTTTTACATTACATAAGACGACAACAAATTAAATTTTTTATATAGCATTCCGTATCGATCGTTTTTGTCAAAATGTCAACATAGCGGCTTATTATTAATTTTTATTTACAAGATTAAACAATTATATTCGACGCCAGAATTGAAAAACATTACAACATAACAGGATATCTATGTACATGATATAAAAAGATGCTTGTAGACAAAACTAAAACCTAATTAACATCTTTTTATAATTTTTGGTTTCAAAAGAACAATATCTTTGATGTCCGTTTTACTATAAGTAAGTAACCAAATTATTTCCTACGTTCTCTCAGTTACGTATGAGAAAAATCAGAAAGCTTATTGTACATATTCCTAGTATAATATAGGCGCTACCTTTTTTATTTACAGGCGATTTCATTTCGCAGGTATTTAAATGTTAATATATCGTCTCGATAATCCAAAGGATCCTAATATATAAACAAGCAAAGTAGCGTAAGTCCGGGTGAAGCGTATTGTTGATATAGTTACCTTTTGTCTGATTACTGGGCCGAACACGGTAATGAAAATTAAGCTCATGCAAAATAAGATAATTTAACAAAATAAGTAAATTCTACAATATAGATACCATTCGCTCGTGATAAATGGATAAAATTCAATGTTATGTCCAAGCATACATATTTATATTTATTGTATAGCCCTAGTGTAATAAATAGGTATTACATTTCTATTGCTTTCCATCTTATCTACTTTTATAATAATCCTATAGTCAAGGGATATATTATAAGATTACATATTTTCAGCATAATACTGTGAAAACCTTTGTGCAACATACAATTCCGAAATAAAAGTTAAACATTTTAGCGTGGGTATAAACTACCACGCACCAGCTACTACGCTAACATTAATACAGAAAATATAAACGAATACACTTATAGTTCATATTACCGATATACCCAGATACATTCCATTTCATTTATATTTACATTTTTAATTCAGTCCATTCCAAATCAATTCAATTAAAGCATATGTTACAGTTACCTGTTTCGGTACAATAATTGTCAAATAACAAGCTTCCGAATTAAACCTACTAACTGCGAAACAACATCAAACGTGATACAACAATTTAAAATATATATTATTGCTGTATGTAACTAATTAAGGCATTTAGTTAAGTCTGAATGACCGATACTTATTCAATCGGGGTTGATGCTTATCAAAAATCCAATTGATGCGCTAGTGTATAGAATGAGGTGCAACTGTTAATTATGTTCCACCAATCACAAACCAGTAGCTAGTCTCTCATTGACGGAGCATGACAACTAGACCTTACTAGCGCATCTAACAGATTTTTGGTAGTCTCCATTCTATAATTCCTATTGACAAATGTGTAGTAGGCTAGCTTTAGCGCCTTTGTGCTACAGATGCGATTTCACTTAATTTCGCATTTTGTTTAGTTTGATTAGACTGTTTAATAAGCAAAAATATCAGTTCACATACATATACCGGCACCTAAGATGTTAAACGAAGATATTCTATGATTTGAAACAGGCTTTTCTAATTTACTACTACCTTAAAGGAACATAATTTCGGAAAAACTGAAAATTACATTCACAGTAGGAGTCACTTTAACACGTAAGAATTAATTGGCAAGTTGCGAGCTCATTAGATAATTATTGTACCCAAAGACCTTATAATTAGAGTGATTTATGGAGCTTAAATTTACTACGAAATACAGTTTCCGGCCTTTGTTACTATATTACAAAACTGCTAACTTTAATAGTCATTACCTCTTTATATCTAGTTTTAATGAATAGAGGGTAGGTTCAGCAACACCCGTTGAGTTGCAATGCCGGCGAAGTCAGACGCTTCAATGCAGTGTTTTGGATCTTTTAGATCTCTTCAAAGCTTTCGAAGTTCTAACCCAAGGCAACATGAAGTCGCTGTAATGTAAGAAAGAACAATTTAAAGCTCTGATCTAGACGTTGACATCAAATCAGATATTTAGAAAGTATAGACATCGTTTACTGAACTCGTTCGTTATAATCGAATACAAAATAGTAAAACTAAAAATATATACCATTTTGATTTTATCTTATTTTTTAATACACAACTAAATCAACATTATTTATAAAATCCTACTGTTACAAAAAATACTTACGCGTTAGGAATAGCAGGCAGTATTTCACCGAAGGCCATGACGGGTAGCGTATCAGTGATTTCAATGAATCTCACGTCTCTTTGTGTCTGGGGCCAGATGGTGAAAACGGAGGGAGGCTGGTGGGCGGACGAGGAGCTGCCGCCCCACGGGTCGCGCTGCCTCTGCCTCAACCGCTCCACGTGCCTTTGCTCCCGGATGCGACGCATGTGCCATCTATTAAACGTGACCCGGTTTAAAAGATTTACACGATAACTTCTTTTACCAGTTATCCAAAACGGAATAAAACTATACTATATATTATTATAGGTATATTGCAAATAATGAAAGGGTACAATACAAAGTAAGAGATAGTGTAATCATAATGGGCAGTTGTATTCTCACCTGAGTTGCCGTCTTTCTTCGGCTTCTAACTTTTGATGTCGCTTCTCAAAAACCTTATCATCTAGATTTTCCGTCCCTTCCAACGTGTAACAGCTAGTGTAAGGCTTTTCTCTCCATCTTGGCACCTAAAATTTTAAGAATAAATTGCTAATAATGTTGGCTAAATTTAATTAAGAAAAAAGTGAACTAGTCAGAGACACAAGTAATGTTATTGACAAAGGAATATATGTAAATACATAAGTATAGCTTGTAGTATTGCCTTGGATTAAACATCTCTTTATTGTTACTTACTCATTTAAAAAAATACTTTAAAATAACCTGTTATAATTTCTATAGAAGGAGTATATAATAGGTACCATATAGACCTACTTATTACACCATAAAAATGTAAGGATCTCATAGGTTCCAATATTGTAGTATATAATTATGTATTACCTCGACTGTGGAAACTTTGCTATCAGCCGGCGGATCAATATCTTCGTGTTTGACTTCCGGGTCCAGGCCGAGGTACCACGATATGTCTGGGTCGCCGACCAATGTGTGATATGGTTTCTTCGTCACCATTCCTGGTAAAGGCGACTTTTTACCCCGGCACGCAGCTAGAAAAAATAAACAACTATATGAATCCAATATCGGAACTTATTTTTCTCTCTAATTGTAGAATACTATCTGAAATATCGAGTCATGCTCAAAAATAAATAAATCCAATAAAAGCTTGGCCTTAAACTGAGCAAACAAAACTGGCCGGATACAATCTGCATCATTAATTAATTTGAAACCGTTAAAATCGTGAGTTGTACCAAAATCAAAAGCATGAATGCAATTTTAAAATTGATTTCGTTAATTTTGAATTAAATTTATTATTGTTATGATATCTTATATAACTTTTCGAAAATATTATTTATTTGAATGTACAGTCAGTAAAAAGAGATAAAAATAATTTAGTTCTTACATTTTCCCTTAATTAGCTTTGGTTTGGGAGGGAGGATTACCGGTCCCTTTTGAGCCTGATTCTCGCGTTTAGTCTTCAATAACCCTGTGGAAAGCGCGCGTTTTCTGCCACGTTTACTGTCTCCTCCACGTTTGCTTGTCGCTGCTTCCTCCTAAAAAACAAACCAGTCGATTAGTAAATGTTTTATTTTACATTAATATATATTTTCGCCAAGGAGTTTCGCTATTTAACGGCATTTTAATCATGATAATGCTCTCCTACTATCAATGATTCGCAACCGCATTCAAGACAATTTTATTAAATACACGCAAAGCTCTTATGTAACTGTAAAAAATACATACCCCTGGTACAGCCGGTCCTACGAGGCTAGTAGTTCTTGCCGCACGTTTTTTAGATTTATCGGTGGCACTTTTGAGATCAGTTGTCGCGGTGGGTATGTAGTCTATGGGATTCAAACTTTCCAAATTCAAAGGAGATTCAGAGGAAAATAAATCTTGAAATTCTACTGCGTCTAAAGAAGGTAGAATATTGGACGCCAAATTGTTAGGGTTCTCCCCATAAGAAAAATCACACAAACTAGTTTCGTTTCCAGGTTTGTTTGGATTGTACATTCGCCAGTCGATTTCTGGCTCCGTCTTCACTATATCTAAATCGGGTTCCACGACGATAAGCGTTTTTGGTGACGTTTCTTTCTTTATTTCAGAAGAATGCAAATAGGCAGTGTTGGACAAGTTATACCTGTCTAACTTTGATCTTTTAACACCTTTGGTGCTGTTATCTGTTGTGGGCAGATCATAAATGCGCCTTTGAGTAGCGGTACTTTCCCCCATCGTTTCTGTACATATCTTCATTCTGCCATGGTTAGTTTTCTGCAGCATAAGTTTTGGAATTGGGGACTGTTCTCGCATGTCGGCCTCGCCCAGTTGGTAAGGATCCTCGCCGGTCGGCGTCGTGTCTATCAATTGTAGTCTGTCCGAAAGCGATCCCGTGAACTGGGTTGTTCTTTTGAAGTTACTTTTGGATTTGCTATATGTGTTAATCATTTTTGACTTCTTATTTACATTAAAACTTCCAAACGATTTGTCATCCTCTAAAACTTTTGCTGAAACACAATATCCAAATAAAATCAGTACATATTATTAAAATTTGGCACTAATATTAATTACTACTGTTCAAAAATTAACATAGATAACATAATTTCATTAAAACGCAATTTCCAATATTATGCTGAGAAATATATGAGATAAAAGCATAAGACAATTATAGAGAAACAATAATATATTATGGCTTACCACTCTCTAGGGGTTCTACTTTAGCGCCGGGACTTTTTGACATTCTATTTAAACTGCTAATACCTGAGGTTGCTCTTCGCCGGTTTCTTTGTATTCTTTGGATAACCGGATTTCCACTGTAGAACACTATGAGTTATGAAAAGCATTCTCATTTTCATAAGCATAAATAGCTACTAAGTCATTCCTTTTAGGATTTCTATTAACATATCATTTATATTCAGAATTATTTAAATCATAATGTAAATAAATAACACTAGAATTTATTTTCCAAGACATGACACATATCTACAATACATTTAAAGATTGTACAGATAATTAACATGAACACTATTATTATTGCCAATAATAAAATGAGTCAGGGTGCACATTTTGTTTAAAACATATTCACCTATTAGATGTAACCGTGTACAATGGCTCAGGCCGGTTTTCAGTCTTCATTTCTTTCTTGAC
Organism: Polylopha cassiicola; assembly: GCA_038024825.1. Taxonomy (NCBI): domain Eukaryota; kingdom Metazoa; phylum Arthropoda; class Insecta; order Lepidoptera; family Tortricidae; genus Polylopha; species Polylopha cassiicola. Next base: position 16,004,522 of record CP149045.1, on the reverse strand, counting down.
AAAAGTGCGTTTGCTTTCAATCATGGTGAAGTTATCGCAATTGAGATTTGTGTCCAAAATTGAAGGTACGCCTATATTATCTGGTAAATAGCTAATTACATCTGTAAAAAGTGTTAGTTAACCTAAGGAATAATGCTGATAGGAACTAGTAAATGTGTATGCAGATATGTATAATAAAAATAAGCAATCTATTATAAAGCTAAGGAGCATTTATGATGAACTGAACAAAAGTTTATTATTATTATTTGATGTTCTTGATTCTGTTTATTTAAAATATAAGTAAACAACAAAACAATATTAACAGGTTAACATTTAACTGCATTTAATTTTACATTTAATATTTAAAATTACCTGTTTCTGGAGCTCTGGCAATTTCAAAAGGCTCCTGACTAAAGGGCTTTGTTTTGTTCAAATCACTCTCGAATATGAATGAGTTTGTTCTACTATCTGTCAAAAGAAGTTCTGTGAAGCTGTTAAGCATTATCTGCAAGTATAGAACACATAAATTTATACAATGAATAATATTTTATTGATGTCTTATTTGTTTGTATAGATAAGAAATTAATAAAATATAATGTGTGTGAATTAAAAAAAAACAATAAGTAAAAAATTATTTTGCAATTAATTTTAAAGTTACCTGAGATGGTGGGCTCGGTTCAGTTTTCACAACTGTGGATGTGACACTTGTGACAGTTGATGGCACATGGACCAGGGGTGGAGGATTCGCAAAATGTCTCTGATTCACAGTCAACCGTCTGTCCATACGACTCAGTTTAGACTTAAGCTGAAACCATTGAATAAAATAAAAATAAAAATAGCTTTGATTAATCAAAGTATGACAATTAATGTTATAAATAAAAACACATAGATATATATATAACAGGTGGTTTCAAATTTGTAAAGATTTTATTGTTGTTATATATGAGAATATATTCTTATATACTTGCTGAAAGAGATAGATGGTAAACATATAAGCTTTTTCTTATTTATGCACTCATCACCTAATATATAGACATCTGTATTAAAAAATATGATATTTAGGACAATAAAACAATAAATTTGATTTCAATACACTCAAGCAATGACTGAACTTCTCTTTAATAATAGTTTATCATGTTTTTGCTGTTAGTATACAATGAAATAAAACAATTATTACAGATTAAACTCTTGTCTATTTATTCTATGCTGTTAATTAAAAAAAAATATAATTCCCATATTTGTAGCAGACTTAGTTTAGACTATTCACAGCTGAAATTAAATCCATTATAAATCATTGTTTTATTCCTCTGTAATATTTAATCATAGTCTCCTCATATTATAGGTATTACCAATGGTAATGCATCTTGCAGAAAAGAAACAATCATAAAAACAAATAATATGGTAATAGGTAGCAACAATGGAGACAGATTTATATAAGTATTCCATTATTACAAACTACCTACATTGAAGTAAATAAGTATATGAAAAACATGTTTACTAAAAATAATTTATTATTAAATACAGGTAATTTCATAAATTACTATTTTTCATACAAATGATAAGTATTGTCAAAAACTAATACCTATATATTGAAATTTACAAAACAAAATTGCATAGCCATATATAGCCAATGCTGATGCAGCAGCTCTTTAATATGACATTTATATCTACACATAAATATTCCGAATGCAGTGTAATATTAAAATAAAAACTAACCTCAAAAACAAAAAAAAATACAACATCTAAATAATAGCTCTCATCAAATATCTGTTCAATACTATAAATATTATAATCATTGACATTTCAATAATTAAAAAAGATCATGAACAAACTTGGAATTAACATAAGTTTTAATATATATATATATCCATAATAATATTATAACTAATAAAAAGACCCTATGTAATAAGTAATATAATGTATTAAGACAGCAAATTATGTATGATAAACATAAAGATTGTAATTTGATTTGATATATGTAGATATATCAATCACATTGAATAAGACATTAGATAGTATCCCTGTATGCTTGCAGCAAATCAATAGTGCATTCAGCGCCATCTATCCTCACTACTAATGTATTTTTAGTTTGTTTGCAAACAACACATTGTAATTAATAGATGGACACTAAAAGAAGATTTGCCATATAAATTCAATCTTGAAATAAAAGGGGCAGAGATGAAAATAAAAATGTAGTTGTCCACAAACATGTAGTACTTTGTACGAAGATTGTGTTATCAAGTTGTTTTTGCAAGCACAGTGATCAGGTTATACATTTAATAATACTTCTCAATTCTAGGGAAATGACTATCATATCAAACTATAGATACAAATACACTTTGTGGTATCTTTAAAAATTCAAAAGTATATTTATCAAGGATGTAAATTCACGTAGATATAATATATTTGATGTTTAACGCTTGGCGGAGGAACTACATTCGCTATGCAATTTAAAGTAGTGATTTGACTGTATGAGATAAAAAACATAATAGCAAGACATAACTTTAACAAAATATGCATTTATATCTAGATTCAACATAATACATAAATTAGAACTTACAGTGTCATTTTCTTCTTTTAAGGCTTGATAGAGCTTCTCTCGTTTAGTGATCAACTCATTTTGTTGTTGTATCAAATCTAAATGATAAACAAGAAGGTCTTTCAACCTCTTGTTTTGGTTTTCAGATGCAGTCAGCTGCTCAGAGAGTCTATTGATGTCTGGGCCACTGCTAACCACCAATTCCTTTTCCTCAGCGACGACACAGTGGGTTGTGATCTCTACCTCTTTGTCGAGGGTAATTGTTGGCCTGCGATCCGAACTATCCGAGTGACAAGCGTATATGTGGTCGAAAGGGAAACTTAACAAGCCGTCTTTTGTTTCTAGTTGATTTAATGTTGAAAGATCCGCCGAGAAATTCACCAAATTCGTTTCATTTACACTACTACGATTGTTCATTTTTATGGGAAGCCAATCGTTAGTCTTACGACGAGCCTGCCGGCTGTCAAAAACTACCAACCGACACTACACTTTTGTTCGTTTCATTACAACTGAATTGAACATCTGTTTCACGGTAAGACCAAAACTAATGTTCACGTATATGAGCTATTACATTGTGAGAACACCTAGAAATGTACGTAAATGCGTACTATTTCTGACATTTCATTCACGCACATGTAAAATTGTAAAGACGCACATAATTGGTAGGCAACTGTTCCAATCACAAAAATGAAGATTTATATTGGTTCCAAAGCAAATCATTTGTACAGATGTACGATTATATGATGAAATAGAAATAAAATCGATTATATTTTGCGTAAATTGATACTAAAATGAAATAAAACCGTAAGAAAATTCATCAACTAGCGTCAATCAAGGCGTCAACCATAGACACTCGATTTTATTTTTTCGTGTTTTATACCAATGACGTTCTTTAATAACAAACTCAATGTTTATCCTTTATGGCAACAATTTTGTCATAGGGATAAAAAGCGGTTAGTTAAGATCAACGTATGTTGTTAACGTTTTATGGAATAATTGGATAAATTTTATATTATTGTGGTGTTCCTAAACGCATACAAACTACACCATAAGCGATTTACCGGTTACGTGCAATCCACTAGAGTTTAAACTATTCTAGACTATACAAGAAGTAGTATTGCCATAATTCAACTATTATAGTAATAGAGTTGCAGTTTTTTTAAAATCATTTGGAATGAAGAAATCATTAATATTTTTGTAACATTCATGATATTGAAGAGTGTTATTTAATAATATTACGTTTATATAACTGGTATCTGTGATAAAAAAGATAATTATTATGTCACACACATGTCAGACGTCAAATGGGTTGCCACTTGCTTCATATGTCAGTTGTAAATGCGGGAAATTTAAAGCATGACTGCATAATTATAATAAGTAATATATTTTGTCAAAAAATGTTTATGGCGATAATCGCGTTTATTGATAATTGTTTGGAATCACACTAGTAAAAAATGTGGTAACGTTTTTCATCAAATTATCTATATTTGGGTGTGAAGAAATATCGATTTCTGTGAGGTTAAAGAGTTTTATTTCTTTATTATTTCGTTATCAGTTTATTTTTTATTTAATTTCCATATATGATTCTTATTTTTTTAAGGGTTTTACTAAAGAGGGTAAAAAAAACCCGACCTCAAGAGTCTGGCAAAGTATTGAATAGGTATTAATGCATCGCTATTAATCTTGGCGAGCTTTGTTAATAACCATTGTAGAAAAAAATATACAATATTGTTCGCTATATATTTTACTTACCAAAGTGCTCACGGTAGGTACATCAATATATTATAACTGTAAAATGTAGGTATCATAATAATTATGACAAATCCGTGCTGTTAGTAAAAAGGGTACAAGTCACATTTAAGAATAAGTGAATGTACATAGTACCTGTGACGTTTATACACCTTTTCGATTAACTTAAAAGTTTTCATTTCTTATTGCGCTCCTTCGTTAAACTCAAGATTTGGGAAATGGGAATCGCGTTATGGCATGTTGCCAAATCAGTACCGCGCATAACTTCACTATGTATAACCATGAAAATAAACATCTATGAATAAATTTTCACGGTTTATAGGTACGTGATTCAGTGTGCGCTTTCAATTCACAACTAGCCACTTTGTGAAGGGAATTTGTGTATATTAGATTGAAAACAAGTATATTAAGCTGGCTCATCAATTTTGGATTTCATACCATCCGCCAACCGGTAAGATACTTTCTGTTTTTGCATTATTGTCTGATTTACGATTCTCCTTATAATCGTATATGTATGTTTACATTTTAATTACATATCACGCAAAACCTGTCTATCATTATTGACCCCCTAGTGCCTAAGACGAAGCTGGAGGCCGTGGGTTCGAATCTTTATCACGTCAGCTGTCATATTGTGTAGACTTGCACCTAATTATATTTTTTTATCCGGTATCTAGCTAGTATCCATTATAAGATTGTATTATGGGTAGGTACTTATACACTACGTACCATAGGATTCGATGAATTCTCATGAATTCTCGCAAGATATTTATTGTAAGTACACAAACATCGAGTTCTTTTATCGTTATAGGCCTAGCTGTTTTGGCTGTGCATTTATATCAGTCACTTTGATATGAGATAGTCAGTTTGGCCTTTAACATAGATTTATTGATTACCATTGTAAATTGTGTATTGGTAAAGGGGCGAAGCATACATCCAGTGGTGATGAGACGCCGCCCATCCCCGAAGAAGAACTGGAGCAGCAGAAGATCGAACACGAACGTCAAATGCAAAAGGTATGCACATTAATAAATAGGTACTCTAGTTTTCAGAAACAATTGGTAATGTTCTTGTTTAGGAAAGTATTTCGCCGCAAAGAGAATAAACATAATATTAACTTCTAATGGAGTCGTTTAATTGAACTATAAAAATGTGAGCTTTCAATTCGCATATTTACCTTTCACTTTTAACTACCTTGTTATGAGTAAGTAGGTAATATTTATATAGGTATCAAAATTCCAATTAATTCAGTATGATACTTCGAAGATTTATGGGACACCTGAAATAAGTATTTGCCTGCCTAGGTTTAGACGCGGCAAGGGAACACTTTCTTAATAGAATTATAAATTGTATTAAAAAGATGTACTTACCTACCATAATTATTACATTTACGAGATAAAGAAAATATCGTCGCTATGTTGGCCTCACAAAGGGTTTGCTAGGAGGTTTAATTTTTTTAGGAAAAGGAATGTCAGGCCAGGGAGGCCGAAGTGGATCGACAGTTGGACATAGAGCTGCTACACCAACGAGCCATTGAGGCTGAAGCGGAACAAAAACGAGAGGAAAGTTACCTACACATTGATACGTACCTATTCTTTTTTTCATTTATCTATTTTAATTAAAACTTACATCTACACAATAACAGTAATTTGATATACGTACCTACCTACCTAATTATAGACTGTGGTACACTGGTACCTACTAACAATTACCATTCATGAAATAAGTATGTAGTCTTGCAATGCATTATGCAACCAACGACAAGCTTATAATTATTCTGGATTCTGGAAATGGTTATTAGTACCTAATCGAAAAGTTATGAAAAGTCATCTTCTTTTTTGCTTAAAGCCTTTTTTACAATGCTTAAATTAAGTAGGTATAGAGTCAACTACCTAGATACTCGTAGGTACATTCGCAACTAGTGAAGCAATTAAATAGCTCTTAATAATAACAAGTAATTAACGTTTATTCCTAACGCTAAAATGAAATTTGGTACACAGATTATTAAAGACAGAATGTAGCTTGCTGATTACTAAAATTTATATCTCATATAAAAGACGAATGATGCTGCAATATGCGGAAACGACAACAGTGTACGTAAAGATGACAGTAGTTAGTCAGATTCAGTCGTAAAAACAGTACTTTTTTTAGTTAGGTACAAAGTAATGTAAACACAGCATCTGTCGGGTGCAATACATAGCCGCCTGTGTCAAATTCTGCAGCAAAGGCGGCAAATTAGTATAAATACCGTATTCGTGGATCTAAGTTGGAATGAATTTAAAATCAGCGCGATTAGGTACTGATACTGTACTTATTTGGATTTTGTGATCAGATTGCTGAAGCGGCAGAAGGAATGCGCGGTTTGAATACGTCGTGGTCTCATCACGGGTTGTGCGACTTGCCTCGGCAGGCTACGAGATGGCGTCACAGTCGCCCTTCAATACCTGATACACATTATAGGGTACGTAGTCCGAGAGCATTTCCTTACACATAGTTTGTATTCTATAATCTTCATTTTATAAGGCAAACTTACACACCTGACGGCCCGAGCGTCTCTTCTGGAGGGTCGCCAACCGTCCGGATTTGCAATAAAGGCCCCTTAGCTGGCCAACTGTACTTCAGTAAGTACTCAGTTTGAAAAAAATATCTAAGGTACTTAGCTAGCTGCTCTTTTTTATTTAAACAGAATTATTAATCAGTGCCAAATTAAATTGTAATACTTTGCCTACGAAATTGTTCATTTCAAAAACTTTATAGGTAAGGTTGTTTTAATATTAATTAGGTTAAAAGTATGTTATTTTAACTTGGTATTCACTAATATAAGGCGGCGAAAAATATCGTTATAATTATTTTTATTTGTTTTAAAATATATTCTTGAAGCGGCCTAGATAATTATAAGATGCGATATAAAGCCCGCAATCACTCTTTTTTGGGATACTGCTCCGGTTATAACATGGCAGTGTAAAAACATTCCTACATAGTAATAATATAATTATGTATAATACCTACCCATGTTATAGAATATTTAATTATCTATGCACGTGTATAGGTGATAAGTGCATTAGTTTTTTTAAGTTATTTAAAACCTGTAACGGGTATATATTACTTTGTGTACTTATTACTTTCTGCCGTGTGTAACGAGTGCTCTAGTTATTGTTGGAACCAACTTTATAGCACAGTTTGTTTATGGACCTAAGGCGATATACATACAACCTAAAAGCGATAATCAAATATTGTATAGGAAAAAATCAAGGAACCAACCATATAATTTTTAATAATTTCTCGTCGGTGGACCATAAGAAATGGAGGTAGCAAAATTGGCCGACAATATTGTTTTAATATTTACAGAGCGTTTTAAAAAAAGCTTGCAGCGCTCAGTTGACGAAACCGCATTCGACACAAAGTATATCCGAGTGCGACGCCTGGATCAACCTTTCTCATCTCGGCACTAGGCGAGGTCCGTATTTCCACCTTACTTTATTGTAATTCAGTTTAAATTTGCGTAGATGCGACGAGCCACCTAGTCTGTAACTGCTGTATATTCTAACTAGTACGCCGTAAAGCAATGCCGTTAGGTCTTGTCTATTGGCTCTATTTCCTAGTAGATATAGATTTTTCAGTCGGCATCGGCAATTCAAATCAATGACAGACTTCCTCTCGGCTTCTTACTGAGCTGACTCTTACCTAAGAACGTCTTACATTATTGGACTCTCTTTAGAAACTTTTAGTGCTTAAATATAATCGTAGTTATGAATTTTAATGAGATATTAAGTTTTGAAAGTGCTGAATGCAAAATATTTTTCCCAGAGGAGTCAATAGATAGTGACGTGTGTTGTGAAGCCCCGGGATACACCACCGGTCCCGGAGCCCGGGCCTGGCGCGCCTCTGCCAGCGATGTCAGTCCTCAAATGAGGATCGACTTAGTTCGAGCACCATCTTGCCCTGGGTATAATATTCTATGTCCAAAAATTATACACCATAAATAAGCCCCTAATCTCAAATCATTCATTCAAGGTTTGCTACTAACTCGATGTGATTTCTCGTTTGTGTGTGTGTTGAATGTAATATGTTTGTTTGGTGTGGTATGCTCGTAGAGACAAAGGAATAGTTATTTAATAATCATAGTACCGTCCGCATTTATTACCAGGTATCCTCAATAACTTCGCAATTGTTATGTGGTTTTGATAGCATAGAGTGTGGTGTTGGGTACCTAAGACGATTATGCAAGAAGTTGATGTTTTCGAAAAGGTAGTTTCGCAGGCTAGATTTAGAAATAGGTCAGATCGGTGTATGTGGGGTGCGCATGTGCGGATATCGGTAGGCTTTCACGGCGCAGGGTGTCGCTCTCCGCCGCCCGCCGCCCGCCGCCCGCCGCCCGCCCTGCGCGCCGCGGCAGCCGGCGCGGCGCCCCGCGTCGCAATACAGTCCTTACCGCGGCGACCAGTACGCTCGGCGCCGTCTCGCTGCACCGCTTACTAATTACTACCGATGTTCAGTACGTAGAGCACCAACGCATTCCCGGTGAGTGCCCGTCGATCCACCCCCCGATGACCCTTGTACGTGTTAATCACGAGTTTTTCCTTGCGTCCGACTACCTACCTACTTACTTCATATTTTTAATTGTGACTTTCGAGAGTGCTTAGATGTAAATTATGTGAATCACTTGATTTCGTGTACCCTTAGCAAACTAGCGTTAGATGTTAGCGGTAGGGCATGCATGCTTCTCTATGTTTACCTTATCGTCCTTGAGTGTTACGAAACTTAACCCGCTCTATGTCCTTCCTGGGGTCAGTTCGCTGGCAGGCGTGGTGGGGCCCGTGTGACGTTTCATTACAGATAAGACATTTGTAGGGAGTAAGATGCCGTTGCTAAGCGTAGGAGCAGAATGAGACGCCACGAGATGCAAGGAAAGGGGACGGAAGGCGGCGGCGGCAAGGAGGGCTCGCAGATGTCTCGCAGCGAGTCGAGCTGCACGCCGCACACGCCGCTCGGGCTGCCGGACAGCGTCTCCGTCGACTCCAACCACATGCCCACGATCTATCGGTAACTGGACCCTCGCCTGACGATCACCAGCTGGGGAGAAGACATACGCTCGATACTCCACGTACGCTCTCGATATGCTCGGCGGTGCAACACAAGCGTTACTTTACATGCCTTACGCGCACTACGCCGTCTTAATTGGGTTCAAGTTACATCGGTACCTAACACTGAATGCCTACTAACACTCGAAGTAATTCGATTAACAAGAGCAAGTGTTGCACCTTGAGCTAAAAAAACTTAATGCAACATCGTACCATGGATTTCTAATGCAAAAAAACAATATGAATTGCAAAGAAAAACATTATGTCTTCTCCCAAAAGGCAAGTAAAGCTGCAGCGCACTCCGCCACATCGCGCACCGCGATCGTCGCATGCCAGTAGGTACCTATTAAAGATCAGTATCGGCAGATTGATAGCAAAGTTCGTTGAGCATAATTCTAGATATGTCAAATACACAGGTAATATAAATATGCAACTTTACATTTCATATCGAGTACGCGAGTGTGAGATCCGCACTAGACGCGAGAATAATTCAGTTCTTTGAAGTTTTAAATATTATAAACTAAGAACATGGACATATCTATTGCACAACAAACTTCGCCATCGCATCTGATACTTGCGATAGTCTGATAGTCTGATGACCGCTTGGCTTGCCTCATGCTGGTACATTGGGAAAGTGATGACCGGCTGCGACATGAAGGTACTGTAAACTTCTGTTACTTTCTCTCACTGTTGCTTAACCGTTTCTTAACCTTTCCCTCGCTATCAATGTCTGCAAGCTTCTTGTCTGGATCTGGCGGCTGGCACCAACTACCTATCTGACAGTGCTTCGATCATAATAAACCGTCGTCGAATCGTTCATATAGCGTAATTTATGAAAATCAGTACGTACGTCGTTACCTATCACTTAGGAAATGGTACGTAGTTACACATAATAATTGATGTTACATAATATACAAACTGAATTAAACATTTGCTTTGAGTATCAATGTTGTAGTTATCTGTAGACTTCAATGGATTAGTTGACTTCGTACCATTGTAGCGATCTACCGCCACCATAACAAACATTCACAGATGACGAAAACACGCACAGGGATATAATCATATACACAGATCAGAATAAGTCAATATTTAATTTATCTTAGTTCAGAAACACGCTTTTTACTCAATTATAATACTTAGGTACCTATTACTAGTTTATCATATTAATCACAGCGTCATGCAAACACATATAGGTTAGGTACTTAAATAAAACGAGTAGATACCTACATTTTGTTGAACTGTATATGTATAGTGTAGTAGGTACTAACTCCTAACTCAAACGTACGCAGAACGCAGTATTCATAAGTAACACGGTAATAAGTAGGTACTTAATGTAGAAGAGTAGAAATATTCATTAGTCATTATTAGATTTCATTAGGATGCCTTTCGTTTATAAGATAAAATAAACAGTGTTAGCATAATTCATATCGAACTAGATAGTAACCTAGATATTTATATTGCTAATAGTAATTTTTGTTTCTGTCTCGCTTGGTTTAGATGTCGGGCCCCAATAGCGTCCCTGGATTGTATGGACGATTTTAGTGCGAATTCTCAGCAGATGCTTGATCAAGGCAAGTATTTTAATTAAATTAAGGATATAATATTAAAGGATTAGTCATTTCAGTCTTAGTTTTACGTGTTACTTTATTATTTTTAGAATACGGAATTAGAACAAAGAGTAACAATAGCTAGAAATAAATAGACCCATAGCTGTTAATTATTTTTTAAGTTCATAATTAGCAGTATAATTTGATATCACTGTTATATAAGTAATGTTACGTAATTTAACGACTAGGTACCTATTTGTGGGGTACTGATGACTGGTCGATATTACTTATTTAGTAGGTAGTGTTACAATGTATTTATTTAGGTACAAGAAGTACCTAAACCTACTCTAATTTTATAAGAATCCTCCGGCACTCGACTCCTTATTTACGAACTATTATCAAACAACGCGCTTAACTGTAAACCCTCTTGGCAATAATTTCAACGAGTTTCAGAAACATGCAGATTTAGTGTCTGTGCTTTATTTCATGAAACATTGATTGTATTGGTTTTAGCTGGCGAAATCACAGTTTCCCGTCATATGTCAACTTATATGGGAAATCACGCCAACATGCCTTCGGTCGTGACTCCCGGTTTACGCTACAAGAATCTTGGAAAATCTGGTCTGCGCGTTCCCAACATTGGTGTTGGAATTTGGACCATGCTCAACGAAGACTACGCTGAAGATATCATCATGACAGCGCTGGAAAATGGAATCAACTTGTTTGATTTGTCGGAAGCTCACTGTGGTCAGTATTAATTTAGTACGCGGTCATATACCTACCTATACATTTTACAGTCTATCTATACTATCTTCCAAAATCTTGAAGTACCAACTTTAATCATTTCTTATGCCTCCGCGGTTATTACAACATTTTATTTTATTTGCTAACGTTTCGAAAACTTTACAGTAATAAGTATTGTTTTTCTCAAAAGCGCTAGTAACTCCTCCTATTTGTTTTATTTGTATTGTGAAATAGTTAATTAGTTAGTTAATTAGTAGAATTAGAGTAAGGCTATCGTCAGCTCAGTCGTACTTACCTACTACAAATATGGATACTGTAAATTATTGAACGTCGCAAATAAAATAAAATTCGTAAGTAAAAACCGTTATAGTTGCTTCCTTTCAATCCCAACTTAGATGTCGCATAACATATTAAGTACCTACAATTTATATTAAGTAACATTATCGGACTATAGTTTTTTAAACTTACTTGCTAGTTTGTGAAAGCAATGTAGGTACGGAAGTACATTAGGTAAGTATGTATTCATTTTAATAGGTATGTATTTACATTTTCACGTAACAGCAAAAGGCGAAGCAGAACTCGGGCGAATCTTAAAGAAAATGAATGTTAGGAGGACAAGCATCATTATCACAACAAAAATATATTGGAGTACCAAGTAAGTGCCTTTTTTTTGTAAATAAATAACACTATAAATAGTTGTCTTAATTAGAATTTTTGGTTTTGTGAATTTAAAACTAGAAACCACTTAGTTATTTTATGTCGTTGTGTGTTTGCATAATATTATATGTGTAGAGTGATGGATTGATACTTAATGTTTTATTATGTAACTCCTTTCATTTTTTATTTGATTACCTACCTATATTATATACATACATTGACTGTGTTTATTTAGTGGAATAATGGTTTGATGTCTAGATGCTTTTGTGTTTGTATGAGGGGTTATATGCCAACAGCTACTGAAAATATTTACTACCCTTAACTTACGAAGAGGAAAGAGGTAGTAGAGTGCAACACACTCCTGCACTACCAAAATCCCTTTGACTTGCAACTTCTGCATCCATTTGATTTTCAGCCACGATTTTGTACTCACACATTTTTATATACCTACATATCCATATACTATTATATACATATACCTACATAATACGTACGTATTTGCATCTCGAGTAATGTTTATGATAATTATTATAAGTATACTATATTATTATATTTATAATTATAATATATGGTACCTCAACTTTTATTATCTTCCCACTTTATGTTTGTTAATTTAATTTTGATTTCGTTAATCTTCTTATTAAAATAAATACTTATATATTAACAAATTTGTTTAGGTAGGTACACCTACACTAAAAATATGTTGTCATTTTTATAATCAATAGCTACTTACTTTTACCTACATAATTATAACAAGTGACTTTCTATATTTGCTAGCATACAAATTGTATGGATGTATATATACCTAGGTATATATAAATAACTCGATACGTTTGTGTGGACAGTTTTCGTCAGATCATTTCAAATCCATAACTTTGCTTTTTAAACTATTATACAGACTAAGCAAATTCAGAATGCTACTTGCGTATGAAGACATGGGGGATAGACATAGACAAGGTTTTGCGTTAACGATAAACGAAAGGAATCCTAATGTATGCTATTGACGCAAGCTAACGAAATGTCACTACTCGTTCGTTTATGTCGATTCCGTACATTTTTCATTGATTTCGTTTGCGTTCGCTATATATTCGCAAATGATACATATCATGACTTGTGTCACGGGGTAAATGTGTCATTCAAAAATAGTATATTTTTAAATTTATTTTACGGCATTTCGTGTCGCATGCCACTACGCTAACGATTGCAACGTGTTGTCAATGTAGCTACCACGGATTGTGAATGCTATTTAATTAAGTACATATTATCGATTAATGCTTTTTTAGCTCTTACGAATGGTTCTAGCTAACGTCTTTACATACACTGACGCTGTGCTTCTTGCTACTTAGTGGTTAATAGTTTCTGAACGGTTTATTCATTAGGTTTGGTAATGACAGGTCGGATGAGAGAGGTCTATCTCGAAAACATATTATAGAAAGCATTAAGGCGTCCTTGGCAAGACTGCAGGTGGAATATATCGACGTGGTTCTGTTACACAAAGTCGACCCTGTATGCCCGATGGAAGGTCAGTACAAATTATCCTTGTAGAAGAAAACACATTAAAATCCTATTGACCCTGGGTTGCGTATATTTTCAACTTGTTTTCTGTTGACAGAATTAGTGCGCGCCATGAATTTTGTTATAAATCAAGGATGGGTTATGTATTGGGGAACAGCGCGTTGGTCGCCATCAGAGGTAAAGATCGTTCCTCGTTATAAAATTAAGTACTTATTGAACTAAAATACAACCTCAACAGCGATAATTAAAAGTTTTAGTTAGCTACGTACTACAGCGGTCAGCATCGTATGCCAAAATGAAAACACTTACATTTTAATTCTTTACAAAGTTGTCTTTATGATTTTCAGATCATGGACGCTTATACAAATTGCCGTCAGTTCAACTGTATCACCCCTATAGTTGAACAGACTGAATACCACATGTTCTGCAGAGAAAAGCCGGAACTATACATGCCTGAATTGTATCACAAAATTGGAGTCGGTGAGATCATTACCTTAATTACAATTTGTACTTGTATATATGTTATAGGCAATGTGTATAATGCAGGCATTCTATACATTTCCTAGGTATTGTATAGAATGCCGGGGTCGTCCAGGCAATGTGTGAAATGATATTGAATGTGCAAACTATTTTACACTTTACCTAGGAAATGTATGGAATACCTAGGCATTGTATAGAATGCCGGTTGACGCATAGGTAATGTATGTAACGCGTTTTTTTAGTATACACATTGCCTGATGCGCTTCGGGCATTTTATACAATACCTAGGCAATGTATGAAATGAATCGTATTATACACATTGCCTGAACGTTTTAGGCAATGTATACAATGCCTAGGTATTCTATACAATGCCGGATTATACACATTGCCTATAATGTGTATAATGCAGGCATTCTATACATTTCCTAGGTATTGTATAGAATGCCGGGGTCGTCTAGGCAATGTGTGAAATGATATTGAATGTGCAAACTATTTTACACTTTACCTAGGAAATGTATGGAATACCTAGGCATTGTATAGAATGCCGGTTGACGCATAGGTAATGTATGTAACGCGTTTTTTTAATATACACATTGCCTGATGCGCTTCGGGCATTTTATACAATACCTAGGCAATGTATGAAATGAATCGTATTATACACATTGCCTGAACGTTTTAGGCAATGTATACAATGCCTAGGTATTCTATACAATGCCGGATTATACACATTGCCTATAACATATATACGCTGAAGATCGGCACGACGTGCCGCATTGGCATCATTTGGCATTAACTTCTTGTATAACAATAACCGAACTGATTAATTATTATAATCTCATGGTTTTATTGGGGACTAAACATATACCTAAGCTACGATTTATTTTTTTGATTAGGTATTTAGCACAACTGGAGAGAGTATAAGCGTAAGTTTGCTGTTTGTATGCAGTAAATTATTCTACCAATTCCGTTGTTGTCTATAATGAAAACTGTTCCTATTTTACTGATATAGGTACCTGTATTTTATATGAACAGTTTTGATGTTAGATATATCTTATGGCACAGGGATGATGGCGTGGTCAGCCATCACGACCGGGAAAGGCCTCGGGCGGGAGGAGATCACTGGTCTTTTTGCCAAGTCGCGGTTCAACCGGAAATACAGCACTTTTAGCTGGTGCGAGGAAGATCTCGCCGTACCTGAGGTAACGTGAAAACAAACCTAATAATTTACCCATTACTTATCGAAAGTTTATCTAATTCTGTGATACCAGTCATTAAATTTGAGGTATCACTTTTATAATATTATACTGTTGTTCAAAGTCTTTGTTATTTAAAGTCTTCCTAATAAATTATGATACCTTCGCAGTTGTTACACATTGGAATGAGACAACTACGTTTCAACCGCCGTCAGTCCCTAGTTCTGAATCTACAATCGTTATGTATCACCTAGAACTTTACTTCTTCAAAAAAGTACTTAATTTTTAAATAGTTACGTACCTATTTACCTAAATTTACATATACCTAATTCATAGCTACTTCTAAAGTCTTGCATTGATGCCGTGTAAGGTAAAATTGTTATGGTTATTTGACAAGGCGTTTAGTTAAAACTTCTAACCACTAACAATCCTTTATGTATCTACCTCGAAATAAATAATATTTCACGTATTCTCATTGACATTCATATCATTTATTCTATTTAACCTAATTTAGAAGTGTTGGAACTACAAAAGGAAGCGTCAATTTTTTGAGTGAATTTTTCTAGTAACGTTACTGTTACGGTGTCAAAGGGCATAACAATAGAATAGTCATAATCTCATTTGCTCTAAGAACTCGATGGACCCGTTTTGTGATCAGATGCGGAGCTCCGGTAGCAAAGAACAGGTGACCGGCGAAGAACCTCGGACCTACGGCGACAAGCTGCGTGACCTATCAAATCTGGCTAACTCGCTCAGTGCGTACTCTCTCTTCCATTATTCACTTTATTTTAATATAATTTCCTCTTTTAACCGATTTCACTTAGATTATATTATTATTATGCTCCAAATTTATGTGCAATCACTGATAGGTACACTCGTGTAATATCAGCCCACCTAGACAAGTGGCAGTCGACATTCGTAAACGCTCTTTAATCCATTGGAAAATGTATAGGTAGAATAAGCGAAAACTAACCACGAGACTTTTTTACTTAGCTTAAGAACTTACTTTCACAGATTGCTCAATGAGCCAACTTGCAGTAGCTTGGTGTCTGAAAAACGAATCTGTGAATTGTCTTCTACTAGGAGCAACCAGCGTTGAACAGTTTAAAGAAAATATTCATGCTTTACAAGTAAGTTGGTACTTTAATCACATAAGTACTTCTAAATAAACTTCTAATTAACCAGAATTTTATTTCGCATATCAGTATAATTTATTAATTAGAATAAAACAGATATATACGGACTTAACTCGCGTAGTTCTCTTCACGACTGAGCTGACGACAGTCTAACGCTAAAGTGTTTGCGCAGTTTAGCTAGTCGTTTATTACTACAAAACAGTTAATTCTTAAAATTCCGAGTTCTCTTCGTATTTACTAATACCACAAAATAGTTGCGTATTTGACACAACTAAGCTGTCTGGTGTCAATTCGATACAAGTAGCGTTTAATGTCACTTAGAGACAAACTCCATTAACTTGTGACGTCCAGATCGTTCCGCAACTGACGCCTATAGTGATGGCTGAGATCGAGAGGCTTCTGTCGAACAAACCGCAACGGCCTCCGATGGTCTCCACACTGGCCATGCGTAACCAACAGAACAGCAACACCGTGCGAGTTGATATGACGTATGTATTACAAACCGTAATTCTGGTACATACTAATATGTGAAAAATAGTTGCATGAATGACGTTATATTATGTACTCTGAAAATAAGGTTACGATGCGCTACGATCGTAACTGATCCCGGTATTAGGAAAGCGTGTTCGTAGAAGAACCTAAAGCGTTGCTGGTGAATTGAAAGATCAGAAATCATTATATCTAATAGTTGATTTTCGTCGATGCAGTAGATAGAATAACCATTTATCCCTACTAATATTATAAATGCGAAAGTAACTCTGTCTGTCTGTCTGTTACGCTTTCACGCTAAAACTACTGGATTTTGCGATTTAATTGAAATTTGGTACAAAGAAAGTCTGGAGCCTGAGAAAGAACATAGGCTACTTTTTAACCGACTGCAAAAAAGGAGAAGTTCCACGCGAACGAAGTCGCGGGCAAAAGCTAGTTTGATACAAAGTACAGTTGACCCAGTTAAGTATGCATAAAATGGTTGCAGTATTAAACACAAACGGCAGATTAAGTGAAACCCGTGAAGTGAATTAAGTCATGTCGATGTCGTATTTTATTGCTTCATGTCAACAACGAAACAATGTCGATACAATAAACCTTGTTCTTGTCGGCAATGATCTCAATATTATATCAAAAAATATCGACTCGACAGTTCATCATAAGCTCGCAGGGTCCTTATAATAGATTAAACCGGCCCTTAGTACCTATAACTAACTCTTTGACTCCGTGTTCAGCGGTGCGACGATATCGGGTGCCGGGTCGCCTAAGCCCGACGGCGAGGGGCTCGAGGGCGAAGCCTCCACGCCCGGTAAAGAGCCCGGCCGGGGATTTTGTGAGATTCAGTGACCGTGGTGGCGCGGAAGCACTGACTCTGCTTCCAAATCTAGTAAATCTAAGGTAAGATTCATTCGCTCAAACTTACCATATAGACACTTTTCTCTCAAGATTTTGTCGGAAAAACTCTTTGTTTATTGTATATAGGTAGATATTTAATTTATGATTTAGTACGACTTTTGTAATAATTTACTGTTTTGCTTAAAAATAACTAGTTGACCAAATCATCCTGAAACCAGTTTGCGATAAGCCTGGTTGAAAAATTTCCTGCTACCATAAATTTTATATCCACTTTAAATTTTCAGGAATCACTTAAAGAATCTAAACCTAAATTCTTTTTGAACAACGCTGGTGAAGTCATCAAACGCACGGGTGAGTTACATTACCTACCAGTTTAGTTTAGGTATTTGACAAATGTAAAAAAAACATCCCTAACGATTATTTCTACTCTTGTCTTGGTACAAATATCATTATTATTAAAACTAGTGGTCGAATTTCACTCGATATACTTACCGTAGTAAAAAAAAAGTAATACTCCTTATTTATTACAGAGCAAGACGGTGTATCGACGGACGTAGTGGTATCCGTATCGTCGCTGAAGGGCAAGCAGCCCGCGAGCGGCGGAAGTAAAGTGAAGAAATCTAAATCGGAACCCGCTCGTGCACGCTCCTCCTCCTTGCAGAGGTCCTCGTCGGGCCAGCTGTCGGTGTCTCGCGACCGGAGGAGATCGCGGCTAGACCTCTCATCGCCTGCAGACATATAAAAAAAGAATACGACGAACGTAAGTATTATACACAGTGGCGGATTTGTCCAAAGGTCCTGTATGCTCGATGCATAAATAAGGAGGTGAGAAGAGTGGCTGGTCCGGAGCGGATTCTAATCCGCCACTGATTATACATCGATCGCTGGAAAAGTCAAAGGGCCCCGCCGTGGCCCCTTAGTCTCTTAGAGCTTTATGAATACGATATCGTCCCCGATGTGGTTCGACAATACACGAAACGAGTCGACATTATACGAAAATAAACTGAAAGTGATTTATAGAAATCTGTGATGATAAGATTTAATAAATGCAATTCTTATGCAAAGTTGTACGATTAGATTGATCTTTTATCTTGTAAAGTGGATGTTAATAAAATCTCTTTAGTAGAACTTACTTGTACCTAACTACTTGATATTTAGAAAGTATTTGTAAGGACGTATCATCTAAGTTTGTAAGACAAACGTATTATCACTCGTGCACGTGTAGATTTTCACGACCGGCCAATTAGGGAGGTAAAGTAAACTAGACTCTTGTACTGTTCACCGCAGTCGGTCTGACAACACTTCAATGTAGCTACTTACCTACTTAGTATTCCAAGTAAAAGATCCTTATCAGTTTAGAAGTGTCTCGGAAGTCACCTTGTATTTAATAATACCTACTATAAATACTAAAATGCTCGTAAATTGACTAAGGAGCTATGATGTATCTGTAATGTAGAATGTTGAATCGGTGATTCCTAAGAGATTACTAGCATAGGAAGGACACCACTTTTATAAGTCTAAAATTTTATTAATGCTTGTACTATTAACACAAATTTTAACTTTGTCTGTCTGGCTTAAACAGTTTGAAAACATAGAATATTCATATTTACTGAGAACAATAATTCATCCGTAGGTATTTTCAAATATCGATGGTTTTCCACGTGGTAATATTTCACGCCTGTGCTAGCGTTCGTAGCACCATCTTTAAGAAGTCATTCTACCTTCGAGACATTTTTACCTAACTACCAAATAGCTTTAGTTTAGGGTCATGTGCCGCGCCGTACGTCCCGGTTTCGTCAGACCAATCGCTTGCTATTGTATTCTTTTGTCGGCAAATATTACTGCCGGGTCAATAGCTCATCCCACGGACCTATTTCGTGGTGACTATTTACTTCTGGTACTTACATACTCTGTACTAGTATAACTAGATACTACACATCAACAAATTGTGAAATGGTTCTTATGAAAATAAATTATGTAACTAGTTAACTGTCAATGCACTATGTTGTGTATTTGTACAATAGAACGGCTTAGATAGTATTATTAGTCTAACCTACACTTAGGTAATTAGAATCAAATTTCAAATATTTGCTATTGCTATCGGATACGCTTGAAAATTTCATCAATTTAGTGAACGTGTTCACTATTTGAGCGTTATTTTCGAACGGAAATTTAAATACGTCATATAAAATATATATTATTATGTACATATGTGTTTAATTTATTGAATTAGTGTAAATATTTTAATACTTACTTACGTTTAAATCGTCTTGATAAATATAAGTACATATTACGTCAATGTATATGAGTCGATTATCATTTATCATTCTTAACTTATATGTCATTGTGTAAAATTATGAGTTTCATGAATTCATAATTGTTTGTATAGGTACTTATTTTATTTTCTATTCAAAAAAATCAAATTCGACATTTTGTATAGGTATATTATTATGTGTCTAATATTTTTGTGTTTTAAAACATTAATAATTAGGTACATAATGACTTTAGAGGAAATAGATTAATATATTTTAGAATTGTTTTGTTACTAGAAACAAATAGATATATTATAGAAGGTAGAGTCATGTACCTGTTGTATAAATTGGAGGCCGTAATTGTACCTACATAGTTCAAAACATAAGCCTAAGTTTACCGATACCGCTTACATATGCCTGTATTATTAAACGGGAAGCAATTGAATTCTCCGCCGTTTTTAAGGACATATTCAATAAGTAAAAAAGTAGATTTACCACTCGAAATCAAAAATTTTATATAGATGTATATTTTTTTAAAGAAGTACTACCAAACTAGCTAGATTTATTTTTCCAATCAATCGCTCAAAGAAAATGTAAGCTTTATTAGTTTTGGTAGCACATCTTTAAAACTTGTTTTCTTATCATAATCATTCATTCAATCACGTCATATCATTAGACAGGTAAGTTTAACTCACGATGCTCCTACAAGGCGTACCTTACTGTTATTAGAATCAAGAAGTTTATGTAAAATTTGCCAATCAAGCGCAGCTTGTATATTTATATGTTAATAATGTTTAAGCCAGATAATTATGTATAGCTATTAATCAAAAATTAAATAAATCCTATAAAAATACATTTCTTTTATTTTTCAAGTAAGCAGATACCTGAGTTATTTAATGGAAATAGGGATGACGACTGGGCAAAGAAAAAAAACTCTTCAGTCCTTCAGTCGTCCACTCCCGAATATTTAAAGAGTTTATCTTTGTCCTCGATTGTTCTATTGTGAAGATAAAATAACATATCCAATAATTTTTGGTATGTCGTCATGCCTATTGTAGCAAACTACCTATTTTTCGACGGACGTGTGCCAATGGTATATGTCACACCATAAAACAATTACCTAGTTACTCGAGCATCGTGTCGGGACGTCGATCTCCATGCAATGTACAGGCCGCCGCCTCGCCGCGAATCGTCGCCGGTAACTAGCCAATTAGCCATGCTCATCCCTCCAACGTGCCTGTCCGAGATCCTTCCAAGTATAAATATAGCTCGACCAAGCTGTAAGTTCCGCTCGGTAAACGTCTATTGTACTCTGAGATGGAGTTTAAGTGACCCTCTGAACAGACGTGTCACCTCGGGACCCGGTGCAAGATGACGGTCGTATATTTTGACTGGTTGGACTACCTGGTGTTTGGAGGGATGCTGCTGTTGTCGGCCTTGATCGGCGTCTACTTCGCGTTCTTCGCGAGTAAAAAACAGAACACGACATCAGAGTATCTCATGGGAGGCAAGACGATGGGAATGTTTCCTATCTCGATGTCACTTATAGCCAGGTAAATAGTGTCAGAGCTTCACTAATGTTCTAATAAGCTTGCGATTGATTAAAACGAAATTGAATTCTTACAGTTATATATCTGGTATATCGTTGCTGGGACTTCCAGCTGAAATGTACACTTATGGGACGCAATTATGGGCAATAGTCTTGTCTGAATGGGTTGTATCACTTACGATTGCTATCATTTACCTTCCTGTATTCTACAATCTACAAATAACGTCTACATACGAGGTTAGTGTGTGTCTCATACAATTATAACATTAAATGCAATTGGTAATAAAAAAACTACCTTATTAAGATACATACATAGCACATGATGAACCATGGTTATTAATACATCAAATCATCTAAATGATAAATTAAACACTACGCATATGTAGTAAGATTTAATGCGTAATGAAAATCTCGTCATATTCGAATAATTCATTATCGTATTAGACCCCTCATTTATGTAAATTTTCATGCTAACCACTTTCTTTCACTAAGGCCATTGACTCGACTCATGTTTGTATTAGTAGATAGCTAATGTAATAAAATACTAAATCAGTAGGTATAAAATTTAACAAATTAAACTTTTGTTTCAGTATTTGCGTTTGAGATTTAGTCAAAATGTCAGACTTTTGGGATCGATTATTTTTATCATTAAGATGATGCTTTACATTCCAATAGTTATATATGTACCCGCCTTAGCCTTCAGTCAAGGTAATTTTTGAATATCTATTATCGCTACTGTTCGATATTAAAATGAGTATCAATATTACTTAATACTTACAATGCAAGTTTTTTATTAAACATAACTAATACTTACCTTGTCAGAGGATAACGTCAGTATGCTGTTTATCATAACAGTATCTAAATAATTATAGTATAATATATTTCTATATGTATGTATATGTATAGTTATATACCTACGTTGGCATTGATATATGTTTATTGTATATATCATAATTAGGAACTGTATTTTTCTGCATGCCCTATCGAGGAGTACTAGAAAATGCCTTCAGGCGTTAAGACATAGATTATATAGCTATAGTTTTTGCATAGATATATTATTATGTACTTAGTTAATTTATATGAATGTGCGCTAGAAGTTCAAATATATAAGGTCACCTACTTCGCTCGTGTTAAAGTGGCATCTATTTATTTATATTTACCATCAACTCAATTATTAAAAATGTAAACACTATTTTGTATTACAGTCACTGGAATTAATCTTCACTTAATCACGCCTATCGTATGCATTGTTTGCATATTCTACACGACCCTCGTAAGTAATACCTTTAGCATTTACTTTGTTACCTATTAACCTTATTCAGTCCCCTACCGAGACAAATAAATTACTGCAGTTTCGTTTGCAAGCGTCAACAGATTGAGGTCGACGATTCGCTTTGATGAAGAATATCTTAGCCCGGGAATAAAGGCGAATGACCCCATGCAGGTAGGTACATACTAAATTATAAAATTACAACAAAAATTATTAACAGAAAAAAATATTCGATTACAGGGAGGTCTAAAGGCAGTAGTATGGACAGACACTATACAAACTATACTTATGTATTTCGGAGTTATTTTTGTATTGGGTTACGGGACTTGGCGGCTTGGTGGATTTAGTAATGTATTTGAAATCAACAAAAAGGGAGATCGTTTGGAGTTTTTCAAGTAACTAAATTATGTTTTATCAGAATTTCTATCTTAAAACATTTTCTTGGAATCAGGTTTCGTATTATTATTTTGAACGCCGTAAATTATTTTTTTTAGCATGGATCCCGATCCAACTTTAAGACATACGTTCTGGACGACGGTGTTCGGGAACTATTTTAGTTGGTTAGCATCTTGTTCCGTCAATCAAGCTATGGTACAAAGATGCCTTGCCTTGTCATCTCTTAAACGCGCACGAATGTAAGTTTTTGGTACTACTCAAAAACTAATGTGTACAGTATAATCGTACTATGGTCTTTACTCTAAAAGGTACCTACCTACCTTTATAATGTTTATAAATATTGTTTAAATTTCTTAAAGTATATTCAGAGGTTTTTCCGCCTGCTTACTTAATTAATTTATTTTAGCTTATAATCGTTCCATTGAGGATACAGTAATGTTTAGGCTAGAGGCTTGCTAGTTTAAAGAAATACACATCAATTATAGCGTGCAGGTTACTTACGGTTTTTCACGGTCAACAGTATTTGAATCAGCCACTTTAGCGATCCCTAATCTGCGTATTTAAATTACCACAAAGCGACGATTAAAAAAAACTTAAACCTTATTGCAGAACGATATTTATCATGGCTGCGGGTATCTATGTAATAGTGTCACTTTGCTGTTATACTGGTCTCGTGATCTACGCAGCGTTTGCAACTTGTGACCCCCTCAAGTCAGGAGCCATTAGGAAAAGCGACCAACTGCTGCCGTACTTCGTAATGAAAATGACTGGTGCTATTCCTGCCCTGCCGGGAATTTTCATGAGCGGTGTTTTCAGCGCTGCTTTGAGGTACACCGGTGAGAATAAGGATAACAAAAGCAGATATATCGTTTTTGGAAATAGCAATTAGTAATACTGGATACGTAGATCATTATTTATATGAGAGTAAAATACATACTGTCGAAATTGTTACAGTGGTTTACTACGTTACAGTACTTTAATAGTACCTATACAATATATAATATAGAATACTGTATCCTATTCTCATAAGTTAGTAAAAATTACGTCTTAGTAAATTGGACAAAATAAATAGGTACACAATAATCTTATTTTAAAACTAGGTCTTAAAACGGGTTCTTTTAAGCTTTATAAAATGATGCAGTTCATGTTAAAATATCTTAAACCAAGCTGAGTAGATGAAGCCTCTCGATGGATATATTTTTGATTACAGCTCTATGTCCACTGGTTTGAACTCCCTATGCGGTGTAATATTCGAGGATCTCATCCGACCAGCGTATAATAAACCAATTTCTGAAAAGACAGCCAGTTTTATAATGAAAGTTATTGTGGTTGTTATAGGTAAGTCTGGTACTCAAAAAATCTAAAAAAATAGCTGGAATAGTCAATAATATATTGAATAAAGAAATATTTATATTATTTAAATATGTTGAAATATTGTCTTTGTAGTATATTCCAAGTTCTCGTTTTACAGGGGCAACTTGCGTGGCTCTCGTGTTTTTGGTGGAGCATATGGGAGGACTAATTCAAGCTGGAAAGAGTTTGGCGGGCATAACAGCTGGTAGCCTACTAGGGCTCTTTTCGATGGGTCTCTTCCTTCCTTGGACTAATGCCACGGTGATTAATATTTAATTATCAAATATATATATAAAAGTTAAATAGGTAATTGTGAGTAGATACATACGATGTAGGCACTATAATGACGTAAATTAAGCAAATTTAATTGGTTTGAAGACAATAGTAGTACGTACGAGTATTAAAGCAAGCCAATTCGAATGGATTTCAAAGCAAATGCACCAGAATTGGCAGTCGTAACTTTTTTAGTTTGATTTCAGTTATTTTTTCAGGAATGACTACAATATGTATTATTTTTGTTTATATATGTATGTATATTAAATATATATGTGTGGGTATATATAATATGTCCCTGTGCACTGTAAGAGTTTCCTGTATAGATTTATGCTTTTTATATGAAGATAGAAAAGTAGCTTAAATCTTTTCTCCGTAGGTAGGTTTTGCTGTAAGGAATACGATGGTGTAAATAACTCAAAACACCTGAGGTTTTTGAGTTAAGTAGCTCTCTTTAGATGTAAGTATGCGGTGTAACCAGCAAATGATAATATATTAATAAATTTTATTTAACCACAGGGTGCCATGGCGGGAGGTGTAATCTCGACGCTGTTTGTAGGCTGGATATCACTAGGCACGCAAGCTGCTATGATGCGAGGCGAGATACTGTTCAAAACAAAGCCCGTTGACGTGTCTGGATGTGACTCTAACTTCACCTTGCCCACGTCCTCAGTAGTAATGCCTTATGCAGTGGAAATGGACAGGTATAACCAATATCAACATCTTCTAAACGACATAAGTTTACTTAACACAATTTTAGTTGCGCGTCAATTATTTGTTGTTCACGCCAGTTTCGCATGCAACGAGACGTATGACCGTGATATACTATTATAAAAGTTAATCTGAGAACCACGTCTAGTCTAAAGCCTAACTGGCCTATTTTTACAACAAATACAGAAACATTTGTAAAATAAGTATAACACAGGCTTATTCTTTTTAGGGATCTATCCCTTGCATGATTAAAAAGCTACTACGCTTGAAATGTTATTTGTTTACAGATCCGGCACATTCTTTCTATACAGATTGAGTTATTTATATTACACCTTGTTGGGCATGATTGTCTGTATTCTGGTGGGTGTAGTAGTGTCATACTTTACGCAGCCCAATGACCCCGCGATGGTAAGGAACTTTGAATTACACTTTTATTCTAATATATATGGCTGTAGGTATGCTAATTACTATTGCCTCTGACACTAAACAATGCATAATTATCGTATTGGCTGTAGTATAAAAAGAAACGCAGTTAAAGAAAACATTAGGTACCTAGTGACGGTTATGGTACGAGTAGATCTTTAAATGATCTCTCGATGAGCCATGCCAGCCACTAATGTTTTTTTTAATTCGTTATTTTTCGTTTTCCATATTTTTTATATAGTACAGAAACAGGTAAGTCGTTACGAACAAAGACATTTAATTTTAGGTACTTGCTTATAAATAGTATTACCGTGACTTGGTCTGCACATGATTAATACTATACAAACTTAAAAAATTATAGCCGATGTGTCAGCTATGTCGTAAAGTTTCATTAAAATCCATTCAGTAGTTATTTGTGTGAAAGCATAATAAACATACATCCATAATGCCATTCTTACTTATTCTTTCGCGTTTATAATATTAGTAAGGATGGATAAGTATATAGTTACTTTATAATCCAGGTCCATCGCGACTTGCTGACTCCTGTCATCCACCGCTGGCTGCCGCCGCAGCACCGATGCTGTCAGCGGCCGCGTCTCACGCAACACGACATAGAGCTGAACGCCCGAGAAGTAGCTCATCTTAGAAATCGTTCCGTACTCAATGTTAGTAAATACCCGTTTTTACCACTTAATTGAAGGATATATTAATTTTCTCAGGAATCATTACTTACCCTCGAACTTTTTGTTTTCTGAAACCTGACAAATACAAGTAGGTAATCGTATTTCCTCTATGTCTACAAGAATGATGGCGTCATTAAAGAAATTCTGTAGATTGCAAAATAATATTTCGTATTATATTATATATTATATAGTGGTATGAATTTGGCATCAATTCTTACTGCAAAATTTAATTAAGAATAACATTTCAATTTTACGCTCACTTGTGTAATTTATGAAATTCAAATTCTACTGCTTCCTAAAAGGAAAATTAAAATATCGCATAGGTACATCACCATTTTACCTAATCATGTCAACCAAGTTCTATCAAATGAAGGACACAGTTATTAAAAAAATGCATAGGTACTGCTCTGTAATTAAACCACCTGAAATCCTGTATCAATATTTAAAATAAAGAATATTATCATTTATTTTCAGAAAAGTGGCAGCAGTCGCGATTCTCGAGGCGCGCCCGCTTTTTTATCTCGACCCGACAATAACAACTTTAGCTAACACTTTATAAGCTCACCAATGTTAATGATCCAAACCAGACACCTGTAGCTTGATTTTGAAATATTAGAGACGTTTTAACAAAACGATACCATTGTGCGGTGTCGATATCAATATATCAATATTTTGTGATTTAAATGGTATTGTTTTCTTTAAGTGGATCGGGCAACATTAAAATCGAGCTACTACACCAATTTAACTTTCACGTAGGTATAAATATGATAATATATATTTATTAGGATGCACAAAGTGTTTTATTTATACCCATATTTTAAAAAAAAACTTCATTATAAATTTTTATATTTTATATCAGTAGTGTAACTGCCAATATTTTATCGTTAGTTCCAAAATAATAACTTAATTTCTTCATTATGTAATAACATCCATGATGTTTTTGTAACGCACCTACATACTTCTTTATTAGAACTTCTTGTGTTCATAGAATAAGTGAATAGGAACTCGTAGCGTTTTGAGATCAGTTAATAAATAATCACAAATTGGTAAAATTATATATAGTATATTTTTAATAAATAGTTATTTCATACATAATTTATCGAAAAGTATTGAAACACAGCAGTTTACTAATTGGAAATGGTGATTTTTAAAATTAAATGTAAAATCGACTTACTAAAAATATAGATACTACTAATAGAACTAATAGAACATATTAACTGCTAGGAATACTGAATACCTACATCCAGCGCTGGTAGTAGTTAATATTTCAAAATCGCACACTTACTTGAGGTTTTCTTTCAACGGAACTAGACTTGTTCAATAAGTTAAGGGAGCAAAATAAATAAGTAGGTTTTTTATCTTAGGCTATTATTTATTAATAGACGTTTATTTTTTAAAAATTAAATTCATTCAGATCAAAGATACGTTAAATAACAAATAATAAAATAGTAAATTATTTTCGATACTTGCATACTTTTTAAAAACATGTCAGTGAAGCAAAACCTAATAAAACAAAATGAAACAATGATAAATCTATATATTTAGTTACTTTAGAAATGTTATATTACGTCGTTTAATTATTTACAACAACTTGCTTCTCAATTGTTTATTAAATAATAGAACTATTACATACAACAGAAATATAAGTAACCACGTACTTGTTTGTCTACTTATTTATACAAAAGTGATTTAAGATTAATATTTAATCGGAGTTTATCTTTATTCACCGTATAAACCATATTCATTATCGTACACTAGTTAATTATTCTTTATCAACAGCTAAATTAGTAGTGAATCTATAATTGCATCATTTTTTAATTTGCAACTATATTTTATTACTGATAATAAAAGTAAAAATGTTTGTAGTTCCTGCCGCAAGAAACAATCGCTATAATATCAGAGTAATATCAAAACAAATAACGGTTAAATCGTCTATCGGTCTCAAACTAAGTATGTAAATAAAAAAATAGTTTCACGGTGATCGTAATCAAATGCTCGTTGAGCACACTCGGAGGCTCAGGCGCACATAAACAGTACAACACACTTAATCATTAATCGTTAGGTCACGACTCGCGACACCATAATCTAGGATTTGAGTTCATTTCTTTTGCACGTGCGTACGTTGACGGGGAAGAACACATTAAGCTCGATAAGTGTCGCCAACACAAGGAATACTGCATACATAGCCAGGCAGGCGCGACCCACCGCCGCGTCCAGCTTGAACTTGTTGAACCAAAACGTCAGATACAGCATCAGCAGCGTCGACAGCAACGAAATCGCCGAGTACTCCAATCCCATAGAATTAATTTTAACCTGTTAAGAAAATATTCAATCATAATGTAATGATTAAGGATTAATTTCAATTGAAAGTTGTTCTTATTTCGCATGGCAATTATTTGACGCGTGCGTGGCCAATTCGCTAAGTCTAATATTCGCCTTAATTCTAAAATTCGCATGTATCGAGCTATTTTAATGTCTGACCCAATAATGTCCTGGCTCGGCCGGAGTCAGGGAAGCCTTGATGAGCCACGGAAGACCGAGGCACAAGAGGATGTCAAACGTGTTGGAGCCTATAGAGTTACTGATGCCCATTGAACCATGCCCTGAAAATATTTCATATTGATTACAGATCACTTCTAAGATGTTAAACTAGAATAAACATATAACCTATATATGTTTGTGAATATAGTATACCTTGCTTAGCGACTATTACACTGGAAACTGCCTCGGGTACGGACGTGCCTGCAGCCAGGAAAGTTATGCCCATTACTGAATCAGGAATCATTAATGTATCCCCTGAAAAATATAATTATATTAAAAAACACAATAAGAATCAGAAGCCTCAAATGATATAAATTCAAAATGCAATTTGAACTTACCGATGATAGTAATCATCCAAGCCACAATATATGACAAGGATCCAATCCAAACGATACACATAATAAAGGTCAGAGGAAACCAGTTCTTAAATCTAGGCTTTTCGCAATCAGGAATCGTGAAAAGGAATACTAAGTGAATGGGCCACGTTACAAACCATGTTGTCTGAAACAATCCAAAAAGTATCATTAATTAATGCCATGTAGAGATAAACCTATACCAAAATGAAATAGGTAGAGTAGCTTCTTGAAATGAAACAATTATAACAGATTTAACTCGCGTATTATATTCGACAGTTCAGTCGTGAAATTTCAATATAAAAACTGTAAAGTTTTTGACACATCAGCAAATAAAATACGTGAGTTCAATCGGTTATAACTGTTTTATCCAAATGTGTAATAAACGCATCAGAAAGTATTAAGTATATATTAGTATGGATTTAGCTTTGTTGGAAACGATATCATTGTGAGGTCTATAAATACATTGAAACAGTAATATTTTCAGTTTTTTAGAGTTATCTATAAAAATTCAAATAATATCCTGATCTCATTCACCTGAGTAAACCAGCTTCTTTTAAATGGAAACTTCCAAAGCGAGTGCTCATACTCATCGGGAGATTGCTTGCTGGTTTCATCAACACTCGTACAATTAGGATTATCATCTGCATAAGCGATTTCCGTGTCGTTAGCTTTATCAATTTCTAAATTGATATCTTTACTTGGTTCAACGCTATCGACATTGTTCTTGTGTATAGGTGCAATAGCTTTAATGTTTCCATTATGTTGATGGTGTTCTGATGGTACATCGCCCTTATTCGGTGCTTTAGCATCCTTGATTTCTGCAACATACGTCAAAACTATTAGACCTGGAACAAAGAGATATTCAGAACATGTTAACTTAATAAATGAAGATAATCAAAAACTAACCAATTACGCTATCCTGTTTATCATCTTTGTTCTTCAAGAAGTCCCTAAAGCATTTCCAGCTTCCTGAAAATATGATTTAAAATCCTTAGCATGGTTAAAA
The DNA here is from genome assembly GCA_038024825.1 of Polylopha cassiicola. Lineage (NCBI taxonomy): Eukaryota > Metazoa > Arthropoda > Insecta > Lepidoptera > Tortricidae > Polylopha > Polylopha cassiicola. Next base: position 15,973,748 of record CP149045.1, on the reverse strand, counting down.
GAAAATGTTTAAAATGTAAATTTCCCAACACCAATAAATAACAAGTCAATCTAAAATATATTTACCTTTAGTAAAGTTCTGTATCGACTTATCATAGTACATAATGGCTATGTAGACGCCGTACAACAAAACCAGAAAGAAGGCTTCGTACCACTGCACGTATTCATCATGCATGATACAGATGAGTATGGAGACCGTAATTCCATAGGCGAGGCAGTCTCTAGTTAAAGGCCACCAATCAAGAGGCACAACCTGAAACATGCCATGACATTTCGCTCTAGAGGCCAGTTTATCATAATCAAGCATATAGAATGGGAACTGTATACGTATACATTACCATTCCTGCCCCGATTCCACAGCATGCGGCTACAGCAAGGATGTTGAAAACCGCAGAGCCGACGATGGTACCCACGCCGATGTCACCCTCCGTTATGAAAGTCCCTATTACATTTACAAACAGTTCTGGTGCAGACGTCGCGGCAGCCATGAAAGTTGCGCCTGCTACATCGTTCGTCATATTTAATGCTGAAAGTAAACCACCACCAATTTAGAAAACATTCTATTTGTAATGTTATTATAGGTAGAGCTCATGTTTTACTAACCGTGACATATCCTATCGACAGCAGGCACGAAGAATTTGTCGCAAACGACAGCAAGTGCGATGAAAAGATACAAGGATATAAGGGCGTGGATAACAATGGCTCCGTGCTGCCGCTGGAGCTCCGTGAACAACCCTGTCGGGAAGTCGTCGATGGCTGGAGGCGTACAATTGCGCCCCGTAAGGTATCCATCTGCAATTTTAAACGTCACTACTTACTTAAATGTTGAATAAATTGTAATTGTCTGTATACGCAGTCGGCACGCTACTCGTATGTAAGAATTATGACGGGTTATAATGTAACTTTTAAAACTTAATTCTACTAACCTAATAAATGTTATAAATAATACTCCTCGACATCTTACTTATTTATAAATACTTATTTTGATAAGAGTGATAGTCGGTACGGTACATCTAGTTGCCTACATATCCTGATTAAAGAAACATTATGTATGAATAATACATAAAATATACCTACCATTTGAGCGCGAACTTGTTTGCTTCGGTGACCCATGGCACCTTGGCTAACAATTGAGTACTTTCCAAATACGGCCATAAATTAATTGATGGAGCTATTATCATATGGCACACAGGTTTGAACTATCTCAATGAAATTAACCCTCTGCCTATAAGTAGCAACTGTTATTGGTTATTAAGTATTAATAACGAATCATAATAATGGATCAAAGGTCTTGTATGTAGGTACTTTACTGATGTCGTTATTCAAATAGGTCAAATTTAGTTTCGATAATTGTATATTCCCAGTGAAACTGAAGAACTATTTCAAAATTATCAATAGTTTATTGTACTCCCTCAGTTCAAAAGGTACTAGTTATGTATTTTCAAAATCAAAGACATAAGTATGTTTAATTTCAAAGTACTTTTACCTTTCTTGCAGCTTGTACATTTACTTCTTTTACAATTTTACAAAAAAGAAATATAAATATCTATATATACCTAGATACATACCTTTATAAAAGTAAAACAACTATTAGAATATGTACACATGCGAGTGAAATCTATCACAATGGTTATATTAAAATGCAGGCAAGGGCAAAGACTATTGACATTAACTCAAAATCAAGACTAAAGGGTAATTATCTAAGACCTTGTACAAGTGGTATACAGATTATATTGTAGTATTGTAGACACTTGAACACAAACTACACTCATAGCCCATTTAACTTTATCAATCAATATCAAGGTTCAAATTCTTATAAAATTATTAATTAGTACGACTCTATAACTATTCAGCTGGTATGTTGGAATATAGGTACTTACCTACCTATTTATACTTAGTCAAAATGCAAAGGTATTCAAATTTTCTTCATCTCTTAACAGTGTCAAGTTTAGTAGATAAAACCTATACCTAACCTTTTTTTTTTTAATATTTCGTTACGTGCCGGACAGAGTTTGCCGTCACACACTTCCCAAGGTTCTTCAAAAATGTACCCGCAAATAGCAAATAAGCCAATCGTGGACAAATTGTCTTAAATGACCACCGCAGTGCCCTGTTTGACCGTATTAACTGATTTTAGGAATACGTCGTGCGGTTACGGACGTTTACGTGCTATTCTCATTTTGAACAGTGAATTAAGCATTTATCCCGTTAAACGCAATTATTGTTAAGTTGCTATTATCTCAGTATAGGGGGCCTGAATAAGATCTGACACAGTTGGCTTAGCAAGTATTCCTAACAGGAATAATACTATTCATTCCAGCTATATTTGTGTTTATTTTTTTATAAATCTATGTTTGCCAAACGATTCAATGTTCAACTAATTTTCTATTTAGATACTGGTGTAAAATGATACCGATGTGTCAGGATTACAGTTCTATGCACTTTATTAAGAAATGTAAACCTACTTTATAAAAGAAATGTTAGAAAACCTTGTTTTCCATATCTTGAAAACAACAAGTTTGTATGTTTGTTAGGTTATTTTCAAAGAGAAGGAGGAGGATCGACGTATCTTTATTAACTATATACTTTACATTTTAGGTGACTACTCAATAGGATCAACCTATGGATTCTGATGAAGTCATGTTGCAGGCTGCCACCACTATAACTTAAAAGGTACCTATTTGTTTTACTAATATCATTGTCGCGTTACTGTCTCCTCCCGTCATAATATAGGTAATAGTCATTTATAATATTACTTATTTATAATATCGTCATGGATCTTAAATAGTGTCAAAAAGTGTTGTACGGATATAACGGTTTAACTAGGTATTGATTAACAGTTTTTCCCGATCGGTTACAATTAGGGAATGCAATCTCGTTCTCGCGAGATCTCGTTTTTGCGAGATCTCGGCGTTTTTAAGCGAGATTGATCTCGGTCCAAAAATGGGCGAGATCTCGCGAGATTAACGAGATTGTACTGGAGTATAAAAACGTCTTATTCGAGCGCGACAGTAATTCTTACATCGTAAAATAGTGACTTCATTGAACAAATATTTCATTTGATTGGTATATTTTGTTAATTATTAATCTGTAATTCTCGATGTTCTACAGGATGTACTGAGTAGATATAGTTTGTTATTTCATTGTTAATAATGATATCTCAGTTTAATAGTCAACTGAAGTTTTGTTTCATATAATTTATTATATAGTTATTTGATAGATAAATACGTAAAAGCGTAAAAGTATACTACTTAAGTAGTCAATCTATGTTGAATGCATAAAAAAATCTTGAAAATAATCGTGAAAATAAATGTTTTTATAATACATACTTAAAGTTATTATTATTATTTTCTTCGTTTATTAAAATATTGTTATTTCTTGAAAGAAACAAACACAAAACATTAATCTCGCGAGATCTCGCTTGAGCCCAATCTCGCGAGATTGATTTTCATAAACTCGCGAGATCTCGCTTGAGCCCAATCTCGCGAGATTTGCATTCCCTAGTTACAATCTAGCTGAAAATGTCGTTTATGTAACGTATATAAATGATTGCAAGTGGAATTAATAACGTAATGTAATATAATGGTTTTATTGACATAATCTATGGATCACAGGATTATAAGAGACAGTAAATAATGGTTTCTTTAGCCTTTGTCTAAGTATTAGCATAATTCGAGACGCTCACATTGCTGAGTGCACTATGAAAGAAATTGACACACAGTATCAAAGAAGGCAGGAAGTCCGCATTAGCGTCGCGTAAGTCGTGTTTCGATCCGATGCTCTTTCTATTGCTTATAAAACTAAGAACGATTTTCAACCGAGCAAGACAAGCACGAACACAAAATCATGCTTCATTATTATCATTGATGACAGTGATATAGTGATTCGCATCTAGCTAACGTACGAGATAGATTCTCGTAGATACGGTGAGGTGTGGTATTTCAAATCGAAGTTCCATTGTGATATTTAAATATCATAACGTAATTGTCACAAACCGAGTAAGCTCCTGACTTCTTACTTCCTAGATAGTTTTAATTTCGCAATCGAGCTTTTTTACAACGTTTACATACTTATTATATTTAATTACTTATTAGAAGGATGAACAATGACCTTATGATCTGAGAAAAATACAAATAGTTCACTCGGGATTCGGCAAAAAAAAAATATTGCAATGTAGGTACTTATAACGAAAACCTTTGTTCACGTATGTATGACGTTTCTATTCCTTAAGTCTCTCTCTCTCTAATCCTATTTAGATTCTGTTTAAAACAGAGTACGCAATGAAATGCAAAATATTGGGATATTTTTTGGGCATGATGAGGGCTAGTCACATGAGGAGCGGTGCACTACCTTGCGCGCTGACAGCCCTGAGGTGACGACGGCCAATTGACAATTTGCGCGAGCACCGACCGGATGAGGCGCCGAGTCGCAGCTCATGCCTCCCCCTTCTGACTTTAGGAACGTCGGCGTAGTCGCGCCAAATAACTTTACCTATCCATAGTCCGCACCTTCAAAACATCTTATATCACTAAGCAGTATACTAGTACCAATATCTTATATCAGTGGGTAACCTAAATTCCAATGATCAAAATAAAAACTACTAATTCACGACGCACTAAACTGGGCTATCGAAATTATCTATCTGATCTATATATTTAATAAATAGGAACGCTTCGTAAATTTGAGTTTGTATTTGCGATAATTGAAGATGGTAGGTGAACTTGTACCTACATCACCGATAAATACCTATACTGATCATGATCTAGAAATAGATATTGCTAGAAGCCAAAGTCAATTAACTAACCGGGTGACTGTCATGACCCGCCAGGCAAGGTGAAGCCGGGTTAACATTTTACTCTAGTATGTCAAATATTTCATGATTTCCAACGCACAAAAAAATATTATTGTATAAGTCTTTACTATATACTATTTATCGTACTATGTGTGTGTTTTGGTTCGATGACATTGAAGCATAGTGGGGCAGGTCAGTCTCCCTATTATTTTTTTGTAAATGATCACAATGACGGGAGCGCTAGCCAGTTTTAGAGGTGCGGCTAGTAAATATCGTGTTGATTTTACTGTTATGCCAACTTCAACACTAATTCGTTGTACGCAAAGATCGACCCGCATACACTGATAGTATTGCCCCACCATGGCCCCACCCTATATCCACAATGGAAAAATAATTGACTTTACCTACTCGTAGTCTCGGATCTGTAACTAATTCGTAATAGAAAAAGTATTTTAAAATAACGTGATATAGTTAAATATTCCTTTTTCTATAATATCTACTCGAAACTCATACCTGTGCAATATATGTATAATGAAGGCCCAGTTTAAAGCAATAATCCGGTGACTATGTCATTAAAATGAAAATATGCATACCTAGTTGACCGTCAGTCATGATGCGAAGTTGTTCTTCTGCGGGTACCTACTTACGGTCTCAGAGAAGCGGTCGACCGAGCGTACGTACCAGCCGCGGCGGCAAGGCGCCGCAGATCACCAGCCACTACATACACTTCCAGTTAATAGCTACACCCAACAGAGACGACGGCTTCTTCTCCTGCTTTATTTAATTCACTTTACTGTAGTGAGTGACCTAGCCATTCACGAGGAATTGAACACACTTCCGACCTCCTTTGAAGTAACCTTGTTAGCTATATATGCATGAGCACGGATGACTGGCCCGTCCCAGGATGCTTAACGATATGAGGATGGCGTCGTTCTCGAAGTCAATCCCTCAATATAATAAGTAAGACTGTCGTACCTCGATCGGAGGTATTCATGTTAGCGAAGTGTTGTGTGGAGCGCGACGCAAGCGACCGAGGACGTCGCCACTGGCGTCCGAATGCCGCCACTGACGTTCAAACGGACATAATAGACCCGCCGCCGGAGAGCTCGTCAAAAGAAGAATACGGGGGCCAATTATTTATTTCCATACAATACACGTACGTCGACCGGCGCTCGGACGCAGTCCGGGAGTGACTCCCTAAGCGAACATCCGAGCTGACCGCGTGTAGCCCGGCGTCACGCAATCACCACACCGCACACTCTGTAATGTCACATACCTATTCCGCTGACGAACTTTGCTTCAAACTTAGATCCATAAATACTTGCTCTCGAATAGTAGATACCTACATTTATACATATTTCTGACTTCTGATTTCCGTAATATTATTATTAAGTATCTTTGTTAGTCAGTATACCTTTACAATTAAGCCTTGTCTAGTAATAGCCGCAATACCAATAATCCTGCAGGTCAGAAGTTAATTTAATTGGCCCATTCCTTTGCCGCCGGATCATGCCGTGCCGGCACGCGGCTTTATAACAATTAAACTCAGTTATGAGATTTGAGTAGGTTTTAAGCAGACAATTAGGTAGGTATGACTAATTATTTTTAGTAGGTACTGTTATTCGGCAAGGACTCCATCTGTGGATAGGTAGACCTAAGACTAACATGTAGACATTTTGGATTTATCACTTTAATCAGTCTGGTAAACCTTCTTTACCTATCGCCGATATGTACCCATAGATATGGATCGAGTAATTTACCTGATGTAAACTTCTCAAACAACGGAAAGTTTCATGTCCACTTGACGAGTTTTATCTATAGATTAGCTTTAATGTTTTTAATGGAATTTTTCATGTAAGTGTCTTTAATACTACTACGAATGAAACTTGTGAGGAACCTTGATAGTATTACAACGTATTCGGGACATGTCCTTATAATAAGATTAGGATTTAGGCGGATTGGATGATGGAATAGATGAATCGTATATAAATAAATAAAGATTAGCGGTAATTTTCTTATCTTTAAAATAGCTATTTGTAATAACGTAATTATTTTACTATGGATCATGTATTTTGTACGAAAATGTTTGAGTTACTAGAAAAATATTGTACCTACCAACTACCTGTACGCAAATAGACCAAAGAATATGCATTTATGAATGAATTCATTCATGGCAGCTGCGGCAGAGGCGAACCAAGATGCGTTGAGGTCTTTGTTGCACATGCGTATGCGCATGCACTATTTCATTCATTGTTTGTCATACCTGCACAAAGAATCAGTTTATAAATGTATTTTAAAATAATAGTTTGAGAAGGGATAGTAAGTAAGCACCTATAGAGCGAGGACAGTGATAATTGCAATTCCCCTCACGTCTATAATTAAGAAAGTAGTATAAACTGTACTATTATATAAAAGGAGAGTACAGATGTACAGAAATATATTTTTTAAATATGCTTAAATATAAATTTAGACCTGTCTAGACATAATAAATGTTAGCAGGAGTTTATGGCTGACATACACCACGATCAGTACCAAATGGCAGCCACAAAAATTATGAACAGCGGTATGAATAGTAGCATAATATCATTGATCCAGGCCGTGACCAGGCCGTGTTTGGTAGGTACCCAATACTGTCACAGAATATGGAATATACGTCTACCAATAGAACATAGTAGATGACAGTAGATGTATTAGGTATTACTCTTCCCGTGGAAGATATTAATCTTCCTCCACTATGGACCATATATTTTCTTACATACCTATGACCTATCTGCTTATGTGCTTAATGAAATTATAACTTCCTTTCAACTCATATTATATAGGCTTTAAATCACATACTCGTAGATAGAATTTCTGTTCGGAATGGAAGAGTGGAAGAGATTAACATAACATAGAAAATAAATTGATGAAGTTGAGTTTAAGTTCGCATTAACTGGTTAGTTTCGGATGCGTCAGAAGGTGTATTATACCTACCGCGTTAGCCAAGATTTTATTAAACAAGTACCTAATTATTATACGAGATAATTCGAAGACGACATAAAATAAATATTTCTGTGATGCGACTACATACCTGCCGTACTTGTACTATCGACGCTGTTTGCTTTACAATCGATAACCATAGTACAAATACTAACATGTACACCTTAGGGTGTAATAATAATGGATTTATTGATAACAACGGTTGTTTACTTGAGTACTGGAAGAAATCGTAGCCCTCAGTAGTGACGCTCCAGCTACTGAGCTAATCACACGTGAAATAATTGCTTAATTTCCACAGCTTTCTCACAAATGCTATTGCGCTGTATACGCAGCAAACTGTTTGAATTCTTCATTTGACAAGAACTCAAGCTAAAATATTTAACTCGCGTTATTTTAATTATTATTCTAGTCAATTTGTTTATTTTAATTGTTTTTATTGATGGCCAAAATGTTGATAAGGACTAGACAGTTGACGTGTAAAGCTAGAATTGCAGTTCTTATAAGAGTGGTGTTGTTTTTCGGTATACCGTCGTGCTATTTTTTGTTCAGTAGTGATACTCCCACTGTCACCGGCAATGAAGTTTTCAATACAGGTGACATGACATAGATTTATAAATATTATATTCAGGAATAAACTTAGACTAAAATATATCCCAGGAGGGGTGGCACGTAAGGGTTTTTCGCGAGAAAACATCTGCCAGTGTCACCTTACGCGCTACCCGTGGGTTTTCTTAACATGCTCAGGAGAACAAGAATATTTTTTCATATTATAATTATATCTAGATAGGTCTGTGCTCAGCACTGGAATGATTATAGGCAGAGATATTATTATTAGACATTAGGTAGAGTCGAGTACATTTATCGGGGGTACCTTTTAATATTGGGCAAATTCATTGCAATGACTAATTAAAATTATTTTGATTCCAGATAACACACGTAGCTTTTCAACCCGGCACCTCCTCGGTATCCCTGATGGTAGGAACTGCACACCTGCAGCTATACTAGAGTTTCCTACAGATGGCTTCACTCGACCGCAGAGACAGCAAGTGAGAATATTAATAGTGATAATTACCTATTTAATTAATTTGGAATTTCAACTTCCTCGTGTACAAAATTGTAATTTAGTTTATTAAAAAATATGTGATGTATTTGTTGAGTATGATATTATATTCACGTAACTACTTATAAATACTAAGTATTTATGAATTCATTATAATAGGTCTTGGAAGGATTTTGTCAATGGTTTTATTATTATATGATACAGGTTTTCAATACTTTAAAAAAAAATACAAAGATATTATGTTTTGTATATAGAAGATAATGGTAATGTATAAAATATATTATATTTATTGGAATATAATATATTTACCGCATATATAAGTACCGCAAAAGCTTTAGAAATTATTATATAATACATATTTAATTTTTATTTACCCATATAATATAAGTATTAACGAGTTAAAAATATTGACATTGATTTATACCTAATATTTCTGCTGAATACTCTTGAGATAGATTGTATCTTCACGGAAACCGCTTTGCCAACATATCTAAAGTAGTACTTTTTCATAAATTGATGTTTTTTCTTCAAAAACAGGTTGACGTAACTCTTAACCTAATTTACAGGGATTTATAGTGATACACTGTATTCTGGCCATCTACTGCTTTCTCTTACTGGGTGCTGTGTGCGAACAATACTTTGTCCCCGCTATTGAGTGCATATGCGAACGTGAGTACCCATCCTAAGCCTATCACAAAAACAAAAGTTAATGAACCGTGTTGAACTTTGTCAATAACTACGTAGAAGAAACAGTTGATTTATGAAGTCATTATGTTACCGTTGAGGATAATGCGTGTATGCAAGATATAATTACATTGCAGTGGAAAACTAACAGTTGATAACGAATTAACACCAACCATAAATTTCTGTCTCTGTACGTAACTAAGTATTTATACTCAGGCATCTGTCATTCATAGAATTATTTAAATGTTACATTTATGTGGATGAAATTTGAATGGCGTGATTGCTGATTGCTTTGTATTGACTTTTTTTTCGCTTGAGAGGCGTTTAGAATACCTACTTAGGTATATTATGAATACTTAGGTACCTAGGTAAGTGCTTACAATTTTTAACTATTATTAAAATAACAAGGATATTAATTACAACTACATAATGGGAAGTTAAACTGACGGTAGGTCGTTGAAAACAACTCTAATGATAAACCGCTCTTCGACTAAGGAGTCGTATTGCATTCTTATAAGTGTAGATTTGCTTACCTATATGTTAAATAGGAGAACATAAAAACAACAAATTCGCGTAAACGGTACCAATAGGTAATCAGAAGATAATTCTATTCAATTTTAATAACATCGTCACAGGCTTAGATTTGGAAGAAGACATAGCCGGGGCCACATTTATGGCAGCGGCGAGCTCCAGCCCCGAGTTGTTTATAAACTGTGTGGGCACGTTCGTGACTGAGGGAGACCTGGGCGTGGGCGCCGTCGTCGGTTCAGCCGTGTTCAACGTGCTGGCGGTGCCTGCGTGCTGCGGGCTCATTGCCGGCAAGGTAGGTATCTAATAATCTACTATAGATAATACTCCGAACATCAAATAAAATACCTACACACATTTAGGTAAATATAGATTACTAATTTCTGCCCGCGACGGCGTCTGCGCATGAGTATTTTACACAATATGTTTATAAAATCTAGCCTATGTTATTCTGATGTATAAGCTATATTATTGTAAAGTTTCAGAACAAACTTACATCCAGACACCCACACATTCTTACAAACTATTATTTACAATAATAATAGGATCTATGATTTCTTATTATGCATGGCAACTGCGTCAGTCCTCTTTTTAACACTTTTTTATTGTGTTCGAATCTGCCAATACATAAAATAATGTTTACTTATTAGTTAAATTATTTTAGAGATTAAAATTAAAATATAAAATAAAGGATATACAGTTGATACAGTGGCTTTCGTATTTGCAAAGTACTTATTACTTAGTACCTAATGATTAACCTCGCTACAACTTCAAGGATCTTGTGAAGATTTACTAATTGTGTAATGATAACGTTCGTTTGATAAGTGATGCGTAAATAATATGTTGCAAATATTAAGGCGAAACGTAGAGAGATCGTAAAATTAAGTAGGTAGATTTAAATAAACCGTGCAAGAATAAAATATGTAGGTACTTAACTAGATTTCTACCGAAGTTATTTAAATGCTTACACTCTAAAAACTTGCCAAGGAATATATTCAAGTAACTAAAACGTCCTTATGAACTATGTTTTCAAATTCGTCTAATTTCGGAGCTGGAGGTTTAGTCAAGAACAAGAATATTACTCCTGAGTTTTTATTTTTTGTTAGATATTTCATAACGGACTGAAGGTGAAGAAAACTGCATCATTTCATATTATTTAAGTCTTCGCGTCTTAACTCCGTATCTATTAAAGAATAATGTCTGTGAGACCTCGCAATTGTTGGCATATTCTCCATATTAGATACCAGGATGAAGCCTTACAATTTCCCTTCAATTTGTGTCCCAGGTAATAGACCTGGATTGGTGGTCGGTGTCTCGAGACTGCATGATGTATGCGGTAGCAGTTGTCGCTCTCATACTAACTCTCCTTGACGACCGGGTCTTCTGGCACGAAGCCCTGCTCCTCGTGCTTATGTACACACTCTATATACTAGGTAAATATTATCTAATCTGTAACAATATACACGCAATACTCAATTGACACATTGTATGAACGCACGAGGGCGCCAATAAACCTTTTCATTGTTTAAGGGTTTTACTCCATCTGTTTGTCTGGCAACTTTGTAGTTATGATAGTAAATAAATATTATATTTCCAGTCATGGAAACGACTTTGAAAATAAGATTCAACATTGTTATATAAAAAACATATATGTAGTTACTTACTTTGACCTTACTGTAGGTACATTTTAAGTAGGTATATTTGCAATCAATAAAACTAAACGGAAGTTCTGGAAACATCGCCATAGAGAATAGTATACGATGCTAATGAAATTACCTACTTTGAGTTTATTTATTTCAACAAATTATTGCGAATCAATTGAAAATAAATGGAAAGTTTGAAAATAACTAAGTAGGTACGTACTTACAAATAGGTCGAAATGTGTGTTATCTGTGCCGTTTTCAATTGTTATTTTTTGAGTTATATATTATATGTTTAAGTGTGCGTGTGTGTAATGGTTTGTTTCAGCCATGGTATTCAACGGACGGTTAGGATCCTACGTCAGAAGTGGCTGCTGTTATTTTAACAAGAAGAAAATGTATACGGAAGTTACGCCTCTCCTTATTAAAGGTACCTAATTAAAAAAAGCATTATTATTTATAAATCATTTCAAATATTATTCCATTGTTGTAAAGTTTTAAAAGATATTATTATAGCTTTCTATACAGGAATTTATAACATTAACATAGCAAGTATGATATACCTAATTGGTACGCTACACCCTAGTTTTTTATTGATATACTTATACTATTAAGTACATATATATTTTTCTTATAGAAAAGGAATTTTCGTTGGAAACAACGCGTATAATTAAAAGATCTCCCCGAAGTCATGACTTGGAAAATGGTATGGAAATGACTAGAAGACACGATTCTAGTGATTCCGGTAAGTTTTAAAAAAGAAGTATATCATTGTGTCCAATGTATCTACCTGTCCCAGACATTTTGTAACACAATAACTACCTTATTTATTTTACAAACTTCTGAAAATTAACTCGACATCAAAAAATATAATCATTACCTACCTACTTAATAGGTACATACTTTAAATTAATCCGCTCTCAGTCTAATCAGAATAAGTTAAAATCTTAATTATTTTCTGTTAAGAATCTATTTTCTGATATAGATCTGAGCACAAGCTCTATATGGCCGTGGCCAGGCGAGAAGACTTCAGGGTTACGTAAGTGTCTCTGGGTCCTGACGTGGCCGCTGAGCCTGATCCTCTGGATGACTATACCGGACTGCCGCCGTCATCATACTCTTTACCCCCTAACCTTCATGATGTGCATCGTATGGATCGGGGGCGTATCGTATTTGGTCGCCTGGATCATCACTATTCTGGGTAAGCCATTGTAGCGATTCTATCTCTACATGCCGACGTGTTAGGTACCTACCTATCCATAATCCACACTTCCCTATTAGATATGTAGTTCACCAAACAACGATAGACGCGGTCCTCAATGCACGTCGAAATAAGATGATACGATATTGCTTTAGTTTGAATTAAATAAAGCCATTTCGTAGAAACTTCTACGTAGTACCCATTATGTGATTCAAAGACAGTTCCACAATACTCAAGGCCTGCGTAGGTAAGCTGTTAAAACATCTATGAAAAAATAATATAACGGTAATTTGTAATAATTAAATTATCTTCCTGGTAAGCGGAAATTGACAATTGTGATACTTAATAGTGTAAAAGATGTATCCATTGATAATAGGAATTAGTTTTTTGTTAGGTAGGCATCTATTTACCATGCCAAATTTCCTTTTTTTTAAACAAACGGACTAAAATAAAATAAATAAACAGGGTACTTGTCTGTCTTCTTTAGTCATTATTTGTCCTAAATTGATCACTCGTTTTGAAGTAAGCAAAGGAGTAAAGGTCTAATATATTGCTAACAATTCGTATGTCAGGTGACACTCTGGATGTACCAGATAGCATCACGGGGCTGACCATCCTAGCGGCTGGCACTAGTCTTCCAGAAGCTGTTTCCAGCGTCCTCGTCACCAATCAAGGTGAGATTGGTGTACTGTGAAAATATTAATAATGCGAAAGAATGAACATAGTGACTAAACTATAAGTATGAATATGTTACCTTTTTACAGGGCATGGCACCATGGGCATCAGTAACTCTATTGGATCCAATACCTTCGACATATTACTTTGTTTGGGATTACCATGGCTGGTGAAATCCCTCTTTTATCCAGCTATCCCGGGAAATCATTGGGTATTTTTTTTTTTATTATCATTAGCAAGATAGCTCACCTTTTTAAAAGTTTGTTACATAATTAAACTAAACGTCTGTATTTAAATACTTCGTGCTTCAATATAATTAATTGATGACTAAATGTTTATACAAATCATTGTACTTACATACCTACACGATAGTACAAGTTCCTTAAAGGAAATAATGATACGAGCCGCTAATTAGACAAACATAAGTACCCTTTCTCTAGCCAACGATTAAGGAAATCAAACACAGGCAATCATTTTATTGTTCTAGGTAGCGATAAATTCTAGTGGGCTATCATACAGCGCCATCTCACTTTTGTCTACGTTGTTCGCACTCTACGGCTGTCTGGCGCTCAACAAGTTTCAATTGGACTGGAGAATCGGCGTGACGTGCGCAGGAGTGTATGTCGGTTACCTTATATTGGCAGCCCTGATCGAACTCAATGTCTTTTTTACGGTCAACCTGCCAATTTGTCCACATTGAGATCAAACTCGCCCGCTCGCGCTACGTAATAGAGTAATCCCTCAGATCATTATTTAATGTTCTGTCGAATATTTCTTAAGTAGTTCCTGATCTACAAGTAGTTTCTTGTAGGAGAAATGCTTGGAATAAGCATTTTCAACACCATCTTGTGCCGGCAGAAGGAAAATAGAAAATGTAGGTATATGTCTTTAGCCGTTTATGATATTTTTGTTAGATTTTTTTTAATCATATTTGAAGTACCTATTTTCTAAGTAAATCTTGCAGCTAAAGTCGTTTTTTTTGATACAGAAAAAAAAATATTCGCAATCATTAGGTACTTATTTAACTTTAGTATCTTCGGTGCCTACATCGGTGACTACTTACGTACCTACTAGACTAAACTGATAGTCAAAAACCCTTAGGGAACTTCTTATGTCGTGGATATATGTCCGTTATCAACTGAATAGTTAGTGCTTTTGTAAAAGTTTCTTTTTTATTTTTGCGCAATAAGTACTTACCATCTGGTCGTGCTTTTGGTAGGCATTCATTATCTGCTAAACATAAAGGGCGGATTTGTCAATACGAAGTGGTCTATGAGAATAATATTATTATAATCCTTAGTTTATAGAGCATGATAATTTCTTACACTCATTATGTTTTAGTAAAGAAAGTAGTACCTATGTAAGTAAATTAATAAAAGATTTCATATTAACTATTTGTAAATGTAACGAATTGTTATATTATATATTTATTATTATATCAAAAAGGAGAGAGGAAGTTTTATTTACCTACTTACCTATAGATTTAGGTACATACTGAAGAAATTCCGAGCCGAACACCTATAGATACGAGTAGGTATATAAACAATTGAGCAAGTAGGTACGTAGCTGGTTAAAAATTAAATTATCTAAACGAATAAAATCCTAAAAGATAACAGAAAAATTACATGTCTTGTGCGGATTTTATTGATATTTTATATCTTGTTTGTGTTTGTTTTATTACGTGTTTATTTTATTTATTCATAAAATTCTTGAATGTTGTTCATAAGAACAAATTTAAAAACCGCCTCTTTTTTATTGTTTCGTAAATACTATGTAGGTAGGTACCTATCGATTAACGATAGGCACCCGAAAATTCCACGTCTAGATGTTAGAGCGGAGTAATATTTTTATGAGAAATAGAGATTTGTGTCAATACCTAAACATGTTTTTGTTGTTCTCAAATTTGAATTTCTTATGTCAATTATTCTCTTATACCTAACTATACGCTCAAAGCGACTGCTCACCATTTTTTGGGTTTAGTATGTAAGTATATGTAAATAAAAAGAAAAATGTGAGCTTATCTACCTTTACCTAAGCAAACTATTGTGATGTAACTCCACTACAGCGCTGTGTCGATGCTTAACTAAACCATACTATTATTGAAAAGTCTATTTCGTCATAACACATGAGACGTTCAACTTTTCCATTCCGACGCGTAAAAGTGTAAAAAAGAAGACAATACATAATCGGCATCTGTAATTAGAAGCAGTACACGCGATCGACGACAATGCACGTATACCAGAACACACGTATGAGCGGCAACGTGTGGTAACCGCCCAATGATAAACTCACTGCAACGGTTACGGTTAGGTAACAGCGGGAAAGCACTTCCCATTACCCTAACTACCAATGAAACAATCACACCGTTTTGTTCGTTTATTAATTATTCAATCACAATGTTTGAGCCGCACCATACGAACGATATAGACAGTAATGGATTGTTACGATGATGGTCGACAAAAGTAAGTATGGAATAGGGCACGTGCTCCAGTGGTTGAACCCTTAAGGATATTTAAATCTTGGGAAGTGTGTCTTAAAATGATACCGACTGGGATGTGACTATTTTTTTACATAAATAGTAATCCGTCTGGTAAACTGCATGATTTTGGTTCTGTAGCATCATTATTTCGACGATAATTGTTTTGAAAGCGAAATTACCTATTTCTAGGTTTACAAAATGTATTCAACTTGCAGATTTTTAATACATATAAATCTTATCTGACAAAATAAAACCTTTACACAGCGAATGTAGGGATTTACTCTAAAACTATAATATATACTACTTAACTTAATTAAATAAAACCAAAATAAACAAAAAGAATTGCAAAAAAATATATAATGATTTAAAATAGGTAACCGAACACCATGCGTATCATAGTACAATAATCACTAGCTACAGCAGTAGTTCTACTTACAGCATGCCTCCGGTATCTGATGATTGATGAATTACAGTTGAAACACGCTACTAAGTATACTATCACAGAACTTATTGTTGACTGGAAAAATAATTAGCGGACACATGCAGAATTCGCAAAGAGGACAAGCATTCTCATTCGGACATTTTATTTATTTACTAAACCATTAATTTTCCACCGGAGCACATACCCTACTTAAAATATCTAAAAATAGGTACCTATCTACAATTGCGAATTTATAGACTATCTGTGAATAATAGAACCTAGTAGCCTCTCCCATAGAGAAGGACGACGTGTCGTGGTGTACATAGGCATAGACGGCATACACACTTTGACGGGACTTCGTGACGCCCCTTGCACTACAAAAGGATACGGATGCTTTAACGGGGAAACCGATGTACCCACTAAATTGATAGTTGGTTTTGGGAACTTGAGAGGTTGGCTCTTCACAGTTTGTCGCTGACTTGCGCCGCCGAGAAGTAGAATCGGTATTGACTTCGTAGATTTTGGTGGTGGCTTAGTGGTTGACGGAGCAAACGTTGTGGTCTCTATAATTTCATGAAAGATGGAATCTTCGTAATCCCTGTTCTCCTCCGCAAAGGGAGACACGAAAACAAGTTGTTTCAGACCGTTAATGTCTTGTACTAGTTTTGCGTGCTCCTTTACTATATCGTCTGCTTCGGGCAATAATCGATCTATTCTCGGTGACATTTCGTTCAGGTTCAGTAGCGGACGACTGAGGAAGGCAGCTGTATTCGGCGAAGGTAACATGTTACCGACGTGTCTCGGAGTACGCCATCCTATTGAAAATGAATATCGATTAAATATCACACGTAAACTTATGCTTTATACTTATAATAAAATGTATGAATATTAATATAAAAAAAATCATGTTTACCTTCATTGAAAGTGCGCGCTATGTTCTCGGCATTATATTTTGGCATTTCAAAGCAATTAACCTATAACAAAAGAAAATACAATTAGGTAAATGTTGTGTCGACACTACCAATGGTATAAAGTAGGTAGGTAAACATTTGTTCATTATATTGCTCAAATAAACTCGCATTGAACAGCATGTCGCAGACATTAATTTAGGTAACAATTCCAGATCTCACGTGTCGTTATCTTGGAAGCTAAAATTTTTTTTCGAGTTGCGTGTAGGTATGCTTAGGTGCCTAACTAGATACATGAGACAGTTGTATTGTCGTGAGGCGTGTCGCATCGCGTGGAACACATAACCATCATTGAGAACGAGATCAGAACAAAGTTACGTATCTATCGTAAAAAACATAATTAGATAACTTCATTGCACGAGAGCTGTACCTACCTAATCAACTTATCCTGTTTCTTCTTCCTGCTTTGCTTCCTAATCTAGAAATTTCGTAACACTATATTTTCTCATAATTTCTAAATAAGTACTCATTTAGAATCATAGTTTAGAATAGATATACAAAAATTAAAAAGAACTTTTATAACAGGTTTAACTCGCGCATAATAATTTTATAGACTATAGTAATTAGTTTTAAGATGCAAAACCCGATCCGGGTCCATGTGAAACTGTTTAAAACTTACCTAAAATACCATGAATGCATATAAAGAAATAAAGAAATAGACGTTTTAACCGTACAGACTGAGCTGACGAAAGTCTAACATTGAATAAAATTATTAGTCATTTTGGAGTTCACATCATGTGAAATTCTTTAGTGATAACCGTTAGCTCAGGCTGTTACGAATATGGGAACTGTTGAGTATTGTTATTCTCATTTGCATATTACGCAGCCCGGGTTATCAAGGGACCGTAATCCTAAAATTGTATTGTTTATTAACACTTATAAGACACCCGATTTTTAGGATCAAGGTCAAATTTATTAATTAATTTCGTCGTGTTAAAGCTAATAATTAGCAACATTACAGAAAATAGAAGAATATACGATGACTAACTTAATCATCGTGGAAAAGAATATCGCGAGCAGTTCAATGTATTCAGGCATGTCAGAAGTAATTAAACAGTCGCCAATAGCATAGTTATCAATTATCGTGCTGTTAGCGATGCAAGAATTATTCGCGAACACGAATGGCTTATTTTTTTCCTAGAGCTCATTATCCATATAGATCACAGTATTATAATAACTTATGAACAGTAATTACCGTTCTACAATAACCAGACGAACGTCGAATTCCGTGCTGCTATTAAGTCGGTATTTTATTAGACACAAAACACGATATTCGATGCTTTACTATTTTGATTCGAAACTTTTTCATTAACAATTGTTGTGACGTTGAATGTCGTTTTTCATCGGTTTCGCTTTCATGCTTGCTTGTAATTAACACCATTCATAGTTCTGATATTGAACACGATTATGATAGTTAGTAGGTAAGCACTACAATAGCAAATAACGGGACACGCGAGTTAAAATAAGACCTTTCCTAGTTCTTACTTACTAACACTCATTAAAATTAAGTACGTTTCTGGAGGTCTGCAGTATTTACCTATATGAAATTAAAAAAAAAGAAATAAAAGTTGTGAGGTGCAAACGTTTTTAACATATTTTTTTACCTATGGTATGTGAACATCCCTTTAAAATTTATTGATAAAAGTACGGTTCGCTGAGTTAGCCCTTTGGTATACAAAAATAACAAATTACCTACCTATCAGACACCTATTGGAACTCATAATTTTTCAAGAGTTCCAAAAAAGGTTTTGTCAGCTCGAGTTCAAGGAAATTAATTCCCTAAAATAAATTTTATAAAAAGGAATCAATCTCATAATAGAACTCATCGTTTCAAAAAAATATAAAATGCATTTGCATAATTAACGGAGACTCGGGGTAAAAAACAAATACGAACTTCCTTTTTTTGAAGTGATCTAATACATCTGTACCTACTCTACAAGAATACTGAGCCCTTTAATTTACTTAGTTCTTTTTTTTTATTTTATGATATCCAATAGTTTTGTTTTTATTACTAGATTCCTACTCCTTGAGACTGTCCTTATTTCTGAGGATAATATTAGCAAATCTATCAATCATGGGATCTATGCCTAACTAAGCCTAACTTAGCTTAAAATCGACATAGGTACTGAAGAAATCGACAATAGAAAACGATTCTAAAGGGAATCTTATCGTTATTATTTTCTACTTAGTTACCTAGAGATGCAGAAGAGATACAATGTGTCTAATATTAAAAAAAAGGTCTTGTATTTTAGAAAAAAATATTGTAGGTACGTATAAGGATTTCAATCCCTAATATTGTGACAACATAATTACTGGGTATTTTCTGTTCGCTATCTTGGCGGAAACAAGAATTTGCGTTTTTGTGCCGTGTTGCTACATAGTAATGAAAACTTTTGATAGAAGTATTTTCGCATAGCGGAAATGGACATAGTAACTGCTTTTTACTGGTCCTTCCGTGGCCCACCGGGCCACCAGCTGGCCAACTGCGCTTCGACCGTCGGATTGGTAGGTAGCCAAAGACTGAGAAATAGACTAACGCCATAAAAATCTAAAATTTCAATCAACTAAGTCTGTACATTTTCACTAAAAACACGCGTAGAGATTACGCCGAATTAATTAATTCATGGTTTTATTACTGTACAAAAATGCCGTAAATTAGAAAAATACCTGTGATGATGGTTGAATATTCCGATGCCGCGAGAAGAACCTGAAATCCAGCGTCCCTCCGACTAGTAGCAGCGTCGAGGCTTGCCACAATACCGCCCACCGCCACATCTTTGCACTACTGCACCAACTCTCACTTAGTGACAACTCGCACCACCACCACTCCACACCACCGCCCGGAAAATGTTACATTTCTTTACAATGATTTAACCGCCGTTAATTTTTTTAAGTGTTTTTATTATCGATAAACTGATTGATCCAGTGACTGACTGATGTCAACGCACAGTCTTTAAAACCGTTGGGTTGAACTTGAGCTCCACTATATTTATAAATGCATAATCTCGGTAGGTAGGTTAAATTAAAACATCAATTATGGTAAGGTATCTTTATTACAAATACTTAAATGATACCTAATATTTACAGATAACAAAAGTGTTACAAATTTGAATCTTTCTTTTCATTTATTTATTACTTTAAAACCTATATAATCAGGTTCTACAAATCGCAATCATCAAACATGTCGCACATAGAAATTAATAAAAACACAATAAGACATTAATTCAGGTACCATTACCTATGTTTTTGTTAAACTACACTTATTTAACATACGTTGCCTATTATGTTATTACTTAAGCTTTGTCCTGTAACTTTAACTGCGGTGTACTTGTAAACTTTCAATTCTTCCGAAGAAATGAATACATATAAAGGCAATGTATTGTGCCTGGTATATTAGAATATGTAAAATTAACAAATCCCATTCTCATTAGTTAAATTCGGAGTCATTTATATTATACATATTAAGATTAAAATACCAGTGCTTAAATTATACCGGTTTGTTTCTTGGCACGGTAACGGTACCTGTATTAATTATTAAATTATCTTCTTTAAAACTTTCATTCAAACTAGACATTAAATTAAAAAATCTTAATATAAATAATAAATATTATACCACGCACCTCCGTTATTACTACAGAGTAAGTAATGTTTAATAATTAGGAATGCGTCATCGTAAACACAATCACCAGGTCTTAGTTTTACAAAAGTTTATCTTACAGGTATTCATACCACAATTACAAACGGATAATCTAACTTCCTAAGATTATTCCGAGGAAATTTTTTTTTAAAAGCATACATGATGTAAATGACAGCACAGTACATCGCAAAATTAATTTAAGTGCCACGTGTCCCTCAAGCCCTGGTGTCATCTTGCAATCCACGGACCCTACGCTCCAAAGTTCGTACTATTATGGTCATAGATTTTTGTGAATCTTTGCCTACCTATAGTATAATGCTAAGGTAAGGACATAGTTGTTTCATGTACACAGTCACTGTGTCATCAATAAGATATTTATATGTACTTGCAATTATTACTAAGCTTAATGCTAAAGAGGTAAGCAGTCAACCTTAGACGTAATGACGTCTCAGATAACTAAGGAACACGTAGACTTAAATTACTAACTGCATGTTAGTGACACTGGTACACCTACCATGGGATCTTTTAAAGTCTTTCACGTTCATAGTATTACAACTCGTGCATAAAATCTACATTGGTGAGCTCTTAGCGATCTACAAAATTGACAAAATAATAAAATATATGGTCGTATTTCAATTAAATCAATATAGTTGTTAAAGAAAAAATAGTCAATTCGATATGACTTGACGAAACTTCACAAAATTCAAATTAATCACTTATAGTCCAAGATCCCAGTGCCGCCAGACCTACGTCATTTTAGCAAAGCTGAAATTTCGATGACTTATAGTCTAGTATGTGGTTAAGAGAGTATGCGTACTTACTAGCTCGAAAGCGGGGCCCTTTCATAGATAGCGCGAACTAAAGGTGTTTCAAAAATTAGGTAAACTACGTCATTTTAGCAAGCCTAAATCTGACATATATAACTACGTGGTACTATTTCCAGACTCTTTGTAAGCAGCCAGACCAATCCAATGGGCCAATTATTCTCCCAGACACCCCAGACGCTTTTAAGGTACCCAAAAAATGGATCTCAAAGATGGATGAACATAAACATATCGTGTTTAGGCTCATTCGCCTCGGTATGACGAGCGCTTTCTAAACACATGATGATGGTAGTGCTGATGATGAATCCTGAAGACTACTTCGGATCTCGAAGTTGGATGATCATAGGCATATCGTATTTGGGCTTATTCGACTCGCTATGACGAGC
Source organism: Polylopha cassiicola (assembly GCA_038024825.1). Classification (NCBI taxonomy): domain Eukaryota; kingdom Metazoa; phylum Arthropoda; class Insecta; order Lepidoptera; family Tortricidae; genus Polylopha; species Polylopha cassiicola. The sequence continues at coordinate 15,951,475 of CP149045.1, read as the reverse complement.
ATCATCTGTTTCAATTAGTGTTGGCGTCAATCGATTACAAATTTAATCCAATTACTAATTTGATTACTAAAGGACTGGTTGGTTTTCGTAAAGTGGAGAACATAAGCATCAATTTCACTTATCAAAACGTGTCATGGTGCTGTTGATGTTGGAAACTAAAGATTCATCATTAGCACTACCATCATCATACGTTTAGAAAGTGCTCGTCATACCGAGGCGAATGAGCCTAAACACGATATGTTTATGTTCATCCAACTTCGAGATCCGTAGTAGTCTTCAGGATTCATCATCAGCACTACCATCATCACGTGTTTAGAAAGCGCTCGTCATACCGAGGCGAATGAGCCTAAACACGATATGTTTATGTTCATCCATCTTTGAGATCCATTTTTTGGGTACCTTAAAAGCGTCTGAGGTGTCTGGGAGAATAGTTGGCCCATTGGACTGGTCTGGCTGCTTACAAAGAGTCTGAAAATAGTACCACGTAGTTATATATGTCAAATTTAGGCTTGCTAAAATGACGTAGTTTACCTAATTTTTGAAACACGTTTAGTTCGCGCTATCTATGAAAGGGCCCCGCTTTCGAGCTAGTAAGTACGCATACTCTCTTAACCACATACTAGACTATAAGTCATCGAAATTTCAGCTTTGCTAAAATGACGTAGGTCTGGCGGCACTGGGATCTTACTCTATTAGTTATTGACAATAATAAAATTAAGAGAAACAAAGAATTTTCGATCAAAATTAATCATGTTTACTTAAATTTAATATTAAATAATAATGTCAATAGAGCGTGCATAGTTATTCCGTTTTCATTATATTTTTTTTTCTGTCTTAAAGACGTAAATATAAATTCGTTACACCTCAACATTCTCTTTACTACTCATGTCAATCAGATACCAAAAAATATATATTATTAGGAAAATAATAAAATGTTAACACTGTATAAATAGGTGTACTGCTATTTTGCAGCCGTCTCGTAAATATTAAACATGCGAAATCAATTAATAAAATACACTAAAATCTGCGTATGATATTAGCGTCAGATGTGTAAAAAAACGTAAGTAATAAGTACACGAAAATGTTTCTGAAACAAGTTTATAATATTTACAAACGTTGCGAAAGCGAATTAATTAGAAATAATTTACTTGGAGGTACCTGTTTATTAAACAAGAAATAGAAGGCACTTGCACATCAAATGATTTGTTAAATACTGAATATGTCCCAGACATGTATATCCATTATTACGCAGGTACATTTCTTCATAGGGCTTCTTTATTACACTACAGGGCCTATAACACAAAATATCACAATCGTACAATTCGATAACAAGCTGACTTTTAGACTTTTTAGTGAAAATAGTACAATTTTGTTGAACTAGATTAGAAACGTTTTGTGGGATAGGCCTCAGATATATTTCGCACTAATTAAAGAACAAGGTCGTTGTTTTGTATACGTATGGATAATCTTTACACCACTGTAAATTATTTTTTAGAAAGAACCCAACATAAAATTTAAATTATATTTATATATGTATATATATATATACATATATATATATTATTAATATTTAATTATAATACGATTTGAAAACAAAGTAGTAGGTACTAACCAAAACTTTGAAAATGATTAAGCTGCTTAAGAAACTATAACTGTACTACAATGACGAAAACGCATCATTATACATATTAGAGCTACGCAACTAATATAATAATATATTACCAGTGTCCAGTGATATTGTGAATGGATTAAATATTTGTAATGAATATTTTCAAAAGCATATTAACTTCAACTCACTAATTAAGTAAATAATAGCATGCGGTACGGAGTCAACTAGAGTTAAATAATTTAAAAACATAAATATTGAATAAACTTTAAGTATCTCTTCATTCTGACATAATATATGCATAAACATTAAAATATGAGAAATATAAATTTATTCAAGATCATAACACTGCACATAAAACTAGTATGAGAAATCTCTTATTGAAAAATATTTTGTTTAAGTTTATACTTAGACGTAAAAAAGACGTAACGTAGATAACCGACTGTCTCGAAATGGTAGAAAAACAGTTATTGTTACTGTTACCTACTCAAAATGTTCTAGTTTCCAAAAGTTATCTTTGGAAACGTTAAGAGTTCAGCTACATTCCCTAAAGGCAAAATTATTTTCTGCAATAATCAAGCAAAAGAATTTGTTAATTATTTAAATCCCACAATAATAAGCTAAATTAGTTGAAATAAGATATATCGAAATGTGTAAAGACAAATTCTTATAGCATAATTTAATAAATTAATTACTACACGTGACCGGATTATTGCATAGATTTATAGTCAACACTATGTTTTATAACTTATGTCCAGTTAGTAACCAATACTGATGTAAACAGTAATAACGTTTTAGCAGTGACAAATCTTTGCCTCTTAGATTAGAAATGGCGCGTGGGGAAATGATGCATACAACTCTGAAATAGGTACTATTCGTTTTTTTATTAGAGACGTCCTATTATTGATTTATGTTTAAAAATAAGATACTTCACTTACAATAACTTCCATAGTAAATGAAACGAGATTTGAATAGTCTATTTTAAATGTTTTGTTTCAGTAAAACAATTGAGGTATATATTATTGGTATATTTACGATTATAACTAAACTTTGTATGAAAGAGATGGATTTGACTCACAGTTCTGAGTTTTCACATGCATGTACTTTTAACGTATATTTAATTATGATGGCTGTAATTATTGTAAATTCTAGTACATAATTAAATGTACATTCTAATAGTAAGACCGTGCAGATGAAGATAAACAGCAGCTAACCCATACGCAGTGGATACATAATAATATATAATAGAGGTCAATCATCTATTTAAAAAAAATACAATTTAAATCAGACACATAATTGCTTTCTACTGGTGCGATGCCACTTACTAAGTCCCTCACCACTTCGCTTTGGATTCATTCAATAAGCCGGATCACCGGTAAATACACTTGTTTCCATCGTATGTACTTTAGGGATGAAAAATTTCCTCGTAGCACTATTAACCCACGATTTACAGTTCTATTATAGTTCTATAGTAAACATAATCATGTACGCAAAGTATGCAAATATAAAAAGCATACCTTTAATAACAAATGGTATAGGTCCCATCGCGGTTGGTCGTTCGGTTGGCCTGGATAGTTTTAAACAATTATAATCGCATTAACGAACTCAAATACTTTTGTATAGTTATTATCTGATTTAAATTCCTGAGGCCTTAAACCCAAGCCCCAAGTGATTAATGATTAGTATACATTCCAAGTTGATAATTAAATAGCTAATTTAAAATATCAATACCTTTATGCCTAATTATTACAACCCCAGTTGTTCTACGCCGTGATGCAGGATAAGCGGTGTATAATGAGATTAATTTAACACCTTGATTTTGTAATGTTAAACATGTACTATTTATAGATTTTGCTCAATTTATATCACTGGCTTCAAAAGCCTGGGCAGTGATCGAGTTCCCTTGGAACTGAAAATGACATACAAATTGTAGAGTATGCACAGATTTAATATATACTTAACACAACACTTATCAGATAAGTAGAACCAATAACATGTGCCAAATAAAAAGGCAACTCATCAGAAATGTAAGTTTCTGAAATACACTAAATATTTCCAAATGTGGATAGAGAAGAGTTCTACATTCGCTTACGGCATGTGAAACTGTTATAAACTAACAGAAAATTACATGAGCTGAATATATGAATTTTTGATTCCAGTTTTAATTGTACATCAAGTGTCTAAGCTCTCAGAAAGTGTAAAGACATTAATATGGTAGATGTTGGTACTCATGGCGGTATTGGAATGTACACTAATAATGATGTGTGTTGACGAGACGAGTCGATCAGGTGGATGCAAGCGGTGGACGTGGCAAGGCATGGTGTAACGGCAAGCTTTTACTACGGGCGCTCCTTGCGGCTTCATACCACTGCGACCCTGCAACACACATAACATAATTGCATCACATGAAAATTCTTGTTTAACTGAATCACAAGTTTTCAATACAAAAAATACTGGATTCAAATAAAATAATATCGCATGGCGGCATAGATTAATGGAATAGATAATTAAATTTGCTCACAAGTATCTTCTTAAAATGATAGTGCTTTATTGAAATATATAGTTACATACAAGCTTAACTATTTTCTTATATTACTTAACACCATACATAGAACATTTATTGGAGGTATGGTTTTATCTACAATGTCTGCACCTACTAGCAGCAAGCCTGTCATGTGTCATTGAATCAACGGTACTCAAGTAGTCTTGAACTGACATAGAATCATATGCCTTTACCCTGACCATGTTGAAATTGAAATCTTACTTCGATCAATCAAGAAATCCAATACCATAACTACCACAAGCCTATAGCTAAGCAACAACAAAGTTATAAAAGTTATCAATTCGCAGAGCATTGGTTCTATAATATTTCTCTAAAAAAGGTTTTAATCTAGAGCATCACATCTGTAAGCTAGCCGATCGATTTTGAAGTAGAGGCTCATTAGCAGGTCTACTGTGCTTCAGTATTATACGGTTAGAAAATAAAAGTTTTAATTTCCATATAGCTTCAGATATATTTATATACTCAACAAATGATTTATTAAATGTAATATATCATTTGTTATTAAAATCTTATCAAACGGTTTAAAACTAATATGGAATATTTAGCTGAGTTCCACTAAAATAACAAATAAAATGCAAAAAAAATAATGGTAGTTTGGCTCCGAACTTTGACTTTAGATATACCCATGATACAGATAACATTTTTGCTTATAACAGGAGCATAGTTAGACACACCCTTATATACTTTCAAGCAATAAGGGCTGAACAGAATTGATAAAAGTCTGGGCAAAGAAATATATTAGATAGGATAAACGATAATGTAGTTACTGTTGGAAAATCATACACACAAACATGCCTTTAATCTGCCAGTCTAATCAGAAACTTAATTTCGCTCTGCAATCATAATACTGGTTTAGATTTTGATTTGTTTTTTATTAAATATATACATAAAATTTTAATTTGTAGATCTTTTAATATAAATATAACATTGAACCATTGTTACTATAAAAATTGTATTGTAAATGACATGTACAATGTACCTGCTAAATAATTTAATATTTACTAGCTTAGCCAGAGAACTTCGTCCCGAGATTGTTAAGTTTTTTCTTGTAATTATTTCAAAATTTCTCGAAAATTTTCTCTCAAAATTTCAAAAAAATCTCTTAATATCATATAAACCTTCCCAGGGCTTCCACGAATATTTCTATACCAACTTTAGCCAAATCGGTCCAGCCGTTATCGAGTTACAGGGAAACTAAAGAACAGTTTGCGCTTATTTTTTTGAAATCAGCATTTATATTATTACCAAAACTAAAAAGCTACACAAAAACATTAAAACAAAAACCTTATAATAGTGGCATACCTTACTATTTGTCCTTAGCGGTGCTCGACTTGACAGGCTGGGGAATAATGGTAATCTCATCGTTTATTTTCAGTGGTTTGAGCAACGAGTCGTTAGTCTTGGCGGGGGGCGCTGAGGTCTTACTCTTGTCCATGACTCGTTTAGCGACAACGCTGTGCGCAGAATATACGTGATTTTCAAATTGTTTATACATGCCGAATGTAGCCGTGCACACAGTACATTTGTACGAAAGATGGGCCGGTTTCAGAGTTAAGTTGTGGTCTCTTGCTACGTGATTAAGTAGCTTCCATTGGTACACCTGTAAATACATTATTTATTATTAAAATAAATCTTAGTAAACGGTTTAAAACAAATGTTGAATATTTATGCTGTATTTCACTAACTAAATGAGTAGTTTGACTAATAACTTACCCTGCCACAAACTGGACATCTTCCCGCGTCCTTTCCTTTGTTAGCTGCTTCTTGCATGGAACTAGTAACAAGACCATGCGATCCTAACAAATGTCTTTCCAATCCTTGATCAGTAAAGAATCTGCAAGAAATAGTTGCATATTGAATACAAAAAAAAGTTATAATAGTTTTTGGGTGACATTAGAATAATTATATTGGTTGTTTACCTAAATTGACACTTCTGACAATTGAGAGGTGGCCTATTATAAATCATTTTTGGATGGATTTTAACTTTGTGTATCCACTGCATGTGGTTCCTGAGCTGTTCTAAGTCCTTAATATACCCGTCGCATATTTCACAGATGACAAAAGTACTTTTGGTTTGCTGCGAAGGCTGAGGTTGCGCCTGCGCCGGCTGCGGCTGTCGTGGCAGCGGAGTGATCGATATCGACGGTTGATGCATCGACTTTGGCATATTCGAATTTTTACCGTTATTCTGTAACCATTAATTGTACATTATTTCAGATGCTTTCTGTTCCACAATGTCCAAATAGCAATAGCTTTGGCATGTGAAACAAAAAATAAATATTCCATGATGCATATACATGCCACCGTTTAATTGTGTCTGTTCAATTTTAAGAAAGTTGTTCCTTACCTGAAAAGATGGTAACATAACAGACGTCGGCGTGGCCTGGCGCACCATGACGCCCCGCATCATAGTGCCGGCTGCGGCGTGCATAGCGCCAGCGCGCTGCGGCACCCCCGTGACTGTGGGCCCGCGGCCCCTCGGCCGATAGCCCGCAGCTGTGCTCGCGTTCACGCCACTCATAAGACTCGCTATATTCATCGGCGATCGACCCATATTATTCCCCACTTGACCGCGGCCGAATCCCTGGTATGAACCCAACATGCTGTTCCGTGACCTCGTTATCTGAAAACAAATTTGCAGTTTGAGGTACTGATTTCACCTGTATACATTCAAGACAAAGATAATAATGAAAAAAAAAAGAAAATATTATACCTTTGGTATCTTAGCTGGTGGTTCCCACTCGATTGGCGGTGCTAAATTAAATTCTGGTTTAAACTTCTTAGCACAAGGTATTAAATGTCGGGCGAGTTTGCCCTTGCCATTGTCTTCGAAAGGACAATTTGCACATTGGTGGTACGCTGGCGCTCTTTCTAATTTGCCTCTAGTGTTGTGCTCTGCCTCCATGTGATATAAAATATCATGGGGACTCCGAATCTCAAAAGCGCAAAAGTTGCATTTGTAAACATTGTTTTTCATATGAGGTGTCTCCAAATGATGCGCCATAACTAATTTAGATTCCGACTTGAAACTACAAAATTCACATTTAGATTGAGGGAATCTATATGGAGCATTGTTTTCTTTACTAAACTCTAGATTATTCATTAGAGACGCAATTGAAGATTCCGTAGCCTTTGTACTATGACCTGCTTTCTTTTCTCTGTACAATTTTCTGTTCTGTTGTTTTAATAAATCGTTTTGTACATACTCTTGTACGAAATTCAAGCCTATATTTATAAAGAATTTTCCAAGGGAGCAGTCGAAGTAATTATCTGACTTGCCAGTGGTAACTTTATCAGTGATTAGTTCAGACACATCCTTTATCTCGTCAATAGAATCAGCTTTATCTTTAATAACAATAGTTTTATCTTCTTCATCACTATTTATATCGTCTTCGGAATCAGTAGAACTCTCACCATCCCATGACGCGTCATCGTCATCATTCCTTCGTCTTCTTTTTTCTGTGTAAAGAAAAATATTCACTATAATAATAATCAAATTAGAAGTACGAAACAATCTGCAAATATTAATTTTAATAGAAAATCAAAGAGGATTATTTCGTTTAACTTGTGAAGTTGTGTTCAGAAATATAAAATAAATCCTATACTAATATTATAAAGAGGAAATGTTTGTTTGTTTGTATTGAATAGGCTCCAAAACTACTGGACCGATTTCAAAAATTCTTTCACTGTTGGGGAGCTAGACTATTCCCGAGTGACATAGGCTATAAAAACAGCTAGTAATTAATAAGTACCTTTTTTCTCTGCCTTCTTTTTCTTTTTTTCTTCATCTTCCTCGACCTCGCTGGTTTTTACAGGCTTCTTTTTTTCCTCTTCTTCTTCAGACTCTTCCACTTCTTCTCCGCGTTCTTTCTTCTCCTTCCTTTCTTTATCTCGTTTTTCCTTTTCTATTTTTTCTTTTTCTAATCGCTCCTCTTCTTCTTTGGCTTTTTGCTCTTCTAATTCCTTACCTAATATGTCTACAAATTCTCTAAATGGTTTAATAGAAGGTTTTTCATACACATATGGTACTATAAATGAGGGTGCTTCTACTACGAACATGTCATCAGTCAATGAGGGCAATATTGATGGTTGCGGCGTTTGGGCGGCGCTCTGTGTTGTGGCAGTAGCTTTGCTGCTAACTGGAGTTACAGTCGTGCCTCGAGCTACAATACTCTGATACAAAGTCTCTGTGCTCATTGATGATACTGATGTTTTAGCTGGGGTCGATATTGAACTCTTACCAGATATAATGGAATTGGTATCAATAATAACAACCGTGGGTTCCTTCTTCTGATTATTATTGTGTGTAAGCTTAGCTTGTTTAACTGCCATCGCAACTAACGCCTTTGTATCATTTATAACTATTGGTTTAGATTTGCGATTTAATGGATCTTCTAATTCAACTTCTTCAATATCTGACCCAGCATTTCCATTTTCCATTTCCTCATCAATATACATTTTTCGTTTAATTGCACGACTACTTCGTCTCAGTTGAACCTTGCCATCACTAATACTTGAACTTGATTTTTCATCATTGGTCAAAACACAGTCATCATTTTCGTTATCACTAATAATCTCATGAATCTCGGGGCTTTCAGAATCACGAGAATTCCCATTTTGGACATCAAGATCATTATCGTTTTCTAAAATGATAATATCACTACTATTTTTGTTTCTCGATTGACTTTCTTGGGACGTATCATCAGCTCCATCAGGATCTGAATCAGAATTAATACTAACAGTGTCTTCAGCCTTGATTTCGCCAGAACCTTCAGAGCCTTCTGCTGAGGAATCCTCTTCCGAATCAACTTCTTCGGAATCCTAAAATAAACAAAAATGACACACTTTATTTTTATACAAAGTTGAATTAAGTCTTATACATACTTACTATTAAATTAATGACAAAACAACCTTACTATCCACGTTCGTTTAAAGAATAAAAGCTTTTAGCAGGATATATACCTAGTATGATATGCAAAATAATGCTTACATCGTAATTTAAAAAAAATGAGGTCGGTGAGTTCGTCGACTTTGGTTTAAATAACTTTTGCGCATGCCGATATAAAAGATAGTCGTAATAACTAATTCTTTTAATTTAACATGCTATATGCATTTCATAGAATTCTTTAACTCATATTTCCGGAAGTAAAAAGCAAACGAATGGAAAGTAGCACAAAATTGGTTTTAAATTACGTATCCTCTACATAACTAAATCGGCATTTTTATCTTCTACGACAAGTAGACATGTTACACGGAAATTATATTTTAAATAGCATTGCATAGATAATCCTTGCCAATTATTAATCTGATATTTCATTAACTCCTTCCCAACCCCTTCGCGGATTTTAATAGATTTCACAATTGCAATAAGTAGGTAGATACAATATACACAAATAAATAATAATTACAAGAGGTAAATTATATAGGCAAAGCAAAACATGTCACCACTACATACCTACTAATTAAATTACAACAAATGTTATTTCACTATTTTGCAACTCACTGATAAATCCGATACTGTAAAGACGTATATATAACACGAGTCGCAATGCCTACCTACTGTAATACAAATTCAAGTAAGTATTCAATTTAATAATAAAAGTAAGACGGAATCTATGTCAGGCTTATTCTATTTTTGTGAGATAAAGCAATCGTTAATAATATTGATAGGAGAAATTACTTATTAAATATTTTTATTTATACAGGTTACTAATTTTAGTGCCATAGAAGGCGTCGTACCTACCTTTGTAAACATCAAATGGGTATGTGGACGACTACGTATCTTATAAATCAACTTCAATGAAGAAATAAAGCCATTAGACAGTTTACAGGAAACTTAAAATCATGACTTCGTAAACGTAAACAGATACGCTTAGTAGCTAAGTAGGTAGGTAGGTACTTTACGAAAATACCTGAGTAGGTACTTACCGACAAAGAATTGCCGCTGTACGCAGAGCAACTACCTATATAGGTATAGATAATCCGTGAAATTTTATAGATATTCGAAATATTTTGCAATTGGTGATAGGTATAATTACCTATTTGAATACACAGGTTAGGGTTTATCCTCTAGGTGTCAGATAAAAAGACGTGTGCTTCGAGTTTATCGGCGTGGATGCAGGCTCTTTACAAGTAATAGAGGGATATAGAGGAAAACTATGACGGAATGCCTGAGATCAGTCGGCAGTAAACGACCACAACTGATTTAGACTTCTTTCGCTATTTATTTTGACTCAATCAGTAATAGGTTAAAAGTAAGAGTTTGAAATCCCATGTGTTCATTTCAACGGTATTTTTTACAATCATTATGTACATTTATATTAAATTATGTCATATCATAACATTGACGCGGTCTGGGAAATAGTTAAAGAAAAATCGATAAATTCAAGTAAAAGCTAAAGTTGTTGTAGGTACCTATATTTCAAATTGTAATTGTAAAAGCATAAGAAGTTTATAGTACTCAAATCTAAGCATAAGTATCTATTATTCGATTAAAATGTTAACAAAAATAACATAAGTATCTCAAGAATTTACCACATTATTTAAAAATGCTTTAAAGAGGAACTTAATTCAATAAATTCGTCTCAACAAGTCACTACGACATGCTATCTCTTTCATTCTATCCGTCTCCCTCAACTAGCGCGACAACGATTTTAAAATGAACTAAGCGCCACAACCAAGACTAGTACCTTACTGCGTTTTACTTCGAGGTTCTTAGACACGATTACATATACGGCCGTAGGAGAAATTATTTAAGCCACGTTGATAGATTGTGGACTCAACCTTTACGCACAACGAAACTAACTAAAGACCATCCATTCCACCATTTAGCCAAAAAAAAATGTTTATATGCATATTATAATACTTAAATTAATTGTAAGTAGCGGTCGACATAAATAGCTCAGTTACTGACGCGTTATTGACATCTGAAATACCTACTTACCTGCTCGAATAATACTAATATCGAGTAGGTATTATGTCGAGGATGATATAGGTACGGGAACCTAATTATTAATCCTGTTTAGAAAATTATGTTGTTTAAATATAATATGAGACGAAGGACGATTTCCACATACCTACCTACTTACCAAGTAACATAACACGAAAGAGTCTAACCTAGCTACTACATAGGTACTTCTATTTTTCGAGATATTACGTAGGTACCTATGCAGTGTGCTTAGACCTATTGAATAACATATTCGTAATAACTATTTTAATTATAATAAATAATTCTGTAATCGTAATGAAGTCAAAGAAAAACTACATATGTATTAGTAAATAAAAAGAAACAACATTTTTGTAACATTGCTTTTTCTAAAATATTTAAAAAAAAATTAATAGCTTTTTACAATTATTTTTCTATATATAGAGAAGACTCATAATATAATAACTAATTATAATGAATGAAGTTTACTAAAAAGTTCCTCATATTGAATTTAAAGACGTGAGAGAACTGTCGAAAAATATAATACCTACCTACCATGTTTTGAGAGAATCATTGGAACTTTTATCACAATCATCACAATTGAATAGGTACTTGAGCTAGCTTCTGCCCGCGACTTCGTCTGCGCATGATGAGTACCTACCTACTTTACACAACAACGTTATAAAATATAGCCTCTATGTTATAAGTAGAAACTGATTCAAAATTGTTTTCCTTCTATTAAATATAAATTTATTTTCCAACCCTTTTTCTTTTTCTTACAGTTCCCTATGACATCTACTATTTTACTAGAAAAAATAACCAAACTTATATTTGCAGTTAGGTGCTCTACCTATCCGATTTAATACTAAAATAGTTTCTAAATTAGTATTATATTAGTCAAGTTACAAATTAAATTAAGTGAATACAAGAAGGAACTTTACTTATTAAGAAACATTCATTAAAAAAATTAAAGAGACCAGTCTATTGGAATAGTTGTTATTCTGATGAACTCTATAAAATAAGGTACCATTCCCACAAGGATATTAAAGTTTGGGCTGATTAGACATTATCATAGATACATAGATTAAAATGTCTAATTTAAGGTAATCATAAGACAACCAAAGGATAAGGCAAGTAAAATGGCAATAACCCCATTCAAATTTATAAGAACTATAAATTGATCTTATGATAATTCATTTCATATTAATCAAATCATGAAAGATCTTTAATAAGATTAAAGAGAAATTATGATAAATTGGTAGAGAGTTATTATTAAACAAGATCATTTTTACACAGTTAACAATGTTTTTTTTCTCCATATACATCAATTACAAATGTACCTGTAATGCTGTAATACCTACTACAGATAATTTTGAAATAATTCAACTAATAATATCAACTATTATTAAACTTACCTCATCGTTTACAGTGACCGTCTCAGCACTTTCCTTCTCAGACTCAGCATCCTTGAGCTTTTCATCCAACTCTACAGATTGCTCCATAGTCGAGTCTTTATCTTGACTACTAGTTGAAGACTGATATGATTCATTACTATTGCTAGAGTGATTTCTCACAGAATTATTAGAAATATTATTGCTAGTTTCCTTTGTAGGCACCTGAGTTGAGGTTTGTGTGGTGCTTTCATTTTGTTGGTGATTGCTGCCCTTGTTTTCATCCTCGCCACAGGCCTCTACATCTGTGCCTTCGGGCTCATTAAGGCTGGGCTCACCATCTAAATGATTGCTATTCCCTGTATTATTGCTATTTTCCAAATTATTTTCATTTTTTTTACAGTCTTCAGAGGTAACTTTATTACAGTTATGAGTGTCTACTGGTGAACTAGGAAGAGAGGTCTCCATAGGCTCTTCCATAGTGCCATTCATATTGACCCTAAGCTACATTCCATGTGACAAAACCTGTCAAAACACAAACAAATAAATTAGGTTATGTTTTTATTCCAATGATGATCAGAACTGATTTCAAGTGAATGAGCGTCACATTTTTTTTAGTGAACTCCGTCCCCTTCCCGCCGCCCCTCTCCCCCCTGGCAAGGTGCTAGCAATCAAAATGGCGGTTCCATGGTACAACTTCGTACAGCTACGTGTACATTATGTACTAAGATTTTAAAGGTCACATTAACGAATCATTCTGACCATCTAACTAAAATACCGATATTAGAAATTGGCGCCTTTAAGAATTTACTACAAAATAAATAGAATGTGCAACGTAAATCGAGATTCGCTCCAAATTTAAAATTTATTGGGTTTAATAGTAGATAAATAAGCTCTACATTAAATTGTCAAAAGACTAAGATGTCGTTAACTTTGTTCAAGCTATAATTATTCAGGTCACAAAAAATATAAGTCATTCAAATTGGAACAAACATTAATTTCTTAACGATAACCAAGGTAAACAATCAATGCCGGTAAATAACTAATGAATAATGACATAAAAAAGCATTTTTTTTTCATTTAACTTAATGTAATATACATAAAAAAGTACTTTACCGAACAGCCTTCCAAGCGCAGCCCAGACCCTTTCCTGATACTAGTTCACCACTTGGTTATTTCAATGGTGAAAACCAGAACAATTTTCTTCTTATAACCAGTTGTCTATTAAGCTGTCGTCTTGGACCGTAAATAAGAATAACCTATACAGCAATATCTCAGAGTTGAAGTCACAATAAAATTTCGTTACTAAAATTATTTAAGATAATTTAAAGAATAAAAATTAGTGACGATAAAACGCTCTCTCCACCGCACAAACTCAATATGGCGGCGAGAGCTAAGTCACGTGACTTTGCTAGTGGCGTACTCTGGATGATATATAACGAAACGAAAAAGTCCCGCCTCCCTCAAGAAACTTAAAAAGTTTACTAGGTATACCACCTGTATGTAGGTATACATTATTGGAGTATTTATATTAACATTAAAGAAAATTATAAAATAGTAAAATCTAATTTTACAGATTTCATGTGGTTAACTTAGGTACTCCTTAGAAAAATCGCGGCTCTATCATTTCTTGGTATCAATATTTTCTTGCACGTTCTTTATTATTATGGTCTAACGTAAATCAGATTTCTTAATTCTTAATCAAAATTCATTAATTAATGTTATATATTAAACGTGATCTCACGTAGGTTACCTAATTATCGATGTAATACTATAATATATTAATTAAATTGTATTCCACATAAGATATTTCTCGGGTGAAGAAAAACATAGAGTTGTAAGGTTGTAATATTATATAGGTAATATATTAGATTGTACGTATAAGGTAGGTAAGTTCATAAATTATTTAATTTGTAGAATAATTGGAACGCAATGATTTTTGTTTATAATAATAATATGTTTACTTATAATAATAATAATATTTTGTTGGTGACGTCATAATTATATTTTTTACCGTTTTAATAATATAATAGGTAGGTAGTTACTCTTTATGAAATACTGAGGTCATAGTTTGTAAATTATCACAGACTCGAAAGTTATCTCAACTGATAGCATAATTATTACTACCAACCCTTAACTGTAGGTAGGTATAAATTGTACCTAAGTCACTCTATATTATTTTTATCGTATAGTTACAAGCACGGTCTCTTAAACCAGGTACCTAGAGAAAAAGTTGCAGGCTATAGTCGTAGCAGAAGCGTGGCGTGCCTTGGCGGGGCCACCTTATATAAAAAAAATGTTTGGTGTCCTTAGGTAGGGTATCCGAGAACCGATATAGAGTGTTGCCAACTTTTGAACGCCGCTCTACGCGGGAAAAAATAAATGCTTTTTTGACTTTTGTCATTTGTGAAATAATGCTTTTATTATTTTTTGCTTAAGCACGTTGTGGGCTCTCGTGTCTAGGTTCCCCTGTATTTATAATTGACACGGCAAATATGGCGATAGCTACGCCCCTGATGCTCGGACTACACGAGGCTTGTTTTTCGAGCTAGAATAGCAAGCTAGTTTTAAATAGTAAGCTAGCAAGCTAGTACCTCTAGCTTCGTGTAGACGGAACTATCTTCATTTATAAGCTAGTTTACAAGTCAGGATAGTTTTTAATAGGATGGTGGTCTATTTTCAGGCTAGTAGACTGATTTTACTATCCTGGCTTGTTTACTAGCTTCATGTGACCGGCGAAGCTAGTTTGTAGTAGGCTAGTAAACAGGAACCACGCGACAAGTTTTTGAGGACTCAACAGAATATCAAACAAATCTAAAAATACTATTATACTCTCCTAAATCTTCATTGTGAAAATCTTCCAAAAGTAAAGCAAATGATCCACGTTCATCTCTTCTTAAAATCCACGGTCTTGTCCACAGCCTTTTTTGTAATTCATCTTCTAGTTCGACTAGTGTTTGGATTGTTTTTTTTGTATGCATTTCATTTTGTCCGTGGGGTCACCTAAAGTGAATACTAGACAAATTCAAATAAATAAAAACAAAAGAGATTGTCAATTGATAAGCATTAAAATACATATTTTAACGGTTTTGAAAATCGGTCACAGCCTTTTACAACAATGTTATTTAATTGTTCTCAAAAACGGAAATTTTAATAACAAAAACTTTGAACATATTGCAATAATCTCTACCAGTTAACATTTAATTTTAATGAGTTTATAAGAAACTTGGTGTCGGATAAACTGACACCATGTACAGCAGAATTATAATTATAATAAAGAATAAATGAAAATAAAAAATATATACTTAGGCACGAACTCTTATTTTAATTTACGAAAATAAGGAAATATGAACCTGTATATTTAATACTTATTTTAGTCAGATATAGTGTACATTTGATATCTTTATAAGGACCGTTTAGTGACAGTAATAATTTAAAATTTCTTAGTACCTATTTTTCATTTGATTTGAATCGATAGGCGTCGCGCCAATATTAGTTCGTTGAACTATCATAATGTTTTTCAACGTGTCCATAATAAAGATCCAATAATATTCTTGTACTTTAAATGTTTTGTATGACATAAAAAATGGAATTAAATCAAGTATCTACAGACATGAAATTTAAAGATTGATCTAAAAAGCTTAAAACCCGTTATTTTTTTAAGGCTCTCATGGGAGTAACCATAGTAGTATCCAACTTCATTTCTAGTATCTGTTATCTGTGGAATGACGTTTCATCACCCATAGACTAAATACACGTCAAGTATTTAATTATCGCTGTGCCTCTGGAATCATAGTTTCGTTCTTCTTAGTTTTAGTTAATTTTTATAATAATGGAGTGCACCCTATTGAAATGTAAACTTAGTTGAAAACAAATGTTTTTCATAAGTAGCTCCTTTTATGATTTACTATTATTTTCATTTTTATAAATTATTGTTACTACATTGTTTTGGTTAAAATTGTTAAGTTTTCTAGTCATTTTTGTTATGTACTAAAAAATATTGTGATACGGTGATAATAATGGCATATCGAGTTCTATTAGTTGTTATATTAGCGATAATCAGTGTGAGCACTGAGGAGGAATCCACCTCATCACGGATGTCCAAAGCAGAGAGACAAAGTTTAAGGTAAATGTTTTATTATTCTTGTTGACCACATCAATATCTAATTTCAATTGAACATCTGTTAGTAATATATTACATTTTCATGCACAGTTGTTGGTATTCTGTGCTGACAAATGTATCAGCAAAGTATTTTTACAATTTTGCATACAATTAGTTATACTCTCTCCAACCTGATAAGAATTAGTCCTTATCAAAGACTTTGGAAGTACCTTGAAGTTTTCTTTTATTATGGACAGTATTCATTTATGGTTGATCTGACAGCCTGAACAGGTTATATGTTTATAGGAATTATTTGTGACATCCAGACTTTACACATAGTGTATTGGGCATCTTTTAGAGTGTAGCACTATATTCAGCAACAAATTGGTCCAAATATAAATATCACTTTAATCTTTGGCTCAAATGATTATTTTTTTTTATCTTTTATCATCCATCTGTTAAGGTAGGATTTTATGTAAAATTTGTATGTATATATTTTATTGTGTTCAATGTCTGTACAGGGAGGAATCAAGAAAAATGTTCTACCATGCATATAATGCATACATGGACAACGCATACCCAGCTGATGAACTCATGCCTCTCAGCTGTAAGGGAAGGTGGAAAGGCATCACCCCTAGCCGTGGTGACATGGATGATGCTTTAGGAAAGTAAGTGAGAAAAATGAATAGCTTCTATAACTCACAATTTGCAAAAATTTTAAGTAATGAAACTGTGAATTAAATAATTTTAAATTTAAATGTAAGCTGGTTGTACTCTGCAAATATGATTCCAGATCTCTCGGCTGCCATTGCAATTGACTTTTGACTGTATGAAAATGGAGCCAGATAATCATTAATTTATCCAAACAATATTTTTGCAAACAAACAAAACTATCATAGAAGTTTTTATATATTCATAGATATCAAAGGCTTATGCCATTCTGTGTCACAAATTTGATACTACTTTGCTTTTCTTGGTTTAGAATAAGATAACATTTTAACATTAAAATAAAATATTAATTGAAATCTAAGTTGCTTAAATCATTATTTGAGAAGCGTAGCTATAATTAGTACTGTAACTTAATTTTATATTTATTATATTGAAATTTATGCCTACTTGCACCTGCTACATATCATTTTAAAATTGCAAACATAATATTTGCAGTAGTTTTCCTACTTGGACATATAATATAAAACTTTATATAAACAACCCCTTTTGTATATACTGTTTCTGAAGGATACAAATTGAATATTATTTTGCATGAGTAACTAAACAAAACTTTGATGCCTGAGAAAGTCGGTATATGTAATTAGAAATATACCTACTTTTAATTAGTACTAATATAAGTGTAAATGGTCATATTATATATATGTTAACTTCCTTAACTATATTTTATAAATAAAAATTTTGCTATGCGCACTTAAGGATATTGAATAATTATATACATTTTTTCATATATATATATATAGCTATGCGAAATTTTGATGTTATTTTATACTTAAAAGCTGCCTGGTTTCGATTTTGCAATATAATTAAAATGGTATATTTCAACCCATTGTAACTCATTATAGGTTACTTTGTAAAGGAAGTATGTTGATGTCTTTATTTCCGAAATTTGCATATTATTTTTGATACTAATAATTATTTGTAATATTAATTACTTACTTGCATAGATACCTATCTAAATAAAATGTCTTAATTGAAGCTCACCTTTTTCGTTTATCTTTTCAGTTTTTCACTCACTCTTGTGGACAGTCTAGATACTCTGGTGGTGTTGGGAGACTTCTCAGAGTTCAGCAGAGCTATAAAACTTGTCATAAAAGATGTTACGTTTGACCATGATATTGTGGTTTCAGTATTCGAGACTAACATTAGAATGCTTGGGTAAGGACTTTTACATGAACATCATTGACAGCATTTTTGTATTATATACAATTATTAATTTAAATATTTTTAGTGGGTTACTCTCGGCTCATGTACTTGCGATGGCATTGAAGGCAGACGTTTCTGTGCTGCAATGGTACAATGGAGAATTACTGGAGCTGGCTGAAGACCTGGGAAGACGACTGTTGCCAGCCTTTAATACATCAACAGGAATTCCTCACGGGAAGGTATATATATTTAAAGTGTTTTCCGATACGATAACAAGTAGTCTTAATTACGACGGGTGTTCGACAAAATTAGCATAGTAAAAAATACCTCCATTTAATATTCTTCCAAAAGAAGTAATCTGTCTAAAATTGGCCTTTAATGCCCTAACGTAGTTTAGAAGGAGTGAGCAAATAAAGTAAGTATGGAAGAGTAATATTGAGTTACTTAAGCTTAGCAAGACCCTGTTTAAGCCACTTTTAATCAGGTTCACTTTTTAGAGAACACCATCAATATACATTTTATTTATTTACTTATTGGTTAACACATATTGTCGGTTCCTGAGCCGAGGTCACAGTCCTTTCATATTAAATCTTTAAAAAAAATCATATTCCGTAGTTTCCTTGTAATGAAGCAGTGTTTTAGTAAGGATTTACTTTATTCTTTTTCAGGTAAACCTCAGACATGGAATTCGTAATCTGCAAGAATCGCGTGAGACCTGCACTGCCTGTGCGGGAACTATGATTCTAGAGATGGCTGCCCTCTCTCGTCTTACAGGCAAACCCATTTATGAGCAGAAAGCCCATAAAGCTATGGACAGGTTGTGGAAAATCAGACATAGGTAAATTGTTATAAATTAAATTTGTATAAGTCGTGTTTTCCAATACTTATAGTGAAGACTGACTTTAAACATACTTCAAGTTATATTATATGCAGTTTACTATATATATTACAACATCGTTAGAGTAGAACTACCTAATACATTAGTGGTTAACAATAAGCATATTCAATATTGTTTATATATATGCAAATTATCCTTCAATAGGAATGAGTAATGTGTGGTATTTTATCAGGGTTCACTACAGACCTGCTGTTTATTCAGCTGTTAATATATGTATTTTAAAGAGTTAATTTATGTATGTTTATTTTTTTGTATATTCAATAAGCGAAATAACATAAGCCTTTATTATTTTTACAATCATTATGCTTAGTAACCAAAATTTCTTGTATATTTATGAAATTTTAAAGAGTTTCGAATGATATAATAGTTACAAATAAAGTATGAGTTACGTGGTTGATAGCAACGACGTTATATTTTCGCTCTTGACATTTTTTAAATATTTTTTCCTGATAAACGGAATACTCGCGTTTATCGCTTTTCGTGTTACTAATTGGTACCGTTTTATGTTTAATAAATAGTGTTGAGGGACGTCATAGCTAAGTGGTGTATGAGCGAACATTTTGCGATCGCGATGACGTGGTTTCAATGTATATATATTATGTATGTAAACTCTTTATTGCACAACAAAATAAATGCAGAGATTGAAGCGATATCAATACAAATATACAAAGACTAACTTATCTCTTTAAGGGATCTCTTCTAGTTAACCTTTGAGATTTACAGATTATGAAAGTTAAAAGCGTAGGCAATTCAAAAAGTATGTGTACAACTACGTGGAAAATATAAACAAAAAATTGTTACAATTACAGTTTGTTAGCTGTAATGAAACCTTAATAAATATATACTTTCATATAGACATATTACATTGATATTTATGAATAAAATAATACACATTAAAATACTTATAATATCGATGACAATTGATATTTTCCCAACATGCGGCGATCTTTTCGTTGAAAGTAAAATATCGTAATCCTACCTGTATACCATAAAATATTAAATGACGCGAGATCCTCAAAATCGCATTAAACCAGTTCCGAGCAGTAGGAACAATTATATATAATGTCATAGTAAATAATTCATAATATAGGTGTTTGTATTCTATTTTCAGAACTTCAGATCTCATGGGCACAGTGATTAACATTCACTCAGGGGACTGGGTGCGAAAAGATTCAGGGGTCGGTGCTGGTATCGACTCTTACTACGAATACTGCCTCAAAGCTTATATATTACTCGGCGATGAAAAGTACTTAGCTAGATTTAATAGACACTATAATGCAGTTATGAAGTACATTAGCAGAGGGCCGGTCATGCTGGCTGTACACATGCATAGGTGAGCGTCGTCTTAATTTATTAATTCCCAACCTAAAGGCTTGAAAGCCTCCTCTCAGGAGGCTCGCCACCCGTCCGGTTTTGCAGTAAAGGCCCATTAGCTGGCCAACTGCGCTTCAGTATTCAGTGCGGAAAAAAAAATACAAATCACAAATTTAAATATGCAATCGTATTACATGTTGTATATCATATCGCAAAATGTTTACTTAAAAAGAAATGCGATATAAATAATATTTTTTTTATATAATAATATCGCGCAATATATGATATTCAAGTCAATTAGTCGTACGATTATTTAAAACAATACAATTTTATTAAACTGAGAGTTTGATTCAAATGGCAAATTATATCTCTCATTGGACATGTTTACAACTTAACTAACAGGTAAAACCATCGTTAGTTAAACATAGCAAACGAAAATGACTCTTATTATATACACTATAACGCATTTAACTGTATAACCGCATATAAATATATATGTAGTTCTAACATTAAAATGCTGATTCCAGGCCACATCTTCAGTCTCGTAACTTCATGGACGCGCTGCTGGCGTTCTGGCCGGGGCTGCAAGTGTTGCTCGGCGACGTCCGGCCCGCCGTTGAAACGCACGAAATGCTCTACCAAGTAATGCAACGGCACACCTTTATACCAGAAGCATTTACTACTGACTTCCAGGTTTGTTATATCAGTATCAGTGTGACTATTGAGAACTAAATGTATATAATCTAATGTATAGAGTATTCTAAGCAAAATCACATGCAGTTCAATTACATACACTGTATTCTTACTTCTTAGGGGATATAAATGTCGAAGAGTCATATTTCTTAGATTCATTAATTTACATGATTATATTAGGTATTTCACGAAAATAATTGTTCGTCTCATAATAAGGGTAAACTCTTATTATAAGCCTTGATGTTATATTACACGTTTTTATGTTATAAAACTTATCTGTAAAGTTAATATGAAATGCTTATACTTTTTTTAAGGTTCACTGGGGCCAACATCCGCTGCGGCCTGAATTTTTAGAATCCACATACTTCCTCCACCGTGCCACTGAAGACGATCACTATTTGCATGTTGGCAAGACTGTATTAAAAGCGTTGCAGCAGTACACTAGGGTGCCTTGCGGCTATGCCGCCGTCAATGACGTACGCACTAGAGTGCACGAGGACAGAATGGACTCCTTTGTACTCGCTGAAACGTTCAAGTACTTATACATGCTTTTCAGCGACGACAAAGATTTGCCTGTAAAGCTAGAAGATTACGTATTGACGACCGAAGCGCATTTTTTGCCACTTTCCCTGGCACACGCTGAGAAAAACGCATCGTACTATGCATTCAAGTTTGAAGAGGAGGACGAGGATAAATATAGAAAGTAAGGATAGTTGATAAGCTAGTAATTGTTTGTCTAGATGGCAGTGGTTTCCTATGTTTTTTAGTGCAGGAAATATATCTTAGGACGATATAAATTTTACTATAGGGTGACGTCACAATCGTCACTCCCTACGTTAAGAAACATTTATCTTTGTAATTCTTTTTTAAATATGACTGCCAGACTAAATAGAATTTCGATATCTTTACCCAGTCGTCATCAAGAAAAAAGTATACTTTGGGTATAATGACAATGATTTGTACAAAAAATCGTATATTTTTATTGTATAAACTTCAACGCTAATATGATGTTGCTTTTAGCTCGTAGTTTAACTAGTTCCGTTCGCAGAACGTGTCCGAATACGGCGTCGTTGGTTGCGGAGAAGGTCCGGCAGCCGATGCGTCAGCTGCTGGGGTCCTCGGCGGCGCGTCCCTCGGCCCGGCTCCGGCCCCTCAACGACCCGCGACAGATACACGCGCTCTCCGACATGGGCATATCCGTACTTACCCTGCCCGATGGACGGGTACAACTCTTGTACACGACCAATACGGTGAGTTAATGAATTTTCATTGATCTAAGGCTTAGATTCTAAGCGATAAATAAAAAAAATATGAAAGAATATTATTTTTCGTGAAACAAAATATAACGTTGTACAATTAGCGAATGTTCGATCGATATATAGGTAATCATTATGTTAGATATCGTGTTAAGATTAAAGGCTGTCTTGGTCGTAACTTATAGAAGGTTTGTTTCAGTCGAACTGAGTCCCCAAGGTCTCCATTCTATTCGTCAATGGCCATATTTCCGATTCCTTTTGAAAATTGTGTTGCGCACAGAAATCGATCACCGCAACTCTGAGCGTTTAAAAATAGTTATGAGTAAAGGAGTAAAGACAGCATCTTTCAAATTTCAATGTTGTGCAACATAGAAAATTATACACTTAACGATACCTTTTCGCGCTATGTAAAGCTACTAATAATAATATGCATATTATAATTAATGATTCATTTTAAATATTAAAAAAATACTAGTTTACGAATCTACCATCGTAAAAATTAAACTTCATTGTGTTACGAAGCAACATACTTTACATTTTGATTCAGATGCGCAAGTAATGTTTGTTTAACTATGATTTTTTAATATTAAACACCTATGAGGTTTATAGCACCTTTGTTCTTACCTTTGATTTATTTCAATTTATAGGCTAAATCATCAAAGGATGCGGCGGAAGGTTTAACGTTTATGCGTGAAATGTCAAAATGGAACTCTCTTAGCGACGTGGAAAACGGTGTGATTCCTGTGGGCGTGGTGGTGAACGACAAGCTGTTCCCAGCCGGGCCCGGTCACTTCGGCAAGGAGATCGTCAAAGACGAGCGCCACGAAGGCACTCTCGCCGTCGCCGTGCCTATACACGCCTGCTCCGACATACAGAACGCCGATGAGGTGGAAGGAAAACTCGTCGTCTCCAAGCGAGGGCAGTGCACCTTCGCTCAAAAGGTTCGCAACCTCCAAAATGCAGGCGCCAAACTCGCCATCGTCATCGACAACATACCCGACTCCACCCACGAGAGCACCGCCATGTTCGCCATGTCCGGCGACGGAAAGGACGATATTGAAATACCGGCCGTGTTCTTATTCTCACAGGAAGGACAGTACTTAATAGACGCAATGCAAGCGGATCCCGAGCTCGTTGTAACTATAGGCGAGCTCAAATCTCTCAAGAGGCAGTACGAGATCACTTGCGACGACGGCAACTGCGAGGCCGTCCTGGAGGCGTCCAGCGCCCCCGCCGAGACGGAGTCCTTCGACCATCTTAAAAAAGTACTTAGTCAATTAGTTGCTCAGTTCGAATTATCCCTTAACCACGATGATAGTAACTCCGCGTCGCAGCAGCCGCGGTGTAACAGCGAAGTCTTGGAAGAATCTTATTCCTCTTCCGACAAAATCTTCACTGGAAATGCTCACGTGGAGGGGCCTCCGGTCGTCCATATAGTGAAGACTGAACTCAGAGACTCAGCTGAGTTTGAAACAGACAATACACGAACTATAAACACAGAAGCCGAGGTACACGATGAACTTTGATGCTGTACATAGCAAAGTAGCGACTTGTATAAAGTGATGTATAAAAGATGTAAATATTATTTTTAAGATAAATATGTGGATATTTATATTAAGGCGTTTTCATACTCTTTATGTTTGTTTTGACCAATTTTTTGACTAAGTTAATTAAACCTATAAGTTTTTCTTTTCCTGTTTTTAGACCTTCAATGTATATAACGCATGAACTCTGGTTCAGTATGACGTTGATTTAGTTTCCTTGTTGAACTTCTATATTAAGGATAGTATAATAAATATTAAAAAGTAAATTAATGATGTATTTTTCCTCCTACGTTCCTGATAAATCGGAATTTATTTTTTTTACTTTCGGTAAGATGAAAAATAGTTAAAGCTGCTGCCTACTTAATGGTCGGAGATTGAGGGCCTGACCGATACTACCTACTTATTTTTTTAATAACAAAGTTCTAAAAATAGTCGCTAACATAATATTATGTTTGTAAATATAAATCGTAAGAGAAGTGTAAGAGCATGCAAAAAAAATGGGAATATGATTATTTCATGCAATTTTAGTTTATTCGTCGCGGATGAGTTATGTGGTTTTTACCACTACAGACTAGATGAAACTAGTTACTACTAGAGCTACGAGATGTCCCTAGTGAACGACGACTCCGAGTACGAGTCCGATTCGACTACGAGTTATGTCGTGGAATACGATTCCGAATTAGTTACGATTTTAATGGATAAGTATCTACTAATACTGATTTTTATGAATTGAATTACCTACTATGAAAGTATCGAAAATAAGACCATTTTCAAATCAATGATGTCTCCTTCGCACAGGGTAACCAAATCAAAATAAAAAACATGTTATAATTTATTATTTAATAAAATAATACGCCTTATCATTACTGTGATGTAAGTTTTGGTAATTTTAACTTAATTGTTATGTTATTGCGTCTACTTACTCACTATACTTACTGCAACATACAACATTATAGGCACGACAGTGAGGAGTTATAATATTATGAGACTATCGTGCCATTTTATACGATTACAGAGTAGTCCCAGTAGGTAAGACATTGAATTTAGCCTTCAAATCACAAAACTAAATAGTTAAAAACATACAGTTCTAATTGTATTATGCATTTGGAATACAAATCATTTCCTGTCTTTCAAAAATATTTGAGAAAATCTTCTAATGTGTAGGTACCTACATTTTGTACGTATTGGTTTTTTTGATAACATTTCGAAAATGCGTTACAAAGTCGGCGTGTCCAAAATAAAACCAACCGTTTAGGCACTATCGTTCGAAAATTTTTAAATTACGTAGAATGTTCTTCGAGTACTTATACCTACAAATATTTTTAGAAGATAGGTACCTATTTAGTTATCTAATTATCTAGGTACCTAGTTACATACTTCATTTTCATTATTTTTTTCAAATACCTACCTTTATATACGATAGTTAACAATTTTATTATGAGAATAGCCTTTATCTTTTGTTTCGGATCTGCATTTTCAATTTGCTGTTAAATATTAACAGTTCAGCTTATGGGTATTAAAGCTTGCCAATGTTTTTTTTATGTCTGCTTTTAGTTTTAAATAATAAATCTGTAGGTGTTAAAACATAACATCA
Source organism: Polylopha cassiicola (assembly GCA_038024825.1). Classification (NCBI taxonomy): domain Eukaryota; kingdom Metazoa; phylum Arthropoda; class Insecta; order Lepidoptera; family Tortricidae; genus Polylopha; species Polylopha cassiicola. Next base: position 15,925,717 of record CP149045.1, on the reverse strand, counting down.
TTTTATGAAGAGAAGTTGTAAAAATATATCAAAACAGTTGTACGTTGGACTCGCTAACTGTGTAACTTGAAAACCTTTAGTTAAAGCTTTTAATTGATGGATTCGTGTCGACAGAGTGGAATATTACGTTAGCGTATGTTAGTTTCGTAAATCCGAACACGGAGATGTTTTTTTATTTGTTGTAGTGTAAAAATGTAGTTAACTAACATTGTAACGGTAACTAACCAAGTTGTTTGTAACTATGTAGGTACGTGTAGTTTGTAACGTTTTGTAGAGTTACATGTAATTAGGTTTTAAGGCTGATTTTAGTCGGCGTGAGGGCGGACTATAGTCGGGTGCCGGCATGGGCGGCACTGAGCCCCAGGGCTCCCGGCGCCATTGCTCGACAGATGGGGATGGCGATGGCGACGGCTTAACTGCGGGCTTTCGGTTTTCCTCCAAGTACGAGAAGGGGCGCGAACTGCCTTGACTGTGGTGCCAAGAATCTGATCGGTCGTAGCTGCGACTGTTAAAAAAAGTATATGCTGGTTTTATACTAGGTACACGACGATAACTGGAGCTTTATAAAATTATTTACAATGCGCAACAAATAGCGATGGCTAATGGCTATGGGTCTGTAACGCGGTTAGTTTGTAGAGAAATCATCCCAATATAATCGGCTGATTAAACAAACAACGCTAGTTTCACAATATGTCCCGAGTAGGTAATTAAGCTATTTGCAACATTCGACACTGCTTAACGTTAGAAATTAGGTCAGCTAATAATCAGATCGGTCTACGATAATTACGAAACGATAGCAAATCTTCTCTTGAATCAAATTATTTCTTACTAATTAACAGAAAATTCTTATCGTGTCTAAAATTCACCCCTTCTTGCGTATATTGTGAAATAAGTTAAATAAAAACCTTTCTTCATTCTGCCTGGAATGTAAATAATGACAAGATATCTGTTGATTTGTTTTTAATTAACTAAGAAACAGATTGTGCGCGGATTGAAGTTTTAAATTACGCATTGGAATGAGTCTAGGTCAGAGAATATGCAAGCGGCATCAAAGTTTTTCTTAGAAATCTATAACTTACTTAGAATAATCCGACATAGGCATTGGAGCATCTCGCATGGGGCTACGCGGACCACGGCGTGGGTTCTCATCGTTTATGTAGGCCGGGTTCATATGGGGTCTGTGAATGTAGTAACATTGATAACATTGGTGGTCCTTAAAGCGAAAGTTTTTTGCGTGTTACACCTTCGCTTAATCCGCTGAACCAGTTTTAATGAATACTGAGATGTATATTTATTCCTGTTTAATACATATATAATTACGGGCTACGGTACGGTACCTACTTATGTATCAAGATTTGATTTAACTGACGTTTCGAAAAGGGGAAAGGCAACAAATTCGTTTTTTGCCTGAGCCCGCACTGAGTAAGAAATCACAAAGACTTAGTAAGTATTTAAAATGATTTAAGTGAACTTAACTAGAAACGAAAGCAAATAATTTAGCGAAACGTTGTTTTACAAAATACAGTCATACTACGCCTTCTACATCCCGAGATCACCGTCTGCCACCTCAACACCTACCTACCTACTTCGTTATGTGCATTTAATGTCGTTATGATTATATTATAATATAATTATCGTCGGTACCTCGATTTTACCTTTTCGTTAGCTAAGTTCTAAGTTAACGTATTGATCTGACTGCACTATAATCTATCTATATCGGTATGAACAAAAATGAAGCCAGAAATAGTTTTAGTGACAACTCGCTTTGTCTAGATTTCATGATCTAGATGAAGTAAAGTTTAAGTCCCGTTTCAATATTAAAATTTCTGGTTAGTAACACAGGATATCTTGTAGGTGGTTAGTTAGTTAATCAAATGTAGTTAGGTACATTCCCGGTATTTTGCTGTGTAGGATAAGTAAGTAGTAGAAAATTGTTGTAATTTAATATATTTCAGAAATATGACGACAAAGCGACCCGGGTTTTATGACATGAAATCAAAAGGGCGTGCAACGGGGACAATCCTTATTGCACTAGCATTGCAAAAACAAGAGTAACATTTTTCGTACAATAAGAAAAGTTAACCAATTAAAATTCAAGAGAAATATGTTTAACCTACCTACTATTTTTTTTAGCCATATATTTCACATAAAATAACTAATTTTAAAAATTTCCTACTAAAACGATGTAGGTGTGTGACACGTCATTTCCGCTGATCAAAATCTAATTGGAAATTAATAAAATTAGGTAGATACCTAACGCTTTTTAAATAAAAAAAACATCAGCTACAAAATACAAAAACAGCAAAAAGCGCATTAGAAAAACTCGCAAAAACTAAAAAGCAAAAAATAGTTCTAAATTTGCATAATATGATCGAACGATTTTCTACTCATATCTTTTGAAATTATCTAGATATCTTATCGGACTGCAATAACTGGGTAAGGACAATAATCAATTATTTTTGGATTCGGTGCCAGCCCAGCTACATTACAGCTACTACAGAATTTTACAAAGAAAAATACTGTGTTACAAATGAGCTAACTATGAAACAGTTTAAATTTCTATTCCGCCTAAATACCTCGCCTGGCAATTGGCACCAACTCAAAAAAATATAGATAATTGATTGTGCGTACTGATAATGGGACTACCTGGAAACCATACCCATTTGAATAAAAAAATAATTTTCCAAATCGGTTCAGGCGTCTTCGAGTAGGTAATCGGGGAACATTAAAAAAAAGATCCCGATTAATTGAGAACCTTCTCCTTTTTTTAAGTGGTTACAAAACAATATTATTATACCTTCTTATATTTAAAAACCGGTTAAGTGCGAGTCGAATTCGCGCACGAAGGGTTCCGTACCTTTATCTATAATAAATTAGGTAATTTGATTTATGACGTTTAAAAACAAAACTACTGGCTAGATCTCATTCAAACCAATTTTCGTTAGTAGTTTGTATAGTAATACACATCATATATTTTTTTCAGTTTTATCATGTCCATATTGTAGAAGTTACGGGGGGGGGGGGGGGGGGCAATTTTACCACTTTGGAAGAGTCTCTCGCGCAAACTATTCAGTTTATAAAAAAATGATCTTAAGAACCTAACATCATTTTAAAATACCTATCCATAGATACCCCACACGTATAGGTCTGATGAAAAAAAAATTTTGAGTTTCAGTTCTATGTTTGGTGAACCCCAAAAATTTTGGATTTTTTTATGATTTTATTTTAAAATCTTAATGTGGTTTACAGAATACGTCTACGCACCAAATTTTAATTATGTAGCTCTTATAGTTTCGGAATAAACTGGCTGTGACATACGGACGGACGGACGGACAGACAGACAGACAGACAGACATGACGAATCTATAAGTGTCCCGTTTTTGCCATTTGGCTACGAAACCCTAAAAAACTAGCATCATGCACCAGTTTCCCATTACTTGTATCGTAATAACTAGCTGGAAGACCGAGCCATGCAAAGTAAATGAACATAGAGAAAAATAATGTTTACTTAAGTCGTTTTTATATCAATACTGAATAGAAGTGTGTACCTAGATGTTATTATATATATATAAGTATATTGAATTCAATTTACCCGCTCGCGTAAGGCAGATCCGGATCAGGCTGTTGGTGCCAATCTTCGTGTCTTCTTTGTTGCCTTTAGAGTTAATAGATCAAATATTAGTATCTATGTAGGTATAATATATCTTGGACGGTTCGATTGAAATTGTTTCTATTGTAACGTACCGTCAGCATCAGATATACCTAGGTACATCTCCATTGTCCAGCAAGCTTATGATCAACTCTTTTGTCACGCGTCGATCGACAAATTGTGTCGTCTATTAAACGTCAAACGTCTACATTGACGTTAACAAGAAGACATTTTGTCGACATATTGACGACGTTATGTAGTCTAGTGAATGTCAGCTTGGACATCTTGTCCACCGTTGTATCAAAAGCTTGCATGGCGTTAGAGCGTGTTCCGATAAATCATAATCACTTTGGCGGTTACTGTATGTTTGAAGTTAACTATCCGAGGTAGTTTATTTGTTGATAGAAACTAATATATTATATTCAGAATTTAAACGGACGGACTTACGTGTTGATGCCGTATGCGTTGATGGCTCCCATTTTATGTATGGAATGCTGCAAATATTTTTTTAATCAATATTAATTAATAATTGTCTAATCTCTAGGATGTAATAAAATGCTGCTCGCATAGAATTATTAACCTTCCACACTTATATCAAGTTGCAAGTAATAACGGAAAAGAACTTACCTCTTCACGTTGTGAATTTTTGCTTTTAAAGGCAGTTACATAGACTCCCAGTAATACTAGTAGGATTATGTTCACCGCATGAGCAACGTAACCCTTCAAAGAGATGCTCATAAATAGTAGCGACCCCAAACGAAGAACATCAAATCGATAATTAATCGATACTCCGGGTGAAGATGCGTTCTATAATGATAATATAATTTATGTTTAGTTTAGTAGGTAGGTAAATTTATCTTTCCTTAAAGTTGAAATGGTGTAGGTTTTTGCAATATGGTCACAATAATATAAGGCCAAGGAAAATTTTCATATAAGTAGATACTTACCTACTACATGGGCCCATGTCCGGGTCCATAGGTGTCATTATTCACCCGGGGCCCTCATATTACTACCTTTGAATAAAATTTGACTTGGTGACCCCCCTTTGACTACGAAGCTGGATCCGACCTGGATATACTATCATTATAATGAGATATAATTTTAATTGCTTACCATTCTTGTTACTAGCGTATTGAAGTCTAGCCCAAAGAACACAGCGAATATAATATCGACTACTAATGAAGCTGTACACAGGACAATGTACACCCACGAGCTTGCGTGTATATATTCTGATTTATTGCCGTCCGACACAACTACAACAAAAAAATATCTGTACTTATATAATATCTTATCTCTATGTATATAATTCCTGTCTACCAAAATATATATCACGGAACTCCTGCTACATTGTTGGACTGATCTTGTTTTGTTTTTAGAATAATGCCTTGCGACGAATAGGCATTACCTACTTAGTTCCCTTTATATACTTTATCAAAAGAAACGTACCCACTTATGATATACTACGTGAGCAGTAACGCCTCCAAATTCAATACTTTCCATTAATTAAAGACATTTAACAAATTAATCCATACTTTTCACTCTCTTAAGGAGAGATCCACAAAATTTTATTTATAGGTTCTATGGTTTAAGCGCGATGAGGTATAACATACAGACAGACGGAGTTAATTTCTCTTTCATAATATTAATATGCATGTTACATACATAGAAGATAAAAAATGCATAATATGAATTTCGTTCCCGAAGCCATATCGGGCAAAAATCCAAAGGTCATTTCTGAGTATTGCAATAGGGAATTTGTGAAGCGTAAATGTAATTGGGAATGACAGTTACATGCATGTGATTTCACACACCTATATCTTGCTTTGACATTCCGAATGTTTTAACGTTTTAAATTAAATATGAAACATTGGAAAACGGACAATAAATACAGATATGCATTATTTTCCGTGCAACTTGATTTAAATAATATTTTTCCTGTGTAAGCCATAAAAGTGAATATTTTTTACCAAGTAGAAGTGTGATTGCTGCAGCACAAGTGCAGACGGAGATCACTAAAGTGACTATTACGAAAATGAAAAATGTATCCGGGCTCATCAGTTCCAAGTCCCCCAACGTTTCCGTGTTTTCACACGAATCCACTGAAAAAAATATGTTTTTAGGATTACTAAAAATTACACAACTTTATTCAGAAAGTAATTTTATTAAGTTTAGTTTTTTACGAATATGGGAACAGCAAATCTCAAAAAACATCGAGTTACAGTTTTATTCTAGGTAATGCTTACGCATCAAAAATAACCAGCGAACATTGTACCGCGTTTTTAGACATTTTTTTACGGTCGACGGTAGAAGGGTTAAGATTAAGGGTTATATGAATTTTTCAATGCTGAATCATGAAAATATAGAAACAAAAAATTTACAAAAATATATGAATTGTGGGGTTTGGAGCCTTAACATTTAGGGGTGTGAAAAAAAGGTGCAGGCACATATCATAAAAATCTGTCCAGCCATTTCGGAGTTTGACAACAACCGCGACACGAGTATTTTATATATTAGATTATTTTCTAAGTTACGGTGCAGCATGATCGTAAACACAGAGTTTAAAGTTTCCTTTGTTTAATGAAGTCCTAAGTGCAGATATCAATTACTACTACCTCTGTGTATATGTATTGATTTCTACACTCCACTCGTGAACTTGACACGAGAAAATGTAAGGCAAAAACACTACAAATCCTTTTTATATTCCTTTTGTAAAATTCACTCTTCCCTCTATTTATTAACATTTCAACGAAAAAGAATGACAATGTTTACTTTAAGTAGTTCTACGTAATTATGTAAGTTATTGTAAGCAAATGAAGACTTTTTATAAAATTAAATTCAGAAGAAGTAATTAAAAAGAAAACGCGATTAAGTATTTAAACCTAAGTTCTTATTTAATAAAAGTTTACATATTTACTGTAACAAGTTCCTCACTTTGAATATATACTCTGTGAATAGTATTTATAAAATAACTGGATCCATCTGTTGCACTGGGCAGGCCCGCGTTGCAGTTGAATCGAAATACCATAGCTATAATGCATAGCAGCGAGTATATAGTCGACAGCCCCTGAAATGTGAAAATTCCGTAGAAGCAAATAACACGTTGCAGCGTGTTTTTCGCTTCACACTTAATTTATTCAAAACGTTCGATTTTTCTAAAAAGACTTCTGCAAAACAGAAGTCTATTGTCTGCCTGTTGAGCGTTGAAGTTTGATCGTTGAAAGTGCACATTTTAACGTATTTTTTATGGTTTACCTCAAACTTAAATTCAAACTCAAATAATCATTTATTCAGGCTAGGCTCTTATATGCACTTATGAATGTCAACGTTAAAATTAATAATCTTTTTCGATTCAGCAAAAAAAAACCTCTTGAGAAGAATCGAGAAGAAACTCAATGAGGTATTATTTTTTCAAAATATGTATATATATATATATATATATATATATATATATATGTACAAATTACAATATGTAGGTAATTATATGTATGCAATCTTATTACATTTAAAAAAAAAATATAGGAGAAAAAACAAAAAAAATAACAATAGGTACTGGAGATGTATAAGGTATCCAAATGTCGAAACACTAAATTAAAGAATACAAAAAAAAAACAAACAGGAGCTGTAAGAGGTCTCCAGATGTCAAAAGACTAAATTAAATTTACTTACTGGAAATGTAAAGGTTTCCAGGAGCCATATATAAAATAAAATTAAAGGAGAAAAAAAAGAAAATATGATGATATGATATAACTACGATGTCTCCAGTCAGATTCGTTCAGAGCAAAAGTATGTGAATATCACTAAAGTCCCCACTTGCAGACATGAACAGACCGGACCCCACAAACAGCACCCGTTCACGAGTAGGTATAACGTGTATCTCAGCCATCGCCTCCCTCAACCATATTGTAGGGAAGGTGGCGACCCGATCAACAACGCCACTGTAAGCAAGTCACCTATTGTATTCATGTAAGTACCCATTGGGTACTTACTTAAATTCTATTGCTAGTTATCAGGTAAAAAATATCCACTCGGCTATCCGTGTAGGTACTGTGATTAGTGTTTCGGTCTAGATTATTAGCAGTATTTGATTTTTTAGAACAATATAAAGTAAGTAAGTGGTCATAATAATTCTACAATTGCTGTCGTAAGGTAAATACTTAGTTAATATATACGAGTAGGTATATTTTTTGCTTGATAGGTTAACCAAATCTAATATTAATTAAGATTAGGTTTGTATGTGGGAAGAAATTTCTGGAATTAGGTAGGTAGGTATTGGCCGGAATTTTAACATGATTTCACATACAGAATGCTGCACTTTTCAGGAATGGCATCAGCTTAGTTTTGTCCCGGGAAAATATATGGGTCCCGAGGGATATTTAAGAGTTTACAAAGTTCTCCTGGAAGTGGGAATGTTTTGAACAGCTAAGATGCATCTCTTATGTAAATATAGATGTAGGACGTAAGTAGGTAAGTACCTAAATGGCTGTCTACGTACCTAATCTAGCATTCATATTTTTTTATAGATATTTATTGGTAACTAATTTATAAGGTTGTACATAGGCACGCGGAACCGCCTTAGCAACAATTTGAATCCCAATCACTGAAGTGAATCTTTCGAAACTATAAGTGAAACAGAGTGAAGAAAGACTCACAGAGCGCTTTCTGTGTCTTTAATTATTTTATACCCATAATATAATTTATAATATTATAGTTTAATCCTACACAAAGGACCATTTCGGAATTATATAACGTATTTGGATTAATTGTAGCGTACTGTCAAATGCAATTAACATTTGATCGAGCTGGTAAGCATCAAGTCAGACAGATGTAGGTATATTGGGCGGTAGGTTTATATATATAGTAGTAGCAAATCTGGTACGTTGATGTAACAGAATCGTACAACACAGATATTGCCTTAGTGAGTTGTAGCAATATTTACACAGCATACTTCGGATACATTGGCAACCATTGTTCCTACAGTGACGTATTTAGATCTACGGCCTTAACGTAATTTTGCAAAATAATAACGGCCTGTTGGTCAGAGCTTCTGACTACGAAACCTGAGGTTGCGGGTTCAAATCCTCCTAAGGGTAAATGTTATATAAGCTTATCCATTATATAGTGCGTGCAGCAGGTACAAGCTTTGATTAGTTTGGGATTAGATCAATATTGGTATGAATTGTCCATTGACATTATTATTAATATGTAGGTACGAGTAGATGATATGTGATAGAACTATTCATCGTAAGTAATTACATAGGTACTTAACAAATTAAAGCCCAGTAGAAATACCCCGTAGGTACCTAGTGATAATAATCTAAGTACATAAATCTGCTATTAATATTGTAAGCATTCTACATTCCTACTAATATTATAAATGCGAAAGTAACTCTGTCTGTCTGTCTGTCTGTTACGCTTTCACGCTAAAACTACTGGACCGATTTAAATGAAATTTGGTACAAAGAAAGTCTGGAGCCTGAGAAAGGACATAGGCTACTTTTTAACCGACTGCAAAAAAGGAGTTCCACGCGGACGAAGTCGCGGGCAGAAGCTAGTAAAGAATAAAACAAAAGACGTTAGTTGACAAAACGAAAATACAGGAACATAATAAAATTCTTACCCGGAAAACTTTATTTTATTTATTATTAACAGAAAAATTAACATTTACGAAAGGTCTGTACCGACATCACATAGAAAATATACCTACATTGTGTAGGAAATGAAGCTTTTGCAATTTACTTTATAATTAAATACTTACTTAAATACTTATTCAGAAATAAATTATAACAAACGGCGAATAACGTAAACGTTTTAATTAGAACTTACAAGTATAATAATAATGTAATGTACAGTCATTGTAAACATAAATAAATACTAAAAATTAAGTAGGTACCTATACGATTTTATAAAATTTCGCATGGCCATATTACTAAGAATAATTCAAAATATTTATTCTGCAGGGCGTTCTACTTACAATAGTCAATCCACTAGTTAGAACCGCAGTCAGAAAGAGCTCGGGGGGAGCTCTCTTCAGATTGTGTACATCCATGAAAATATTTTAGAACACTTTATAATTATATGAATAGGAACACGACAATATCAAGTGAAGTGTTGTTTTATAAAGGGACAAAAAAGGTATTGGTTTGTTAATCATATCACGATAATTGTTATCGCTATTAATAACTCGATGATATCTATAGCCGTAGCCGCGTCATCCCCAGCGCGTCATGTGCCGCCGTGCGACACCGTGTAGCTTCCCGCCTGGATATCACCAATAACTCGCTGCAGTTGGAAAACTCTAGAAAAAATCTACATAATGTCCGATATTTATATATATATATATGCAAGATGGACTCGCTAATGTAAATAGCACATTTGAATGGAATTTATTTGGTATCTTATCTCTACAGCAAAAGATTTTGTTGGTTACACTATGACGTTGTTTACTACTATTCTAATTGATTCATGTTAAACACAATACTTATTATAAGATACCGATAATGCTGCTTATCATTGAAAATGGTTTCCGCAATTATGTATCGTTTATAAATGGCTTAAAAATAATCATGTCTTCAGTTAAGTTATGTACCTACCTACTTATATTTTGACTTATAATTATTATCTATTACAGATATAATTATCAAACTTCCTCTTTAAATAATGTGGAACAAACCGGGTCGAAGCGTTTTCGTATTAACATTCATTATAATATTTCTATATAATCAAGATAATAATATATGTTTTTATTTAGAAGCACTAGGATATTACTTATCTATTCTTGAATTATTTTTTCAGAAAACATTATTTCTAAAGCTTAAAAAAAAATCAGTTGCATATTTACACTTTTATATGCAACTGAATACAAGTTATAGGTAGTAATATTTAGGAAGAAAAAAAAGTTAAACACTTTTTTATTGTCTAAAGAGTTTTCAACTAACAAAGATTCCTGTAGTTTTGCTGTCGGTTAGTAATGTACCTATGTATGTAATATTTATCTTTTATATAAAACTAGCTTCTGCCCGCGACTTCGTCCGCGTGGAACTACTCCTTTTTTGCAGTTGGCTAAAAAGTAGCCTATGTCCTTTCTCAGGCTCCAGACCATCTTTGTACCAAATTTCATTTAAATCAGTCCAGTAGTTTTAGCGGGAAAGCGTAACAGACAGACAGACATACAGACAGAGTTACTATCGCATTTATAATATTAGTATAGATATTAGTATAGATGATTGTTTTTTTTATACATGTGTATGTTGATTGTTGCGACGGAATTGAAGTTTAGTAGAATTATTAGCTTGATTTAAAATCTAATATAATAGTATAACAACTTGAAAAAACGTTAGTATTATGGAAACTACCTATTGAATTTAGTGGAAACTATTTATAAATAGATAGGTAAGTAATTAAGTGTCTTTGGCATAAAGCTCGTTCTCTTTTTACTTGTTTCTAGTAGTCTATTTGATTATGCGCACTGTCAAACAATTCATTGTCAAGATGTAACTAACATAACCTAACTATGTAAATATTGCAAATAAATTAGTTCACACCAAAACACAAGACATGGCATCCGAAGAGATATGCAATATTCAAAGTTTGAAAATATGAGTATGACTATTATGACAAAAACAGATTTAATTGTCACAGGACTGATCTATTGTATTTTCATATGGCGTGAGGGTGGCCACTATTATACCACATACTTACTGTCGGATGCGTTGACACCGTCAAAATTGCCCAAGTTAAAGTATTTATTACAGTCGGTTTTTATAATTTTTGCCACCATTCTGAACTTGCTACCCCTCGAAGATTATCCACGGCTCAGCATCACGAACAAACTCTTGAGTTTAGTTTCTCAAATGCATTCGTTTCACTTTGTTCATAAGTATATAGCTACTGTGTTAGACAGCCGAAGATTTACCATTGGCCTCTATGTGATTTCGGTTCTTACTTTGGCAGAGACCATTTACTCTATCAGTTTAGATTGGGCTAAAATAAAATAAACAGTTTTAGCTACCGCTAGTTGTTTAATTTGTATCTATATTCATTTGAAAGAATTTTCAAATAATGTTTAAAAGACTTGCTTACGATTTTTATTTTACTTTTTGAATTTATAAACGGTTATTCATATATCGCACACCTAGATCTAAAGTGAGCTAACTCAAAAAAGTTACTTTTTCAGGAGAGGCGAAAAACTGTTTAATATGTCCATACGCACGCATGAGTTTTCTGTATAGACATATGCTTTTTATAATGAAACTAGAAGAGTTAGCTTAAATCTGGTTTAGTAGGTGGGTTATGCTGTAAAGAATCCGATGGTGTGCATATTATCTCAAATCTTCAGATTTTTGAGTTAGCACCCTTTAGATCTAGGTGTGCGATATGATAGTATGATGAATGTAAAATATACTCAGTTTCTTTTTTATTTGTTACAATATTTTTTTACCTACAATCTATCTGAATGATACCTAGGTTAGTTACTTAGTACCTATATATAGGCATTTTTAGGCATGGGTAATATATGGATCAACGGGAAGGAATAATTAAAAACAAAATACGACATATACATTTATTTCATAAAGGTAACACACTTTAAATTTGGCACGTTATAGGTACCTACATTGAAGATCCGGGCAAGTTAAAGTTGATTGAATATATTTAATTCATAACTTGAATTACCTACTTCAACAAACTACTAATTAACTGAGCTATGTTTGTAATCTACGCATGCAAAGGGGTGAGTGGAAAATTAGAATTCGAAATAATGTATTTTGAATACCTTAAATAAAACTACTACTTATTACGTACTCTACCTTACTCAGTAGAATGGATTGATAAAATAAGTATAGATATTTAATGAAACTACGCACTCGTTCTAAAAAAAGGAAAGTTGGTCTCACATGGTAAGCCTGTTTAAAATAATACAATTATTATGTCATCTATTTTTTTTGCAAGGGGTTCTTGAGTAAAGTTCATTTACTTATAATGTGAACCATGTGTTTTTACAACGTAATAAAATCTTTTTTTTTAATTCAAGTGCCTATTAAATGAAAGTCTTATGATATCAATTATACGTAATGACTAGATATTTGTGAACGTAGACAACGATAATCTAATTAAAATTATAACATTTCATAACAATTTATGAAAATGGCCATAACATGTAGCATAATATATAATAGACACCTATACATTTATATGATAAATATTTGAACATCATTCATACTTAATCGAACATTCACTTACCTAGTTTTTAAAATTATCCAACATATTTTTAAAATAAATAATATATCTTTATCTTTTTAGAATTTAGTAAATAAATACATCTGTTAGTTAAGAGAAAATGTTAATTTAATAAAATAAGGTATTTCATTTACTTTAAATTTAAGTAATTTTCTTTCCAGTAAGTACATCGGCAAAACAAATATACTTAATTGACGTGATCATGATGGACATTAATAATCTATTTCATAAAGTCCCAAGCTTTTGCAACATACTCATCTTACATGGATGTTTATTAGACATTCACAAAACTACCTATAATCGTCAGCAACATAGTTTTTCCAGCTTTACTCAAGGATTGTGAAGTAGGTTCTCTATGTTTTCAATCGAAAACTAAATTTGTTTATTTTGAATTTATCTATTGTAAATAATTAAAATCTTGCAAAGTTAAGTACCTTATATTTAAACACCTACAGCTCATTAGAGTAAGCTCAGTATTTAGAATCACAAAAATTAGCTCTCGATCACAGGTATCCATCGTAATCTAGGTATACCTCTAAACTACTGATCTACATTCGTACAATTTAATAATAAGAAAATGTATAATGTATTACAAGTAAGGTACATAGGTAATATAAAAGTAACTAAGTATCTAATGCTAATACTAACGTTTAATAAAATAAGCGTTGTTAGCATTTGACTCCTGAAATGTGATTTTTAGTTTATTACCAAGAGAACTTAGCCTTTTTCGATCTCAACATGGAAGAGAAAGAAAAAGCAATATAGATATAGGAGTTTTGTTACAATCACAAAATGGTTACCGGTTCTTTTTGTTTAAAAAATTATACAAGTAGGACAGGCGTAGTAGAAAAGGAAATTTTCTTAAGTCTATATAAACTTAACCATATTTACTAGTCGACTACTTTGGCACAACAGTAGTATTGGCACTAGAAAACAATCCAACCACTGCTTTTACAACTTCGTAAACAGAGAGAATAATGACTGCAGCAAATCCCAAAATATAAATTAGCATCATGGCATAGTACATAAAAATAGTTTTGGGGGTGTCTCCCTGAGGTTGTGGAACTTCATTGACTGGTTGAAGGTCATCTTCATTGGTTTCGGTCGACTGATCCCTATTCATGGACGACATTACTTGCATGCCAAATGGAAAATATACGGCCTCATATATCGATTGATGGACATCAGTTGACGCCGTAGGTGAGGGGTAACCGTTAGGCGAGACGGTATCCAGGGGCAAATAAGTTGTCGGTGTTATAACGGGGCTCAGTTGGACGAGATCGCTGGGGCCGGCGGCGTGGTCAGTAGGGGCTGCTGGGACGGTCGCCTGTTCTCTCTGTCATTCCGTCCTCTTAGAACGATGTTGCGGCGGTGCTTCTAATACAATACATCGTTTCTGGTTAAGGCTGCTGCTGATACAACATTTGGAACAATTAAAGATATATATAATTTATAAAACGGTGACCTTGCCAATTATTAATAAACGTTGTACTCACGACGTTGTGACTGGTAGGACGTATATTCCTTCTTCTGAGTCACTGAACTCAGGCTCGACGCCGCCCTGTGTACCGCTGAAATTATACATGACGTTTAATTCTTGTAATACAATGTACAAAAGTCTTTAGTAGACGACTAATTAACGATTGAGTCTTTAGATGTAAATTTTGATATTGTTTAGTTTCTATTAACAAATAAAGCACATTGAGGAGCGCCTAGTACATTGTCATCGATACAATTTTAGATGTATTTATGTACCTAATTGCGATGAGAATAATAATAACATAGTTTTAAATTGAATGATTCGTGTCTTTTTTATTTTTTTTACGAAAATAACATTTTCAGTTTTGTAAATTTAAAATTGCTCAAGACTGACATATTGATACTAGTGATACCAGTAATACCACACTCCTTTAAGTAATTAGGTAGTCCTAAAAAAATGTTCTTATTTGTTAGTTGAATTCAGGATAAACTGATACAAACACGCAAAAGCAGGAAACAAGTGTAGAAGGTACGTATTATAACTAGGTAAATCTTTGTTCAAATGATATTACATATTTTAACTAAAAGTACTTTCATTATAAGTATATCTATAAAATACTTCAAGAACGGCTGAACCCATTTGGCTGAAAATTGGTGGGAAGGTCGCTGTAACTAGTAGACGGACATAGAATGATAGGTGGAAACACCTTTGATAACTGCCACCTGTAAAACGGTCCCTACTTAATTGCAGTATTTGAGTCAAGTGCTTTTTTATTCTAGTTTAATAAATATAGGTTCCTACTTATTACTTCCAAGCAATAAAAATAATCAATAATTTAGTTAATTGCAAATGTCATAATTAACAACATAATGTCGCCGTAAGTATCTTTCTAATCCCTCTAATAATAAATGACACAAACCTATTTAAGATTATAAGCGGTCACATTTAAATTTAAATTAATGTGGTAAAAATAGCAAATTAAACGCAGGTAAAACAAGCACTCCATCAGTAACTTCATTTTTTTAGGAAATACGAACAATACAAGGGATAATTTAGGTAACAAGTAGATGAAATACTTATAACATGTTCTTCTGTAGGTAGGTATGCGTGTACTAAAGTGTAACTACTTGTATTATATGAGTACCTATTTCATTAAAATGACTGACTGAGATTTTATTGTGTACTTAGGTATGTACCTACATCTGAATGAGTTAGATAACTGCAATTAAAACTCAAGAGAAAATCCAGATCGGATCTTAATTAATCTTGATCTCATTAAATTGAATATAATTTTAACATAAAACCGTTAATAAGAAAACAAAATGGCACACAACATCTAATTTACCAGTAATTGATAATTTCACGTCGTGATTCCATTGAGGCTAAGACATGCAAAAAAGGAGTTCTCGAATTACTTATTCCAATTTTAATTATTATTAATGCCTGATAAAGTTATTTACATTAGGTAGGTACGCTATCCCAAAATAGATTTTGAAATAACAAACACTTTGTACCTACTTATTGATAAACTGTCTCTACCCTCTGCCTTTGGAGGCACGGCAGCGTCCCTGCCAAGTCGAGTCAATGGTGCGCACTACCTATGTATTGTCTAAGCATCCAAATTTTCAGAGTAGGTAATATAAACAAAACGTACTGGTATCTTTCTAACTTGTGGGTGAACTTAAATAAGCTGGATTTACAACAGCAAAAGGTAAACCAGCCTTTTTATATAAATTAATAAAAACTATGTAAAATAAGTTGCCAAAACTCACAAGCTTATAGAAGAAAAACACTATTATACAGTTGTCAGATTAATGAAAAGCCAATCACTCACACCACAAGGTCCTCAATTTGGTTAAAAAGTAAGACTACTATAAATAAGTATATGACCGTCATAAACACTCCTTTGATAATAATTATTAAGATTAGGGCAGAAAATTAAACCTAATTTGCTAATTATAGAATAATAAAATATGATATACGGGCCAAAATGTAAGGTTAGTAGGGCCCTTCCATTTACGCCTTGTAGAGCTTGCATCTCGATATTGATGCTATGTACCTACATGAGATCTGATAACTTTTTAACAGAAAAAACTTTATAAGTTTTGGGTCTTGGCAACCTATTTACACAAAATATTTTTGGTGGGTTGTCTATAGATATACAAATAATAGGTTTATCAAACAATCTACGACATTCTCTCTGTAGGCGTGAAGCGTTCGTCTGGACGCTTGATGAACCTATTATAAAATATTTAATTATTTACGATGGAAGATTAACATTATTAATTAATTATTTGAAATTGGTCGAGTAAGTACAGAAAAAACCTTAATTGGACTAAAAATATTTTTTCGAACTGATATATTTGTAACATCTATAGGTTACAAGTAATTAAATGTAGGTATGTTTTCCCACATCTGATAATTATAATTATAGAGGTACCATTAGACGAGCCATAAGATTATATAAATATGTAAATGAGTTCGAAAACCGATGTAACGATTTCGTCAATATTTACAATATGCTGGTTTTCGGGAGAAATCGATCTAGCTCAGGTCTCATCTACGGGTAAATTTGATTTCTGTTTGTTTTGATAAGGCAAAGCAACCGCCTAGGCACTATCGATATACCCAAGCATTGCAAGTGATTACAGATTTTTTTAAATAAGGACATCTTGCTGAAATAAACAGTGCACATATCATAAATAAATATTAACACAAGTTAAGATTTTATGTAACATAATAAGAATTTAAATTGTATAAATTTATGGAGATAACACTAATTTTATTATTTTTTTTCATAACACTTAGATCACATTTAGTCTGTAATAAAATACTTTCGCCAATATAAGCAGATCCAATAAGTGAAATAACGAAAAAATACTCCACTATTTATCGTATTAAAATTAAACAATTGCACATTAACGTATTAAAACTTAATTCGCATTGCAATTATTTTTGTATAATACTCACAGGCTTTCCTATGCGACTGGAAGGCGGTATAGTCTGGCAGCGGCACTGGGGGTAAGTCCTCGTCTGGGGGCAACTGGTCTCGCATTCGATGCGCAGATGCGGGTATGTATGCCCAGGGCATCTGACCAAGCTCTGCCGCTGTTCCGCGCCGTCCGCGCCTGCCGGGATATGGACGGGAATTACAGTATGGCTTGACGCACAGTAACGCAACACAGATGCACCGTTTAGAGCGAGTCAAATAGCTCATTTGATGCTACCTATTTCAGTCTGATTATGCACCGTTTAGAGAGAGTTAAGTAATACTTATTTCATATTACCTACTTTACATATAATAATATATATATAGTGATTATGTACAATCAATAAGGTACATATCATCTTTATCATAGGTACATGCAATCATAAGTGATTTCTTCCATACATTTTGGAATATAAGAAGGAGTTTTATTCCTTTGTTATATATATGCATGTACATTTTGACCACCATAATAATAGTAATCAACTAATTAAATTGGTTCTATAAAATTTATCTCGTGTAATAGCAATAAACAGCTTTTATTAAATCGAAACATTTTTGTAAGCTTGTCAAAACCATAAAGTGTTGAATTATATTTTTGTTATATTAACCGTTCAATTAAGATATTTGGGATATTTAGAGGGTTATCACAATCTCTTATAGTGATTAATGTTAAAATGTAAAGCAAAGTGCATCGTTATTCGGACCACAACATTGTATTTGCGACTTAGTTTAGGCGCAATTCAATTCGGGTTCCTAAATGAACTGCTCTGCATTAAACTGCATTTTGTCTGTTTCTAGATAGATTGTGGAAGAGCCGCTAGTCACTACTTCATTCTCAACATTTTTTTGATTATATTGGATACTTAAAATTAAGTTATAAGAATTAAGGGGATACTTTTTTAAGTAAGTAATTTTGATTCATTTCGATTTTAATGTTTAGGCAGTAACGATAAATAAGCATAGTTTAGTTGAATTTTTTATATTATTATAATATAAAAAATATAAATTAGAACCTCCGTAAGATATTTTTCGTCATTATTTAAAGATATCGTAAGCAAATTCCTGTAAAATATGCATTTCTTCTACTTCCTTTACTTTTTTCTACCAAAAAATAATTAATACCGTCTCTGGACTAGGGGTCTGGATTTTTTCTACTCTTGGTACAAATATCATTATAATTAACTTCTTCCCGAATTCAAATGTACATTACTAAGTAAAAAATAAACAATATTATGCCACGATTTAGTATTTGTATGTCCCTGTATACAGCCTCGGAGGATTTATCAAAATGAGCAATAGAGTCGTTTATTTTTACCCGGCCACTGCTTCCAGCGGGTTGGAGTTCAGCTGCGGCAGAGACCTCGCGGCGGCGGGCGGGCTGCGGCGGCCAGAGGTGTCGATTACTGCACGGTTCAGTTTGCGTTGTTGCTCAGCGATCATATTCTCGAGACTAGATGGCTCCTTTCCCTTGAGAAAATTCACCGTCCTCCTGTTACGGTTTCTAATAAAAATTACTCAAATTAGCATTTAAGCGTCGGACTAGTTTTATTTAGTCGTCTCAAAGCCTTTACCTTTCCGGCGAACCATCAAGCGATGCTGGCGTCGATTCGCAACGAGGTGTAGTTGTCTTGAACAGCATGTCTTTCATGTTTCGAAATGATTGACTAAGACCGGGACGAGGGATCCTGGTGGCTGTAACGAGCGAGCCGGTGGCCTCCTCGCTACATTTGTCACTTGTATCTAAACCTGAACCCGAGTTAGGACTCGACTCCACCTCCTAGAGTTTTTGATATTTAACATTATTATCAGTGGCGATTATTTCAACAATTAATACTTAGTACAAAAGTTAAGAAGAACACGGTAGTTAGAAGTGAGTAGGTAGTTTTGTAGTCTGTTTGTTAACATTCACATTGTAAAGTTGAAGCGTAACAATAGTTTTAAGTAGACTTGAGTTCAAATTGTTCTCCAGAAAATACTACTTAAGTACTTCAATGAGAAATCTATTTGCTTAAAAATATCAACATATTTTTAAGCAAATCTATTATATATTTATAATATTATGCAGGTAAGTAGATAGTGTTGAAAACATTTTCTTTATACGAAAATATGTTATAATATGTTAATATAGGCAATATAATTGGACACTACAGTAAATTCTCACAGGAAACAAACCCGCTGTCAAATTTAGAGAAGTGCCTATATAAAAGCGACAGGGTACACACATGCGATCACCACATTGAAGACGAAAAGCCCAGAAAACATAAAAGAGTTCACAACCTACAAATACAGGATATCAACTTACGTCAGATGTCGTGGTCGATACCACTCTAAATGTGGTGCAGTCAAGTACAGTGAAAATTATAAATATTACGTTCATCGGTAACATAATGACAAATCGTGAGTAAAGTATAGCCATAGACCAGGTAGCCATGGATGTGTCTAAATCCACATTTCCGGTTCCACTAGATGTTCCACCGATGTATTGCAGAGTGTCTTGCAGCGTCTACCATTAAAAAGACGATATTCAACTAAAAATATTCAATATACTTAGTCGTACCTACGTATGATAACTGAACTCACCCTAGTATGAAAGGAATCGTTTACAAAAGTGACAACTGCCGATGCATCCGCCAAACAGATACATGATGTGATCGCGACCCACGGCCAGTGGGTATGATTACTGTATCTATCTCTCATGCCGCCCCCTGTAATCGAGGTTTGGAAAACAATTAAGACCTAACCTGATAGGTGTAAATACACCATGCAGTTGATCCACCCGATAATATCGACATACTTATCAAAATAAAGCTGGCAATTATCCAGATGAACGAAAAGCCGAGGTTCAAGGAATTAATTATGAAAACACGATACGCGGTGACAGTTTGGCGTTGCAACAGTACAAACGCTTGGTTCGCCATGCCATCGATTGATTGACCGATGTTAATCCTTGGGCCGCAAGCAGAAGTATCTACAAATATATTTTAAATGAATACTTAGTTAACATAATATTATAGGTTCCTACATTAAACATAAACCATGATATTATGTTCTCTAAACAAGGTACAATTTACATTGGAAACAGACTTAACTGACAACATTTAAATAATTTTAGTTCGAAACTTGATAACTTAGCCTTCCAGGCGATTCTTTACAAAGTAGGTCAAGTGGACATAGGGTACCCGTATGTAGGCACTCTTTGCAGAAATAGTTTAATTTTTTTTTATAAATAAATAAACACAGAATAATCAAAATTGTCAAATAGTAATACTAACTGTGAAAATATATAATTTTTATGTAAACCAGCAGCGGCCATTCTTGTAGCAGATCTATGAGGCAGTAGTATTGCGATATGGATAAGGATGTGTAGATAATTTGCCCCAGGGACTGAAGCTGAAAAAAAATTACGAATTGGAAAAGACTTTAATTGAAATAGCCACATGGTACCTACTTAATGCTAATACATATTGTGTCCTTACAATAATTGTAGGTACGGATTGTTTACTACGACTATGAAAGGTGTAAGTACCTATTACCTAAATGTTGCGATCAGTTTGTTTTGGAAAAATATTTGTTTGCTAAGGAAAATATATCTCCAATTATTGTTGTAAGTATCTAGAGAACCTACTTCGTCGAAGGATTTAGTCGTTGATTTCTTGTAGGTCGGTAATGTGATTGTATTGTGATCCTGATTTATAATATTATTGCTTCTCAATAAATTTTTAAGCATTGGAAATACAATGAGTAAAGGAAAAACTGATTCAGTCACTTGATGTTCTTCTTGTGCAAACAAGTTAGAATCTTATTTAGCTACGTGTAACTTTGAATGTTCTGAAAACTGATTTAATTTAATTTATTTTTTTTATATAAATCGAATTTATATATTCAATTTATACTAGTATAATCATTTAAGTATGTCACTATACGCAGTAGTAAGTAATTATGTTAAAATAAATTCGTATTTATACAAGAAAAGCGTATTTAAAACATACGGTACCTATTCAAATACAAAATGCCTTTTTCATGCGCTTTTAATTAAACGCGCTGTGAATTAAGTCTTGCAAGCGGTATTCTCATATGCAATTAAATTTACATTGTCTAATTTAGTCTAAATTCATTTGTAACAATAAGTACTCATTCGATATGGTTATCATCATCTAGGTAGTCTATGTCGTAATCGCGTATCAGACAGGGCTTTATAAGAATTGACAATGTTTCCAGCCCATTACGACGAGAGAACTGATCCGATAAGATATAAACTTGAGTTAGGTACTATCGTTTTATTTGATCTTGCATGTATTGAATAGTAAGTTAGCTCTTACTTAGTATTGAGAAAGGAATTCCGGTGTCTCGCCCTGAACACTTCACTTTTAGAGTGCGAGTTAGGGCTTTGCCTCGCGCACAAGTTTGTTTAACTTCCGGTTTCAGTTGGGTTCGAGCAGTTAGGAATTTCAATACCTAGTGTACCAATAAGGACAATATAACTGGTACACGATATTTACTAACGCACAAGTTATTATAATAAAGTAGGTGCATAAGTTACATAATAAAAAAAATGTAGCACATTATAGTACCTATATGTAAGTTGCGTTGACCTTTACACACAATAAAGGATAGTGCCTATATCTACCTACTTCTTATTATCATAAACTAATAAAGCAACAAGATTAAATACTAGTTTCTGCCCGCGATTTCTTCAGCATGGAATTAGTAATTTACTTAGGTAGTTTTTTTATCCGATCTGTTTTTACTATGTTGTTTGTCCAGGAAAAATTTGGGAAAAAATACTGTTTTTTTTTTTCTCACCCAAACAGACAACTAATTGTCAATATGTTTACTTTAAAAAAACTGTTTTTTTTTGAGATACGATTTTGGTTGTCTTTCGTTGTGATATTGTCTTTTTAAAACTCGACGATCGACTCGTCTCATAGTGGGGTAGACTGTAGATTTTACGAAAAGTGCTAAAATCTAAACAGGATTAATTTGAAAAAGTGCTTTTTCAGGTGAAGTGAAAACCTGATGAATGTTCTTGTGCACTGAAGCTTGTGCTTTTCCTGTATGTATAGATTTATGTTTTTTATATGAAGCTAGAAGAGTCTGCTTAAGTCTGTTTTTGATAGTGTGCATAACTCAATACTTTAGGTTATCGAGTTAGCCCTTTAGGTCTAGGTGTGCGATTATAGAATTTCGTTAGGTACAGATAAGTAGTACCTACATTAGAGTTCAATATTTTTCTGGAACTTCCACGGGTCGTCCTGGATTTAATAGCAAATATTTTGAATAGTAATTAATGTTTCTACTTTGATATTATAATTCATCGTAGTTACCAATTACTATTCATCAATGAGCATCGAGATCAATATTTGGTTGGGACAATGTTCATCTCGTCTTTTTTCTCTACGCTACATTGTCGTAGGTAGTGGTACAGGTACCACTTATAATTACTTCGACGAACCTGTGTGCGGTATTGATAACGTGACCATTTTTACAGTCAAAACGAGACATTGGTTTATTTAAGTCAAATTCAAGGTATTTAAGTAAGTAATGAAAACTATGATAATCGGTATTTAATAGTTATTGGGGTAAAAAGTCAGGTGAAATCAAATGAAAGAGGATCACATCCGCATTACATAATTGAATGTAGCTGAAATTTGCGCGCAGTTTTGAACACCGTTTTCAGAAACTGCGTAAAAGGGTTCAGTTTTCGGAAAAAGCGGCATTTTGCGCCCCATAGTTCGGGGACACCGGGACTCGTAATTTCCAAACGACAGTCCCGTTCAATTCGAGACGTCAGGTCACGTGAGATGGCGCCCACGGGGTTCCAGTTTTTTAATAGTTGATTTTTATTTTTTTATTAACTTCTCAAACGATTTCTTTGATTATGGCCTCGTTAGTTTCTCATTTTTTTTACTTTTGATGTTGTATTATAAAGTAGATGACTTTAAGGAACCAAGTTCTTCTTATATCGTATGATAAGTAATAAGGAGAGATTTAGTAGTTAGGATCGCAACGCACTTTGTGCATTAAATTTGCCATCAACTTCTATTTTCGAAATAGTTACCTACGTACGTTTTGGTCAAACTTACTACCTACTTAAGATATTTTGTCGATTAACGTTGGTCGCAACACATTATTGTAGAAGGTTAAATAATTAAATGGTTTATGTGTGGATTTAATGCAATTATAAGATTCTTTGATTCTATTGCTGAGCTTTGAATTGTTTGCTGTGGACAGGTCAGATAATTGTGTAGCAATGCGAATAATTTCCGATATCAGTTCATTTGTACCTACAGTATTGTTATTTGTAAATTTTGAATAGGTTGATTGGCATTTTCAATTAAAATACCAAAATTATCACGAAAATTAACTATATTGGTTTCTCCTCATGAACAATTACTCCACAGAGAATTTTACGTATCGATGAGTCCGTGTTAAATTGATGATCATTATTTTGCAATGAAATTAAGTAAAACACAATGTTACGTTATATTCTCTTTGTAGTAAAAAGTATTTTCTCATTTAACTTATTTACTTGTGTATTGAAATTTTATATATAATAGATAGCTCCTCACTTTACGTCTTTAAATCTCTGTGGTGTTATTTTGTAAAATAAAATCATCTCTATTTTTATAAACCGCGGATCTGGAAATTGAATACACAACAAATAATTTTCGTAAATTGGTAGGTTATGCAACAAAGTGAGGCGAGGTATTTTTAGAGCGGCAAAGTTCTGATCTCAATTATTGTTCTTTATTTTTTTATTATTTCATAAAACGACCGAGTAAGAACCGCGATTCAGGCTTCAGCACTGAAATTGTAACGCTTCCACTCAACGTCAAAGCAGTTCACTTTTCAAAGTAATTTAAATTGAAAACTTACATTTATTTCTTGTACCTAATTCATTGCATAAAACTTGAAATGTTCAAACGGAGATTTCCTATTCAGCTTTTCTATTTTTATGCTGTTGGTTATGAAAATAACGTGATGGTCACAAAGATCCCTTTTATGTCGACCTCTCTATTTGTACGTAAATTAGAGTTTAAGATTATTTGATGATCAAAGCTTATACTTAGATACTTCATCATCACTTAGATGGACGGATAGAACAATACCTAGGAGTAAGTATGATTGGAAGTCAATCCTTGAGGAAATAGTCAAAAATTGTTTAAGTATATTTATTTTCTCAATCGTTTCGAAACAGCATCGTAAACTTGTAAATTTGTTCCTTTTTTATATTGCTTAGGAGAATTAATGTGATATAAGTGAATATGCTCCATGTTACATATCTCATTCATAAGCAATGTATCAGTGAGTACAGGAGGGGTAAGCTGTCAAAAGGACTCACGTTGCTTCACGGTTACATATTTGTTCATCCGTTCAGGCCGAAGTTGCGAAGGCAGTGAATACGGCTTTACTGCCTTCAATCACCCATCCTATAATCCTATAGGCTATCTATTCATTTATAGCATTTTACACAAATTTGATCGTCATTCATAGACGTAGACATAGATTTATTATTATTATTATATTATTTCCTAATTAGTTCCGTATCAGTTTTTTGCAACTTGACTAATAAATGAATATATTATTAAAGATTATGATATTATTGATTATGATATATATCTTTAGACATTTAGTCTAAAGATAAAAAACTACACTAGTTCTAAACTAAGCAAAGGTTATACTAGGTACTAGACAGTGGATGAATGAATATAAGATCACGTAATCAGACATAAAAAATATTATTTATTTCGACACCTTGGTAGGTAGATATGTAGAATAATATTTATATTATAGTGTACAAGTTCGGTACTTTATGCATATAATCTGTTTACATGTCAATCAAATGTGCTTAAATTATATTTCTATACCTACACGTTAATTTACATACCTACGTCATAACGAAAGACACCTTAGATGTATAGAAGATTATATTTAGAAAATGGCTTTTGCCCGCGACTACGTCTGCGTAGAAGTCGAAAATTATTCTGACACGATGTTTAATTGTTATTAGGTAGGTACGTTATTAATTTTGCTATAATTTATGAATTATTAAGCTCCGAAAATACTTATCTTTCTATCCATTTTTATCCATTTAAAAATATTAAATAGATTTGAACAAGGAATCACGTTGACCCATACAAGCTTTGTCCCCCCTTTTCAGCCCCTTGGAGGTAGAATTTCGGAAAATCCTTTCTTATCGGATGCCTACGTCATACGTACACGTCTCTTCATACAGTTTTATATCAGCTCAAAATCCGTTGGTCAATCGTTTAGGATAAAACATTTAATAATACTAATAAATTAAATTGCGTTTTGATCACTTTCAGTTCCCATATTTGTACTACACTATTGTATCACCTATTGACGATAGTAAAACACTAACGTGTAATTTGATTAATTTAATTTAAAATAATAGACCGGATTAAAAACCGTTATAATCGTTTTTTTTTTCACTTAAAATATCTTTTATTGAAAATACAATACAGTACAATGTGAATCGATTTTAAAAATGTGTCGGTAAAATTATGTTTGTTTTTCTTACCAAACATTCTACTTATAATGATATACCTACTTAACCTACGAATACAGTTGAAATACTAAACGAATGGCCTAGAGACCAACAAAGAAATTAAAGGTTACAGCGAGTGTCAATACCTGTTCAATTAATAAATATATCTCGTTGCTTTAATAGAATAGTGACACAAACCAAAATATGTTGTTACTCCATTTAATAATTCTAAGGCATCAAATTTAAATTCACGTGGTGACCTATTTTGAGCGTCAGTTATTCTATTAAAACAACAATTTGTGAAACCAGTGTTCATAGTCCCTATAATCCGTTCTCTATAATTCCAATATTCTATTTATAGTAAAATCAGATTTGTGAAATGTTTTTAAGTATTTGTAAATATTTAGTATTTTTTACTGCAAATAAAACGTCATCGCAGTAAACCTATCCATATCGAGTTTTTTTTATAAATTGTGTGACTAAAAGATATCACAATCGTCTCACGCAGCTGCCGTACCGTAGCATTCGGTACTATCTTTATCAGTGACAAGAAACTCTTCAAATGATAAAACGCTCCCATAATCTATTGCTGAATTTAAGTGGAATTTGAGAAGTTCCCGTGAGATACTATATCTACCTAAATAGGAATAGGTACTACCTAAATAAGTGTACTAAACTATTTTGTTATTAAACGCCAACGTATGACTTTAGGTATCTAACTATAATATGGTCTCGATTTGTAACATTAATTTATTCTCAACTTAGCGGCCCACCCTTACTTTATACGGGTGCTTTAAACCTTCCTATTGAACCACTCCATATAATTTTAAAAAAACCGCTTCAAAATACGTTGCGTAGTTTTAAACATTTAAGCATACATAGGGACGGACAGACAACAACAGTGACTTTGTATTATACTATGTAGTGACCTATATACAACTATCTATGTACTTTCGTTCTAGGATAATAAAATAAACTATGTATCTAAGACGAATATTTATAGGTTCATATAGTTATGTTCATTATAGGTAGGTAATATAAAAAGTAAATTCTGTTAAAGTTAGAACTTGTCAGCCTCTTCAACTTATTTAAATAAATTCGTAATCGGCAGTTAGCAGAGATAGATACAAATGTATTCTGATTCCATTTGCTTTTAGGTAGAAATAATCGCATAATAATCAAATTAATGCGGCCGTTGCAGCCATCAGTTCCTGTAGATACAACCTGACATAATTAATTGGAATAAAAAACTTATTACTCGAGATATTGTAACAGGTAATCAGTACAATAAGGTTCATTTGTATTTTGTTTGATCATTATTTTCAAGTACCTAATGTATCGTGTTTTTATTTTAACTGTTCTATCGGATTGTACGAATTAAGAAATATTGCTGTTGCGTTGTGATTGTATTGACTAGATAAGTAAAATATCAATTAGGTACAGGATAGAATTTCTGGAAAGTTTAAATAGATATTAAATTCTACATATTATTACATCATGTAATTATTACGGAGAAGTTCGCTGCGCAGTTTGACATGGTTTGACTACGAGTACTGTAACTGTTATATTCTATACGCACACACATAAAAATATCAACTGACACATTTCAAGATAAATATTGTAGTAATACACATCTAGTAACGCATTAAATTTTTTTGATCTACTTATTATTATTTTTATTTAAAAAAATAGTTACTTAAAATATATCTTATTCACATTGCCACGTACACTTCGCTTGCTATTTTATATATAATATCTCTATATTATGAATGAAACATAAAAAAATTGTACAGCTATTTAAAAAGTTATACTTATGTAAGTTTACGGGTCAAATTTTACTTATTTATTCTAAGTAGGTACTACTTACCTACATGTAAAGCTAAACTGAATTTACTGGGATACTTTTAAAAACAATTTACCTACTAAAAAAATGTTCCTTGTGTACTTTTAAGGCGTTTAGCTAAGCAATTGCTAAATGAAACAAAAAAACTTACCAATCCAGAAACACCGATGGAGACCAAAAGTTTATTGATGGTCACTGCAACCGTTCGCCTGTCCATACTGCGCGCCAATGGGATCTTCTACGGTACAAACTTTTACGATTCACTTTGTGCCACGGTACGCACTAGGCGACGATGAAAAGATGCGCTCGTGGCCGCTACTCGGCGCACTCTGATTACAAGGGGCGGGTTACCGTTTCAGGCGGGTGCATGGCCGGGCGAACGCGAGCGAGGCGCCCGCGCCGCAGTGAAACGCAGTATGTGCAGCTTCCATGCAACCCCACGCTGCACGCACCGAGTCGACCTTGTTATCCTGCGCGCGCACTAGATACAACAAACCCCAGTTACTTTAACCATACTACAGAACTACGCAGTATGGAAAAAAATAATCATTACTACTATTTGTTTTTAAATTTATGAAATTTTCATATTGTAAATACGAATGCGAGTCTGTTTAAAACGTTGTAATGTATCATAATTTCAAAGCCGATTTAATGAGTTATGGTAGAGATAGTAGAGGCTTTAAAATATATTTTATTTATTTATACTGTATATTTATAATTTCATTGACTCGGGAAAATAAGGGATGAAGGCAATAAAATTAAAATCGCCAGAACTAAATAATGCGATAAACCGAGATATAAGCTAGTTAACACGGTTTCCTCCTAGCATGTAGTTAGTACGGTATGATGCGAACAAAAGCTTTGTCGTGCTGAAATCCTATTACACGGTAGCCAGCCAGGTGATTATTTATGAGATACTTCAAAATTATTTTCTAATTTAACTACTAAAATTGTTAATACATATAAACCGAAATTAAAAAATAAGGCAGACATTGTATGTTGAGTTATTCGGCTATGGTGATTGTTTTTAAATAAATATATTGTTTTTTGCAACAGATGCAAGACGGTTGTGTTTGCGTTGCTTTTTTTATACTACTACGGAACAATAATACATTTTTAACTAATGTCGCATTTAAATTTTGTAATCAACATTTTAATTAAGTAAGACCGTACAGGTAGATAATATCTATTTATTTTTTATGTGGTTTTATTATGTTTAGATTGTTAATAGAAAGACAAATTCTGAAATAAAAATCATTACGAAAATACTAGACATAAAGATTGAATTAACACCAGGACAATGAGCAAAGCCTGACATCAAAAATTTTATCAAAATTCATCAAAACCGGTTTAGGTAAAGGCGTAACAATAAAGAAAAGTCTTTCTTATAATAACAGTGGTTAGGGATAAATGATAGTTGATATAAATATTTATCTAATATTAAATACCTACTGTAATTAGTAGGCAATGCATAAGTTGTTGACTAGAACTTCCTTCTACACCTCGTACAACCTCCTACAAGTAGGTACGTATAATATAATTAGCCTGAGATTCGTATTACACGTGTTTAGTAAACTGGAATTCGGGAAGCATAGGTACCTATTTGCACCTGCGTTTAATATCTATGTTTAACTATGATTAGTTGTCTAACTTTTACTCGCTATTTGATCCGTTTAGACAACGAAAATTAATGATGAGAAGGTATATATATTATATAAACTTTATATAGATATATACCCTATTCAAATAGATTGGACCAAGGAATTACGTTGTCCTTCTTTTACACCCCATTAGGAATAGAATTTCCAAAAATCCTTTCTTATCGGATGACGTCATACAAACAACGCACCCTCCATGTTTCAAGGTCTACGATCAGCGGTATTGCTCTTCTAAACCACCCAGACCAGAAGGAAACATTCTATTTAGATAGCATATAAGATATGAATAATAGCCATTAGAATGTTAATACCTATGAGGTATAGGACAAATGCGTCCGCAGTGAAAAAATGTTATTAAATCGCCGCAGCTACCACCTCATTCGGTGTCAAAATTGCTGGATTCCCAAACTCTATGTCTCGTCGTATTGTATTAGATCAAGGCAGCCATGAAACATAAGGTACTTAGTTGCGTATATAGCACCCACAGTACATCTATATGTATTATTTAGGATTACTTCGACTCTACAAGTGTAATAAACATTAACACTATAAACACCGCTGCACCGGCAGTGTTAGTAGGTACCTATCTGCAGTTCTCGGAACCAGAGTTTAAAAAGTACGTATTAAGTATTCAAGTAGATACGTACCTAATTTAATACAAAATGTATTTCATTTAAAGACCGGTGGAAAAACGGTTTATACATTTTAAGTTCTAATGAAAACGCCGCCCGACTAATTGTATGTTACAGTCGTCAACTACAATTTTATTTCACTTCATTTTAAAATTAAACCTGTCGCAAATTACATCCATTATTATAGAGGCAGGAAATTAAAATTTAGATGTATTGAAAAACATCAACTTATGCACATGCAGATGTCATTCTTACTCGTTACATACCTATAGAGAATCTTTCAGACTATTTACACATGCATCAAAATATACCTATCTACTCCTACCACAATATACCTATTTTACAGCCAACAAATCTAACTATAAAAAAGGCCATTTAACAGTAGAATAACTCTATAACATTCCACTATATGCAGCACATGCGACCTCGTTATCATTCATTAGCTACGATTTACAGGATAGCACTCAAATGCTATTTGTGAACATATGTTGTCTATAAATACTGGCTCACATAGTGCATAATTATCAATAGTGGAACCAGTATTGTTGCATCTGCAACACATAAGAGGTTATATTTATAAGAACTGCACGTCGCAACATGGACACCCTGGTTAGTTATGAAATGTTTTATAATCCTGCCTTCAGTTTAATTATGTTTGCAGTAGAACACTAGTACATAAAATTTACTTAATTAATGTAAATATGTTTTTACTCACTTCCTATACCGCACACCTATATTTATCGTTTCATAATAGTATTCAGTACAATGTATATGCAAAATAGTGCCACAGGAGCTTTATTTTTTAATTTGCATACTGCATATAACTCGGTGTTATAACCGGTCACTATTATTTTTCAGCACATAAATTTGAAATTGTTATAATTTAACGCATGTTCATGTGCCTAGAGCCGGTTCAGTTACGAAGTAGGTATCTATATTATTTATATAATTTTCTGTTAATAATAATATTAGTTTTATCAGAATGTACTTAGACTATTGCGCAGTATTGCATCACTTCTGAATAAAAAATACAGGTAGGTAAGATATGGCTTTGCAATTTGAGACCATCGGTGACAGTATTGACCAGTCGTTACCTGCGATCAATCTCTACCAATATCTATACTAATATTATAAAGAGGAAAGGTTTGTTTGTTTGGCTTGAATGGGCTCCAAAACGACTGGATTCTCGATTCGAAAAATTCTTTCACTGTCGGGAAACAACACCATTCCCCAGTAACAAACAAACCCGTGCGAAGCCGGGGCGAACAGCTAGTATAATATAAATGCGAATATTATTCTGACCACTAAATCTCTCCATGCTTGAATCAAGGTGCTGACCCTTTATTATACCTATTATACACAAGTTGTAGTTGAAAATGCAGATTGGATAAAAAATATTCTACTCAAGGCCTACCTAATAACTACCTAACTATAATTTGTACCTACCTGCTGACGTAAATTCTGCACAAAGGAAGCTAGTTTCCACATGAAAACGGTCACAGTTTCTAATTGAATTAACTACGCGTCAAAAACCCGGCACGAGCAATAAAAATAATTGATCTATGATAAGTAGTTCTGTTACTCGCTAACTTTGCTTCAGGCATTGTCAAGTCTAACTAAGTACATGTAAGTTTACGGCACTGGCAATTTTCTAAGAACTTCAATAACATTTTCTTTTTAGGTGCTCTACTTGATATCATTATTTTCTCAGGTATTTATTCTTGTACTGACATCATGGACGTCCTTGTGCTTATGTCAGAAAAATAGTTCACTAATGAATTCAACAGACCCAAACAAGGACATGTAAGTATAAAATTAAACTATACTACTTTTTATTAAACAATACTACTTTTATTATTAAACTAGGCTTTAACGCAGTTACATCTAGTTTATAATCAACTTATAACATGTTAAATCTTTATAACGTACCTACTTGTATAAGATAATACGTGTATAAGAACGTTGTTAGTAATTACAAATTTACTAATAACGTTCTTATACATTTTTATATATACATATATACGCACCCAATATATAAAGTGAAAAAGATAATCTCTTTCTATTGTCCTTCTGAGCTTTGATCGCATTATTCTATAGGTAAGTACAGCTAGATATTACCGCGATTATGTCAGTGCTAAGTAGGTACTATGGAACTACCGAGAATAAGTTAACCAAGGAAAAGGATGAAAGTTCTTGATTCCATTGCAATGAAGGTACAGAAATGCTTATCCCTCTCGACCCGCATTTATAAGCTCACTGCCGGAATGGAATTCATTTTTAGGGTTCCGTACCTCAAAAGGAAAAACGGAACCCTTATAGGATAAATTCAATGTCCGTCGGTCTGTTAAGATCTTTTTTCTTAGGAAAGCGAGGAGGTATAAAGCCTAAAATGTATATGAAATACTCAGGTCTGCAGTCCCTTAAGGCTGTAAAAAAATCAAACTTGTAAACCAACGCAATAAAAATATACAGCAATGGAAAAAAAAAAAAAATTTTAGTAATAAAAAATACTATAACTTTGACTTAAAGCTACAGGTTTGTACGGAACCCTCGGTGCTCGAGTTATACTCGCACTTAACCGTTTTTGATTTAATTCAAAAGCACTTTGTAGTTGACGTGTCCGTAAAGAAATTATAAGATTTAAATGTATATCGATTAGCAACGTCGTCGTTCCTATTAAATCCTTGCAGAGGAAGTTTTTCAGGAATGAATTCGTGTTGGTAGTAACATTTTTATCATTTATAAATAAATTCTGGAATAGGTCATCTATTAACTAGGTGAGTGTTTTTTATTTGTTTAAAAAGGTAGTTTTTTGAAGAATTTACCTAATGTTAACTTCTTTTATATATATTTTTTCAAGGTATGTCATACACGCTATGGTTTACCAAGTCGGTATCATTACGAACAAATCCGATGAAGAAATCGCTAATATGACGTACGTACCTACCTGCTGACGTAATAATGATATTTAATAAAAAACATAATACCTACATAATAAAAACGTATTATTATTATTATTATGAATTTCTGCATTGTTCTGTTACCTATTATTACTATTCTACTACTGGCTAAGTGATTCTATCTATAATAATGCTCGCTTTTTATTATAGAGGAAATCAGGAAGCGCTCACTTTTTACCACAGTAATGGGTCGAATGTGAATTTGAGTGATATTCCGAAACCATTAGTGACAAACGTAACCGCACAGAGCCTGGTGGGAGTGGCTCCTACATCAGATGGACTAAATGGATCTGACCAGCTGCCCTGGTCGACTTTAAACCAGTTGACGTCCATAAATCAGTCATCAATACGAGACACTCCAGGTACAATTTTGTAACACATAAAACTAGCAGGCTTCGAACCCGCAAGCTCCAGCTGACTATTTAGTATTTCAAGTAGAAAATATTAATAATTTCAAACGTGCTTGTGCCTATTCTAAGCTAAAAAAATGTTTCAGATGAGTTGAAAAATATGCTGACTTCAAATAATAACATCCTGAGAAATCAAACAATTAACGTGTCAAAGCGAAATGTCGACTTCCTGGATCCTCCTTTCTGGACGATGTACAAAAGATCTCTTAAGGACAACGCAACAACCGACGCAAGAACATCGATAAAAGTAGTGAAGGAGACAGCTGTGATCCCACCGGAGGCAGGACTGCAGTCCATAGGCTTACCAGCAATCCTTGGACTCAATAATAACCTGTCTTCACTGCCAATACCCATACCAAACACTTCAGTTCTCCATTATGCAAAAGTTAGCACTGTAGTTAAAACGCCTTAGACTTTTCAAAAAAAAAAATGTTAATTTAAATACGGTTGCGTATAATCTATTATAATATAATATTATGGAAGACAAAATGTAATGTTTCATTAAATATAAACTGCCCACGAATCTTCACTGCTGATCATTGAACCGACTAAAAAAGAGTGGGTAGGTACTTTTTTAGATGTTTCTTCTGGAATTCATTAATCACTTTTACCTTTTCCTACCTACTCATTTTTAATTAGATACGTAACTTCGAATAGGATTAAACAATAATAAACTCAAATTAATTACCTATAATTATTTTGAGTTTATTATTGTTTAAAACTCGCCGAATTGTTGACAAAAATGAAATAGGTAGGTAGATAAGTATAAGTAGCTATAGCTTTTAAAAATATCTACAAGTGTAGGTAGTAAGTAGCTGCGAAATATAAATGTTGTACACTGTAGTAGGTAAACCTTCATCACGTTTACTTTTGTGTTTGTACATGTAGTCGCTGCATGGCTGCGGTTTTTTTTTTAAAAAACAGACAAAATAAACCATTCGAATAAAAACTCAGTGGTGTGCGATCCTTGCGCAGTTTAGGAGAAATGTACAAACAAACAGACGTACACGACTGCAGACTGCAACTTTATTTTATACCATTTAATAATCTTGATTATTTTTCCAGATATTACAGTCCACATAAAGATCCCTTTTTATTTACAGGGCTTTTAGATCTTTTAATGAATAGTCCAGTATCTACAAAGTAAAAAAGAGCTTGAATGCTTGTGATCTTTTTACATTTTTATGAGAAACTGGACTGAGTTCTCTTCATGCAACATAAACAAACTGGAATTAAATATCAAAAGAAATAAAATATAAATTATCAAGGGATTTATCTGGATAGTCGTAGGTAGGTGCGTATATTATTGCATTTACTAAAAAATAAAAGTCATCGTAAATATTTCGGTTTACCAACGGCCAGGACTAATTGTACTGGAAACTTGCTGTTATTGGTTATTCCTAGTACTTCTCTGTACATTGTGGTAAATTCAGCGAAATCGTTATTTGACAGCCGAGCGCGAAATGGCACTGCTAACATTTTAAACGAATACCTATACGCTCAAAACAATTCAAACATGCAGTTACGTTACCTACTTTAAAAGCACGTCGCGTTTGGTGCAAATATCATTAGTAATATGTATATTTTTCACTTTGTTCATTATTGGTCCCATATTATTACCATCGAAATAATAGAAACTTGGTTAAAATTCTTGATTGTTTATTTAGCCGATGAAATAGTTTTTTGTGAATGTTATTCAATTGACAGTGAGATCGTTAATCTGTATAATGAAGAAGGTAACAATTTGAGTAATAATTTCCAAATAACCGAGTCAATTGTTTGGCATAGCTTCGCATAATTAATAAATTTGTCGTGGGCTCCTGTGGTGACTGAAACGCTCACTACGCTCTGTAGTCAATAAGAGGCAGTCATCATTAATATATTTATATATTAACTCACTTAAGCTCTTGGGCATCGTGAAACAGGACCTTAGTCTATACTAATATTATAAAGAGGAATACTGTGTTTGTTTGGTTGTAATGAATAGGCTTAAAAACTACTGCATTTATTAATTCTTTCACTGTTGGGAAGCTACGTTGACCCTGAGTAACATAGGCTATAGAATATATTGAAAAAGACAGGGATTCTTGCGATGCCGTGGCGAACCAAAACTAATGTACAAATAGGCAGGTACCTACCTATTTATTTATACATTTTTTTATAAATTGTATAAATACAATTTTTCAGTCATGTAATTGTGAATTAGTCAGACTTCTCCATTATAAAGTATTCGACGCTTTCGCCTGTAAATACTTGTACATACATAACAAATTAAATACACTATTTATCAAAGTGGCTTGTAGTTCGATTGCTATGCCATCTACAAGCCACTTAGTTAAGTACCTGCCTTTAAGCTTTGCTTGCGCAAAATTTTATGTTGATACTAAAGCGACATCTAGCAGTGGGTCTCTTTATTGGTAAGTAATTGCAGTTATAAAAAAGTCCAAATTGAATTGTTGTAATTTAATAGCTACAAGTGTTTTGAAAAACCTTTTTATGTAAAACCTTTGTATTTTTGTAAACGACATAGAAGAAAATGAAACTGAACTTATTTTGGAGCCAAGTATATCGGTTAGTTTGTTTGTAGTTTCAAAGCGGCGCTCAGTTCAACCCTATTGAAGGAACGTAATGCGCATGTGTAGGTCGGAGTCCTTTTAAATCACTGGTATCATATACCTATTAATATAATTTTCATAAAAAATACAGTCGATATCTATTTATATTAAAACAAAAAATATGAAACATAACAAACCTATAAAAATGGTAACCTTTTTATTACTGTAAACTTTAATTTTACTTGCGCATGTGCATTTAAAGTCGAAATTTTCACTTCATTATATTGCTGTCTAATTTTATAAAGAGACGTAAGTAATATGCATTAATTGGTATAAATCTAAAATTATTTTTAATAATTTGAAACGTGATCAATGTATATATAAAACGTTTTATTTACTGAGAAAAGTGTAAAGAGTAAGTGGAATATTCAAGTGCGCATGCGTGAGTGCGCGTTAATGATTTGCCGCAACCCAGCGAAATACCTTACAATGCCTTCTCTACCCATTGACAAACCATACACTAAAGTGCTCAAATAAAACAGTTAAAATGCTTTAATATTTTGTAAAATATATAAGTTAGATTGCTAGATTTTATTTTATCGCAATGAGCTCGCCGAAACTTAGTGAAAGATGTCCGAGCAGTATGAGCAACGGTAAAAAACTTCTGTCCAACGACTCGAAGGAAGATTCTTTAGACAACTCAGTAAGTAACATGGAAAACTCATTCCATATAATGTTAACTGAAATTATTAAAAAATATAAATATATGAAAGCTAAAACTTGAATTTATATAAATTTAAAATATTTTTAAATACATGAAATTATAGGTAAGGGAATCGCTGAAATCGGAGCGAGCAGGTGGTAAGGGTGAAGAAGATTGGAGAAGAAGAACCATCATCATCGAAAAAAAGAATGGTAGCTACGGATTCACCCTTCAAAGCTATGGCATTCATTACAAAAAGGTAATTCGAATTTCTGAAATCTATCACTGTCTATATTTCATTGATGCACCCTGCAAGCCCACCCACTTTCCAATATTTAATCCTTACATACTTTAATGATGCATAGGTACATGCGATTTCAATACTGATACTACTAGCATTGCACTACTGAAAAAATAGGCGTTAAGCTTTAATGACACCGTTTATATTCCAGGAACAAGAAATAGAAGTAATTACGTACGTTGACCATGTCGAGTTAGAAGGCCCCGCAGCAGCGTCGGGCATGAGGGAGGGTGACGTCATCCTGTCCATCAACGGAATGGACGTCGAGCGCGCCGACCACGCTGCCATCGTCGAAGCTATCGGAGCCTGCGACTCCAGGATGCGTATGGTAGTCATATTTGAAGATTGTGTCCGAAAAGTTGAATTACATCTGAAATATATCACTATACAACGAACGATACAAGCCAAAATGAGAGAACTAGAACAGCTCACGGTGCGGGAGCGACAACTATTTGATACGAACTGGAAAACACACAGTCTCCCATCGCAAAAGAAAAAGTCATCTCCCACCGACGCCACATCTGACAAAGCAGAAGACAACGAAGTGGATAATGTAAATGGCACATACTGCAGGCCCACTCTTTCGAGTGAAAACGTTACTGCGGCAAAACCTCCGCAACCAAACGTTTTTATGTATCAATATTTGGATGCTCGTTATGGTGCATGTATCATTCAACCAAATATCCATACGGGGAGTTTTGTCATAACAGTAGGTTCGCCAAGGAACAGAAGAGATTGCCATCACTACGTTGTAAAAACACCTAATGAATGTCATAGAGCATCGGAGAGCCATAACAACGAATATAAATCTGCTAGCGGAAAGCATTCTAAATCTCATAGGAATAGTCACAGTCACAGCTGTACTCCTTGTATGCCTGCTTATAATAATCAAGACGCAAATAGCCTCGAAGCATACGATCTCGCTAGCCCCTGCTGTGACCCGCATTGCGTACCAAATTCCAGAAAGAAGTCAAGGCGCAAAAAAGAATGTTCCAAAGAACACAAAAGAAAAGAAAAGTGCCAACAAGTCGACAAGTCAACTCAAAAAACCGATGGCGTAACCCATCCTCGAACTAAAAAAGTTTGTTCTTCGGGCCATTGCTCAAACCGTTATCGTTATTTGGCCACTGAGTCTACACAAACAAGTCAATGCAGTTTACAATCCTACGCAACAAGTAACGCCACAGCTCCATGTGATAATTCGGTCTCCAGCTATAGCACTTCTCTAAGTAGCGACACACTTTTTTGGGACAATGATCGATCTGAAACAAAGTCTTCACCCAAGATACAATACCAAAGCTCCCACCATCATATCAAACCGAAATCTTGGGATAACCTTACGACCAAAGCTTTCGGAGGGTATGGATTCGGTTACGGATACTTAGATACAAGCACAAAGCATTGTAATCGATCTAAAAGTCATGGCCGGAACCACAGCGGGCGAAGTACACAGAGCCATCATGAGTACCATCATCAGCCACAAGATAAGCACACTCACCGGCAAAGCTCTACGGCGCACCATTACTCGGCGTATGGTCGGAGCCACAGTCACTGCGCTCCAACTAAATCAACTGAAAGTCTTGTACCCAAGTACCAGCTAGAAAGTAGCGGCTCGGAAAGTCGGCTTGCCTGCGATTGTACTGAACCAGTGGAGTATTACCGCCGAATTAGCACCATAAAGAGCCCCGGCGATGCACATCATAGTGCTGGATACTATTCACAACATTTTATATACCCCACTCATTCGTATAAAAAGAAAGACACAAATGTCAGCTCAGAAATAACAAGGCTATAAGTAAATATTTTAGGCACAATTTAGGAATATTAATGTTAAATAATTCAATGTTTTAAAGGCATAGTAAAAAGTAGATATTTTGTACTACAATTGTTAAACGTAATTAAGTAATAAATCAAGGTTTTAAGCGCTTTTTACCGGTTGAATACAGTTTTAATAATAAACACGATAAATTTTCATCATTTATGTTTTCTATTTTATTGCCTATATGTCTCTACCTATCAATTCAATAATAAAAAGGCAATTGGAATAAAACAACTAAGTAGGTACCTATAATAGATTTAACTCTAGTATATCGCGACTTACCTATAGTCAGCTCAGTCGTGCTACGAATATGGGAAACTGCAAAGTATACGAAACAGCAAATAAAATAAAATATGATAGTTAAGAGGATTGTGAAGCTGTTGATTTTCATACAAAAGGCGATAACGTTTTACACCCAGTAAATATAGTTAGATTTTTATAATTTTTGGATATGTTGTAGATATAATGAGAAACTACGCCTGTACGTTTTGATTTTTAAGAAATATTGCTTACGCTAAAATTTATTAAATTTATTAGATTTATATAGAGATTTTTAAATGCTAAAACGTTATCGCCTTTTGTATGAAAATCGACAGCTTCACAATCCTCTTAAATCCGTTATAATTGTTTCATTCCAATGTGCAATAACCGCGAAAGGATCAGAAATAATTAAAATTATAATAAAAAGGTAATTTTGCAGACTACTTCAATGCAAATTTCTGTTACATCCCTACTAATATTATAAATGCGAAAGTAACTCTGTCTGTCTGTCTGTCTGTCTGTTACGCTTTCACGCTAAAACTACTGGACCGATTTAAATGAAATTTGGTACAAAGAAAGTCTGGAGCCTAAGAAAGGATATAGGCTACTTTTTAACCGACTGCAAAAAAGGAGGAGTTTCATGCGGACGAAGTCGCGGGCAGAAGCTAGTAATTAATAAAATATTAAGTTTGTTATTTTTTCTCTATAATAATTATTTCCATTACTTAATTATTATTTGACTAGGTAATGGCTCCAATTACTTGAATCCTAGCCATAAACAATTAATAAAAACAAAATGGCGGCAAATCAAACTCGTATCAATGTCACGCATGAACTCAGATAACTGAACTCGATTTTAGGCAACCTCTATTCTCGTGTTGTACGATATCAAATAAGATTACATCTCATCACATAATATAATAGATTCGTAAGAATTGTAATTACAAGCATTTTTTAAAGACTATTTACTACCTACTTAACAAATGGTTTGATTTGTTTTAATTCTAACAAAAATATAAGTAGGTAGGTTAGGTTAGATTATTTCATTTTAAGTAGCTGTGTCCCTATACAGATTCAAATCTAAAATAGCGAATAGAATGAACGAAATAAATGCAAAATTAATTCACATAAGCAAACGAAAATTGACCACGTGACATGAGCGGGGCTGGTTCTAAGTTGGACTTTTCTGGACCTTTCATGCCGCAAATGTCCTACTTAATTACTTACCGCGTCATCGCTTCATGCTTGTCATCATCGTGTTTATTTACCTTGTACTTACCAACTTCATGTAGGTAATCTAAAGTAAAATACAACATCAAATGTCATACCATTAAATTCGGTAAAAACTTTAAAAGGCACACAACATCACGAAACGAAAATCGTTCCTATTTTTTGTGTGCTAAGTCGTAGCTAAGACGCTATCGCCGAAATTAGGTGGGTGAACTTATATCTGGACCGAGTTCATCTTGGGTGCGTGGGTCAGATGCCGGACAGTGCGCTCGCGCGGCGCCCCGGCAGAGCGTCGTCGCACACCACCCCGTCGGCATGCGTCGAGACCACGCGCTCGGTCCAAGACCGGGGCCGCTAGCTGGCCTGGCCGCCCTGGCTACCCTGCTCCTAGCAACATCCACATCGCTACACGCAGCTACAACTACACATTCGCACCAGGTAATGTTATCTGCACGTGTAATATAAAATACCGTTCTTCCGCATTTAAAAATGTAATACTTATAAAAAGAAAACTAAGAAATTATCCATAGGTTTATCTGTTTGACAACCATGGGCTCCATTA
Source organism: Polylopha cassiicola (assembly GCA_038024825.1). Classification (NCBI taxonomy): domain Eukaryota; kingdom Metazoa; phylum Arthropoda; class Insecta; order Lepidoptera; family Tortricidae; genus Polylopha; species Polylopha cassiicola. The sequence goes on along the minus strand of CP149045.1, from coordinate 15,884,922 downwards.
GCGAGAACCTAACTACCAAGCTAGGCATTGCGAGTTCGAATCTTCAAAAAGGCATTTATGTGAAGAGTCATGAATATTTGAAACCTACCTAAATTATGTATTAAACCAGAGGTAAAAGAATTTGTCAGTTGAAAATTAAATCGTGTAAATTGACGAAGGCTCTAATTAACATTAATTTATAATACTTAAGTATTTCACGTTATGGCCGCAGTAAATTTTAATATATACTTACTTATGTATTCCAAATTTGGAACTTTTTCAATAGGCTAAACGAACTTGTTATTAAGATAAACTAATGTAAAACAATTCGTCGTACCTACTTAAAAAAGGAATATGCTAAATTGCAAAATGCCCATGAACGTCATTTTTGGCAAGGTGACGTCACTTTCCTGTTTATATAACTACGATTCAAGCGAAACTTTAAAATCTGTTAATACCTTTAACGGATTTTTTTTTTATCATCACTAATGATGTGATTGTAATAACAGCATCGTAAAGATTCCTAATCCAGCATTCATAATTAAGTGTTCTAAACAAACATGAATTGGGAAATTATAGATTTTTAAAATTCATTTCGTTACATATATACCTATAGATAGATTTGTCAGTCATTCCACCCCGATACACTGCAGGTTGAAAGAGATCTACCTAAAATAAACTATCAAGAAACGGGAAAAGAAAAATGTTATAAATTATACAAGCTTACTTGATTAAAATTATCGTAGCAATTGATTAGGTAGGTACCTACCTACATAATGCCGTATTCATATTTGATCACGTTTTAGATCACGCGCGTAACCTTTCAAAGACATGATATTTTGAGTAAGCACAAATCCACTTTAAACTAAAGAAAAGTATCCACTAACTAAACCATATTCCATACGATTTTAATTACTCCGTGTATTTTCGATGGTCTCAAATTAAGGTTAAAAAAGTTCCTAAACCACAAAACAAAAATAGCCATTGAAAGGACACTATCGACGGTCTGTTGACTACGATCCCGAAGGTTGCGGGTTAGAATCCTAGGGACAGATGTCAGTATGATGAACACAAGCATCTGTATCTGACTCATGAATGTGTTATAGGTATGTATATTTATTTGTTGTCTAGTATCCATACTTCAAACGTTGCTACTTTGTGACTAGATCGATTGGTGGGAAATGTCCAAAGATATAGGTACCAGAGACGTTACTAACAGATGACAATCATTTCAGCTACATATAGTATGCCAGAACCCGAATACTCAAGCCTGTCTGGCATGGCCGAGCAAGCTGAGAGGTACTGGTGATGATGACAACCGACCGATCATGCCAACGGAGCTATTCTGTGGCTTAGTTAACAGAATACCAAAATCAGGAGGTATTGTACTGGTAAGATATTTCTCTTAACAATACTGCCATGCGAATTTTGCTTTTCGCTCATTATTGCGACTTTATGTCAACGCTTGCGACCCGATATCATATACCAACAGGTGCGATATTGTATTTAATTAACACCGTATGCACGAAAGTGCTGTTTTATTGCAAGGTACAACGGAAAAACAAAAAAATACGATGCAAAAACGAACTAAAAAATAGTGGTTTCAATCTAAATAATTATTACATTTTATATTTTGAAATACAAATACAAATTATACAGGTACATTTTAATACCAACACTAAACTGTTTTTATGACAGACTAGTTGTCCACGCCGGCTTCGCACGGATCATCTTTTTTTTATAGCCTATGTCGTTCGGGAATAGTGTAGCTTCCCAAGAGTGAAATAATTTTTGAAAATCGGTCCAGATGTTCTGGAGCCTATAATATTAGTATAGATATAATATTTTAACGTAAATTTTCATTAACCCATCTATTTGCCTAATGAAATAAAAATAACTTGTACTTAGCCGATTCAAACTGCAGAATATATATACGACGCACGTCCCTACCTACTTTGTCTCCGTTTAAATTAAAAAGGCCTAAGTAAAATAAATTTAATATCAGCCAAATAACTATTAAAGCTTATTGTAAGTTTTATTTGATCAATTTAACCTATTTCTTAAATTGATCAAATAAAACTTACAATTTACGCATAATGTAGATAATTATGCGTAAATTGTAAGTTTTATTTTAATCAAGCGACATGTATCTTTTTGCCTACCTTCTTATCCGAAAATGTTTCAAATGACTATCATCAAGTTCAAATTGCGAATCTAAGCCATACTTAAACTTAAACTCACACAAAAAATATTGAAAACGATCGTTTGTTTAGGGGTGCAGTGTCACACATAGATAGGTACACATAGTATATACACGTCTACTACTAATGCAAAGTATTTCAAATTGGTAACTAGGTAATTCCCAGTATTCCTATCTCCAGGATTTTTCAGTAAATAAAACAATAAACTTGTGTTTATAATTTAGTTTAAGAGGCTAATGTTAAACATTTGCGGATATAACTGATATAAAGTTAGAGGAGAGTATCTTGGGCTTGTGACCTAATTTACGTATTAGTTATTGTTACCTACATTGGGCTTATCAATACTGAAGTAGATAATATTTCTGGCAGTTATATTTGAAATGTCGTATCTGAATAAAGGTCAACATTCGTAATTAACCTAATTCGCTTAAAACAGTAATAAAAGTTTCTGGAAAACCAAGCTGTGTTCTAAATCAATAGATTACGAAAAAGTTTGCTAAGGCGTTTTATTCGTTTTCGTTTTGCTTTTACCGCGCACAATACAACGCACCCATTCATTTAAGATTCCCCCAGGATTTGAATTATGGCACATAATACATACTCATCATTATTATTTCAATCAAAACACTCACGAAACACGCTCCTTGTAGTGGTCCCGCGTCGCTCGCATCCATTGGTTTTCAGTGACCTTGATCTTGGGACCGCCTTTATCAATCTGCATTTTTCGATTCGATTTCTACCCGTAGAAAAAATAGTACCTTAGTATTCTTGTCTTTTCGGACACATAAGTGCTTATATTAGTAGGTACAAATATATTAAGTCAATGCCGAACGACGCTACTTCCGAACATGTGCTATCGTTCATACATTTAGTGCTGATTTCTTACAGAAATGGCGTCGCGTCATATAGATGTATCTAAACACTAGGATACTACACTGAAACTTAAGTTGAAATTTGCCGATAGTCAATGTATATCAATCTCCTTAACTAGGTACTGTTAATAAGAGTGGAAGGAATGCAGTGATTTTTTATCGATGTTCCTAACATATAAGTCCTAGGTCAAGGTTAGTGACAATTCCTTGACCCTTATTGCCTAATGTTTATCAGAATAAATAGGTCAACCAATTAATGTGAATGACGCTATACACTTACAATGCTATTATTTCATAGATTACGCCTTTTGAAATGAACGGGCCACCAGTGAAGAAAATCTGTAAAACTATAATAGCGCAACCAGTCCAGAGATACAGGGTGCGCAGACAAGTATATTCACCCAGGGGTCGATTTAGAGGACAGACACAATCACAATACCTGGCCATAGACCACGGTAACGGCAATAACGAGGGCAAAGCAGAAGCAGTTTCAGCTGCAGATACATCAAAAGCTACCGTTAGTAAGTATCAATAGGTCAACATTTCGTTTCAATTAATTTTACTGTTCTGTAACGCATTTTTAAAAACGAATTCTTTAAATATACTTTTCTGTCCTGCGGCCAAAAAGCGCCAACTTTCTGGCCGCTGCGCTCAATGAAATTGCCGCTTTCTGGCTTCGTCGAACAGAAAAATAGTATACTGACCTCGGCCAGTAAAAAAAAAAGCCTCAGATCACATTTTTGTCAACCTCGGCTTCGCCTCGGACGACAATTACATGTGATCTGAGACATTTTTTATTTTACTGGCTAGGTGCGTAAAGTACTATTTTAATAACAGGTGGCCGAAGTGGTATGGGACAAGCTCAAAGCCAATCTATGTATGATCCGAGTTGTGATGAGTGCATAGACCGTAATATACCTGGTTCAGAACATTTAAGACGTCCTGGCGGCACCCCAGGCGCAGGTGTAGGCAATGGGGCCTATAATGGCGAAACACCGGGTGAAATTTGGAGCAGTAAAGATTACCGGGGAAGTCAAGCAGGTCAGCCACACGGTCAGAGAGGCCCTAGTGGACTAGGCGGACAAGGCAGTAGTCCCGGTAGTAGCAATTGGAGAAATCAAGGTGGACAACCAGGAGGCCAGGGAAATATCCCTGATGGTGGAATCAATTGGAATAACCAAATGGGACAACCAGGAGGACAAGGTGAACCCCAAGGAGGTCAAGGGTATGCTCCTGGTGGTGGAACCAGTTGGAGAAACCAAGGTGGACAACCAGGAGGGCAAGGTGGACTACAAGGAGGTCAAGGAAATGCCCCTGATGGAGGAACTAATTGGAGGAACCAAGGTGGACAACCAGGAGGGCAAGGTGGACAACCAGGAGGGCAAGGTGGACCACAAGGAGGTCAAGGAAATGCCCCTGATGGAGGAACTAATTGGAGAAACCAAGGTGGACTACCAGGAGGGCAAGGTGGATCACAAGGAGGTCAAGGAAATACCCCTGATGGAGGAACCAATTGGAGGAACCAAGGTGGACAACCAGGAGGGCAAGGTGGACAACCAGGAGGGCAAGGTGGACAACCAGGAGGGCAAGGAGGACAACCAGGAGGGCAAGGTGGACAACCAGGAGGGCAAGGTGGACGACCCCAAGGAGGTCAAGGGTATGCTCCTGGTGGTGGAACCAGTTGGAGAAACCAAGGTGGACAACCAGGAGGGCAAGGTGGACTACAAGGAGGTCAAGGAAATGCTCCTGATGGAGGAACTAATTGGAGGAACAAAGGTGGACAACCAGGAGGGCAAGGTGGACAACCAGGAGCGCAAGGTGGACCACAAGGAGGTCAAGGAAATGCCCCTGATGGAGGAACTAATTGGAGAAATCAAGGTGGACAACCAGGAGGGCAAGGTGGATCACAAGGAGGTCAAGGAAATACCCCTGATGGAGGAACTAATTGGAGGAACCAAGGTGGACAACCAGGAGGGCAAGGTGGACCACAAGGAGCAGGTCAAGGAAATGCCCCTGATGGAGGAACTAATTGGAGAAACCAAGGTGGACAACCAGGAGGGCAAGGTGGACAACCAGGAGGGCAAGTTGGACAACCAGGAGGGCAAGGTAGACCACAAGGAGGTCAAGGAAATGCCCCTGATGGAGGAACTAATTGGAGAAACCAAGGTGGACAACCAGGAGGGCAAGGTGGACAACCAGGAGGGCAAGTTGGACAACCAGGAGGGCAAGGTAGACCACAAGGAGGTCAAGGAAATGCCCCTGATGGAGGAACTAATTGGAGAAATCAAGGTGGACAACCAGGTGGGCAAGGTGGGCCACAGGGAAGTCAAGGGAATGCCCCTGATGGTGCAACCAATTGGAGAAACCAAGGTGGACAACCAGGAGGACTAGGTGGACTAGGGGGGCAAAACGGTGTCCCCAGTACTGGCGTCGGACAGTGGCGACAGCAAAATGCTGCAGGTCCAGATCAGAGCGGCAGTAGCAATGGACCAAGCCAAGTGCATCCTGGAAGACAAGATAACATCTGGTCCCTATTAACAGGATCAAGCCCAGGCGTTTCCCAAGGTCTAACTTATTTTTGTTGCGTAGTAGGACCAAATGGCAATATTCCTCAGATGATAGGAACAGGAGGACCCAACGTGGGTGTACCAAATAATATACAGCCAACAACTTTCAATACGAATCCCAATACATATTATAACGGCCAAGGTAGTGATCAAAATCTTGGTCGGACTGATCAAAGAAGAGGAAACGCACCGTCAGGTGGGGCGAATGCACCTTACGATAGTCGTGGAAGCGTTGCTAATACGCCAGGCAAGCAATATGGTAGCAGTCAAGATAATTCGCCGTATGGTGGTGATAGGGGTACGGGAAATACTCCCTATACAAGTAATGCGCCCAATCAAAATAGAGGAGACGTCAGTTATGGAGGTGGTAACGGAAATATACCATATGGAAGTGGTGACAGCAAAGGGAACGCGCCAATTGGATTTAATCATGGGAACTTGCCGAGTGGAGGTTATCAAAGTGGAGCAAATGAGCCTTATGGCGGATATGGAAACAGAGACAACGTCCCATATGGCAGGGAACCAGGCAGAGGGAATGTGCCAAATGCAGGCGACCGTAGTGGTGAAAATGTACCATATGGAGGTAGTGGAAACGGAAGTAACGGCCCATATGACAGTCAAAACAGAGGGAACGGACAATATGGAAGCGAAAATGGAGGTAACGGCCCATATGGAGTCCAACACGGAGGGAACGGTCCCTATGGAAGCCAAAATGGAGGGAACGGCCCATATAGAGGCCAAAACGAAGAGAACGGTCCCTATGGAAGCCAAAACGGAGGGAACGGTCCCTATGGAAGCCAAAACAGAGGTAACGGCCCAAGTGGAGGCCAAAACGGAGGGAACGATCCCTATGGAGGCCAAAACGAAGGGAACGGTCCCTATAGAAGCCAAAACGGAGGTAACGGCCCAAGTGGAGGGAACGGTCCCTATGGAAGTCAAACCGGAGGAAACAGTCCTTATGGAAGCCAAAATGGACCGAACGGCCAGTATGGAAGCCAAAACGGAGGTAACGGCCCAAGTGGAGGGAATGGTCCCTATGGAAGCCAAAACGGAGGAAACAGTCCTTATGGAAGCCAAAATGGACCGAACGGCCAGTATGGAAGCCAAACCGGAGGGAACGGCCCATATGGAAGCCAAAATGGAGGGAGCGGCCTATATGGAAATAATAACGATGCGAACGGTCCATTCATAGCTAATCAAAACGGAGACTACTCACCTTCCGGAGAACAAAATAGGGGTAAAGCACCATATGGAATAGATAAACCTGGAAGTACACCTGGAGGTGATCAAAACAAAACAAACGGATATGGAACCACCGATAACCAAATGGTGAGCAAACTACCCTATTTATTTTAATCTACGAATTAGTTTAACAAACCTATCTTACTTTATACAACAAAACATTTCGTTAAATGCTGTTAACTAAAATTATAATTGGAATGTAATAACCGCGAAGGCATCAGAAATTATTAAAATTATAATATTTGTTTGTATTATTAACCTCTATTATTATATTGTTTACAGGGTTCTGGAGGAATTAATGGTAAGTTTTTTTTTTAAAAAGTAAAAGAGAATATATTATATGAGTTAGAAATACTAGTAATGTTAAGGTGATGTCACCGTTCGTAGCGAAGTTCTAGTTAAATAATTATTTCGAAGTAACAATCATTTCGATGTTTATTTCCCAAATATATAAATTTCTTACTCTTTCTTTCAGTTCCACCACAAAATGTTGTTGATCCGAACTCAATATCTTCAATAGATGGTGATGATTCACAAGCTGAATCAAGTGTTTCTCAGAATGCTAATGGTACTTTGGCAAGTGCGTCGTCTAACGGTGGCAACAATAAAGGTCGCGCAAAAACTCAGGTCAGCGGCACATACACAGGAAATGGAACTTTTTCAGCCCAAGCACAAATTAGCGATGACACTAAAGGTGCCCAAAGTGAAGTCTCTGGTGGTAAACAAGGCGCAAGCAGCAGCGCCCACGGGCATAGCCGCAATAGTAATTCTCAAGCAAATGTAGCGCTAGGTTCAGACACAGGCTCATTAACATCCGGCGCTCAAAGCAATGGTGTAATGCATTCATCAAATTCACAAGTTCAAGGTGGTATGAAAGGCGGATCTGCAGACGCACAAGCACGTGGACCAGGAAGTACCTCATCACAGGCCCAAATTGGTTTTACGCCTTACAACCCAAAAGACAAATCACACGATTTATTTAAAACTCCATTCGTAGGAGGAGGCAAAGCTTCTGCGCAATCGAGCGGTCGAATGGGCGAATCTCAATCACAACTAGAAGGTATCTTCAAGTATGGTATAAAGTATACCGGAGCCGCACAGGCCGGTGCAAGTCTAGATAAAGATGCCGTATTCGCCAGTAGACTTCCGTTTAGTAAGATAGACGTTCTCGACAAGACTGGTATTAATGATACTAATCAGGAATCATCGGATGTGAAACCGTTACCCGAAATACAAGACGCAAATGGGATCGCCGATAAAAAAGAAGAAACAATGTCTAATTCCGAAAGCCGATACGGGTCGGGACACACGCATTCCGATCACCATCCTGATGGTGGCACCATTCAGAAACCACAACAGTCTGAAAATAGTCTAGTTGGCAATACACGATCATTCCAAGCAAATTATGAAACTAAAAATCCAGAATTAGAATTATCAAGTGATAAAGAAGATAATATTCCTCCTGATGACGAATACGATCCAATAGACGGAGAACAACCGGAATATTATGATGACTTAAGTAAAGACGCAGACGCTACTCATGAGTCTCTTCTTAACCCATCCAGAAAGAGTATTGAAGTCAAACAAAGCACAGGTGGCAATACGCAACATATTGTGCTAGGTTCATTATACGGCCAGGACGCAGTAATTACACAAAAAAATACTGAACAACGTCCAGACGAAAGAAAAATATATCAGCCAGGTGAGAGAGTACCCGGGACTGGTGGTTACACAATCCCAGCTGGATTTACAGGTAGTATAAAGTCAGTGGCCTCCAAAGAAAATACCTATGCCGTTGGATCCCGATATTCGCCATCTCAAGCGCAGACTGTGTCTATTACACCAGGCACTGGCAGGGTGAAATACTTGTACCCCACTGTACCTCCGTATGGAAAAAATATAAATCCAAAAGACCTGCGATCTCTTCCAGGCGCAGCAAATGATGACAACAATAGATATGTATCAGTATCTAAATCAGTAACAGGAGCACTTGACGGCGAGAATAATATCCGGAAACAATATTCTCATACATACTATACAAAGTCTTCTTCCTGCGGATACTTTACCTTTACTTGTAATATGGTAAGTGGGCCTCATGGCCGAAAAAAAGTATGTAAACCTAAAATCCCCACGAACCCCGACGGCACGCCAATGAGATGTTAGTTTATATAAGACGTATGAATATGATAGATACTAAGTATAAACTAGTTTACGATTTTAGTATTATGATGATAAATATGTATTTTTGTAGCTAGTATTTCTTTTAATATGTAAATTAGGATAATATAAGTACCTAATGTTTAAGTAATAGTGCTTAATTAAGTAATAAGTAATTTTAGGTAATTAATATTCAATTGTTTATATATTCATATCTTTTTTATTAATCCCACGTCGGAAATTAAAACACGTTATGATATATTATGATACATTTTATTGATGACATAATTTAGGTAAGTAAATACATTAATATATTGTTCAAGATATATTTTAATCACATTGACATGTAAAATCAGTAACATGAAAATTTTACGTTAGCTAGAACAGTGAATAACTAAACTAGTTAACTGAATTAAATTAGATTGTATAATCTTGTTTTGGGAGGCGGCGACTCATGCGAAATTTGTAGTAACCTTGTTGTAATTGTACAATTAAATGCAAGTTTGCCAATTGTTCAGGAGTTACGATGTTGGTGATTTTCGAACGATTCTTAAATATATTAGGGACCCGCCCCAGCTCTACACGGGCGGGTGCTATAAACCTTGCTCTTGTATCACTCTACCTTTTAAAAAACCGCTTCAAAATACGTCGCGTAGTTTTAAAGATACATAGGGACGGTCAGACAACGACAGCGTCTTTGTATTATACTATGTAGTGAAGTAAAAATAAAAATGACATTGATTTAAGTTACTCGAAACTTGTTAATTCAACCGATGAGTACTTAGGTACGTACAATTGTGAATGAATATGTTTATAATAAAGTAACTACTACAGTATAAGTAAAGTTACTATATATACTAGTAATAAAAAAAATGTATAATTAAATCACTTGTAATAAAATAATTATCTGAATATTAATGTTTAATGCAACCACCTCCCTTTTTGACATATTTTTTAATCGACTTGTTCTGAAAATAATAAAAATTGTATAATGCTACAATTATTACCCATTATACCAAATTATACAAAATAATATTCTTTTAAGTACCTATAGAAGTAAAGAACGTATACATACAGTTTCATGTTTACCAAAGAATACAAGATGGGCGACCCAATCGTGTAACGCATTGCAGACTGCCGAGTATCAAAAATCCGCTTGATGCGCTAGTGTAGAATGAAGTTTAGTTATCACTGGTCTGTGATTGGTGGAACTTGATTGCAGGATCTCATTCTAAACCGCATCTATCGGATTTTTAACAAGCCGCGTATCTATAATCCAATTTAAATATGTACGTATACAGTAGTACACACCAAAACGCCAAAATAATTTCTGTCGATCGCATCACGTCACATCTTGAAGGTTTTAAGACAGGTCAATTGACTTAGTTTGGTGACTACTTTAGTGTTAGGTACGTCAGTGAGCTAATAACTTTTAATATAAAGCAAACAAATTAGGATAGGTTTTTAATTAATTGTGTTAAACAATTGAGCCGCAAGAGTAAATCATCTCATTTAAAAAAAAAAAACCATAGTGGTTACTATTAAGGATGTAGGGAAAACTACTACTATAGCTGTATTTTCCAATCAAATATTGCGTAAGTACCCTTAATGAATAAATTAGCCCAATAAAACAAATGAGTGCACGTTACCTTGTTTTGTAATAACTAACATCCATCCATATGTTAATAATGGATATATTTACCCAAATAAAAAAATGAGAATCAAAAATACAGTATGATGGGTACGTAATATATACTAAATATGGATATCTACTATCCACTTAAACTATGTGCATTATAATATATGTGACAAATTATATTGAAATACATTAATATAATGCAAGGATGCTGTACCCTCCACACTGGGATAAGGGTGACATGCCGGTGATAATGACATAGTTAGTTAAATTTATCTCCAACCTCGAACTTGAGAGAAAGTAACAAGTTTAATACGACATGTATGAAGGTAATAAATAAGGTTAAGATATAATATTTATCACGATATCACAGGGTAGAAAGTGTTAAGTCACAAATAAAAAATATCGCCTATAAAACGGTTCAATATCTTAAAATGACAATTTGTAAAATAATATTTTATAAAAAGTAATAAGTACTTGTAATTTAGCAATAAAATATTCAGGGATCTTATCACGTTAAAGATTTTTAAACACGTAGATATCATTTATAATAATACTTTATATTAATTAGTGAATGTTAAACATTTTGAAACACATGGATATATGTCTTACACACTGTTACTTGTTACATATCGACAGATTTCTGACTAAATCTCGAAATAAATCTATTATCATATCAGTAACGAGCAACTACAAGGGTCATACAATGATTCTACACTTTATTTTTAGGGTTCAGACCCCAATTCATACTTGATTTCATACTTTCTTAGAGATCGTTATAGTGCTAAGTCTGAGATCGGGTCAGAAAACTGTCGACATTTAAATAACACTACAATATTGAATACCTAGCAATTGATTAAGTACATCATTGAAACACCGAAGCTAAGGAAGAAATAATTAAAGCAAGGGAGAATACTGTTTATCGTTAAATCTTGATTACCCAGTGGTAGTAAACTATATCAGTCTGATATCAATGGAATGTATGTTTAAGTAGACTACATATCTACAGATGTGGTAAGACATTTTTGTTGCCGACCAGCTTGAACACAATCAAAAAATATGGCAGTAAAAAAAGTCCACACACACCTACTACTTATTATATAATAACAAATAAATATCATCTTCATGGTCTATCTTCAAATTATAACTAATAATAACAACTAATGTAGCTGGTATTACAGTTTTTGTGGACATACTTTTTAAATCAAAACTGTTTCCGAACGACTGATTTTTCTATACTGATAACTGATTGGTGAGTATATTTTAAAATTTAAAGTTTGTACTAAAGGGTTACAGGGAAATAATAATAAAACTAATGAAAAGTGACTCATACTAGTAACATTAAGTTCATATCGGTCGCATATTTTGCCTCGTACAATTTTCAGTCAAAACTACAAACAAGAGTTTCCTTTCTTAAGTTTTCTGCCTATCACAGTGTAATAAAAAAAAACTACTTAACATGGCAACCAAAATTTGAACTTTCGTACATTCATAAAATACTGAATTGGCTCTAGGTGGGAGTAACGAACTCAATCATTGCGTTCATATCTACTCAACTAAACTGTGAGGGCTAAGAGGAGACACCGGTGCCTCTCTTTACAATTTCTCTAATGATTTTTAATACCTACTAGTGGTCCCGGCAGACTTCGTCCCGCCCGGCAAAGAAGCAATGTAGGTAGCTGCATTAATCAATTGATTTGACAGCTGTCATTGTTGCGTTTTGTTATACTATTTTTAACAAATGAGCTAAATATTTTTTTTTTACTGGATCGGGATGAAAAGTATCCTATGTCCTTTTCCTGGCTCCGAGCTACCTCCCCGCCAATTTTCAGCCAAATCTGTTCAGCCGTTCTCGAGTTATAAACGGGGTAACTAACACAACTTTCTTTTATATATATAGATGTAGGGCGACAAAAATATAATTTCAATAATAGAATCAATTTGACAACTAAGCTCTTTGTCACAAAATGTGAACGATCATAAATGTACGATATATATATCTTACTTACACGAAGTTTTTGAGCGGAAAATAGTAGACCTAATATAGTAAACCACAATAAAGTCTCATTAAAATAACTGACTGGAAACGTCTATTACATTCATAACTTAAGTAAGTTTAACTGCATTCCTAATAGTATATTATAAACGCCCGTCCTTTATTATATTATACCTATGAGCGATGGAACTATCAAAGTGCCTAAAGCCGGAATATTACTTTAACAGGTACCTTTTAAACTTCTTCTAAATTATGACTCAACGAGTGTACTGTGTATGATTTTCCAATTAATAACGATCAGATTTTTATTATACCTACTTATAAATCTTCTTGTACACAAATAAAATGCTCGAGTAGACAAAAGACTAAATTAACCTTCACATAGTGTTTTAAAAAATAAACTCTCATTCCTAACTAGATCATTAGTATTTTCACTACACCAAAATACATAGGTACGTGAAACACTAAGTACTTTTAATATAATTTTAAACGTACTTCAGTATTATATGATAAATTCTTAAATTATTACATCCAAGACAGTTCGTAAGAATAAAATTGTATATATTTTCACACATTTAAACACATTTTTGAACACACAACACAAATTACTGAGCCACAAGATCGTATTTTACGGTTCAAATGAGATCATTTTTATATTACTTAAATTAAACATAAAAACAGTTAAAATAATTTATATGTAACGAGAGATTCATCAAAATGGCGAGAATTGGTTTAAAAAATACTGTGTCAGGAACTTGGATTTAGATGGCCTCATTCATATTAACCCGTTTACATGATTCTCATACGATATATTGCAATAATGCACCAAAAGTTACTTTCAATTTTATTTACTGACCTCACGCTAATAAGAATCCATGTAAATATGGCCAAAAGTCCAAAAAATACAGATATGAGTATATTAAATTGCTTAATAGTTATATTATGTATTACACTAATAATTAATAGTTAATTAGCAAATTCCACAGATATACTTTAAGTACTTTTTTTATAAAGAGTGATTAATTGAAGTTAAAACCTGAAAAACATCTAGTTGTATTTTTTTACTACATATCTATGTGGTATTGTTGATTTTAAAAAGAAATTTTACGTTAAGTTAAAAATAATTAAATTAATGTTATTCTAATTTAGTCCAAAATAAGACATGTTTTTTGTACATCTTCAGGTAAATCACCGCAAGTGTTTAAAATTAAATACAGTTGTTTTTAACCGTCAGTACAGAAATATATGTAACATAATGTACAGTTTCTGTTTTATATGAATTTGGTCAACATTATTTGACAATACTACACTTAAAAATAAATTATACGTACCAGTACGGATAAACTTGTAGCCAAAGTTAGTAAATCTGGATGCAAAGAACAGTTGGTAGAATACAATCACTAAAGAAGTGATTTAAGTAGCTCCTCGGAGACGTTTCAAGCGTTCTTTTTCCATGTGATCAACTGGCGGTTCACGCTCGAACGACACGAGTTCCAAAGCTGGAATTAATTGAATAGTTTCAAAAAATAGTTTAAGCCAATCTACAGAAATGACTACACGTAGAAAACCGCCTGTCAATGAATTACCCCTTAAATATTTTTAGTAAAATACAGGTAGTTTGGAAAACAGGCCAAGGGCGAGTTGGTTTCGCACACGAAGGAGCGCGCGCATTTATAAAAATAGCCCTCTTAAATATTTGTTTTATTCTGTTTTTTATAGCGACAACAATTAAAATATCGGAGTCTTAGTAATAGGGGTCCGTCTTATCGTTTATATGCAGAACACTAAAAAGAGAGGAACAATATTAAATATATTTTATAAAACTAACGCACGATCACACGATAAAGCCAATGCTTTTAAAATATTTAATTTCGGTGTAATCCCTAATTAGATAAACATAATTGAGATAGTTTTAGCGCAGTGCGACGATTGGCGCAAATAATTAATTACATATTATATCATTTTCCGTTCGCAACATTATAAAGTAGGTACTATCAACTGTGCTGGCGATGTTACACCTTTAAGGCAATAATCGCTTGAACGACCCTGGTACCTGGCGGCTGTGTGTGAAGCAACAAGTGCAAGCAATTTTTTTTCTAAAATGGCGTACCCCGAAAGCATCCGATAGTACATACCATTTTCAGTTAGCGTAGGAGTGTCGTTGAGGAATCGCCAGACGGGCAGGTGTGGCGGCGGCGGCGCGGGCGCCGGCGGCTCTTCGCTGCTGAGCCGCCGCGCCGCCAGTTGCGTGTTCACATGTCGCGCTAACAGCGAACACTTTTCAAAGTTCACACGATTACCCGGTAACCTAATGAAAAAAAACATTGAATAAAGGCTTCACATAATACGTAACTATATAAAATGTCCCAATTTTTATTTTGTTTTTATGTGCAAGTCTAAACGGATCACTGTGTAAATGAATGATTACTTACTTGGATGGTGATCCTTGGTTGGCAAAATGCAAGTCCCTGCAGGTTACCGATAGCAAGGGTACAGCCGTTTCGGTAGGGGTAGCCGCCAGGGCAGCTCGGTACCTAAGAAGTAAGACTAGCCCTTAACATTGCTCTACACTTTGATTTCTTAAATTTTATTAAAGGAAAAATGGAGTATAGAAGCCTAAAATTTTGCATGAAAATGTTTTATAAGCATAATTGAATACTTACTAAGAAAGATTTTTTTGGTTGTTATAGAGTAAAAACTGGTATGAAAGTTTTTATGGAATATGTTAAATGTAAAATCGAAATCTACCTGGCGTGGTTTCCACTAGGCTCCACACATAGTTCCAACTGTCGCAATTGCTGACCACAAACTCCCGATGTTCGGCTCCACTGAAACAATAACAAAAAGTTACACATATGCTGATACAATAAAAACTTATTGTTTAATTGTTCTGTTTAACTACCGTTTTCTTAAGTCTTGTTACTGGCGACATATTCAGAGCACTGATGATTGCCATGAGAGAGTTGAAATTGCCAAGATTGAAGCATTCCCTGGCTGTCATCACCCACTGCTCTATAACTCGCGCTCTATATTTGCTTTTAGCAGCCTGTAAAACAATTACCATCTATGTTAAAAAGTATTCTTGTGGATTTAACTTATATCTTTTTTAACAGGTGCCCATACCTTCAAAATATCAGTTGCACACAAATAACTAAGTCGATTGAACCAATCGGCATATGCTTCCAAGTTTCTTGTGCTCTTAATGTCAATGTGCTGTAAATTTATTGCTGTCTTTCCACAGGAAGATGTGGATTGCTGCTGTTGAGCTGGTGCAAATGTTTGAACAAATTCCTCGGGGCCAACAAATGACAGCCTATGTAGCTCAACTATGGTCAATTGGTTTGCTAACTCGGCAGGTGTAAGACCAAGGGTCAAAATATCTCCCTAAAAACATCATACATTGATATTATCTTTACAGAAGTTTTTTCAAATAAAGTTTTTGTTGAATTATAAATATGAGTTAGTCAAATTACCTGCATCAACTGATCCACAGCTGTCACTTGTGTTATATCCACCAATGTCTCTTCATACTGCTCAAGAGCAGTCAATTTATCCAGGAGTTTTTCTAACATAGTTGATACCTCAACTCTTACTGAAGACATATGTTCTGCAGCACATCTAAAAACATATTAAAGTTATAAATAACTTTAGACAAATTACATCTACCAATGTAGTTCGAAACAAACAAAAATGTATTGTAGTATTTCATAATACATATAGGGCACAAAATTAAATTTTATTGCTACATCCTTAAACTCTTATGTTCGCACAGATGCCAAGCATTTGCAAAATATGAAACTGTAAGCTATAAATGACTATTGGTTTACCTTTGTGTTATGCTTCGTACTAGTGCCATTACACGGTCGTCACGGAAGTCATATGGAAACATACTTGTCCACTGATTTAATAATCGCACCAGAGCTTTCATGTCTGTTAATTCTTTGTCCACTAAATCTTTTACCTCTGCCTTACCCTATAGTTAATGAAAAATATTTTTATAGTACTGTTTTAGTGCTTACATAACTTAGCAACAGTTTATCATATCTGTATAATCACTACATAGTATAAAACAAAGTCACAGTCACTGTCTGTCAGTCCCTATGTATGCTTAAATCTTTAAAACTATTAAAATCTGCTAGTTTACCATTGAGATTTCTAAGGTACTTGTATCTACTGATTGTAGAAAATGAAACTTGTACTGCATACAATAATACTTACAATTTTATCATAAGCTTTGAAGTATCTCTTGCATAGTTTGCCAAGCAGTTCATGTGGTTTGACAAAAAGCCTCGAACATAGTAAAAAGGTGAATGTAAATGACTTGCTTGCTCCAGGGCGGAGCATGTCCACCAGTCCATCAAAAGTTGCACTAACTATTTGACCATCCTTGTATTCAACATCAGGCCTTTCAACAGGACAGTTAACAAATGTTGTTAACGTCTTGACTGCTGACAACTAAAAAAAATAAAAAAAATATTATATCCAATGAAAGCAAAATAAAATACCTCATAAATATATCATTAATGAAAGTTAAGATAAATATATTGCCTATTATTTATAACCATGATTATAATTTTACAATTGATTAAAATAAAAGATATTACCTGTGGTACATCAACCTTGGGAGTTGTAACAAAATTGATTTCTCCATTCATTACAATGTGTTTACAGGAATTTTCAGACATGAATTTATTGCCTCTTACCATAGAGTAGTAATCATCATTCTGTAATGAAGTTTATACATTTGCATTGCTCTTATTACCCACATAAATAAATTGCCAACATTTTACTACATAACTGTTATATCATGCCTTATCAATAAAACTTAGAAAACATGTTAGGAATTGAAAATTTATATTAAAATAAAAGAATTGCACTTACATCATAGTATGAGAGACCAGATCCGTGCAAGAGAGCTGGATCCGGGGGAAGAGGGGCATGATCAGTTGGTGGTGGGGGTACAGGAGCGGGCTCGGTAGGTGGCGGTGGCACTTTGAGATTACACCCGCTACATGATGCTTCATTGAGCTTACTTGCGTAGTAATACATAGCCATTCAATTCCTCAATAGCAACTTATTCCTTGCCTCAGTCACAGCTGCCAGGCTCTTAAGTTAAGGAACCCATTGAACCACCTAGAAGCATTATTGTGTAAAATGTTCAAGTTACATAAACAATGCATTATCATTTATAAAATACTTAATGACAATTATATAATATCGCCGAAAGGCTCGCAAAATGCAAATAATCTTAATATTAAAAAAGATAACACTATAAAGTTATGCAGTAATCTTAACGCAAGCACATAACGTCAGTTAACAAAAACTACTTTAATTGCATTCCAGCAAATTTGGAACCATCTGGTTTCACTTTTATTATGAATACACACAATCGACGAAAACAGATATATAGTAACAACATTTACGACAAATGTGCCAGACTATTAAACAAAACTATGCGGAGCAGCATTAATGATATAATTTATAATACATATTTTTCTTGATCGTATTTATAAAATCGTCAAATATTAACACTAGAGGAAGGTGAAAGTTGTCACCAACTGCATCAGTTTTTTGTACCTGTGAAATCACTTTCAAGTTTCTGTTTACACAGAAATATAAAGAAAATTATCATAAAACAAAAAAAACAAACAATGTTCCATTCACCTTACACGAAATTATAAAAATTGAATTATTTCTACGCAAAATAGCGCCAACCGTAAACTCCAGTACGTCTCGTATTTTCTTTTTTTTTATTGTTTATTATCAATGTTGCCACCCTCTACTGCTATAAAACCATAAACAACATAAAAAAAATATGTTTCACTTCTTGATCATTATTTATTGATTATTCATAAATGGTATATTCACAATGTATTATATTTATTCTTTTGTCTCATTTATTATTTACCTTTGCTTAAAATACGCTCTAACTGTAGTCGTAACTTGTTTTTTTATAGTAGCTAAGGAAGTCAATAAAACTGATCAGTCCAGTCAAGATTATAAAGTAAAACACACACTATACTTCATTAATGCAATTATAATATACGGCTCAACTTGCCGCTCGCCACGCTATTGTATAATTATTAGTATGGCCCACTTATGCATATTTGTTCGCAGATTTGTCGCCCGCGACAGATTAATACAATTTTGAGGCTCGCGGTGAATAGGGGCATTAAATTGTCTATGATACATATACTATAGTCATAGACAATGTATAATTTGCTACATTATTCAAATCTTTTTCAAATCTTTCGTTCGATGAGCTTTTAGCTTTGTCCGATTGATTCCAGCCAGGTCACCCAGGCTCGTTTGTTATTGTTGCTATGATTTGTAAACAAGACAACGTAGTAACTGACTATTGATTGTTTATGTTTTACGGTTGCCAAATGACCTACATTGTGGTGACGACAGATAATAATTCTCTCCTTATCTAATATAATAATACTAATTTTAATAATAAATATTATGTTTAATGGAAATGAAAGACGTGCTAAACAATCAAATACAACGTTACCAGCAATTGAAACTTTACAAAGAAATGTTCGCAAAGCACCAACTTGTTACACCAGGTAAATAAGTTTAAAACAATCTTTATCTTAGGTAAGTCGACTATGCAGAATAATTGTATGTAAAAACATTTGATCACATTTTACAGAAAACCACGTGATATCCCATTTCATTTGCCTCATAGAAAATTATTGGATAAAATAGAATATGTTAAAAAGGAACCACAACCATTGGTATATACTTTATATTTCTATAAAATAAGTATATATATTAAATACGTACCTTGTTTTTGTTGAAATAATTAATAAAATTCCATTTTCATAGACTGGTTTTGCCGAAGCACAAGAGGAAAGGTATAAGAAAGAAAGAAAACAAACGAAATTGCAGCTGGAACCTATTAAAAAAGATGATAGTTTGAGTAAGTAGGTATTACTACAATAATTAGGATTATAGTACTCTATACACTAAGTTACTATCCTAAACAAAGCTGAAATATTTTATAGGTACAGATTTAGACAATTGTGCCTATGATACCTTGAATGGTTTTCAGATTTGCAAGCAGTGTAATGACATTGAGTAACATATTTGTTTACTGAATAGTTTACTAGGGATTCAGATGGGTCCATACAATCTGGCTGTAATAACAGATAGGTTGTTGTAAACAATGTTGTTTTAAACGGTTTTGACTGTACTTATATTAGAATATCCACATATAAGATATGCCTATAGGTACCTACTTAATAGACTAGAAAATATTTCTGAAACTATAAACTTATTTTTAGGTCCTATTAACCAATTTAAAGTTGTACTGAGTTGTAGAGTATGTTAAATTGCAAAAAATGGTCACAGTTTTATTTTAACTTTTATAGCTAATGTCAAAGACAAAAAGAAAAAGACTATTAAAATACGGGAATCTGGAAGCAACACACAGGTAGTTAACAAGGAAGATATGACCAGAGATCCTCTAAAAGTGAAGCCTGTTGTAGCTTCACAGACAGAGGTGATAGACTATGTGAGGAAAACACCTGATTGTGGATTTCTGTACATGATTTATGCTGTTCACCCTCAAAATGTTTATTTCACCCCTTACTACCTCAAGTAAGTTTTACTTTGTAATTTGAATAGGCATCATACATATTCGAAAAATAAACTACTATTTGCATGCAGTATGTGAGTTTCCATTGAATCCCTACTAATATTATAAATACGAAAGTAACTCTAGGACATAGGCTACTTTTTAACCAACTGCAAAAAAGGAGGAGTTCCACGCGGACGAAGTCGCGGGTAGAAGCTAGTGTTAAATAATTACGAATTACTAGCTTCTGCCCGCTTTCTCAGGCTCCAGACTGTCTTTGTACCAAATTTCATTTAAATCGGTCGAGTAGTTTTAGCGTGAAATCGTAATAGATAGACAGACAGACAGAATTACCTACTTTCGATGAAGCTACGCTAAAAGTAATTTTATTTCAGACAACTAAGTATCGTCAGCTCAGTCGTGCTACGTAGACGTTAAGAGTATTGAATGTGTAGACAATAAGAGTTTGCTTTTAGGGTTGTGCCATATGAACAAATTGATAAGAAGAATTTTTTGACTATCAGCCCATGTGGAGTCACTCATTACACTAACGAAATGGTATTTACGAAGCTTCCGTCCTGGGAACAAGAGTATACAATATTTATTAAACTCACTGATGTAAGAAAATATTTAAAGCAATTTGAAATCACATCTTTTAAAATGTAAAATCACAAATGGAGATAATATTTCAGATAAAGTTTTTCAAGGTATATCGATACTGGAAAGCATTTTATGTTTGGCGGAAATCGATTTTATTCCGAAAGTACAGTAAACTCCGCACAAAGCTTGCCAAAACTCTTTTTATCCTAACACCAGTGCTTGGTAAGGCACTTTTGAATATTCAAGCCATGTGTTGTGAAATGTACATGAAGACTTTTGCAGATGTAAGCCGCGACATGGATACCGCTTTCTTTTACTTTATAGAAGTGCAGGTAGTATTATTAAATACTAACTCCTTTTTATTTATTTTTCTGCTTGTTATTTTTATTAAAATCAATGTAAATATATATTAGATGAAACGGATTGAGTACACCCGGGAAAAACTCTTTGAGTTTCGTGCCGTGGTGTTGGATGTCGTTACACAAGCGTGTCACACTGCACTGTACCAGAAAGGTTTCATATTTGACGATAGAAACATACCACCTTTTCAAATAATCAGAGGAAAACCAACTGGGGGTATGTCCTATACCGAAAAAGCTAATAAAAGGAAGTACTGCGAAAGATTAGCGAGGTACCTGTTTGAAATATTTTTTGGGTCTATACATATTGTAGGTACCTCTTAATTATATGATTTTTATGTTTTTAATTAACGTGTTTCTTATAGTTTCATTAAACTGGTAGACTATATGACCAACTATATGCTTTACCGTTTAACCAAGAGATCAAATAATATTATGGCGAACATGCTTCGCATACATTTAAGCTTTACTCCGGACGATGCTCTCTTAGATGGGAAAGAAGTAGACGAAGTCCTTGAAATATGGCCGAGGGATACTGAAGAGTGCAAGGTATTTATTTAGTAACACGACCTAAACCTCACCTTTAACTTTATGTTTTCATTGTTGATATCTACTTAATACATTTATAATTGTAGTGGGCTTTGTTTCAAGTAGACGCACATGTTATGCCTAATGGGCAAGTGACTCTCGATCCCAGCGAGAAATTAATTTGTGGATACATGGAAAAAATAACTAACTATTGGGATGAGTATGTACGTACGTTTCACAATTATTTGAACGAGGAATCCCTTCAGATATTTGTACAGCCTACTGTGATGGGCAAACAAGTAGAATGGTCTGCGGGTATGGCGCCAAATTTATACTTTTTGATGAACCAAGACAAGAAAATGTTGGATGATATAGCTTTCATTCCTTTTTCTATGCAACATGCGTACGCATGTGTCTGGAAATTCCTTAATAGAATGGGCAAATTTATGGATAATTTTCGTGACGCTCACGAGATGGATACGAACCTTATTAAACAAGAACGAGATTTGGGCGCGTTCAGAGTACTAGCCGAAAAACTTGTGAAACAGATGGAAGACATTGAGGAGGTCGTGAGCTACCAACCTTTGGGCCTGATATTCCTGTGCCTCTGTCCATTCCAGGAGTTATTTAGACCCCAGCCGAAGAGACTATTCGATGTCCTATTGAATGTTACCCCTGAGTAAGTTAAAAAACATAAGTAATAAAGACCTACTTTATTTATATTAATGTAGTTGCGACTGTGAGTTTGTTAGTTACGCTTTTACGCCTAAACCTTTTTGCTCATTTTATTTATTTTTTGTTTAGGAATAGGTAGGATCATGGAACAAACCATGCACTGCCTTTCTTGACTTATATATAAATTTGTAAAAGAGTTCTTGAAAACAGCTTTTATTTTGGGTCAATAAAAAAACAATGCGTGTTTACGAGGGGAGGAACTGATCTACTTGGGTCTTATCACCGGAATAGTTCGTTTTCTGTTTTCACTAGTGATGTTCATTCGCCCCGGTTGTTCCATTTGTTCATATTAGTATAATATGATTCGTTAATATTTCCTATTATTCGCAGCATTGGTCACGACTGCATCGCCGAGATCTTGGGTGGTATAGATAACATTAACGATGATATTAATAAGGAGCCCGAAAGCGCCGCGGAACTGGTTGCCTTTAACTATATGCTGGATACATTAGAATCAAGGGTAGCATTCCTTGAAGAGAGGCTTGAGTACTTGAGAGAGCTTTATGATTTTATGGGCGAGTTTAACATGGGCATACCGCCTGATGATATGACTGATTACTTGGGTAACGTACCTAATGCTATAACATGGAATGTGATTATATGTATATACAAATTATAAATATATATATATATATATATACTTAATCATCTTTCTATCCCATGTCAAAACATACATTACAGACGTAGATCCATCGTGAGGTCTTTTAACTGTAATTCTAACAAAAACTATCGTTTAAGTAATTATATTTATATAGTTGCAAGTAGCGTAAGCGTCCAGAATTGATTTGTAGGTCTCAGCGTCGCTCTGGGCACTCTAAGAACAAATGTGGACGCGCGTGTGGAGGCACGAAGCAAGCTAGCCGGACAGTTCGCCAGCCAGATAGGAAAGGACATCATGGAGCTCATGCTTGATGTCAATAAATTGAGGGACTTGGTCGCTGTATGTACACCAGTTTACACAATTCTCATATTATTTCATAAAATCGTTAACTGTTTTACAATCATTAAAAATTTAAGACTATACGACATTCGACCCTACAATACTTAGAATAATGTCCGAAAATTCCGTTTGTTTCTGAATTTTCAATACCTTACATTGACTTTACAGCAAACCTGGTTATATGATGCTACTTCCGATATGGAAAAAGTAATGGAAACTCTCGATGATCTCTTGGAAAAACTAATGGTTTGTTTCACAAGGGACAGACAAATTCGAGAGTGGCAGAAAATATTTAAGGTGACATTTTGTACATTTATGTCTCAACATATTACAAACACAAGTATATCATCAAAAATCCTTTCTTTTTTGTATCTTCCAGATACCTCCAGCACGTCTAGAACAGTTGGATGAAGCAATTAACGACGTCAAACTTAGGCAGTTACTGTGGAAATCATCTAAAGAATGGACCGACATGTTTACTTCATGGTGCCTAATGGATTACATTATTTTAATATAATATTATGTGTTTATCAGTAAGAATTTACCTTATAAATCTAAGTCTAATAATAAATAAATGTAATATTATTTTTTCAGGTTTGAAGTACCATTCAACACTTTAGATATAGATGAAGTACAAAATACTACTATTAATTTCGGCAAAGTTTTTAATCAACTTGATAAAGGGTTGCCTCCTAATAAAATTGTACCCAAATGCAAAGAGACCATTGATATTATCAAAGAGAAGGTTTGTATATGATCTATACCATATATGTGTCTTTTACACATAATTTACCATTGTGTAATCGTTAACATAGTAAAAATATCAGTACCTACATTACTATTACTTTTGACATTATTTAACCACATGAGAGTAAAAACCTCTGTTGACTGAGCAAGATCAGCAAAACCGTGACGTCATTTCAGTTGCCTGTGATGTCATATCTCCGCAATCCCGCACTGAAGCCTCGTCACTGGGTGAAGATCGAGGAGATCCTTCACACCCGCATCACCCCAGACATGGTGGTGACCTTGCATCTCCTCGAGGAATTACGCGCGTTCGATCACGCTGAAGAGCTCATGGAGGTCGCAGGCCAGGCCAGCTCGGAGGCGGGACTCGAAGGGTTACTTAAAAAGGTACATCTATCCAATCTCACTCAAACAAAACTACTGAATCTCATGTTGTTAGGTACCTATGTGTGACCACATATAAATTGAAATTTTTGTTGTTTTTTCAAACTGTCTGTTGTGTGATATATTTACATCTCTCAGCAGCGTTTGAGTCCATTTGCTCAGAAATTGGAAATCAATACTATTATCCAACTCCGTCGTTATTGACAAATTTTATTCATCATCACGGTAGGTTGAAGAAATATGGGCCGCGTTGGAGTTCCCAGTTCTACTCCATAAGGACGCTCGAGATGTGTTCGTACTTGGTGGCCTGGACGAGATACAGGCGGCTTTAGATGAGAGCAACATACATATTAGTACCATACTTAGCTCTAGAAATTGTGGGCCTATTAAAAGCAGAGTTGAGGAGTGGGCCAAGAACTTAGACCTATTTGCTAAAACTTTGGTGAGTAGTACAAATTAAGTGACGCATCAAAACTGCTTTAATAGTTTATTAGATTAAGTGCCAAGGTTGCCTACTGTATACACATATGACAGAAGTTCGTTGTTGTGTACTTATAGTTAAGTTTCCTATAATGTTTAAGTGAAATGGATAATACTTAAAAATCAACATACTGTCAAATAATGAATTTCAGGAAGAATGGTACGCTTGCCAGCAAACTTGGATATATTTGGAGGTAATATTTTCGGCACCGGATATCCAAAGGCAACTGCCTAATGAAACCAGATTATTTACCATAGTCGATAAGTCATGGAAAGATATCATGCGTAAAGTGGCAAAGGTAAGTCATCATTTATAAAAAATCAATATTTTCAAGAACGTTTCCGTTCCCATATTCGTAGCAGACGATAGTCAATTCCTTATTATTATTTGTCCTTTCTTTCTGTAAGCCTTTATCTGACTGTGTCATGTCGAACGTGAGCAATAAATGTTTTGAGAATAAGCTTGAAATTAATTCGCCGCCTCGTCTAATAGCGCTTTGGAGAGTTTGGACCTGTATGAGTGGACTCTATTCAATGTTACATTATGTTTACCAGGATTGACTTATGGGTATTTTGCTAATGAACCTATATAAATCAATCACACAGGTGCCATTGGCAATGCCCGCTGCAACTCAACCTAAACTATATGAAGAGTTCGTGCGAAACAATGAAATGCTTGATCAAATCATGAAATGCCTAGAAGCTTACTTGGAAACGAAACGAGTGGCATTTCCAAGATTCTTCTTTTTGTCTAACGATGAGTTGTTAGAGATATTGGCACAGGTGAGATACTTTTCCTTCTATTACAATACCTCTCACTTTATATATGGGACTTTAGATTTCCTCCATCTTACATATATATTATTTAGAATTTGATATTTTTAAATAATCCCAGATTATATTGTCAAGGGTGACAAGATAATCTAGGAATATTAGTCAAATAAGAACAAGAATCTCAGAAACGAGAGATATACATATATTTTTTTTATTATGGTACCCTAAAACTTGTCTCAAAATCTACCAATGCTAGGGTGACCGCGTCTTCAAATTTTCCAAGGTCAAATGATTGACCAATCATTTTTTTTTCTTTCTTACAGACTCGTAATCCACATGCTGTGCAACCGCATCTACGCAAGTGCTTCGACGCCATCGCTAAATTAGAGTTCGGAGTTAAACTACCCGAGAGCGAGATGGAAATAGCAGAAGACGGCACGTTAGTTGAGAGAGAGATGTCGTTCCAGACGAGGGACATGCTTCAAGCTAAACTTGCGAAGTCGGCCAAACCTGAGGATCTCACTACTGACATTATTGCCATGCTTTCACCTGAAGGTGAAAGGGTTAACTTGGGCAAGGTAACGATAGTTTTTTAAAAACTTATGATAGACCTGTTTATTTATTTTTTAATTTACGCAACATAATACATCATATAGGGTCTTAAAGCACGCGGCAATGTTGAGGACTGGCTGGGAAAAGTCGAGGAAGCCATGTTTGCGTCTGTGAAGAGATGCATGAAATATGCCCTTAAAGACTACATGATGCGGCCCCGCGTGGTTTGGGTGGAATTGCACCCTAATCAAGTAAGTAATACAATCGAAATATTATCTTTAACTCTTACAGTCTATATCGAGCTGTAGTTATTTTTACAAAATTTTAAATGATGTTAGTCATAATCAGTAACATCACCGCCTGTAAATAAATATTTGTTACATTTATATTTTTGCTAATGTTCTATATACTTTCTACAGGTTATTTTGACAGTATCGCAAATTATGTGGGCGAAGGGTGTCCACGAGATATTCGATTTAGAGATCCCGCTTCGTATCGACACTGGCATATTAGGATATGAAAAGAAATGTATTACCGACTTAAATGACTTAGCAGCCCTCACTCGTAAAGACCTGACGTCGCTATTTAGGAAAGTGCTATGCGCTTTAATTACCGTGGATGTACATGCTAGAGATACTATACAACACATGGTGGAAAAGCACGTTCAAAAATCGTAAGTATAAAAATAAAACTACATATTTCTATACTGTTATAATAAAAAAACATGACGTGTCTATTTATCACCATACTTGTCCACTTGTAGAAATGATTTTGAATGGCTAAAAATGATTCGATATTACTGGGAAGAAGACATTGACAATTGCGTAGCTCGGATGTCGAGTGCTTTGTACATATACGGCCACGAGTATTTAGGCGCCGGAGGTACGTGTTAATAACTAGATAAGATATTCATTTCTCTGCTGACATTACGATGTCGGATGTTTTTTATTTAAACCAAATTTGAAGTGGCGCAAAGCACATGCACTTAAGTTTAATTAAGTTCAGCTAGCGTAGCCCCGCCGGCGGGGTCGAAGACACATACACCCACATCCAACCATTCCGCAGGAACCTTCTGTTCCCCTACAACAAAATCGTTTTAACCAATTCCTGACCTCCCTGAGCCCAGGTGCGACCCTTGCTCTGGGGGACCCTCGGGTCGGTCAGGGCTAAAAAGCCAAACAAAGTATAGGCTTGAAAGTCTCTCTTCTAGAGGCTCGCCAGCAGTCCGGTTTGGCAGTAAAGACCCACCAGCCGGCCAACTGCACTTCAGTATGTAGATCGAAATAAAAATTACAGCTAGGTAGCAGAAATAAAACATTAAAATATTTATTTTAGGTGTACTAGTAATAACACCACTTACGGATCGTTGTTACCTCTGTCTGATGGGCGCTTTGCAATTGGACCTCGGCGGAGCGCCGGCCGGCCCTGCAGGTACCGGGAAGACTGAAACTACGAAGGACTTGGCGAAATCACTGGCAATTCAATGTGTCGTATTCAATTGCTCTGAAGGTGAACCCAACTGTTATTTGTCACGTAGTCATATAATAACAACGGCTTTCCTATTAACGCAGTAAATTAAAGCCGTAAGCAAGCGCGTAAGGTTTTATTACCGTATTTTAGAAGGTAGCTGTCTCTTAAATAATTGGTAGAGAACCAAAAACCTAATAAGGCAGGTTTCCCAGCGAATGATGTACCTATTAAGGTACACAACGGCCCAGAGACGATCATACCTTTAAGGTTCAATTTCGCTTTGCTTTTTATTATTTAATGTTTTTCTACGAATCACGAAAGGATATAATATAATCACTATGAAAAAATATTTATCCAGGACTTGACTACAAGATGATGGGTCGATTTTTCTCCGGACTGGCCACCTCAGGAGCGTGGTGTTGCTTCGATGAGTTCAATAGAATCGATATAGAAGTGTTATCTGTAATTGCTCAGCAACTTATTACGATTCGAAACGCTAAAGTTGCAAAACAATCAAGGTAATTTGTTTTATAAACGATAGCTAATTCCGATTTTAACTGTATTTAACATACTGTCATAAGGTAATAAATAAGAAAGTTTTTCTGTTTTATTATATTATTAAAATCTTTACTTTCCTTCTGGTTATAGAATTTACATTACTTTTTATGTTTATAGATTCATGTTCGAAGGTCGTGAAATCAAGCTGGTTCGCACCTGTGCTGCTTTTATTACTATGAACCCGGGATACGCAGGCAGGACCGAACTTCCCGATAACCTGAAGGCACTTTTCCGACCTATATCTATGATGGTTCCAGATTACGGTAATTGTCTTCAAACCTCTAAATATTATAGAAATACTTAAAAAAGTAATGGGTGACATTATGATCGACTCACAAGCGATGTTATTATCTCTTAAATGTCTGTACAATTTAACCTAATTAATTGTTCATAGTCTCAATTTCTTATATATATAACATACCTTTAAAATGTTATAAAATTATTTGTTATTTTATAAGCTCTCATCGCGGAGGTCATCTTATACTCTGAAGGATTCGAGTCTTCAAAAGGATTAGCTAAGAAGATGGTACAGATGTATAAACTATCGAGTGAACAGCTATCGAAGCAAGATCATTACGACTTTGGCATGAGAGCTGTTAAAAGTGTGCTGGTAAAAAGACTAGCTCTTGTAGATTAAATAATCTAATTTGATAAATTCTCTTATTTAGCTATATCTGTTATTGAAACAGGTGATGGCCGGTGCCCTAAAACGAGCCAGTCCAGACCAACACGAGGAAATGACATTGTTATGCGCTCTAAATGACAGCAATTTACCCAAATTCTTAGCAGCTGATGCTATACTATTTGCTGGAATTCTTTCTGATTTGTTCCCGGGAGTCAATCTTCCTATACGTGACTATGGCACTATGGAGGAGGTTATAAGTAAGTAGGTCTAAATATAGCATTAGCTTGGGACTATTTTTTATCGGAAGGGTTAGCAAGTTAGCAAGATATACTTCTGATAATTATTTACCTACTCGTGGAGGTGGTCTGGTGGGTAGATAGTTGTGGATATCCTGGAGGGAGAAGTATGCCCCTGTGGGCGTCTTTTGCTTGTTATAATTATGATGATGACGACAATGTTCCGATTGCTGATATTTTATTTTTTACAGCTACGATATTGCTGGAAAGGAAATTGCAAGTGGAGGCGTGTCAAATACGTAAAGTAATCCAACTGCACGAGACAATGATTGTTCGCTGGGGTGTGATGTTAGTGGGCCCGACCGGTGGCGGAAAAACTGTCGTTCTACATGTAAATTTACAATAAACCATAACATATCTATACTAATATTATAAAGAGGAAAGGTTTGTTTGTTTGGATTGAATAGGCTCCTAATAGACTGGACCGATTTGAAAAATTCTTTCACTGTTGGGAAGCTACGTTCACCCTGAGTAATATAGGCTATAGAATATATTGAAAAAAAATTAGGGACCCGCGCGAAGCTGGAGCGAACCGCTAGTCATTTATAAAATAATACTTTGCTCTTACAGTTATTACTTGTTGTTATGAAACAACTACAACGGCCTTAACCCTCGTGTACTAGTTTTTAATATTTATGCTGACTTTTCGAAAACTTTACAGTTCCAATATTCGTAGGCGACTGATTTTACTATAGTCTAATACTAATGTGATTTTTAGAAATGAATAGCTTTAGTGTCATAAGGCTGCTCAATTTCAACAGTTTTAGAAACAATATATTAATACGTGAGTTAAATCCGTTATAGTTTTTTCATTCCATCTGTTGATTCATTTCGGGTTTAATTTATTTCGATAGAAACCTTTTATTTGTTTTAAGTCTTAATTGATTGATTTCGGGTTTAATTTATTTCGATAGAAACCTTTTATTTGTTTTAAGTCTTAATAAATTTATTAGTGTTTGTTTTGTTATTTAAAGGTTTTGGGTGACACTTATTCTCGTCTATATGATAATGGGGTAGTCCACCCTGTGTACCAGCCGGTCCGTAAGTATATAATGAATCCGAAAAGTTTGACGATCGGTGAATTATATGGCGAAGTAAATCTACAGACCCTGGAGTGGCATGATGGCATCCTGCCACTTAGTTTGAGGACTGCCGTACAGGTAAATGTATTGAAGTCAAATATATTATGTTAGACAAAACTGTAAGATTATATCTATATCGGTAAAAAAAAAATGGACCAGGCGTTGCGTCCTAATATGCGCTTACCATTCATTTTTATTTATATGTAGATAAATCCCCAATGAAATGTTTTCAGTGTGAAACACCGGATCACCAGTGGTTAATATGCGACGGTCCCGTGGACGCCGTGTGGATCGAAAATATGAACACGGTCCTCGATGACAACAAGATGTTATGTTTGTCTAACTCTGAGAGGATCAAGCTTACGCCTTACGTTCACATGGTTTTCGAGGTGGGGGTGCAATTTTTTTTTATACAATGTTATTAGTTAATCTTACTACGTTCATCACAGTCTTATATTGCATGTCATGTGTTTTTGTTTATTTCGAATTATTTATTTGCTATAGGATATAGGATTTAGCAGCTTACCTATGTTTTGTAACTAAAACTTACTTATATCTCCGTATGTTTTTTTTTGTGTAGGTACTGGTTCTTTTTTCAGTTTTATAAGTTTCAACTGTACTGCATATTAAGTATTGAAAAAATGCTTTCTGATGAGTTTCTGCATTGCTTCTTGACAAAAGGTCTTCCGAAGCGGGTCTGTTTATTCATAAATAATTATAATTTTATTACATTATTTTTATGTAAAATATATCTGAAATAGGTGGCAGATCTAGCCCAAGCGTCGCCTGCTACAGTATCGCGATGCGGAATGGTGTACATCGATCCTAATGAACTAGGATACTTGCCATTTGTACGCTCTTGGTTGGCAGAGGGCGTTGAGAAAAATCTATTCAACAACGAAAACTCGGACTTTCTGTACGAGCTATTTAAAATGCTTGATGTTGGCGTAAAACACGTTAATACGAAGTGCGTCGTTGGAATTAAACAGGTGAATGAATTACTAGTACCAAACAAGTTAAAACTATAAACGGATTAAACTCGTGTATTTTATTTTATGTTGATGAAGTGTCCAAAACTTTACAGTTCCCATATTCGTAGGACGACTGAGCTGATAGTCTAATGCTATCTAAAATAAGCGAGTTAAATCCGTTTATAGTTATTTCCGAAAATAAACGAAAAGGCATCAGAAATGATTAAACTGATGTTAGTTTCCTTAGGTTATTTTTTGGAGAAATTTTTTATCATATTCCTTTTATTTATCGTAAAAACTTTGAATTACGCCACAGGTGGACATAAGCAAGGTATCGGCACTTTGCTTCCTTATGGGAGCTTTATTGGGGGAGCCTGGGGAACGGTTCTCGGATAAAGCTGCTATCAAAGTGTACATCGCACATTGCTTTATATTTTGTTACGTGTGGTGCATCGGGGGTAATATACTGGAGGTCAATAGAAAGCCGTTCGAGGAACTTGTTAAAAGACAATTCGAAGAGTTTGAGGAAGCTGAATAGTAAGTATTATTTTCTTATAAACCAACATTTAAAATTTGGATGATTAAACTTGAATACATTGTCATATGTACTAGTAAAACGTAGATTGAATTGCATTCCTTGTTTGTAATTAATTTTAGTTTCCCGCAAGGCTTCAATTTTTTCGACATGTATATGGATACCAAACAGCGTAAGCTGAAAGTGTGGGCTGAGATCATACCTGATTTTGTGTACGATTGCGACAAACCATTCTTTGAAACACTTGTTCCTACTATAGATACTGTAAGATACGGTTATCTGTTCGAGAAACTACTGGGATCTGGAAAACCTGTAATGTTTACGGGCAACACAGGTAACCTATATACGCATATTTATAGTAATTTATTTTTCACTTTCTTGTACCCAATGCAACCTTTTTCACTGAGTTCCTCATTGTTTTAGGTGTTGGTAAGACTTGTATTGCAGCTGAAATCCTCAATAGAATGTCTGCTATGGGGACATATATACCAGTAATATTAAACTTCTCGGCTCAAACCAGCAGTACGCGCACACAGGTACTTCTCTTAATTACCAATAAATTAAATTTTAACAGAGTAATAAAACTCGAAATAGTAAATTGACGAGAAACAATTAAATGTTCCATAACATGCTTTTCAAATTTTCTTATTGACATTGTCGCTTTAATTGGGCACTTTTTGATCAGGAAGTGATAGAGTTGCGATTAGACAAGCGCCCTCGTAAAGCGATCGGGGCTCCTCTCGGTAAAAAAGTCATCATATTCATCGATGACGTAAATATGCCCAAATTGGACGTGTATGGCGCCCAACCTACTATAGAACTGCTCAGGTAAATAAATTATTTTATATTGATAGTGGAAACGCTAGCGGAAAATCAAATGTAGCTGGTTTCCTCAGACCCGATACTGGCAGGTTATATATACCCTTTAAAAAGTGCAAACGTTAATATTCTAGTATAGAATATTGAGTATGTTAATTGGATTCTATATATACTTACCTCTTAGACAAACTGCTTAATATTCAGGTAGTAAGTAGATAATAAACCACATGTTTCTTTTTCATCGGATTAAAATTTCGTCTATTTTGTAATCAATATGTTTCTTATATGAATTATTAGACAATTTCTTGACTTCGGTGGCGTGTACGATCGAGACAAACTTTATTGGAAAGATATACTTGACGTGGTGCTCTCATGCGCGTGCGCTCCCCCCGGCGGTGGGAGGAACCCACTCACGGCGCGGTTCGTTCGGCACTTCGCCATGTTCTACATATCAGCACCGAATTCCGAAGCTATGAAGACTATTTTTAAGGTAAATAGCAATAGACAAATATGCAAAAGGTAACTATAGATAGGTTGCGTGGGACTAAATCAATATCAATGTGAATTGTCCAAATTTATTTTATCTAATAATACTAACGTATTGTTGTTAACGTATTGTTTTAGGCTATACTCAAGGGCCATATGGAAGATTTCGTCAGCGAAGTATCTGTGCTGGCCGAACCAGTCGTGAACGCCGCCGTTGAGGTGTATCTAAAGATATGCGCCGAGCTACTGCCCACGCCTGCTAAATCACATTACGTGTTCAACCTGAGAGATCTCTCCAAGTCTATGCAGGGCGTGCTGCAAGCAGACGCGGCTTATATGCGAGCACCGCAAGGAATGCTTAGGTAAAATACGGCTGAATGCCATTTTGACCTGGGTCTGTTAAATAAATCACTTAAAAAAACACAATAGAATGCATTTAAGTTTTAGAATAACTTTCTTGGAGCGAAATATGCTAAAATACCATAACTATGTGGTACATACAAGCAATAAAAAAAGCAATATTAAAGTACTAAGTATAACATTGTTATCGATATATGTATTTCCATCTAGATTATTCTACCACGAATGCCTCCGAGTATTCCATGATCGATTGATCAACCTCGAGGACAAAAGTTATTTTTACCGACTTATGAGCTCGGTGTGCCAGAAGAATTTCCAAACCCCGATTCTGGATGTCCCCGACGATCCGATTATCGAGGACCCTCCTATGCTGCTCTTTGGAGACTTTCTTAACTCCGCCGTGCCCAAGGAAAACAGGGTGTACGCGGAAATACCAGACATGGCCAAACTTATGCTTGTTTTAAAGGTATGTTCATTATATTGTATCGCGGCTTTTCTCGGGCTTTCACAGAATATCAATGTTTTGATAGTCAGAATTTTGACTAGTAATAGGTGGTAGTTATTACTAGTAAAAATATTGTTAGATATGATTAGCTGATCGTTTTAGACAAGCCCGTCTGTTATTTCATCCAGGAGTACCTAGAGGAGTACAACTCGACTGCCCGCGCCGAGATGCACCTGGTGTTGTTCAAGGACTGCGTGGAGCACGTGGCGCGCGTGGCGCGGGTGCTGCGGGCGGAGCGCGGGCACTGCCTGATGGTCGGCCCCGGGGGCTCCGGCAGGCGCAGCGTCGCCACGCTCGCGGGACACGTCAACGAGTGCAAGTCAGTATACATCGTATACTAAAAACAGACCTGTAAAAAAAAAAGTCTCGCTACTCAGTTCTTCTATCGTAAGAAGTTGTATGATCCATGTAATAATACAAAGTCGGTCAAATTTAAAGGCCTACTATTTAAACTGCTAGCTGAAATTTAAAATATACCGTGTTTATACAATGCCTACTTGGTTACCGATAATTCAGGCTTCTAGCATTTAACACAACGAAGCCATAGGGGGTCCAAATTAGCCTGAAATACTTCGGTAAAAGTGTCACTGTCGTTGTCTGTCCGTCTCTTTTATAATATATAAAATTACAGTACATATTATACTTAGATTGTGTAATAAAACAGTTCAAAGTAAGATGATCAACTCATGCATGTATTCATATGTGTGACACAATGAATGTTTAACAAAAGCAAACAATGCGTTTACATGGGACTGCCCATACATCAACTGAAACTACCTATATAATATTCCGTAGATGTATGGGCATGGAGTTGAAACGCAACTACGACACTCCGGAGTTCCACGACGATTTGCGGAAAATGTACATGCGAGCCGGTGTCAATAACGAAGACACTGTGTTTCTTTTCACCGACACACAGATTACTAAGGAGGGTTTCTTGGAGGACATCAATAATATGCTAAATTCCGGTATGTGTGCTTACATATCGCACACCTAGATATAAAGAGAGCTAACTCGAAAACATAAATTTATCAGTTATGCACACCATCGGACGCCCTGCAGCAAGCTAACTCTTCTAGCTTCATATATATTAATCTAAATTTATACAGAAACTCCTGCAGTGCACAAGGATGTATCAATCAGGTTTACGCCTTTCCTTAAAACAAATCACTTTTTTGAGTTAGCCCTATTTAGATCTAGGTATACGATATAGCATTCCCGCCAACCTGACAATAACCTTCGAGGCAGTTAACCGGCTGAATTCTTCACACTAACCATAGTTACGCAATTTATATTATACATGAGAAATTAATGCAGATTTATCAGTAGGTATTTACTCAATCTCTGATATATTTGATTTCAAAATTAGTTCAATTTTAGAACCTGCTATTTAGATCAAAATATTCACAGCATTGTCTATAAATAGCTAAACGATCTTTATATCGTTTTTTTTTAAATATTTTATTTCGCACCATCCAGGTGAAGTACCAAATCTGTTTGAAGGCGATACATACGAACAAGTCCAAACGGGCTGCCGGCCCGACGCAGCCAAATCCGGAATCAACCCAGCGGATCGAGATTCAGTCTATTATTTTTTCATAAACAGAGTGCGGGGAAAATTGCATCTCTGCATTTGTATGAGCCCTGTTGGAGAGGCGTTTAGGTTGGTTTATCTCTACAATTTCACAATTTAATACCTACATTTATCGCGCGGGATCAGATTATTTTTATGGTACCTATATAAAGTAGTCTGTGTTCTAATTTCATTGATTGTTTTACTGAAATATATGGAAAATAGTTTAGGTTCTAATTTCATGATTGTTTTACTGAAATTCATAGAAAATAGTTTAGGTATGAAATTAAACAACTTTACTAGAACCCTTCAATATTCTTTTTATGGAACTCCATACCGTAGCGTAATTGCTTCGCCAAATGATGCAAACAAATCCAACTGTAATACACTCGTAATGGTGCTATTGCGATGAAATGTACCTTTGTATCCCAGGCGTCGATGTCGCATGTTCCCGTCTCTGGTTAACTGCTGCACTATAGATTGGTTTACAAAATGGCCGCCAGAGGCTTTGCTCTCTGTCGCGCAACAGTGTCTATCACCGCTCGGGAATCAGGAAATCATAGAAAAAATATCAACACTCTGCGTCACCATGCATCAGGTAAGATCACCGATAATAAGTGGAAGTTTGAGGAGGCGCACATAAATGTGCTATTTATTATAGATCTGTACTTTTACAGATAATATATTTAAATAGTGAGGGTATTTCTAGGGAACAGATTGTTAAGTAATACGACTTACAGATTTCTCGTTCATTTACTTACTCTCAGTGGGTCAGATATATACTGACAGTCAAAGGTGCCACATCACAGTTTACTACCTATTTTCATTCAGCGCTAATCACGACACGTTGTCGTGACTTCGGAACGTCCTCCAGGTCCTGATTATGTTTGCCCTAATGATTTTATACATGTCGTTAGTATACTAGACTAACATTATGTTTGTCACTTTAGGATGTCGATTTAATGACAGATCGGCTCTATGACGAAATGAGACGTTATTTCTACACGACTCCTAGCAGCTATTTGGATCTTTTGAAATTGTATTTACAACTACTCGATAAGAAACAGCAAGAGATCATACGTGGGAGGGACAGAATATCTTGTGGATTGCAGGTATTTTTTTAATGATACAGTACGACATACACTTTCTTATCTAACTCAATGGTAAGTAATGCCTTATGGCATTATGTTTTTGTACACTATTTTAAGTTATGCATTAAACTAGAGTTAAATAAATTAACAACATGAGAAAATCTATTAGTGGTAATTGTATCTGCTAAGGACAAAGCACTGCATTTACAGTATCATCGACGATAACTTTCAAACAAAGCACTTCTGCTACAAAGCACTTCACACAGATGGCTCTGATGCGACATATTCGCTTTTTTAGACAATAAAGTACAAGTCCTAATATACGTAGTAGTGGGAAATTTCGTCGATTTCAAAGCACAATGCCACGCGTAAAGGCTTGGGTGTGGGTTCAAGAGCCACGAGGGGGTAATATAAGGTCTAATTTCCTAGAAACTTTACGAGACCTACGACGTTGTGGGAGTTATGGAGCAACAAGTTCGGGATATGGAACCGATTCTCGCTCGTAAGGCAGAGGAGGGCATCGCGCTTGTTAATAAACTGAAAATAGAACAAAAGGCTGCCGATGAAGTCAAACAAGCCGTTATGAAAGACGAAGCTGAAGCAAAGGTAATAACTAATTAAAATTAGTTGGTTCATTTTTACTACGATTCATAAAGCGTAACCAACACAAGGTATCGATGTGTTGATGTCTGTTGTAGTTCCAATAGGATCTCGATTTTGTTCTAATAAGTAGTTGTCGTGGTACAAATATCATTAACAAGTTGATTCGGAACTATAAGTAAAAGTAAGGACTTAGCCAATAATAATACTACGCCGTACATAAAACCACGGTGAAATTTTTAATTATGAGTTTAGTTTCATAAACAAACTGATGTTGCAATATGTGACGCGTTCACCACATGAGTTACGATTAAACACTTGACAACCGTAAAACACAATCTATATCTTCATCCGCTATATATGTTACAATTAGCTTAGTAGGTACTTACTTTACCATTAACGTGCACAATTCTCACATACTACATAGTTTAATTTATATTATTTTCGTGAGAAACGTAGAAAATTAAATATGTTTTAGATAAAAGCCGAAGAAGTAAAAGCTATTGCAGACGAGGCGAAAGCGGATCTAGCACTCGCCATGCCTGCGATGGAAGCGGCCCAGAACGCCCTGAAAGCTCTTAACAAGGCTGACATCAA
Organism: Polylopha cassiicola; assembly: GCA_038024825.1. Lineage (NCBI taxonomy): Eukaryota > Metazoa > Arthropoda > Insecta > Lepidoptera > Tortricidae > Polylopha > Polylopha cassiicola. The sequence continues at coordinate 15,847,023 of CP149045.1, read as the reverse complement.
CGAGTTAAAAGCTTTCCAAAAACCGCCCGCACTTGTGCGCTTTGTTATGGAGCCCGTCTGCATATTAATGGGAGCTAAGTGAGTAATGTTATTTTTTATAATCATAATAGTATTGGAAACTAGTTCCGTGCTGTCACCCGCGTAGTCCCGTCTACATTTATACCAAAATATGGAAAAACTGGTTTAGAGGTTTGGACGGGAAAGCGTAACACAAATGATTATTCAAGATAGTTATGAATTATGGAAATTGCATATTTTGGCAGGCCGGATTGGGATTCAACTAAGAAATTGCTTGCGGATGTCAATTTCATAGGCAAGCTGGAAGAGTTTGACAAAGACCACATACAGGATGCGACGCTGAAGAAAATCAAAGTTTATCTTACACACAAGGACTTCAATCCCGACACTGTCGTCAAAGTTTCTAAGGTAAACAAACTGATATCGTCGATGTTACTGCAAATCTGCGTAACGAACAGTAGCTAAAGGCGCGTGTATCAATTTAAAAAGTTTGCTAGATGTCAGTTACGCGGTATTGCAGTATCATCGACGAGATGTAGGTAATTATGGGTAGGTACTGGTTGCAGTGAAATGTAAAATAAACCTTATGGAAATAGTATTCAGCATACGCAATTTTTTTGACACTTTTAATTAAATTATGTACCTACTATGATTTTGTTAAGCCAATTAACTAATTTATTTTTTGTTAAACATTTTTAGGTTTGTCGATCAATGGTCCTATGGGTACAGGCCATAGATATGTACGCGAAAGTGTTCAGAGTCGTTGAACCTAAAATTCTAAAGTAAGTGTCGTATATTTTTTTCAGTACCTACCTAAACTTAAAGTATTATAATAATTTCAATGATATTATTTTTCTTTATTTAGGCATAAGGAGGCAGCCGGGATTCTTAAGAGCGTAATGGCGGTACTTAGGGCGAAGCAAAAGGAAGTAGAAGCTATTGAAGCTATGCTCGCAAAAATGTTGGACGAATTAAGGGTAAGTGCGGTATTAAATAAATTTAATAGCGCACCTTGCAGGAAACCAATCGACATATTTAATTCACAATGCCTAATCGGCTTTTAATAATTGTACCGTTCAAATAAAAAAAAAATCCTAAATAAGCACCTGGTATTGGTACTTAACTCAAGAGTCGCTTGAGGATTTTGAATTTTGCCATAACCAAGTAAATGCTACAGTTACAACTCTACGGTACGAGTACGGTACTAATACCGTGGCCGTAGGCTAGAGTTGCACATAGACATGTAATTTTTATGTTTACAAATAATTAATTATGATAACATTCGTTAGGTTGTAGAGGAAGAGCGTATAAAACTGCAAGCGGACGTGGACTTGGCCGCCGCGAGACTGAGCCGCGCCGGTCGCCTCACGCAAGCGCTCGCGGACGAAAAGACGCGTTGGGAACTCAGTGTTAAGGTAAGTAACCAATAAATTTGATTTTTATTCGGACTGAAGCGCAGTTGGCCGGATGTAAGTCTTTACTGCAAAAATGGGCTGCTAGACGCCCTTTAACCTGTAATTTAGGATTTTTAATATTTACCGACCAGAGGCCATCCCGACCTCGACTGGTAATCACGAGGTAACTAACACAAATGTTATGCAATGGGACGGAAGGTTCCTGCGGGCAAGTCCGGTTTGTATCGGTTGTAAGTACACGTCATAGACCCCGCTGGCGGGGCCGCTGTAGCTGCATTAAACAATGCCAAAGTGGCATTGTTCTTGAGTAAGATTAACATTATATAGAATACACAAAACTATCTCATCAATAGAAGAGGCATTGCTACTGCGAAGAGATTGGTGACTGGCTTACATTACCTATATTTTCAGACAGCGACATCTCAACTACACTGTACGACTGGCGATATAATCATAGCATCTGGCTGCATCGCTTATTTCGGCGCTTTCCCGTCGCACTACCGGCGCCAGCTAGAATTCAAATGGGTCAACCAATGCAGAGAACTTGAAATACCATCCTCGGATTCATTTGAGTAAGCTTAAATATTTTTTGATGCTTACACCCAAGTGACGTGATTTTTTAGCGTATGGTCGAAAGAAACGTTAATTCATAATGGTACATGGTAACTTTCGGTACTAATAACCCATATATATTAAAATGGATCATACTTATCTACCTTTCGATAATTAAAAAACATTAAAAAGGTTTCTCTTCTTGTTAAAAAATAACAGATATCCTTTAGATAAAACTAGAGTCCTATTTTGTACTTGGTCCCCACTTCTTAACTTGCGATCAATTTTCCAGTTTAATAACGATAATGGCAAATTCATATACGGTCCGCACATGGAACGCACAGGGTTTGCCTCGCGACCCCATCTCAACCGAGAATGGCATATTGGTGACTCGCGCCGGCCGATGGCCACTCACTATCGATCCTCAGGAACAGGTAATTAATAGAAGGCCTTCGTAAATCTGCCTCCATGTACCTAACTACCATTCAAGCGGCACACAAGTCCGTATATAGGTCTTGATTAAGAGCGAAAACCTTCTCATTAGAACTAGTGTGATGTCTGGGTAATTCCTTCTACCTAGTTCAAAATATACCTAACATAATGAAACACGTGCAATTACAACACCTTGGGTTGTAGCTCTTTTAAACGCTAACATAATTATGAACGTATAACATTTTCCTTTATTTAAATCTAATATTAATTCTAATATCATTATCGAATTTTTTATTTATTTACTATAATTTCCAGTGTTGTGTTATTCGAATTTCGATAAGTTTAATTATGTACTTACATGATAAGATTTTCTCCTAAATATTACTAGGTAGGTACTAACTAATTATTTAATTAATAAATTTATCTGTCTAATTTACCGTACACCACAGGCAAACAGATGGGTGAAAAATATGGAACGGGACAACGGACTCCAGATAACGAAATTAAACGATGCTGCATATATTCGCATCCTTGAGAACTGCATACGGCTCGGCTGGCCGATGCTCATTGAGGATTTAGGAGAGACGCTGGAGGCGACTCTCGCGCCTGTTTTGCTTAAACAGACCTTTCTTCAGGTACTCTGCAAATCCAAATTACAACCCTAACTTATATTTGTTTTTTGTATAACGTTAAATATTTACATAAAAAGTTTAAGAAAGTTACTAACAACTTTGTAAAATATAAAAATGTTAACTATTTAAGTTTACTAACTTTTACATTTATACTTATATAAATATTAAATTTATTTTTACAGGCCGGTCGACTGCTGATCCATCTGGGCGACAGCGATATAGAATACGATACAAACTTTCGTCTCTATCTGACGACCAAGCTTGCCAACCCCCACTACCTCCCTGAAATCTGTATCCAAGTCACTTTGGTCAACTTCACCGTGACGCTCTCGGGATTAGAAGACCAGCTGCTTGCGTTAGTTGTTTAAAATATTCACACATACCGGTTAAGAATACCTCACCTGTTAAATAATAGTATAGTAAACATTATATTATATCGCAGTTTCATTTGGTTTTTTCACTTTGAGTATTTACCACCGTTACTTTTAAGCACATTTATTTCTGGGAGTAATACAATACTTAATAATGCATCGTATATTTATGTATCTGTAGAAATGTTATTTAATAGTTATGGCTGCTACTGCATTTGATAATAATTATATTGGCACGTCACACATTATGATTAGTAACTTGTTATTTGAAAATTGACCTCTTTCAAACACTTTTTTTTATTAATTAAATAACATATATAAGCATAAATATAAGAGAACACAATACAATTATTACGTTTTTTTAACCCGCACCAGTGATGTTGTGCGTTTGGAGCGTCCGGACCTAGAGCTCCTGCGAACTGAGCTCATCGTTCGCATAAATACAGACAAGGCGACATTATTGGAAATAGAGGATAAAATCCTAAGGCTGCTTTACGCTTCTTCGGGTAATATTCTTGACGACGAGGAGCTAATAGAGACGCTTAATGAGAGTAAGGTACGTATTCTTTCTGTATGAATTATATAAATCCAATCGCTCAATCATTTTTATATTGTTTTAAGGATTAACTAGCTCAACAGCTTGTTGTTTTCAACAAGGTTCGTTATCAATTCTGCTCCTCTTCCTCCTCAAACTAGAAAGGATTCAATCATGAGTATTTAAATTCAGGAAACGTCAGAAATCATCAACGCTCGGTTAGAAGAAACTGAAGCGACAGAGATCAGTATATCGGCAGCGCGGGAGAAATACCGAACGGTGGCGACGCGTGGTGCTGTGCTCTACTTCGCAGTCGCTCAACTGGCAGACATCGACCCTATGTACCAATTCTCGCTGAAGTATTTTAATCAGGCAAGACAATAATATCTCTTGAAATTAGACAAGCTCGTGGGATTTAATTGGGATGGTGTAAGGCAAAATATGAGTCCGTAAAATAAATTCCCTCATGTAATATTTATTTTACGTACACAGGTTTTCAATCAAGTAATCGAGAAAAGCGAAAAATGCGATATTCTAGAGACTCGACTAGAGATCCTGTACCGAGAAATCACATTGTCGGTGTACCGGAACGTTTCCAGAGGACTATTCGAGAGACACAAACTGGTGTTCAGTTTCCTATTGAACATGGCGATTTACCTTAACGCTGGATCAGTCACTCCTGATCAATGGAACTTCGTTCTGAGAGGACCTGCTGGTACTAAAGTTGTAAGTGAATTGACTATGGCCTCCTTAAAATGAACGTAAATAAAAGCTTGTGATATACGACCTCAGGACTACCTACTGACCTTAGAAATAAATATTTGTGGTTGTTTTCATCAATATGTATATAGTAGGTACTCCTGGGAATCTTACAATATAGCGAATATACATGGTAATACTTAGTGAATTTAATTATAATATATTTATATTTAGGTGCCCCCTAAGAAGCCGCTTATTGAGACATTAACTGAACAAATGTGGCTGGCAGCCAATCACCTGCAAGAGACCGATCCGAGTTTCGAGGGCCTCGTTGAAGATTGTCTTAAAAAAATCAAAATCACACTAGGATCATTTACTGTGGTAAGGTCTCAGTATTTTAATAAGGTAAAATTTAAAAGTAATCATATAAAATGATCGTGTTTTGAATCTTTTGTTACGCCTAGAGGTCGTTAAGACTTGTCTTTTCTTCAACGCATACTTAGTTTTTACAAATGGGTAGTCATTTTGTGGTTCATTATTACATAGTTTTATATCCTTTAGAGTATAAATTAGGAGATTTAAAAAACAGAGAAGCAATATTTTGCCTCTCGTGTAATTCAATATATTTTCGCCGTAAATATACAATTTTCTCATCGGCCGTTATGACACTAACTACTGACCGTCGCCCACGCAGGACATACATGTGGACCTCAAAAACCAAGCACCCGCCAAAAAGAACTGGAATGAGAAGTTAACAACGTTTGAGAAGCTGATGATTATAAAATGTCTTAAGGAAGAAAAGCTGGTGTTCGCTATTTCTCAGTACGTGAGCATCAGTCTCGGCTCCGTCTTCATTGAGAGCCCGACTGTGCAACTGAATACACTGTAAGTATAAAATATCAGCGTATAATAATTCTTTTATATATTACTAGCTTCTGCCCGCGACTTCGTCAGCGTGGAACTCCTCCTTTTTTGCAGTCGGTTAAAAAGTAGCCTATGTCCTTTCTCAGGCTCCAGACTTTGTACCAAATTTCATTTAAATCGGTCCAGTAGTTTTAACGTGAAAGCGTAACAGACAGACAGACAGAGTTACTTTCGAATTTATAATATAAGTAGGGATTGTTATTCGTATAAATACTTATAAGTATATAGATAGGTTAATAGAATCCGTACTAGAGGATAGTACTGAGGTTTTAAGGAGTTCTCGGTATTCATTGAACCGTAATTTCGATTAATGGGGACCTAGGTACATACATATATTAAACATTGAAATAAACCCACTAATTCATTTAAAGTTTTTCGAGCAGATAATATATTTATGTAGTTTGTGTTATCGAAAAACTCCGTTTAATCTGTGATATTCTATAACCGGCCAGCAACGTTCTTCAAAAAAATTCTATGCAGTTTTTTTTAACAATTTAAGTAGGTACTTGAATTTAATTTAGGTAGTACTTACTGTTTTTCAACATGGCTCAGTTTCCAGTTGAAAATAAATTCGCACAATATTTTTAAATAAATCGTGTGAATTGTTAAATGAAATGAAGATTTCAAGATAAATGTTTTAATCCAAATAATCATCGAAATACATATATGTAATTATATCTTCTTCGTTTGACGCTTTATAATTGAGTTATATATATATTTTCATATCTAAACATTGTTTAACATTTAAAGCATTCTGAATGCAAATACATTATAGACATATAACATTTTGGTAATGTGTATATATAATATATTATTAATACAATGTAACATTTATACTACACATTTAAAGCCAAGTAAGTACATAATTTTATATCTGATAGAAAGTTAGCTTTTTCCAAATGGATTTGATATAATGGACGTAGTTCACGATTACACAGTACTTGTTACCATAATCCTCAGTCTTAAGAAGTCAGTCACCCGATAAACATACCCTTATTATAGAACAATTTTCAACAATACGCATGGTAAATTGACACATTTGTTAGATTACGAAAGTTTTAACAATTTCGTTGTCAATAATGAGTTTGCTAATAACATCGATAGAAATATTTTATATTCGCAACATAATCACCATAGAAGTCACTTTTTATATGAATGTGTCGTTAAAAAATTAAGATAGACTGATTAAATAATTTAAAATGGTTTATTATAATAGTATTCATTCCTGCATTATAGACGATACCTTTGGTTCAGAATAAAAATAATGATTACCGCGTTGGACGGATTAATCCTAAAATTCCTCTTATGTAATAAAAGTGAAGGTTGTCTTTAAATTATAGAATAATTTTTTGAAGTGTGCATTTTATATTGATGTTTACGATAGCAATGAACTTAGCTAACATAAGTTAAAATTTTCTTAAGACCCTGTTAGATTGAGGCTAATATAATTTAATATATATTATGCAGGATATGATAGTTACAACAATTAACATTTATGCCTACAGGCAGAGCCGAGGTGATCTATAAATTCAGTAAAGTTATAATGATATACATGATCCAACAAGAATCCAATACAATAACATCAATTGTTTTTGCTACTGTTTTACAGCAATTTAAATAGACGGTGAAAAACATCGATCAAATATATTTATAAACACATGTAGATACATAATATATTATTTACTATTAGAAGTTTTTGCATGGAAAATTCAGAGGGATTTATAACCAAACGCTCATAAAATCGGAGGCAAAAAAGACACCCACATTATTTGATTTGTTACTTCCACAAGAAACTTTGTGTTTTTTATCTTCATTGTGTGGGTAGAAACATTTTATGTTTAGAGAATAGGTCCCTAAATATAATTAATAACAACTGTAATATCACATTTCTACAACTTAACATAAGACTTAAAATTAAATACTTTGTATATGTAGAAAAAAGTAATTGAATAAATTTCGATATGTTTTTCTAAATACCCGTAACACAAATTCAAAAATATTATCTATATATATATATTTTAATTCAACTCGTATTTATAATAACGTTTTATCCTTCAGCCCGTGATATCGTAATGAGTATTCTATAATATAATAATCACGTTAAAAAATATATAAAACCGTAAAAAGAAAAAAACAATATAAATTATGGTTTTCGAATCGGCGACATCACCGTGGCCCCAGATATAGCTATAAGTTAAACGACGTTGTTCGGATCCCAAGCATACTTTTTATCAGTTTCACCGAGTTTGTTTAGAGACTTCATATCTTCATCGGAAATTGTGAAATTCCAATTTATATTTTCTTTTATTCGCTGCGGGTTAGTTGATTTGGGTATGATAGCCATTTCTTGCTGAGTCGCCCAGGCCAGTAGAACTTGTCCATTGGTCACATCCATTTTCTTAGCCACGTTGGTCACAACAGGATCGTTAAGGAGGGCGTCGGAACCCGCCGACGTACCGCCGAGGGAGCAGTAAGCCTGGACCACGATGTCGTTGCCCTTACAATAATCGCGCAAATCGGTTTGGGGATAATAGGGGTGGCATTCGACCTAAGAGATAAATCAAATTATAATCCAAATATTTCAGTAATTAAAGAAAGTAGTGATGGTATTATATCGCTAAGCTTACTTGATTAACAGCTGGTGTAACACCGTAGTTACAAGCTTCCAGCTCTTGTAGATGACGGATGGTGAAATTAGACACTCCAATAGCCTTAGCCATACCATTATTATAACATTCTACCAAGGTTTCCCAAACCTTAGAGCGTAGTTCCTTGTTTCTCGGGTCTTGGATCCCTAATTCAGACAATCCTGGGAAGTGGATTAAATATAAATCGACTGAGTCATACCCCAGTTCATTTAGAGATTTTTTGAATGCATTCAAAACTTTTTCTTTATTGTGTCCATCTCGTGGTGCTGCAAAGAAACATGTGTTTTTTAATAATAATTGTTACCTATTTAAATTTCCTGTAGAAATTTTCATGTTGGGCAACAAGTATTTTTTTCTTTGAATACTCAATAATAATTACCAATACTTACAGAGTTTTGTAGTGACAAAGATATCATCTCTCTCAAGACCATATTTTGGTAATAAAGTTTTAAAAGCTTCCCTTATGTGTCTCTCGTTACCATACACAGCTGCTGTATCTGTTGGACGTTGGTTAACATGTAGAGTTATAAGTATTATCTAAATAACATTCAGTGGATTTGTGGATTTTTTAGCATAATTATACTCACCAAACATACGATATCCTGCCTCTAGGGCATAATTAAGAGAATTCAGTATAGCATCGCATGACCTTATGCGATATGTTCCAACTGTAACCAAATGCATAAAATATAGGTCAACTAAAATAAAAATGATCATATAATAAAGATTTAATTTTCGAATATATATAGTAGTACTATATGTACTATAATAAGGTGATGGAGTAAAATAAATGAAAATATATAAAGAGTAGTTATAACTAACATAAATCATATTTTCGCCATGCCCCCACAGTATTGGAATGAAACAACTATTAATGGATTTAACTCGCGTATTTTTATTTTATTTTATTTGCTGACACATTACATAGTAGCTAACTTAAATATATTAATAAATAGCTTCTGCTTGCAACTTCGTCAGCTCAGATTACTTTACAGAATAAATTTGTAGCTTTAAGGGCATGCCAGATGCCACAATACCTTATGTTTGGCAGATTTTTTCTATTTATATTTAGGATAATTCACACTATAACTTTATAAATTATAGTCTATGTGTTATTCTGATGTTTAAGCTATAAGTATTATTGTAGTTCCATCAAAATCCATTCAGTAATTTTTGTGTGAATGTGTAACAAACATGCATCCATACATTATTACAACTTTCTCAATTATAATATTAGTAAGGATATATAGAATCAGATTAAAGGTATTGCTATTGAAGATGTATGTATATCAGCATTTCAATAGCGTTGATTGTAGTCTGTATCTTTATATCATTCACTGAATGTACTGAAGAAATAAATGACCCAACTGTGATATCAATGTCTAGTAAGTGCTATGATTGAAGCCATTTCTGTGCTCTTGTCCCGTTTTGTAGTAGAAATTCTTTTAATAGCAGAATCCCACTGATGGAACATGAATTATAGCAGATTGTTTTAATGTTTAAAAATGGTTAATTGTACATAGCCACACAAGCAGATGAAAAGGTATTGATGGGTTACATCATAGGGATTTTTATGTATCTATATTTGAGTTAGACATGGTTGGTTATTTCACAATCGCTCTGCATTTACTAATAGTAGCAATACAATACTGGCTCTGCGGAGTCACATTAATATAAAGACATAGTTAGCAAACAAAATAGTTTGAATCATTAGCAAGGCACAATAGAAATGAAATATGAGTTCATTTCAAATACTTAAATAATTATTTTATGTCTAAATAGGTTAGTGGCATCCTAGTCTGTTGACTACTTGAATGCTGAAAAAAATAATTCATGTAGAAAATAATATAAATAAAATGAAATAATCTACTTACAACCTATCGCGGGCATTTGGATGTTATTGTTGAGAGTCATCATTTTTTGACTGATAGGTTCCATCTCTGGTGGTAATTGCTTTCGGCCTTTTTTTCTATTTCTACCTCTTCCCGATCTATAAAATTGATTATATACTTAGTTTATTAGGTCTAAAAACAATGCATTTATAAAAGGAAAAGTTAATTTTAAAGGTACTCACCCGCATCCCTTTGCTGACATTTTGTCGGCTAATAATAAGATTTACAACTTACTTTGACTTTACTCACCAAAAATGCACCGAGCAGAATGCAAGGCTTCGGGAGATTTCAGTTATTGATTTTTATCTCAACGCACACACGGTATGATTAAACTTAGAACACAATTACATAGATATGCAATCAATACTGATGAATTAGACGAGCAAGCAGAGAGCAAAACTAACGAGTGTGACACATACAGTTGTGAATTGACACGACGCGCCTGACGCGCGCATTATCTACTGTCTCGTCTGCGAACTACGAACTTCAATCAATCACCTCCAAACCATAAAGATATTATAATATATAGAGTGGACCATAGTTTCTTGTACTTTTGAAACATGTATAGAAATAAAACTACAAATTATATTTTTTTGATCATTTATTAATTGTAAATGGTAAATTAAATAAATATGAGTCGCTCTACTCATCACGCCGCTCGTCCTGCTCACCGATCCGCGTTTTGTCGGTATTTTTGGCGCGAGTCAAAAGACCGCGAGTATGTATGTGTCTGGAATAAAAATATATTCGTAATACATTCTGAAATCGCCGTTTTTTGTATTTTTTAGAGATTTTATTTATATTTACTTGCTTTAAAATACTGACAATGGGCGCTATTAATGAAGAATAGACTTTCTAACGTAGTTATTAGTTTTATTAGGTACATAACATTATTTAACGGATTTAAATCGTGTGTTTTATTTTCTCACCAAATTAAATAAAATACGCAAGCTATATCAGATTTTTTTATTTCCCCTGATTTATTTGCATTAGGTAAGTACCTAAAATTATAAATTATGTCGAACTTCACCTATTTCATGTCAATGATAGGTACCTATCTATTCAAGTTAGGTATATCAACTCTTACATTTCGATTTTAAAATTCTTACGTACTTACCTATGAAATAATTGTTTTAACTACCCCTATTTCAGGTATGCCGATACTTCATGCTCGATTCCGTTAGTTTTCGTCCTTAGCACAGGGTCGGATCCCTTCGGAGCGTTTCAAAAGTTTGCGACAGAAATGGGAGTCCGCGATCGCGTGCACTCGATTTCTCTGGGTCAGGGGCAAGGACCGGTGGCTGAAAAAATGATCAACACCGCTAAGCCAAAAGGAGACTGGGTATTTTTACAAGTAGGCATATATTCAAATGTTATTAATAACTCTTTCTACACAACACAAACTATCTAGCCACTACTAAACTAGCAACTACTTAATCTAAAACAGATTTAACTCGTTGCAGAATTGTCATCTGGCCGCATCGTGGATGTTAAGCTTGGAGTTGATCGTAGCAAACTTAAGCAGCGATCAGGGAATGCCTCATCAGGACTTCCGGCTTTACCTGAGCTCGATGCCGACGCCGAAATTTCCTGTGTCCGTTCTTCAGAATGCTGTCAAAGTCACCAACGAACCGCCCAAAGGATTGAGAGCCAACGTTAAGAGAGCGCTTATCGAAATTGAGGAGGACTTTTTTGAAAATCATGGTTTGGCATTTCTTAGCCCAATAAAAATCACCGAGAAAAAAACTACCTATTTAAAAGAAATATATCATTTTATTTCAATTACCTATTATAGCTACCGATGTCTAGTACATTTAATGAAACACAGTTAAATACTATAGGTCATATGTCGCTAAGGATATTTTCTTATGCATACCGAGCACTTTATTACAATAAGCGATAATTTCAGTTCTCGGGCAAGACTGGCGCACCATGTTATTCGGCATATGTATGTTCCACGCGATAATTCAAGAGCGCAAGAAATTCGGTCCTCTAGGGTGGAACATCACGTACGAGTTCAACAACAGCGACCGAGAGTGCGCCATGATGAATTTACAAATGTTCTGCGAGGACGGCCATATACCTTGGGATGCATTAGAATATATTACTAGTTAGTACGAATATATACCTACGTAGGATTGTCATATTTCCACTTAACTTATAACTAAATAAGTGATTTAATAATTTCTGATGCCTTCGCGGTTATTACACATTGGAATGAAACAACTATTAACGGATTTAACTCGCGTATTTTTATTTTATTTTATTTGCTGACGTTTCGGATTCTTTACAGTTTCCATAATCGTAGCATGACTGAGCTGACAAAAGTCTAACGCTAAAGTCCACTTCCGAAACGTCAGCAAATAAAATAAAATAAAAATACGCGAGTTAAATCCGTTAATAGTTGTTTCATTCCAATAAATAAGTGATTGCTAAGGAAAATATCAACCTTCATACATCAAAAATAAAATATATGACCAACGAGAGACATATTGCACTAGAGAACTCCTCAACTTTCTTATATCAACTTGAATAGCTAGCAGATATATTTTTGAGAAATATAATTTCTTGTATAGATACAATTAAATTATATACCTGAACTAAATAGTTATACCTCTCTGTACAGGTTCCATTACATACGGGGGTCGAGTGACTGATATGTGGGATCAGCGTTGCTTGACAACAATACTGAAAAAGTTCTTTTCCCCACCGACACTGGAAGATACATACGCGTATTCACAGTCGGGCATCTATCGCTGTCCGAGAGCCGAAAAACTGGAGGTGTATCGAAACTACATAGACGAACTCCCGGTCATTGAGAGTCCTGAGGTCTTCGGTATGCATCAGAATGCTAATATAGCCTTCGAGGTAAGATTTAACTTTTGACATTTTGAAACTATCAGATGAAGCTCTTTCGATTCTGATCTGCTTAGTATGTAATAGGTTAAAAAAATAGAATATTATTAAGTAGGTAAGTATACATTATAATCTTTTCCAGAATAAAGAGACAACAACTCTGATCCTGACAATAGTGGACGTGCAACCGCGATCAGGCGGCGGGGGCGGCGGCGATACTCCTGATCAAATCGTGTGGCGTATCTGTGATCAAACTCGGGTCGTCGTTGCTACTAAAATAGACCGCACCCTCATCAACCCTGCCCTTATGGAGTTGGATGATATGGGACAATTGAATTCGCTCACTACCGTGCTACTACACGAAACAGATCGTTTCAACACTCTACTGGCTTTGATACATTCCTCGCTCAACGAACTGCAGAAGGCTATCAAGGTGGGTATTTCAGCCCATTGACATCTTTCATTATCCAAACTACTTATCTCAGAACGAGAAATAAATTAAATGAACTAAGTAGGTAGGATCAAACAATTAAGTTGAATAACATGAATTTCCTACTATTACATTGTGTTTATACATCTGTCGCATTCGAAGGGTATCGTGGTAATGTCGGAAGATTTTGAGGAGGTATTCAAGGCTTTTCTAAACAACAAAGTCCCGGCAATGTGGCACAAGAAGGGTTATAATTCGCTCAAATCACTTGGTAGCTGGATTCATGACCTCACGCTCCGAATAGACTTCATGGAGGTAAAATAATGAGACTTATTCAATATGAATGGAAATGTAAAAATAAAGGCATTTAATATAGAACATTCATATTAATGTTCCCAGAAATGGTTGGTGGAGGGTATCCAACGCAGCAACTGGGTTTCGGGCCTATTTTTTCCTCAAGGCTTGTTAACTGGATCCCTCCAGTCTTTCGCTCGCAAGTACCGCGTCCCCATCGACGCTCTCATGTTTGACTTCGAGCCCATACAATTCGTGCTTTCTCAAGAAGACATCTATAAGGCCAGTAAGAAGAAAACTAAGGTCAGTTGACTTATTACCTTAGCTTTAATCCAGTTAGTTTGGTACCTACCTAATAGAAATGCTTTTATTAAGGATGAGGGTGAAGAGAGCACGGTTTTCGGCGCCCTTGATGTACCGCAGGACGGCGTCAATATCCACGGGCTGTTCATCGATGCCGGCCGCTGGGACATGAGCAATAACGTCCTCGTCGATGCGCTGCCAGGTTACTTAAACCAAATAACTTTGAATACTTAAATCTCAAATTGCGACTCTTATTATTCTTACGGCTTGTATTCAACCATTATTGTTTTAATTTACCAGGTCAAATGAACCCCCCACTGCCGGTGGTTTGGTTCAAACCCGTGCTGGAACTTCCGAAACCAGATCCACGTTACGAGGCTCCACTATACAAAACGTCAGAACGCGCCGGTACTCTTTCCACGACTGGTCACAGCACTAACTTTGTATTGCCTGTATTACTACCGGCCACCATGCCATCAGACTTCTGGATCATTAGGGGTACTGCATTACTAACACAGATTACAGACTAGAATAGAATGTTGGACTGAAAATACTGACTATTTTTCTTCTTTTATTTATAAAGATTTGTGCAATTTTTAATGTAACTTAGATAATTTTATTATAGTTACCTATTAACTGAATCCAGTTGAATGCATGTTTTAATTTTATTACCTACCAATTAAAAAAATCATGTTTCAAAGATATGTACATGTCATTCATGTACATGAACTTTATTGCCTTAGTAATAAGGTTTAACATATTTTTGGAAATTTATGGTATGTACATATTTATGACCTTGGCTATAAATACCTACTTATGTGGGTCTACAGCAAAGTTTTTCATATAACTATCATCATACAGTTGAAGCTTGCGAAATATTAGTATAAAAAAGCTTAGGAAATGTATCGTTGAATTATAATAATATCATGGTACTAAATTTTCACATTAGATTCGTTCTTAAAGAAAAATATGATTCCTATTATAAAAATGGAACAAAATTTCCTATTATAGGAGATTTTATATATCTCATAGAGGGTAAATGCCACTAACTTAGATAATCGTGGTACATATTATTATATAGTTTTAATCCTATGAAATACTATACCTTTACCAATTCTTGTTTAGTTCCAGGGCAATTGATACTAATAATAATTTTGAAACGGATTTATTTAAACTGGTTAAACTTCTTATTTCAAACAAATTCAGAAAATAAGTCACGTTATTATGGAGAACATGAAAAGGAAAATATTAAATTAATTCAACACTGTGTGGAGGCGACACTTATACCTGTCTGGTCGAATAATAACTAGACTATGAAGAGCTTGCGTGACAGGCTCCTACAGCGCAACACAACACAACTGGACAAGATACAGTTTATACATGAGAAATCATTGTGCGCGCTTGATAGGAACCTGTTCGCGCTCTGATTATAAAGTGACATATTAAACAGCATGACTAAATAAAAATGGATGTCTCCACACAGACCTACAGGACACGTAATTTTACACTAAAACAAGACTAAAAATATTTTGAAACAAATTCATTAATTAATTACACATTTTACTATTGTTACGTGTGAAAGTGAATGAATATCACAGTACTTATTTCTGCTAAATAGATGTACCTAAGGTTGGCAGCAAACTTTAGCAGTTAAATTATATTAGCCCTAATTATTAGAAAAAAGAAAATACCTAGACCAGAATTAATCGCTAACAGGGTCGGGCCCATTTTTCGCATCGAAACCTAAAGGAAATAACAGTTTCCTTACTAATCACGGGCGTCTTAGGTGACCTGTAAGGAAAGCATAGTGTTTTCCGTTTTGATACGATACAATTATTTTTGGTTTTGACCCAAGTAACCGTTTGCTAACTTTTATTCGATTAATCGAAAAGTTTCCCTCGAATCTAATACAAATCACTTTTCATCGTGAATTTGTATTTTGTATGCAAAATAACACAATGTATATAAAATATTGTGATTTACATATAAACTCAATAGCTTATACGATTTTTGAAAAAAATGTCAACTTATAACTACATGAATTCCTGGATATTTTTAATATTATTATTATTATTATGATTATTACAAAATACCTGTTTATACATTTTATTGGTCAAAAATTAACATAATGGTTTAACTACAAGAATGTAGTCCCGTCAAGAGTGATGATTGATGAGCGACAACGACTTTCTAGTATTTGCTACAATGACAATGAAATTGCGGCGACGATTACACTTATTAGCTAATCTATGTAGTGCATAGTTTGATTTTGAAATGACAATCCACATAAAGCAAAACAGTTCTATTGGTCGTAGTTAACAACAGTCAGGTGAACAGCGCTTGAGATGTAGTACATTAGTTGCCTTTAAAACATTAGTTAAAATTGAAATAAAATTGACAATGGTAGCTTTTGCTCGAAGTGGCATTTGAACCAATTTCAAAATTAAACTACTATACACGTGGGTAAGGTACCAGTAGTGTAGCAATCGAGCGAGCGGCCTCGCCCTGGGGACCCTCCGCCCCACCTACTCTATAATTATATAGTTATATTTGATTATGTGTCTAAACCAACTTCCTCTCAAACTACAAAAATATACTTTATTGCCTAGCACATACATTTACCGACGTTGTATTACAATTTTAAACAAAAACTGTTATTTCTGTTCTAATTGTATTAAATCTTTAAACAACAACGAAATAGTTTTTTTTTTATGATAAGGCAAATGACATAAGACGTGCTCGAGAGGGCTCTTATTAAAAGAAGTATTATCTGGTAAGTCCTGCGTCGAATCGCCGGCAATATACACACTCAGATTTATATTTTTGCGTATTTTACAATGATAACGTTAAGCCATTTCTATTGCAATTATACACTTAGGTTTGAGACCCGGACTAGATAGTACGACGCAAAAATTTTTCGGCTTTGAGGGCCCCACGCGTACGCTAGCAACCCTCCGATGAGGCCAAAAGTAATGTTATTATACCCCCCCGTTTCATAATTGTGTCAAAAATAAATTGTGATTACAGCTACCTACCTATTTTCTATGATTGCTTATCGATTATCTCGCTAAAGTTCCTTGCCCCGGCATAGCGAGTACATAGGCAAAAAACTAAAGAATATCGAAACGTAAGCGCGCGCAGCTGCGAGCAGCAATAGCGCCGCCAGCGCAGGCTTCGAGGGCGAGGAACTGGAGCGCCGATTGTAGAAAAACTAGAAAAACAATAATTTTCTACGAAAGAATTATTTCAATAATTTATTATTTTACAATAAACACTTTATAAAAACACTGTATCCTTAAAACTGACCAACTACGATATTTATCATCATTATAATAATAATTAAGAAGTGACGCAACAGACAAGTACAATTATGCAAATAATATCCTATTGTTATCAGAATCTAAATATAAAAATGCCAAGTTATTAAAAATTGCTACATCATTAAAGTCAAATATTAAAATAAATAAATAATTGTGAAGTGACGATTCAGTCTGGATTTCAAAACGAGCCGCGCCTCGGGTTCACTCACTTCTACATTCAATACTTACCTACTGCTTTCATGTTAAAAAATAATTAAAATCATGACATATTACAGAAAATTATAAATTTCAAATCGAACAGTCTCGATCGAAGTATACAATACAAAAAATTCAATATGACAAACCGCGTCGAATCTATTTCACGTGAACGATCGCTTAGATTTAACACCAAATCACACAACACATTTAACAATAATCATTTGATCTAGATTATATAGAAAAAGAACGGAATGAACAATGTTTTATCATTGGCGGATGCGGTGTTTGCCCTTGTGTCAGGAGGGCGGCGGCGGGTCAGGCGAGGCGGGCGCGGACCGCGGGGCGGGGACACCGCGCGGCGGCGGGGGGGCGGGGACGTCGCGCGGCGGAGGCTCGCGCGCGCCCCACTCCGACCCCTAGTCCTCCGACATGAACGAGTTCTGGGACTTCAGCTCCTCCAGCCGAGAGATCTGCTGCCGCAGGTACATTATTCTGCACCAACAAATAACAACAACATAAATATCAACGCAACAACTCTTCATTATTTTTAGTATGTAAAATATCAAACGTGGATGGACCACAGATTAAATTTTTTTATGGTTAAATATACAGTGGTGGGTCCTTATATACCACTAAGCTATATCTCGACATATTATATGGAATTATATATATAATAGGTCTGCTGACTTTATAGAAGTATATATTACTTTTGTTCCTGCAGCGTGGCTTGTATCTCGGTGTGGCGCACAAGCGAGCGCGAACACTTGAGCTCGGCCGAAACGCGTGTGCATTGCAGGCAGCCGAGCTGGTATGCTTCCTCCGTATACTTGTTTGCCTGGACACAATCATTATTCTATTATTGCAGCACAGTAGTTCTAATTAAACTAATTAGAAAATTGTATGTTAAAAAAAACACGTTAGTTTGGCATATATTATCTTATTCCTCGCCAAAGAAATAGTATCAATTATGCAAAAGAATTCTAGGTTATAATGATATTTGTGTATTTGACATATTCATTATCGTGACCTTAAGAGTTACCGACTCGTGGGTCAAAAGACAGGTTTCTAAAACTATGTAACAAATATTTATTTGGAGAGGCTTTAACATTCACGAGTGCGAAGGAAAATTGGCTAGAAACAATAATGGCGGCATCTTATGTGCTATGTTAATATACCTGTTTGTCGAGTATGTCGGCGGGCCAGCCAGTGACGTGCGCGGTGAGGTCCGCCCGTACGTAGTTGACAAGCGACGGCGTCAGCATCGGAGCCGCGTGCAGAGCACCGCCCACCACTGACGAGTACGCGCCCAGGCACTCCACTGACACAAAAAATATAACAATATACAATAACAAATTACGATCTGCCCCCTTTCTACATTTGATACACAAAAAAAACAATATATAGTTTTCGTTGTCTTAAGCAAATTTTGATCCATTAAAATTTACATTCCTTTCCTCAATTTGACGCTAATCTCTTTTCTATGTGAAGTTTCGCACCGGACAAATTTATGTTTGCGCAATTTCTTCTAAGTTATAATTACAGGTTATATGATGACCAAATCTATTGACACCGAACAATTCTGCTAGCAGCACTTAACAAAAAAGTATTAAATCAACCCAGTCTTTATTTGGAAGTTAGTTAAAAACAACAGAGAGCTAAATTTTAAAACTCCCATAGTATATTTCTACCTCTACTATTCCTACTAGCACATTGAACTTGCATAGCGTGCCGTATAGTGCGGAACGGTTCTTACTCTTTCTCGGTAGCGCAGTATCCAGATGTAGCGGCGGTGCATGTGGGTCCGTATTCTCGGAGTGTGTGGGTGTGGGCGGGCCGGCGTCGCGCGGGGGCGATCCCTCCGCGCTGACCTCGCCCGGCGTCGCGCCGCCGTTGTTGGCGACTCCCGGCGCAGGCGCGCCGCCGCCCGCCACCGCCACCGCCGGCGCAGGAGCGGCCACGATGCGAGGCAGTGCCGCAGCCAGTAAAGACCCGCTCTGTGTTTGGTAACACTTTAATATAATACGCTTCAAACACGCTCTAGTAAATAAATGAACATTTAGATGCTATTTGTATTAAAATATTACATAAAATAAGCGTGAACCAACGAAATGTCAAAGCGATAACTTCGCCTTTTCACATCTGTTTATCTATCTACTTGTTGCGATATTTCTTATACAATGATCAGCTAGATAGCATACTGTTATTAGCCACTTACTTAATGACAATATATAATTAGCAATTTTAAAAAGTTTGGCTCGGAAGCATTCAAACTTGATAGTGATTAAAAAATATATATTTCATTATTAATCTTCTATTTACTTACGTTAACAAAATACATACAAGAATTTGTTCATATAAAGGAATGTAATAAATAAACGACAAGAGCAATTCGCCCAAATTTAATGTTATGCTCAGCATTTGACTTTGATTACGATAAAACAAATCATATAAAAAAATAAAGAGCCACTGCAGGTGTGATGGGTGATTTTTAATAACACAATTATGGCTCCATCTAAGTTTGTTCCCGAATATTTAACTAGGACTGTGATAAATTTTGTGAACTTATAATGGTTTGTTATTTAAAAATGTTACTTAATTATCAAGAAATTAATTTATTAAAAATAAAATGACGTACAATAATATGTAACCATTCTACTCTCTTTCTTCTACTTGAGTGAAGCCTTTACCTATATTACTTTCTAAGTAATTACTAAAAAAAACGATTTTATTGTAATATTTTTTTATAAATGGTAATACTTATTATAAAAGCATACAGACGGCGCATTCAAAACAATGCCAGAATTCATAGGTACTCTTTTAATAATAGTGCGCTTACCAGTTCTTAAGTATTATTATTACTGATACAATTACATATTTTTAACTTAACTTTATCCCGTGAAACATGTCTATCAATCAAGTTTCAGAATAACCAATAGTCTCCAGTAAGCTATTTACACTTTTTGCAACAGATGGAAACATTTCATGCTTTAAATAGTTGAATGATATTTTATATTTTTATACGCTAGAAATAATGCGAATTGTATACATAAAACTTGAAAAAAAGTGAAGTACGAATTAAAATAATGATGGGCAATTATTATACATAAATCTAATATAATATTCAAACTCGCATAGCAGGTATATCATTACAAAGGTTAAATGATAATCGTATCACAATCTTAGTGACATAATAATTTAAAATACATACCGGTTGGTTAGAGTTATCCAGCACTACTACTGGAGGCACCGCGTTACCATCGGCGGCGCTTCGGGCGACGGAGTTGGTCTCCCTGCCTCCGTAAGAGTTCTCTGACAGTGGCGTACTTCTATCCGGGGATATGTCCATATCTTGTAATGACTGGCCATCTAAAAAAAACAGAGTTATGGAGACCATGTTTAGCCATGACGTATATGACTCATATCATGGAGGTCTACTAGTACCAAAGTCAATACAGAACGCCCTCGTACCTTTACCTTCATGAGGCGCTGCTGCTTTTGGTCTTGTTCGGTCATGGGGCTCGTCCTCACGTCCACTATTATTCCAGTACCGCTCGGAGCCGCTATTGGTTCTTTTACTAGGTTTCTCTACTTCTCTTCTCCCTGAACGTGAACTTGATCTCTTTTCTCGATCTGTAAGATAGATAACACATAAATTCAATAGCCACCTTTGAAATATTAGTTTCATTACATAGTACATGATGTTGTCAATACCTGTTTTATACGCTCAAGTGTTAGAATTAGCAATTAACTTTGCTTAATAGGGATTTTTACTTTTTGGTACAATTTCAATTTGGTACACAGAAGAAAATGTAACATTAATTTTAAGGATTAAAGATTTAAGTACCAAAACAGATGGAGAAACTTTGAAATTAGACAATATGCATGTAATTTTCTATACATATCCTAAACAAAGTAATCTAAAACTGCTTTCTATAAGATAAAGTCTGGGTGAGCATCAGGGCTTCAGGACCAGATGAGATATTGCAACCCATCTTGCCTTTCATCAGAATCTATTAGATTTTTTTAGAGCCTAATATTCTGACTCTTGTTGGTGGCAGTGCCGCTGCTTTTAGTATTGATATATTTAAACATAACGTGCCTAGAAGTGTATTAGAAGTCAGGATTAAAAGAAAATATTTAGTTGCAAAACTAAATGTGTTCCAGCAATGAAGCTTGTAATAATAGTCCAATAAGTATTAATCCTCTAGATTTACGCAATTGACAGTGCAAGTCTGTTTTTAGCGGTCTTAATCCCCCACCCCATATTTTTATAAAAATTAAGTAAGTCGACGAAAACGTTAACGATGACATAGTATATATGCATAGGGGTCATTCCAGCGAAACCGGCACCGTAGGCATAAAATATAAATAACTTAATTTAGACATAAATACATATCTAGAGAATAGAACATTATGCCTTCTTTTATTAATCAATGAGTTTTTCATTTTTATCAATATTTTCCATTTCATTCGTTTCTGACCGTACTCCTAGCGCCAGTTGTTCACGCTAAAACGCATAAAACTAGCAAAGCATTACGAATGAATGAGGAAGATGTCTTTTTCATTAAAACTAGTCATATTTTAGACATTTTACGAATGATTATCAATTTTCTGAACCTGTAAACATTGAAAAGAAAAAACATTTTTTTTTTGTTTATTACTCTAAAAAACTACTGAAATGATTACTCGTAAAATTAGATAATTCATCTAAAAATTGATTTAAAATAAATACAAAAGTACTATGTTTATATTTTTCATACATTTGTATGCCCAAATGTTACTAGCTTTGAGAAGCAAAATTATTTTTATTTTACGAGTTATTTGCGTAAATTTTACTAATACCTAATCTATACAATATCAGGAACTATATAAAAATAGGTTGTTTAACAAAAGTTACATAGTTTCTTACGAATTGCGAATAGTGTAAGTCAACTCTGAGAGGAGAGGTACTTTGAAGTCCCACCCGTCACACTTCTTATACCGTCAATTTCTCATAATAATAATGAGATTTTCATACTTTTTTCGATGGTACAGTATGCAATGACTATTCAAGTATTTGATAATGTCATATTCAATACGTAAATCGTTGCCGTTTGTCAGAAATAAAGCGAAGTGCAGGCAAAAATTAGTATAAATGTCCCACCCGTCACAATGGAATGACCCATAGTATGTTCATAGAAGGAGAATAGATGAATATTTTTATAAGCAGGCTGCATACTTATAAAAATATTCACCTATCGACAATTATATTTATCAAACTAGCTTCAAGAGGACACCTTTACTAAAAATAGCGGAGAGAATTGATGTCAACTTGTTTTTGAAATTCCAATAGCACAGAATATAGTAACTTTCCTATGAATGTATTTATGAATGCATAAGGAAGATTGATCAAAAGGGCTGGTTACATTAAAGTTCTTATACTTTAGGCATACGCTAACGATTCTACTACTATTCTTTGTATTTTACTTTATTGAGTGACATAATAGGTATGTACTCCTGTGAACTGACTTTTAAATACAATTAGCCAATTTTCAAATTAATGTCAATATAATATATCTTTGATTAATACCTATGACGTGTCTTTTTGTTCATAATTAGGTATTTGGTATTCCGCCGATTAGTACGCATTATTAGACCGTATACCGACGGAATAGTTAATAAATAATAGTAGTAATACTGAATATTCGTGGCATCTTTAGTATACACAATGCTTCACATTTCTAAGTCATAACCATGTATGTGCAATAATGTGCATGTAAGCAGATGAAACTCAATTACTCCTATTTAATCTTATAATAAATGTTAAACATCATTATTGTGTACATAATAGCTTGCTTGAAATTTGTTTTAATAATCGTGAAACAGGTCCTTATGACTTTTCTAAATAGATTAAACACAGGTAAAACATGGTATGTAGTCTGAGTTTTGTTATATACAAAATTACGAAATTTGTGTGAATATGTCCTTACTTACATAAAATTGATTTGAAAAAAGATCTAAAGAATATCATAAAAAAACTTTGTAATTCATTTATTGGCCTTTAGGATCTTTGAACCTGCGAAACGATTTTAAATAGGGAAGGTGGCAGAGATAACTCAAAGGAACAAGAAGTTAATAGAAAATCTGTTCTGAGAAATTCTCCTCAAATAGCATAAAATACCTTCTGTTTTGTTTAGTTATTTCTTGAAACTACTAATAGATATTTTTAACTGGAAATTTTAGGTGATTAATAGGACTATAAATGCTAACTATAATAGAATAATCATGGCAACTTACTACTTCTGGAAGAATATGTAGAATCTTTGGATGATGTCCTTCTCGTGTCCCACTCTCGAGGTTTCTCCCACTGTGACACTTCACTGATACAGTTATAATAATACTTCTTGCCTGAAGAACTAATGTGTTCTGACCATTCACTGCCCGAAGGCACGCTCGCCGAAGGTGCACTTCTCTTATCATATTTATTACTCCTATTAACACTAATGTTTATGCCACTAGTCCTATTCTTTTTCTCTGATTCACTTCGTTCATGATTACTCCTCTCTCGGTCGCTCTCCTTGTTTCTTTCACGTTTCTCCTTGGGGGATCTGACACTATCTGAAATTTTAGTTAGTAAATTATTAGTGCTGCAGACCAGCCCGACTATAAACAAATAGCAGTGCATATAACCCTACAATAGTTTATGCAGTGCATGCAGAGGTAACTCTTAGATTGCATTGTATGTTATGTATCTCATTACTTTGGCATTTGTCATAATATTTTAGCCAATTTGCAAAATCTTAATGAGATAACAGCGTACACATATAAGAAAACCTTTAGTAAAAAGCTATAAAAAATCTGTTTGTTACTTTTTTGAGTTTATCACATACATGCCTACATACATTCATACAAATGGATGTCTAGTTCATTAGTTTTAATGTTAATATGTAAATAAATAAAATCTTACTGTAACAGAAATACACAATAAATAGGTAGATTAATTAAATGTGCAAGTAAACTAAATAAAAATAGCTACTGCATTAGCACAATAGAATATAATAGAATATATATTTATATACAATATACTTAATAAATATGCATAATTTTTAAATCTCTCTCATCATTCTTTTACTAATATAATTAATGCCTAATTGATTATTATGAAAATGGCCTTCAATTTTATGACAGCCTAAACATTTCTTTTTTATAAATATATATGAGTACATAGAAAATATTATTAAATTATACTGTTTGAAAATATTCATGTCTCAATTAATAATTGAAACTGTTAAGAAAAGATGTGAATATTAATAAAATTTGTTACATTTCTGCTTGAAAATTATATGAATTGATTCTTTAATTTTTGAGATTATAATAATATGTATCTCATTGATTAAGGAATCAATTCAAACATTTACATTTAAAAATAAAATTGTATTCAGAAGCATAAATATTCGCAATTGCCTCCATTTAAGTATGTAATATAAATAGTTTGTTGATGATAAAAATTGCAATTTGCTTAATTATATGTACAAATCAGAAACATATACATATCACAAAAAAATATTTATTTACTCCATGGAAAAACAATAGCTATATAAAATTAATAAAAATAGTCTGGAAGTAGGTACCTATAAGCCAATTACAGCTTCTTATTCATGATGTTTTCTTTTTATAGCCGAATATAAAAAGATAGATTTTTGTAAAATACCATCTAAGCAGTGCAATCAAAATGACTTAAATCTTATTATATTCATACATTAAACTTTAGCCATTTGATCTTATTTTATAGGTAAATATGTGAAATAATCTTACCTGTGTACTTATTTCTAGAGGATTTGTAGTCTCTATCTCTCTCCTTTTCGGAACCTTTCTGCATGTAGGAATTTCTAGACATTGCATATCCTCTATCATCAGCCACATGACTGTAGTGATGGTGCCCATGGCCCGAGTGCCCTGTGTGTGCTCCATGTCCATGTGTCGACACATTACCATTGGGAGACCTAAGCGGTGTGTACCGGCTATCAGTTGAGACATACTCACTTGGCCTTCTTTCACTTTTCGTATTGTACTTCTGTGCAAAAAAAAATCATCCTAAATGATTTCCAAGTTACCACCCATTTCAAATGATGAAACAGGCCTATAGACAACATTTTAAGCACTACAAGAATAATTTGATGTTGCTTCTTAGTTATATTAGCCAAAAATGACAAATTTTATTTAGATTTAATAAAGATATACAATTTAAATTATATAAAACAAATATATCGTGCCACTCGATAAAGTACAGTAATGTCGACAATTAACAACATCACAGTTAAATTAATCATATGAAATGTTCACTACAATTCATGATAAGACCAAACGAAAATAAAAGCCACCTAAAGGCACCGTTAACAATTAATACAGGAAAATAGCACCAGGAACAGTTATTACGTACGAAACTAAGTACATAATATGAGGCAGGGTTAGCATTTTCATGGAATAGTTGCAACGTAAATTTAGCTATTGATATTGCCTTAAACTAAGCTCACCTGATACGGATGGGCTTGGTGCTTCTCAAAGTACCTGTAAACAAAGAGAAACTCATTAATTCCTTCGTCATAATTACAGGAAAACTATCAATCGGCGACCGCCATCTACAGATAGCAAAACCGAACCATCGAAAACTATATCATACCCATCGCTTATTCGCTGCGGTTTCCTTGCATGCATTACCATCAATGCAAATGTACGATTTCTTACGGCCTCAGTGATAAAATGCTTAAAGAGGCCACTGTCATTAAAACAAGAGTTATCCGTGATATATCTTGATCGACGCCATGTCACATTCAATTCATTTCATTCAACTCAAGCAAGACACTCGAAAGAGTCAATAGAGACGCGAAAGAGAAAGGAAGGTGTTGGTAGTAGAAAATTGTCTATGTCTAACCATAGAGCTTATAGCCTAATCAGAGGCCTAACCACAACTTCATATGGAGTGCTATTATCTGTG
The DNA here is from genome assembly GCA_038024825.1 of Polylopha cassiicola. NCBI lineage: Eukaryota > Metazoa > Arthropoda > Insecta > Lepidoptera > Tortricidae > Polylopha > Polylopha cassiicola. The sequence continues at coordinate 15,820,530 of CP149045.1, read as the reverse complement.
ACTGTAGCATGTGCATAGATTTATAATCTAAAAAGATACAGGCACACTCTTAAAAAATAATGCGTCAATAACCATTAACCGGGATAGTGCTATAAATTTACTTCAATACTGGATATAAAGAGACAGATGCATAATGTTTTTTATTTACCCGTAAATTATTATATATTGTTCAATTTGTTCAACGCAACATTAGTGCAAGTTAAGCCGTATATCTGTAAAATTCTAAATCTATATCTCCCTTTTACATTAATCTATGGTTTGAAAAGCTTGGGCTCGGCCGGCCCCATTTTTTTGACATAATATAATCATCTGGTTTGTCCTAACCTACTCACTAATTGCAACTGTGTTGATTTTTAGTCAGAATAACGAGAACTTCAACAAAAATCTCAAGATGACTAAACCAGTAGACTTAGAATTAAAAAAGGCTTTCCTTGAATTACAAGTAAAAATGGTTGAGACCAGCAAAAAGATACAGGTTATCGATTCCCAAATAAACGTACTATCTCGAGTGTCGCTACATGTAGATGCTACTCAACGTGAGATCAGCACTCTGCCCCCTGGTACTAGAACCTATGAATCCGTTGGTAGAATGTTTCTGTTAACAGACTTAGAAGAAGTGAAAACAAATCTAAAAAATCGAGAAGCACATCTCACAACACGCACTGCAGAATTGGAAAACAACAAACAGTATTTAGAAAAGAATCTAAAAGAAAGCGAAGACAATATCAGGGAAATGGTACAACAAAGGAAAGATCAAAGCGAAAACAAGTCTTAAACCACACCATTTATTTTCGATGACTCATAGCCTCTTGTCTTTATATTTAGCTTTTTTTGCGTATTGTTTAATTAATACCTGGATTCTCTTATACTTATTAGATACATAATACAATAAAAATAACATTTTCTTTATTGCTTCTTAAATATTCTTTACAACTTGCCTTATGAAGAACTAAGTAAAATCTACTTTATAATAAATTAAACTTTGAACTAAACATGTATTTTACTTTATTATTCCTTCCTCTATTATTTAAAGGTAGATAAAATTATATTATTAGGCAAATTTCTCAATAATGTTAATGACAGACTCTATTACTCAGAGTTAATTTGGTTTCCTTAACCTTCCACAGGCTAAGGACTGAGTCAGTAACAAACTAAAAGCATAACTTGTTGTAATTATTTTATTACGAAATTTGTTAGATTTGCCATAATTCATTAAGGTTCAAATGTAACTTTTCACCTTTAAGTTCAAATAATAAAATCCCTGTTCATTAATAATCAGAAGTCAAAACATGATATGATACACTACACTCCTATAAATGGAACTGATCCTTGCTTCTGCAAGAGATTTGTGGAGAGATAGTGTGAAAATAATAATATATTATGAACAGCTACAGAGTTTAGATTGTTATGTTTGTCATTAAAAACCTTTGAAAAACATAGATAATAAAAGGATAAAAATATTTCGTTTTTGAAAAAGATTTATTTCATTTTACACAAGGATATACCATATTGATCTTAATATAATGAGTTTCTTAAACTATGTTGATTAATAATACTAAATTAAAGTAGAATCTTAGCTAACACAAGTAAACATAATATATAGTATACTGCTAATAAAACATTAATAATATATATATATCAAAAATGAAAATTGACAAAATATTTACACAACAACCTACATAAGTAGCAACGTAAAATTTAAATCATTAAATTAACAAGTGTTATTGTGTGACCATGTTCTGTAAATTAAAGCTAATTGATAGGTTAAAAGCATCTCATAATTAATATAAAGATTACTGTCTCTAAATCTTAAAAAGCAAGGGCTACATCAGTGGTGAGTTTGTGGTCAAAATATATATAAAAATGCTAAGCTATCTAAATAAATATGCTTACAAACAAACTATTCAACTAACATTTATAATGGTAAATTGTAAAGACTTCAACAACTTTTTTGATCGTCATTATTTATGTATGTTTGACTAAGTGGACACATAGAATGGAATAATAAAAGTTACACCCTTACATTTAACAATCACTATAGCATGTCATACGTTAAAATTATATTTTGTATTGAATATTAATTGAATAAAAGTAATAGCAGAAATTCACAATAAGAAATAAACATTAATTAATAATTCTACATTGCGTTTATAAATAATATTAATAATCTATAAATTATCTTCACAATTAGGTACTATACCGAATCTATTTAACCAACATAAATTAGTGTTTCAATATTATTTCTATAACAATTGTCACATTAATTATAATACCTAGTTACAATAATAAAGTTGCACAGATAATTTCCTGGTTGTATCATATATATTTAGAGCCACGAGGGCCGTGGATCGTAAGGTTGTCGAACTCCAGGAACGCCGAGTGAAGCAGGGTAACCAGGCGGATATAGTCCCATAATCTGCGACACTCCCGACTGCCGCAGCAACTCCTCTTGGTGTTGAAGATACTGTTGGTACAGAGGCGCCGATGAGTCAGCGCCTACGAACGGATAACCCGCCCGCACTTGTGAATGACCAATAAATGGAAAAGACCCTGTATTATGACTGGAGTTTTGGTGTGCAGGTTTAGCTAATTTTTCGGTATTTGTATCGACATTATTCCTTTGTTGATGCGCGACTGCACTGAGACAGTTTGCAGCTGCCATATAATTAGCTGCCATAATTTGGTTAGTACTATTTCGAAATTCTTCAATTGAGAAGCCAGTTCCTTCACCATACAGGCCACTTCCAAGGCCCATGTTTGGGGATGTACCAAAATTAAACGCGCTTCCGGGTACCATACTTGGTTTCACTGATGACAATACATCAGTCGCACAAGGAGAGGAATGATAACCCTGACTCCCCATTATCTGCGACTGCTTAGATTCCGATGTTCTCTTTCTTTTGTTCTTATTTTTGGAATCAACTGGATTGGTAGAATTACTAGAGGCTGTTTTGTAAATGCCGCTGTCCTTGCTCATGGCTATAGAAGCCTGTGAGTACATGCTGACAGAGGAACTCACTGGGTGAGAGTCTGATGGCATACTTTTATTAAACATTTGAGCCATTTGAAATGTTTTGTCGTGATATAATGATGGATTCCCAGTGGTAAAACTGGACAAGTATCGTTCATCGTTGCTGTATCGTTCAAGCATTTGTGGAATATTAGGTATGTTTCTCAAACTGTCAAGTGGAAGTGACGAATGGGTATTGTAAGGTGTTTTATATGACATTGAACTGACTAATGGATGGTTTTGAACGAGTTTTTCAGTTTTTTGGGATTTTGCAATAGAGTCAACGTTTTTAGCAATTAAATTACTGTCAGTGATTGATGATGCCACATTCATGTGATCATTTTTAAGAAGTCCTCGCGGATTTGGTATTCTCAACTCGGAGGGAAGATTCTGTTGTAGTTCTTGAGTTCTCTGAAGGCTTGTTCTTGGCACGTTATAGTTATGATATTGTTGATGTTGTGGATTCTTATTATAATTGCCTGAAGTAGTGCTTGAAACATTCAGATTATTTTTCAATTTGTCTAAGTTGGTTGCACTGTAATTTGTCGGGTAATCAGAAGGCAAGTGATCTTGTTTTCGAGATGGATTTGTCATTTTCCAATTACCATAATCAATAGCAGCAGACCCTGATGGTGCGGTATTGCAAGCATACAGTTTTTTGTTAGCAATTTCTATATCAGTTAGCGAAAAGTTTCCAGCAGACTGACCGCTGGAAATACTGTCATACTGGTTATGATGAGAGTGCGCCAAATTTTGGTTAACATTCAATTCATTATGGGTATGAGCCGGTATCATATTCGTAGGAGTTACATTAGCTTTTGACATAGACTTCTGAATTTGCTGATTTAAGCCCAAATTCATAGCAATAGCGTCAACTTCATAACCTTTTGGCTGAGCCATAACATTTGATTTTGCAACATCCCTAGCGGCAAAATCGGGTTCATGTGATTCCATCATATTTTTCTTGTCCTCTGGATTCATGTAACCCATATTTACCATATCGACATTGTCTTTCTTTATCATACCAATAGGTTTATTTAAATCAACGGTAACAAGATCTTTTTTCTTATCATGCAGGTTTTCGTCGCTTACAAAAGTATCTCTATTATCCATAGAGTGCCTTTCAGCGTAGTCCATAGAATTCTTATCACGCAAGTTATTTAATTTAGCCAATTCTGATTTTTCACTTAAAGCTGCCGCTATTTCATCAACGGATGAGTTAGGCAATGTTACGGGTTGTTGTTTTTTTGGATAATCAATTTTGTTTGCTGATGTTATCATGGACTCTTTTGGATCGGATTCGTTTTTAATAACAGGTGTGTTAATTTCTGGTTCGTTGTATGTACGTTTTTTGACTGGGAATAAAGTAGTTTTTGCGTCTGGTAACGACTGTGTGGCATTCACTGGAATCACAGGATTTATGGTAGAAGACTGAGGTGAATTCTGAGTTTGCGAATAATTGGAAGGCTGTGCTTGTGGATAAGGAGAATGCGCAGGTGAAAATGGTCCGCCGTAAGTATTTTGTTGATAACTGTCAGGACCCAAGGCCGTATAGTCGTCATGTATGCGGGCTGGTTTACTAACCACGGGAGCTTTTGAAGAGTCGTAGTATGGCGGCGGATTCTGAGTATACGTAGGTAATGGACTTCTGTTATGGTCAACAAAATAATTAGGAGTAGCTGAGCCCATAACACTATTTGAAGCATACACATGCTGTGAATAAGGTGAATATGGAGACTGTGGTGCTTCACGAGGACTGCAACTTTTTTCGGGGCTGCTTTTAATGGATGTCGTGTCTTGGTAAAATCCAGCTCTGACGGTCCCATTAACAATAGGATATGTAATCTTTTGAAAATCGTCAGTTCTTGGTGATGCCGGTGACCTCAACAAAGGAGAGTTGTGTGACATTTGATGTCGGGGCGAGTCCAGATCTTGACTAAACGAAGATCTTTCAGACACAGAGCTTCCTGTACTGGTTCTACGCTGTCTAGGCGTAGCATTTACATTTGGAAGAGGACTGTCGCCTCCATCGGGGTTTGGAGTCTCAGGGTCGTTTGGAGAGTCATATTTAATAGTATTTTTAGGACTTGATACTTTATTTTCGTTACTGTTATTTTCAGTTTCTCTAGTCTTTTCCTCGCTCTCAGGTTCCTCTACTTTTTTCTTCGGCGGAACTGTTGCCGCAGGGACGGACGTACTTTTTGGTGTTCCAAATGCTTTAAACCATGCGCTAAGATTTGGTGTAGCTTTCTCTTGACTTGGTTTCGGAGTCGGGGGTGGTTCAGTTTCGACTTCTACATCTTTCTTATTCGCCTGTACTGTAGTATCACTACAATCAATTTCCATTGGGACTTCCTCATCCTTCTGATCTTTGTCAATGTCCATTGGTTTTGTATTTTCCTTAACATCTTTAGAATTCTTTTCATCACTTTTACCAAAGTTGTGATCTTTTCCAAGAGTAAATTCTACAGTTGGCAACACGGAGCCAAGACTCAGTTTCGGGCTGGACTCATCAGATTTGTTGGTATCGCGACTTTTGCTCGGACCAAGAGGAGAGACTTCTTCAACTTTTTCTACTGTTTTCGAGCTCATGTTAGTAAGTAGATTTCCTTTGCTTTTTCCCGGTTGCAACCTATCAATTGTTCTTTGTATTTCTCTTCTTTTAATTAGTTTCGGTTCACGTGACGAGGGTCGTTTTCGTGATATCTCTTTTCTGGTAAATGTTGATTTTTCTCCAGGCAAGAAGTCGTCATCTTGGCGGCTGTTCTCGTGCTCTTCGGTCGATATAGTTTGGGCAGGGCTATCACATGGCGAGCTTTGAACAGATCCTTTTGGTGCATCATCAAGCCACTTACTGATATCTTTGACAGCTTGTTCCAAAGCTTCAGAAGCAGATTCATTTTTAGCGGTATTTTTCTTCTGGCCCTTCTTATGTCCTCCTTTCTTAAATTTGTGACTGTCATTTAGCTCATCTTCTGAAAAATCTTTATCGTCATCATCTTTACCAGTATTTTTGTCATGGTTACTGTTACTGGAAGAAAACAAACTGTTGAATAGAGAGCTCTCTTTGTATTTTTCATTTTTAGCCTTCAGCTTCTCAATTGTTTCTCTTAATTTCTGATTCTTTTCTTTTTCAGGTATATGCAAATTTTGTTTTTGTTTGTCTCCTGTTTTCTGGCTGTAATCAAAAAGAGATTCCCAGGCGTCTTTAGCTGCATGCCTTCTTCTCTCTTTGATCTTGTCATACTTATCCTTAAAGAAGTCAGGATCGGTGAGCTGATCTGTGGCCTGGGGCTGATCAAGCTCAGTAGGCGATGGCGTCGGTGTGTGAATAGATGGCAATGGGCTGGCGCTTCTACTTCTGTTGGAACTCTCTATCGATTCTTGAGACTCGCTTCTCTTTAAATCTTCTATGGGATCAGGCTCGTGATGTTTGCTTTTCTTCTTTTTGAGCTTAGACTTTTTACCTTCTTTGTTTTTGTTCTTACCATGGTGTTTCTGCCTCTTGCTATGTTTTTTAGAAGATTCGCTGTGGGAATCCTTCTTACGATTTTTGGAATGTTTTCCATGTCGGTGATGACTCTTTCGCTTCTTTTTGTCTTTACCTTTTATTTTATGAGATTCTTTGGGTTTTTTAGGTTCTGGTGATTCATCTCTTTGCGTTATATCTTCTAATGCTTGATCTGATGAATTAGGTTCGCCTGTAATCATAAAAATCAATTATGCAATTGTAACATTATATATTTGAATACATAGTTTTACCCATAATGTGAAAACTAATATACCTGTATCAGAATTAGACTTCCGTTTCTTCCTCTTACTTCGGATCGGAGATTCGCTGGACTTGAGCTTGTGCTTTCTAGATGGTGTTGGTAATTGATATTCAACAGCAATTTCTTCATCCGACGATGATAGTCTGTGCATATACTTTTCTGTTAAACGATCAAATGCTGCTTGAAGACTGTCTACCATCATTGTGTATTCTGAAAACAAAAAACAGTATTTTTTTAATTCTTCCAACAGTAAGTTTTTTTCAGTCATTCATTAAACTATTATAATGTCAATCTTAGTTGAGTTGAGATACACTTGTGCGGGTTTAGAAAATGTAAATATATCTAATTTATTTGAGTGTATTGTGCTAGTATATTTATTAGTAAATTGTTAATGTACCATTATCTTGACCGTTGTACAAGCGACAATTATTGACAATGAGTTTGAAGTCTGCCTTGAACATGGAAAAGTCAGTATAGTAGCCACTGTCAAGTCGTTCTTCCATTTTGCGTAAATCCATCGGTCGTCTAATGACGGCGTAGTAATTGGGCGCGTATTCCTCTTCGACTGGATCCATGAAAGGCCAGGCGTCATCGTGGGCGGTGAGCTGTTCAAGTACCTTGTACATATCAGTTTGAATGTCCTCTTCGGTTTGAGTAAATCTGCCAGAAATAGTACCAATGGTTATAATATATAATAGGCTGTTATTATTGGAAATGGCTACAATACTCAAATGAAAATCATACTTCAACTTATAATACAAATGCGTTTGTGTTGTACATGTGGAAAAAAAGTACTTAAAATAATTTATTGATAATACTCAACATTCACATACATTTGTGATGTTTTGAGTTTCTTTCTTGTACTATTGATTGGTTCGTCATTGTCTGGTATGACGATCTGTCCAGTGGCAGAGGCAAGTGAATTATTTGTCTTTCTGCCTGTTTTGACAGGTGGCTCTGGTGGCGGCTCGCCTTTGTGAGTAGCAGACGAGTTTTTTGACCGCTTCTCATGGCTTTTGGAACGCTTAGACTCTTTTTGAGGCATTACTGCTTTTTCGCTGTCTGAACTGTCAGAAGATTCTGATGAAGCAGATTTAGATCTAGAAAAAACACAAATAAATAATTTACACCATTTCATCCAGACAAAGACTAAAGATAGTTACTTTGAATATATATACACATTCATGTTCATTACACAAACAATTGCCTCCAGTTTCATTGTCAAATTATATCATATTAGTATATAAACAAAGATAGCACTGTTCTGACTGTCATCTTGACATAGAAGTTATATCGGTATTAAATAATATCAATGTTTGTATCATTAGATAGAGAAAGGTTTTCGACATGGAACTTATTCTTGAGATGTTCTTCACTTTGTGACGCTATTTGAGCCCTTGCCTTGCTGCCAGCGTTTACCAATGTTTTTTAAGCCTTTCTTTAATATATTAATATAAATTGACTATTTTCCTGTCCACAGGAGTCACACACGCCTCCTACAACTCAGTCTGAATATAAAAATATGATGTCTGATAACAATCCGACAATTAATCATTTTAATTATAACTAATTATGTACACATATTTTTTCAAAATCGTAAAGTCTCACAGACTACTATTATGGACTAAAAAAAATTGTACCTTATTAGGTTTCGCCTTTTAGCCCTGTTTTCGCGGGCCAAGTCCGGTGTTTCCTTGCTCTCCTCGTCGTCTTTGCTTTCTTGTGCGCTCTGTTTTCCCTCTTCTTCTTTCTGCTTAATTTTCTGAAGTACGCGGCTTGAAGTGCGTCTTGGCGCTAATTCAAGTAACCTTAAAAATAACCATATTGTTCTTAGTTATTTCTTTATCATTATCAAGATTAAACAGATTTATAATGGCAATGTTTATTGGAAATATAAAGGTTATTTCGGAGCATCGGACACTAGCCTTATAAATAATTTTCGTAAATAGTAAAAAACTAAAAAAAGTATTCAATTGGATTCAAACCCATTTTTTTTAAGTTATAACTATCCTACAAGAAACCTAAACTTTCCAAATACTACATGGGCACATCTCATCCCAAATATATCTTATAATTATCAATCGCTAAGAAAGTTGGTATAAATAATACTCTGTTCATAAACATTTCATGTAAAATTTTGTACATTGAAGTACAAGTTACAGGATAATTCTAGATTAAAAGACCTGACGATTTTATTATTAAAGTTGGCAATGCCTATGAAAATTCTTGGGGCCATTTTTCCCTCCTTTATCATATTCCAAATAAATGCTCTTACACTTTACATACAACCTAAGTAAAATATTCAGGTAAGCATAATAGATTTCTATAAATAATTCACTATTAAGTAGATTACTATACCATTTTGAATAAAATATAAATTATAGGTACAGGAATATCAACTTGAACAATCTATTACTGACACAAAACTAATTAAGTAAAGATTATAAATATATTAAAGTTTGCGTATATGTATGAATTTTTATCATTCTTTCCTGCAAACACATAATGAAATTGCATGTAATTAATCATTCAAAGGTAACTGGATTAATACCATATGCAATCTTGAAAACAAATATTGCATGAAAAATGTAGAATCCCAGAAATCTAAGAGGCTTTTGTAGAATCAATTTCGCATTGCAGCTTAATTTATTTCCAATTTGCATTGTATTCCTACATCCAGATCTGGTTATTATGATAAGAAATTATTGCAAAAGAATTGATCTAAAATGTAAATGCTGTCCGTTTGAGGACACCAAATGACTCTATCAAAAAGATAATATAATGTAGAAAGTCACTTAAAAAAGGAGAAGTGGATATTTTATAACGCATTTGAAAGACAGTTAATAAATTACAGCCACATGCTCACATAGTTGAAAATATTTTTATTATACAGTTTTTTTTTAGTTTTTAAGAGAGAATGCCTATATGTAGATAAAGTATCTTTTAACTGATTAACTTACATATTATGTATGAAAATATATCAATTGCACACTAAATAATATCAAGAGGCACTTAAAAGGTACACCAGAGACAGCATAAAACTTTTTGTATTAGAAAAAATGTAAATGTTTGTAAATGCAATCTAAGCTCTTTCTGTGTTAAGTCTTCAGTGTAAGCTAATAGCAGTTTTATTTAAGTATTAAACTGAACATTCGCTATGCCTTCCTTCCTTTTTAATGAGGTAAATAATAATGGTGTTACATTCCATGTGTTACAGTATTACTTGTTTTTTTTTTTCAGCAACAGGTAAAAACAAATAAAAAGTCAAATACCTATAAACTATAATAAATAGCTACTAAAGTAATAATATTCACCTTTTGCGTTGCAATCGCTCCTTCTCCTGGAAAAGTCTAGGTATCTCTGGCAGGAAGTTCTGCGACAGTGATCTGTACAACTCCTTTTCAACCTTGCTGCTGGCCCGGCTAAACTTCTCTGTCAGGTGGGTCCAATCATCCTCCGTAAAGCAGACCACTTGCCACACTCTGTCTGTATCCTCATCATCCAACCAGTCATCCCCATAAAACCAACCTCGCTTTTTACTGTCCTTTCCTTTCTTCTTTTTATTTTTGCCTTTAGGTTTTTTTATTATATCCTCACGGTATAATCTTGTACCGTAGAAATACCAGTATGCAGAATCATTGTTATCATACCTGTAGAGTGAAAAGCAACATTAATTAACCATGCCAACTCAAATTGAATAAATTTGCTTATTAACATCTATTGTACTGACCCCAATGGCTCTACTCGAAGGCTTTCAGCTTCCAGGTTTCTAAATAAATCAAACACATCTTCAGCATCTAAACGAAAATCACATAAAGCATACAGAATTTCAACCTTGGTGCGAAGGGGCAAGAATTGGAAATCAATATCAGTGTTAAAGGGATTGTATCTTCCTGTTTCTTGACATTTTCTTCTGAAAAGTCGTCTCAAATACATCTGAAAAAGGTAAACAATGATAAATTGTGTTTTAAAATGATTCATGTAATAAATAATGCTTGAAGAAAGTGAAAATACCTGATAATTGAAGGCCGAAATATCATTGTTGCCCAAACAGCCATTTAAAAGGCGTACAATCAACTCAGTAAGTAGGGAACTAGCCGACTCCTCGGTTCCATCTGTTAGAAGAGCTTCCTCAAGTTCCTTTTCGAAATAGTAAAAAACATTAGCCAGCTTGAATAAAACAAAATGTTACGTCGTTAGTAACAGATAGAACTCGTAATACTCACTTCAATGTCAAAATCCAGAAGATTGAATGCAGTCCTGAATAGGGAACAAAAGTATGCGATACTGGGTACTTCCCACCATGACTGAATATCTAGAAACCGTGAGAAATTCATTCAGACATCACTTTTAGGGATACTGTTCTTGAGAAAAATACGCAATTGATCTTCGTTCTGTCTAAAACCCACCTAAAATACCTATAAAAGATGGAAACATAACCTATAATCCCTAAGCTTTTACAATTATAGGTTTCGTTTTCAAGTTAAAAACATAATTTTCTTTCACTGTAGTAAAATTGAAGAGATTTTATCGTATTAAATGAGATTTTCTTGACCGAATATGGTAGAGATACGAATATGCGTTGTGTATCGCGAGACAAACGCCATAACAGTTTACATGGGCGACCACCATACACGAAACCAATTAGCGTTATCTTCTTATTTAGCTTATTATTACAAAAATGTATAATATCAAATTTAAATTATCATTAAATTTTTAATTATTGAAGCCATAACATCAATTTATTATTACAAACTGAAATTAAAAGTATCACAATGATTTAAATTTTAACGGAAGTAGCTTAATTTAGTTTTTTTTTAGCTATAGCTTATTGCATGCAACCCACACCCACCCACACCCAAAATAAAGATCGCAAGGAAGATGTATACAGAAATGTTTAATATAATGGTAGATTTTATTCTATATATGTTTTCATATCTCTTTTTTTTTCATTGTTCATAATTCTTTTAAAGAAATGCCTACAATTTTTTTTTAATTTCATATACAAGTCATTTTAGTAAAAAACTAATAATTCAATCGAAAAATGTTGATTGTACTTAGTCATTTAATTAGTTTTAAATATGAAAGTAAATCAACTGTATATTTACTAACTGATTATGCAAATAAACTATTTTTTTATTATTTATTAAGGGCTTTAAAAACGGTAAGTATAATTTTTAAGCTTTAAATAAGCATAATAGTTCTAAAATAAAAATAAGTAATAATAATGTTTCTATAATAATGTGTGTATGTAATATTATTTAAGCTCCTTAAAAATATTTTTAATGATAAAAAATATTCAATGTGAAGTAAAAAGATATAAACAATGAATAGGTACCGGTTGATTGTTCAATAAAAAAATATCAAATTAATAATCTAAAAATTAATGTGATTTACAATTTTACTATACAATTATACCTTTTTGTAAGTTTTCCTTGCTTTCAGATTTCAACCGGTAAAACTGGTCAGTTTTATTATAACTACTACGCAGTTACTACGACTTAGGACATATAAAATAAAAAAAAAATTGTATATGGATATATGCTTTAAGATTACGAAGCACACTCAGTATTTGTATAAATCATGCGTAAAAGTTTATTGAGGAAAAATATAGTATGCAACGCTACCAGTACCCACTTAAAAAATTACAATAAATATTTTTTCCACTGGCTACCATAACTACTTCCGTCTGACAGTCTTCAGTCTATCTTTTTCACACTTGCACATCTAGTCTTTCGTTTCGTTTTCGTTAACTCGCTTTTATAATTAGAACAGGCGAGATGGAGTTTTGTTTTATGTTTTTTTTAATTGAATATACGATTGTAATAGAATAGAGTTCGTTAATAGGATTTATCTTATATAATTGGTGAGTGATGCAAGTTGATACTCTAAAGCATAAAAATTGTTGATAATTATAATGATATTCATGCTGATAAGTACAAGCAATCAATAGGTGCATGACCAACTACCGCTCCTCCACTTCAGTCTGACAATTAATTTAAATTTATTAAAGTTATGGGTTCTGCCCAGTGTCTATTACCGCTATTGGTCTTCTTAGCAGTATTATTCAATAAACATGTAAACGGAAGCAAAGTATTCATTTTGCTAACAGTTTGTTTATTATTTACCAACTTCCTTAATTACAGAATGTACTGATTATGTGTTGCAGTTCCTGCTTAAACGTTTAATGTAGGCGACATATACCTCGCGCCTCTCATTACAGGATGTGCTATTGTTTATACAAAAATGCCAAGGGATATTTTAGGTGATAGTCTGTCTGTCTTGCGGATTGTTGAGGTATGATAATATTAATTAAAATAGTATATATTCAGTTCATTGTATATAATAGTATTCTTGCTTTTGTAAATATTAAATATATATTTAAGGAAATTATATTATGCCTATATTTTAATGTTATATCTAATTTAAGCATGAGGATGAAGAAAATTGGCCACTTGAAGACAAACAACCCAAACTAAATAACAAAAAAGTTGCAAATGTTCCTCAAAACAGTAAAAAAACATATACTAAAGATGATGGTGCTTGCTATTATAATTATGGGTGAGTAACTAGTAATTATTTTTGACATTGCTGCCTGCCCTTTTGTTTATTTACAAGAAAAAACTTAATGTAAATGGCTGATAATCATTCAAAGTTTCAAACACAATGAATACTTATAAATTATGAAATATTGTATCCATATAATGTTGTTCAAATAATAAATTCTGATGCTTTCATGGACATTTCAATGTGGTTAACTTACACAAATGCAATGGCTTGGTAACTGTGATGGGTATGCTCAGTTACACTAGTTTGCTTTTGAATGCCATTGTTACTTGTCTTGTTCATAAACTTTTGTCAGTTCATTACTGTTTGTGGTTTGAATAGGTGAGTAGATTACCTATCCTTATAGTCATTAAACTCCTTATAAATTTGGTCCGAACTCTTATTGTTTGGATATGTTTCCCATCCACCAACAAGTTTTTGATTCACAATTGGACAAGTTAGGTTTTTGTTTAATTAGTGCCCATATTTAATATGGAGTTGTATTTTTTCAGAATGGTGTATATAAAAAAATATATTAAGAAAATCTAGTGACCATATTTTTTTTACAGCCTGGGAGACAGTAGTAGCAATCGTCATCAGGATCCATTATATCAGTACAAGACCAGTAGTTTACCCCCTGCATCGAGCATCAATCAATCATGGGATGAAATAGTCTGTTCAGCATTAAGACTGACTCCAGAAGACATTGCTAATCAATTAACATTACTAGATTTGCCCTGTTTCAAATCTATTAGACCTGAAGAACTGACTACTTGTGGTTGGAACAAACTGAATAAATTGACTGTGGCACCCAATGTTGTGGCATTCACTAAAAGATTCAATAGGGTGGGTATTTGATATTAGCTGTAATACATCCATATTATTACTTTATCAGATATGAGTCAGTATCTATACCTTTGTATCTCCTTAGTTTGCATCATTAAATTAACATTTTTTTTTCTATAGGTTAGTTTTTGGACAGTACAGGAAATTTTGAATGGACAATCACCAAAAGTGAGAGCGGAAACACTAACTCATTTTATTAAAGTTGCAAAGAAGCTGCATGACCTGAACAATTTACATTCTCTCTTTGCTGTTATTTCAGCTTTAAATAGTGCTAGTATTTATAGGTAAGTTGATAACATTACCATGACATAAAATACCTATTTGTATTTTTAACTTTGTATGCAATCTAGTCGGGTAATACTGCCAATCTCTTCATGGTAAATTTAGGTTGACGAAAACATGGAGTTGCTTATCGAAAAAGGATAAACAGCAGTTTGATAAACTAGCCGAACTATTTGGTGAGGAAGATAACTGGACAGCTTTAAGGGAATATTTGAAGAGCATATCCTTGCCGTGCATACCTTATCTTGGTAAGTTTTGTTTACTCCTTATTTATTTATTTAATACTGATATTACATAAATCAATAAAAAAGGGTTGTGACGATTTTGCTTAAGGTATGTTTCTGGGAAGACAAAAATAACTGGAGTGTATTGTCTTTATCTTTACCTTGCATTTTACTCTTAGCAAAGCGAAAGCTTGGTCGTGTTGAGTCCTACTACTCATATAAAACGAAATCTTACTGCATATTTGAAATTGTATTGTTTATTGTTAAACTGTTCTTTTTACATTCAGAGTTTCTTTTTAGGTATTTTCTTAACAGACTTGGTTTACATAGATATAGCACATCCAGCTGGATCCCCGCACCGCATAGCCAAAATGGCGGTTGTTTTGAAAGCTTTAGAAAAATATCAAACATCTGAGTATGATATTCTCCCATTGCCACACGTGGCTAACTATCTGAACAGTGTGCGGTATATAGAGGAACTACAGAAGTTTCTAGAGGATGACCAGTACAAGTGAGTCATGTTTTGCGTTTATAATAAGTATAGGTACCTACTTGTTATCGTGAATACCATTCGAATCGTTGGGATGGCAAAATATTATTATTTTTAGATTATCTTTGAAATTGGAACCTCCTTCGCCGACTGGTAGCTTCGCCGGGTCTAAAGAGTCAGTGAAAGAAACGTCTGGTCAAAGTGTGCCCGCTCCCTTCACTCTGTCGCCGTCTCATAGACTTGGTTCAGGGTCGCTCCGATTGCACGCCAACTACAATCAATCCAAGTTTATACCAACTCACAGAAAATGCCGGTCACTCGGATCCAAGTGAGTACTTTATGTTGTCACTAAATCCAAAGTATGAAACCACAAGTATCCTCATTCTATAATCTAGTAGACAGTGTTACATGTTTCGTACGGTTCATCTTCAAAATGATCGAAATATATCTGAATAAGTTTACTGAATCATCAATAACTATGTACTAGATTATTTAATTTTATGATGGTCCTATTTTATTTTAACAATTCTTTCTACACCTAATTCTCATTTCATATTGTTTTCGCAATAACTGCAATTGGCATATATGTGTGATAATAAACTATTTGGTGGTGGAATACTGAAGTTCAGAGACATAATCATGTCTTTATTATTATTATTATTTGTTTATGAATATATATCGTGTATTTTTTCCCTTTTTACGACCGGTACATAGGTTTCGTAGCACGAGTTTACCAAGAAATTTTCACAAGGTCAATTTTGGTGTGGGGTGAGTTACTTTCTTGGTTGGTTGGAAATCAACGGCTTGCATTGTGGTGTATCTTGAATCGTAGATTATGGAGCAAACAGAATGTTAGGCGGTATTACTAGCATGCTTTGTGTGCGTCTGTGATAAATCTATATACATATGAGGCATTTTGGGATAATCACTCACAAATGCATTATGAATGTTGCACAAATTGGAATATGTAGTTATGTCGTATAGATGTATAAAAGGACATGCATCATTTCATTCATGATAATCGTATGTTTATACAAAGGCGAGTGGTCACTAGTCACTAAAATAATTCATATCAAAAACATTTTATCACTTCTGAACGATCATTCATTTTATGATTCATAGAATAGATTATTTGGAAATACCCTTATGAAATATGATTATCTTATTAAGTAGGGTACATGTTTTTAATAGCTCGTCCGAAACGCCTTTTTTATATTAACTTTTTGTAATAATATGCTGTAAGTAGCATTAAAATTAGCTAAATGAAGCTGAATCACATACTGCCATTTTTATATTACCAATATTATATCTTTTTTTTTTGCGCTTGTCAATTAGCTTAGAGAAAAACCTAATCACGAATATTAATCCAGAGAAGAAATAGCTAAATATGATGAAATACTTAACATACTCACTGCCACTCTCTTTTCCTGGGATGGTACTATGGGTACTAGACAACAGATTAACATAAATACATAAATATACGTATAAAACATCATAGTCTGGTCGGGAAGTGAGTTCTCTGCGAAAAATCGTTAAAGTTGTTTTAAAAATATAGGTTTTTTTTCCGCCATTGAAAATTGCAATTGTTATAAACAATAAACGTAGTGAAGAAAAGGTATTTGTAGCTGTTACTCGGAAAATATTGAAGTTAGCTGAAATTTAAAGAAGATTCTGAAAGAGGAGAAAATTTCAATAACAAATGTCCCAACTCCCGGAGTTGTAGCTACATTATTTATAATTTTGATTTAACGTTAAAAATTGGGCTCCGCGCTGCCGATTCCGCGCCGCCGCGTCACCGTCAAACAAGGTGACCAATAGAAAATATAATTTTAAAAGATTAAATATTAATTTAAAAATCGAAATAAATTATAATGTCATCAAAATTAAATTCTGAATCGAATGCAACAATCCCCATATTTTTAAGACAACTTTAACGATTTTTCGCAGAGAACTCGCTTCTCGACCAGACTAATCAATGACGCATCACGCTGACATTTGCCCCTAGCACGGGGTCTGACCACTACACCTACAGGAAACCCGCTCATTTGTTTGCGTATAATGCGTATATGCTGAGTGTTATGTATTATTGATCTCCGACACAAACCTCCAAGTTTTTTAAAGTACAGATCAGGCTTTGGTTGCATATACAGGCAGTAACTACCTAATAGGCAGGGTGGCAGGGTGTTGCCGGTGACGTAATTCATGCTAGTTAGAAACACATAATTGTGAGAATGACACAAATTTCCGAACCATTATTATTGATTTAAGTATATAGTTTTTACTGAACGAACGCTATTTATTGCTTGAGTCCATGTGTGAAATTCTGTTTGGAAGTGTATTTGTTTTGCCTCTCTGAATCGATTTAACTGATTTATTAAATAAAACAGTTAAATCAGGAAATATTACGAATTTAATATAATTAGGGAGGGGAGGCGTTATATCAGATACCGCTGTAAGGTTTACACGCAAACATTTAAATCATTTATGTATTATGCGGAAATAATAAACGTACGTATTCTCTTACACTGTCTGTACTATTGTACGCGTATCTGTCGCATTAATAGATAACTCTAGAAGCGCTCAATAATAGTGTTGTGCGATTCCATATTCACTTTTGGGACACTCCTAACTGTTTTACACTTAGTTTTTAAATCGCATTTTGGGTTTAACTATAGTTTCTATATAGATGAGTTATATCGATTAGTATAATTATTTGGTTTAAACAGGTATGTACCTACATACCCTGTTTTCCAATACCAACATCATCTATGTTAGTGTTACTTTTTTGTACAAAGTATGATTATGTCTTTAAAATGGGGTCTAAATTGTTTTCACTTACCATGCATGATTTTGCTTGCTTTCATGTTCCGACTTCTTGAGCCCATTAGTCATTAAAATAACGTATTATTATCTAGTTTTTAATGTAGCTCTTTAGTGCCTAATTTGTGTTATTAATTGGATTAGTAGGTAAAAGAATACTTTTCATGCACTGCCTTTTATTTACTGTCCTTCACTCTAAGCCGTGTATTTTATATTAATGAAAAAATAACATAATGAATAATTGTATTTATTATAAGTACTAATTAGAATTAAATGTAGAATAGCCAGTTTATAATTTTTCAACTTTATAAACTAACTACTCAATTAGACTGTAAGTATTATGACAGGGGAATAATTATTTGTTATTCAAAACAAAGGTACCTACCGCAGGAATCTAAAAATATTATTTATCACAATTGACATTCAACATCAGTCAGACTTCCAAACAAAGAAGAGGTTTAATTTATTTATTTATTATTATATTAAAGTATGTAATAATCATATTTAAAATTTGACTTGATTGTTTTACCAATGACATAGATAAGTGACTTGAACAGTTGCTATATCATCATACGTAGTGCAATTTTACACAATTTATTTTATAAACCGAATGATGATGATGATGATATTATTGAGATTTATATCAACGATATCTGGGAAGACTAATAATTTCTGATGTCTGTTATGAAGACTAAGAACCACAAATTATCAGAAATTATTAATAAGAGCTTTGTTAAAACAAATATTGAGAAGTCAAAGATATTTCTGTATATGCTGTTACGGTAATATATCAGCTGAAGAGATCTGACATATACTTGGTTTTCAGTATTTTCGGTAAGGGACAAATAGACGAGAAGACGCCTGCTGGTTCAGTCAACTTGCTCGATGATACGCTCCTCGAGTCCCCGGGATCCACAGCGGGCGACAAGTTCTCAAAAACTTTACCGAACAGGTAAAATAGATCTAAGTGAACGTTACAGAATATTATTTAAATATTTACGTACTCATATTGATACGTGCTACTGTATGATTTATGACCATAATGTCACAAGCTCAAGGATTTGGTAATTTCTTTGGGTATTAGAGAGTATTTCCTCGACTGACGAGTCATTTGCGTCGCTCGTCCTGTTCGCGTTGTTAGGTTTTACTCGCGGCTTTGAGGTTATCTTTTTAGAAAACTCAAACCTCTAATAAAAATCTTTCAGATAAAAGATAAAAATACATTGACACCGAATTTAATATTTAGTACGTATGTATAAACTGGGCATCACAGAAGTATTGAATCTGCGACATTTTGTGTTAGTTTGTATGTAACTGTGGCATTATCATTGTTTCAACTTGCAATTGTTTGTTGGAAAAAAGTTTGTAATAGCAATGTCTGCTCCTAGCGATCCAACAAAGGCTGAAGCGATATGCATTTATCAAGGATTTGTAAAAAGAAAAATCATCCTCAAAGACGGAAAAAAGGTGTCGCTTGCGTCTTGGCAGCGGTATTGGCTGGAACTATCTGGAGAGAGACTCTTGTTTTATTCACCTAAATCGTTTACGGGGTAAGTTGTAGCATTTTTGAATTCATTGTGATAAACAAAATTCAAATAACACTACATCTAATACGTCTTTCTAAATTTTACCTAACTTTGCAATGGAAAAATTTTAACTGTTTTACATTACATTATTTGTCTAAATTTTAGTCCCAAATTAAACTATATTTTTTTATACCGAATTTGATCTAAATTGGTTTACCCATTTAAGCGTGAGAAGGTACCAGACATACATACATAGTTACTTTCACATTTAATTTTGTAATACTAGTAGGGATTGTGTATTTGTACTCGAACACAGTAAGTGAGTTAAGTAGTTGTTTGTCCGGCAGGACGGACCGAAGCGACTTCCGCGACGAAAACAACAAGAGTCTGCCGCTGGAGAGTTGGACAGCCACCCGCGGCGAGAGCTCGGACTCCTTCCAGCTCATACACCAACATGGGACACTTTACAAGTTCAAGTTAGTACCTCTGGTTGTTAAAATTCGACGCTTGTAACGTACAATCCCGTAAGTGACGTACGTAATTTTTGCTTTTTATTTGCAACATCTTCTCTTTGGCGTCAATAATGGGACTATTTGACATGTTCTGTTAGTTATTTTATATAGGGACCGTCGATATATAGATACATATATATATTAATTTATAGATATATAGAGATAATGAGGCGTCACATATTTTTGATGCAAAACCGGTTCAAACAGGGATTGATTACCTTATCGTGGATAGTTTAGACAAAATAATTGAGAAACGAGGATAATACAAAGTCCACGATTTAAATGCAATAAAACTATTATTTGCGTTGGGAGAATATAAATTTCTCATGCATTAGCTTTTCTACCACTGAAATTTGTAGATTGCGTTCGATAGATTTTTAAATTATTCAAGCCGATGGGAAGTCAGCGCAAGCAGCCACAGCTTCGCCACTATGTGCGCTCATTAAAATTTGAAAAGTTAAACTAAAGAAATTTAAGTACAAATATAAGTATATCGTTCTATATTACAAATAAATGATCTCTTGTCAAAATGTTTATCAGACAGCAATTAAAAAAAACTTTGGAAAATTTTGAAAGTGTAAAGAGAGCATTGCAAGCCATTGTATATGTGTAAGTATTTTATGATTTCACCCGTCCGATAGAGATTTTTCTATCTTGGGTTGTCTAAAAAATGGGATGCTCAAATTTACATTTCTCATTCATTTCAGAACTGGGAACGACTCTGCGGCTTTACAGTGGTGGATTAAAATACAAGAAGTCACAAATAAAATGGCTAAACCCCTGCCGGCAAATCTGATGCAGTTTGAATAATTCATTAAATGTGTATAATGTTATACGTAATCAGTGATCTGTTATCGCAACGAAGTCTCGAACAACTAATCTCATTAGAGAATATAATTTATAAAATATACCGCCAAAACTATATTATGGAAAAAAGTTGTTATCTTAATGTTGTGCACTGTAACCGTTCTTAGAATATAACGATACTACTTATCCATCGAAGTGCTCGTTTTTGTCAAACTTGTCATTATGTTACTAAATGGATCTTGTTACTATTTACTAAGGAGTGTCGCCAATAATTGCGGCTTTCGCGTGTCAAAAATCGTCTAGAAGTGCTAGCGTAGAATGGGGTCGAGCTGTCACGTTCCACCAATGAGAGATCAATAGATAAGTTACTGATCTGTGATTGGTGGATCACACCTAGCGGGTAATCGACATGCGGTGGCCACATTAGTCTAATTTTTGTTATTATGGCGATTGTACTGCAAATATTTTGTTTAATTTACTCAAACAATGTATCATATTTCCATACTTACTATTTGACTTCAGTAGTGCATTTAGGTATAGGACTATTCTATTTTGTTTTTGTTACTACTTTTTTATTTTATACTAAGGCATCACAAAATTGGTTTTATCATTACTTCATAAATGTCACGTTTTAAATACTCTTTCTTTCACAATATCATCAATTTATACAACTATTCACTATTTTCAGTCCATTTATTTTCTAAATTTATATCACAATTAATATCACAATCATTAATTACTTATTAGAAAATTTATTAAGATACCTTTTAATGTGGTATTTTGCAATGGCTATGATATGTTTACAATTTAAATTTATCTGTTTGAGTAAAAGCATATTCCTGATTTACAAGTTAAGATGTGTTTGTGTTGTTTTGTCTAGGATTCCACAAGATAACTATGTCATAGTCGACAAGTAAAAATAAATTATGTAGGTATTCTTATATTATGATAAATCTGATTTTATAAAGGAACTAAAGAGGATAAGCATGTAAATTGAATTTATTATATCTATGTTTTTTTAATAAACGACATGTAATCTGTACTAACTTGTAAGTTAATAATTTATAAACAATTTTGTATTGTTTCCCTAAAATATCAATGACGACTGTATTAATAATATAATTATTATTTATTTATTTGCAATTTTCTGATGATGTCAAAGCATATAATAAGCTGGTGCAATTGGTGCTTTCAATATCTAAAAAACATATTTCACTTCCCTGGAAGGCCGCCTGTTAACAGACTGGATTAACTATATATTATTATTTGCAGCTTGGTGCTTTATGTAAATTAAAATAAACAAAATGGGTATAATCCGTTCGTTCGTAAGTGTCCTATTTTGCCAATAAATATGACGGATCTAATAGACACAAAAAATATTCTTGTGAAATATCATTAATACATTTATTAAATAAATATGCATATGTTTATATTTAAATAATTTTCTGAATATGCCTTTACTTTACGTCATACAAGAGCTATTGAGATTTTAAAATATAATTCTACAATGTAACATCTAAAAACATGAATCTCTGTTCTTGTGTGTAGGATTGTAAAGACCAGTAGATTTTGATTATATTAAATCAAGCAGCTAAAAAACAATTATGTACTTGCAGTTTATAGCACTATTTCTTTGATATGTTTATAAAGAAGTAAAGAGAAGGATTACTTATAATAAATTTAGTTTTATTTTTTAAAGGTCTTCATTTTCCTGGGTTCGTTCGGAATCGCTTTCTAGATTTATAAAGTGTGACATAAAATATAAAGGAGCGTTCAAGGTTCACATTCCTATCGGACGTAACACGTCTATATGTTCCAGCTTTTCGGCAGAACAATTACCGATGACTAATTATCATTAATTAAAATCACTTGCTACATATGACGACTGTAAAAAAGCTGTGTAGTTAAAGAATTTTCATGACATTTTTATTAGGTTGAAATGATGACGGTGATTGTTATGTCGGAAAATATCATAATGCCGAGTAACCAAATTAATTATATATGTATGACAAAACGGTTCCTGTAAAAAAATACATTTTAATATTGTATTTTTTTGGATTATCTATTACAGGTAATTCATTCTTCAAGTCGAGACTACTAACTCGTAACTCTATTCGTATACCCACTGCTTAGGTTTAGGAATTTCAGTAAGAATGACCTTAATTTATATTTTATGCTTTGATTTATTTATGAAATATGTTCCCTTGTTGGTTTTATTGAGTGATGTTTAAATATAAGATGACCGAAAATAGTAAATTACGCACCTAGGCCAGTAAAATAAAAATTTCTCAGATCACATGTAATTGTCGTCCGAGGCTAAGCCGAGGTTGACAAAAATGTGATCTGAGGCTTTTTTATTTACTGGCCGAGGTCAGTATACTATTTTTATGTTCGACGAAGCCAGAAAGCGGTAATTTCATTTAGCTCAGCGGCCAGAAAGTTGGCGCTTTCTGGCCGGAGAACAGAAAAATATATTTTAGTACCTAGGTAATGTATTTTTTTCAAAATAGGACAATAAGAACGAACGGACTGAACTTTATGTATTGAGTATATAGGTTTATAAATATATTACATGTATCGTATTTTCGTTATTTTTATTTCTAATGATATGCGTGATAGTAGTTAAGTCTAAGTATAAATATAGCGAATGAAATATAAATAATGTATTAGTAATGTCTATCTACTTTAGTTGATCACTTTTTGAAGCGTAATTAATATTTATAAATGATTCGTGAAACTACAATGTAATTAAATGGTCAGCCGATTAGTTAGTTACATTTAAATAAACCTGTTTTGGGTGGAAACATCTATTTTTTATTGATTCTAATCGTCTTATATACTCGTAAATATGCTACCTACGAAAACCTGTCGTTCTTTCCCTTTGTTTTAATATTCTGCTAGCTAGGCATACACGTCTACTTTTTAATCGTTGCAAAAATACGTTAATATCGTTACAAATCTCCATAGATAAAACTAGAGTAGGAATTACAGTTATTGTCAAATTAACTTTCCATATCCGCATGTACCTATTTAATTTCCTCGAATTTTCTAATACTTACCGCCATTTGCTTTCTGTAGGCAGTAGGTATCTATAAATATTCTTGACATAACTTATTTATACAAAAAAAAATAAATTAAAAATTTTAACAAACCCCCGACATAAAAACATAAAAGCCGTCTAAAAAGTATAAAAATAATAAAAACCTGATATTAGGTAGGTACCTAAGTATTAATAGGTATTTCTACAAAGTGAACGTCACGTCGGGGGGACCGCTCATCATTTACCTAATTGTACCTAGGTACTTACCTATATTTACCTACTATGTATCAAAATCTAAGGTCCCCCCGACATGACGTTTTCTTTGTAGAAATACCTATTAATACTTAGGTACCTACCTAATATCAGGTTTTTATTATTTTTATACTTTTTAGACGGCTTTTATGTTTTTATGTCGGGGGTTTGTTAAAATTTTTAATTTATTTTTTTTATTTCATACTTTTTGAAAGTAGGTAGGTGACTTATAATTTTTTTAACCAATTTCCATTTTACATGGAATTCTGTAATGTACATGTGGTCCTCTTTCATTTGATACCTCACTCGGTTATATTTGTAGTCATTTGGTTAACCATTTCCACACTTTCAGTCCCTATATTTTTTGAACTACTTAACCGATTTTCATTATAATATCAATTTTGTAATGTACACGTGATCCTCTTTCATTTGATACCCCACTCGGTTATATTTGTAGATATTTGATTTTCCATCCCCACTTTCACTCCCTATATTTTTTGAACGGCTCAACCGATTTTCATTATAATTTCAATTTTGTAATGTACTCGCGACCCTCTTTCATTTGATACCCCACTCGAGTATATTTGTGGACATTTATTTTTCCATCCCCTCTTTCACCCCCCTCTATGTATTAAACTACTGGTCCGATTTTCATCAAACATAGCTAAGAACACTCCCGACATATTCACCTCTTAAACAAAAAAAACAGAATCAAAATCGGTTCATGCGTTTGGGAGCTATGATGCCACAGACAGACACACACACACACACACACACACACACATACACACACACACACACAGACACGTCAAACTTATAACACCCCGTCGTTTTTGCGTCGGGGGTTAAAAATAACAATAAGTGGCAATAAAAAAGAAACCCATAAATGTCTAGTTTGAAAAATACCGAATAAAAGAAATCCTAAAAAAAACTCGCGCACGAAGGGTTCCCTGCCTTTATCTATAATAAATTAAGTAATTTAATTTATGACGTTTAAAAACAAAACTACTGTCTAGATCTCATTCAAACCAATTTTCGTTAGTAGTTTGCATAGTAATACACATCATATATTTTTTTCAGTTTTATTATGCCCATATTTTAGAAGTTCCGTCGCTAAGTTTAAACTTAGCGCTGACATGGTGATTGATGACTTAATCGGAAATATTTTAAACGTATGTAGTTTAAGTGTCAATAGGTATACAAAAAATCAAATGAACGCGGCTTTACAAAGGAATCAATGTGGGATTGTCACCACCTTACGTTTAGGCGTGATACTGTTGTTCGTGGTTTTTTTTACCATCTAACTACTTTTAGTTAGATGGTAAAAAAACAAATACCTACTTATGTGTTATTTGTAGGTTTTCGTAATACAAAAGGAAAAAATAGAACCCTTATAGAATCACTTCCTTGTTAAATTATTTAGATTCAATATGGGTTATAAATGAACCCAGGTACTAGAATTTAGATTTACATATTACGTCGGCTAATCTGAACTATTGTTTTAGTCTGAACTCCGAGAAGCGATGATAGCCTTCAGATGCCTGCAAGTGTGAATGTAAGTCATATGAGCTTATACATCCACACCTAAATCATGGAATATCGGCTATTTATAGCACCCCTTGGGGCTATTTCCCTGACCTATATCCGGGAAAATAATTCATGAATTGCACGATGTATTAATTGTCATATGATGTCACTCCGGTACGGTATGAAGGAATAGCAGATTATTACAGAGTGGATTGTGACACGTGCGTTGCGCCTACTGATATTGAAAAAATATATAGCATTAGGTAGGTAAATATTTAAAAAGGTGTAGCGATATTCGAAAAAATGTCTTCTTATCCTAATAAATTCATTGCTACCAAAATAACATAATAGGCGTGGATGTAAGGTTGGTAAAATCAAATGGTTACGAAATTAAAAGCTCTAATATCTTTCTGAACGGTAGGATCCCAGAATCTACCTATATCGATTAATCAATTCACGCCGCTGTTAATAGTTACTGGAGTTCGTAGTCACCGCACTCGTCAAAGATCGAGACACCGCTCAGGGCTCCTTTGAGTCATGCGAATTACGATTGACCCAATTTGTGGGTACGGCTTACTTTTAGTGATAAAAAGTGCCTAAACGATGAATCGATGTGGGGGAGTTTGTGCGAGGGGTTTATACCGTAAGAGGGGAACATGCGCGCGCCGTCTTCTCTGCAGTGAGCAGTTTGCTACAGTGCTAGTCGTGGAGTCGGTGGCGAGGCGGCTGAAGCGGACCGCGGTACCGCCAGCCCGGCTTGTTGTCACGCCGCACGCGACTCTATCAACAACGCGCGACAACTTGCCGTCGCCGCGTCGCTCCGCCCAACCATTCATTCTACGCGGACAACATTCCAAGATGCCTTTAAAGTAAGTTGAATGGAAATATTTATTTATTTTACTTACTTTTAAATACCGTTTTGAACTATAAAGAAACTTTAAACAAATATGACTTGTTGTTGTATGAACTTAATAGGTAATTAAAATTAGTTGTAGGTATTTAAATAAGCTGCGTATGGTAAAGGTGAAATAACACGGCTTTTTATTGAAGATTACTTACGGGTAGTTGGATTTTTTTTTTGTTTTTAATAGGTACATATTTTAGTGTGTTTTGTGTAAATATAATTTCATCAAAATTAGTTTTAATGTAGTATGTATTTTGTTGGTATTGATTATGTGAGGGGTGCGGGGAGTGACCTTGGAGCGCCCGGCCGATAGCGAAGCTCCCAAGAGCTAACCTTGACTCCTGAATGCCTGCGCTGCGCCGTTCGCCCTAACAATAACACGAGTCATCCTCCACTTCACCGCAGTTATTCGTAGACGGTAGCCATTGGCCGTACGTAACCCTTATGGTTTCCATTAGCAAGATACTATGTAAGTAGCTTCTTACATTAAAGTTTCAAGAATCTATTTAGGTATTCAGGCTCATCATTTCGCTCAGTGTTAGCCGTGTTTATTTATGGTGAATATATTAGATACTCAGTGCGTGTATCATATCTACTTTGTAAATTAGCCAAGAAATTATTTATTACAAAAACAAGCCGAAAACTTACAGTCAGTATCTCTAGCTAGGTAAGTACCCCAAATTTTAGTAGGGTGTAGGTACCTATGTACTTAAGTACATATTATTTATCCATGAAGGCGAATATCTACCTTTACCTTACCAATAACCTTCGTTTGGCGGGGCGTAGATACCAACCCTCGCAACCTTTATACGTTATATTTACTTAGCTAGGTATATATTCGATCAGTAATTTCAGAGCCTTGGGCAACTTTGTGCGCGTTTGTCATTTGGATAGGTTCTGATGATGGGATCCCGGGAAAAACGAAGTGTCTATTTGAATAAGTATTATGACCACACATATTTTCAGTATTTTTATAGTAGGTAGGTATTTAACTTGTATGGCCACTAGTGGCCAGTGGTTACGTCCCGTGGGAAATTTTCGTAAAACATTAAGCTATTTTTGATAAATTACAAATCCCGATCCTGTAAAACTGTGAAATATATCTAATTATTTTTAAAAATAAAACCAATATCAAGAATAAATTGTATTTTATATAGGTACAGGAACAGTTTTAAGCCCATTATTTTTCTTAAGGTAATAAAATTATTTTTTATTAGTAAGTAAGTAGGGTAATAGCTACCTAATTAAGTTTAAATCCATGCCATGCCATGTTTTCCCCAAAACCTCACTCAAAATTCCTTGTAATAAGTGTAACTATGTTTGGTAACACGTCTTGACAATGTGCAGTTTGACAGCTATCTCTATTTTTTTGTTATTAAAATAATGTTATGGCACTGCGATTTAAGCCTTCGCACGGATTCCTGTTTTTATAGCCTATGTCACTCGGGAATAGTGTAGCTTCCCAACAGTGAAAGAATTTTTTAAATCGGTCCAATCGTTTTGGAGCCTTTTCAATCCAAACAAATAAACAAACAAACCTTTCCTCTTTATAATATTACAATGACAATGCTGCAATGGTGGGTGCTTTCTCTTGCGACAAAAGCCTTACGTAGGTTTGTGTTACTCATGCTAAGAATAAAAAGAACCTACCTGTTAGATACGTATTAATCGATTAGGAATCCAATCTTTGATCGTTCTTTTTGCGTTGCTTATATGGTCCGTGTTTAGCATTAGTGTTTCAACCCACACCAAGCTAGTTTTGAGATATCGGCGCTTAAAGTTTTTTGAGAACATTCTTCTTTTTCCGCTTATTTTAAGCAAAAAAATATTGTTATGTGGTATCATTTTTTTTGTTGAAGTGCATAGATTAATGATATAAATGTATTTATTTCAATAAATTCATAATTAAATAGAAAATGCAGAAAAATGGTTAATGCTTATCGGCTATAAGGTTTATTACATTTAGCATTTATGTGCTAAGCCACATATCACTATGCAAAATTCTAATTTGTTCTTTTATAATGAATATATTTTACACTATTTTTTTGAAAATGTAAAATAATAAACAACTAACGTATTAAAACTTTAATTTAAGTACTTATTTATTTAGTTTTTATTGTTATAACATGTTTTAAATAACATTACAAGTTCTGCTAAAAATGAGAAATAGGTACAACAAGTTAACACTTATATTATTTCAATTACTTAAAAGCTCAACCAAATTGATTTATTATTATTATTTTATCATATTGAATTAAACCAATAATATATACTTCCGTACCTAAAATTAATAAACCACCTAAAAACCATTTTTCGAAGAGTTGATAAATTGTGGCGACAATTCGTACATTCTTTAATATTATTATTTATTATAATATTCTAATTTTTATCACACACGTTTAAATCTAATAACGTTTGTATCTATGCATAAACGGCGGCTCTTTTGATTGCGTCGGCGATTTTTTTGTAATTATGTTACAATTTCAAGGGACGGTAGTCCTGAGTATTTGATATTACTATGAATTTTCGTTTGATACCTACCTCCACGCGTTACTGAGGTAAAGGATCACACAGACAACAAAGTAATCCTGTAAGGGTTAATTTTTATTCCTTTTAGATACGGAACCCTAAAATATTTTATTTAATATGATAAAAATAATAATAAGTAATAAAAAAATAAGTTAGTGTTAACTTGTACCTATTTCTCATTTTTAGCAGAACTTATAATGTTATTTGATACATGTTATACAACAATAAAAACTTTAAATAAATAAGTATTTACATTAAAGTTTTAATGCGTTAGTTGTTTATTTTATTACATTTTCTAAAAATTAGTGCATAATATGTATAGGTACCTACTCGTTTTAAAACAACAAATTAGAATTTTGCATTAATGTGATAGGATATGGCTTAACACATTAATGCAAAAATACAAATCTGACATGGGAAATAAGCAATAATGTGTTATATGTGGCTTAACACATTAATGCAAAAATACAAATCTGACATAGGAAAAAAGCAATAACCAATTTTGTGCTCTAGAATATTCTACGATTTTTTTTTAACAAAATGGATTGCACTGCCGTATTCCTCATGATCTATTTAATAAAACTGCATTCATAACTCAAAACCCGATTTTTTGTGGGTTGACACACGAACGTTTAACACGGTCCATATAGTTTATAGGTATACTTACTTAGATAGTTTTTTTTTCTTCGTAATGAATAATTATGCGCTGCCATCCGATTGCTACAAACTTATAATATTATTTGTTTTTGCGCCAAGGTTTCTAGGCAGGTAAAATTTTACCTAGTTCATCCCTTGAAGAATTTAAAGAGTGGTAGAGCTTATTTGGATAAGATGGCATTTTTTATGACCTCCAAGCTTTCTGTCAGCTTCTTTGCACATGTATTCCGATTAAAATTTAATTTCTAAGTACCTACCTAAACACGTTAATTGAGATGGAATTGTGCTATTAGATATACCTAAATGTGGCTTTAACTGATTTTACAATCTATAGGTTTTCATAGAAGGTAAGCAGCCGTACCTATCTATACCTATATCGCCTAATCAGTAAATACGTGGTTACCATTCATAGTCGCATGTAACTACTTTTCTTGGCATCTGTCCAAAAAATAATGCATTGTCGTGTTGTCGTCTTTGCTTGAGCATAATTCTTACGAGTAGGTAGGTACTATGTCATTGCTGGCTAATGGCGTGGCAACCGGGTGTTGTATAAATAATATATTTAACAGGTAGGTAAATGTTTACCGACTGCCGCGACGGCATTTGCAGTGGGTCACGACCGTATAATGACGGGCAATGCATTGTTAATTTCGATCGGGGGAAAAATACGTTCACACTTGTCGTGGTTCTTTAATACAAATTTCAAAACTAGCTATTTTGAGCAGTCGTAGTAGTAGTATTTAGTAGTAACTAAGTAAGTATGTTCTATTTATAACTCTCTGCGAATATGAGTGTTGCTAGACACTAAGGACTATTTAAACAAGTACCTACCTATGTATTCCTTTCTTGTCCGTATGACATCTTACACGTAACTTAAGTAGATAGGTACTTTACTTATTAACACACGGGCGAAAAGAGTCGTCAAGCTGCATGTCGGGTACTTGCTGTGTCTTTTTTAAATGCTAGTACCTAACTACCGAACTCTGGCGTCTCTGCCAATAGAAACTTGTGCC
Organism: Polylopha cassiicola; assembly: GCA_038024825.1. Lineage (NCBI taxonomy): Eukaryota > Metazoa > Arthropoda > Insecta > Lepidoptera > Tortricidae > Polylopha > Polylopha cassiicola. The sequence goes on along the minus strand of CP149045.1, from coordinate 15,789,772 downwards.
TATTTATTTAAAAACATCCTCAAAGGTCTTTATATCACTCGAATTACTCGAAATATGTACTTCTTATTTACGTAAGTAATCAAATTACAAGAAATTATTTGAAAATTAACAAGCACATGAACAACAATAATTTCTGAAGCTATCACGGTTATTTACTTATTACACTTTCGAATAAAGTGTTTTAATCTGAAGTATGGAACTTTGGTACATTTTCAAGCGACAACAGAGATTTCAATTGTTTTTCACCCCTGATAGGTACTTACCTATCTACTTACAGACCTGCGCTTATGCAAAGCCGGGACGGATGGCATAAATACCTAGGTACTTGTAAATTCTAGGTAACGCTCGCTATTTTATAGAACGACTAATCGGGTCACGGGGCGTCTATTCAATAATATTTTCCACTCCAATTGCAAGAATTTTCTTATTCCAATATAGGTCAAACCTGTTTCTCGCTAAGAGTCTTCGTTTCAGTATCAGTATACCTACTTATCTGATAAACCGAGCTGCAGTTGAATGGATATCAGATTACTTACGCTCGGCTGAATAAACTTAGTTTGATTTAAAAATGGGTGGGAACGACGATATCTATAAAAAATTACTTGGAATTTGTTACTAGTTTAGTTATATCTGTCAGATCGATGTAGGTACGAGATGAAGTTGAAGTCAGAGATATGTTTACATTTTTAAATTTCAAAACCTTAAATCTTACATTATAATGTATCGCGAGTAACACTTGTGATAATATCGTACATCTATATATATATATATATATATATATGTATATAGAAAATGGAAGGATACAGTATTAAATTATTTCGAAAATGCTACAGAAAGATGTGCTATTGGATAGCTTTTATGAAATCTAGCTGCTGAATGAAAACACAAAACACAAAATTATAATTACTTAAATTTAATTAGATTATTGTTTATTTCTTAACAAAAAGTAGGTACTATTGTAGATATTTGCAGCTTTTAGTACGGATTCCAAGTTCCAAGTACAATAGGAATAAGTACCAACCAATGGCACCTATCTAAAGTGTTGTCAGTGGTAGTAATAGTTATGTACTTATATAAATAGTTTAAAATCATAAGGTCTCAAAACGACGTCTATGGTCTATAGGTACCTACATAATAATATTGTGTTAACTTAAGCTCAGGAGTCAGTAGGTAAATGTAGCTACTGTGCTATACTTATCTTACTTATTTGAAATAGAAAGACTCGCATAAATTATAAAAAAAAGTTAGGTCAACGACCGGCTCGGAGATATAGGTCAGACTGACATTTTAATAAATAAGTTATATTTTTGAGTTGCAATACCAGCTGTGGAAAGGCTTTGCAAGATAAAAATAGAAACTGCCCTGTTTAAATACGTGACTGCCAAAATCTCTTATAGGTTAAGAGGATTGTGAAGCTGTTGATTTTCATACAAAAGGCGATAACGTTTTACACCCAGTAAATATAGTTAGATTTTTATAATTTTTGGATATGTTGTAGATATAATGAGAAACTACGTCTGTACGTTTTGATTTTTAAGAAATATTGCTTAAATAATATAGATTTTTATGATTATAAATTTATATATAGATTTTTAGATGCTAATAAATTTTAGCGTAAGCAATATTTCTTAAAAATCAAAACGTACAGACGTAGTTTCTCATTATATCTACAACATATCCAAAAATTATAAAAATCTAACTATATTTACTGGGTGTAAAACGTTATCGCCTTTTGTATGAAAATCAACAGCTTCACAGTCCTCTTAAGATTGTGTCCTCTACAGGATAGGACTTACCTGTTCTAGTCGTGTCAACACACCTCCTGACGGCCCGAGCCGAGGTGCGACCCCCACCTTGGGGGGCCCTCGGGTCGGTCAGGGCTAAAAACCCTAAACCAACCCAAAAGGCTTAAGAGTCTCCTTTCAGGAGTCTCGCCACCCGTCCGGTTTTGCAGTGAAGGCCCATTAGCTGGCCAACTGCGCTTCAGTATTCAGTTCGAAAAAAAAAAAAAAAAAAAAAAAACTTACCTGTGACTTGTTTGATGAAAGATATCCTTTTAGGTACACTAAAATCCTAAGCACTTAAGTTTTAGAGTTGAAAAATTGTAACGTAATGGAAAATAAATACTTTAATTGTTATTTATGTAAATAATACTGGCCAGTAATAATACCTTCTTATATATTTATTGATATTGATGTTTAAAATATGGTATTAAGAGAGTGCGCATGCCATTTCTTTTTTTCGGGATGAATACTGAAGCGCAGTTGGCCAGTTTGTAGCTACCTTTACGTTCAAAATGGGACGGTTGGCGAACGAGATTACCCAGCCTGGTCAATCTAAGCATAATAGGTCCGTGGCTCGCATCTTTAATAGTAACTACAAAGTACCTATATTGTTGTAGATGCGAAAAGTATACACACAATAAAGAAATGAGTAAAACAACAAAAAAAATCTTACACGCTTAATTATGATGACAATGTGAACATTCTTTTTCTTCGTAGGCATACAGTGTAGGTAAATCCTAATTGATATTTTCTGGTTAACTTCAATATCATGTGAGTAGGTACATTTTTTACTTACTTTATTGCAGATTATACTGAAAAGAAAAAACATCATGGCATGCATCAAGAGTAAATCGTTGCAATTGCCCGACATGGAACATTAATGGTGAGTTGAATACTGTAACAGTAAGGAAGTAGAAAAATGTCTTAAGAGTTTTAGATTTTTTAATATCTAAGTGCTCTATATAAGTAGGTATGAATGCTCTATATTGTAATTTGTACTCGTAATTGCATAGTTCAATTATTTTAATTATACAAACTTACTTCTTTCATCCATTCTAAGCGCGATTCACACACAATGAACTCCTTCAACTCGTCTTAGTAACCTCTAAGTATGAGGGTAAAACAGAGGTTGCAAGTTTGTTTGAAGATGTATCCTTTGATCAGTTTATATGAAAATGTCATTCTGGTTATTTGGGACGGAATCTCCGTGGTCAATGCCGAGGGCAGAGAGCTTCTTTGTTATATATGTATCGATAACTATGCAGGTATGCCTTCGAGGATGATGAACGCACGGGCGAGCGCGGGCGCGGCGGAGGTCAGCGTGGCGGACAGCCCGCTAGCCACGCTCGAGTCGCTCACGCAAGCCGCCGTCATCGCCGCCATGGGCATTGCCATCGTCATCTCCAACCTTCTTATCATCGCTGCCTTTCTTAACTTTAAAGGTAACGTAAAATTGCAGTACAGTACCTACCTAGTTCAAACAGTTATATGAGAAGTTCTATGAGATATTAGTGGCTCCATCTATTAGATCTACATTGGGTTGGTTAGTAATCTCTAAAATTGGGCGAACCAAGACAAGCCGCGTGAAATCCCCGGATTTTGGAGCCCTGAACAAGTCAAGTATTTTGTAAATTATATTTATTTACTGAGGCCAAAAAAGCTATTAAAATTACATTGTTAAACTCGGGCGCCAAAGAAAATCCATTCCGGATGCTCCCCGATCGCTCTCTAAACTGGGACAAATCCGGGGAAATCTGGACGGACGGCAACCCCAAACTTATGGTATATCACTAAGGTTAGAACCTAAGTGTACCTACCTACTCTCTCCATTTAGTTTTTATGTAGTGCATTATCTTTAAATAAACGCGTATCACAATTTCGAGTATCCTATATACTTAAATGATGAAAATGAATTCACATTCGGTATTCATTAAATCATTCGTATTCCTTTGAACTCAATTCATTTTCATTGGAACAGAGGGAATTCTCAATCATGTTATACGGAATACCTTTGTATAAAATATTTTGAGAAATGTCCAAAACACTTTTGTTAATTGGATTCGAAATATTTTATTATTTTACCTACTTACTTCTTTTGGAATCCCTTTTCATATATAGTTCCATAGAACTAGTAACACGTTTCATAATATCCCCTAAAGCCTTTTGCTATTAACGAATGGATTACTGAAGATTATAAGGTTTCATGTAAACGCTTCATCCTCGTTATGGTACGTATATGGATTATCAACATGTCATTTAGGTGTGCCTCCGCGTAGATGTCGTCGTGCCCTTATTATGTACTACGGCTCGAGTCATCATGACACGTTTTGTTGTATTGGGATCAGTTTAAATTGTATGTATATCATGATATGGCTACTGCACCTATTTTTTGTTCTCAGGGCTGTCGAACGAAGTGATCAACTACTACCTCCTCTCGTTGGCTGTAGCAGACTTGCTCTGCGGACTATTCGTGGTGCCTCTCTCCGTGTACCCGGCGATTACGGGCCGCTGGATGTTCGGCGACCTGATGTGCCGCCTCGCCGGCTACGTCGAGGTCACTCTCTGGTCCGTCTCAGTTTACACCTTCATGTGGATATCCGTTGATCGTTACCTCGCCGTCAGGAAGCCTCTCCGATATGAGACGGTTAGTTTGACGGTAGCTATCTTTTTCAATATTCTTTTGTGAAAGTGCTATTAGACAATGTTTCACCTTCACCTCACCCTTTTAACAAATAAGCGCAAGCGTGACCTGCGCACTGAACAGAGTGATGTTTTGTGACAGCATAGATTAAATTAACAAAATCGTTAACTTGTTTCGATCGTTTCGTTTGGTATAAGAAAAGCTAGAATTGATTTTTTTCTCCTGTAGGTAGGTTGCATAAATAATTCCCAATTTGCAAAGCATGTTATAATCCTTTAAAAATTCGTTTATATTTGCTTTGACAATGATCAAAATTATACCAGCGAGTAGTGATTTCGATTTTAGTGTTTATTAGTTTAATTACTATAGGTTTCACAAACAGAAACCAGGTATTCGATTGATCGGATTAGTTATAAACAGTTTCTTGCATTAAGTAGTTAAAATCATTCGTGTAGTGGCGCAAATAAGCTTTGCATGTAAATGTTTAGTGTTCTTGTATACCTATTTAATGCTTTAGCTACTAGCTATACGATAACTAAATAAATAAGACTAACCATAAGTTTCTCACAAGAATAATAATCGAAACATTCTTGTCTTCCTATAGCGTACGTGTGAAAAGTACATAACTATTAGTATTAGTAAAATCTGTATTTTATTCAATAATTCTCTTGTTATTAAAGGCATAAGGAATTCACAGGTATAGTATGTTATTCAATGGCTTCGCTTTAAATGCATTGTTAGTGAGTGACTCGTATGTTTATAATCCGTACTAAAAGAAATCGGTTACAACGTTCAGGTTCAGACTCGCACTCGCAGTCAGTGTTGGATGGTGTTCACTTGGATCTCGGCCGCCATGCTCTGCTGCCCACCTCTGCTCGGCTACAAGAAGGAGGCAAACTTTGATAAGGAGACTTTCATCTGCATGTTGGATTGGGGTACCACGTATGCATACACTGCCACCCTCGGTATTCTAGTATTGGGGCCTAGCGTAATTTCCATTGTCTACAATTACTTCTACATTTTTTCTATGAAACGTAAACTTAATAGCGGCGCACCGATTCATGACAAAGAATATGCGACCGCATTAGCGGAAAACTTAGCCAACCCCAGCCACTGGATGAGTTTTATACTCGTGACTGCCTTCTGGCTCAGCTGGGCGCCGTACGCCGGTGTCAGGATGTACGAGTATTTCACCGAGCAGGAGCTTAAGATTCCCATGTTGCACTTCGGCGTAGTGTGGCTTGGAATCTTAAACTCGTTCTGGAAAATTGTTATTTTAATTTCCTTGAGTCCTCAGTTTAGGCTAGCTCTTAGAATTCTTTGTTTGACAGCATGTTGTCGATCTAAAGGCCGATTACAAGCAGAGTTAATTGGAATGGATAATGATGACTGAAATTATCTAAAAGCCTAATAGCTAAAGTAGTCAGGTATGGATAATGTTCAAATTGTATGAAAAGTGGGCACAGTAGTTAGAGGAACCAGCTATTTACATGTATTTTGGTTGTGTTTTTCTTTATAATGCCATGTTTTAAAACATAACATTCTGTTTGGTATTTTATGAATAAAAATAACTATACAAACAAAAAGATTAGAGGTATTTGAAAGAGTCGGTTTGTCTATTTGCAAGTAAACTTGAAATCAAAGACGCGTAGAGAGAGCATACATTAACTAATTAATTTGATAATGGACTGGCCTTATATTTTCACTCTCTCTCGTCTGTACTATTACTAATGAAGATCGATAGTAGTCATCTGTCATTTGGCTTTATATCTATTCTTAGAATTTGTGTGACCACAACAACTCCATCGAAAAATACCTGCCAAGGAAATTATAAAAATAATCGAGGACTACTCTAGCAATATCCTATGTAAAATTTGTAATCGAGTCATGAACCGGTGCTCCGGAAGGCTAGCACGCTAGGTTTTGCCGCTCGATAAACTCTATCTATCACTGTCGCTCTCTCACTTATTGCACATTAAGACAGTGACAAACGCATTCTCCTCACGTGCTGCCCGTGCTGTTGCTATAAAATAAACCATTGAATGATATCCTTACTATTCCTACTATCATTCCTAAATTAGTTATTTAATATACTTACCTAATATTACTAAGTAGACGACCGCTATGGTCTCGCTGTTAATTAAGTACGTAGGTAGTCTACCTATATGAACACTGTCTCACTTTTCTTATGATTGTATCTGATAGTTTAGATAATTAATTAACGTAGTTTATAGTATAGGTACTCGTAGGTACCACTTTATAGTTATTGAGTCATTCCGAAATATATTTTTTTACAATATTTGTGTGAAACAAAGCAATATGAAAAGTTTAAGAAATGTATCCATATCATTTTTATTGTTAATTTATTAGTAAATAGTGTGTTTTATCAGCCTTGTCGCAATTAACCTTGTAGATTACAAACTGCATGAAGGATATGCTTCAAACGCACATCTTTGTGATCAGTAGGTACCTACATGAAAAAATATCGTGTATAATGAATGGAACAAATGTGGTACAATATGTATTAATCTCGAGTGAGCAATTTGAATAACTCGCGAGTGTGATCCTTAAAATTAACTAATTGCAATTTGAGGATCAATAAAGTAACAATTCTATAATTTTCTGAGTGGCGTGGCGTGACTTCAATACTCGTTCCTTATACTTTCTTCATAATTCTGTACGAAAATATAGATCATTGTTTCTAACAATTATCTTTACTAAAGAACCTTCATGCTTGAACTGCTCACGTAGGTCGGTAAAGTATTTCTCATCTACTTACTTATGTAGGTAACACTTTTTCGGTAAAACGCAATATAAAGTTTATAAATTTAGTAGGTAGGTACACACCATTACTTTCATAAAACTTACTTACCTACTATACTTTTAGTGAAATACTATATCTAGTTGAAAATGATTATATTATTATGCTTTCGACTATCTTCCAAAGTCCTACCTCAGATATAAAAATTCATAACATTAAGGATTCAAACTAAATGTACCTACTTAGTCAGGTACGCTTTCATTTTTAAACTTTACCTATTCTCTCTAATTCACAGATTTTTGCTACAACCTAAATAAAGATTACACATAGGTAAATGAAATTGGTACAGCAAAAATAAAGTAAGCAGGAATAAAACAATAAGACACTTACGTAGTAATTCGTAATTTACGTAAAATACTTTTTTGCTATCAAAGTTTAGGTACTTAATTTAAATATCATTTTCACTTGCAAAACGAGTACTTAACAGATATTGTGACAGTAAACATAGACCGAATCATAATATTCGTAAGTAGTGATACCCTACATACAAGTGAATAAGTATTTGAACCGCTAGTAAAGTTTTTACAATACCTAGTTAATATGAAGATGACAACTTTAATTGAATTAAATGTAAAATGAAACGTTTTTGAATACATACCTGAGGCGGTAAAAGGAATGAACATACAAGTAATGTTTCTGTCACATTTAAATTACCTACTAAAACCTTTGGTAAAGCACTCAAATTCTTGTCTGCCTGCGTATTGTGATAATGCGTCAGTACATTTAATAGTGCATAGGTAATTATTATTAGTTTTTCTCAAACACAAGGCTGTGCTTAAATATTTTATTTGTTATATGTACTTAATTTTAGGCTATTTACCCTATACATAACGAAGTTAAATGTCAGTTCTGTTGTAATATTACAAAGTATATGAATTATACATAATATATATAAGCCTATTTTAATAATGTAGTAATTTCTAGGTTAGTTTGGGTCATGAAGCGATTAACCTTGTGCATATGACACATATTGCTGATAGTAAACTACTAACTAACAGTCGTTAAATAGTAATAATATATAGTTTATCGATGGTTGAATGCATACAAACTTACATAATAAATTGTTGTAGAAGCGCAAACCAAGCAATTGATGGACGAATGCTGCCTATAGTGCCAGATAGAGCTCAGAGACCAAACAACATTTCTGTTTCCTCGGATTAATCGTGAAAAGCACTTACATTTATTTATAATAGGTCTATTTTTAAATAATATACCTAATGTTATAAGACAGTGATCAAAAAACTTAAATGTCTCATAACTGTCATGTCTATTTCAATACACGCGGTTTTAATTGTATTTATTCCAAACGTAAAATATTTTTTGAGTGGACAATTGTTTATAATTATATATATAAATATATATATACCCCAGCTACCTTGGTATATATGTTCCATACGTGAGTCTGCCTATTTCAAAACGTTGCCAATGAATGCTTTACTAGTCCAGGCAAAGTAAAGTATAGGTACTTAAGACAATAAATTCGTGTTATACAAAATTTGCTGATGCACTACGAGATTATGAGTTTTCGTTAGCCTATGTTAATCCCATACTTTTTTTGTGTTAGGGAATGAAGAATGCTATTCGTCTAGGCCTTGTAGCTTGTCGAATTTTGTTCGAGATGGCTACAGTTAAATAGCATAGGTAGGGGAGATAGGGGAGGGATGGGCACTTTTTCACGTAACTAATTATTAAAAATTAAATTATCAATATAATCAAAATTTACTTGCAAGGTGAGTTGCGCAATATATTTGGCTAGATGTTTCATAAACAACAGTTTACAAATTATAAGCAGTCTCTAAGTTATACCATGATTTCAGAACCATGTCAAATGTGCCCAAAGCTCCCTATGGTAGGGAGGTACGGGCACCGGCTATGGGAGGTTTGGGCATGACATATAAAACACTTAATATTTATAAAATAATTAAAATATACAAAGTAAATTGTGGTCAAATATATAATCTCAACTTATATGTAATTACAAAAGCAATCAAAATAGGCTAATTACGAACTTGCGGCTTCTTCAATACATAATGAAGTTTTGAAGAATACATCATGTGGGTACTTCGCAAATTTTTCTTCTTCCGAGGTAAAAAAATGTGAAGTTACCATTTCAATGAAGAATCTTTTATGTATCAATGTTCCAGATATCTTTGCAAGTGAAAGCAACAATATTTTCTTTTTATATATTTTCTTATATTGCATTGGGCATGCCCAAATCTCCCTCAAAAAAAGTGGCCATTGCTCCCTCTGCATATTTATTGATTTTAATATTCTCGTAAAAAAAATTGGTTATATATTTTAGCGTGACTTGCAAACTAATTTATACCTTAGCACATATATAATTAAAAAAAATATTAAAAAAGAACATACCTTCAGCAGGTATATTTTTCATTTACTTTAAAATCATAACAAAATAGTTACATTGATCGGTGTCGAAACTAAATATGCGCCTGTATTTCACAAATGAACGAAATAACACGTATTCTATGGATGAACATTGTGGTCAGTGGGTAGACTAATGTACCAAAATAGGGAATTAAAAATATATATATTAGAATTGAAAATAAAGGGGGGTGCCTATGTCTCCCGACTGCCCGTCCCTCCCCTATCTCCCCTACATCGTTATTTTGCCTAATGACTTGTCTAGCATAATCCGACTTTAAAAACAAATTATCTGCTCCCGGCTATTTCATTAGTTTCATTATTTACAGAGCAAGATGTAGGTATATGAAGTAACACGTGCTAAGGCTAGTGCCGCTGAAAGATAAGATACCCAACTTATGTAATACACGAGTATGTTTTATTATTGCTTATTTGAATTTAATTAAGATTCATTACATATTTTTTTTTGTTGAGTGATGTATTGATATTTGTTAGCAATAATAATAATATACCTAGAAAAAAGATGGCGAATCAAGCGAACCAAGATAATTATGAATGCAAATAAAAATAATAGTGAGGTAAATCTATATACCTACTTAGTAAATGTCTACTATTTAATATAACTTTCATCTACATAGCATAGTGCTGTTTAAATCAATATCAATTTGACAAATACCTACAATTTAAAATATAATGCATTTATTGTTGTACAATAATTAAAGTGTTCACAAATATTTGGTGCAGAACATGAGAAACATATATCTAACCTTTCTGAGATAATAGTACCTAAGTATTAGTCAACTTAGTTAATTATTACAATCGTTTGCCTTTAGGAAAGAATCTACAATTCTTATTCCAATATATATCTTAAGATTTGCAGTCTTAATAGTTTCTCCTCGGTAGACGTTAAGACATGTCTATGTTAAGTCATGTCATGTCATATATATATATATATATATAAATAACTTCCAAATTATAGGTAACTAAATATAGTAAACTTAGGTCAGTACAAGTGTATTGCTCGGGTACATTTTAATTTTAAGTACCTACCTACATATAAAGACATCTGAAATTCCGAAATTTAAAAAGATAGGTACTGATTTTACAAAAAGCGTTGTTTACGACATTGTTCTGTGAATGTATTTCGTTTAGCAAGTTTTTACTACTAAGAGATACACCATAAATATGTAAATTTTGTTGGCCAAAAGTACCTATAATGGGCGAAAGTAAAGGTAATAATGACAGATCTGAAGTTCATTTTCTTTCCGGGACAGTAAAATTACATTCCAGTTTACATTGTTATGACTACCTTAATTAATATTTTATACCTAGTCATATTATATCCATTATATGTTTTGTTATGTACCACAAAAAGATATAACAGGGACCCCATGAAGCCTTTATTTTAAAAAGCAGATAACGTTATATGTATTTATAAAGCAGATTATAAAATTTTCAAGACAGTTATTAAAATAGCTTTTCGACTTAGGTACTTACATATTACTTCTTTCCAATAAAACTGTGCTAAAACTACTTCGTGGTGGTGGTTAATTTTCTAAATACGTAGCACAGTTTTGTTGAAAAGAAACTAATAAGTACATTATGTAGGTAATCAAATTTAGATACCGAAAACCGAAATGCCTTAACTTCGCCTATCGGCCCTATACTTATGGCTTCGCCAAATTTTTAATTGTAAAATCTACTGCCTAATACAATACATATTTATGACAAATCTGTTTAGTCTTTTATCGCAAAAAATCTTGCGCTCTGATGTATTATATTTATTATAATCACAGTAATATGTTATACTTACTATGCATTACTTGTTTGATTTACATTGTAGAAGTAGAAACTATTACCTATAAACTTAATGTTAAAAACTTTACTTTAAATTACTTCTGCTACGTAAAAGCTGTACTTAACTACCTATTTAATATTAACAAGAAGCAAGGTAAAATAGTTATAATATAGAATAAGATAAGTTAGGTATATTATGGCATTGCCTTGTATATTAAAGTTAATTACGTAGAATCAGTACAAAGCATTATTTACATCATACTTGAATATAAACATCGGTCAGTTAAAGTAGCTATTCCTTATTCCATAATGCGCTTTAAATAAACGTAGAGGTTGCGAGGGTAAGAGATTACGAGATAAAAAAAAGTAGTTGGTAGATGCCAAGATCTGGCTGCTCGTTACAGGTATATTTACATTGTTATGGTCGCATACAATTACAGGTGGTATGTACCAACCTACCTGCGTTCGGTGTTTTGTCACTTCGTTGTGTTAAGTAAAAAGCCTGGAAGAAGTCGCCTTAAGAGGATTGTGAACCTGTTAATTTTCATACAAAAGGCGATAACGTTTTACACCCAGTAAATATAGTTAGATTTTTATAATTTTTGGATATGTTGTAGATATAATGAGAAACTACGTCTGTACGTTTTGATTTTTAAGAAATATTGCTTACGCTAAAATTTATTAGCATCTAAAAATCTATATATAGATCTAAAAATCTATATTTAGATCTAGCGTAAGCAATATTTCTTAATAATCAAAACGTACTGACTTAACTCGCGTATTTTTAACTGATTTAACTCGCGTATTTTTATTTTATTTTATTAGCTGACGTTTCGGATTCTTTACAGACGTAGTTTCTCATTATATCTACAACATATCCAAAAATTATAAAATTCTAACTATATTTACTGGGTGTAAAACGTTATCGCCTTTTGTATTAAAATTAACAGGTTCACAATCCTCTTAATACATAAAATACAAAAGTTACTTACTTAAAGAAGCTGTAGTTGGAATATCAAAAAAAACCTACCTAAATAAATTGCGGGCTCACCAGCTTAACAAGTAAAAATAATAACATTGAGATAACAAACTATTAGGTACAGATTTGAGACTTAACTTTTAAATCGTGAGTACGGGTACCTCCAACCTCCATGTACATACAATGCAGCACACATCTGCTGATATATGCATAGCACTTATGATGAACACGATCACTGCCATATTGCAAGATGTCTCTTAATACTGACACCTAAGTATGTACCTATTAATATATTCTTTAGAAATAATTCATAATTTAGCTTATTCTGTGGCAATAACTTAAATGTGTTTTAAGTAAGAGTACCTAACTACCTATATCATTAGTCGTGAACGTAAACTGCCTGAATGTAATCAAGTATTACACCTGTCTTAGAGTATTACATGTCATGAAAGGGGATGTACATAATGCTTTCTATTGACATTGAAATTTCTATCATTTACACTTTTTGGAATTTTTGATAATAGAGCGAATTATAATTTAATATAACCATTGTAACATAACCAAATTAATGAAGTAGATGCCTAAAAAAAGAAAATATACTTAACCATAGTGATCATATTTTAATAACATTTAATAGTAAATTCATATTTAAGGGCGTCTATTTTTAGAGCATTCAAGGAATATGTACTGCAGATATATAATACATATATAGAGGTGTGGTTGATCAGTATATTTGTCAAATAGTTAAGTAGGCTATTGTGATTTAGTTTATATTTTAATGTAGGGAAAGTACCCTTTCGTGTTTTCATTGGACCTAGTTAAAATTTCAACCCTAAGTTCATTATGCGTGTAGATGTATCTAAGTGGCTAAGAATAAAGAGTCCTAAGAAAGCTGGGGTTAACCACAGACTCGCTAGTCGCCGGATTTATTGTGTGAATTACTTAATACATTTTAAATAGTGAGTTTTTTCACTATTTAAAATGTATTAAGTAATACACAACTACAATCTTACCAATCTTATTGAGTCGGCCAACATATTTACGGAGCAAATTGAATCACACTAGAAAAGAATTGCTCAATGATAACGTCATAAGTACGACCTGTGTTTGAATGTCTGTATCCAATCACAATTATTTCAGCATATGCTGAAATAATAGAGTAAGCCGTATATACGTACGTCATACGATATTTTCTTTACAACACTTGATACGATACGTACAAACATTGTGATCATGAAAATGAACATCATTTATCTAATTAAACGAGCAATATATACATATAACTGAAATCTCGAAAACGTCTGTAGGCACCTTATGTTGTTCCAATGAGGAATGACGGCAATTTATTTAGACAATAACTAAATTATGTAAACAACGGATTTTTTTGACAGTAATTTCGTCCAATGACGCTGCCAAATTCATCATTTTCAGAAATTTATTTTGAGAAATAAAATTTTGACTGAAATTATTATCTTACATTTGCCATCCCTAAATGGTTGTGATTTAAAATGCCTACGTTATTATTACACTATCATAGGATGCAGCAGCAATAGATGTACAAAACCTACCTACAGATAAGTACGACTGCAGCTGCTACGTGGGTGTGCCTACCCACTGCGTAGTCTTAAACGTGTTGGTACGTCATTATATAGGTACCTGAAAGCTAGGAAAACTAGAAATTCCAGAATACATCCTCTTCATTTCATGTTACCAAATCAGACATAGACAATTTTTTAAAATATTGGGTATTAATTACTTTATGTACCTACCTAATTACATGAAAACTTAAGCACAAAGTTTTTGTATATCGAGGACATAGGTCTTCTAAATTAAGACTTGCGATTCGTCTTAACCCCAGCTACATTTAGTCAATTTTCACTCGCTAGCTAATAGTTATTAATTTTGATAATTTCTAGAAGGAATAAAAGTTTACAAATAATGTTTTAGTAATAATATTGTAAGAAATTTGTTGAATTCAAACGTTTTATTTTTTTAATTCATAGTTAATAAGTACCAGATATTGTTGGAAATGAACCTACACCGAGTACAGGTGTGTGTTTTGTTATTACAAATGACGATTAATCGCATTGTTATTAAAATAGACACTAACGGAGATTTACGTATTAAAAATGGATTAAAAATGGCCATTGATACAAGTTTATTAAAATAATAATGCGACTGACACGTTCGTACCTATATAACTCTGGCATTAAAATGAAAATGAGTGTTATAAATTTAAGTAAAGACGAAATGGCACTACTACAATCTGTAACTGTATAAATATAAAACACATAACGAACACCAAAGAATCTATATACCTACTGAATTAATTAAATAAATTGTATGTGTTAAAATATTTGTAAGCTATTGCAATAGTATGAACTTTGAAAACAGAGATTGTTAATTACGATTTTGTTATTTATTTATAGTTAACAGCTCGATCTTGTTCGCCATATTAAAAAAAATGTAAAATGATATGAACTTATTTTATTTTCTTTACTTAATATATTAAAGTATTAAGTACCTACCTTGTGAGATTAAAAATAGTTTTAACCCATGAAATGAATAGATCTACTTAGGTACTGAGGACCATAGAACTGCCGTTAGTTTAATTAAAATAACAACAATAACTAATAATTAATCGTAGCTAGTTTTAAACTACGGTTAGTTGCTTGTTATAGTTGTTATATCTACTACTTCTTCAAGAAACTTCCTGTTTTCTTGACAATACCCAACATCGTTAGTAGAGTAGGTACTTTCAAAAGTTTAAATTGAATCTCTTGTATCTTGCTAGAAGCTTATAAATACAAGCAAATCGCAATGTTCTTTTTCAAAATAGGTATCTAATTAACGCATGAAATAAAGTTCGACTAAGAAATTCTTGTCACGAATGACTTAAACTTACAATTTAAGACGCTCAGACTAGATCACAAGTACACATCTGAAAGAAGCTACATATAGTTTAGAGCAAACTAACAGTTGAATGTCAAATAAATGTCTAACGTTTCATTTAGGGAATATTCCCATATCTAGGCACTTTCCTACATATTCGTGGATATAACTATTCATTCGCTGTCATACCTGTCGGTCGCAGCCCGTTAACCTATTTACCATTGTTTAAGCCCAGCTGGACTCGCTTTATACCACCATTCAACCCTATCTCACAGCACAGCATTACCTACCTGGTTTCAAAAATACAATCCGCGAGTAGTTACTCAAATAGGGGTTTTTGTACAAAATATGTCGACAGCATTTGTATGTAGTTATAAGTTTTAAATGTAACGAAAGTCGTTAATAAAGAATAGACAAATGATAACATATTGAAACGGTCCATTTCGCCTACGTAACGTAACATAAGACAACATATTATCTACAGATCCAAGATTCCAGGGCCGCAAAAGAAAGAGAATTTAAGAAAAGTAAGTGTTGGTTTTAGCTACTTTCAGCACATGATATCTAAGAATTTGGACGTCTACCCAAGTTAGCGGGTATGCACATTCGTTAAGAGGATTGTGAACCTGTTAATCTTCATACGCTAGATCTAAATATAGATTTTTAGATCTATATATAGATTTTTAGATGCTAATAAATTTTAGCGTAAGCAATATTTCTTAAAAATCAAAACGTACAGACGTAGTTTCTCATTATATCTACAACATATCCAAAAATTATAAAAATCTAACTATATTTACTGGGTGTAAAACGTTATCGCCTTTTGTATGAAAATTAACAGGTTCACAATCCTCTTAAGTAAGTATGTACTCTAGCTTTACTTTGTCTCTTTATATCATTCGTGCGAAAATAAGGAAGGTTTGCCAACCGTGGGATCTTGCTCTAAGTAGGTATACTATCTCAGTGTCAACACCGTCCCATCTGGGCGCTATAGTCATGCAGTAGATAATGACTAGTATTCTTAGCTAGTCCGAAAATATACAACAAAATTTACCTTTTTCATAAAAACTTTGATCGGGAAGCATATGCGCACCTTATTTACAGGTTTTGATGATAAGTGTAGGTACATTTCTTGTCGAAGTGGTATATGGTATTAATGGTCCTGTACCTGCCTAATTCTGGAATAGAATGTGTGTAGGTAAATAATTGTAATACGTTTCTTATATGATTACTTTTATTTCAATATTCATAGAGACAACAAAAATGTATCTATAGGTACATAATTATAAGAAAATTTACACAGATAAAATATATTTGTAACTAATTATACTCGTATGTATGTCTATGATTAGATCCATGGCACGGTGAGACACTCCATACAGTTAATAGAATTGACACATACCCAATGCATAAAATACTCAAAAAATAATTCGCTCAGGAATGCAGTCAGCGGATTTAAGGAACACCGATTTGTGAATAAAGTCGAGTAAATATTGGCTTTTAAAATTTCAATATCTTTATTAGGCTACTTTATTTTTGGTTTCCGTGATTAAAAGTTGCCAACGGAATCTCACTTTTACTAAAACGTCGTTTGTTACGTGTTTCTTTCGATATGTTATTATCTACCTGCTCCTTTTTACATAAACCTTAAGTGAGTAGGTACCACACGACCTGAGAAAGTTTAATTTTATTATGGTACCTAGACTAAGTACTTAGAAAAACAAAGATTATCAAATATTCGTTTGCGTCTGATATCAAGTATCTAAGTAGATATTTTGAAATATATAAAAGCTCAGATTATAGCAGTGTTATATTATTGTTACGTATATTATGCTTAACACCTAATATATGTTTGGTCGAAATTACAACATGCTTTTTAAATCCGCTGACGAAACCCAGCGAATAATGTGTTAAATTTAATTTAGCTCATATGATAGATATAAAGAAATATAAGTACTCGAAGTAGGTATATTTGTTATCTGAATTTAACTTCTTAAATTATTTAATAAAAATAGATATTGTAAATAATGGAAAGTATATTATATATGTAT
This sequence comes from Polylopha cassiicola, assembly GCA_038024825.1. Classification (NCBI taxonomy): domain Eukaryota; kingdom Metazoa; phylum Arthropoda; class Insecta; order Lepidoptera; family Tortricidae; genus Polylopha; species Polylopha cassiicola. The sequence goes on along the minus strand of CP149045.1, from coordinate 15,772,425 downwards.
ATATTTATCTTTACCTAATTGTTACTTTTTACTTGCTTAGTAGCTGTGGACAGCGCGCAAGTTCGAAGACCGTGTCCTCGTTGAGGCCAATTTGTAGGTAAATAGTAATAAATAACATTTTAAAGCATTCGATAATCCATCTAAGATCACTACCTAGGCTTACCAAGTCACAGGTCTAGAGTGTGACAGTGACAATATTTATCTCGATTGTACTTAGATACGACATTATATTTGCGCGATCATGGGAATATTTAAGCACGCATTAGGTACTAATTAAGGACGATTTCAATGATTACAGTGTCTGTACCGCTATCACGACATTTTATTCTTATCAGTACGATTTAAGTTTGGCTAGGTAGCTCTCGGCTTTCATTGGTTAAATAAATTAATAATAGGATTACATCAATATTTTATTACCTGCGAATTTAATTAAAAATGCTGATTTTTGTGTCTCAGCTGTGTCAACTCCCATATGGTATAGTCATTAAATAAACCATTCGCTATAGCAGAAAATATCTTTCACTGCCGCGAAATTATATATTTTCTTATTTTAAAACAGCAGTCTTAATTAAAATCGCATTTCTATAAACAGGAACGCCTGAAATTTTGCGCATACAATTCATAACATTAATTAATATAAAGGAAGACGCAGTCATATAACAATGAAAGTAGATATATAAATATTTAGATTTTTCTTAATCTGCGGGGGATAAAATATTTAAAACTAAGTATAACAGGTAGATACATGAAATATATTCTCGACACTTTAAATATATTCTCTATAATATTAATAAAATAAAATCTGAATAAATATTCTTTTAATTTCTTAGATATATATTTTAAACGTAGGTATATATTTTCCTTTTAGGAATGTGTGGTCTCTCATCATTACGTGCACGAATAATCTTTATGCTATACCTACGTATAATGGATAACGAAATTAAGACTTTTCGTATATTTAGGTACATTTATTTGTTTCATAGGTACTATTATTACTCCATGTTTTAACTGACCCTAGTTAACTTTTAATTAAAAATGCGACATATTACTTACTTACTGACGGTAACTCATTATAATACGTTATTTTTGTAAATAAATATGATCATTTGTGCTGACAGATGTAGCTTCAAATTATGACGTAGTAAATAGGTAAAAACATTTTAAAAGGACTTAAGTGTTAATATGTGAAAAAAAAAAATAGTTTTATCCAAGTTTAGGACCAGCTACTTAATTTTAAATTATTATATTATATATAATTTTAAATTGTATTAAAATTAAAAACACTGTTATACATCTAAAGCCATTATAAATATAGGTTGTAAATACATAGTTTATTTCAGACATTAATTTTTCTGGGCTTTATGCCCAGCTCATAATTTTATTATAAAACATCTACAGTATAAGTAGGAAGATAAAGGGTGTAAATAAAATACGGGCAAACTTTTAAACTAAAAGAATGACGCAATGACGTTGGTAGAAAGAAGTAAAGAAATTAATAGAAATATTGGTGTTCGTGCTGAATTAAGTATTTGAAAAACCGAATACGTATATTAAAGGGCTAAAACATATGCCCGTATTACCTTTACACCTCTGCTATTTAAATAATTATATACCTAAGTATACAAAACACAAATAAGTATAATAAAATAAGTAAGTAGGTATAATTTACATTATGGTATACATTGGCATATCAGCATTGTTTAGGCCGATCACATTCATTTGAAAGGCATAAATCAAATATTTATTCCAGGAAGCAAATAGTACTTAGACATGAATAAGTAGGTAGAGTCAAAAAATATATTTAGTTGTTTTTTGTTGTGTACTTACTAGTAATTTAGGTACATTAGCCCAAACGAGATTAAAATAAAAATAACCCATCGTACTAAGTAATCAATATTAAAAGATAACTGCTACCGACGTTCAGATTTATAAACTTTCAATATTTGCTTCCGGGCGCCTTATAACAAGACGCTACTGTAGAGCCTGCATATTATCGATTAACTCAAGTACCTATATTGGTTTATAGGATTGGTTTACAGTGCAGATAGTTATCTTGATTTCGCATGCGATTGACGTGAATTACCCAAGCTGTTTATTGGAAGTTGGCATATAATATACCCATAATGTATTAATAGGTGCTGTACTTGAAAACAACTTGGAAAAAGTTTTACTGTTTTAGTCTAAACGAAACGCGGACCATCATGATAACATCCAAATGAAGTCAATTGAATTGGTTTAAAGACAATCCAGGTTTTAATTATGAAAGTGGTCGCTTTTGCGATTCAAAACATAGGTACGAATTGGGATAGCTTTCAAACGAATTACACAGACAAGGGGCTGATCAAAACATTAGTCCGTCATTGTCAAATTAGGAACTTAGTAAAGATACATCTTTGTTATATCAAGTAGCAAAACCCGTTTATTAGGTGGCTATATACGCAAAACAGAATTAAGTTCGTACCCAGGTAGGTACATGCCACATCAGTATTTATACTACTGAATTATATCGTAAGTGTCTAAGTTTAAGTAATACTTATATCCATTTTCATATCTAGATAGTTTTATAACACGTTACCCTAATCACCGGAACTATTTCCTGAATTGTGTGATATATGTAAATGATTGAATTATCCTAGACATTTATAAATGAAGACGATTTATAGATATGTGGGTAGACTTTTCGGACTTTGGAAAAATAATTACACAATATAGATTATACGATTAAGTTGATATAGCTAGGTAGCGGTAGTAGGTTTCGTGTTCATTATTACTATGTATGGTATGTTTGGATATATAATTTCTGGAACCTACTGTAATATTATGATGGATGAACAATAAGTAAGTAGGTATATGCACATCAGAATCCAGTTACATTGACATCGAATATACTTATTGATAGATCCGTTTGTGAAAGGACCAAAAAACGTGTAGATAAGTACTTAGGTACGTACTAAGTATTAAAAAATTATAATACATAAGTAAGCTTTTTTACGTCCTTGAAATTTATAAATTATATATATTTTTGGTAAACTTGAGCAATTTGTATAAGTAAAAAGTGAATACCGTGTCATTTGCGATGCGAAATGTATCTGACAAAATGAAGGGTGACGTAAAATTAATGAGAAAAAGAAACTAAAGATGCGCAGTTAATTTGTTAGTCGCCTGGTTTCGTTTAGTCTTTGGGCTGAGGTTTGACCACCTCGCACTTGCCCGGGGTGGCCGGCGTGGGGTCATCCGAGAAAAGTGGGTTCTTCACTTCCATGTCTCCAGTCTACGTGCAAAATACCATTTTTAATTAGCTTAAACTCAAACTTACTTTTACGACGATGCTATGACGCACTTTAGAGATGGAAGAATAATTTACAACAGAACAGAAGAGCAGTTAAAATTCGTGTTAAAATAGGGTTAGTAATAAATAAAATTATTTTAGCTACCAATATTTAGGTACCTGTTGTTTATAAATATGACTGCTGAAGTTCTGAGAAATAGTTGTCACTAGTTTATGTATAATACAACTTACCGTTGCAAAACCGGGGCACTCGTACACGGTGTAATCGCCCTCCTCATTTTCTTCTTCTGACTCAGGGTCCGATACTGATCCAAGGCGCTGTTCCAAGTCCATTCTAAACATTTCAACAAGCAACACATTTAAAATACGACTCTTTACTGAAAGGTAAGGTTTCCAGACAGCAGTAGGTGCAACAAACAGAGCAGCGGACGAACGCCCAGCTTTTCTCGATATAATAACTTCAAGTCATTCGTTATAATTGCTAGTAATAATTTATCTCTTTGAATTTTTGTTAAGCAACCTTGTATCCTTCTTGATGAATTCTTTAACAACCAAATAGTTGCACTTGTGGCAGGTATGTGGTACCTATTGCGTAAGTGGTTTTACTGATGTATAGATCTTCTCCTAAAATAACTCACCTTTCCATAGCAATGATCTGTTGTTTCTGGTGTTGATAGTGGTACATGTGTGCAGACTGAGCCAGTTTCCTGTCGCCGGAGGAGTCGACCGTGGGGCCTGTCACGCCGTACGCCGGGTAGTCCACGTCCGCTGCTGCCTTCGCCTTCTTTGCCAATCTACACATTGTATTAGGTATCAACCATGACGTAATCTTAAAAAACGGCTAAGGGCGAGTTGAATTACAATAGAATGAAAAAAAATAATCATAGGTTTCTTACGGCGGTAGTTACCTACCTATAACCGAAGATGCATGATTGTTTTAGAAAATCGTCCTGGACCGAGAACTATAATACTCACGTATACCATGCAAAGGTAAATCCGAAAATCGTGAGGCTAACAGCGGCGGCTATGGCTCCGCCAACCGCGGCGAAGTAAAGCGGGTCTATAGGATCACTGCTGCCGTCGAGTGGATGCATATGCTCTCTACCACCTTTATCTGACATCAATCTCTCTTCATGGGAACCGCTGAAATAACACCCATTGTCAGTCACGATATACAAGTCCTTAGAAGCTGATGCCAACAACACGGAAGCTAGGTCTCTAGCAATCATTGCCTCTCGGTTAAATGCGGTCTTATCTATAACTAATAGAAACGTACGAAAGCAAAACGTAAATAAACACCATAACAAGCAAAATAATTTTCAATTGCCCCGCACTTTAAAAATTGTTGCGACAAAAATCTAAGACAAATAAGATGACAAATGACTTGAAACGCTTGGATTGTTATTATAGTTATTTAATACCTATTTCCTGTAAATACAATAGCGTACCAAGAGAGCAGGAGGGCAACTCATAAGTGCACACAGCAGTAATGTTATTTAATTTTGATATTAAGGGTATGAGGACGCCTGTTGGCTGCATAAAAAATGAATACGAGTTTTTCAAATAATACATAATATGTGCATGTAGTGCAAAAGTATTAGCAAGTTTTAATAATAGGTACTTACTAATACTTCGCACGTGAAAGAGGCGAGGAAGTTAAAATAAATCTGCCGTCATTCCAAATTGAATAGATCTCCAGTTAAGTAGGTATATATTTATCTATGAAAACCTACTTATACTACTACTCCACTACTGTATTGGAAATGAATATATCCGACTATATATCTAGAGTAGGTATTTACTTGCGAAATATTTATTCAAGTTAGAACGACGGAATATCAAAAGAAAATATGAATGAAATCAGTCAAGTACAGTACCATAAGTAAAAATGGGACACGAGTTTAACGCAGAAGTCGTATCAGATGAATGTCCAATTAACAAATTATCCGAATACAGGTAGGCATGGAGTGAACAAAGCGCATGTAAAAATAGGTCAAGTAAGTACCCAGGTACTGACCGAAACTATGTCACAGGCAAAAAAGTAACGCCCTTGTTTCATACCTATATTAGCAGTGACTTGTAAAAAGAGGTTGATTTTGATAATTAATACCACTTCTATGCATAATGACGCAAGTTTCTATGTGAATAGACTGGCAGACTACATAAGATATGATGAGTTTCGATAACTAAGCGATATACACCTCACACCACCACGTCATTTACGTTTGGTTCTGTACCTACCTTAAAAGGAAATAAAACGGAAACCTTATAGAATCATTTCGTTATCCGTCTGTCTGTCTGTCAAACCCTTTGCTCAATGCGATTTCTACAGGTTTGTATGGAACCTTAAGTGCACGAGTCTGACTCGCATTATTTTACTCGCGTTATTTAATTTATTTTAGTTTCATACTTTTTTAAATTGGTATCTTTTTTTGAGAAAATACATCAAGAATAGAACAGTTATGTCACTCCTACTTTTAAATCCACAGTGCCTATGATTTTGTGAATTCATGTCGTTAAATTGGCTTTGCATAGAATTTATTCATACAATAGTTTGAAATTTAATTAAGGTGTATTTAACAGACCTAAGTATATATTTTTCATTTATATATTAACAACATTCAGTGATTATCTTACAATTAACAATGTTAGATGAATAAAGTACCTACCTATTATGTTATATTGGCCTATTTATTGTTTAGAACATTATTAAAAAAATGTCTGTAAGTATATTTTTGTCAAATTTAAATTGTAAGTAAAAAACTGAATCCCATGCTCGACAAGGGTACATAGGGGTGGTGGGTATTCTCTAAGTGATTGATAATATTGTTTTAATTTCACCTCTCCTCTACTTCAACAGGATCATAAATTTTCAACCAGCGCAGGTTGCTAGGCAGTAACGAGACGGGCAATCGGTAGTCCTTATTAGCCCTGCAATTAATAATTCACTGGCTACTCTGTAAACATTTGCGCACACTACAAGCAAATTATAAATGCTACGAAATTAGTTCTAGGTAAAAAAACAACTAGGTAAGTGCTACGTTTTTCACCACACCTGTCAATTGCAGATATGTTATTTGGGACACCTATGTTAGAATATCGAAATCGTTTAAAAAGTATATTTTATTTTAATTTTACATATATTGCTTTGCTCGTTTTAGCGTCTAATTGACCGAGACACATGCTGAAAAAAAAAGTGAAATAATTGTTGTCTACTAACCAAATATCAAACTTGCGTAATAGCCAATTCAAATAGGTGCAAACAAATTCATTTTTATTTATATTTCTTTTCTTTTTATACCTACATAATCTAACCTTGTAATTAGTTACCTAATGACAAGCAAAAAAAAATACGATTTGGCACCTTTATATTATAAGTAGTACCTAAACTATGAAACTTTAGGTTGTTTATTTTGTTACATTATTTTTAAATAGGTATTACAAACGAATGAATGGGTATCATTCTCCTCCTTTGGATACATACATAATGGACCGTATGTATAGGAGATAGGTACCTACAGACAGTAAAAAAAATAAGTCCACGACATAATATGTAGTTGTTACTTATTATGCGATTTTTATAAGTTGATAAGAACCACAGAAATAAATTAATGTAAGTACGTATTGTTTCAAGTTATGAACTATTTGATTTATCGATTTTGTGTGATTTTCTAGCAAACTTCATTGATGTTCAATTAAAAAACGTTGTATTTTATTTAAATTTCATAAAACCAAGTAGGTACATAATACTTATTTATAAGGTAAATAAACCCTTTGTACATCGGCCTATCCCAAAACAAGGTATCCTACAAACTTCATGCATAATAATATATAGGTAAAACCGACCTATTCTAAAATTCCAAATTGAAGATCAAGCAAACAAAATAGAATGGTATTTTACTTCTAATGGTCAAATGATACACTGCACTAGAAGAATAAGCGCATATTACTTATATAAAAAAACTGTTATGTTATAAATGAATGTAGCTTACAGCCCCGCTTTCAATTTGTCAATATTTTCTGTGACGAGTGTTTTAGTTCTGCTCAGGTTCGGATTCTGGCGAGTCTGTCGAGGCGGCTCTATCAGCATTGCGGCTTTTGTCTCCTCAATAATTTTCGGAAATTCAATTCCTTTAATTGATTTCACTAAAAAATAAGATTGTTAAGATATATCCAATTTTCGTACGTCCACTAAACTTCTGGACATTAGGTGCATGCTGCTATAAAGTATCCTAGATTATGCGAGGTACCAAATTTTTACTTACCTTGGGAGGTTCGTTCGTGATCGTAATATCCTTTATCGAGAGGCGTAAGAGCGAAGGTATTTTTCAAATCATCATCTGCTGATTGGGCAATACCTGGACGTTTTTGGACCTCCTGTATTTCAAGTATGGGAATACCTGGAAGGGAGGCCGACATTCGCCGTGGAGGGTTTATGCCGTGGTAAGTAATGCTGGGAGGATCACGATTGAAGTTCTTAGGTCTAGATGTTTTCACTGGATTCTCTAGCATACGTTGCAAGTAAGGATCCTGTGCAATCCAGTGTGAAAAGTCATCATCATATGGTCTCGCAGGCTCATCGTCTTCTTCCATTTGATTTATACGATCAATTTCCTGTAAGTTGAAGTAATTAAAAAAAACCGATAAAAAAATCCAGAAATATTGCGGATGTGGCTAAACGTTTCATCTGAGTAAATATATTACCTGTAGGTATCTTAAGTATACCTTATTAAGCCAATCATGGTCGGGTAGGGGCCGCGGCGGTGGCAGGCGGGGGCTCTCGTCATAGCCAAGGAAATGTGGCAGCAGAAACCGCGGCAACAAATACTCTGGAACAGACGGCAGGGGCGCGCGCTGTCGAAGCGGCCCGGCGGCCTCCGACTCCAGGGTAAGCACACGGGACGTCGGGTCTGTGAAATAGAAGAATGTTTTTAAATTCACATTCGACGATGTAATAATAAGTTTATCACCAGCGAAATCCGGGCTATGCTCGGGCATATAAATAAAACGGTTTTTAAAAGATAGTTGTGTATTATTTCGATCATTATATTCATTATATTTGGTAGGTACATTCTCCAAAGTGACCACCACATTAAAAAAATATTTAAGTACGTTACATGTTCGTCTTTAGATCAGACAATTTATGCAATACAGGTAAAATGCTTTGTCGGGAAAATTTGCATGTAAGTACCTACCTACCTACGTTCTTTAACATAATTGATCGAAGACGTGTCGTATGTTATTGAAATTCATCATCTAAAAAGGGATTAAAAAGTACGCGGTTGAAGTTGCTTGCAAAAGCTTGTATGAGTACTTAGGTACCTACATATCTATCAAATTACAACTTAAGTAAGCCTGACTTCGATCTCATTCTATTGGCGAAGCATGAAAGGAGTGTAACAGGTGTCAGTACATATCTACGATAAGTACCTACGTATAGCGAGCTATTTTTATATCCTCCATCTTAAGTGCTATCGTATCGAAAAGAAATCAACTTCTCGGGAACAACAGTAAATGTAAGTAAAACCCGAGTAATTAAATTCGCAACGCGACATATACTATGTTGACACGGGAAACACGTTATCATAGGTGATAAGAATGGGTCGGGTGCAGTAAAAAATTGTGGTAAAGAATTTTGACAAGTTTTGGTTACCTGGGGGCCGGGCCAGTGCGCTTTCCGCGGTGGCCACGAGCAGGGCCAACGCCAGCACTGTCTGCATCCCGTGGCGGCCTAACCACCTTCAGCGAGCTCCAGCGTGCTCTCTGTTTACTGTCTGCGCTGCCACGGCCCGCCACACTCGCGCACACTCGCGCGCCGATCGATACTCCGCCCACATCCACCGTAACATGAGAAATACGAAACAGCCTAACCGTCACTGTTTAGCCTTATGGCCCATACACGAAATGACTCTTTAACACTACACCGTCTCGTCCAACTCCTTTAATTCAAACTTTTCATCCATTTACAGTAACCTTTAGAGCATATTTTCGCATGGTAGCTGTTTTACGACCTTCATTATAGGTACGAATCCTTCTCATTAATGGGAAATTTTGAAAGAGCATGAGTACCTACATACTAAACACTACTATAGGCGTAATATATAATCTTGCTCCAATATTTATCAATAGTTGTTTAAAAGCATAGCATAAGTACCTAAATCTTTTTAAGTAGGTACTTACCTAGGTAATAAAATAAAATCTTTATAAAATCACTGTACTTACTGACTAAGGAAAATTAAAATTAAAAGTTAAACTTTCCTGCCCAATGTCTCATTTTAAAGACCACACCTACTATTTTATGTTCTAAGCATAGGGGCAGTTGTAAAGCATACCTTATTATACCTGGTCTATTAATGAATGGTTTTACCTACGGACACCATGTAGCCTACCTAATGATTACCAGAAACTACAAACCGTGGAATAAAACGTTAGGTAACCATTTTTTATACAGTAAAAATAACCGGTCGCCTTTTTTTATAAATATTATTATGTAGGTACCTACCTACTTAAGTGTTAAATACAATAAATATAAAATTATGGAAAATCATTAATATTTATTTCATGTAGGTAAAGTGTTTCCCCACGAGAACGAGATAAAAGTATGTATTTATTGAGTTGTAATTAATTAACTTAAGCGTTAGAATATTGTCAGCTCAGTCATGCTACGATTAAGGAATCTGTAAAGAATCCGAAACGTCAACAAATAAAATAAAATAAAAATAAGCGAGTTAAATTCGTTAATACTTAGTTGTTTCATTCCAATGCAGCACATTGCAATGTGTAATAACCGCGAAGGCATCAGAAATTAATATCGCTTCCTTTGACAAATGCAACCCCAAACGGAACTTTCCACAGGAGTCGCAACGTACGCGGGGGGTACGGATTTGACAGCTCCAGGTAGATTACCTACGCCCTGCATATTGCGCAACATAAAGAAACGCTAACCAACACGAATTATTATAATCCTTCTTACTAATATTATAAATGCGAAAGTAACTCTGTCTGTCTGTCTGTCTGTCTGTTACGCTTTCACGCTAAAACTACTGGACCGATTTAAATGAAATTTGGTACAAAGAAAGTCTGGAGCCTGAGAAAGGACATAGGCTACTTTTTAACCGACTGCAAAAAAGGAGGAGTTCCACGCGGACGAAGTCGCGGGCAGAAGCTAGTATAATATATAACAGTATATATATTATATATTATTATTTATTAGTTTACTTCGCACATTATCATTATACTTACTATTTTTAGTTTTATAAACGCGAAAAAATTTTAAGAATATGTAGATATCTGAATGTATTGGAATGAAACAACTGTTAACGGATTTAACTCGCGTATTTTTATTTTATTTTATTAGCTGACGTTTCGGATTCTTTACAGTTTCCATATTCGTAGCACGACTGAGCTGACAATAGTCTAACGCTAAAGTTAACAGTTGTTTCATTCAAATGTGTAATAACCGCGAAGGCATCAGAAATTATTAAATTATTATCTGAATGTATGTTTGTTACTCTCACTTAAAAACTCTGAATGAATTTTTGAAACTTTACAATAAATATAGGTAGGTAGACTACAAATCAGAATAACATATTATTATATGTACCTATATAGGCTATATTATTAATACCTATCAATCTTGTGTATGATACGTATCCTACCTACATAAAACAAGGTCGGGTTAGTTATATATAATTTATAACTTAAGAACGGCTGAACCGATTTTCATGATATTTGATTTTGTGCGTTTATCTCCTCTTCGATCGAATAAAAAATGTCATGTACCGTCAACCGGGGTGTTTAGGAATGGCGGGGTGAATAGAGATAAAAACCCGGAAAGTTATAACAGTAGTATTTTAAAAAAAACTACCAATGATACAGAACACAGGGTGGTTTAAAATAATACTACAATAGTTGCTTTCGGCAATGGCAACACTTGGAAAACATGTAGATGGTGCTAAATTGCTAAACTAACCGTTTGAAGTTATGCCTCTTTGGGGGTACTTTTTTTGATCCCCAAATCTTCATCAAAAAATCATAGTTTCACTTGAAGTAAACACTTTGTATCGTGAAAAAGGTGTTCATTAGTTCATCCGGAACCTATTTTAAACACGGTACTTATATGAAGATTTTCTTTGTTTTGTTAGTAAAAAATGTAAAAAACTAAAGCACGGGATTTTTTTTAAAAAAACGAGGTTTATAGGGACGCACGAGGGTTCAATAGAGTCTACACGAGGGGTCAAAAGGCATGCCATTTGCGGTTTATAGGAACGTAATAAGTTGAAATCAGGACGGTACAGGGTGCACAGGGACAGGGCTACCAAAACTTAGTTTCGTTTTGAAATATGTGAGTAAATGTATTTTACTCGACTATGGCAGAAGGAGGATTATATTTTTCAAGTTAATTGACGTATTTAGGTATGTCTGTATGTACGTATGCATAATATGTGCATGAATGTAAGTATATACGGATATTTATGTATTTATCTATGAGCGTACGTATGTAAAAAGTAAACAAAAGAAAATAAAAATACTACATTATTTGGAGAAAGTCGTTTACAAGTTTTATCTTAAGTAATAAAAAACATGTTGATATTTATTGGTCTCATTTATATTGAAGTTCTCCGTTGATCTCTTGTACGGAAATAAATACAATATATATTTTTTCATTATATTTATTTTAATATGCATTAATTCTACAATATTTAGTACATTTAGAGTACTTAAGTAGGACCACCTAGGTACTTATCTATCAGCGTATCATATTTGTGACAACCCTGACCATTTTTCCCTATTGATACCTCAATTAGTTGCTATAGACCCCGTTTACAGTATAAATAGGGATGGCCGGTTTTTATTTAAAAAAGGGGGTTAAAATTATATTTTTATGGAATATTTTATTACCAAACGATTCTCGGGCTCAAGATTAAAGTTTTAAAATATTAACATTGTTAACTTACATAGAAATATTCCGAGAAATTCTTAGTCAAAGTTCAAAATTGTCCCTATAGACCCCAAATGACGGTACCTAAGTATTTTTTTATGGAACGGCTATTGTAAGTAGGTAGGTACCTACACAATACATGTGTCAATATGCTGGCAGGTTGTGTAACTAATAATGTCGGCACCTAATTAATAGAAATATAGGTAAGCATTCATAACAATAAGTGATCTAAGTATCTATAAAGAAAGAAAGAAAGGTAAGTAAGTATCTACCTAAGTAGCTTATTTTATTTTCTGCGAATTGTAGCCACCTGCGTATTATATTACTTACTACGCTAAATTCAAAATTTTACGTCAACTTTTAGGTCTTCGTGGTAAACAAGGATTAAGGATCTTTTAGATATAGATCTTTTAGGTAAGTAGGTACCTAAGTACTTACCTATAATAACTTCTAATGCTTTTGCGGTTATTTTACATTGGAATAAAATGAAAGCTGTCGAAACGTCAGCATAAAATTGATACCTACTAAGTAACCACGAGAGTCAAATCGGTTACTTATACATATACGAACAGTATGTTAGGCACCTATTTAAGTGTTTTATTAATATTTTTAAATGAAGTTTCATATAATGTAGAATGTAACTGTAGTAAGTACCTACCTAAAATTGTCTAATCTGTGAAATTTAAATGATACCTATGCTTGAAGGAGAATGAGGGCCACCGCGTGTCAGAAATCCGCTAGATGCACTAGTGTAGGATGAGGTCCAGCTGTCATGTTCCACCAATCACAGGCCAGTAGCTTGCCTCTCATTGGTGGAACATGACAGCTAGACCTTATTCTACACTAGCGCATCTAGCGGATTTCTGACACGCGGTGGCCCTCATTAAGTATGTAGGTACAGACCTCTTCATTACATGATAATAATAATATTATTATGTCTTTTCTGGTGATAATGTGTAAGTAGGTATATTGGTATCGGTCTCGCTGCCTAATAAATAAGCCATGAAATAATAAATTTTCGTTATAACGCCTATTTGCAGTGAATTGGTATCACTGAGTTAAATGTCAAGTATAACCTGTATAATCAATTAGTGATGTGCCCCATATAATTTAATTTATGTCGATATTAGATAGAGTATGTATAAAAAAATCAATTTTATTATTGGCAACAAATCGGAAATACTACCCATTTATTTATTTTATTTTCACACGCATATTAGTTTGTAATATTTTACATTTTTATTTTATATCGGAAGTATTCGATCATAGACAAATATTTTGTCAATGAATTCGTTGTAAGAAGGCGCACTCACGAAAATAGTGTGTGCTCTTTCATTTGGTATCCACCGTTTGTAAGAAAGTATAGTATGGCTTCCTTTAAATACAGGCGTGCTAATTTAGACATTTATTTCCAATGTCTTTTAATATTGACAATACTAATTGTTGCCATAACAAAAAAAAACTATGCTTGTGACTGACTAGATTCGCTGGCTGTACATTTTGTCTATGGTATATAATAGATTAAAAATGAAATGAAAATGACAGGACAGAACAGACATGCGATGTTGCATGCGTGACGTGAGAGTGGACGTGAACGATCGAATGACAGTTAAAACGTTTTAAAAAAATATGTATTAATATACCCACTGCAGATAATATATTTTTACATTTTTAGCCTAATACAAACGAAACAATATATAAAAATAGCATATAAATTAAGTGATTACTAATATTTTTGGACTCAAACGGTTACAGTCACGTTTGTTTATTGGTTAACATCCGCCATTTTGTACTGTCGTTTGTTTAGTGACTGGGTCCCATTCATAGTGATGCTATTTAGCTCTTCCAAAAATATTTTTGTGATCTAACAAGTGTAGTACAATGTTTTTGCTAGAAACGTTGCCTTTTAAAGGTCTTTAATTAAATTGTGCGACTCGTCAATTTGACGTCGGTAAATCATCTACCTATGTGCCGGATGTGTCCTACAATCAGTTAGGGCGACTTTACGTGCCACCTTGAGTGGTGTACGTGTCCCGACACCTATGCTGCCAAGAATATGAGTGGCAACGGGAATCAGGTGCCGTTGGCGCCGAGTCAGCGTGGCCCCGGACCGTATCCTTTTTAATTACATTTGTTATTGTCGTTTTATCATTATATATTTACGTAATATATGCCACTTCAGCATTTGGCAGAGCCGCATTCGCGAATCTCTGTTTACTGTAAATTAACTTTAAGATATATGTGATTCGAGATTGGTTTTCTATGGTATGTTTTGTCAGCTTGAGATGGAACTACACTTTAGACTAATGTCGATTTAATTTTTCGTGAGTTAGTGATTGTTGAAAATAAATACAGAATGAAATCATTCTGTTTCTGGGAGAAAACAATCCTCAACTTCTGTTTACTAAACAAGGTATGTAAGTAGCTATAACTAATATACCATATCAACAGGTTGCTGGGAAGGAACAATGGTAATGTAAGTGCATTTTTTATTTATATGCATCATTAACATTAATAAATATTTTTTCTATTTGTATTACTTTTCTATCAAAATTTTTCATATAAATATGTATACTCTCTCAAAGGACAATGCGAGTGTTGATTGCTATATTGTGCGAGTGTCCCATGTTTTGTTTTTTTATTGTTGAGTACATATTTTATAGAATTATGTATATTATATACCTATGTACTTATGAAGTATATAAATATTTTATATGTATGTAAATATTATATATATATATACTACAAAATGTATTGTTATAATAGTAGTGTTAGATATCCTTGTAAGTATAGTTCCTGATATAGGTAATAAAAAAATAAGCTGTTTAGTAATGTACCATTCAGAATGTAATTGTAGGTACACATTTCACATGTTCCATAAAAAATGAAAGACAAATAGGTTATTTAACAGTAATTGTATAATAATTGATAAAAACTGAAAGAAAATATTATAACTAAAAGAACATTAATAATCATAATATAGGTATATTTCATTTATAAATAACTTTCCCTTGAAATATTAATCATAGGTTCTATCAACTAATCATCACATTAAGATTTAATAAAATTTCTTTGATTAAAGTATCACATTACTTACTTTGCATTGTAAATATTATTGAATAAATTGACTCAATACTTTTTTTCAAAGTTTGAACAGAGTTAATCTTTCACATCTGTCCAAACTTTAAAAATCAATTATAGATAGACTAATTAATGATTTGTTTACATTTTCGGTACCTAAAGAGATAGATAGTATTATTTTAATCATGTATGATCTCTATTCATAATTAATATATTTTTAATGGTACCTTATTATAGCACCAACTAAGGTATTTTTCAGAGTTATTTCTTATACTTGTACATTATAATAACATAAATTGAGGTATACCTAGTAAATAATACTGCAACTTTGTATTTAGCTGTTGCTAATTTGAAAAAAAAAACCTATTTACTAATTGGTGTTACTAATAACCAAAATGAATGTTTTTCTAAGAAATCATGAAATCATTTATGATGAGGTGATAATAGTAATGATGTTGATAAATCAGTAAATACCTATATGGGTAAATACTTACCTACTAGACTTGTTATAGCAATCTATAGGAGATTGGATTAACTGACTCAACTGACAAAGCACAGGTAGTTTAAGATACGCCGGTTCAACAGCTAGTCATTCAAAGAAGAGAAGCGTCCACACCAACATAACACATTTGATAATGGCATTGATACTACTATCTGTAAATAGCCTAGGTATAAAAGCAAAAATAATCTTTTGTTACAAATAAGAACTTAGGTCCCTTAACATGACCTGCAACAGAGTCAGTACAAAATTTAATTCCACTAATTAAGTATCTATATTATAATATCTGGTTGAAATATTTTGGTGAATACTGAAAATATTTTAATACAAAGTTTGACTTCAATTTCGGTGGTGTTAGCAAGTTTCTTAGTGTATTACAAGATTATTTGATGTTTTTTGTTAACAGTTTCTCATTTATCTCATTATATATATTTTTTTTCACCCTTGTTGATGTCAATATTATTATGATCATCATACTTTATCATAAGTATCTTAGGTGCTGATACTACCAGTTCTAATCACAAGCATATCCTAATGTCCGTTAAAAAAATCAGTTGTTTCAGCTAGTCTTCCTAGCTTATAAGTGTATAAATTTTAAAAAGTTGCCCCAACTCCACATCGTAAAAACGGGGTTATAGTAATAATTAAAATAACCTGGAAATATTTGTATACAAAATTAATCAAATTTGGTTATTAACGATGGATGGAGTACCTCATGATCAAGAAGAAACTTGTTGTTTATTTTCAATAATATTTTTATCTTTGATTAGGTTTGCATTACAGATTATGGGACAAGATTCAATCTTTAGTATGTATTAGCAGTGTCCATCAATTCGGTAAGTAATGTTCCCTTTCTAACTTAAGGAAACAGTTTTTTTTAATTGCATGTTACAGGTTTACATAATTTTTCTATTAAAGTTAAAAAAAAAGAGTGACCATGGCAAGTAGATGCAAGTATTTCTTATTTCGTTTCAGGGTATTATGTATGACATTAAAAATAATTTATTTATTAGTCCAATCTGTTAACAATGAAATCTTCATACTTAGTTGTGACGAGATTAGTATTGAAGTTGAAGTTGGCATCAAACCCCTATAATAAGTGAAACCTACGTAAAACATTATAGGATTAAAAAGTTCCATGAAAACTTTTACTTCTGGTTTTACCCTGCGTATGCCGTCGGCTCATCGGTCAATCATGTCTTCGTTGGTAGGTATATATAGTAACTAATTGGGTGCTTTATCTTCGCTCTATTAAAAGGCTAAGAAAATTCAAATTGAATAAAAGAAAAAAATATTTTCTAAAATGTTGCAGCAGATTTGTTTTAGCGGTCCTTGTCATACTAGGGCTACCCCTCTCTGACCTGACCCCTCTCGTTCTATCCGAGTTCCGAGACCGACGCTGCTTACAGAGACGTTGTCGCATAAATGTCGATTCGGCACCGGATCGGCATTAGGTATAAAACGCACTCCCCGTGCAACACTGTCCCTTTTGCAAAATTTCGAAAATTGTTAAGATCATAAAATATAATCATTTAATGCAAGCCCGAGTCTTTAAAGGCTTCTCCTGGAAAATTGCATTTTTTTGTTTAAAGTTGTCAGCGTTGAACCGGAAGTATTATGTATTGCTCATGTTGAACCCAAAATTGGGGTAAATATTGTTCTTGTGAATAGTGCAACTACAATAAATAAACGACAGACCTAATAACGACCATTATTTATTTAATTCGTATTTCTTGAGCAAGAGGAATGAACGACATATTAATTCGCTATCATAGAGAACAAGTCATTTACATTTTTTTTAATGTATCGATTCTTGCTGTGGCTGCTTGTGAATACGCCGGGCAGAAGCTAGCAACCCCTGTGAACACTTAAGACAAAAGTACGACTCCCCTATCGTTTCATTGACGGCACTCTTACCATATACTCGCGGTACGACAAACCGAGAGCTTTCCATTGATTACTTAGTAAGATTTTGAACAGAACTCCATACTTACGGACCCCGCAATGTATCCCGAATAAACTATTTTACACGGCGCGAAAGACTAGTACGAGGCGGACGCGGGGCATTGGGTGACGCCCCAAATATGTGGCGTTGAACTAAAAAGTACCTTTGTCCCTTTCTGCCCATCCATCCCCTTCTAAGCTTAGCAAAATGAAATGTACAACGGTTTGAAACCTCAGTTGTTTTCCTCGCTAATAATTGATATTTTTAATATAATTCTAGTTTTATAAATAAGATCCGAGTTTAATGATACGAGCGTGGTGACTATTGTTCGTGTAAACGTGAAAGTGTCGTGGTAGTATTAAATTAAGTGCTAGCGTAGAGCCATGTAGCGCGCGTTTCCTTATCGATTTTCTGTATGCTGCAATAAACTAGTATTTATCGTGAATGCGGCCTGCAAACATTTTAGCAAGATGCCTAACCCTGCGATATTTCACGATCGAACCTCCTGAAATATAAAAAAGTGTTTAAATTATCGGTGCTGATAGTAACGCATATTGTATTTTATATACTGGTACATTATTAACTTTAGAATCGTTATTACAGTTGATATCGTTAAGTAACAGTTTTATAAGATATTATGACATAAAGTTACAAATAAACAGTCGCCTTATGCCGATGATTGTGTCGCCATTGTTTTGGGAATGGTTTAACATTTGGCTAGTTCAATTTCTTAAAGATTTGTATCATGAAATTAAAATGGTGGCACTAAGGGGAAACAATAGTTCTCTAAATTCCTTGTCACACGGTTGTGTCAATCATGGAAGTCAGTCGCAACAAAGTGCGATTGATGTGGCGCAAAGTTTACAAACATCTTTGAATATGCCCCAATCAGCGGTGGCCCAACACATGAATGCGAATCAAATCAATTTGCAGTCGCTGAATAATGTTTCACTGCAGTTTATACCGCAACAGACCAACCCTAGCTCTCTCAAGCATGAACAATCGTCTTCTCGGTATTCCAACTCCAACTGTATGCTGCCGTCACATCATTACAGACTGTTAACGCAAGCTAGTAAGTGATTGTAGCATACTTTTCGTTGAACGAGCGTTTTGCTTTTATTTTGTAGAAATCGGTATTTGTTTTTATTTATAACCAGCTTTTTAATAGGGTATTGACACTTTTCGCAATTAAAAGTAGCCTATGTCCTTTTTCAGGCTCTAGACTAGGTATCTGTGTATCAAATTTATTTTAAATCGATTCATTAGTTTTAGCGTGAAAGCGAGACTGACAGACAAGAGTTACTTTCGCATTTATTAATGTTAGGATAGGAATTAATGTTATGTAAATATTTTTTTCTCAAATGTTCCCATGTTATATTTTTATTTCTGTGTGCTATCATTTCGCATAGAAAAAGGTTGTTTTTGTATTTACTTATAAATTTATTGTAACCGATCCAAATACATGATCACAGTAGAGTTTCCTTAGCGCACAACAGTTATCCACGGGCGCCGACACCACACAGTAAGTTTACTTATAAATATGAAAAAATATAGATATCAGATATGTAAAATAATCGCATAGTTTTTACTGGCACATTAAAATACAAGAATATAGAAAATAGTAACCTGTTCCTTTTTTTGCCAGGAACGGAATGCTACCATCCCCAAGGCGCAGCAGGAGCGGCGTTCATGCCAAATTCAGCGGGCGGAGCGCAGTCTTCGCCACAGACAGGGCTTCGGGTCCAGTCAACGCCCCAACAGCCAGCGCCGCCGGCACCTCAACAGGACATGTCGAAGAATTCTATGGTATGCCCATTCGTATTCACTATTATTACATCCTTACCCAAGACTTCCGCGGGTACACCATACATTATTTAGAAATTAAAAAGTCACACATAGTTCCCGCAGTCACGCTTTTTTCAGTTCCCGCAGTCACGCTTTTTTCCTATATAGGGGTTGGTAAGTAGTTAGAAGACCACTGTCCCTAAAGCTTTTTCGCTTTACTAACTTTCATCGACTTTTGTACAGGCACTCTAGACAAATCAAAATCAAACATTTATATTTATTCAATTGTTTATGAAAGGTTTTTACAAGCTCTTATATGAAAGTCAAAAGACACCACCGTTTCCGATAAAACCTCACTTAAGAAAAAACGGAAAGACACTCAATGAGGTAATAGATTAAGAAGAAGTCCAGACCCCTTTTTCAGTAGTCCTGGATTTGATCGAGTAATATTGCCCTAGGTCTTCTTTGATGTAGGTATCTATTCAAACCTGCTTCTTTCAATTTCTAGTAAGCTTGGTCACTACGTCTCTTTATATCGCCATGTTCTCGTATTACGCAATTAACCAAGTCCTCACACTACAATAGGCTGCTACTACGCGCTACGGCAGACAGAAAGGAAGGCTTATAATAGAATTTAAACAAGAGTACCATAGTTGTAATATAATATATGGTTAATTTTAACTTATTTTTGCACCCATAGAAGACATTGATAAGTATTTTTACTTTATGATGAATAGTTTTAGTGCAGCAGCAGAACACGTTGTCAATTTACCTCCTCTCTTTGATTGCTTCTCTAAAATGACGGACTATGTTATCTTAATCGTAATCCCAGATTTCTTGGAAGGTGTATTCTCAATTGTAAATGTAGTCATAGGATTATAATAATAACAGGTTTCATATAAATATCTTTCGGAGTACCTAATCAGGGTTATCACTGCCCAAAATAACATACGAAAACCGTCCACCATTCCTAAAATAATGTCAACAAGCCGACTAGATTTTCGATTATCAGACAGCGAGCGTTATTCAGTATTCCAGCTAGTTATATTTATTTGATACGTTACCTATTTGCTTTTTCAGACCGGCCATAACTTCGTGCCGCAGCAGAGCCAAACTCCGCAAGCACGGCCCCCGTACCACAACTACCAGTTCAGAACGGGGCAGCAAGGAACGAGGCCAAATGCGCATCCTAGGTAACTACATAAATATTATAATAATATTTCCAGAACAGTTGCATAAAATGTTAACGAGAAAATACCTAACCGCTGAAGTGTACCTATAGGTACATAAATTCAAATACTTGACGACGAGCAGTTTATGAAGCAATACATTTATATTTTTCTTATTGTTTATACTTTGGTTTCTTATTACAGCTGCAATAAAAATAGTTTATTGACCGAGTACCTAGTAGTAATAACTTAATTTTACACGTATGTAATTATAAAAGTTTTCCTATTGGTTTAATACGATACTATTTTTGATATATTTTTTTTTGTACGAATAACATGATATAATGCTTATAATTTAAAAAATGCACGTGTTTACCATTTATCTAATTTGTATAAAATTTCTTTCTAATTATTGCACAATAAGAATTATTATTCTAAGTTTTGTGTGCATGGTTATTATGTCTAAACTACGTGAGCACAGTTGGTTAACAATATTAGTAAGATGATATCCGAATAATGCATCATTTCGCCTGTATAATGATTTATTCAACTATTCCAAGTGGCCACTAACAATAACAGTGTTGACTGATTCAACAGGAATAATACATAGTACATTGAACGCCTACGTAAGTGTTGCCTTCTGTCGTCACTGATACAGACTCTATTATGATAAGGCGATAAAGGCCCGAGACGAGAGCGTCTCGGTTTTGATTTCACGTGCGTTTAAAAAAAAACCCGTGTTGATATAGGTATACATATCCATATGAAGTCAAGCTTTAATTGGATAAAACGTGATTCTAACTTTATATATGGCAAATATTTAAGGATTACAGACGATACTGTAACTACCCCTGCTTTTAAATCATTATGCTCTGGAATAAATTGATGCATATTGATTTTATTTTGACGTTTCGGTTCCAATGTTCGTAGGTGGTTTTAAATCCGTTGTCAGAAGTTTTATTATGACACTACCTGCCCGCACTGGCTTTACACGGATCAACATTTATTTTCAAATTATAATCACTCGGGAATACGCTACACAGCTTCCCAACAATGAAAGAATTTTTCAAATCGGTCCAGTCGTTTTGGAGCCTATTCAATACAAACAAACAAACAAATAAATTTATCTTTTATACTAGCGGTCCCGGCAGACGTCGCGACGTCAAAAATAAATATGTATGTCAAAGTTTTCTGTCACATACCGTCGATATGAACATAGAAAACTGTTGTTTTTAGACTATGTCGGGCAATTGTTTTATTTTTTCTCAGCGTAATAACCATCCTTGGACTTCAACGTACATTTAAAAAAAGGAATTGGCCAAATTGAATCTGGCGTTGTTGAGTTATGCGCTTACCAGTTCATTTTGCGATTAATTTCAAATAAAGATCAGTGTAGTATTAAAGTATATATATGTAGTGTAATAGTAGTAAAGTATCTAAATCAATTATGTTTTAATTCTGGGGATGGCTAATATTTTCGTAATTTCCCTCGAATTCCGTGTACCTTTAATAATACATAATTTTATCGCCACTTTCTCTTTGAATTCACATACTGGTTGATTCTTTTACTTGTTTCAGTATACCTAATCGATTTTATTGTGCACTGACGAAACGATAAGAGTTATACGAGTTAATTCTAAAAAAATGTTTTTTTTTACTGTACACTTACGCGTGGATACACGTAAAAAACGTCAGAAGTTAAATAAGTTTGCGATAAAATTTCTAATTAAGTAATACACGTAGTATACTTTCCGTTTTAAATTTTAACTGTAGGTTTTAATTGGTATTTAAAATTAAGCATCCGTATTAGGTCTTGTGCTATTGAAAATTGTGAATATACTTGTAAAAATGAACTCAAAATCTTCAAGTTTAATCACGTAAGTTATTCCATTGTTTCGCTATATGTGTTTATTCTTTAATCACTTGCCTACTAACGTTTTGTTTAGATTATTCCTGTGTCTACAACAGTCATTGACAGTCTAGTTAGATGAAGATAAATGCCTTTCTAATGTTCATCAAGCTAAACTGTCAGTGACTGTTCCCTCACTCAACTACTATTGATAAAACATATATAACTTGTTCTTTAATTTAGATGATAATCTTCTCCGCTTAGAAAAGACTACTACGTATGTTTTACCATCAATAAAGTAAATACTCTATACATAGTTGTTTTGACCTATAGGGACCGTGTAGAACGAAGATGCCGCCAACTGATGTCGCCAATCCGAATTTCACATTCACTACTTGACATTTTTAACGCATAAACAGAATTAATTACAATGCTGATAATTATTATACTAGCGATCGATCCGATAGTTACCAACACATATTCTATAACTTTTATGATTTTTTAAAATAATATATACTTAATTGAAGGGATAATCGTCAAAAAACTTCCTTTGAGACTTTCTCTTTTATGTATTTTATTTTTAATAAAGTGATAACTTGAGATTATAGAAAATTTATAAATTTCCCATGTAACATAGTAATTATATTAAACAGGATTGAAATGCTTGTCATGGTAGTAGTAGGTAGGGGCCGGATTTTTCGTCCCAACCCTTCTGAATACAAGACGTTTCTTCTACATTGCTGCGAATAAATTTACTAGTAGCTAATATATTATTATTGTATATTTTTTTGTTGCAGGCCACAGCAGCCGTATATATCTAATGCTGCCGCCACTGCTACCGGACCAGTCATGTATCACCCAACTCTGGTGTTTCCTACACACATGGGGCTACCGCCGCAGTCATACCAACAACCGCGCCCTCAAGGGTAAATATTATTAAGCAGAAATAACATTACTTAATATACTTATCGCTTTGACGTGTTAGTACTTTTATTTGAATAACAGGTCATGATACCGGTCTTATGTGTCGTTAAATCGTACAAGGCTGATAAGTCTTAAGATGGTTACCGAGTTGGGATGTTTTTTTTAATACTTAGTCCCCCGATTAAGAAGTTAAAGGTTTTTCATTTCATATTCGATTTTAATTAAAATCTTGAGTTTCTTTTATTTATTTCTAGAATTGTTTCTGTGTAGTTAACATTTTATAATAGTTTAGTTATTAGGACTGAGTATATTTCGGTGTGTTATTGTTTTATGAATGTGATGTTTCTTTGAGCTTATAGTAAATTGAGTTCAATATTGCACGGACAATGTAATCATTTTATTTGGTTTTTAACTCTAATATGCATCACCTTAACAATGCCTCGCCTTATGAAGCTATGTCTTCAGATAAGCATTTGGATCAAGTCAACGTCAAAGTTGACAGTGATTCATTAATTTTATGAATTGAAAAATCTTTTTACTCATATATAAATTAGACCATTATGCTTGTACTATAATAAATAAATGTTTGCTTGTTCTTGCGGCGGATCATCTCAGGAGGTACATAACTCATATTCATTATTTGTATTTTTTTTTTCGACGTATCATTATATGTTAAAGCTGTTTCATTGTATAGTACCTTAATTAAGTACATATATTTCAAGGAAAATATACAAACCCGGACAAGATAAAAAAAAACATGAAAATTCATCCTCTCTTTGTTTATTTATTTATACTGAAAGATGTGCTTTAAAGTTAAAGGATTTTTGTCTTAACATCAAATTAATATAGGTATATATAATGTGACCTGCATGAAGTTGATTTATGGTATTTTTTGTTACACAGTACACGGTAAATTGCAACTTAGCATAATTATCAGTAACACAATGCACTCAACCAAGTGTTTAATGTATATTAAGAGTACTAAATAAATTATGTTTCTGTCCTAGAGGTTTCAACAACAACATAATTATTATGTTAAAGAGTTTTTCTCTGAACATTTAAGAAAATAACAAATCATGCTATATGTGGTTAAAGGGGTGCCTTTCATAAAATCGATTTACTTTAAGAATAATGTATAAGTTTCAAACTAAAATGTATGTATTGTTTTTACTCGTAGATATTTCCAGTACGTCACGTCGCCCTACTTAAGTTATACAAATCCTCCAAATCACACGCCACAATGTAAGTATATTTCTCTTTTATTAATGATTTGTAATTATTATAATATTAATATGCATTAATATACTAATATATATAGAATCGTACAATAATTGTCTTTTGGTTACAGATTACTACCAATCGAACAATCAGCAGTTACCTACGCAAAATCTGCAGACGAATGCACCAGGTGGCAGAACAAACCCCACTACATTGATGGGGCCCCAGGGCACGCCTCCGACCCCCACTGCGCCGGCGGTATCACTCTCCCATCCCCAGACTCCAGCTCACATGCACCAACCCATGAATGGTATGTTATACAATAAACATTTTTATTTGAAGCTCATAGTAATATAAGTATTTCTTGTTTACTCTCATACACATATATAGTGGGAGTCCTTATAATATACGTAAGGACACTACGTTTTTTTTTTTGTTTCAAGTTTGCTAACTACTATTACAATTCTTCAGCATTATTTAATCAGGACATCGGTGTAACATTGAGAAAATTTAATTTAACACAACAGTAGCTTGACAATGGATTTTTTGGTATCCAATTAATATTTAATCATAGCTCATAGGTCGATTACCTATTGATTAGTATTATATTAAGAAACAATATCAAAATACACATGAAAATTAATAATTATTAAATCACTAAAATTATTTATTTTGTATTTACAGTTATACGTCCAACTCAGCCGAAGAAAAGTCATAGGCTTGCCATCATTGATCCTGTCACTAGTAAGTGATATTGATTACTAATAACGCTGGTTTGAATGTGTGTAGACATATTTTACTATTTATTCATTTTTGTTGCAGAACAAGACATATTGACAGAATTATATACAAATAATGACAGCCAATATGTGAGTGACTCTAGTGAGCGGCAAACACCGCAGCCGGTAAGTACATTTATATATTATTTGAATTGTAATAGTCTACAACAAAGACAATAGCTTCATGTAGTTATTAGTCATATTAAAAATAATGTATGCTCCATTGTAGATGCTCAACAACCAAGTTAATTTGGTTCATTTGATAGGTCTTTTATACTCTAGGGGAAAAAATATCAGGTGGAATTTTAAAAAAGCAAAATAAGTAACACAAGTAGTTTATTCAGTAATTACATATATTAAACATAAAAAAAAATATTTAGCTATACCTACTTCACTTTATATTATTTTTTTACTTAATACTTTTCTTGCAGGAGCTACCAATTCACAGTCCGGCAGAGCAATTTATGAGAATGGTTAGCGAGGTAGCTAACCAACCGGCCGCGTCCGACAGTTCTGTCAAATCAAGTTATAAAAATATAGATTTACCTGTATCTTCCACTACAAACGCTATGCAACCGCAACTAAATGCAATAAGTTCTATTAATAATAATATAGTAAAGTCTGAGATATTAACTGTTAACGAAAATAAAATATTAGGACCTGATGTTGCTGCAGTACCTAACGAAACCCCGATAGTGTCAGCAATATCAGATAGTCCTGTTATAGTGCCTAAACTGCCTATAAATATTAAGCAGCTCCAAAAAAGTAGTGATCAGATTCAGCCTTTAATAATAGAAAGCAATAAAATTATATCACCAAATAAACAACAACACAAACACAAAACCAAACCAATCGTGCCTCAAGATGAAGAAATTAATAAGTCCACAGAGAGTATTAGTTATGTTACCCCCAGTGGTGGTGCAAGCGCAGTAGCTACGACTATAGCGACCGTAGCTCCTATACAGACAACAAATGTTACTGCGTCAGCCACAGCTTTTGTTCCTGTATCCGCCCATGCGCCTGTTCAGGCAGTCGCACCCGCGCCCCAGCCGCCTCTCGTGCCTTTGGCTGGAGCGCCGGTGCAAATTCCTTCAGCGACACCAATACTTGCTCCGCAACCCCAAAGGATAAGAGAGCCCAGGGATCGTGTCCGATCAGAAGAAAAGGAAAGAGAAAAAAATAAAGATCGAGATATACAGCGGGAACCAGAATCGTCTCTCTCGTCTTTGCAACAAAATGGACCTTCAACTGGTAAGTACATTTTAGCTATCAACATAAGTATATTTTGTTACGTATGAATCAAGGTTAGATGATAAGATCACCTTATAAATCATTTTATATTTTTTACTTTACTTTTTGCCTATTTTTAATAATTTAGCTGTGTAAATTATGAGTGTGTTAAAATCAACATTTTATGAAATAATTATGGAATCGTACCCTCGCAACAATTGTGATCACATGTTATTACATAACGGAATGACGTTTAAGATTACGTGTTTTTTTATCAAAGGTTTCGGCTATTAAGTTGGGTACATTGTTATCCATCAAATATAAAAACGTTTTTTAATACTTATCCATTACACGTTTTCACCGACAATTGTCATCTCAGTTTACAATGCTTTCGAATTAATTATATCTGAAATGTTTAATATGATATTAAGAGTATAATATGTAAGATACTGTCCTTTAACGCGTAAATATCAGTTCATAGTCCACCGGTTTTGACGAAGTTTTAGTATAAAGAGGAGGAATTTGAAAAAAAGATATAAGATACTTTTTATACCGATCCCACGGGATACTCCACGCGAGTGTAACATGCGGCGTTAGTACATGATACAAAAAACCTAGGAAATAATAGAAGAAACAAATTTTAACCATTAGACCCAGTTATGATATCAGGTAGCCAGTTTTAGCTGATATCTGTGCTGCCGCTTCATTAAAAATGTACAAAAAATATTATTATTATTATTATAGGAAGGTATATAAAATATTTATTTCTTATACTTTTCAGTTGTTAAGCTATCGCAGAAAAATACACTTGGTTGGGTAATGTTGCCATGTTTAAAAATTTATATCGATTACCGTTTCGTACTTGCGCACAACACTAGCTACTCTGTAGGTCGACTCCGCATGGAATGATCCAACATGGCGGCTTTTACTTCACAGTCATTTGGAGCATGGCTGCGTTAAAAATATTTTAAAACTTTGTTACTGTTGTGTTTTACACCAAAAGTCACTTAAATTAGCATTTTATAGAGTTAACTTTTTGATTAAGTCATAATATTAGGTAACGTGGTTGAAGTGAAATAAGTGTTAAAAGTCGGACATTTGCTAGATCCTTGAGTGACCTTTTGGATAGACTTTCTTTTTACCATATTGCTACGTATTAACTCGTAGTACACTGTGTTATTTTTAGCGAACATATTGGTGGATTTCCCAACTGTGATATAATTTAACTATCAGTGCCACAATTAAGTCTGATCTTCAGGTACTACGAGAGAAAGAACACCCACGTGGAAATACCTCACATCTCTATTTATAGATTTCGAACTTGGTTCATAAAATTCATAGGGACAGACCAAAAGTCGAATGTGCAGATAGTTTCCTGGGCAAAGTATTTTGTTAATTATATCGTGTGCTCTACTAGTTTAATTATTAATACTGAAAAACAGGCGATATTCTAATAAATCGAACATTGTGTCAGTAGTGTTACCTCACCAGCGCATTTGAATGTTAAATATCTATGCCACGATTATTATATTATATGTAATTTTGATTGTATTTATCAACCTTTTCTAATGAAATACGTAATGATACTTAATTTAAGTGTCATTTAGCCTTGTGTAGTATCCTCGAAACTTAACATGTGTTACTTTTTTGTTCCATGCTGGGTACTTTAAAATAAAGTAACAACTTGTGATTTGTGCAGTATCAATGATTACACTAATAAATTCACAGGGAGTTAAGTTACATAATTACAAGGTATTTAAGAAATAGATTATGCACTATGCCTTTTATAGAATAATGGAGTATACCTTCAATATAAAACTATTGTTACTTTAAAATCAATAGCTTTTTTAAGACGGGGCGAGGGTACATAAAATGAAATTAATCTGCTTTGAATAAGCTGTGCCACCTTTACATTCTTTAAGAAACTTATGAAATTTATGAAACCAGTTGTATTGAAATACCACTTAAGTTTTTATCTGACCTTGTATTTATAGTTTTATTGACATTTGGCATTTAGGGGCATACCTACAATACTAGGATTTATCTCATTTTTATCTTGCAATTGCATAAGTTAAATTATGAATGTTTTTGTAATTTCTTAAGGTATCTCTGTATTACAAAATAGTTATTCTTTTTTCTGTTATTACAGCAATTAGTTGTACAGTTGAAAAAGAGAATATCAACCTTCCAACTAGTCAAATAAATCAAACCGCAGAATTAACAAAGGTACAAGCAATAACAGTACAATCAAGTGTACATGAAGCTGACCATACCTCCGTAACCACAAATATAGAGGTGGCCCAGAAGGAGGTTTCCGCTACTGTGCCAACTGCTACTCAACTTTTGTCAGCAAGTATTGAGAAACTTGCTAAGGAGTTGCCTTCAGTACCACAAGTCGAAAATAAAGAAACCTCTGGAGCAATACAAGCTCAAGTAAAACTAAACCAGAGTTTAGCAAGCTGTATTAGAACTAATCAAGCTGATTCTAAGATGAAAGACATAAATCTCAATAGTAGTACTATAGGTTTGTTCATGAGTTGATTAATTTGTGTTACTTCTCCAAGTAAAATGAAAGCTATTATGTAATAATAAATTTGTAAAAATATTTTTAATTATGCTCTTAATTAATGGGTTTATTAGTTAAGTGACAAATATTTTAACAAGTAACAGTATTTTATTGGGGAATTGACATTATTCTTTAATTATAATACAATTAGTGTTAAATATTAATGTTTATTTTGTTCATTAAAATTCTTAACAGGTTTAAATCTTACTTCAAATGAAACTTTTTATATTACATGCAATAATTGTTCATCCATTGTGAATTCCAGAACCATAGTTTCCTTAATTGTGGCTAAATTGTTCAAAGTATTTTACACTGTTTATTGTTGGTATTTATAATGTTGTAATTCTGTTTCCTAACAGTTTTTATATTTATTGCAGATCCAGACACAGCCAATGGAAACTCTACTGATATAAGTAAAACTGAGACTGTTAAAGAAGATATTAACAAAAATGAAAAACTTGTGAAAAATTCGAAAAACGCAAACAAGAAATCCAATAAAATGGCAAGTAATGAGAAAGAGACGGAATCACATGAAAATGGTAAAGATGAGACTGATAAAGTAAGTATTGTAGAACAGGAAAAAGATTTGAGTGAGAAAGAAGAGGCAATAAATAAGCCAGTTCCAGTTGAAAAAGCTGAAACACCCGCTGCTCCTCCTGTATTTGTTCCTAAATACAAGTACACTAATGGTTAGTAGAACTCTTTTGAGATGTAAGTATCAATGTAATTTCATTTTATAATTTATATTCTTTGTTTCTAGATCAATGGTCTCCATTAAATAAGTCTGGCAAGAAATGCTATGACATTATGCTGCTCAAACAAATAAGAGATGATCCCCTCTCTAAGAATAAGCCCAATGCTCCTTTGCTCGAGTCTTGCAACGTTATTAGGGTATGTTTGTGTAATAATAAAAGTGTGTAATTCTTTATGTCTATTAGATACACATACTCATGATATATTTTTATATTTAGATGGCACCAATGCAAGAGCCGATCCAATTTGCTAATTTCGCAAGACCCACCAATGATGCTCTTTTCCCTACATTCTTGAAGAATGCGGTAATTGGGCCTAGAAATTCACTTCGAGATACCAAAAAGGATGGTAGGAATATGTCAGCAGGAGGTAAGTTGATCATGTTCATAGAATAAGATAAGATGGTTAATTTGTGTTACGGTTTTATTTAAAATCCTATATTTAATTATCATTCAATTCATCAGGTAAAGGCAGTGGCAAACTTTCGCTAAGCTCCAGTGGAAGCAGTAAGCCTGTCATTCACGTGTCATTGCGTGAAGATGTCAGACTATCAGAGACTGAAAATGCCTGGAAACCTACTAGGTTCAAGAAGGAAAACCTAGGCGAAGAAGAAGCTAAAACACAGGTGACAATTTGCTTCAGAAATATTTTTAGACAATAATAACGTTTATTTAGGTATTTTATGTTACTTATATAACAAAAAGATAATTTAAGATAGTTTATAGAAAAACATAAATTTAGCACAAGTATATACAAGGTGGTAGTGGATGGATGAACTTGAAAACTTATGTAAAAGTACATAAGTTTTCCTTGATGTAAATATAATAATATTATCTAAAAAATACATTAAAATTTTCATCAAGTATTAGATTCACGGGATCAGTCATAATAAAATTGGCGAATGCCCTGGAAATTCGAATCCCACTACCAATGAATTTTTTCTTTAAAATAAATTAATAATTATTATAAAGTATAATTTAACCAGACTCATATGTAATTTTTTGTTCATAGGAATTATACAAAAAGTTCCGGGGTATTCTAAATAAGTTGACCCCACAAAAGTTTGATACTTTGATTGACAAAGTAAAGCATCTAGAAATTGACAATCAGAAGCGGCTCGAGGGAGTTATTGATTTGGTTTTTGAAAAGGCTATTGATGAGCCTAACTTCTCCGAGGCCTATGCTGCTATGTGTAACAAACTATCTACACTTAAGGTATGTTCATTACTTCTTAATCTAAATACTCGTCATCAATGTTGCATATTCTTATCTAGAATTTTATTTTAGGTTCCTGCTGACAATGCTGCTAATCCTGATCAATGTGTCAATTTTAGGGCACTTATCATTAGTAAATGCCAAAATCAATTTGTAACTGATAAGGTAGATGAACAAGTTTTAAAAATTGAGAATGAAATTACAGAGAGCTCTGACCCGGTAAGTTTAAAAATGTAATGAATCAGTGAAATTAACTACTTACGTGGCAAGCATTCAATAATGATGTTCATTCATGATTTATGTTTTATTTTCTAGGCAAAGAAAAAAGAGCTTCAACTAATGTTAGAAGAAGAGAATAGGAGAGTAAGGATGCGATCAGTTGGAAATGTCAGATTTATTGGTAGGTATTTTTAACCGATAATAATCTTGTGTAATTATATGAAACTATGTACTTTGATTAAAATATGTCATAACCAAATTATTTAATCTTTATTGCCAAAGCGAATAAATTCTACTAAAGTACTTATCACCTTTGTAAGCCTTTGCAAACTAAAAAATTGCCAATTGCGAATTTCATTATAATTTTTAATTTCAGACTTAGATAGGCACTACACCTGTTTATAAATTGATCATAAATCATGGTTTTACCTTTTCATTTTGTATATAATGTTTTAAACTATTGAAAATGGTCTTTGTCATATCTGCCAGTGCTGCAGTCTTTTGTTTTCATTGATACCTAAATAATGATTTTTCTTTTTCATATTATACAATGCGAAACCATAAAGAACTTATTCTTTGTAAACTTTTGTTTATCTCTTTAGATGGGAGATAATACTGATTTGAATTCTGTTTGTTACAGGTGAACTGTATAAGTTAAAAATGCTGACAGCGAAGATTATGGTATACTGTATGAATTACTTGATAGAAAAACTAGAAGAGGAAAAACTTGAATGCCTATGCAAATTGCTAACCACAATTGGCGAACAGGTAGAAAGTGAGGTCAAAGACAACATTGAAACTGTATTTAAGAAGATGCAGGACATTGTAGACCGAAAGTCTAATAAAATTACCAGTCGCGTTAGGTAAAGCATGTTTATATTAATATATTACATCTCTGGTCAATTGTTTTGTTAATTTATATATACAGTCAAGCTAAACATGTGAATGAAAATAATTTATAATATCTCTATACACAGGTTTATGATACAAGATGTAATCGAGTTGAGGAGAAGAAAATGGGTCATTAAGAGCGTTGTAGATTCGCAACCCAAAATGATGGATCAAATTCAGAAAGAGGCTGAACAACAGCAACGCCATATTGAGGTTCTAGTTTTTTCGAAACTTGTGAAATTTGCTTTCCTTCAACAAACTTGCATATGGTAAACATCTGTATGAGTATTAAATTTAATCTATTACTTTGTTTATTTTTAGTTTATGAACTCCAACTCTATGGGAGGTTTCCGTAGAGACGAGGGCGGCCGCGGCAAGCGAGGTGAAGGCCGCAGGCAAAATAGCAATTCTTTCATGGACAATACCTGGAAGACGACGAGGACTAATTATACCGTAGATACCTCCAAATTTAAGGCTGTTTCACAGAATCAGAAGGTTTTAGTTTATAACTATACTAATATTTGTTTAAATAATTCCCGTGTTTCTATTTATTAATTTTTGGCCCTTTTTTAGAATCTTAGCAATATTAAATTGGCTCCACAAATCTCGGGATGGAACCATGGCTCGGGCACAAAGAATACAGCAGCTCAAGCTGTCACTAGTTCTATTAGTCTCAACAAAAATAAATTCAGTGTCCTAGAGCATGTCCAGACCGATCCAAGTTCTTTGAGAAGTAAGTTGAACTAAAAATCTATTTCCAATGAATATTTTACTGTGAAGGTTTCATAATAGACAAGCAAGTCTCAAGTAAACCATTTTCAACTTTACAAATAATTCAATGAAATTATTCAATATCAATACCGTAAATTTAACTACGACTTGCAAATTTTTCTTTCTGTAATCTGATATTACTATAAAAAACTACGCTTATGTATTGTATTAACCTATAAACTGCAAATGCTTAAAAGTAATACTTTAAATGTTTAAAGATAATTTAAAATAATATACGTATTTGTTATTAGGTAAGGAGATGAGTCCTAGTTATCATTCGAAGGGTGCATCCATTGAAAGGTCAACATTTAATTCCAGAGGCGATTTCAGTGAGTATATTTCTGTTATTTTTTAAGTTCTGAATAACTATCATTTAGACTTCATGTTACAACACAACGAGCATCATGTTCTATCATTATTGCGAATATCTATTGAAAAAGTGGTATATGCAGATCTAGTTCTAGTTGTTCATAAAATCGTAAATTTGTTTATTTTCGTCATTTAGATAGCGGCTCTGGTGGAGGCAGTAGGTCAGGGTCAATGGGTGTGGCGCGATCTAACTCGAGCAGTCGCAGCACTAGCGCTGCCCCGGTGTCCGCGCCGGCCGCGGCTGCCCCCGCAACCACGTCATCACCTAGCGACGCTGCGCCTGCGCCGCCGGTGGCTGTACCCCAAGAACCATTACCCGAAGCTAAGAAGAAATCCGTCAAGTCTATGATTGATCTTTCTCTTCATAATCCCGATGACGAAGAAATGGCTACTGAACTAAAGACAGTTTTCCAGCCACAGCACCATGCTGCCATCGTTGCCGAGATACTTAATGTAGCAGTAGAGAAGTACGTTATTTAATTATTTCTACTAAGTTAATTTAAAATAGAAGAGATTATACAGAAGTTATTGCATTGTCACGAATTGATAAAATATAATATGATATACAAGCGGAAACTGATAATAATTGGTTACTTTTAATATCTTTATGTTTTATACTATTGTCGGTTTTGTTTCAAGTGTCGCTTAATTTTCCTAGCTCACTCAAACTGGCATTATAGGTAGATTTAGAGCACCATTATACTTCTTTGCGTCGCAAGCATAGACGCATGTTAACTATATTATTTAATTAACATGTCATTGTGTGTAATTGCATAGTACAATAGCATTATTGATAGAGTATCCCTAATAACATTGAATTCTGTAAAATATAACGCTAATTACTTCTTCTTTCACAGGACATCGAAAGAAATTGGAATGATCGCTAAATCTCTACTTCATCTGATAGCATCCAATACAATCGCAGGCGATAATTTCCTGGCGGGTTTAAAAGAGTTTTGTGAATTTGCTCCTGATCAATACATTGATATTCCTAAGTTATATGAATACTTAGGTTGGGTTGTAGGTCCTCAAATAGAGAAGAAGGTATGATACCGAGTTTATTGTACTGATTTTTTTATATTTGTATTGGAACCAGGTCCTTATTAAAAATATGTACTTCCTATTAATCATATCTATTTATTATTTTTTGCAGCATGTCACTTTTGAGCAAATTCTTAGGCTTTCAAATGCTATCATTGCTGCCAACCATGGTCACTTACTGTTGAAAGAAATTATAAAGAATATGAAGGAGAGCATGGGACCATCCTTTGTAACCAGCAAATGGCAAGAGTCCGGGCTTAAATTTAGTGATTGGATGAGTGAAGATCAAGTAAGTTTAGAAAGACGCATTACTTAAGATAGTGTGTAATGGTATTGAAACTGAATTCCTGGTTTCTAGTTTCGACCAAAATCTAAATTGGAACGTAAACTTATTCTAGAAGAGCTAAAATTATTTATTAAAAGTCTGAAGCCACTTATACACACGATAATTAGAATTAATCTAAAATACGTGTTATACTAATTAGAACAAGTTTCAAAATATGAAAATAAAATTATATGTTTTATCCCAACGCTAGCTGAAATCGATTTATCACTAATAGAAGTTTGCTCGTTCTGCTAAAAATTGTACTTAACAGAGGACGCAGAATTTTATATTTTATAATTGTTATAATAAAATGTCAGCTTGCAATCCTTGCCACCTACTGCAGGTTTTGATGTACTGTCTCAGATTTTTTATTATTTATACACATATGTTATTACAGGTACAGAAATGGTTAATAGATAACAAATATGAATTCTTAGACGGAGGAAAAGTTCATGAAGAAATAGCTAAAATCTTAACTCCAGCTGATACACAAAGTAAATTACTTCAGCTAATGAATTCTGATGAAAGCTGTGATTGTATACGAGGCTGGGTGCAGGTTAGTCAGAGCAACGGTTGTTAAAAAATGACATTCATATACGTTTTTTCAAAATTTTCGTCGAGTTTAATATTAATGTTTTGTCTTATCAGGACAACATTAGCAAGTCTGCGGATGAGGAGTGGTTCATGCGATCGCTCATCCAAGCGATATGCGAGCACGCACTGTTTGGAGCCGAGGGCCGCGATGTGCCGCGCTTCAACCAGGACCGAATGAACAAATACTCAGGACTAATCAGTGACATAGACGAAAGGAAAACTCGGGAATTAAGCTGTTTATTCGGCATTCAACAGCTTATGCATAGGCTAGAACATCCGCAAGGTACGTAACGCATTGACAGATCACAGCATTTAAATTTAATGACATTGTTCATGGCTTGCTGCTGAGTCAACCAGGCGACATTTTATTTATTTAAAGTCGGATTTAAAGAAAATAATTAAAAATGGGTGGGATCCTATAAGACTGATTACTGTTTATTTTTTTATGCATCATTTTTTTTTTAACATTTATTTTTAATAATTCACAGTTTTGTAATTGCAATTAAAGTAATTTTACGGGTACCTTGTCTGTCTTATATAGTACACATGTCAAAATATTTTGAGTATTTTCTTTTGGTCTGTGACTTCAGACAAAATATTTAAAATTTGTCAATATCACATTCACATTTGACATTTTTTTTTTGTTATAAATCAACCCTTGTTTTGTAAATCAAACTCTTTTAAGTGGATGTACTGTAAAATAAATACCTAAAAATATGTTTGTTTTATTTCAGGAATAACATTACAAATATTCCAATATTTACATGAACAATATATAATATCTGTAGATGCTTTTATTGCATGGGAGGAGTCTGATAAGGAACCTGAAGGCAAAGGTAAGTTTTTCAGTATAGTTACAAATATGTTCTCGTTTTGTACATTTGACTTAGGTCGTAACTTAATATTATCTTAGTATTAACTTAATTTATTTTATGCAAGCGTAATTATATGAAGTATAATGTAAATATTTCTTTATGCAGCCGTAATGATGAAGGCGCTGACTTCGTTCTTTACGAACATCAAAGAAGCGGAAAATGAGGACTCGTGCAGCGAGGACTGACGCGGGCCCCCCGCCGCGGGGGCGCCTCCCCCGCCGCCGCCCCCGCCGCCGCCGCCGCCGCTCCCGACTCTCGCGCCTGGCACATCCGCTTACGATGTCTTCTATATTTTTATATACTAGAATCAACCTACACGGAATTCATAGAATAATAGATTATTATTATTATTATGTAATGCTTAATCTAACAAGAGCTAGAGAAAGTTGTATAATATTTTTTAATGCTATAGTTATTTATAAAAGCTCCAAAAACATCTTCAATCTTTGAGAAAGTTTTAGGAAATGATTATGTATTGATATACATAATTACTTTTAAATTACTTGTACAAGTTAATCTCCTACACTTTGACAATGTAGTCAATATTTTTTCATATGACTTTTAAATCATACCATGCCTATTCAATTATATGCATGAAATTTAAAATCATAAACTGTTTATATAGTTAGTGTACCCCGTCTCCCTTGTAACTATTGTTTTATATTTGAATATTTAAAGCAAACTATGATATAACCTCAACTCACATAGCAATAATCTAAATACTAACACCAATATTATATCAACAGAATATTATAGAAACATAGTTATATAGTATTTGTATAAAAAGTTATCAAAATAATTTTATATGCAGCATATATTACGGGGAGATATACAAATAAAAAACTAAATACATATTTAAATAAAAAAATAACTGCGAATCTTAAGACTACAATGTACACAGTGGCTTGTGGGCTCCAAAATGTTGTTTAAGCAATAATCACATATATATAGTTGGAAACCTGCAAGTACAGTTCTTTATAATGGTGGTAAATGGACTCCGTTAGAGGAACAAGTTCATGATGTTATGGGAATAAGACGTTGAATGATTTTCTAATATTTAATATGTATATCACTTTGTTTTTATTGATATAGATATAGAAAGTTCTTAATGAACTGATAACGTAACTTCTAAAATGTAAAAATATTGATTTTTATATTTTGAGTGACGTTCATTTGGTTATGTGTATTTTTTCATACCTGATGGAATTCGTGAACGTTTACACATTATTTTATATTAAAAACATTACGTCAAGATCGCACTTTCTTTTTAAATTGAGGAGTAACTTATCGGAAGGTTTATTTCGAATTTTATACCACTTTTCCAGAGTGATCGAGTGAGATTTAAGTGCTGACGTAAAAGAAATAAAACCTTTTGAAAAATAACTCCACAATATAACTTTTTATTAGATATTTTATTGTTTAGTTATAATTTTACTATAGTATCTCAGTTAGCCGTGATTGAAATCCTTGTGCATCAGTCTGCCGGTCGACTGCCGCGCGCCGGTCGCCCCTTGTTTTCACTTTCCTATTTACTCCGCTACTGAGTTTATTTTTATTACTATAGCTACTGTCAGTTCATATGTATGTTATGTAAATAAACTTTTTATGAAGAAATTTACTTGCATTTTATTGTTTAAGACTAGTTTCCGCATATACCTACACAATGATAGGTGTTCGACTGTTTTTTTATAATTTATTTGACAAACTTATAGGTCTAATCTACTTAGTCAATACATAATTTGTAATTTCGAAAATAAGGTTTTTGCATAATATAAAATCACTAATATCATTACAATAAAATAACCAAGTATAGGTATTTAACACGGGCCTAACATTAACATTGGTGTTAAAAGACAGTCGTCGGTCACGAACAGGGAAACTGTAGTTTTCCAAAATTCAGCATTAAAATGTAGTTAGGTAAGCACGCGAGTTAAATCCCCATCAAAAAAGATATCTAGTAAGATAAAACAATCGAAAAACTAGGTAGATTAGTATTGTAATAATCATCAACTTTTATAAATACTAAGACAAAAATTTATATTATACAAGTCCATAATATCCGTAAATTCTTCACTCATATTTTGAACCACTTTTGTCCAGTACTCTCTTCTTGGTTCCTCATATTGAATTTGAATTTTCAGGTGTTTTAATTCTGAAAAATACATTACGAGTACATGAGAAACGTACAGTGTCATAATTATTATCAATTCTAGGTTTTAACTTACTGGCAAACAATGTTAATTGGAAAGCAGTTTAGTGTTCATTTCTACTATGGATGTGAAATGGTATTTGTTAGGGTAGGTTATAATAATGCAGTTACACTGACTGTTGCACACGCCACAAGCGACAAGCTCCAACAATTTGTGTAGGTCCATTTCGTCTTTCACTCTGCCGATGTAGAAAAAACGCACCAAACGCGGCATAAGTTCTAGTACGCTATATAACGAGAAGAACGCAAATCGCCATTGATGGACGCTTAAAGTTACTGTAAAATATAACAATAACATGATTATTAGCTGGAATAGGTACCTAATTACCTACTGAATACTTATTGAGCTGGCTTCTATACTTCTATAAGTACTTAATATTATAAAGAGGAAAGGTTTGTTTGTGTCTTTGGATTGAATAGGCACCAAAACGACTGGAGCGACTTGAAAAATTCTTTCACTGTTGGGAAGCTACACTATTCCCGAGTGACATATATATAAAAAAAGGGATCGTATATTATATACCAGCACAAATATTTCAGAACCCATTTTTCATATATTTTTTAAGTAGAAATACTGTTTGATTATTTAATCTCACCAATTGTACTGGCAAATTGGAAGGCAAGATGGCGAAAAATGCAGCTAATATCAGAGTCTTGGCGCTGTTTCATCTTTAGGTCAATCCCTAGCTGGACGTGGACCTCTCGCAAGGGAATACTTGGCGTCAGGAATCGTCTAATGTTATCATAATCGCGGATACGATCTGCAATTAAGTATATATAATAATACTTAGTTGATACTTCAAGCAGTAATGACACCGCGCAAGAAAAACAATCATAAATATAATAGAAGATAGATTATAGTAGAAGATCCGACCCTACATCGACCTTCACCGAGCTGATATTAGAATGAAAAATACTTTAAGTAGGTACGATAAATTGAATACCTATAGGTATTAAAATTTACATTAAAAATGGGTCTGCTAAAAAATTCCTGGACAGACTTTTTTATTTTTAATAACAGCGCAGCAAACTACTACCTTCTCCATTTATGTAAGTAAAAAAATATTATTAGGCTAGAACTTACAAAACGCCATAAAAAGATATAGGTCTGGACACGCGATGGAGACGCGTCTCCAAGCGGTATCGGGAATGGCATGGCCACCGGCGCCTAGTGCTGCGTCGGCGCGCCCTGGCGTTTGATCCTCACGACAAATAAGCTAAATAGATGTAATTTTTCTGTAGTGTCTCGGCTGTATTCGCAAAAGCGCATCTAGATAGCTTTACCGGCATTATACGGATGAAAGACGTCCTACATTTGACAGATTACGCAATAGCGGGAATGTCATAATGAATGGCATTGCCAACCGACATCACAGTAAGTAACTATAATCATAATATAGAATCTACTTTTAAAGAAAAAAAAAAACAGTGTAAAATTAAGTTTTTCAGTTCTTATTTGTAAGGTGTAATAACCGCGAAGGCACTAGAAATTATTATTCTCATGTATGTACATGTACATGTACTTATGTTGGGTATGATAAGCAGTAACCAAACCTACTGAGGATTGGTTATTGCTTAGGTAGGTTTTTCAAAACGGAAGGTAATATTTAAAAAGTAAGTATATCGATAATTACCTGCAGACGAAAATGAGGCCTTTTTAATACAGGCAAGAGAGCTATGAGGGCTCCCCCCGTCGTGTCCGCTATATGAGAGTACTCAATAGCCAAGATTCGCAAATTTCTTAGTTCACCTAAACTACGCAGGAAACACAGCCTCGAATCTGGCCGCGGTATGTATTGTCCACTGCCTAAAGTCAAACAATTATAATAAAAAAGAGGACGCCGCGGTGAACGGACAGATTTTAAAGACTTAGCTAACCAGCAATGCTAACACAAATACCTAACTTAGTATAGAAAAGTCGTAACTAAGAGCATTAATAAATCAAACGTCTAAGTATAAGACTCAGTTAGTATATTGACCTGATAATGAAAACTCGAAATAACAAACGAAATTTACTTTTGAAATTATTTTTTGGTGTTAATCAGATCACGGACTGACATTTTCACTAGGTACAGGATCATGTGCGTTCGGTAGGATTGCGGTGGCAGTGGCATTCTCGATTTTCCTGTACTGGAAATTAGGAAGATTTCTCTTAGCCGCATCAACTGTATCTCTTAGACGGTCCATGGAAACTCGAGCGGAGTTTTCAGTTTCTTCCTGGCATTCCTTGACTAGCTCCTTGATATCGCCGTCGGCCATTGGTGCAATCATATCTGAAGCCTTTTCGTGATGGCGTTTTAGTTCGCTGTTAATACGTAGCAGCTTCTCTTTATTGGTGTGCGTCCGCCATGGCCGCTTCGGGTCAGCACCTGTTATCGCACAATTCGCGAATTCCTTTTTTACTCTGGAACATAGTCATTTTTCAAACATAACTACCGTAACAGGAAGTGCTAGGGATAATAATAATAAATGTACATAAGTATATTCATTTAACTTACCTTTTCCTTTCTGCGAGAAGCTCACGAAGTTTTCCTTCATTCTCTTCTATCAATTGCCTGTCCACTTTGTATGGGTTCTCATATATATCCATGTTGTTTTCTGTTTCCCGCATCACTTCTTCTTCAACTTGCTTATCATATTTAACATGAAATTGTTTTATCAAATCAAAACATCTCTCGGTCAGTTTCACCTCAGGCACGTCTAATCCTTCAAGTAGTTTCGCAATCTTAGCTTTCTCTTCGTCTGTCGTCATTATAAAACTTAATGTAATAAAATCATGTTTGGTTGCTATAGTAATCCAACGGTTACCATGGAAAACGTCATTTGCAAAGGGCCAGATCGTAGAGGTTTAAATAATACCATAGAGACAGCCTTAACAAGTCCCCGAACGAGTAAGCATTTTTATTTAATGCACGCTATTAATAGAGCTTCTGGTAAGTTGTATCAGAGAGACGTAGGTACAAAGGTAGCTCGGTGAAAATTATAACTTTATATAAAAAAACATCGTGCTTCTATCTCTAGCTTATATTGCACTTCAAAACACCAAGGGCGGATCCAGGGGGTCAAAAAAACAATAATGCTTATACAGGTACCTTTTGCACTATCATATAAATAAAATGAAACCTGGGTAGGTACCTACATATCTTCTATACTAATTTATCTATACTAATATAATAAAGAGGAAAGGTTTGTTTGTTTGGATTGAATAGGCTTCAAAACGACTGGGCCGATTGAAAAATTCTTTCACTGTTGGAGAGCTACACTATTCCCGAGTGACAGGCTATATGATATTTAAAAAAAAACAGGGACACGTGCGAAGCAGGGGCGGGGCGCATGTTGTTTAATAAACAAGATTAAACTAACCTGTTATGTAGCTGTAATTAATAAGTATTGGATTTTCGTTGGGCAGTACAAATTGCCATAGAAACAAGTACTTAAGCGAGTCTGCATTGAAGCACGCAAGCTGCTGGATCAGTCGCACGCCCTCCAGTCGCTTGCAGCGGAGATTCTCAAACGATACTAGTTGCAGTTTATCTTGAAAGCTAAAGCAAGTAACTACTGTATAGTACCAGTAAGTAGGTAATATAACTTAAGAGCAATGAAAACAAGTCTGGAGAGGCGAAAAACTGATTAATATGCCAGCAGTAATTCATCATTATTTATATTTACCTCATTATATTTAACAAAATACGGAAGAAAGTTTTCCTTTTAAAATAATCGAGATATTGAATTCTAGTCGATTGGTCGGATATAATAAGACGATCCATTTGCGATTGGTCCATTTCCATTTTCTATAAAAATAAAATAAACTGCGTAATCCTTACTCATATACATATTATATACATATACTTATAGCAATTGGATAAAGCAAGACACATCGCGATAAGGTATAATATACGGATTTATCTACAATTGTCTTGATTAAAATCATATTTTTTTTCGTGCCAGTTATAATCATTACCTATTAATGCTTTAAACTAGGCAGGACATATACGTACTTATCTAGGTAACCACCAAAGTAATCATTTTCAGGTAAATTTATACACAATATGCCTACTCTTTTTTAAACGTAAGATTATATATTACAAACCTTAAGAGTAATTTCCAGTGATCTATGAAACTCTTTTAAATAAAGGGGGGTCTGGAGCTTCAGTGCCGTGTTTCCCCTCCAGAAATAGCTGCCCAGTTGGGTGGGCATCCTTAGATTGGGGTATTGATAGGTGAATAGAACTTGCTCGCAATGCATCTCCATGAGGAAATATCTCTGCACGTCGTGTATTGACCAGTATCGGGTATCTGTACTCCTAAATAACCAAATAATAGTTTAGTTCGAATATACCAGCTATAACTGATTTAACTCGCGTTTTTTATTTGTTGACGTTTCGAAAACTTTACAGTTTCCATATTTGTAGCAGGACTTAGCTGACGATAGTTTAACACTAAAGTTACTTTAGCGTTAAACTCGTCGGCTTGTAATTGTTATACTTAGTTGTTTCATTTAAATGTCGAATAATCGCGAATAATAGTTTAGTTACTTTTTTAACCTACTCATCAATAAAAAGTAATAGTACCTATGTACCTATGTACTTGTAAAACTCTTTCCACTATGCGAATGACTGTGTTCCACTAAATAAATACTCTCTAGTATATATTCCCATGATTTATAAATACTTACGAAGTAGTATCTAATAACCGATGATACGCAAGAAAGGTAAACTCAAATACCTACCTGTACTTATATAATTATAATCATGTTAGTAGGTAAGTAATGTCTTTTTAACAACTAAACCCCAGGCCTATGGTAAAGTGGGTAAGTCGTAATAAATATTTTTAAATGACTACATAGGTAACCAAACTAACAGTAAGACATCATCACCCGGGAGCAGGCCATTCGCACTTTCCACATAGTGTAGCCAGACATGAGGATGTTTGGTCCAATCGCCAAGCGCGAGATAACCAGGTGAAGGTTTGTAAAAACGAGGCCACAATAACCATTTTACTGCCTCTAAATGACCAACTATCTTCGTACACACGCAATCAGCTGTAATAAGGTTCAAAGTAGAAAAAATATTTTGAAAAACAAGCTTTTGTAATTTTACTATGTACTGTGTGATCCTCTTTCATTGGATATACTCGTATTTGCAGTTATTTGGAATGACGCCACATGGCTTAATCGGTTAAAGTTATCTTATATACATACCTACCTACAGAATATATATATTATTATGTAGTTAAGTACATACATAGAATATGACCTTTATATCAGTTACCTTCGTCGTTCATTGTTAAGATTGCATTATTCGATTACAGTATATATTAGTAAAACACTGTTGTTTAACATAATGTTACCTAATATAAAAGTTTCAAAAAATGATTTGTTTATGTATATACGACAAACTTGACGTTTGTGACGTTATTTTTCTTTTTAAGTTGTTCAGTGAAAGATAAGTAGGTATAATATATTATGGGTACTATGTCGACAGAGTTCGTAAAACTACTCCGAAAAATCATTATACTTACATATAAGAAGCTATAAAATAGGTGTAAATAAGTACCTAATAAATTACGTGGTGTTGTGACCGTTGACACCGCATGCAAATGATATTAGAGCCCCTTTAATAATACTTCTTACTAAGTAAAGAAAATTTTAACTGTGCACGCATTTGCTTAATCCTCAAATTAATAATAGTAGGTACATACCATTTCGTAGATAAGTGGATAATAAGTAAATTTACCAATTCATGGATTACTAGCTTCTGCTCGCGACTTCGTCCGCTTGGAACTCCTCCTTTTTTGCAGTCGGTTAAAAAGTTGACTATGTCCTTTCTCAGGCTCTAGACTTTCTTTGTACCAAATTTAAATTTAATCTAAATCGGTCCTGTAGGTTTAGCGTGAAAGCGTAACAGACAGACAGACAGACATAGTTACTTTCGCATTTATAATATTAGTAGGGATTACATACCTACCCTAAATGACAATTGCCAGGAGGCACATAGGTAAGAGTTTAAGAGTAGTTATTTCTTATCTTTTGATGTAGGTAGCTAGGTCGGTAGGTACATAACTCGCTGTTTCAGAAAAATACAGATACACACCCAAATATGTTGTTACTACTTAGTTAGGTACATACTCCATTAGGTTGTAGGTAAGTAGGTAAATCGTCAAGCTTAAATTTTAATTCACGAGGAGACACATTATTTTCAAGTTAAGTCACTATTCTAATTACTTAACGTACTTATATATTTTTTATCAGTCACCTTCCCTACTTACTTGCATGTGCGTAGGTTAGGTGCAATTAGACTAATTAGGAATGGCATCTGATAAAAAAGCTATAGGAA
Organism: Polylopha cassiicola; assembly: GCA_038024825.1. NCBI lineage: Eukaryota > Metazoa > Arthropoda > Insecta > Lepidoptera > Tortricidae > Polylopha > Polylopha cassiicola. The sequence goes on along the minus strand of CP149045.1, from coordinate 15,727,553 downwards.
TAAAGACATATATTCCACGCGTCATGTAGTGTTAGTAACATATATATGTTGAGGTTATGCAGAAATCCTAGAAAAACAATGAAATAATCAAGCATAATTTGAAATTTCATTATATTTGGAAAAATATACAAAGAACTAATATTAGATGATTTGTTCTGTACAATTTTACTGATTGAAGTTTTCTAATAAATGCGTTACATAAATAATTTTCGAACTTATGAACCTATTAAATATTCGCTCAGCTAGTACTTATTTTATTTTCGCTGTAAGCTTTTCAGGCATCATATTTATAGGTCGTATTTGTGTATGATGAGACATAGGATACATATTAGTACATCGTAGATTAGGTACTTAATTCGTAAAATTAACTGTAAGTAAGTCTCCAACAACTTGTGTAAGAATTTATTGGAATTAATAAAAACCGAATCATTAAAGACTATTCCGGCATATATAATTATACATCAAAATAATTTTATTAATCATTCGTAACTACATACAGTCGTTAAATATATCCGATAATATAGTCATGGTTCGTAATAGTTATTAGTTCATAAATCAATTGGACTGAACAAAAAGGATATCTAATATAGAACATTGCGTAACCTTTTTAATCAGTCCAGCGAATTAAATAAGTCTTAGATATAATAAAAATGTAGTTAGAGTCAGAAATTGTGTCCAGTATTAGTGTCTAAAAGTTATGCCAGGTTCTTTCTTGGACGCAAGTTTATTGTCGATTCGGGTTAATCTATAAGCTTTCAGTCTTCACGATCCGAATTTGAAACTGGATGGAATTTTGATACCTATTTTACATGTATAGTGAACCGGTTAATGTGTGTCGGACGTAAGTAAACTATATTTACTTCTTAACAATTAGTCTTGTCTGAAAGTTACTTAAATGTCAGCTACTTAAAAAATATTCATGAAATTTAATAAAAATTGCGTAGATGTTATGCTCAAAATACAATTTAAAAAAGTTTGCACTGAGCTTTTATTCCTTTACTATGACACTGTATAGCCTCATAATGCTACTAGAAGTGAACTATGATCATTGTGCCTCATGTCTTGTATATGTATGAATCAGTATGTTCCATACATTAAACATAACATTTATGAATTAAAGGTGTAATTGTTCTGCTAGACATCATCTTATGTACAGAGCTCCGAATAGGTAGAGCTTATTTACCGAAAACCGTCGGGCCGTTGGTATAAAGTAGATTTTTGAGCACTCGAAGTATCCATAAAAAAATTCTGTAGTAAAACTTGTATTTCATTAATAATTCATCCCCACGTGTGAGTTTAAATGAATTATATATCATTTTTAATGTCAGAAAATACCCGGTTCAATAAAAAGGAATAATTATTGGTTGGTGGTTGTAACCACCGCTCTCAGTTGTTTCTACCCGCCAAGTTTAGATAAGTAGGCTTTACCTATTCCAAGCTCTGTTTGTAGAGATTATTTCATATTATTATAAATTAATTACCTGCAGACACAGAAATAACCAATGCTACCAACTAACATACCTACTACCTAGACTATCAAGTTGTCACCATAAGTAACTAGGTTAGGTAAGAAGTTTAAATTTTTCGAAATATGCTTTAGACATGAATAATATCTGAACAAAGTCTTCTTCATTCTTAAGCCCATCTCTTAATTAAACCATAAGACTCACACAAAATACATATTTTGACAAATTTATTCAAATCTACAACGGAAGGTAAACCAGACAAAAATCACAGCCCTAACATAAAAAAAAAATAAGTAAAACGCTTCATGCCACCATAATGAGATCTGACACATTTCGGAGTTCTGTGTACTGTGTAAGTAAGTATATTTCGTTAATCCATATTTCTTCAGCAATATATTTTATGATGAAGTTTTCATAAAGGAAAAGATTATAAACGTCTTACGAATTAAATCATGTAAATAACGATGAGTTTGTAGGTAGATAAATGCTAAAATTTAAAAAAAAAATCCAGAATAAGTATGGCACTTTGAATTGTTATACAGTTATAATGATTACAAGTCACTGTTAGTTGCTGGTTCTTCGATTAAAACAATTTGATTTTAGGTATTTACATTTAAAAAAAGCTCGATTTTTGTTATTTTTTCGTCTACTTTGTTAATTGATTCATGTAATAACTACGAAGAAAACTGGTAATTAAGCCTACTATAATTTTAATTGGAGGCACCTAAGTAATATTGGTTATCTGCCAATTTAATATTTGTTACAAAAGAAATTCTCTTTAATTGATTCACATTTAAATGATTCAATTGCTTATTTCACTTCATGAATCTGTTAATAATATTGAATACTGGAAACAATTTAAAATACAATTAGGTACAATATATTAAAGCATTGCCAACCAACATAGCCTCGCTAATATTATGACACCAATATTTTAACTAGGTACTTAGAAAGAATATGAAAGTTGTTTATTATTTCATTTACATAAACGTTATTACTGTGTAATCCCAAATAAACTGGATGTAATATTTAACTAGGAACATAATGATAAACGTTGACAAAACTCCAACAAATGCTTTGAACCTTATTTTGTAAAGTCCACTTGTAACTCCAACCTTTGTATTCGACCCACAATAGAATAATATTATATTATATAACGTTGATACAAATGGGTCCTTCTAAATGTAAACTTACATAAGACGTATTATCGTATCCGTTCGCTTGCCTAGGCGTTATAAGTAGACTCACAAAACTAAACCTACACCCATTTAGTATACCATTTCAATATAGCACCGCCATTCAAATTACCATAAATTATTTATTTTATATTTTCAAAATAATAACATTCTAACATCGAAATTGGTCTTTAATATATTGACAGAGCCGAACGACCAGCTACTTGTGTAAATTTAACATACAGTTTTTTGGACTATTTACTACTATCTAAATCCTCAAAGAGAGCAAAATTTTCTAAAATGCTTTCTTCGCAAATCTGTTCACACAGATAAAAATGTTTTGTGCTAAATTTTATCAGCAAACCATTTGGACACAACGTTTGACCTGGTGCTAGCTACGCATGAGCGGTAGTAAAGACCAACGAATATGCTCCGCATCAGCGTCACGCTAATAAAACACAGCACAGATAGTTAAACATGTTTAAACATTGTTATATTTAATCTTCAATAAAACACTAATCGAGTAGCGTATAATCTTTGAACCGCACAGTATAAATTCTAAACACATCGAAAGTTTACGCACGACGAGAACCTCTCACGCCAGGCGCTGCCGAGAGACGAACTGAATATCGGGCTCGTCGCTCGCACCGTAAAAGCACGCACACCAGATAGACACCGGTGTTGGCGTGTAGAGCATGTTTCAAGCGGTGGGGTGCACGGCGGAGGCATGGTGCGGGTGCGTGGAGAGATGCGTCGAGTCGCTGCGGCGCGGGGGCGCAGGCGGCGGACGCTTCTTGACGGGCTTCGGTTCCTCGCGGCGCACGCTAGCGGCCGGCAGACCGCCCTCGCCGCCCTCGCGCGAATAGATGTTCTCGTAGAAAGGGTCCTCCAGCGCACTTCCGTAGTGCTCCTGCACCCACATCGACACACTCGTCTCTTTGTAATCTTCCGAGAGAGGGTACTCCCGGAACCCCAGAACTTCGTGCGGCGTCGTCGCCGGTTCCAGTTTACACTTCTGCGCCACCTGCCACTTCTTCCTCATGACTCGCTGCAAATCCTTGAGGAATTCCTTCGGTGGGTTGCTGTTCGAATCCGCGAGCTTCTTCGGCGAAGAGAGTCGCGTGCTCTCGTTGCGCTTGGGTGGAGGGGGTTTCCGCGGAGAGGGTGGCGCGGCGTCCTTTAGATTGAAGCTGATTTTCTTGTTCTTCTTGCCGGTGTCAGTGCCCGAAGGCAGTTCGTCCGCGAAGTTCACTCTCTTAATGGATCCCGCGCGCTCCTTGCTCGGATCGACGATTATCTTCTTCTGGATCGAAGGGCTGCCGTTGCTAAGCTTCTTGGCTTGCAGCTCGACGAGGCAGGCGCCGTATGCCACGTTCTGCTGGCCGTAGAGGCTCTTATCGGAATGCAAAGAGGAGGTGCGGGACGCTCCGGAGCTGACGCTGTCGAGAGAGGGCTGCCGCGGGAAGGACCGGCTGAGATCTGAGGTGCGCGATGAAGTGCGCGAGAGCGGCGGGCGCGACGGTGGCGCCGGCTCGAGCTGGTGCGCGGAGAGTTGCGAGACGATGTCGTGCACGCGGCCGGGCGGAGCGTCGAGCGCGTGCTCGGGCGGCGGCGGCGGCAGGCTCAGCTGCGACCCGGACAGCTCCTCGAGCGCGTCCAGGGGCGGCGGAGGTGGCGGCGGCGGCAGAGAGTCGAGGCTCAGCGTCGAACTGAACATGCCGTCGGGCGCGTCCTCCGCAAGCGGCGGCGGCGGTGGCAGTTCCTCGCCGTTGGACATTTCCTCTGGTCGTTGTATTTTATCGTATATAGTAGCGTATCCATATATTACGGAGGCGGAGTCGCCGGTGCGGTAGGGATTGGTTTCGTAAACGCTGTAAACGGGCGAGGCGGGGTCGGTACACGCCGCAGGGCTTACACCGCGGCCGGAGCTGACGAGGCTCCCGCTCACGTAAATAGAACTCTCCGATGAATCTGTAAAAGATCCAAAAGAAAAGCAATTAGCAAAATAGTGTACTCGTAAGTGTTAGGTTGATACATTTTTCGTTATGTTTTCAAAATTACTTTTTTTAATAGCGTGACTATACCTATATTGTGATGTCGTTTGAGCGTTGAATCGTCCCGGGAGCCGCGTGGCGTGCGCGTGAGTGTGCCGCTGTCGCCGGCGCCCGCCTCCGCGTCCGCCGCCGCCTCCGCTTCGCACTCCGCGTCCTTTTCCGCCATCTCCTTTAACTGCCTTGTCATCCAAGTCAAAGGTATGTTTGGTTTCATCGACGGTTTGCGTTTTATTGTACCTGGAAAAATACACCTTTAGGTCATTTACTATTCTTAAGTATTTCTTAGTGTTTGAGGCCGGAGGGAAATGAAACCCAAACAGTTTTGCTTGAATTCGAATATATTGAAATCTATGTAAACCTATGTACATTTCCACGGAACAATTCGATAGCGCGTTCTATTAACAACAAAGTGACATCTATTGACATTTTCCATAACTACCTATATACACGTTTGAACATACCGCCCACCAAGGACAGAATGTCCTTAACTTAAAAACCCAAAAAAAGTAATTCTATCATTGGTGAGTAACAATTTTCCTATATAAAACCAACCAACAACATGAAACATAGAATAAAACTTATAACTTACACTTTACAAACAATTTACAATCTACAAACTCTCAACAATTAACATTTTTATTACAGTGGTCTTATACATTAATTTATAGCAGCAACTATGAATACGAGAATGAGGTATATGACCGTTCTTTTCTAACAGAATCCTTAGATGCCGCCCACCCTGAACCAATTTCTTCAATTAAATCCCAATCTTTGAACTGTAGCTTCCGTCACGAATGAAGCTTGTGAGCCTTGATCAAGAAGAGCTCTGACAACCTGACTTTGACCTGTTTTGGGCTCAGCTATGACAAGTGCTGTGGCTAATTTGTTATTAATCTTTTCCTTCCCAAAACATCTGATTAATTTTGACCCCCTTCCTACCTTCTACCTTCCCCCCGCCCTTCTGCATCTACTTGACTTAGTTTCCCCGATGTAGTAGATGCAGACGAGACACCATTCGGATGAAGTAACGAATGATGCCGTTTATTGCTTATTCTACAGTTGGTGGATTTTTGGCAAGATCGTACAGATTGACTGCCTCCTAGACAGTTGTAACATAGACGCTTCCTACTAGCACAGTGCAAACTTATGTGTCCTCTTATCATAACCCTGACTAACAAATCAATTTAATAAGAAATCAAAGCTTCCATTTTCAAAACCAAACTAAATAACAATTAAACAATAAACAATCGAAATTACCAGTCAGATATGTACACTCAATGAACCTACGCAATGTTTTTGAAGTTAACTGTCAAACAGAGACTTAGAATATTTTTGATATAAAAAGTTGAAAATTTTACACGTGTTTGACAAATGAAATCCTATACAAATTTTGGCATGGATTCCCCGTACCTTCGTTTTTACCGCTTAAATTCTAAGTCCTAATCTACAATTTCTAAAATTTTACAAGTTACTAAGTAATATACTACAATTGTTCAAATATAAGTCTTAAGAATAGTTAGCTAAGGTCCAGTTTCTTAAGACGAATCTTGATGAAATCCAAAGTTTACTAGCTCTTGAGAATAAGGTTGAAATTCGCTTGATAATTACAATTTTAAAATGTACTCACGTTTGACACTTCACTGCACTATAACCACTAACTCACAGATTGATTAGCGCCATCTGTAGACCTTCCCATGCTTTTCTTCACCCGATGTTTCCTGACGGCTGCAAGTTACTACTCGCCGTTGCCGTCTGCGACTTCAGCCACCATCCCAGTGGCGCTGACCGTCGCTGAATTCCCTTGCACCCTATGGACAGCGATCCACTGCCACGACAGGTGCACTCGGGGAAGCGTAGTTCGCTCGGAACTACCGAAATCCGATCCTTATGCCACCAACTTGTAGCAATCCGGTTCGAAGGACCATGTTTGAGGCCGGAGGGAAATGAAACCCAAACAGTTTTGCTTGAATTCGAATATATTGAAATCTATGTAAACCTATGTACATTTCCACGGAACAATTCGATAGCGCGTTCTATTAACAACAAAGTGACATCTATTGACATTTTCCATAACTACCTATATACACGTTTGAACACTTAGCAAATTATATTTCAGGTACTTTATCAATAGGTAACTGAGATTCATATGCCAGACCGTGCCTACGTGTTTTAATTAGCTACCCCACACGATAATGTATAATAAAATGTTTATTCTGATCTTGTTTTATAATTCGTACCTATAGGTCGAGTAAAACAATATTTACTCAGAACTCAAAGGTAGAAATTTATAAGAACATTTTTGCTAAAACTCACCCATAGGAAATTCGCAGTCGAAAGCGCTTTCCGAGGCCGTGCCGCCATCAGAGAGGCAGCCGCTGGAGCTGGACGACGACGCTCGCGAATGTCTGAAGATATTCACACAATATACCGTGATCTTGATAGAACAGCCAGTTGTTTTATTTGCATATTGCTTCGTTAACTAAGAGTCTGTTTAATAAGTCTCGAGTAAGCTATCTGTAACTTACTTGACTTAATGAATTATGCATATCGGCTCGTTAAATTCCAAGTACCTTACTCGAGCACTTTGTATAATAAGTGATTACTTATACTAGCAGCTTGCTATGTTGCTATGCTTGGATTGATGTTGATTTTCTGAATATTTTCACTTATGGGTAGGTACATACTTATTTTGGATATTATTGGAAAAAATACGAAATCAGATCATTCGCAGTTTAGCTTTAAATCAAAGTAACTGTTATCCAAATAGTAGGTAAAATACAGCCATTTTATCGCCAATAAATGAGGCAGGTAGAGGAAAGGTTAAAAATTTTAAAGCAGAAAAACATAACATACAAGTGACCCTACATATTATCGCATTTGCATTATTATCAACGATTGTAAACATTATTGTTATTGGCTGAGCATGAGGCTTTATAAACGGATTAATTGGCTTTGGAACAATTGTAAGCATACCATTAATAGTATAATTAGAAACGACCTCTAATTGTTATTAAGTTTTTTACGTTCAAATGGAACGGTAATAACTACATAAATGCTCGCATAGCATTCATGTAATTTTTACGGTACAAAAAAATGCTGTACAAGTATTTAACCACTATATTTTTTATCAAATGCTTTGTATTCACTATTTGCACTCAGAAATGTTAAAATATTTGTTGTGTGTATTTGAGTAGGCAATGCAATATTGTTAATAATCCTAGTTCTATTTAAAAGTATGTGGTTATTACCTGCCGCTGCTTATATCGGAGTTAGCGACACTGGCATTGCTGGAAGTAGACTGCGCGGGACTATTGATGCCGACAGATGCATTGCCGTTGGTCTTCGTCGGAATCGATGTAATCTGCAAGAAATACAATCACATTAGCAAATATCTCCTTTAACGTTTTATATTGCTTGGTTCACAATGTATAATATCACACCTATTAATTTAAATTTATTTATTTTGTACAACTGGTCTTATGAACAGTACTTATGTTACGATGGATCAAACTTATACATTTTTGTCCAGCCATTATCGGTGTGCATAATCTTAAATTAACTTTTATTTAATTACATAATTCCAAGTTCATATATTGTTTTCAGCCGAACGATTTATTAAAATGCTTAATGCGAAGATAATGATAGATGATATCTTCATCTAAAGGGAAGTTACTTCTGATATGAACATGGATTTCTGGTTCTTTACCATATTCTTTAATTTATACCTACGCCTGTAACCAAAGGTATAAATAAATACCGTAAGTATAAGGTACTAACCGAACAGGAGCGTGCATGTGCTAAATGGTCCAAATCTTCTTGTGTGAGCTCTTCTATAAGTGATCGATGGTTTTCTAAGAGCTGTCGTCCGTGCTGCAAATAAGCATAATTATCTATGAGATCATTTTGTCTTCTTAATTCTTAAAACAGTATAGATAGTACCTTTAATGTACCAACATTAAAGGTACTACAACAAGGAATCGGTAGGTAAGGTAATTCGCGTTTCATTTCACGCGTGTTACCACTCTTATAAGCATTTTATTAACGAACGTTACAACCGGTCCTTAAGCAATGATATAAGTTTTGTCTGCGTTTGATCGATCGTTTAATGTCTCATCAATGAAGTTTCTAGAAGCTTGGGCCGGTTCGGCCTTTGCTTAACGAATTTGTTATTCGGGCATCCTTTGGAGAGAAGTACCCAAACGGCGCTCGTATATTCGATTATAATTATATTAAAAAGCCATAAATATAATAGATAAAGAAATTTCAGCTCATAAAAATTACCTTGGCTATCCTCATAGCCGTGACCCATCGCTCCAGCGTCCGTTGGTCATCGGCGCACAAAAATTTAATAAATTTAACACTCTTTGGTTGCTGCAGCCTCGGGTGCTTGATTGCGAAGCAGTAGTCGGTGGGAGACTTGTACTTCTTTTTCCAATTCAGTCCTATATACACTTCATTAGTGTCGAAAGTCGCTAAGCACACCAATTCTTTCAACGTCTTCACCTTTTCTTTGGGTGAATAGTAGAGACCTATTTAAGAGACAAATTAAAACAGAAAATTGAAATCGTGAAAAAATATACATTGAGCATCAGTTTAACAATTCGCAATGTCAATTTCGCTTGGCAAGTCCCTAAGGAGTGTGGCCACACTAATCGCATTTCATATTTTGCACCCTTAATGCAAATTTATATTTAATTGATTGTTATTTGTCATGTAGCATTAAGGGTGCAAAACGGTGTGAAATAATTACCAGAAGGTCGGAGGACGAAATGGTATTTCTTCCATCCTTTCTTGGCATCACTCTTGAGATAAAGGGGACCCTCCATCGGCGGTACTGGATGCCCCGATACGGACGGTACTGTGCTTGTTGTTCCACCGCTTTGCCCGAAAAACTCTTCTAAGATCACTTGTCTTGAATGTTCGTCGTGCTCACTTGACCAACCTTAAATAATAAAAAAAGGTTTTATTGTCTAACTCTTCAATAAGTAACTTTTTACACGCAAGAAATAGTTAGTACCTCTGTCGTCCTCCGATAAAAGGTACTTCTCCGGTGTTTGAAACAATGATATTTTGTCTGATCTCTCAGCGAATAATATTTTATTTTTTGACTCTCTTGTCCATAACATTAAATTGTCAACTAACATTTCATGGTCTTCATATACACGTTCTGAAATGAAATAAAAAAATATTATGCAAATCACCCGAACAGAAATGTGGTTTAGAGAACGTATTATTTTCAAAATTAGGTATAATAAACTTACCCATGTAAAGATCAGGCAAGTGTTCAACAATTGCCCACTTTGGTTCCATGGTTACGTGATTTTTGTCGGCGAGTAGCCTGGCCACGTAGCCGCAACTCATCTTCTCATCCACCAATAAACTCTTAGACGAGCCATCCATAGAAAATGCCTTAATGAATAACTTTTTCACATTCGCTTCTCTCATTCGTTCTAACGCTAATTTAATTTTGTCAGCCTTTTGTTGGAAACTTGCGTCCTGCGTGTCAACAACATATTGTTTAAATAACTATCTCTTATAATTGAACTTAATACCTAACTAATTAGACTAGGTGTTTGTCCTTACCTTTTGATTTGGATGTAAGTTAAGTTTCAGTGCTTTACATTTAGCACTGGTGCTACTCGATGCCGATGATTCACTCGAAAGCATTGATACCTGAAACGTCATCATAATATTATATTACGATCAAGCAATTATGTAATCTATGCGAGGCTATTACGGTTCAACGCGACTGTACTCACAGTATCACTAAAGGCAGAGTCATTATCGGGGGAGTCGGTGCGTGCGATACTGGACCCGCCGTCGCCGCATTCCTTGGAGCACTCCTGTCTTTGGGCACAGCCCTCACTGCCATTTCTTTCTTTCGAAACTGAATAACCTGTGGAGAATTCAATAAACGTCATTTTTTTCGGCAATCACTATTTAACTTGGCCTTACAGTATGGTCTTTAAGAGCGTTTTTATTAACATTGATTTGACATTTTATATATGTTACGTTATTTATTTGCTCTAAGTAGATACCGTAAAAACTACAAGGGCAGGTTAGGTATGGGACTAGATAAAAATATAAAACGTGGTAAACGTAGGTATGGCATATGTATATAAAACTGAATGTACCCATACCTGAAGACACCCTGGAGATCTCCTCGTCGTACTCGGAGTCCAGGGCGCAGAGCTCCCCCAGGATGGCGTCCAGGTCGGCATCCTGGGTCTCCTCGAGGTTCGCCATCGAGAACCGGTACGTGTCGATGCGCGGCGCTACGATCTCCAGCGGGCGGAGCGCGGTGGAAGCCTCAGAGGAGGCATTTAGACCCTGAAAATATAACAAACCACATGTTCATTTCTGATGCCTTTTTTACACATTGAAATGTAACTCGCGTATTTTATATTATTAGCTGACGTTTCACTTTAGTGTCAGACTATCGTCAGCTCAGACGTGCTACAAATATGGGAACCGTAACATTTTCGTTAAGTCACCCAATTTTTAATAATATACCTTTTTAAGGTACCTATATTTATTTGATTTTTGTTGCTGAAGTATGATATATTATATGTATTATATGTATGTGTTGTTCTTATAACGCGCTTCTAAAATAAAATATGACATAAGTAAGTGAATAGGTATGAGAACTGGACATCTTCTATAAACGTACCTATGAGCAGTTACTTTGTTAGAGAAGTTGATTTAAAATTCCTACAAGCACCTTTAATGAACCCCAGGAAACTAATTGTAAGCCATAAAAGTGGTCTTGACATGAGACGCCTTGAATATGAATTGGAAGTCCCTTAGCGTTTAGGAATCAATTACGTACCTACTACCTTCTTAGTTTGAAGATAGGTACCTACAACAAACCTAAATACCTACGTTGGAGGTATCTATGTGTATAACGAGTATCTCTATCGATATGTTTTATTATTCTTTACCATCTCAGAAAAGTATAATTAGGTAGGTATATAAATTTTGGATATACTACTATTTACGCCGTAAGTGCTTTAAAATGTAAACATTCCCGCTAACTATCATCTGCGTGGGTAGTCTGTCACTGTCATACCTACATTTGCGATGAGGGAAAGAACGCTGCAGATGCTTCCTAGCGCGACAAACCTTAGCCACCCTGTTTAAGTATGAAACCTATCTGAGTAAAGTTGTCAGTAAGCAGGTAACTAACCAATTATTAAAGTCAATTCATGTGATTAAAATAAAAGTTGCCTAAAATTACTGAAACCTAGAAATTGCAAAAGGAAATGAAAGCTGCAAACCGTATAATCATGTGCCAAGCTTCCGTAAACAACATCTTTCCCTACCCACAGTTCATAAAAAAATACCCAGTTAAATTATCTTACAGAATTTAAGAGAATAATATAATAAAGAATTTTTCATGACCTGAAGCTCAAAAATGGCGTTGAGTAACGGGTGATTTTTTTTATTTTTCTACCTACATTTGATTTAGCTCTCACTCAATATCAAAAGTGTACTTACTTAGGTGCACATAAATTTGCGCAGTGTCCTATATTTATCTTCAAATATTTACGTATTAAGTTTAAGTGGAGATATCAGTTTGTTACTGTACCTAAAATACTGTGTGAGAGGTCGACGATCCGGGTAAGGGGCAGCTGCCCACCCCAACCACTTGCGCGCCAGTGACGTAAAAGGAATCCTTTTAATAATCCTACATACCTACTAAGAAATAATATTAAATATTGACCGTAGACATCCATTTACCTACCTACATTCTCTTCATTTTAAATAAGTACCTACCTTCCTAGGTATCCATCATGCAATACAATCCATGCCTTTGTGTTGGAATTTAAGATAAGCACGTAGGTAGGTACTTAATAGATTACTCGAAAAACCCACGTGGATGAATTGTTTTTTTTTTAATTACCTAGCTAAGTTTAGGAAGTTAAGAAGAATAACTTTTTAATAAAAAAATTAACCGCCGAAAAAAACTAAAAGGCAACAAAATAGCGCACTGAAAAGTAAAAAATAATTATTTTGTCTTTTATAACGACTATTATTTTGGTTGTAATGTCTGTTATTTTTGAAGTAGGTGCCAGCTGGTGCAGCAACTCCTCACTCTCAACTCTTCACCAAGGTGGTTTGGGGCTGGCACCGACTCCAAAAATATCAGACATTACAACCAAAATAATAGTCGTTATAAAAGACAAAATAATTATTTTTTACTTTTCAGTGCGCTATTTTGTTGCCTTTTAGTTTTTTTCGGCGGTTAATTTTTTTATTAAAAAGTTATTATTTTATAATTTTCTGTGGCCATAATTTATACAAATTATTACATGCTTAATTTTTAATTACTTTTGAAATAGCTACCTACCTTGTTTTTGCTATTAACTTTTAGTAAACAATAAATTACCCCTATTTTCCCCCCCTTAGGGTAGGTTTCTTTTTTCCAAATTTTTATGGGATCAACTTTGAGGTATACCCTATCTAATAAAAAAAGAATCATCAAAATCGGACTACTCTGTAAAAAGTTACGCGTGGTCATACGATACAATCGGTGCGTGAAAAATTAATCATCCCCTCTTTTCCTACCCTTAGGGTTGGATTTTTTTTTCCAAATTAAAATGGGACCAACTTTGAAGTATACTCTTTCCAATAAAAAAAGAATTATCAAAATCGAACCACTCTGTAAAAAGTTATGCGTGGTCATACATAAAAAAAAAAAATAAAAAAAAAAAACAAAAAAAAATATACGCGTCGACTTGAGAACCTCCTCCGTTTTTTTCGTCGGTTGAAAAATATGTTTATATTGTCAATATCGAAGATCTACGAAAGTACGAACATTGTATGGTTCCTGGTTCTTAAAACATAATCTCTTTTGGTCTTTTTTTTAATTTACACAGAATGTAACTATTTTCAAATAAATGCGCGATAAAACTATGTCTTCCAATAAATAAAGATCTACGTTTCTACTCACCTCCGAAGACATTTCAGTAGGGGGTAGCTTGTTTTCTATACTAATATTCTTGGATTTTCCACTCGCTAGCCGAAAACTTCTATTAAGACTGCTCAAGAATCCTCCTCGATGCCACTTACTGGGCTCGTTCAGTTGCACATCCATCGTTGCGTTTACATTGCAACTGGTGATGACTCATAAACCAGAATTTCACATTATTATTTACTATGTATGCCAAAAAGCCGGCACCACGCGATTACTAAACACTAACATAGTCTTTATAACGTCATCAAAGTTTAATAAACTCGGGAACGATAACAATAAGCGAGCGAGAACTAGACTCCTTAAATTATTTTAATACAACAAAAGTACGAAAAGGAGTCAAACGTCTGTGTGCGACGGGAGTCTGCGCGCGACCTAATACCGTCACACTTAAGTATTTGTACACAGTCGACCTCGCCCTTTCACTCGAAATGATGACGATTCTGGTAAAAAAAACTTATTTACTCAGGTTACGGACACTTTGTTAATTCAAAAACAGAACAAAGAACTTTATCGTAGTGCACTCGGAAAGGCGCGTAGAGCGTGCGCAATCTCAAACACAACTAGAGTTTTGATACAGTAAGAGCCGCGAGCGACCCGGCATCGGTAGTGGTGTAGCGGGCATGCTATAGCGCAGGGGAAGGGAGACAAGTAAGCACCGTGGTTTGTGCACGTGTGCGGGACCTGCCACGTTCTGATGGTACCGAGTGTTTGTTAGTGTGCGTGGAGTCCCCTCACTGGAGCCGAGTCGCACCCGGCACTTCCCTAGGATCCCAGTGAACGCACGCACACAGCCGCAGATACGCACACAGATGCGACGCCACGCGACATGGAGTAAATCCACCCGCACCCGGGAAGACAATTGCAAACAATTTGGGGATGGATAGGGTGGCATAAGATGGAAAATCGAGTCTTAAAAGTGGTTATAATTGCTTACTACTTTGTTTTAGCCGGCTGTTGTTGGATTTTTAGGTATTCCAATATATAGAAATTTCTTTGATGTTTTTACCTTAAAAAATAAATAATATGTATTAATTAAAATATTTTGCGCTCGAAATTGTATATACCAAGATAAGTAGACATTTCATATACATAGGTACTTACTACGCTTAAGTAGGTACATAATTCAAATTAGCCCTAATTTTATTTCTTACATACATATTTAAAACGTAACTATAACTAGGTATAAGTAAAATATTGCAAATAAATAAAGATGTTCAACTTATCGGTACCCTAACTAAATTACTATTCAAAATACACAAAAATTTATCGCAAAAAATTTACAAATATTTTTATGTTCACTGGACAGCCGCTTATAAATAGTTCACATTATAAAATAATAATTATGCTTCCGTCTACGCGAGTAGTAAAGTAGGCATCAGAGGTTACGGATAGCCGTAGTTGGTAAAAAAAAATGGAGGAAGACAAAAAATGCAACAGGTGTTGCCCGCAAGCACCTGCCCGTACCTCGCGACAGATGTGCCACCGCATTCAATCTTCAAGAACCAGACAACCCACCTCCAATTAACCATGAATAAAATAATTTTTCAGTCCTCCGGCCGGAAAGCGCCAACTTTGTGGCCGCTGCGCTCAATGAAATTGCCGCTTTCTGGCTTCGTCGAACAGAAAAATACTATACTGACCTCGGCCATTAAAATAAAAAAGCCTCAGATCACATTTTTGTCAACCTCGGCTTCGCCTCGGACGACAATTACATGTGATCTGAGACATTTTTTATTTTACTGGCCTCGGTGCGTAATGTACTATTGTTGACTCAAAATACTCCCGAACTATTAAGTTACCGTAAAATTGCAGTAATATATTATCTATGCCGTGGTAACATCGCGTATCGCTCACCGCACAATATAGTCACCAGGTGTAAGGCTTCAATTACTCTTTTTAATTAATACTAATAAGCTAGTTGTCTAACACGGTAATCTTATGAACAAACAAATGAATAATTTTAATGCTAGCAATTAAGTTCTTGTTGATTGTCAATTAAGTTGTAAGTATAATAATATTATATAAAGATCGCGTATTGCACTCTTATATCTGCTAAGTTTAATAAATACCTATAGCTAAACGTGTAAACAATAACTTGTAAGATATAAGATAAGTGATTAAGCATAAGTTTTCTTAATAGTTATACATGCGCATGGATAACAGTTGAGTTTTTACTGAAATAGAATCACAACGAGACCACCTGTCGCAAAATTATTACGGCTCAAGGGCGAATATAAACCTGCACTGCAGACTGCAGTACGTGTGTAACCAATAAACAGTACCTACCTACAATTACAACAGAACAAAAACTTCAAACCATATTTTTTTAGATAAACTAAGTTAAAACCAACTAGAATGCGTAGGTATACAAGCATTCTAGTTGGTATCTAGTTACCAAAATAAACCACTTGCTTCTTTATTTACCATTCGATCTAAGCTTTTGTTTCCTAATAAACTCTAACAAAAATCCAATTTGTTGATTTTCGAATTAAAAGATATTCTTATTTAAAAAAATCATGAAGATCTGATTAACAATTCATAAGTGTGATGCACGTTTTACGTCTATCATGTCTATGGCTGTTGTCGACGCTCGTAATAAAGCACGTTTTTACTTAAAAAAAAAGTCCTTAGTCATTACCTAGGTTGGTTTAATATTATTGTACTCGTGAAACAATTAATTTAAGCAACTCTCGTAGGACATGATGAAGTTACAGATGCAGATACCACGGGGCAGCATACTGATCTATTTGACCAGCTTTCGTAAAGAAAGTAAACCAAAATTTACATCTCTAGGAGAGAGGACTCGGACTTTGTATTTTGCTAAATATATTCCGTCGTGTACTCATTAACACTTTAATCGTGGTCTTCATTGAAACGGTGCAGATAGTGCCGATATGTGTAAAGGTTGCTTCTAAGCCACGTTTAAATAAATACATTTATGTTTATATTTGGTTTAGAAGCGTCGGTTTTGTCTTAACGGTGGCGAGCTTTGCACAGCACGTGCGTTGCTTTTTTTGCTAATCCGGGCGGATGAGAGACTGCAGCTGTCGGAGCTTTTAGTGGATGGATAAAGAAAGAAAAGAAAAGAAATAACACAAGCACCGAATATGTGTATAGTGTATAAATTAATACTGATTGACATATATTCTTATATCCTCCTAACATGTTTTGTTATAGTACTACCGATAACAAAATTTAAGGGTCACCCCAACGTTGTATATTATTATAATAAAATATGTAGTTACAGTTTAATTCCAAACTATAATCTCGAAATTATTTTGATTTCGTCGGTACAAATTGTTGTATTTAGATAATCCCATCGACATGCGGAAAATACATAAATACTCAAAAGGTCAATAAAACAGAAAAGTATCATGAGTCGCCATAGTGAGGTAAGTAGGTACTTAGTTTACTAACATTTTCAAGGCAGAAAGCTTAAAGTATTTTCAGCAAAAGTACTTCAGAATGTTGAATAAAATACATGCTACTTCGTAGTTAGTACGCAATTATAACAGAAAAAGGAGAAAAAAAGTCGGTGTTGAAAATCAAGTTACCGTGGTTTTGAGAGATAATAACGCAGAAGGTGCAAGTTAGCAAAATCATGGTAAAAGCGCATATGCGTGCGCGCACCTGTCGAGCCGGCCGGCTGCGCGCCACACGTGTTCGATACTCGAACGCGATCTGCTATCTAGCGTTAACCTTCCTTTATACATGAGGAAACATTTTTTAGCAACCTCAAGTACTTCTTTTTGATTTATTTTAGCTTTGACATTTCGGTCACCTGCTGCTTTTAAATGCTAATTATCTTTACTTCGTATTTTCTAAACTCGTTATTTAACTGCCATCATTTGGACATCTGTAAACGGCGATATTTTAAGTCCATGTAATTATGAGATTTTTAAATGTAATGTATTTTTACTGAAAGTAAACAAAAATGGACTTCAAAAATCAAGATTCTTTTGATACCTAACTAACACCTTGTGAGGTCGGTTTTAACTTCGTTCAACTATTGTAATCGTTGTAGTTATTATAAACACAACCTGCGAGACTGTGATGTACTCTCGAGTCGACATAATATTGAGAACTTACCGCCGTTAGCACAGTAAGTTCCCCGAGCCACTCGTTGAGCAGCGCCTCGGGGTCGTCCGCGGCGGCGCCCGCGCCTACCTCCTCAACCAGCGCCATCTGAAAAACAGTAATAAAAATAACAAAAATATCCAATAATATCGGACCTACTACCGAACTTAGTAAACCTTGTACGAATACAAAAAACTTGACTACACATTTACCGCATCAAATCATCGGTTACCACATCAAACAAACATCTTTAGCATCATTATTAAAATATTGCAACACACGGTGAAATAAATAGTTAATAATTAAAAGGAATAATTATGGCAAAATCACAAAGAGACCACCTGTTGGAAGATTATAACGAGTCTCGGGGCGAATTTAAATCTGTCTCGACTACCATTATGCTTGTAAAAAAGACGCCAGGTGTGCGGCACCTTAAATATGTTCCACATTAAAGAACAATAAATACTGAAGTGATTTGTTATTGGTATCTTAATTGTGTTGATATCTGATTTCTTTAATAATATTTACAAATATACCCAGTTTAGTACAAGTAGGTATTATTTAAGGTTTTTATTATTATTAACAAGAAAGGAATCATAATTAGGTAATGAAATTTAGGTATAATAAAACTCAATGGATACCTAATCGCACATAGGGCTGTCCAATTAGAGGGGGGGGGGGGGGACCAGAACCATGAACCCATAAAAAATCATCCGTCCATATGTTCGTATGTGACAGCGTCTTTACCTGAACACTATTAACTAGCTGTATCTTTTACTTAATTTATGATAATAAAAATAAATTTGCAATTTATAACGCGATACTTGTAGTTACTACTAGTTTTTGCAGGTAAATTTCAATAAAAAAATAAATACATCTTCCATTAATTCTGTTAAAGAATATTTGTGCTAAATTTTAAAAAAGATTGGACCAAAAATGTGGTAAAATTTCTTAAAATCCTTTTTTTTTTCAGTTGCCTATGTCATAAGATGAACACATCCTCCTGAGGTCTGTACGATCAGCGGTTTAGTTGTGCGCGTATCCGTCGCTCAATTATTCAGGACAAAGCATTTTATATATATATATATTATGTATATATAAGATAAGAAAAATGGTGGCAGCACTTAAAAACTAAATAAAACGTCATATATCCATTCCAATTTTTTATCTTCTTCAAGTTACGCTATACGATCTACACGTTAAAGTTTTAAAATAAAAAAGTTAATTTCTGCATGTCGATCTTGATATTTGTCATTTACTCTACGAGTTGGATCGGTAAAGCGACCGAGTGAGAGTATATTACAATAAACTCGGACCGATTACTATCACAAACCGCATTGTATGACGACCTACTTGATATGGCTGTTATCCGTAAATCAAGCAAAAGGTCGTGATCGTACTTATTCTACAACAGACATAAGGCCGATGTGCTAAATTTGGTAAACAAATTTGTTGCAACAATGCATACTATCTTTATCAAGTATTTATATATAAGTAATAACAAATCTGTTTTGCAATAATAATTAAATGAATGAAATAAAATTTCACGTGTAGTGCACATTGAGTAAGAGAATTGCCCAACATCTATATTTTATTTATACCCCTAAACGTTATGAGAGGTATACCGATATTTTCGTGTTTTCGTTTTATTTATTTTTTATTTTCATATTTCAACAACAAAAATACATATAACCCTATATTTTCACCCTTATACGATCTACCCCCGCATGGCGGTACGAAGTTCGTCGGGTCAGCTAGTAGTTTTATGTATTTTAATAAGACTTACCACTTCACAAATAATAGTAGGTACCTACATATAATATGTAACTAGAAAATAGAATGACGTGCTCGTCATAATTGTTCGTTCCTGGTTCTGCTTATAAATAAAATATCGATAAGTAAACGTCATAATTGTAAAATAGGTGCATTATGCACTCTGTGCCAACCCGATAGTGCCGACCTGTTTTTGCAGGGCGGTTTTTAATTTAGTTGTAGAAGGTAATTCTTACTAGAAGTATAGAAGCAAACAAACATGGCAATTGGTTGAAAGTGTTATGAATTACTAAATGCAGTAGGTACGGTTATTCGAATTAAATGTTTCTTAACAGATAAGCACTTAGTTTACGTGATCTCAATTGGCCCTAGCCCTAGCCCTTTTAAATCAAACAACATAAAATTTCTATTTTTACTATATTTTTTACAATCACTTCGTAATCATAACTCTTGTTTTATTTTCTCTACTGTGAATTCTGCTGACAAAAAGGATGATTGAATGACGCTTATCAAAATATACGAAATCAATGGGAGTGGAAAACCTTTAGAAGTCGGTCGGGCATGTCGGCCCTTAGCATTAAGTTTTTGTTATAATACCGTCATAACCGGGAAGGAAAGCGGACCCGATGTAATATCTTACGTAACATCTATCACAACAATATAGTTACGATGGCCGGTTTTGTTACTGGATTATACACTTCTAATTTATACACTGCAAATAGTATAGTATATATATCACAAACTAATACAGTCAGTAGGTGTGTTATATAACTACCTGTCAGTCTCTCCAAATGCTGGAGATGTAACCTGAACTTGATTAAATTTCAGATTATTTCTAGACAGGCCATATCAGCCACTTCTAAATTGCTTTGCCTATGTGCCTAAATGAAATCACGAGTTTTTGTTGATTAAAGTTACACAACCTAGCATATATCCGTGTAGTAATGGTATACAATAATGCATCGGGCTAACATTAAAGCTTTCTCCGAAAATAAATAGTCTCGTTTACTGGGGGAAAGTGTAGCGTCAGTTGTGAAGATAGATTAACAGAGTCAATTTGATGTCTGCGGCCACCATCAATAAACAAGCATGCGGGCAGTGGGCAGTTCCCTCCGCGGCGACGGCAGAGCACTGATACGAGATCTGCGGCCTAATTGTTTAAAGCAACTAGTTCGAAACCGATCCGAATTGGTTTGCATTAAAAGAACGGCCACTTCCGTATCAGGTAACGTCTCGACTATATTCAATTGACTTGATTTAAAGGCTTCGAGGCGTAAAGTTTAAACTATTTTTTACGCTTTGAAGCAAAATTTGCGTTAATAATTAAGTTGAGATGTGTGCATTGGGTAATATTTATTCATTCAACCTAAATCCTTAAAATTAATATTTGGCATATTTAAATATAAGCTGGCTGGACTAAAATGCTAAACGATAATAAACTGCGAGTAGCTCTTTGGACCTTGGTTATCTCTGCTACCCTGACCTCAGTTTGGAGATTGACGCGAGCAATTGTTAATTAAATAAACACATTCAAATCGATTAGTGTCTACTTCCTACTCAGTTTACAAGAAACAGCAACCCAAAAATATTGCGTTAGATTCTTACCCTTTTTGACTTTTTGGACAATTTACAGTTAATCTAGTTCCAAAATACACAAAGCTTGTATTATGGGTACAAGACAACGGATAAACATATACAATACAGATACAAATTCAACATTTTAAGTACAAATGGTCGTGCATTGACATCTTGCCCTGGTAGGATTTTAGATTATCTTAGAATATAGCTATTTATAAAAAACAAAAAAATGAAAAAGCGATTTGTATGCGGGAGCCAGGAACATATCCAATATGGCAAAGTTAAAAGGACCTCATTAAAATTTGCATGCTATCATAGCATGCAAATCGGGCGGTTTCGCAATTTAGCTAGTTAATTATAAATAGTTATTATAATCACGTATTCATCGTAGTTATGTTATAAACACCATATGCAAATTATGATAAACAATAGAGCATATATTATCATCGTACCTATCTCTGTTTTGAATTGATAAAAGTTTCGTGACTTTACCAGTAGGTATACGGCAATGGTATGCTGTGGACTGGCGTGTATTAATCGTAGGTATAAATATCAATATTTTTTATATTACACAAACTACCTTTGACATTTAATTTCGTAATGTAGGTCTCAGAGGAGGTGCCCGTGCCGGGCCGGGTCGGCTCTCGACATGGTGATCGTTGTTGCAGATGCGACTGCGACACGCACTCTACAGTAACAAGGTCACGCCACAACGACAATGCCACCGATGCACTACACTTCAAACACAAGTCCGATCACAACAACAAGGCTAACTTGTAATTCAGTCGCAAGCGCACATTCTACTCGGCTCAAACAATAAATGTTCGTCCACATAAATGATATTGCGTTATTAGATGTTTGCTCCGGTCGGCAACGTTTAAATGAATAAAGTGCTCCATCAGGTTGCCTCGGTGACGCCACCATCATACTATGATAAATATAGTAAAAATGTGAATTGCGTCATGTCATCGCATGTCTGACTAATGCCTTCGAGGGACGAGAAAAGCGAGGAAATGCACGATAAACTTCATGTTTGCCGGCGTTTCTCAGCCTCTATTAATAGGTAGTTGGACAAGAAGTTCTTTTGCATCTATGATTTAAGTTGATATTCGTCCGATAAACTTCCCCCACGGCATGAGTCACGGCGTTTGAGGCGCCACTGCCAAAAGTCAGCCCACGAGCTCTCGGCTTGTTTACAAGCGAGTAACTAGCGCATCACTCACGTTCCTCAGAAACAGTGTGAATCATAATATGGGAGTTCGGCATTTTGCTGACCGAAAATTTACTCTTTTCATTCATTCTCATAAGTTAGGAACCGCTTATTACAATTAAATAGAGCGCATAATAATGGCAGATACTCCGTAAGGACACAATTTAATTTTAAGTAAGTAGTTGTACAAAATTTCGTCAAGAAATTCTAGTCGGGTTTATTATTTTTTTAATGATATACATATCTACTTACATAGATGTAAACTTAATAAACAAATTTTAAAGTAAGTATATTTTAATTTTTGTCATATAATATAATGTCTATTGTAAGTTCAATACGAGAGAAGTTTAGATAATAATTGCGTTTTATCTTTCTGTTTAATTCCATGAACTGTAATATAATTTATCTGCCTTTTGTTCGAGTTTTATCAGCGCACTAATAACAATATGTGATATTTCTAAAACTATTTATCTAAACGTACGCCTCCTTATTCAGTGATTAAACTAACGTTACCCCGGTGTTTCTACTGCATCGATCATCCGTTTGTACCTCTCAGTTAACCTACGAGCTTATTACTTATAGGTAATCAAAAAAATATGTAGAGAGCATTGCTTGTTTTGAATTAGGTATTTTCTAAAGCATTTTCGTATAAAAAATAGCAGAGGAAGAATTGTTTTTTTGGTCTTAAAATCCCACTTATAGTTGCAAGTGGGGTAGGTACTCTGTTTCGTATAAATTTAGCAGTTAATGGAAACGTATTTTTTCAGAACAAATTTGTTATATTTAGGTACAGATTATATTATTATTTAAGTTTTATATATTTTTTTTTTTTCTCTTTATTTTGGCATCAAACAGTCATTCAGGTACATTACATTTTGATTTAATTATACATAGAGTGTAGACAAAGGAGTGCCGAAAAAATATTAAAATACAGTTTTATTAAAAGAGAGTGTTGCTGCGGACCGCAAACAACACAGTTAAATTAATGTAGAAATATAAAGTAATAGTAATAAGTATTGAGTGAAATCCACTAGGGGTCGTTCACTTTTGAATAATAGTTAGAATAAACCATAGTGGAATCCATAACAGTAAATAAGTACTAATGATAAAGTTACAAGATGATTTCCTGTCAGAAATAAGCCAAAACAGGTGATGACATCAGTTAGATGTAGGTACATTTTACAAAGGACAGGAAAAAGAAAACAAAAGATGAATAGAAGAAAAAAGTAACACATAATAAAGTGGGTGCAACGTTATTAAGGTGTATCGTCATCGCTATGGCAATATTTATCAAAAAAATACTTCGTAAGGTTGTTTAGTGACGTATTAAACAAATCCAAATCATTAAAATCCTTATTGTAAAGATTAAGTGTACGGGACATATAATTATTTCTTGTGTAGTTCTTTTTGAACACGGGTGGCACGAACATATGATATACACGATTGGAGCGAACGGGAAGGCGAACCTTAATAGTAAAATTTACTTTAGAGAGCAAATATGGACAATCAACTGAATTATTAACGATTTTGTGAAGAAAGGAGATGTCGAATTGTTTACGTCGATTGGTTAGGCTCAAAAGTTTATAATAGCCTAAGGAATGCTCGTAATGATCTCCACCACGGAGACAACGATGATTGAGTATTCTTATAAATTTTCTTTGAACTTTTTCAATACGGTTGATATGGTGATTGTAGAAAGGATTCCAGACAACACACCCAAAATCTAGGATCGATCGAACATAAGAAAAATACAAAGTTATAAGTGTAGCAGTTTTCTTAAAAGGCTTAGTTATTCTATTTATGAAACCTAGACTTCTAAACGCCCGCTTTATTATTGAATCTATGTGTGTTGTGAAGGATAGCTGATCGTCTAGAATTATGCCCAAATCGCGGATGCTATTTTTTATTTTTTTTATATTATTACCTATTGTATTTATGAAAACAAGTAGGTTAAATAATATTAATCTAATCATAAATTACCTACGAAATTGAGTCGATACTATAGATAACATAGGTACTTAAAAGATGTAAATAAATATTTAACTTCTTACCTTAGTTAGGTAGTATTAAATATTTAATAACAAGAGGTGGTCTTCCAAATTTCACCTGTCTTATAATGATATCACAGCGCGGAAAAATGTGTTTCGGTAATATAACTGTATCTACCGGTTCTGTTTTCTCCCGTAAAACTGCACTAAATGTAAACATAAAAGGTGCGCGTACGCATGATGCAAGCGCAGGCCAGTTATTCGGGAACTCATATGCGTGCCTTTAAGAGTGCTACGGTCGCCTTTATTGCATAGTCAATATGGCGTCAAGCGATATGGCAAGATTAACGCGTTTCTTTCCGAATGACCGTGCAAGTTATTTTAGTTCTGTGGAATAGTCTTTCGCTGCACATAACCTTTTCGAGGCGTCCGATAAGGTAAACTTAGCATTTCTGCTTCGAACATATTAGTAAGTTTTCTTTATAATTAAAAAACAAATTTTATACCGCCGTTCTCAAATACACTTATGTATAACATACACTTACACTTTTAAAAATAATGCATCTTAGAATTAAAGAAATTGTGGCTTATTTTATAGGGCACTGAATAAATGTAGAGTATATTCAAGTTACTGTTAATTACTATCTGTTCTCCGCTCCGTTTCTACTATTGCAAGTATAAATAAGCATTACCAGTGTGTTGACTTCCATTAACATTATAATTTACGTAACATTTTTATTTGGAGTTCATTACCCATCGCAAAGGCTAGGTTCCATATACGTGTAAACTTCGGACCACAGAGTATCGTGAACAGTGACAGATCTACCGCTGAGAAAAGTGACGTGGTGACCAATAGGTAGGTACCTATATAAAACACGCGGTCGTCGCCAGAATGACGGAATGCTAAAGTTCACTTAACGCCGCGCCGGTATGAGACTACGAGCATTACCTCGTTGCAATCTGGCAACGTTTAAAACTATAATTACAACATTTCTAACATTAATGCAAGTATTTAACTTTAGATTAGAGCTTAGGAAATATTAAAATTAAGCTATTGCGCCGGTAGTTATGTTGATAGCTTAGGAAAAAAGTATTTTATCCAATAAAACTTTCTGCTTTCTTCCAGAAAAAATAACATAAGACTAAGTAAAAATATAGGTAATTTACGTACTTAGCAGTACCTTTATTAGAAAATGATTGGAGTGACTGTTTTAAACATGAAATAATGGTTATCCTAATATATATAGATAGAGCATTTCGCAGTAATTGTTTGTTGAGGTGGTCGCTGCTCTGTGCGACGCCGCGGTGCGGTGGTGCGCGTGACTCTCCATACATTAGCCAGCACAGCGACGCGCCCTCGCCCGCCCGACCCGGTGCCACCATCCGTCACGATCATGATAACTATTAAAACTCTGCACGTCCTTAAATCTAACTTGAAAATCTTTGACCATTAAAATTATTTTAACTTTTCCCTGTCTTTCCTTGATAAGTAGATAATCAAGTAAACAATTACCCGTCATCACAGACGTCTCTGTTTTCACTATGAAGCATTTGGCATGTTCTAGAATCCAACAATATCCTCACCAGTCACCGAGGTGAATGCACATACTCGTATATCGAGCAAATACTCACACGTACGTCGCGTCGTTAAACGGCTGAATAACAAGAAATTTCATAACTTAGGGGAGAGCAGGGTTTTAATTAAAATAAATTCTTCGAAAGACTATGTGAGTGCGTAAAGGGTCGGTGTACCTATAGCTATTTTTCATTAAGATAAAATAATTTGAAAGTACTAGTATCATAATAATATTGAACTCTTATCTCATTTTGCAATTGTCTAATTTTGTGTTCATACAAAATAGGTAGGCACGTACATATTAGCTCCGTCCGTTATTATCTGGCTTATTTATACTTATATATATTTTTACTAAAATCGGCGTCTAGAAACATATAATACAAGACGTAATAAACACGAATCAGTAACTTCTAGTTACCAGTAAGATACTTACAATACAACAGATACAAGATAACACACACTAAAACACATTGTTTGTCGAAACCGCTACGGTTCAATACGAGATGCGATACAGTGGAAATACGCAAACATACCTACATAAAACAAATGTATAACTAGTATAAGTATGTAGAACATAGCATAAGTACTATATTCATGTATGTACATAAACATAACATGCTAACCTCGTTACCATTCTTTACTTTACTGACAATGAGTCAATAGGAAAGTCAGTTTGGCTTATCCACTTTTTATTTATTTCAAAAACAAATGCATTAATAATAGTGCTGAGGGGAGACTCGCCCGCACGCGTTGCGTGTTCACCCAAGTTTACCCGAGATCAGGAAGTCGTTTATTAGCAGTTGGCGAAGAATTTACAAAGATTGCGCGGTGAAGTTAGTTTACTGCAGTTCTTTTTAATTTATTTGGCACCATTCTAATCAACACGCGTGACTGGCCAGCGAGATACACAATAGGGATGACGATTGACGATGGGTCAAGAAAACGAAATTGTATTTAGTCCGTCAGCTAGATCATTAAACTTATTCGACACGTAGGTATTTCTTCTTTTTTTAAACCAACAAATGACAAAAAATTTTGACAGTTTCTAAAGTTGGTGAGTAGGATCTAGTGACGTCACGTTATTGTACCATTGATACCATACTGTGACGTCACAACCCCCTACTACTTGATGGACAAAAAAAATCGTCATGTCTATTCGACATTGATATAAAGTAAGTACTTACACAAACTTTATCTTTATGATGCCCTATATAACATTAAGTATAATTACGTATGAGTATAATATTGCGCAATACCTACTGATAGTATAATGATTTTAAAGTGAATACCAATATAAATACTTATGACATTGGAGACTAGTAGGTAAATAACGATTTTTAATTAAAATACTTATTACCTATTACAGTAAGTTAGTATATAAAAATTGTATTTGTCAACGGTACCTACCTATTGTCTAGTTATATTTCGAATCAAGTGGTTTCATGTTATTCATAAAATAAAAATAAGTACATAATTACAAATTTTAATATTGTTACTAAGTTTGCGGTTATAATAATTTTAGGAATATTGCAGGTATAATAACATAACTAGACAAAAATCATAATGGTCATAAGGTCTGATCTAGCACAGCTTTCATTCCTTCTACAACAATCTCATTTTTGCGGGTAGATGCCTGATTTTAATTCCAATTTATTTTTGGACGTTATCGCTAAATCGATTCGATTAAAAACCCGAATGGAATATGAATGAAAATGGGACGGTCTGAAAACTGATTCATTTCATTTCGTGGCGCGGTTTTAATATGATTTCTTTTTAAAAAATAGTAAAATATTTTGATTAAATTCGCACTCTACGAGTATATACCTACCTACTATTATATTTTCAAATATTTAATTTTAGTGGATTAAATATTATAGATACCTATTTTGGGAATATATCATGATGCGTAAGAGTTTTCACGTGGTTTTTCATGTGGTGGAACTTAATATCCTACCTTCGATAAAGATTTTAGGTACCCGAAGTAGGTACTTTAAGCAGGCGAAGTCGCGGGCAGAAGCCAGTACATATTGGTCCGAGAATTGTCAGTGTGCATGCAGCACGCGAGGCGCGAGGCGCGAGGCGCGAGGGGGCGGCTCGGCGGCGCGGCGCGCGGCTCCGGGGAGGGGTATTGATCGGCGCCGGGCGCGAGGCACTGCACCACCTGCCGTTGCAGCGAGGAAAAGGGAGTTTTCCTCTACGCGTGCTTTGATTCACATAATTTACAATACAATAGTTTATTTTTATGAATAAATAAGTATGAAAATTATATCGCTCACATAACAATTCACATATTCTGGCAGTTTTTGATGTTTAAATATTTGGTAAAATTTGAAATAAATTACAATAAGATTTATTTAATTATTAGGTAATGAATACCGTAGACTGTGAAGCAAACCGTTTTTCGTCTTCTATTGATTATGTAGGTTCATAGGTAGCTAAAGCTTTTTTCGCTACGCTGTGGATGTCTACATTTTTGAGCTTTTTGTTTCAGACTGAAATAGATATCGATTAAAGATAACGCAACATGCATGCACTGCAGTGCCGCCGCCGCGCCGCCGCGCCGCCCGGCACGGTAGCCACCGTGCAGTGTAGTAGAACATTATCAAATACATATAATATCTTATCGATATTATACTTATGTACCTACTTGTATGTTTTCCTTATATTTTAAGATATGCCTAATATTAAAAGCGAGCATATGCAGAGGATAATAGTGTAGATAAATTTATTTCACAAATGAAATTTTATTTCATAATTTCTGCTGCTTTCTACATCAACTATCATTCATCATTCTTTTTTAAAAAGAGGTTTTTTATGTCCGAGGTTTGTTTAAATTTTACTTTTATTATACGAAAACTCGAACAAGTATGAGACCTGGTAATAACGATTATGGGGAATTTAAGGTTTTCAAAACGGTTACTTTATTGTGGTTGATTATATAAAAACATTCTATTAGTCTCCAGTAGTTTGTCCTGGCAGTAATGGACCAACTAAACTGTATACTTACATAGTTCTTCTACCGACATTTTTTTTTCATCAGTGTTATCATTAATAACATGTACTCGTAGACATTCCAGCCAGTTTGTCATAAATGGTAAGAATCACCAAGTCGAAAATGAACAGAAACTGAAGATTATATTATATTAGGTGGTAGCTGCGTGCTCGGTGGTAGTCGCGTGGGGCGGGCGCGTATTACACGAGCGGGTGGCAGCCGGAGCACCAGGGGATGGGCGGAGGAGAAGCTCATCGCAGTGGCCAAGACCTTAAACTAACGGTGCTATTGACCTGCAAACGGATTTTGTGATATCATTTGCGCGTCTAGTACTCATACCAGCCGACCCGCACGGACGGATGCTCACGCGTATATCGATCGACAGAAGCCGCCAATGTAATATATACTGACACTTATTTATTTATACTATTAACTGCCAACCAGTGGGTTCCGCTCGGCTGTCTCCGTGCATTGTCTTAAATTGCCTTGTCCTGCTCATATGCCTGTCGAGGAAATCCTGCTTATGCGCAATAGATCTGCTATAGAGGCTTTTTTTTATTATTTTTGGAAAGAGTGTTTTATCTGACCTGGTTAAGAACAATTGTTTAGAGTCGGGACAATGGTGCAAGTTGGTGTTTTAGTTTCCTCCGGTTCGGCAATCGCTGCCGCGCAAGGTCTGGGTTGCTCGGGTCGACGGCCGAGCCCGCGCCCCGCTGCCGCCCTCGCCAGCTGTCTCCGCCCGGTTATATTTAGACCGGATGGCAGAGCTCTCACTGAAACAGTTTCTCCCCTCTGTTTGCATAACGCACCAAATTATTGACGTAGCGAATCCCTTATTGCAGCACGTCGAAGTCGAACAATCGGGAACGCAGTGGAGCGTGATTTGCATCCGATGAGGGACGCCGACTGATGGGAAATTGATTACAGATTCCAATGGGTGACTCATTTCTAATCGATGGCAAAATACTGAACCGGTTGTCTTCTTTGGTCGTGTATGGTATTGCAATAGTAGAATAGGTACTTCGACGATTGTAAATCGAATGAACGGTCAATGCTATCCCAAAAAGGGCGAAGTACCGTTATTTTACTAATGCATTGCAGTAAGATGCAAACGATGCTTGCATTGCGACGCGGCACAGTTAACTACACAGCACGGGACGGTGCCTGCTACGACATGCAGATGTGAATGTGACAGAAGAAACAGACATTAAAAAAAGCAAACACAATCCTAACATTAGTAGTAAGTATTGATTCCGTTGACATAGATGTCGACCGTTAAATAAATCGTAAGAAATATAAAGATACTGAAGTACGTGCCCAACGATTGCTAGTGCTGTTCCATCAAACTATTAGCAGAAAAAATAAATCACACTGTTCTTTTTAGTTACTATCCTTTACCTTACACCTTACTTTACATAATACTATTACCTTTACTTTACATAATACTATTAAAAAGTACCTAGATAGTCTATTCTATTCGTAAAAGTTGGATACTGCCATAATATATGCAGCCAGTGCGCAGGCTTACAAATATAAAGTTTTATTTTAATATAATTAATCATTTGTAATTTAAATCGTCCATCCCCTTAAGGTTGTGTCCGGGGGTACAGATCCCAGGAGGGTTTCCTCATTCAGCGGGTAATTGCGCAAATGCAGGTAGGTTTCTTTGAACCGCTTCTGTCCCAGTAGTGGCGAGCCAGCTCTTCGTGTGATGCTAGCATGCGCTAAATTTAAACCGAGGGCTACGAGTATTTGTCACTTTTTAACAAGTAGTGTGTGGTAAAAATGATCTTATGCTTGAAAGTACATATATCCATTAAAGTCGCAAAACACGTTGTGTTACTAGTTGTCATGTGGTACATGGTACATTTACCAACATAGGTAGGTGAGGATTCGAATTGTTAGCCACAGACTTTATTTTAGAATTAAGTAGGTTTACTTAGAAAAGAGAACACACATAACTTACCCGCTTCTTCAAGGTGATGATTGGAACTGCATTTTAGGTAATATCTGAAAAAAAAAAAAATAAGTACAGTAGAATCTCACTAATCTGGCACTTCAATAGACTGATACGTCCAATAATCATACACACCTGAAACTGTTCTGTATTGTTACCAAGAAAATACGTAGCATTGATGTTAATCATTAATAAACTCAGATGTATAATTATTACAGATTACAGTTATGAGCATACCTAAATGTATTATGCTGGCACTACCTACACAATGAAATATCTTAAATGTTTTATACAATGTCGTTCGTAGGTCAAGTTTGAAATTCCCTGAATATCATCACTACCCACATCCAGCGTTTCCGATAGCGATAATCACATCCTTCCGCAACGTCTAATGAATAATACAGAATAAATATGCATATTTATTATTAGCTGTAGGTACTTTTATAATCAACGAAGGCTGTAGTGTGTCAAAAATCTGCTAGATAAGCTTGCGTTGCCTTGCTGTCATGTTTCACCAATGTGAAACCAACTACTCGCTCGTGACCGGTGGAACAATATAGCCAGACCTCGCTTGACACTAGAGCATCTAGCGGATCATTTATACGCAATAAGCAATAAAATAGGTATCTAACAAAAAAAAAAACATATTAAGTACTAGAACGTTTTTAAAGCAATTAAGACTGTTCTGGTCGGATCGAGATCGGGCGGGTTTAATACATGTTCGAATGACACTATGAAAGTTTTGTTTTTAATTAGTGTTATCTAACGACGACTTATATTGCAACTGGTTCAAGGACCAAAGTAAGGATAGATTATTTTTCAAGCTTAAGTATTAGGATTTTGTTTGTTATGAGTTTTTGTATCTCTCTAATACCGGTATATTTGAATATAATTAAGTTATGTTTGAATATATCGGTGGATACCTATTTTTAATCTCAATAGAGTCGTCTATTGTCAGGAGCGTTGAAGCGTGTTCCGATAATAATATATTTTCCATCTTAGGTAGTGTATCTTAACAATATATTTGATGGCTATACCTACGTATACTGCTATTATGCACAGCCGTCCAACGTTCTATAGAACATAATATCGTATGTTTACTAACACAGTTAAACGAATGTTGTCGGTTACTGTGATAAATGGATATTTTTTCATAACAAAATTTCCATTCACAGGGGTCGTTTCTTACCGAGTTGTATACCTTTTTAAAGGTACATATCGGTAAGTAACGATGTTATAAATATTATTGAACAGTCATGTCCATTAGGTAAATTATATATCAACCTTTTCGTCTTTTACACAACAAAAAATAAAATCATTGTTTAAATGTTGCTTTCATTATCTGGCATTGAATAGTCCATACGTGAGTAAATGTGGGCCCATTATTACCAAAACCAAACAACTAAGCTGTTCTAGTGCGTGGGATGAAAGCAAGGAGACAATGTGTCGAGAACTGAGAAAGTCACGGACGCCGTAGGTATATTTTCGATTCGGTAAGCGATATTTTAAAGGTCTACTCTGGAAGTCGGGAATAATGCATCTTGCTATCCTATAATAAATAATACATCTTCAAATCCATGCGGATGCAGCCAGTAATTTTATAAAGCTATCAAGGGGATCTCTTCGTTGTCTGACAGAGAATACTAACGTCGTGACGTGTAGGTACCTACGTGTGTTTTATTTCTTGATACCAGTAGGGGTCATATTATGCGTGAAAATTTTAATAATATCGACCCTTGGCCATACCCAGTAAAACAGAACCCTTTTTGAAAAAAATATTGAACATATACATAGTAGACAATTAGCATCAGACAATATGTAAATATTGGAAAATAAATTATGCTACAATATTGTTTTCTAATTTAATGAGATCGTTAAATTTGAACTTGTGTTGTATAACGACCTTTTCAAAGTTGTTTACGGTTGGTTTTGTTCGTTGTATTATTGTTTCATAATATGTACTGTCGTCGGGACCCTGAGGGACACGGTAACAAGTCACGGATGCCGCATCACGATTTCTCGCGAACTGACTGACACGTTTACTATGATGTCCATTGATTAAGTACAGAATAACCCACTTAATATTATTCAAATCAAATATCTAAAGAAGATAAGCAAGTAAATGTTAAAAAAGAAGTTTCTTTTTCGAAATTCAGTGTTTAGTGATGACATTTTATCACAGTTCTTAAGAAAATCGAGTATCGATTGTCTTGAATATAATTATGTATATCATGGTATATGGCAACGATTAGAACCCTGATAAGTATGAAAATGAGGTCTCGAAAACGGTTCTAACGAGGATTCACTTTTCTAGCTAAATCATAGATCATCTTCAAGAAAATTCGTTTTCTCTGTGTTTCAACAGAGTTTAAAATTGACTTGTGGTGAAATATATTTTTTACAGCTTCCATTGTCATTTAAAAAAATACAGTAAGTATTATACATGTATGTGTGTCTACTATGGTCATTCACTATATATATATCTATAGACCAATCACTCACCTTCAAAACTAATATTATTAATAACGTCATAACAAAGCTCCAGAACAAATCAACACAACCCCTTGAGCTAAATTAAAACGGAAGCATAAATAAAGTAGGTGTTGGGTGTTTAGTCTAGACAACCGCTAAAAGCGTTTGGTATGCACTTTAGACTGTGTTTGGTATAAAAGTAAGCCCGTATTACATAACAGTTCAACATTGTCCTACTCTCAGAACAACTACAACAAAATTGTAGAAAGACAGTTAATAAGTAGGCAAAAGTCATAAAATCAAATCAATCATTTCTGAGGAATGAACACGATTACAAACTACTTCGACACGACCTACCTCGCAATACATTTGTGTGTATAAAAAAATAGATCATAAGAGCTTATGTTCCAAAGAACGTTGATTACATATATTATTATGACCATGATTAATCTATCTCTGTTGTTTATGATTCTGCGAATACTAAATTTAAGACAACATGATGATGTTTAGAAACATTACGCAATGTTATTAATATGTATATAATTCCAATATTGTTACAATTACCTGGCCTAATGTTAATAGTATATCTATTATTAAATTACATATAGGTACCAACAGATGTACCTACAGCAACATCGATTCTAACAAACTATTTCGACTGATATGTTCTACGTAAGTAAGTAAGTGTACCTATTTGTTTAAAATACGGTAGCGTAGCGGTAAATTTGACTATGTACTCTATGGGTACTCGAATAGGTACTTAGTCTACACGCGAAGACAAGGCGCTAGTGCGGCGTGCGTTATAAATATTCTGTACATCACTTAATTGAAGTAGGCAGATACTATACAACTGCCTACTGAGTAGTGGGGCCCGTCCTTGTAACATATACTAGCCGGCATCAATTGAGAGCTCGCAATTACTAACATATACGTCACGCAATAAGTAGGTGCTTACGTCTTTCTATTTCTCCTTAAATCTGTCTTAGATAATTTAGCAAAACTATGCAAAATCGTTTAGCAGCACCTTGACATTACGACTAATTACAAGTCGTAGATCTAGGTATACGTTTAAGACACATATCAATAAAAAACGTTACCATTGACTCTGTAAAAGTACAATTTTGTACGGGCAATGAAACATAAGCTGTTTAAAGTAGGTTATTTCGTACAGGTGTTATATACGTTACTAGCGGCCCGCCCCGGTATCGCCCGGTTCCCTTTTTTATAGCCTATATCACTCGAGAATAGTGCAGCTTCCCAACAGTGAAAGAATTTTTCAAATCGGTCCAGTGGTTTTGGAGCCTATTCAATCCAAACAAACAGACAAACCTTTCCTCTTTATAATATTAGTATAGATGACGTCTATAAACAAATTTTGTTATAGGTACATGGTACTTTAGTAAAAGACACATAATATGTGTTATTATTTATTCTGTGAATAGCACTAAACAAGACCCGGCTGAATCCGCTATGCATCGCTGATTGCAATCTTTCATATAAGAACGTGTCGCGGCAGCCGCGTCGCCCTCGTTCATACGAATTGTTTACAGTATACCTACCCACCCAAATAACTACTATACCTATATTCATATTTCTTAATTTAAATGGTTAGACAATGTTTCCACAAACAGATAAATTAATAAAAATATTTTGAGTCACCTTATCCCAATCTGAATACTGTTAGAGTAAGATCCCAGAGCGATCTGACGTAACTTATTTTCTGACGAATGAAACCTTAAGATTTCAGTAGCGTCTAGAGTGCCTTGAATATCTACGGGCTTGTGAAAACTGTCAGAGTGACACCAGGGCTGGTACCAGGTGAGAAAGGTGACTAAAAATAAGAGTTATCTTACTTATTTTCTCATGGCTCATTTTTATATATATCATGTAGGATATTATTTTAAAGTAATGGATATAAGTGTCAGACACTTGAGATTGACCAGAACTTTTGTCAGACACTTTTAAGCTACCCAAAAAATGGATCTCAAAGATGGATGAACATAAGCATATCATGTTTAGGCTCATTCGACTCGGTATGACGAGCACTTTCTAAATAGAATATGATGATGGTAGTGATGATGATGAATCCTGAAGACTACTATGGATCTCGAAGTTGGATGATCATAGGCATATCGTGTTTGGGCTTATTCGACTCGGTATGACGAACACTTTCTAAACACATGATGATAGATACCCCACATGTAAAGGTCTGATGAAAAAAAAATGCTGAGTTTCAGTTCAATGTATGGGGAACCCCAAAAATTTTGATTTTTTTCTGATTTTATTTTAAAATCTTAATGCGGTTTACGGAATACATCTACGCACCAAATTTTAATAATGTAGCTCTTATAGTTTCGGAATAAACTGGCTGTGACTAGAGTACCCGATTACTTGAGTAATCGGTTACTGAGTAATCAAATTAGTAATTGGATTACATTTGTAATCGATTTACGCCAACACTGATTGAAACAGATAATGCTCGTCATAGCGAGTCGATAAGCCCAAACACGATATGCCTAGGATCATCCAACTTCGAGATCCGGAGTAGTCTTCAGGATTCATCATCAGCACTACCATCATCATGTGTTTAGAAAGCGTTCGTCATACCGAGTCGAATAAGCCCAAACACGATATGCCTATGATCATCCAACTTCGAGATCCATAGTAGTCTTCAGGATTCATCATCAGCACTACCATCATCATGTGTTTAGAAAGCGTTCGTCATACCGAGTCGAATAAGCCCAAACACGGTATGCCTATGATCATCCAACTTCGAGATCCATAGTAGTCTTCAGGATTCATCATCAACACTACCATCATCATATTCTGTTTAGAAAGTGCTCGTCATACCGAGTCGAATGAGCCTAAACATGATATGCTTATGTTCATCCATCTTTGAGATCCATTTTTTGGGTAGCTTAAAAGTGTCTGACAAAAGTTCTGGTCAATCTCAAGTGTCTGACACTTATATCCATTACTTTAAAATAATATCCTACATGATATATATAAAAATGAGCCATGAGAAAATAAGTAAGATAACTCTTATTTTTAGTCACCTTTCTCACCTGGTACCAGCCCTGGTGTCACTCTGACAGTTTTCACAAGCCCGTAGATATTCAAGGCACTCTAGACGCTACTGAAATCTTAAGGTTTCATTCGTCAGAAAATAAGTTACGTCAGATCGCTCTGGGATCTTGGACCATGTGTACTGATTAGAATTTAAATAATATACATAAAGGTCTGACATAGTTATTACGAGCAAATTGAAAATAGACTCGATCGTCATGGTCTGCATTACTATGAAAAAGCTCTATGGCGGTTTAAGTATATACGTATGCATGTCTTTCTTGCCATATCTTGTAGCTTTTGTCGGCCATTAATATTAGTACCGTCGCAGCGGCCGTTTATGCAGTCGACACACGTGTTAACTGATTGTTAGGGTCCAAAACCGCCGGAAGGATGTCCCGTGAGCGTGCGTGAGTGTGCATATCTTGCGTCGACTCTCCTTATGTTTAGTTACATAAAAGTATCTTGACTGTTTGAATTTAACTGCTTGAAAATTTATTCAATACTTTTAATTCCACTGCCCTAGTTAGCAAACACTGTCAATCGACGGCTTTGAATGCTACTAAAATTTGATATAAGTACTTAAGTAATATCCAGTAAGTAGTCAGTATGTATTTTCATATTTTCTATAGTCAAATTAATTTATGGTGATGTATTCTAACGTACCCAGTCAAAGTACCCACTTACTTAATAAATAATTTTAGATTATTATTCATTACATTATTTAAAGCCACCAAACTGTTATAAGATGATATATGTAGTTATTTTCAAATAATATATAATACTTTTGAAATGAATAGTTGGACTTATTGATATTTTGCCATAATAATATATTATAATTAGGTACCTACAACGATTAACTGAATAACAAGAAGGCTCTGCAGTGACGACAAATTCCTATGGGAATGTAAACACATGGCGCTCGAGTGAGACAATCCCCAAGATACGTTGTAAAGACGTCACTGCGGCGGTATGATGTAAGATAACACTGTTTTCAATCGTATATTATATCGCAGTAATCCATAATCCGCTCTGGATCATAAGGAAATTAAGTCACACACGACTAATAGGTAGTTATAAGTAAAATATTAATATGCGTTTTGAGGAATGTGGTACATGTGTCAGGTCGACAGATTGCAGTGCATATAGATGTGGAGCTATAGATTTTTATTATACACGACGACCACACGCGGCCGCTCGTAGTTCGGCGAACCCACACACTTTGACCGCTTGGACGCGAGTGTTGCATACATTTTTATGACTTGAAATTTTCTATGTATGTATTTCCTACGAATACGTGTGTATGTATAGTTACTATTCTATGTCGAGAATAGGTACAAACTGACAAAACTTATTGAATGTATACCCGTCCAAATATAGACACTGTACTTTCAATGATTGATACTCATTTGTTGACAGGTCTAATTAAAACCTAAAGTATAAAAGCGCGGCTCGAGTATGTGATCCTAGTAATATATGTATCTGTCGGAGAAAATGTAGAACACTGTTATTAACTGTAATTCAGTGAATTCAACTTTTACTATAAGGTAATTCGTACTATTTCGTGCTGTATTTTTGTCGTTAACGAATTTTTTTATTAACATGATGTGTTAATTAAACTAGCACAGTTGGCGCCAAAACCAATAGTCTCTATATAAGATGTTTGATGCCTGTACAATCGTAGACACAGTGCTTGTATGCCTGGGTATCATTTGAACATAAACCGTCTGATTTTTATAAACTGAGGTTTCATGGCTAGGTTTATGCACCAAGGTTGTGTTATTAAATGAAGGCAGCGACGGTGCTTTCCAGGAACGAGTCCTCCCACGTGCGGGTCCGCTGCCCACGAGGCCGGCACCCAGGCCGAGCTCCTGCGTTTCACAACAACGTCATACCGAGCTATGTTCACTTGCTCCTAACTAAAATCCACATTTATAGTTACCATAGGATACCCGGGAACTCTACTCTTTTATATAAAATAGAACTAAACGATTGTAAATACTAGAGATCGGTTGGACTGATACCTATAAGACTACTAGGTATTGCAATACCGGACTATATTACTATGGCGGGCGTAAAGATGTGATGCCTCTAAAGTTAAAAGGTGTATGTTATAGTAGGTACGCCTTTAGTATATTATAATAATCGCTTATTAGATTTTGCAGTCTACCTAGAAATGTCGTATATTTCAAAAATAAATAAAACACTAAAAATTTATAACCAAGGTCACAGGAAGTAGGAATCGGTGTTTGTAAAGATCTCTTATCGAAACATCACAAACTGTTGATCAAACATCAGTTAACGTCTCAAAATGTGCATTGATAGTTAATATAGAGGCGATAGGGATTTTATGTAGAGTCGAGTTTCAGAGTTGTTAGGTAAAATTGTTAGGTTACTTTTCCATTTCAAATCTTGAAAATATTTTTTTCAGCCACTGGACGAGATAATGGATTTGTCTTATTTATTATAAGAGCATACCTATTCCAATAGTTTGAAGTCTTTTGTTTTGATGCCAAGGGTTTTAACAGGGATTTCTGATAGCTACCAAATAGCTACCAAGTTAACATTTAGTAGTAGCAAAATTCTAACTTGTCTAACAACCTCTCGGTCTCACAGTTAACTAATCACCATTACTTAACAAGTACTTAGCGGCTATGATGTAACGATATCGCAGTTTGCATTGTTTGTTGTCAGACATTAAATTATCTTTTAAAAATAAACAGCAACAATCAGGCTAGGCGCGATTGTGTTACGCAAGTCAATCACGGTCTTAACAGGGAACTGAATTCACTAATCGATATTATAATGCGATTGGTGTGGTCCATATTCTTATAGAAAATTTCATAATACAATTGTTTGCCGGATGTAAATAATACATCATCGCTCAAGTTAGTGCTTTTCTTTTGTCTATACGAGCATAATACGAGCTTGCTGATTTCATAGTTACATTTTAAAGATGCATTAGTGGCTCCAGTAGCTGATATCTATAACACCTCAATAATTAGTTAATCGAAAAAATATCAATAAATGAAAGAAAGATTATCAACAGCGGATGTATTTAATAGTCATAACTTAGAGACTATTTGTAAACGCGTGTAGGTGCTGAACAACCCACTCTTGTACGAATATTAAGTAACAATGATATAAATGCCTATTAAATACACATTATGAAATCCACTCTATCCGCTATACATTTTTTATGGCGTTCCAATTAACATAATTAACAAACTATCAGTCCATTCATTGACAGGAAGGTGCGTTGGTAATATGTCACTCAAAATAGTAAAACGTGTTATTTAGATAGGTACCTATATGAAGGTATTGCAAATCGAAAGCTTTCTCGGGATGTTGTACATACTTCATATTGAAATTATGATATTACATTCCGCGCTTTTGTTCAGTTACCTTTACCTTTGAATAAAATCATTGATCAGATATTGCAGAAATACGGTATAGCGATACTATATATAGTTCAAATATAAATGCAACTTCCTGGTCGGTTTTTTTAAGCAGACTATTACCAGCAGCGCCAGGGGTCTGGTGTGCATCTGACACATTGACAATTTGATCCTGTTAATGAGAACTGTATAATAATGTTAATGAAATCAC
Source organism: Polylopha cassiicola (assembly GCA_038024825.1). Classification (NCBI taxonomy): domain Eukaryota; kingdom Metazoa; phylum Arthropoda; class Insecta; order Lepidoptera; family Tortricidae; genus Polylopha; species Polylopha cassiicola. Next base: position 15,687,583 of record CP149045.1, on the reverse strand, counting down.
TTGCATAAAAGATAGCGAATATATATTATTGATAGAGCACTGTGACAAAAAGTTAAGGAAACAATAAAATATCAAAATAAACATCAATACAAAAGAAACATAAATGTATGTAAAAAGGTTGCTAATAAATAGTTCGCAACAGATCCTTTCGTTGCAGTTAACCCGTGGGCCAAAATCAGAAGTAGAAGCGATCTTCGTCCAACTATTTAAAAGATAAAAACATTCGGTAAATAGCTATTAATTACATAATTAAATTATCATTAGCTATGTATTATTTAGTAAGTATATAATACGTTTTATGTTATAATTGTATAATTATTCTTTCAACTTAAATATTGTTACATATCTGTTAGCTACGGTAGATGAGTCAAGTAAGTATGTCTATACTTACTCGTATTGAATATTTTCCAAACGAACGAGTTGCTATGTGTCCTACAGCAAGTATTGATTGTAACGCTACAGTAAACAATCGCTTAATACCTATAACACACGCGAGACAATAGTTTCATGGGGTGGTTGATTGAGTTTGCAGATGTACTTAAATATGGACGTCTCTTTAAGCTATATCACGTGTTTCACGTTAGGCGAGTATCATGGAATAACGTATCTAAAAATAATACGTGTAGGTAAAGATGGAGGATTTCGGTTAAACGGCACAAAACCCAGTGTACTTTGCACTGCGGCGAACCCTGTACAGCGACACTCCTTCTATAAATAGTTTTATCGTAAAAACTCCTCAGAACTTCCGCTCTGAATAGGGAACTAGGCGTATTTTAAGCTCAAGCAAGACATTGTATATCTACCTAGTACCTTTGTATAATATAAAGGTACAATGATTATTACAAGTATTAAATAATTATTATTGTTGGAATGTCGGGGCGTCATTCTCGGATTTCACCTATTAGGTGTGTATTTTTCTAAAAGATCTATCTAGTCGTGAGTCAGGCGCGAGTTGCTACACGCAGCGACGGATGCGTCTTCCGGCTCTGTGGAACAGTCGGCACACGTTTACGAGTACGATAAGCATTCACGGAGCGTCGTCCCTGCCAGCAGGCCCTGACCCCCTATGACATTCATACAGAAGGTCTATGTCGAACGCCGATACGGCGCAACTTTGATAACAAATCGACATCAAACATATAAGCAAACGATAGACTTGCTGAAGTGGTGTCACATCGACGTTCGGGATAGAACAGCTTGCCGATAGGTAGGCATAGCGATACAATTTGGGTTTAAAGTGATCATAAAAGTAGATGTGGATTATTTAGGATATCAAAAGAGTTTATTATTGAATTGAGGTAAAAGCGTCATTAATAGACGCTAATAAATATGGTGACGCAATAAATGTGAAGTACCTACGTCCTCAGTTTTAATTCAGTCTGCCTGTAACCTGTAAACAACAACTGCAAAGGAGTTTCTTATGAATAATAGAACAAACCTCTTTGAATATTGGAATATGCAAAATATAGTGCGTGTTTAAAACAGTCTAAACAATCCGAGGTTAGACTATCGCACGACAACATGTCACATCATCCTAACTGAAGCATCGTAGGGCGCTTATCGGCTGGCTCGGTATACTAATACCTACGAATGAGTATATTTATACAAATAGATACCTATACTTATTTGCATTGGCGACAGCGGAAATTAACCGTCCGCGTTCGATATCATAGAAGTAATGATCCGACGTGATGTGTAGCCGATTTAACTCATGTTTATCGTTCCATTTCCGGAGAGTGTGAAAGGGGTGTTACGAAATGTCATATTCTTCACGTTCGAGCAAATGCGAACGATAGATACCTTGACTCATTTTAAACATAGTAGATATTTATTAGGCAATCAAATCAAACAGTAAAGTAGTTAGTTGATATAAAATGTGGCAAATTTCATTTAAGAAGACGGTCAGATTGTGTCGGGTGTAGACTGCAGTTTCCTAGTTAGCTAGTTAATTTTGGTCGGAGGGCGAGATGCGTCACACGCAACCCATTCAGATCGGCTGATGAGTATGTATGATATTGTATAATACGAATGAGAATGTTCGTGACATCCCTAGAGTGAGTGAGCACACTACGATGACAACAGCCTGCAAGTCAACATTTGACCTTTTATTGTTCGGCTAATGATAACCAAGGCGCCACTAACACAAACTACAATAGCGCAATATTTATCATCTATTTTTGTATGTGGTAGTATCTATACCTACGTTGTTTATCTTTGCATTTCTCTATTATACTTAGGTATTATGTGATACATTTTGAATTAAGTCACTAATCTATTAAAGCAACGATATAAGTAGTAGCTTTAAAAGTGTTTGACCCATTGACCCGTGATTATTTTATAAGGGACAAATCGTCTAGCTAGGTAGCCAGTAGCGGGTCAGTTATATACTACTGAACAGTAAATACAAAAAACACATTATATGTGGATCTGTCCAGGATTCGAAATTAAAGCACGTGAATTTCTTAAGGTTAATCCGATTATGCTTTGAAGTAAAAGCGATAGAGGCGGCGCTCCCAGTCCAATCCACTCAAAGTCCAAGATACGGGGCGTCCGGACGGAAGTTCGTCGCGTGGCTCGGTGCTATACCGGCCCTCCCCCCCCCTCCCTCCCCCCGCACCCGCTCCGCCCCTCATCCACCGCTTCATCGCCCTGGCCCTCCCGAGGTGAATGAACGTCTTACTACACACCAGATTTCTATTACGCATATAGACCTCGTTTCGATTAGGTAAATGTGACCTAAGTTAGGGGAATACAGTAAGGAATGTTTTGAGCTTACAATTTTGGGTAGATAGGTACGGTTATAATGTTTACGGAGTTACCGTATTTTATAAAAATGTTGCACCCTACCCCAGCTAGAGACTACGTTAATTCGTACTCGCATTTTCAATTCGAGTTCAGCCACCTATAAATTAGAAAACAGATTTAAACGGTTTTTAAAGTAGAGTAAATAGTCAGATTAGATAAAAGATCGAAAATAAAGTATCTACCTATAACACGACTTATCTACGGTCTGTTTCGGTTTATAGATAATTAATTTTGTAGTCTGGCTGCCGAAGTAGGTTATGTCGACTGTATGTGTGTACACTAACAAACTGAATATTATACCTGTATCTATATTTGCAAAATTTTATTCGTTAGTGTGGTGTGCGAGACTGTAGTGTGTGTTATCGGATGCAGCCTAGTTTAGTGTTGAATGAATGGTGTTTCGTAGCTTGGTAATAAGGTCTATGGAGAGAGGCAGTGGTGGACATATGAGTATTTGTTTTGGCATAACGTGAGCGGAGCAAGGGCGCTCCCTTGCCGGACCCGCCGCGGCGGGCAGGGCTATGACTCATCGGTATCATTTGCTTTTGACTCACTTCTATTATTTTTTTTATAAAAAAGCTATATTAAATAGCCTTACCTTTTTGAAAATATAAATTAGTAAATTTACGATAAGTATAGGTAGTTAATACTCGAACTAGGTATAATAACCTAGTACCTTTTGAAGAGTAACATCCCATCATGATACTATGATTAAAATACTTTTTTATCACATTATTAATATGTTTACCACTTGCAGGAGTAGGTTCCTACTACCCACCAATGGCATAGGTCTCAAGGTACTGCTCTAGCGAGATGTTATGCGTAATGTCATGGAATAAATAGATACCCCACGTCGCGGTCTCCGCCTTGGATCAAATCGCATTACGGGTCAGGTTTCACATTTTCGCGCAGTCAACCATAGAATTATGAACCTATTAGGTGCACTGCATTTACTCTGACTTTGACCAAGAATTTTATAATTAGTTACCTACCTATGTCTTCATGAAACAAGCACCAATGATTATTTACTTAACTATGTAAGCCTACCTAGTCTAAAATCCAGAAGAAAATGATACCTACAATCGATTCAACATACAATCCCTCCTTATATAGGTATATGCTGATTGTTACTACATCAAGACTAACTGCTAAACTGATTTACTAAGTTGAAATTTGGAATTCCCGTTAATAATCGTTTAGTTCAGTGTCAAACTAACATAATGGTTGGTAAAGATGTAGGTAGCTAATATGTAGTAGGTAAATAAAAACTTAGGCGACAAGTTCAAATGTCATTAAAAACTAATGTTAAAACTAAGTTCAAAATTAAACAAAGATGGATTGCGGATATTAGGTCTACAAAGAAATAGAAACTTAATGCCAATTAAACGATAAAATGGCCACTTAACCGTTTGTGTAGTAACCTTTCGAAAAAAGGCTTAACAGCCGACGAGTTTTTTGCGATATCTCTTGTCGCAAATCGCAATGTCATTATTTTTTATCCGAAATTCAGATAAATATTGGCATGTAAAATATCCCTTGGTTTCTATTTAATTACTTAAGTACTCATTCAAGATTTTCATTTTCTTTTAAAATATGGATTTTGATGAATAGTTAAGTACAATAATATTTTGAGAATGTGTAAATGGGTCTGGTATCTATAAGTGTCTAGGTACGTAACTAAAGCTTTTTTCATGGAAAGCCTGCACGGCTATCACGTAAACTTTTTGCCGCGCGAGAAACCATCTGTCACTGTTATATGTACTATTGCAATGAGTCAAAGAGCATTAGAGTGACAGACGCTTTTTCATGCGACAAAAGTATTTGGTAGATAGGTAGGGTACATGCCAAACCACCTAGGCTGTTTTGTTAGTTGCAGGGTGGTAAAAGAAACAATTGAAGATTTATTTTCATCGAAATGAAACTGCAAACTTGAGATCATAATATTCATAATGAATATAGATCGTTATCTAAATTACGTTGCACCTAGCCATTTAACCTAGGCACCTGTAAATGGTATTGCGTTAGTTTTGACAGTAACAGCAATGCGGTTTGTGTAGGTTGATAGCTGTTGACGAGAAGTAGATAGGTATAATTACATTCATAAAGTAAAATGCAAATGAACTGCAGCGAGCTAGGTGTTTTATGTGAAGTAAGAACATGAAAGTACCATTGGCGAGGCCTGGCGATTGGTCACGGCGGCGGTTTGTACTCGATACTCGAGAGTAAGGCTCTGAATGTAGTGCGCTTGCGACATATTGCTAAGTATGTACAGCTGCTTGATTATCTTCCAAATTTGTAAACTAGTCTAATATACACTTCCTATAAACATATATAGATACACTTGAATTCAAATATATAACGTTATTATTGTTTTTAACGTGATAATCAACATTACGATTATATGTTTAAAGGATAAATCGGTATTTGTTGATTAAGAGAACTTACAGCGTGCTAGCCACTAGCTTCTTGGCTTTAATGTTCCGTATAAGTAGGTATATGTAACCAAAGGCATCCGACGAGCACCTATTATAGAGCCTACAATGCTTGTTTGTCCGTGTATGGCAAACGTCTATTAACGCAATGACGCAAAAGCTATCAATTAAATAGTACCTATATGTAGGTACTTTGTTGTTACCTTTACTAGTTTTCAATTTCTTATCGAGAATGTAATTTTTTATAGCTATAGGTATAAGTAGAGGTACTAAAAACTTAAAATTTTTAGTAGATATACCTAAGACACCGTAAGGAATACGGTCTCTGCTTCTCCTTGCGGATGTAATAAAGTGAAGTGAGATCAATTCAAAAGAGACATCTGAGTAGGCGTAATTATTTAATTAGTATAAAACTTAAACTTTTTCAAGAGTTTTGCAATCGGAAGCATAATTTGAATATCGAACGTACAGAAATGCCGTTGTACAAATCCTTTGCATTGCGTCAATTATTTATTTATTTATAGGTGGGTACAATGGTAGGTACCTATTTCGCGAAATTGCTGCCACGGTTGCAGTCTCGTTTGTTATGACTGGCAGTGGCCGTTGCCCCGGCTTGTTGCAAGGAACGGGCGTCCCTTGGAAGCCCAACTTTTCATACAAAAGCTACTTACGACTTCGTTTATTTCCATTATTTTCTGCCGGATTTTTGTCAGTTTCACAATATAGGTAGGAATATATATGAAGCATACCTAACTGCCGATCGAATGTCAATCGATTCAATTAAAGCAAAGTAATCGGTAAAGGAAATTTTGGATGTAGGTACGTAGGGTCACTGCGCCGGTTGGCGGTCACCTAGATGACTTGCTCAGTTCTTGCTTTTTAAAATAGGTAAGTAAGTAAGCTACTTGTATCTACTATTTAGAAAATACTTGCTGTAGACAGCAATGCGTTTTAAAGTGGATATAATTACATAAAATACTTAACAAAAGGGTACCTACCGGGCGCAGTTGGACAGTAGGTAGAGAGGTAGTTACGGTGCTGATACAATTAAACATATTCTACGTATCAAAGGTAAGTATTACTTCCCCAGAAAGAAATTACATTTGTGAACTGAATAATGAAAATACCAACGATATTTAAACTATTAGGTAGCTAGTGCAATACGCGTATCGTAAGGTAACTAACTTACCTTACCAAATTCAAAAATACTTAAAAAAAATAACGATATTTAAAAAAATATCACACTTACCATGTCTAAACGTCGGACGCTGCGCTCCAAAACATACAGCTTACAGTCTATAAACACGAGTACAATTCCATAACTCATCGGAGACTTCAACTAAGCCGAACTTAATTTCACTAACGGAATGTTTACAAATTTGCTAAATAATGTTTGTATTTCATAAATCCCATGCGCATTCCGGCGAGAACCATTTCACACTGAAACTAAGTCTGTTCTACGTACGAAAGGCGCCGACGTCCGTACCGTACCGTCCGCCCGTACCGTACTCTGCGGGCTGGCTCGTACGATAGGAAAGGGAGAACTAAACATAAGCAAGTGTAGGCGGAAGCATGCCTTGTGTAGGTATGAATATCGGGATCAGGCATTGCATTTGTGTGCTTGTAACAGTGGACGAGTGGCGCCATCTCTGTTAATTGATGCACATTCCTTACATTTTATGAAGACTCGATAGCATGATTACAAACGCCATCTACATTTTTAGATCCTATTTACGTTAATCTAACAGAGACTGAAATAGCATTTTGTTGCCGACTACGACACGAGAGGGCGCTAAATGCCTAATACTGATGTCCTATTATTATTGTTACTGGTATTAGCTTTTCATAATTTACTAGCTGGATAGGCATATATTGTTAACCTTTACCCTAATCATCTAGTGGTAGGTATGAAGTATACTTTACGATCTATACTAATACCAACCAAATATATGTATAAAATACCTAACCTACCTACCTAACCTACCTGTTAGATTTAGTGCTTTATTTATTCAGTAAATATTACATAAAACCATTTTTTTTCCATCTGTACCTAATACAGTAAGTGTTACTCTTTTTAACTAAGTACCTGTCCACTTCAGAATAATAAAAAAAAAAGAGTGTGACTCCTTAAAAACGCAATAATCAAATAAGAATAAGGTAGGCAGGTAACCCTAAACGAAATCTTCGGATCATATATTATTTCTACAGAAAATCCTCATCGAGATCATCACATGGGTATGTCCACTAAGGACTCACACCTTATATAGGTACATACTTAGGTACTATATTATACTGAGTGAATGTATGAGAGATCTGCAGCAATAAGGGAATGGCCCAGTTATAAAAGTAATGTGAGGATTTCTCACACTATTGCAGAACACAGTAAAGTAAAAAAAGAGTTATTTATACCTGATTTACTTAACAGGACGGAAATAAATAATTGCTACAAATGGTTCTCTTTCCTATACTTACCTAATAAACTCTGAATTCTGAAGAATCGAAATAGAATCGCTGCAATAGAAAGCCATCGATTTTTTTTAATTCGTACCTACCGAAACTAGGAAAATTTAACTTACCCTCAAAAATATACCTAGTTGTGCTCGGTAGAGCTGTACCTTTAAGAGTTATTAGTCGAAGATCTAAGTACCTACCTACTTAAAAAATAAATATTACTAGTAAGTAGGTAATGGAATTTGGTTAAACAAATCAAGAATCAAAAAATCTATCCTCGATAAAATATGTTTTGTACTCATACAACAGTACTTACATAAAACATATTACCTACTGATGTTCTACGTATTTTTTATTTTATTATTATATAAGTAGGTAGTCTTTGGATCGAATCCAAATAATCTATTATTTGATTTTACATTCACAAGTAGGTACCTATAGCTTGGTATTAGACAGACGCGTAGACGACTATTGAAATGTTGTTTAAACACAAAATGCTTTTTAACCGTGATTACACATTGGGTACCTATACCTGTATTCGCACCAAGCAATATAGTTTAATCATGAATGATTAATTATCTGAAATAACCTCCCGCTATTGATAAGGATTTCTTTACAAATAAGAGATAATATAATAACAGGTCAAGTTCGGGCCTGACCACGCACAATGCGTAGGATTTCATAGTAACGTACAAAGGTATAATTTCGATTATAAACATTGTCAAAACATTTGTAGGTTTTAAATAAATCGGACAGTATTCCTATCCCTAGTCCATAACAATACCAGTGAAACTTGGTCATGGTTGCATTCTTTAAAACGTATCGAGAAAATACCTACGAAACACCATTATATTGTGTAAGGTATCATTGTTCGATCAGTCATGGACAGAAATAACTGAGATAATGTTTCTCTAACAGTCGAGGATAAAAGTAAGTCAGATATATTAGCGTTTGTCTATGTAGGAACTGGAACCTTGGCGACGGATGTCTTCGGTTAAGGTCATTGTTTACTAGATGTAGCATACCAATTAATGCATTACGATTTCCGCAAGACGATTTCTAGCATGGATGCGAAATGTGATTGTTTACTTCTTTGTAATTGATTATACGGTATAGTTGAATGTTTAAAAACATGACAGTTTGTAACCTAACTGAAAATGGAACCAATAGTAAGGCCATTTTGTAACAAGTTGTCTTTGATAGGAACGCTTTTTAGATCAAAAGCTATCTCGCTCGTCAGGTAAGTACTGTAGGTGTAACAATTGACCAAAAACGCTGAGTATGTACGTAATGCCGATGTGATTTCAAATGCCACCGGTAGATTGAATTTTTACTTATGTCGTCTAAATAACTTCAGATATATTATGTAGAAAAAGTAATTGCCACTGAAAACAGACCTGTAAAAAAAAAACAATTTCGCCACTCATTTCCTCTATCGTAAGTGGTGAGATAGATTGACATCCTTAAGAGATGTTTAATTACAATCCCGACCACACAATAATTGAACTGAACGTGAAAGCTATAATTTTCAACGTGTAATTCGCAAACGCAAAAACAATGCGATATATCCGACGATGCAAAAATTAATTGGAAATTGAAAATCGGTCACTGCCACTGACAGCTCTCGAAACTTTAATTTAAAACGAATGGATATGGGTAACATAACATAGCGCTATAAGACTGTTTTAACTACTAGCATATTTTTTTAACACGCTTTTATAGGTCAACCTGTAACTACACTGTAAACGAATGTTGAAACCTTAATTAAATTATTTTCTTGTAATTGGATTATCTTGAAATTGAATGGTAAGTTTGTATGTACTTAGTTTTGACTGTTAGATTGCCATAGAAACCCCGACAGTTTCCTCTAAATCAGGACCTTAATATTCAACCTCAAGATGCAAGAGAGTTAGGTAGGTACTTGAAATATTACGGATTATTGCGATAAAAATACAATTCCTAACATGCTCATCATTAATAGACCAAGTCTTGGTGTTGACGCATCTTGGTCATTGTTTTTAACTTGGATCGCCGATTTATCTCATGGAATGCAGTTGGCGTACGCAATAAGTATGGTGATGATATCTGTTGGACATCCTTCTTAGTCTGAGTAACGAGCTACTCGTCATTGGAGACTTTATAATGCTTAACAAGAACATTGGTAAGTATTATCAAATCTCAAACGCTCACGGTAAAATCTTATAGGTATACTTAATCACATGTTTTTCCTAATCCGACATTCGTGTATTACCGTCCATATGTAACTAAATCCCGCCCTCCCTGATTAAGAGGACTGTGAAGCTGTTGATTTTCATACAAAAGGCGATAACGTTTTACACCCAGTAAATATAGTTAGATTTTTATAATTTTTGGATATGTTGTAGATATAATGAGAAACTACGCCTGTACGTTTTGATTTTTAAGAAATATTGCTTACGCTCAAATTTATTAGCATTTAAAAATCTCTATATAAATCTAATAAATTTAATAAATTTTAGCGTAAGCAATATTTCTTAAAAATCAAAACGTACAGGCGTAGTTTCTCATTATATCTACAACATATCCAAAAATTATAAAAATCTAACTATATTTACTGGGTGTAAAACGTTATCGCCTTTTGTATGAAAATCAACAGCTTCACAATCCTCTTAAGTAGTAGTAGTAATATCTTTAAATTTACTTAGATAACATGTCCGAGATCAAATAATAGATGGATCCTTTGTACTATTAAGTAATGTTAATGTAGGATTCCAAACTTTGGTGCTGCTGATTGGAAACAATTTCATAACCATCCAAGTAATTTATTCTACAGTTGTTTTATTGCCCTAGATATGAAAATTTGGGTATTTCTATGACCATGAAACTATCAATGATTTTGTAGCATTTGCTCTGTTTCTTTGTTTTTAATCTGGTAATCTTAAATTTAAAATGGTAGTAATCTGGGCTCTTGAAAACTTGAAAATTTGCCATGATATCCAAGGCAACAATTTTTTTTGTAGAAATCTATTATTGTAAAGGTATACTGGAAGACATTAGGCATCGGAACTATATCTGCATCTGTATTTATCATATATTTTAATAAGTACCTAACGGCTGTACTAAGATAATATTTCAAACTTTGAATTATACAACACCACCATACACCGTACACATTAAATAAAAAAAACTGTGACTATTTCACATTTTAGAAAACATAAAATGTGATATTAATTGAACGTAGACTTGTGAATTTCCTAGTGGAAATCATAAAAGTAGGGGAAAACTTACATTCTCGACGGGAAATGATGTGCTTGTGGGGGAAGTTACGTCGTCTACTTCACCATGTTCACGATTAGACCAATGTTCAAGTATTGCCGGAGTGTTCAGATTTTTGAAGAAAATATTCATTGATACCATATTATATTACTTATTATCTTACATATAATAATGTATAATAAGTACTCGTTCACATTATATACTTAACAGTTTTTTTACTTTCAATTTCATAATACCAATACGAAATTTTAAGAATATATATATAAAATTTTATCGTTACCTTTAATAGGTATGAAATTCGCGTGTCGCATGTTTAGTGCCAACCTCCTCCGAAACTGCTGGACTAATTTTCATGAAATTTTGTTTGCATATCGGATAGGCCTTAGAATCTACAAACATCTATTTTTTATACAAAGCTTTTTTATATTAATTTTTGGACTAAATATTTCATCAGCATTGAAACATACCTACACGCAACCTTTATTCACCCTTTATTTTAAAACGCGGTATGAAGTTCGCTGGGTAAGATAGTATTCAGTAGATTGCTCTACAATCAACATTAGTGTTAAAAAAAATCAAACGGCGGACTTAATGTCATATGACATCTCAATCTCTTCGTAAAAGATAGCTTCTGTCTCTGTATACCAGCCCCACCTGCGACTATTCCATGCAGAAGATAAAATATGACTTGGTATATTTTGTGACAAAAGATCCAAGACAGAAAACAAATAGGTACCCAAGTGCAAGAGTTTCGAGACTAATCTAACTAAGTAATCACGGTAAGCCTATGGGTGATAAGACTGCGATTTTTTCAAAGGAACCGAGGTTCGTTCAGCGTCAAAATTTATTTGAATACTTGATAATATTAAAAAATCTCACACAAGTGATCGAATGTGTTTACTTACTAATGTAAACTTATATTCATATACTTATTAAAATTTTAACAGTTACAAAAAACTTAAAAGCTTCATAATATAACTAGTCAAACGTGTTAATTTTAAAAGTAGGGGAGATAGGGGAGGGACGGGCAGTCGGGAGACATAGGCACCCCCCTTTATTTCCAATTCTAATATATATATTTTTATTTCCCTATTTTGGTACATTAGTCTACCCACTGACCACAATGTTCATCCATAGAATACGTGTTATTTCGTTCATTTGTGAAATACAGGCGCATATTTAGTTTCGACACCGATCAATGTAACTATTTTGTTATGATTTTAAAGTAAATGAAAAATATACCTGCTGAAGGCATGTTCTTTTTTATTTATTTTTTTAATTATATATGTGCTAAGGTATAAATTAGTTTGCAAGTCACGCTAAAATATATAACCAATTTTTTTTACGAGAATATTAAAATCAATAAATATGCAGAGGGAGCAATGGCCACTTTTTTTGAGGGAGGTTTGGGCATGCCCAATGCAATATAAGAAAATATATAAAAAGAAAATATTGTTGCTTTCACTTGCAAAGATATCTGAAACATTGATACATAAAAGATTCTTCATTGAAATGGTAACTTCACATTTTTTTACCTCGGAAGAAGAAAAATTTGCGAAGTACCCACATGATGTATTCTTCAAAACTTCATTATGTATTGAAGAAGCCGCAAGTTCGTAATTAGCCTATTTTGATTACTTTTGTAATTACATATAAGTTGAGATTATATATTTGACCATAATTTACTTTGTATATTTTAATTATTTTATAAATATTAAGTGTTTTATATGTCATGCCCAAACCTCCCATAGCCGGTGCCCGTACCTCCCTACCATAGGGAGCTTTGGGCACATTTGACATGGTTCTGAAATCATGGTATAACTTAGAGACTGCTTATAATTTGTAAACTGTTGTTTATGAAACATCTAGCCAAATATATTGCGCAACTCACCTTGGAAGTAAATTTTGATTATATTGATAATTTAATTTTTAATAATTAGTTACGTGAAAAAGTGCCCATCCCTCCCCTATCTCCCCTAAATAATGCTTAATAGCCATGCTGTTGAGCGGACGAACAATAAATCAATAGTTCAAAGATACACAATAGGCAGTCCCGTTACAAACCTTGTTTAAGAATAAATCAAAAGCATTAGAAAAGTAGACGAACCGACTCAGAGTTATTTGACTAGTTTTTTGACCCAGCATAATTTAATATTAACTATTCTAAAAGAGAAAAATACTTTAAAATAACTTTATTTTGGTATTCGTGAAGCGTCCACATTGTGAGTATGGCACTCAAAGAAAACTAATTTCTAAAAACAAGATTGTTTACCTTCAGAAAAAAGAATGGATGTAATTAAGTATGTATAACATAGTTCATTTATTGGAATAAAAATAATTAAAATCGAACGTTTCAAGTAAATTTATTTTCAACTTGTATCTATATCAAATAAAGTTGCGATTGATAATTTATATATTGTTTTAACAGTTTAAGACTTTCTCGAATAAAGTCGAATTTCGTGGAACAGGCCCTTAGTAATTTATTTAATAACACTAATGCGTTTGCGACTTTTGTACGTTAAAATGAAACAACTTTGATTCATCCCTTCCAAACCACTACCCACATCATCTATCATCCAACTCATGAAGAACATCTGCTATCATGAAAATGCATTTGGGGAGGCCGTAAGACAAGCGGGACCGTTAAAAAATCTGCCAACAAAAAATACATGTTGACACAATATCACTTACACCATTTCTTGCGCACCTACCTAAATCAGATCCATCAAATATTTAAAAGATATGCCTACCTAATGCATATTAATATATGTATATATATTCTCTTTTCCTATCAAAGATTGCCAATATTCAATCATTTTGATTAGTTTATTTTCAGTTATCTTGGTTAGTTAGACAAAAATGAAGTGATTGAATTCGGAAACATTGTCACTGTCGACTGAACATAATGCAATCAGGCAATCGCCGTTGTCGTGCTAGTTAGGTACTGCTGTTGGGTCTGTATTATTATGGAGGAATGTAAAGTTTGCAATACGCACCTACTAAGACTACACATATATATAGGTACTTACATCGACAGGTAGTAATAGTAGACCTAGATGTATACCTGTTACGAGGGCGAGTTTTAGAGCCGTCATGTCACTACGTAAGAACCGTCAACAAAAGTCCAGAGACAGAGCATGCAGAATGAGTATTTCAATTACTCACCGTTTGATTCGTTGCTCATTATCCAATATAAATTGAAACACGTTAACGTCAGGTGTAGGTAACACGTTAACGTCAACAATAAGATATCTGACATATTTAACTCCTACCAAGGCCACAGAATATTTTAACTAGGTACTACTAGTAGGGCTGGTCATTTTCATAGGAACTATTTTAAATTTTCCTACCCAACTGGCAAAAAAAGTAGTTTGATAAGAAAACTCCGGTTACCCCGGCATGTCGTAGCTCGGGTGGTAGTAATTGCCTCCAGCCGACCTGAGAGAGCTGTGGAGGCTTGTCACGTCTGTGTAGATAGGTAATATTATTAATGTTTAGGCCTATTCCAACATGGGACGGTTGAGTTCATATTATAAAAACAGTATGAGATTACTCTAAGTCAATAATCAATTTAAGTTGCCAGTGTAAGTTGTTGTAAGAAGTCAATAAAAACCAAATTCGACCAACATTATCGTACAACAAAATCTTTATACATTATCGTAAGATTTCACGCAATATTCTTTTAGTAATCGTTATAATTACCTACTTATTTTCCGCAATGAAAAAAGGCATGTTCTTCTTCATATTCAAGATCTTTATCTATCAAAATTCATTAAATTAGGTTAAAGATGATAAAAAGTCTAAATAAATAAACTCCGTGTATTAAGTATCGTAAGATAAGTTCGTAAATATTTTGCGCAGTTTTTATTTTTTAGAAGGAAAATTATATTAATAAGTTACCCATTCAAGTAATATTAACCTTGAAGTCAGTCATTGTCAAGAAGAATAATATTTAATTACTTAGCTTGAGTAACAAGTAGGTGAGGATATAATATTTTCAATAAAATTAACTATAATAAGCGTATCCTAAAAACAGCACTAAGATGTTACTTTGCTCACAACAAAAGAAAAACATAGGTAAAGACCTGACGTAGGCGTCCTGTCAAGTCAATAGTGGGCACTACACTACACCTTACAGGGACAAGACATGGAAGGCACCCCAAACTATATACAAAAAAATGTTAGTGGTTCGGGACAATCTTTGGTATTTAGCGGCGAGTCACGTGCTGTTTTTGCAAACATCATCGGCGTCAGTCCACCGTAGACATGAAACTCTACTGTAGGTACTAATAGCATTAGTCGAGTCATTCCGTTGACCATCAATGATTAATAAATACATGATTGGTGTTGATTGTGTTAGACTTGCCAAAATGTTTGTTAAGACGTTCATACCGAGGTCTACGACGCAACGCGTTACGAGCGTAGCCAATCCTGTGGTCTTCCCGCGTAGTAGCGGAAAATGTATTCGTAACGGAACCCGGCTCGTATTAACTAAAGAGACAAATTGATAAAATATGTATTACGTTTCTTAACTCAACAGTACTAAGAAACTATAAGTACGCTGGCAAGTCGATCAACAGGTTCTCTCTTTATTGCTACCTATCCGTACAGTTTCCCTTCTATAATGATATGCTTTCAATTATCCCGCGGGCTACTAAATAAACGTATATACCTATATAGGTAAGTATTGAATCATTGTCTCTATCTTCAATATTTTAAAATTAACCATCCCAGCCTATCAATTACATTAACAAAATATCGGTTCCCGGTTCAAGTATAAATAACCATAACTTTTTAATAAAAAAATTTAACCGCCGAAAAAAAAAACTAAAAGGTAACAAAAAACAATAGCGCACTGAAAGGAGAAAAATAATAATTTCGTCTTTTATAACGACTATTATTTTGGTAGTAATGTCTGTTATTTTTGAAGTTGGTGCCAGTTGGTGCAGCAACTCTTCACTCTCAACTCTTCACTAAGCTGCTCAAGTTTGTTTGATTTTTCTACCCTTAGGGTCGGAACTTTTTTTCCAAATTAAAATGGGACCAATTTCGAAGTATACCCTTTCCAATGCAAAAAGAATCATCAAAATCGAACCACCCTGTAAAAAGTTATGCGTGGTCATACATAAAAAAATATATATATATATATATACGCGTCGAATTGAGAACCTCCTCCGTTTTTTTCGTCGGTTGAAAATAGATATCGCGTAGGCATAAATTATATCAACGAAATAAAAAAACAAATAATAAAGTCCTTTTGAAATTAAAGTTACAAGCAAACTGTTGGCAAAATAGTAAAAACTGCAACAGCAGGTAGTTAATAGAACCCAGCTCCACGAAATAACCATAATATGTCTTATTATTGTGATTATTATGTTATGTAGGTATTGATTGACCATTTACAATCATTATACATTTATCCAATAATTTTGTAGGTATAAGTTGTAAGGTGCATTTGAGTAGGTAGGTATAATGATGTCCTTTTAAAAAATCAGACACATTGCATTAGAGCGAGGTTTTAAAATGTAATATTACCCTCATATAATAATGACGCCATTTAATTGATAGACAGAGCACCTTTTTCGAAAAGAGCTGTAAATAACTTAAAAGTATAAGCCAATAGGTATAATAATAACCTACGTTAATATTATTATTTATATAATCTCAATACGCAATAAAAATCATGAGTTTGCATAATATTCTTACTTATCTGTATACCAACTTAAAAAAGTCCCGGGTTAAGTATAAACTCTTAAAAAAACTGTAATTGCGCAGGGCCAAGTATCTATGTTCATACAGTAACATGGAGTCATTCCTAAGTAGCGGGTCAGTAGGTACGTAAATGGTTGATAAGACAGTCCTGGACCTGCAGTTAGAAAAGGAACTCCGTATCGCATGGTAGATGCTCGGTCCTATAGCACAGTGAGTGTACATTATAAAAGAGATTGCCGGGTCGGTGCGTGACTCAGTCGTAACGCGGTCGGCAACGCAGCAACGGCCGTTGGCTTCTTCACGATCGCTCAGGTAAACCGGTGCCGGACTTAACTTAGTCGAATACTGTCCGCGCTTTCCTTTGGTGGTTTTCCTGATCGCTCAGTCACATCACGGAGGGCGCAGACCTTAAACGTCGCTCCCGCGACTCCTCGCCTGTCTGCCGCCCGCGCTGCTCGTTCTCATCCCGATCTCTCGCCGCATGTCGCCGCGAAAGTGTTAACAACAACAACATCAAACCTACCCGGTTCAATGAGGTAAGTTCATAAAAAGAACGTTACTTTATTTTGACGTGTCAATTAAATTGACATTTTGCTTGGCGATATTTTGATATAATTCTATTTGGCATCCGAGTTTCTTAATTTGAATAAGCGCACCGGCCGGTTTTCCTTTGTCGAGGTATTATTGTGGCTGTTAACTTTGTGGGAAAAAGTGTACTTTTTGTATTATTGTTAACAGGATTTTTAGCCAAAGTAGTTGCAATTTAATTATTAATACCTAATAATTGAGTCTATCTAATAACAGACATTGAATATCATGAGATGTATTTATTATTTCTTTTCTTCGTAGTCCACTTTGGCAGAATGAATTTAGACAAACATGTCTAAATAGGTATATATAAGAATATTTAAATTCGCATTCGGTTTGTTTCAATAAACGCGTATTAAAATACCTTTTCTTAGATGTAATTTTATAAATTAAATGCTCGAAATTAAAACTGTAAAATACTTAATTGGCTTTTGTTGAACAATGTTATCGATGTTTTATTATTTATTTTACAGCTTTTATTACTTTATTATCTTTCGGTGAAGAATTATCAAAATACTCAATAATATTTTTAATTACTTTGCTCTATGAGCCCAAACAAAATTAGATGCTTACGTAAATTAAAACTGATAACTGTGTTGTTATGCGCTTTACTATAAAAATAAAATAGTATATTAAATATTTTTAGCAAATAATAATTACGTCATAACTGCGTAAACGATGCAATACATGTCTTATTAATGATTTATTAATTGATAAATTTAAAAAGTTGGTAGATTGACACATGAAATGCGTCTAATAACGCGTCGGAAAGACTATCATTGCTGAAAAAAAAAATGCCGCAAGTCATTTCTTCCGGCTACGAAGGAACAAACTTATTGAATAACAGGGTAAACGTCAATGTTTGCTGTTGAACCATTAGCCAACATCAAGTCAGGAGTAGGTACCTATCATGGTTTTGAGTAGCTCTTACAATTAAATAATATCTCTGATATCAACTATTTTATTAATTTCATCGCTAAAATCATATATAAGCCGACGCGAGTAGGTACGTGTTGCTTATTAAGCATAAATAAAAAGGGGATGTCATCTCGCAAAGGCCCGATTCGATTACGCACCGCGCCCGCGCCTGCCATAATAAACGTGCCTTATGGTATCGACGATTTCTTAAATTTGTACTATATTTTTGAATACAATTCCCAATTAACAATTCCCGTGAATAGGTAATTTGGGTACAATATTATGGTGTATTAGTAAAACCCAAATAAATATTGAATACGTATTTGGTTACAGATTATATAATTTGATACTTAAGAGTTTTGCGATTCCAACATAACGTATATGTATTTATTTGATCTTTGAGACTATTGACGTCGCAGCACACACGTACCGTCGAGGTTAATAAAATTATTTGCAAGTGCGTGAAATAAATTCACTTAAGTATATATTGAATAATTAACATAATATTTTATTCGCGCACTGGCCTACAGCCAAACTGAGCCAAACGACATACAAAATTCGTTTCATACAATACGTTGGCCCCTGGTTTTATTTATGAAGTTCAATATGAAACTATAAAGTACCTAATCGTAAACAAAAGTCAGCCAACGTTACTTACTTTCTTATTGCTTTAATTTATTGGTTCACTTGTTTGTTTAGTTGGATCTAATATTCCATGAAAGTTAAAGGTCATGTAAGTTACAATAACATTTTATTGTAATTTTTACGCAAAGTATCTTTGCCCACAAGTAAGTTTTCCACAATATTGTTTAACAGCTATATATATTTTACTCGCGTGTACGTATCTAAACATTCGTCAAACCATAATTGTATTATTCTATACCAATTGCCGTTAATTATATATATTAAAAACTGCCCGTTTGTGCAGATATTATATTATTGTATGTACAAAAATAATAATAATGAATGAGCATAAAGTCTCTTTGAAACAATTGACGTTGGACAACACTTGGGTGTTTACATAAGGATTTTCCTCGGTTTGTTTGCTGTATTTAATAATATAATTTCACGCGATCCCATTCACTGAAAAGATTAACCTACATCGTATTTACATAATATTATGTGTATGTACTAGTTTACTTTACGAATTTTCCAACGTCTACTCTGTGTAAGTACCTACGACACAAAGGACTTAGAATGTTTTCTGAAAAATAAGGACGCTTAATTATTAAATAGAAACACTTATTGAGCCCCTTTTATATAAATAGATAACATGTAACTTTCCGTTCAATCTGGATTTTCATTTCGAAAGAAACAAGAGGCTATATGTATGAAACTTTCGTCATTCGTATGGAAACGCACTTAAAAATGTGTACAGCGCTGGCCCGGGGTGGAGCGAAATAAGCGGTTGCCCCAGGCGCTAGATGGCAAGGAGCTTGAAGAAGCGAAGAAATACAATGACATGCTAAAACAATTTCCAACATAAAATCGAACAAACGATTGCGTGAAATGCATCGACCAAATGGAGCTAAAAGATCTAGGGCAGGCGCTGTAAGGGCCCCATCACACAATGAGAGTTTTAAGCAGTTTAAAAGGTACCTGGTTGAACATCAAATTGACCTGTCAAATTATTATTTTTTGATGACACATCAACACGTAGACCGAGTAGTTAGAATACGCCTCTTGGGCATCGGTAGTGGCGTCGCGTTGTGGCAAATTCCGACAACACTTGGGTGGTGAGCGCGGTCAGTTGTACGGTTTACAACGTTGAAAAGTGTACGTAAAAACGTTAAAAAGTGCCCGAAAAAAATAAAAAAATGGGTAGTAAGAGGTTTTTTGTGTTGTCGGCTCAAGAAATTCCCAATCTCGAAATCGCGAATTGACTTTTTACTCGTTTACTGGGAAATTAAAAAAAGCAATGACTGGATAAAAGCTGTTAGAAGAATGTAAGTAGGTAATTATTATGATGTTTTATTGGGTGTCTATCA
Source organism: Polylopha cassiicola (assembly GCA_038024825.1). NCBI lineage: Eukaryota > Metazoa > Arthropoda > Insecta > Lepidoptera > Tortricidae > Polylopha > Polylopha cassiicola. The sequence goes on along the minus strand of CP149045.1, from coordinate 15,667,434 downwards.
TTTATTTAATATAAATACGTTTCATCGAATGTTTCATTTTATCGAATATTCATTTTGATGAAAGCAATTTTCTCTAAAACCGTTTTATTCTTAGAATTTTTATAAAACAAACCCAACCTAAATATAGGTACAATAAACTTTAAAAAAAAAAAATGGTTTCTGAGTAAATTGTTTTCGATGAAATTAAACGTTTTAATATCAGTTTAATATCGAAATATTTAATATCAAAAATATACAAACTCCGTTTTTTTTAATTTTCTGTTTGTTTATTGCATTTTTATTGGTACATTTAGATAACAAGCCGTCGCAGCCGGGTACTCACTCGAATCTGCAGTGCTCATATTGTTGGCGGCAAGCAGTCTAACATCGGAAACAGCCCATCCTATGTGCCAAAGATTTCTCCACCTACCTATATACAAAAAGAAAAAAATCACAACTGGACTTAGCTACCATAATTCATTTCGACAACCTCCTGAACATGATGGCTTTCGAATAGTTTGTGTGCCCTATATTTTTTAATTAATTTAACATCATGTTTATAGTAGTGCGATAATCTTATCATAAATAAATAAACACGTAGTAAAAATTATACACAATCAATCTGATAAATATATTTCATGAATCATGGTTCGTGTATTTACTTACCTTTTGACAAAGATTTCCCACGAAAAAAGTCTGCATAAATATTCTGAAATCCACACCTTATAATAATTAAACTAGTTTTTATTGGGTTAAAATAAACAAACTTGTAAAACTTGCAGCAACTTTTATGCGGATCATATGTTCATTTGAACTTGACAAATGGACAAGTGTTGCCGCTGCTTGCCGACAGTTAGCGCTGCAGTCGCCAACGATACCCAAGAGCAGTATGTCAATTATGATTATGATGAATTAGTTGGAAAATATCCAAATACATTTTCTGAACATAAATTATTATTGTACAGTAGGTACTTCTTTTGAGAAATATTATCCAATTTGACGACTAAAATAGATTTATATGTATCAATCTAAATTATTATGTATATTATGAGGATTGCCTTTGACATTTCGATGGAAATAATAATATATTGAATCTTATAAAACTGGAATAGCCAAGGTTCCACTCGTGGCGGTGTCGTTAAAAAAATATTGAATGAATTGACATAAAGAAAACAAAAATGATTCCATAAAGATAATATATGATTTATAGCATAGTATATATATATATATATATATATATATAAGCACGTACCAATCGGATCCCAATGAAACGTCTGAGGAGTTAATTATATCCTCAGATGTTGCATAAAATATTATTTTAATTGGATTTCTCCTCTTAATTTAATATAACTAATTAGGTAAGTACCTTTACGAAATATGATATATGTATAATAATATTTTGGCGCGAAATAAATCTAAAATATTAAACTGCAAGCAGCTTTCGTAGAACACCCTTTTTCAAAACAATATTCAACTGGTACTTTAAAATGATTTTAGGTACCATTTTAAATGATTTAAATACTTATTGATTCTTATTAACACTTTTTAGTAAATTTATAGGTATTGTTCAAAAAACTATTCTTATATACATTGTAACAAGAAAAACATATTTATTCAACTGAAATATTGGCTTAAATAACTGGCGCTGTGGCTGCTTTAGCTGTTATTCTTATAGTACCATCACTATTACACCTCTAATACATCATAAAAATGTCTATATTTTCTGCGAGCAATCCATGCCATCATCATAAAATGAACGCTGGTAATAAAAAGCAGCCGCTTATATAAAAGCCAGAAAGCGTTGCATATGCACAATTGTTTATGAATAATCGTATCCCGTTTTGATCGTGTATCAAAATTTCAAGATCAAGATGGTTAGGATCAAGGTTAAATATTAAAGGTTTAAAGAAATATACTTATATATTATTCTGAGTATACATCACATAGAAACCGAATATTTACGTTCTTATTATCAAACAAATTAAAACCGATGCAATAATTAATAAACAATGTTTTTGCTATTAATAAGAAACGTTTTACAATATCGGTCGTCGTAGGAGGGGCGTAGCTACCGCCGCCGCGCCGTATAGATCTGCGGTATCAATTATATGATATAACTTGCGTAAGCAAAAATTTAAAAACTTCCCAATATCCTACTTATATCGTTTATCGGTTATCCTTCCTAAGGGCCCCAAACAATTTTCATGGCCCCGCCAAGGCACGCTACGCTTCTGCATCGTAGGTAAATATTGTAATACAATTTGACCCTTTTGCATCTAAGAAAACTACCGTGGTCTTTTACCAAAGCTTTGTTGAAAAACACCTAGTTCAAGAAGGGTTCAGCAGTTATATTGTAGAAAATACACAAATAGAAAAAACAAATAGATTTTTCTGGAAATTATTATATAATGTTTAGCATTGAAATGATATTGCAATATATATATGTATACGTAAGTTAAGGTAATCCCTTTCCAAAATCTTCACGCAAATAGTATTTCCCGCGCGACAGAATGCGTCGCACCCCGGGGACATGGGCATATACATATATAAGTACATCTCTACAAAAGAATTTGAATGGAAATTCTTGCTAACATTACATCCCATTGGCTAAACTAAAATGGAGTAAGCTAACTAAAATCGCTTGGGGTCTAGAATGTATACAATGGATTTTTATTCAATCAACACTTCGAAATCGTCTCTGATGCTTCGCTGTTATGACACATTGATATGAAACGGTTATATTAACAAAATTAACTCTGACGTTATGAAACCTTAGTCGACTGAACTGGCGATAGTCTTACACAGTCAACAACTTAGACGTCTACAAATATGGAAACTGTAAAGCTTTTGATAGGTCAACAAATAAAATAAAATACGCTAGTAAAATAGTTTCATTCCAACAACACTTCAAAATCGACCTTTTTAAGACTGTATCTAATAATCTTAGACGCCTATTACACAATGTCCAAGAAAGTCCCGAGTAAGCTAAGTGGCAAATAACTTGCTTATACGACGCACTTGTGTCGGGTCGTTCGTAATAAGCGACAGAATGGATTTAACTTATTAACATAATTTAATATTACTTGCTTATAAAAGCCACGAGCCATTGATTATGTGACGCTCTCGATGGAGAAATAATACAGGTCCTTTAATGATTAGTACGTAGATAGATACTCATTGAGTAGGTGGAATTCCTTTTATACGATGGTATATACCTATACGTACCTAAGACCTGGGCATGTGGCACGGTATAAGTGCCGCAAAGGAAGTAATGACAAGCTATTTTAAATAGTAAATGTACTAGGTTAGTGTATTTATAATTATGGAATTCCATACAAAACTAATATTAGTTGCAAGTATTATTTTTTTAATTCGTAATAAGGTTCGCTCCGACGTCCGGTATGTGGTGATAACTGACACTCGGGAGGAAGTCATAAAATTTGTCAAAAAGATACTTTGTGCGAGAATTTCTGAGACTTCACAGTAATGAAAACACCTTTAACCATTTAAGGAATATATATAAATAATATAAATCAAGAGGCAGATATTTCATTGAAAAACATTAAAAAATATATAAGTATGCCTATCTACTTAGAATAGTAAACATAGTTTAAGTACAAAGAAAAAAGAGTAAAAAACTCGAGACTCCAGTTGATATCTCCATTTTTTCCTGTCTTGGTACAAATATCATTATCATTAAATTAATAGTACTTAAATATAGACATCGATCGAATTTAGATTGATACGTCGTAGTAAACATTTAATAGTTTAAATACTATTATCTTCGCAACGAATAAATTAACATAGTTTTATATCACGAGACGTAATATACAGACCTTATGACCGAGAGACCTTAATGCGTGGATCATTTAGTTATTAATAACTCGGTTAAGTTTGATACTAGGTCTAGTATCAACAACCGAAATCAATCGCTTAGCCTTATTTTGACATTGAAAAACCTATTCTGCGTCACAACATATACTCAGGAGAACCATCTGCTGCATCGAGCCATCAAAACCAAATTTAACGACATTGGCTATTGAACAGTGATTTAGTGTGTCTGTTGAAGCTAATTGTATTCTAAATGTTCTATAGATATTTTTTATTTATTTGCGATTATATCTTTATAAAAGATAATACTGCTTCTGACTTCGTCTGTACATGAGTGGTATTTCGGTTAGTACCTAATCATCCCCTTTTCACCATCTTAAGTGATGATTTCCTTAATAAAACTGTCAATCTATATCTTATTAGATAATATGTCTTTGGGAGTAAAACTATCTCCATTACAAAATTCATCTCAATCGTGTCAGAGATTTAAGTATGAAGTGATAACAGAAAGGCAGATAGAGCTACATTATTATTATTTATGTTTTTCCGATTAGTTTGATTAAAAAATATAAGTACTTTGTTGTCGCCACGAATGGCACTCGCGGCCTCTGTTCGCACAGTCGCTAGTCGTAGGCATTTGCAGGCCGCCGGCTGGTGCGAGGGAAAACTGGACGCGATCTGTCAGTTTCACCAGCGGCGCTTTTACTTCGTCGAAATCTCCCTATCTAAGTCAATGTTATTCGAAAGTAGATATGGAAAATTTTACTAAGCAGTCTTTTACCTACAAAATAGACAGATATCTACGACTTTTCACGATTAACTGTATACATATTTGATTCATACTTAACATAATTTTAGTTTTTGCACCGTGGCTTGGCAGGCAGAACAATTGGTTTTATATTGTTAAAATTAGATATTTTTCCTGAGTAAAATTGGCTTATGCCGTTTCCCTCGACGTGTAAAGAAAAACACTTTCACATCAATAATGAATGGAAATTCAAATTTCCCCTCTTCGTTTTTTGTAGACATAGGTATCTACTTTACAGATACAAAACTTATATTATATTCTACCCTTATTTTACATCCTTTTTGTAAAGTTCTAAGTAAATCTTTGGAAGAAATAAAAAGTTGCATACAAACCGACCTCTTTTTTACCCTTTCAAGGGAGACATTTGGATGGAAGTCCCTTTTTTTAATATAGGTATTATAGGAATTAATTTGAAAGAATTTCCTACAATCCATACATAGGTACATACCTACGTTCCTACCTAATAATTATAAACAACTATTATAATTTTATACTAGGTATGGTTTTATTTTATTCATCGTTGTCTAAATTTTTAACAATTGAAATTGGTTTTTTGTGTTACAATAAATTGGACACGGTCAAATATAAACAAAATACGTTCATAGACAACAACAAGTAAAAAAGCTTACTTATAATAATAATATCCGAAAGAGGTGTCGGTACAGCACAGGCGTGTTTTGAGCATTGCGGAAAAATCGAGTAATTGCTAGGAATACTTACAATTGTTAAGCCGGAAAAATACATTCGCACATTTGAAATATTCCAAGAATTAAGGGAGTAGTTAATTATATTTTGGAAATTTTCCTTATAAATTTCGGTTACTATCCTGATGACATACAATTAGGTAGGTACATCCGACATCGGCACGTGACCTAAAATATACTTTTGAGTTTAGATTTATTGGCAGATTCCGGATTTTAACTGAAAACAACTCTTTTCTATCAAATAGTATTTTAATAATATTTATTCTTGCTTGCATTAATCAAATAATGTATTCGAAATGTGATGATATTTAACCAAAATTCGATTCGATGTTCACAACCTTATCAATGAATAAATATTAATAGTGAAATAACGGAGCGTACCTCATCTGTATCTTCAATTTATGCCAAAACACTTGCTTTGTTACAAATTGCGTTCTCGGAATCACCTTACGTTCGTACATCAAAATAAAGTAGGAAACGGCCTACTTAGTAACCCACTATTACATATATTACACGAATATCACTGCCACAACGAGCTACTGGACATGTTTGCAGTTTTCTAGCTAACAAGTCGCGGACCAGTTTACCGCGTCGGTGCTTCGCGAAAAATTAAACGTGTGCTGCCTACCTTAATCCCTGTTATTTTTCCCATAAAACTAGTAGATAAAATAAACTAACCTAACCTAACCGCGACGGAAATCCGAAAATCCATTTAATAAAATTGTTGGCGAGTGAGTTTTCCGTGTATTTATTGTGATTTATGAGTCCGGCTGTTCCTTAAGACCCACCTCGGTCTATAATAGAATAGTGTCACCGCCGTCCCCTCTAGTGTGCCGCCGCGGCGCGAAACAATTGTGTCCCGTCTTACTATTGTTTGCGTCTGATATTGCCCATAATTAGTGGATATCGCGTTCTACTTGCATAGCACAATGACCGAGAGGCACGATTGTTTCAAGGACCAACCGTTAGTACTTCCTCCAATAACACTCGATGTGACGCTTACAAATTAGACTGCGATTTCCTTAGTTACGCATTTTCATTGTCAAATTGATAAATCTCTAATAGGATCTCGAACTTCATTATCAACGAAGTCACGGTGTAGTAGACCGTGTGGGACGGTAGAAGAGAAACCCGCCAGTGAACTTAAATGACGTTTAGTTTTCTTCTTTTACAGTGGGGACGGAGAATACATCCCTACCAACTTCAACAACATGAGGAACAACGTAAAGTGAGTAATATTTGTTATATAAATATATATCGATAACTTGAAAAATATAATATTTAAAACTTTATATTTAGTTTTAAATAATTAAAAAACCTATACCTACATCTATGCGTGCGTTGCGTGTTTATTGACTACTGGCCTGCGAGGTGAGGGTGTATCTGCAGACCAAACAGACATCATATTACAAACGCTAATTCATTAAAGTTCAATCACACCCTCATTAACTATTTAACTTCTTTCTTACACGCATCGTCATTTTTTGTCTTTCTTGTTCCTTTTGCATTTCATTTTTAGGTGCAGTATTTTTATTTTCTATATGCTTGAAAATAAGTAATAAGTAGATATATAAGATTGATAGGAAACCTGTAAGTTTAAATTTCCATTTATCAAATTGATTCCTTATAGCACCTTCTGAATCATTCCACCATTTAGTTATAATATGATGAACCTGCCTACATTGTAAACGACACAGACGATCATTTTGTAACAAGTTAGACCATTAAAACTTAATCTCAGATGACTTCCGAAATGATCTCGACGTCCCTTAAACGATCAAAGAAAATTAATATATTTGGACAAAACTTTTGAACTAGGGGAAACTTGTGTCCTTATACTTTATGATAATTCGTTAAAATAACTACATTAAAAAAGAGGATAATACACGCAGTAAAGTAAATACTCGTATCTTCTAATTAATGGGAACGTTTATATAAAACGTGACTTTGATAAAATAATATACCTACGGAATGATCTAATTATAAAAAATAATTGACTATAAAGTGTAAGCCTTTTATAAAACAATGCTGTATTAAATCCGATTACTTTTGCTTCTGAACACAAATTATGGAGCGTGATAGCTGATTGTAAATAGTGAACATAGTGTGACATGTCGGGCTCCACTCGCACGAATCTCAACTCTTTTTCTGTGGATTTAATATCTCTAGACATGAGACACATTTTATGATAGATACATATAAATAATGGTTATTATTAGGTATAAATATTGTTTATCACGCAAATTGTGTGGAGATGGGAGCTAATATTTTATAACGTAGTATGTAGGTACTTACACGATGCTATATTTTCCAAACAATCATGAACGAGTGATCATTGCGGCGGTTGTGCAATAAAGTATAAAGAAAAAGTCTATAAGTATGTTCAAGGCAAACGACCGTGAGGGTAATCATCGATGTATTCTGTTGTTCTTTGCAAGGTTTGTATTTGTAACGTAGTAAAACAATCAATTTGCGAGTACAAGTATAAAGAAACAATGACATCAAAACTCTTAATCTTAGGTAATATCTATGTTAAAGCTGTGTGCAAATCCGTTACAAGGGGAACAACCAATACAAAACTAGTTTGGTAATTGGTTACCTTATAAAAGGAATGTTTGTTTAGTGTATAAAGTGCGTATCACTCACAAAGCATTTTAAATATTTTTGAGTTAAGCGATGGTGATATTGTAGTTCATTATCACCAGATTTATAGTGATATTTACACAGAGATATTCGTTTTTCGAACTCCGTCCTTCCTTCCGTCTTACTCTTAAACTATTGTTGGGTACCTACTACAAACCTGTAATATAACGTCTAGTGTACCTATAGACATACTATTAACTATTCGAACACAACTGTAGTGAACTTTAATAAATATTCTAACAGGACTAATTTCTTAACATCTTTTGGGTACCTAGGTCATTAAAAGGGCATCAACAATTTTGTATATTTAAGTACCTACCTATTATGTTTTCATTACATCGTAATACCATATTGTAATGGGCAATAACTTCTGTGATTCGGCAACTACATTCTTCTCGTGGCCCGACACACCTTAGGCTAGATATTTACAAAGTGATGTTTTGAAAATGTCTGATACTTTCGCGGCATTATACCTAGTTGGTATAATGTGCTTAAATAATATAAACGTTGGTAGGTACGTTCCTATCCGGACTTGATTATTACTTCATAATACAAAACAAGATATAGATCTACCTACACAGTTCACGCGAAACGTAAAACGACGTCATGTCATTCCGATTCTGACTTGACATTTTTGTCGAGATATAGGTACACCTACACAGCATAGCTCGTTTCAGGATTCGACTGGAACAACACAATTTACCTATTAATAGATATTTTATTTTGAAAACACTGTTTATTATTTTAATTTGTTTTGTCGGTCACATTATATAAATTGGTTGTTGATAAAGCAATCCAAAAGCAAAGGTTAAGTAGGTAGTTTATATAATGATGATTTCTAATTTAGTTAACGTTAATTGCGAAATGGATCAATGGAATCGAGACGAGTCTATTTTGAACGACTTATGAGCCTGTTACGTCTATAAAAAACTCTTTTTAAAGATAGGCGCGTTGAAAATTTTGCACATTTTGGAAAGCAGTATACCTACCTATCTAAATTTACGTATGTACCTGCCTCATTACTAACACTTATTTTCATGTTATAACTGATTGCTACGATATAACATATTAATTACAAAAACAGTATTTTATTAGAGCTAGGATATACAGCATAATACAAACCCATAAGATAACTATCATGACCTTCAAGCATTGTAAATATTCAGCGATGAAGGCCCTCACACTCTGCTACTTGCTTGCATGTTAATAAATCTGATGAGATAAATACACAATGTGACGTCACACAACCTGAAATGTCCAAACGTGCCGGTGGTTTTCCTGATACGTAAAATAACAAATTTCACATAATCTAGCGTACCTAGGTAAGTATATAAAAAAAGACCGGGTATATGTGTAAGTACCGTAATTTCATGTATTAAATTTAATTAAACTTTACATCAATTCTAACTCCACTGTCAGATAAGCCCGACTTGATATTCGACATTCTCGAATGCTGTAGAATCGAATGAAGAACGTGTGAAAATAAGCAAACAAATAGTCACGTACGTAGTTAGTTTTCGTTCGCTTAAATTATATAAATTCCATAAATGTCACTTGTCTACGGAAGCGAAAAGATTGGCATATTAAATAATTGTATTACCATCAGAACTGCATACATCAGTCAAATTTCATGATAATGCAATGACTAGAAGACGGTTAAATTATGGTTCTAATATTCCTTTAAGCGCAAAGTTTATTAGTTATTCAATTATATTAATTAATTTATGCGTGTTAAAAATAAATTAACGATAAGTAGGATTCTGTTGAAGAACAATAATATATCGCACTTCCTATGTATTGAGTAATACGAGAATATTTAGCGTTAACAGACGTTCTGCTACAGTAAGTGAAAGTTCGCATGAAAGGAGTACCTAAGTAGGTTTGTTATGTGAACACGAAAAAACAATTCTTAAATACTGTTCTGTAACTTTCGCGTCGATAAGGATACTTTAATCTTAATGTCACTTATTCTATTAAAACACGATTTTAATATATAGGTACATACTTTTTTGCTAAGGTTTTTGAAATACTCATACTATAATTGGTTTTGCATACAATACCTAACACCACGCCAACATCCTAATTAGATACAAACAAAATTTTTGAATAATTTAGCATAGGTAATGATATTGGCAGTTTCTTAAAATATCATCAAGTTCAGTAACCTTATAAGCTGACACGTAGCTGCAGTCGTAGATAACGGTCGGGCTCGTACAATAGTCCTGGCTAAGCCGGTCCTGTGCCATACGCGGACCGTTAACGCGAGACAACGGCTCACTAACACATTTCGTGTAACAAACGAAATGAGTTTTTCTTTATATCACACATCTAACACACGTTAATATCTAACTGACCTTCTTAATACGTCTATAGATAGGTGAAACAGATTGTTTTAGGACAATGGTTAATCGAATACTCTTAGGTGATTTTAAAATTGAACATTGTAATTAAATAAAGTATTGTATGGTTTCATTCAAAAATACTTATAGGTAACTTAATCTTAAAGTACTTAAATTAAGATTTTTTTTATATTTTTAATTAAGTAGGTAGGTATAACAATACATGGAATTTACTTTTTAAGCCTTTCATGTTCATATTCGTTAACTACCGTTCACTTGTCGAGTCAGTAAACACGTTAATATTTACGTAAGACGCACGCATAATATGAGTATTATGAACTAAAGCGCATAATATCGTAGGTAATAGACATAATCTACTTCGAGTCATAAACTTCATAGCTATAATTTACTAACATAATAATACAGACAATTATTTTAATACTAGCCAAGGAAACCCGCAATCTTGTAAGACGCTTAATTGTTCATGTTGTGGAAATCACTAAATCCGATTAGTTTTAAGTTATATTAATAAAAGTCGTAAGACTTAGGTCTTATGTAAATACTAACAGTACACTAAGACGATAATAATTATAACTATAACCATACCTATTGTATTTTCGATATAGCGTGATAGAATATTAACATTTTAAATATGACAGATGCAGAGGTTATTAATCTAAGGAGAGAATTTAAAAATTCACTTCACATACTCAAATATGCAAAGACTTGGTTCACAATTGCGATGGAATAAGGAAAAAAATATTATAGACCGTTCTTCAATACATCACTTGTATACACACACATATATATATATATATATATATATACTAGCTGACCCAGCGAACTTCGTACCACGTTTACCGTTTTTTTTCCCCCTTTTTTTCCAATTTTTTTTTCACCGTATAAACCTTCCCTGGAGTTCCACGAACACTTCAAGACTAAAATCAGCCAAATCGGTTCAGCCGTTCTCGAGTTTTAGCCAGACTAACGAACAGCAATTCATTTTATATAAATACTAGCTGACCCAGCGAACTTCGTACCACATTTACCGTTTTTTTTTTTCCTTTTTTCCAATTTTTTCACCGTATAAACCTTCCCTGGAGTTCCACGAACATTTCAAGACTATAATCAGCCAAATCGGTTCAGCCGTTCTCGAGTTTTAGCCAGACTAACGAACAACAATTCATTTTTATATATAAGAAGAAGAAGATATATACACATATGAGTAACGCTTTCTTTTGTTAAATTAACCCACGTTTGAAACCTTTAGCACGATATGCATTTTTTTAGACACAATGGCAATGACTTAATTCTTGCTTTTTTGTCAATATTTACTGATGGTAGGGTTACAGCCGACTTACCTTACCTTATTTTTATACCCAGAGGTATAAGGTACTACTATTTTTAGATTTCGACACGAAACTACTTATATCGCCATATTTTATAAATGTATCAATATTATAGAATAGCATTTAGTAACAGTATAACCGGCCAGTATTTTTCCCGAACAGAGGATTGGTGTGCATTGTCAAAATTTTTGGCAACTTTCTTTAACATAATATTAGGCAGGTTCCTAGTTTATTTGACTATTTGTTATCAGTCACGACTCCGATTTTAGGTTGTAGGTAGGTACTCGTACCTAATATACATCATTTTAACCAAATTTGAAATGCTTGCGGGCCACTTTAGACTATTCTATTTTATGATTAAGAAAGAGTTAATAACCAGACAAGACTGAAGTATTTCTCACAAATATTGGTAGGTACTTAAATAAATGCCATTCCAAAACTTCGGAACGGCACCAGGAAAATCGAGGGCCGTGTGGGTACAACCAGTTATGCAAGTACCAGTCGTTGGGCAAGTAAGTTCAGCCTGTCAGGTATTGTAAACCAATGGTCTTTATGTCATACGACCGGTTCGATACAGGTTCAATGTCTTCCCCGGCTTCGATGTTTGTTTTGGGTCAGCGAACATCATTTTATGAAATTTTATATTTTTTCGACGCTCGATTTGGTATACTTATCTAAATATCATTAACTTTTAATTAATGGTATTCTTACTAAAGGTTAACTGGTAGAGAATGCCGTATGGCATGAAATTCGCATTTTTTAAATTAGAGTTTTGTTGTGCAATAGAGAGTAAATAAATATTTATTGATAATATCGCTATGCTCAACTTTTTCCACATACCTATGTACAGGTATGTTATATTCGGATTGTCCAATAGAGCTCGCAGAACAATATGTGTATGTTGTTCACCATTTACGACCTACTACCATAAATAAAGTTTAAGTAAATATAAGTCATATGAGAACGTAAAACTTGAAATCTTTGGCTAGAATTGCATAGTAATATACAAATTCGACACCAACTATTTATTATATATCGACATCACGCAAATGCATCTTTGTCGTCCTAGTTTCTAGTTTAATATCCGGTTCTGGATCGGTTGCATCAAAACACGATTTGGATGTTGCCTTGCCAATGCTCGTAACAGGCTTAATTCTGAACAGGACGATAGTGTCATATCACCCGTCCCTTCTTGACACCTTCAATACGAAAGGGATAAATGATGTTAACTCTGGTTCTAAATCAAGCATTTCACTGTCGGTGATTTTATGTAGCAAAACCAATTAAGTTTGCGTAATTCAACTAGCTTCAGCCTGTGCTTCGGCTCACAGTTACCTGTCTATGAACTACCACAACAGAGACTGGCATTAAGTTATAATTACGTCACTCTCCAAGTAAATCATTTAGAGCTATTTCCTGTGCAAGCCGTTCTAGTAATCAGTTCTTGTCAAAGGATAGATTAGCTCTCGTATTATGACGAGCTGAACACCGACGAACTAGACAACAAATTATACTGAATTGCATGTTACTGCTATCGGTAAATATCTGCTTCGTGCTCTTCAAATGATTGCTTATAAATACAAGAAAAATACTGTTCAATTTTCTACCGTTACTCATTTATTCAAATTATAAAGTAAAAGGAAAAATGTTCCTTGTAATCAAATCTATAGGCAGGCATACATTTGTATCTACACACTTATTCAAATCGGTTTATTATCGTTTTAAGGCGAGTGCAAAAAGTAATATCAATAAGTTTGTTTTGTGACGGCCCAAAATGCATGGATAATTTTTTACGATACATAAGGCGAAACCCGTTTAAAAGTTTTTGCATTCACAAACATAATTTATGATAAAATAAAAAAAAACACGGACGAACTTCAATTTTCAAGATATCCACATGTAGGTACTTACTTAAGATTAAATCGACGGGACGTCCTAAGCCTTATCGAATGTTGCCAAGAAAATATTTATTATAGCAAAAGAGCAAATGCCTAAGTAAATAATGTAAATAAAGTTGGGTGTTTACGCAAACAGAGGCGTCGGCGAGCGTAACAAACACAAACCAATATCGGTCACACTCGGCCGTTTGGTCTCGCGAGATTTCTCGCGTCCTTTCACAAATATATGGAAAAGTTTTGGTAACCAGCTAACAACGGTATTATTTTTTAAGATACCTACTGATTGTTAGTTTATGAATATTTCAAAAACATATTAAGTTCACGTTATTTCTCAAATTAAGTACCTACTTGTTTTTGTCCGCTATACCTTGCACATTTTTAACTGTGGGATAACGCAAAATTTACTTTTTAAAAAACTTTAAACAATATTATTAAATAATTTAAATAATTGTTATATTAAGGTGGTAATCACCCATATAATGTTTCCTATATGAGTCAAAATGACTTGACAACTATATTATGAAAATGAAACTGGATTATCGTTTTCAACTTTTTTACATTTTTTTTAGATACCTAAGTATGCCCTGTGATTGATTTTATTTTCGCGGGTAGCTCTTTGCATGAAGTCAATGGGTAGTATAACAAAATGTCTGTTATCAAATAAAACCACTAACCGACTTTGTTTAAAAAGTTGGATCTAGTCCAAAAAAACAACAATGAAACGAGGCGCCGCGAGCGCGAGGTGTCAAAATAACTATCACTGTAGAAACAATTTAGATCATTCTATTAACGATCCTTCATTTCGGCCATTGTCAAGGAATCATTGGATTGACATTGAGTGCTATTTTAATACTCCTTGTGATTTTAATAATAAGAAACATAATTTTATTACAAATCGTAGTATTATAGATAAGTTACTTTTTTTTCAGTTAACTTTTTTTTATTACCTAAAACATTCGTTTAAATGAAGATCGAAGCAAAAATATCTGAATATTTCACATAAAGTTAGTAAAGTTAGGCAGAGTTAGGTAAGTTTTGTATTGTAACGTTACGGCGCATCTTTATATACTTAAGTATTTATGTAAACTGTCGAGTTGGATGTTGGGAAAAACATTTGCCTTATTATAATGTTTATGTTTTGTTATGTTTAGGCCAACCTTCTGGGGTCAAAGGACCAAGATGGAGAAGCGGCTTCTGCTGATAGCCGGCGTGACGAGTGTTTTAGCGCTGGCCTTCCTCATCGCGTTCGTGGCTAGCCTCCTTACGAGACCTGGGACTGGCAACCTTGGTGAGATCAGATGTTTCATGCTTTTATAACAAGACGCAACTAAACCTAAGCCAAAACTGTATGATACAAGTATTTAAACAAATACCAACTAGACAAAGAAAGCCACAAAATAAAAAAAGCGGTAGGCAACTTTAGGTTCCATCAATTAACAAAAAATAGATACAACACTGATAGGTACTTTAATTAAAAAAATAATATCAAAAAATATTTATTACATGTTCATTTTTATACTAAATTAATTTCATATTCTACATTGTTATACGCTAGGCAGTAAAAATCATTTTTGTCAACTGAACAGCACACACCTGTTATTTTAATATCTATTCGCCAAAACCAACTAAAATTGCCAAACGTAGGTATTGATAAATTCATAAGTTACTACGATATGTAAGTTGTGTACCTTTGAATGTTTCAATAAAATGTGCTGACAGAATACCTAATTAGAGAAAACTCTGCTTATGATTCACTTTCGGGTTCAAAATAACATTTACCAATCACACTTGCCTCTGTATGATAAACACGTCCAAAAAATAAGTAGGTACCCAAGTAGATATAGCAAACCACAAGGTTTCATCAGCGAACAAATATAAAGTCCCAGTGTATATTTGGTAACCATTTACGACCGAATAAGCGAAAATATAGAAAATTCTATGAACATATTATCGTTATCCGGAGATGAGGTTAAGAAATAATTTTAAGAATACTTACCTAGTCTAAATCTATTTTATTACCAAATCGACAAGGAAAAATTTTAATCTCTGTGCGGTAGTTTATTGCGGAAACTTTCTCATATCCGGTGTCGAAAGGGACGGAAGCCGTTTCCTTGGGGTTCACCTTATGTGGTTACGGGCTTTTCATAGCAATATACTGTCAAATAAAGTGGCCCGTGTCACCGAGGTATAATCCAACAAGCATAAGGTAAACGGCGATGCATGATGACTATATCCTCTCCATTAATGTCTTAAATCTCCAAGGCTCGTATGAATTTCCAGAAACATCCAACACTGTTCACTTGTTACAGTTTAAAACCAAACGTCTAAACATAATAACTAAGTCATGTTTATAAATTTTCGCGTTAATTATTAAACTCGTGTCAGTTTTCGTAAACTTCCCAAATAATGACTAACGGTAAACGGTAATATATCTACATCTGATATCATTTTGTTCATCAATTAACATATAACTAATTGTACTATGTACTCGAAAAGCAAATAGTGCTATAATGCAGAAGAACAAAGATAGTCTACTTAGAACATCAGTCCAAATAATGCTTAGGTACTTCTTCAGGGTGTTAACCAAAACGAAAATTAAATCAAATATTCTTATAATATTTAAGTATAGTAAAATACACATAAAATGTTTACAAAATGAATATTTGGATTCAATAAAAAGAAAGATACTCGCTACTTATCGGAGCGGAAACAAGTGAGGAAGCACGATGCTCCGACGTGATTGAAATTTGCACGTCGATGCGCAAGATTCGCCACGTGGAATATTGCAAGTACCTACTTACCGTCATGCAGCTACAGAAATATATAATCACACGAAGTAATATTACAATCGCCACCACTCTGGCTCTAACAATAGACACTATATCGCAAGCACTGCTTATGAAATGTCCAACATTTTTAATAGGAATCGGTCACTAAACACGTACCTCGATCACGGAATATGGCGAAATGACACGAGCTGTGTCGCTAGAAACTATTCGATCCTTTTCTATAATGCTTTTTGACCACGAAATGTACCGAATGCTTAACAATAGAGGTGAACACAGCTGAACTTGCAAGCCTTATTAGGAAACACTCGCAAGACAGCAAAATAGCAATAGTTTGATGTTATTGTATCTTAGTGCATAATAATTTAAAATGTAACCGTTGATCAGTAGAGCGCGTAATTTGCTTGTAGCAACGCTGCTAAAGTACGACTTAGGTGGGCAGCTAAGTACCATAGGCGTAATTACTGGCTATTCTTACGTTCTCAAAAGTGTTAAGACATCGCCAGGTAATACGCAACTATCCCCCATTTATGTCTGTGTCTTCTGTAACTAAGTAAATACTTAACTATGTATTTTCTAAACATGTGTCTAGAAAAACACTTACCCTATAAAATAGCAGGTAACATTACATTTGATAATTAACTTAATTGATAGGTTTAATTCAGGGTACCTAATCTAATTGTTTTATAATGGTCTATTATGAACTCATCCTCGGTTTTGGGAGTAGGTCAAGGGAACGTATTATATTTATCCTAGATACCAGCTTATTAATTGCCTAGCCATTCATGAATTCACTCGTCATTTTTTTTATCATCATACGACAGCAATGACGGCGCCAACTTAAATTTGATTAACCAAGATTGGTATTGGGGAGTTCCCTGGTGAGACGAGCGGTCCTTTTATGCCACAAATCAAAACTAGATGAACCTTCGAGGCGCGAAACCTCTGGGGGCAGGCGACCGTGGGCGGTCGGGGCGGTGGCCCATGTCGCCTGCGCGGCCTACTGTTACCGGCTTCATTCCCATTATTAAATCACCAGTCATAAAATGAGTCAGCTAATTTAGTCCAATAACAATTTGTTTCATATTGACATATTTTCAATGTTCATTAAATGAGAAACTTGTAGGTATTCTATCAGTTAGTAACTGTAGCACATTATTTTATACACAACGCGCGTGCTTATAATGCAACCTCAAGCGCTTAACGTGAATCTACCTTGCAATTTATGTTCATGGAGAACAAATTTGTTTTTATATTTTCAAACTACCACGTATTTTAATGCTCGTTGTCCATTTATATCTTTGCTATGCCAGCGATCACGTGAAATATTCTTGTTGTTACATTTTAAGTAAATCCTCCAAGTCCTTATAATAAAGTAGATGATTCCAAGCAAAGTGAATAAAAAGCGGTCACTGGCAACAACATCTTCGGGACAAACTCATAAAACTCACGTCACAAGGAAAGGCGTAAAACGGTCGCGAGCTAAACCATGCGGTCGACTGCGAATAGTTATATCTTTACTTACGTAATAAAAGTCAGCCTGACAACAGTAATCGAGCAATCATTCTATGTCCACTCTTTTCTCGGTCGCCTCCATAATATAGGTACCTATCTAAAGAATTTTACAACGTCCATAGGTATCATAAAATATTATGATTCACGTAACAGACTCAACTAAGTATACTTACCCAATTACCGTATTAAGGGCGATGAGAGGATATACTACAAAAATATTCGAGTAAGACACCAAGATAGACATGAAAAAATTGTAGCAAAACATCTTATAAAATATATTATTATACCTACATACATCCTTGTGTGAGAAATATCCGACCACGGAAAATTGCGAAAACTGCTACCAGTAAATACCCAATGAAGAAATTAAAAAATGCGGAAAAATGCGACAAGGGACCTATTGGAAATCAATGCCATTACGGAATCCATCTGTCAAACCTAAAATTTCCAGCTTACTTCCTTAACATCATTTTTTTGTGGAAAAGCAGGTGAACACGTGTGATAGTAAAATAAGTTTTTTTAATTTTAATCACAACCCAAACAACAAAGTCGGAACACCGGATTTGAGAGTTTTTATGATATGAATCGCAATTCAGTTAACTTAAGTAGGTATAACAGATAAATACTTCGTATATCTAATAAAACACGACATACGTAATACATTGTTTCGCTTTAAACCTCTTGTTGTTTAAACGCAGTATTCAAAGGACGTGCGTTGCGTAAATAGATACAATTTCACGTCAAATTGTTATCTTTCATTATTTTGTAGACCGAGTATATTTTGTAGACAGGTCTTCGTACATGTGGCTTTATGTCATTGTTATGATTATTACAGTTGTACTTAGATAATTAAGTATACACCAAAAGCAAATAGAGATACCTATAATTATGTGCATGTTGTTGTTCTGTCGACTATAAATGAAATTTACTGCAGGGCTAATATATTTTATTCAAATCTTAGTATTGCACGTTTCATACTAGTACTCGATATATTATGCTTACCTATATACTTACTAACTTTAGCATTAGATTGGATATAATTTATTCACCGTGTTGTACATACTTCTAAATATACGATGATACTTCGACACGTTAGCATAATAATACCTATTGTTTACACGAGGAATTTTCATTTGACTAATGCATCGCTTCATCTTAAAACGGAATACAATACGAAAATCTAAATGGCTTTAACAATTCCAGTTTAATTAAATGGTCAACTAGAAATCCCGTCACTTGCACTACTGCATGTGCACATGCATTATGTATATCTATATCTGCATTTTAGACATGCCACAAACTAGTGAACTGAGAATTTCTTCATCCATGCCGCCCGCTGTCATCTCCAAAGGAAGCGAAAATATCTGCCAACTGCCGGGATGTGTCCATACAGGTAATTCACTCAAATATGTAATTTTTCCGTCTTATCGTTATTCTTCACCGTCACTTCGCCACACGTAAGAGTGAAAATTGGGGGTAAAACTGGGTGACGATTTGGTAAAACATTTTAAACCTTTAGGTATTTTATTACTTACTGAATACTTTGTTTAAATTAAAAAGATGAAGACTACGCTTTTAATTTTAAAAATTAATTACCTCAGATAAGGAATTATTATCTATATTAGGTATACCTAATAAAGGGTAAAAACTAATATGAAGAGATGAGTTTATTTGAAAATCGTCAGCTTATAGGTCGATATCGAGATCGACATGTGCAAGGCCGCGGGCAAAAAGTTTGTTCTATTATATATTTAATACAGAAACAATGTTAAATAATATTCATCTTCCTAGCCTCGAAGCTGCTACTGAACATGGATGAAAAGGTTGATCCCTGCGACGACTTCTACGAGTTCTCTTGCGGTTCTTTCCTTAAGAACACGCGTATTCCTGATGACAAGACCTCTGTGAACACCTTCTCCATCATCACCGATCAGCTGCAAGAGCAGATCCGCGCCCTACTGGACGAGCCTATAGCCCCCGAGGAGCCCCGACCCTTCGTCCTGGCTAAAACGCTGTACCAAGCCTGCATGAATAGAAGTAAGTTTGTAGTGTTCGCTCTTGGCTCTTGTGTATATTTATACATACACATTCACATACTCACAAACTTTTGCCTTTATAATATTAGTGTGATAAGTTCTGATTATATTGTGGAGCTAAGTACAGACTTAAGTTGTGCTGTAACACGATAAACAGACGAACAATAGATTTTAAAGTAGCAGTAACATATAAAACTTATTTTATGTGACATTTATATTTATAGTAACTAACTATGAAGTATTAATAAATTACAAGTTTCATTTGTATCAGTATCTCGTAATATTATTCCTCTTTGCTAAATAACGTAAACGTTATTTACACTTACGTTTTCGAGTAATCATTAGGAACTACCGTGTTCGGTATCGCAATATTGACCCAGCCATATTTAACGTCTCGCAGGTATGTTTGTCTGTTTTTTCGCGAGTTCATTTAGATTTGTCTTTTGAAGGAGCTCGTCATAGTGATTCAGTTCGCAATCAAGTTATTATCGCCATAAAATGTAATTGTGTAAGGATATAGCATTAAAGTTTTGTATTAAGGCAATAACTAACGAATTCACGTAATTACCAGACCCGGTGATAAATATAACAATGCAATAAAGTTCTAATCCTGTTAGGCTCACCTCACCACACGACAGGAACTAAGTTGTTTAAACTGCGGCGCATAGTTTGACCTACCTACACGTTGTTTTCATGTTTTGCGTTCAATGCTTACAAAGTTTATGTATCATACGTAATTCAAACCTCGTTAAAATTAGTTTGCGGTTCTCTCGCTCAGCAGTGGGTAGGTCCACATTTCTCGTCTTTTGATGTGGCGGCGGGTCTGTGCATTATTAGGTATGATAATAACAGGTACCATATTCAGATTAAGCTTTGAACCTTGAACGTGTTCAGTACAACTCATTTGAAATTACATAATATATCATACCTCCCAAGTCTATCTTGATATTTGTGCGTTAAGTGGCATTTATCAGTCGATGTAATGAATACGGCTAAAAAATTGCCACGGTTTTGCAATAAAATTTATTTATTAAATTACTTACTTTTAGTAGGTACAGCTTTTTTAGAATTCTAGGTATATAATTTTACAAATGCAAGCTTACAACTAGAATGATATGATACTTTATGATACAAGTAAATTCAAGATTATACGTTACCTATATAAATAAAACTTATTCAGTTACATTCGAAAAGGGTCTTTATATTATATTAGATTAGATTGATTTATTATTCAATAATCGTTCAATATAATTACATTATTATGTCAAATTACAAGCACTCGTACTGAGATATACAAAATACAATAATTATGCAATTATTAAAATAAGGTATTATTATGGAAAATATCGGTTAATTGAAGTAGATTGGAATGAATCATTACTTATAAAGGATTTAATTCGCGAATATTATTTTATTTTCTGATGTTCCGAAAACTTTACAGTTCCCATATTCGTAGCACGACGTAAGTCCATTATAGTCGTGAGTCGTTATAGTGTTTCATACCGATTTCAACTGCGACGGCATCAGAAATTATTAATTGAAGTAGTTTTTATCTTTAGTCGCCAATGCAATTAGGCTATTAGATAATTATAACAAAAAATATTGATCCCGATATTGAACAATTGGTATTTGTTTAGCTGCCATCGAGGAGCGTGGCACGGAGCCATTGCTTCAGATGTTGAAGCGCTTGGGCGGCTGGCCCGTGCTGGAGGGCGCGTCCTGGGACGAGAACACTTTCTCTTGGGAAAAATCTGTCTACAAGTTCCGTGACGCCGGCTACTCCGTCGACTACTTCTTCGATTTCTCCATCGGAGTCGACGTCAAGAATTCCACGAAGAGAATCATCGATGTAAGATTCTGATCCACCCGTTTGATTGCAATTTAAACCATAACATGCGGCGTACTTTAAAGTTGAAAATGTATCAAGTTCTTTCGTTCCGATCGACTCATGCGAATTGATTTTTGCTTAGCGAATGTTATTATTAATGCGAATGAATATAGTGCGTCAATCCAGGTACGTAGACATTGAGGTGATATGATCGTGATTATTTTCAACAGTTGGACCAGGCTTCACTGGGACTCAGCCGCGAGTACCTGAACCGCGGTCTGTCTGACAAGTTGGTGCAGGCTTACTACGAATACATGGTCGACATCGCCGTGCTGCTCGGAGCTAACCGAGCCCTCGCGACCAAGGACCTCAGCGAATCTCTCCAGTTCGAAATGAAACTTGCCAACGTATGTTCTACCTTAATAATCAATAAATAATTTAAAGTAGGTAAATGTCGTTATATTCTTGCATTATAATGTTATAAGTAGGATAATGTCCCACTGACAGACCCGCTTCAATTTTATGATCAATGAAGCGAGACCGATGACCGATTTTTTTATGATCCTTATTCACTTTTATGTAAGACTGAATCGTTACAGAGGCAACCGAACACAACAATTTATGTCGCATTAAAAAAGTGTGGACCATAAAGGCTAAAATTGTGCCACAATGTTCTGTACAAGGTCCATTCTCGATGTGTGACCCAATTGTGCTGAAAACCTTGGTAAAAAATAATGTCAATCGTAAAGCATCTCGGAGCATTTAAAGATACTCAATTCGCAAAGCACATTGTTTAATTTACAACCTCATTTCAACGACTTATTCTCAATTGCCTATTTAATATTGCAGATTTCTTTGCCGCTCGAGAAACGCCGTAATGCCACCAGTCTGTATAACCCTATGACTATTGCTGAATTACAACAAAAGTTTCCCAAGTAAGTTAATGTAATAAGTAATAGTTATACTTATATATATATTATGATACTAGCGATCCCGGCAGACGTCATCCTGCCCGTTCGAAATTCAAATTAGGTAACTTTAGTTAGACAACATTTGTATGGGAAAAGAAAAGGGCTGTTTTTAGGGTTTTCCCGGCAATTATTCGATTTTTTCTCCGTAAGAACCATCCTTGGACTTCAACGAACATTTAAAAAAAAATTAGGCAAATTGGTCCAGGCGTTGTTGAGTTATGCGCTTACCAACACATTTTGCGATTCATTTTTATATATAAGATTTATAACAGCGAGGTTGGTTTCAAAATCATTTACACTAACAGAGAATATGTTTTAGGATCCCCTGGCTTGAGTACATCAACCGCCTTTTAGCGCCACATATCGAGGTCGATCTCAATGAGATAGCTATCGTCAACGTACCCAAATACATCACGAATCTTGAGGTACGTATGATCAGATAAATAAGTAAGTAATAGATACTCGGCTACGATACACTTAGAATCGTAAACCTTTGTCTTACTTAAGACTAAGCTGTTCGTATTAAAGGTTCAACCCGAAAGTTTTTAGCATTAGGTATATGTGAACTGTCTCTCATTTAATTGGAATATTAATACAATTAGACGTTATGTGTATCGTGAAGGTTCTCTTGGAAAAGACCCCAAAGCGCGTGCAAGCTAACTACGTGATGTGGCGCGTGGCGGGCGCCTCGGTGTCATACCTCACCGACGCACTCCGTCGCCGGCAACTCAACTATGTCACCGCGCTCTCGGGGAAGACCGAACGAGAGAGCAGATGGAAGGAATGTGCTGACACCACTAGCGTCAGGTAAATAGTTAATCGATAAATCTATACAGATTGGGCTCAAATTAAGAACCCAAACAGCACACAAGTTATAATTCCAATACCAGTGAGCCTATGATCAACTGTAGTAGATCAGGCATTTTGTCGACATAATATGGAAAACATTGTCGACAAGGAGAATGTTTGTCACGTCGATATATATTGTTCCGTTATCGATATGAAAAAATAAAAAACGACATCGATATGACAAGAGTTCTCGTTGTCGACCACGTTAGCAATTTTTGACAGATAGCCGCGAGAATAAAACTAGGTCGACATGTCAATTGTCAAGACAATTCGCAACTCTCTGGACTGTAAAAGAGCGACCACCAACAGCATACAGCTTATATATTACTTGTGTACTGACTGGAGTATTAGAAGTCTAAAAAATATGGGAAGGAAGCTTATAAAAGTCCAAAAATGCAGCAAAGAAACAAGAGTCAATAGCAGTACCATTACGGAACAAGTTAAATATATACCTACTACTAAAGGAATGATGTTAGTTTTATCAGTGTTATGATTCCTTAATTTTAATGGTTCCATCAGTGCACTTACCTCTTGTCTGGTAACACGGTAAAGGTCATTTGCAAGCTATACCTACTGCTCTAAAGGTGAATAGAAAAAATGAAACCACTAAACATGAACACGTTAATTGAACGATGTGCAGATATGTGCATGTGTGTAAGCACACTTTAGAAATAGGTACCTACGTCAACAATTACGTAGTAATCGATCAGATCAGATCGATCTCAATATATTTAAGTCTCACTATATATATACTTGTGTATAATGTATACTTTTATGGCTTTTTTGTTATCGTTTAAGTATAACTTATATATTTTAGTAAGAAGTTCTCTGAAAGATAGTTATAATAATAATCTGTGGTTTTTTTTTTATGTTAAAATGTTTCACTCGTAAAGTATGTAAATGTCCATTCATAACCCAATTAATGCTATTTCATTAATCGCTTAAAACCACTGCATAGAACAAAATCCACAGGAAATAAGCACATACTTAAGTTTATAGAAACTAGGGCCGTTTAAATATTCTTGTTCGTACCTACTTCAGTTTTTTGTAGAGTGTCAGTAATGAATAAACAATAATTTAAACTCATCGATAATATATTTATGAAGCTGTGTTATTTCGAGAAATATTTTGTCTAAAGAACACAATAAGACACTCTTGTTCCACTGTTGTTTATCGCATTTTGCCTCGCTCACGTTCTTAAAGTAATTGACTAATGTTTAACTGCCTCTTTGTTCACTGAGGTCACACAGTAAAAATTTGTAAGTATTTATAGCTAATTCTTGTTAAGAGATAATACATAAGTAGTCATCATTAATTAATTTTCCGTTATTCACGTGAGGCAATATTTTATATATACCTACTATGTGTATATAAATTGCCTGATGTCAATAAACCGCCAAAAGTGTTAGGTGAAGGAAGCTAGCAGTTTCTCTCAAAGGTCTCATGCCTTCAAGACGTAAGTAACACTCAAGATTTGCCATAAATTTATTTCCCAAGAAGGTAAAAGAGGTAGGATAAGTTTGTACTTTTATAACTTTTAATTCTCGATATTCTAAAAACTAAAATCAACGCCTTTGTATTTAGCGGAAAGTTAGTTAGGTAATAAAAATGAGAATAGGAAAGCGCCTCTTCATTTCCTTGAAAATGGTTAACAAGTTTATTCTTCAAGTAAGAAAGAAGCTGCCAGCTAGTAAACGAATAAACGAAGCCTATCCGGACAGGCTTTGCTAATAACTGAACAGGATTTAAAATAGGTATTTTATAAGCAAACATGGGGCAATAAAAATTTGCTATTTATTCTTGAACTAATTATGCAATATATTATAAGATAATCACGAAAGAAATTTAGGGGAGATCAAGGAACTTTCAATACGTGTTATTATTCATATAGCACAAATCAGAAGTATTTTAGAATAATCGTTTGTATTTCAGTATGTCTATTGCGGTGGGTGCTCTGTATATCCGAAAATATTTCAACGAGAACTCAAAGGCCAATGCTCTGGAAATGGTTAACGATATCAGGTAAGGAAAATGAGCAATGTTCTCCTAGTATTTCAATGAGTTTATTTGCTTCTTATATAAAGTATGAAAATTGTTAACGAACTTCTTAAATCGTCTTTCCGATATTCAATAGTCCACGAAACGGAATTGTGACTTATTACAACTTTATTTATTTACAATTTTCAAGATAAGATTGAGTTAGTACTTCATTTTAAAATGTGATAAGTCATTCCGTCACATTTGACGGTCCGTTAGTCTAGTTGTCACAGCCTTAGACCATTTCTCCTGCTAGGAGCAGATGTCTGATGATACCAGTTCTATTTATGTTATTTATAATGTTTTACATAGGCAACAGTTCCGTAAAACTTTGGAAGAAGTCGAATGGATGGATGACATGACAAGGCGTGAGGCTCTTGAGAAAGCTGATTCTATGGCGTCCCATATCGCCTACCCAAGTGAAATGCTCGACGACAACAAACTCATAGAATTCTACGATGGGGTAAGTAAGGACTTAATTAAAACTTGCCGACTTGTTCACCATACATTTAACATCTGGAGGCTGATCCAGTCCCAAATTATGCAAATTATTGGTCCTATACAATGGACAAACATAAACTCATAGCTATATACATTATCTTGAATGTCTTGAGAATTATGCAAAGCGCAGGAGTCGAATCCGCACATTCAATGATACAAATGACCCCTGTATAAAGACAACTGGTCTGAATTAACAGCATAATTAGCTCTTAGACCTTATAAAATTAAATATTTTTATTACAAAGAAATTAGTCAAGCCAATGAGTAAGTAGGTGTATGTAATTTAGAAATTACGTGTCAAGATATCGTCTTTTTAATTTAGCTGGAAATGTCCTCGGACAAGCTGATGGAGTCAGTTTTGAACTTAACTCTCTTCGGAACGGAGTATTTGTTCGGAAAACTGCGTGAGCCCGTCAATAAGACTGACTGGGTCACCCACGGCCGCCCCGCCATCGTCAACGCATTCTATTCTTCAATTGAAAACAGCATACGTAAGTTGTTTGTTTTTTTTAATTCCTGAATTTTATTTTTATGTTCCAAATAGTTACCTTTTTATGATTTAGAGATGCATTTTTTAGTCTACCAAAAAAAACATTAGAATATCTTTCTATCATCTGATAGGAACACCATTATCCAAAAGATATCTTAACAATGTGGATAATTTTTCTTTACCTACATGTGATAAAGGAAGACGCCGCGAAAAATTTCGTAAGCAAACCTAATTAGCGCCACCTAGTCTGAAGTAATATATAGCATAGAAATAATACTTATTAACTTTTTTACCCGAGGTTGCGACAAATTATTGTACTCGTATATGTTATATCATACAGTTTATCACATTTATCAAGTAAGATGATAATGCCTTTTTTATACTAGATAATATAATAAAAAGGAAAGGATTATTTGTTTGTGTGCTTTAAATAGTCTCCAAAACGACTGGACGGATTTGAAAAATTCTTTCGCTGTTAGGAAGCTACACTATACGTGAGTGACAGGATAATATTAGATTTTGAAAAAAAATAGGGATCCGTTCGAAGCCGGGACGGACCGCTAGTCGTATATAACTTAGAATAGTCTGATAACAGAACAAAAGAGCGGCGCATTTTTTCCTTGAATAGGCGCAAATATTTTTTATCATGTAGCTGCATAACGAACATTCCGAACGGTCGACCAGTCCTCGAGCTATTTGTTTGATTAGTACACATAAATATAATAAAAACATTATGGTAAGAAATCTACGTGGGCTTGAACAAGACAATTAATTTAACCAAAATATAATTGCAATATAATAATGCTGCATTTACACCTACGTATGCACTGTGGATATATGATCAACGATTTGAATCATAATCAAAGACAATTATAGGCTACCGGCGAATTGAACCTATCTTCACCAACGTACCCTATTATTTAAAATATTTCTTTCACACTCACCGCTCTAATTCACTTATTACTAAAAATAATAAATTGTAATGTATGTGCAGAGTTCCCTGCGGGTATCCTACAAGGCGCCTTTTTCTCGGCTATGAGACCGGCGTATATGAACTACGGAGCGATCGGTTTTGTCATCGGACACGAAATTACTCATGGATTTGATGACCAGGTACGTACCTGCTTTGCAAAGTATATGTATATTACATGACAAAACAAAGCGTATAACCTAGAATTTGTAGGAACGTACAGATTTCAAAATAATGTTACCTACTAGTTCCACATGTATTTTATCGGCATCATGATATGAATATGAAAGTTATCATAGACACGACAGAAAGTATGCTATTCTGAGCGCTGTCTTATTTAACCATAGATTTTAGATCAGATCTTCAGTTGATACTAGAGAATTCAATGTCTTTCTCGCGAGATTCCCTTTTTTAACAAGATTGATCTCGGCCAAAAAATGGGCGAGATCTGGAGAGTTTAATGAGATTGCACTCTTGTATTAAAACATTTCAAAATACCATAGTAAGCAATAGACATTTAATATCTACCTACTTACCTACTTTTTTCCAGGGGCGTCAATTCGACAAGAACGGTAATTTGATAGACTGGTGGCAGGAGACAACTAAACAGGAGTACCTGGAAAAAGCCAAATGCATCATCAATCAGTACTCTAACTACACCGTCAAAGAAGTGGGCATGAAAGTATGTATACATTAATGTATCACGATACAAGGTAGGTACAGATTATTGTATATGTAACTATCTACATCAAGTAGGTAAACATAAGTATAAAATGTACAGAAAATAGGTAGGTAGATACCACTAGATTATTCAAGGTTTGGTTAAATTAAATAAATAATATATGTACAAGGTACTAAATATTTTCATACTTTTGTAATTTCTCTGAAAAACACTACTTCCTCTTGAATGATAAAATTTGATAAATTTCATGTGAAATATCCACAACATGTAAACAATCGTTAAATACCTACCTATTCTAAGAATTCATTAATAAACCTTACATAATATTTTGACAAAAAAATAAGCGAGGCCAACACTGTCAGTGCGTTTTTGTAAACCCAATACAAGGATAACAAAAAAGTGAAGTTTATAAATTACGATTCTCGAACAAAGTACCATTCATAGAAATTTTACTTAAATACCCATAATATATAGGTACTAGTATAAAACACCATTATATTCACATTTGACTTCTCCGATCGTGCCAAAAATACAGTATTGTGTGATTATATTTTAAAAAATATAAAAAGCTAGTTTGAGTAAAAATGAAACTTATCGGTGCCAATATTTCAGTTGAACGGCGTA
Organism: Polylopha cassiicola; assembly: GCA_038024825.1. NCBI lineage: Eukaryota > Metazoa > Arthropoda > Insecta > Lepidoptera > Tortricidae > Polylopha > Polylopha cassiicola. The sequence goes on along the minus strand of CP149045.1, from coordinate 15,638,594 downwards.
AATACTCAAGGAGAAAACATTGCGGACAATGGCGGCATAAAGGAGGCTTACTACGCGTACCAAGCCTGGACCCATCGCCACGGCCAAGAGAGCCGACTGCCCGGGCTGGAGAAATACACGCCAAGACAGGTAACTAAACATAATATTACGAGATATTTACTAGACTCTATATGTTAGGTATATCACTTTAATATCGACAAACACAGAATCAGTTTTTTCTCAAGCTGATCAGAAAAAATGTTAAGAATACTGAAAAAAAATGTAAGGTACTAACTAATAAAATACTGTTACGTACTACCACTTTTACATTGTAGGTAGGTATATTAAACAACAAAAACGTAATATATTTTGAAAATTGCTGGTTACGACAAGTAACGGCCAATTTTCAAATTGCTGCCAAATTACTTAACAATTTCTGACTACATACCTGGATGCAGTTAGAAAAAAACTGTCACCTTGCAAGAGCACCTACTTACCTGCTTATTGTGATTAATTTATTTCTGCAGCTGTTCTGGTTGAGCGCCGCGAACACTTGGTGCGCGGTGTACCGCAACGAAGCCATCAAGGTTCGCATCACGACCGGGTTCCACGCGCCCGGCCGCTTCCGCGTCATCGGCCCTATGGCCAACATGGAGGAGTTCGCCAAGGATTTCAACTGCCCCCTCGGCTCCCCCATGAACCCGGCCAAGAAGTGTAAAGTTTGGTAGTCCTCGCACGAGCTCAGGTTGCTCAACCGGCCCTGGGTCGACTTCGCCCTCTACCATTAACGACATGCACCGACTCTGACTCTCAATCCAATAGATCACGAGGCGCTTAGAGTCCTCGTGCCCGGCCCTTTAGTTTAAATATCGCAGTCATTAGCCGCTTGACTGTCTTTAGCTTCACTATTCGTTGTTTCTGCATGTATCATAATGTGGCGGCCGCGTTGTGTTGCGCGTGCGCCGCACGGTAGCTAGGGCATTCGGTCTGATCGAATTGTTGTAGTGTGGAATGTTCGTGAAATTGTTATGAGACCTGAGATCTAAATAAAACATTCTGTAAATAACTAGATGTGATTGCGTTTTTATAATAAAATGCTTAATCGATGTGTTTTAAAATTAGGGTCTAGAATACTGATTACTAAGATATCTATAGACGGGTATCGTACGATATAAGTACCTTTATACTTTCTAGACTTGATATTAAAAGTAAGTACAAAGTTTTGGTGACTTAGTACATCAGTTCCAGAGGATTGGTTAAACTTAAGATTATCATATTTAATCATGCTACATCAGTGTTGCAAAGATCAATTTGATTCGATGTTTTAATTTATTGCTGTGGTAGAAAATTCAAATGATGTGCGACACTGCTGTAGCGTCGGATATTTATCTCTCTGGTTAGAATCTCACTTCACGAGAACACTGATAATTTAATTTTATTATAAGTAGATAAGTATGACACTTTTGGATACAATCGTTTTGTTGTGCGTCTTTAAACACAAATAAAAGATAATTTTTAATTGGAATATCTTTCAATGTTTATTAATTTAAAACCCCTTAATATCCCTTATAGTTTTAGTTACAGGATATAATATGAAACCTAATAGCCCGAGATCCCACCGCAAAATTGTGCAGGTATCTGTTTTTTTAATGAAACTTCGTTAAATGAAAGATGAGTACATATGTAACGCATTAGTTTCGGGTTGCCTGTAAAAAATTAGCCGCAATCATTTTTGATTAATTTTTTTGTAATTAATATTTTTGTAGGAATTGCAGCTATATGTTTTTTAAATAAAATATACGTCATTTTGAAGGAAAAGATGTGAAGAATGTAAAAAACAATGGTTGCCAACTCCCAGTCAGCCGCAACTTCAGGGTTGCCAGGTGTAAACAGGTACATTATTGTTGATTATGTGCTGACATCTGTTTTTTAGATAAATATTATTTAAAATTAATCTATAGTATTTATTGTTCATGATAATCCATGGTTGCCAGTAAAAAAAAGCCGCAAGCAGTGGTTGCCGTGATTTGAACTTATTATTTTAAAAGCTAAAAATGATGAAAATTGTACACAATTAGCGGCGAAGTTGGGCCCTATTTTATGCAATTCTAATTCTACCTGCAATTAATGCGTTCACTGGCTGGTATTATCCAGCGGCATTTTATAATAAAGGAAAAGTCAGGCCTTTCAATTTTTTTTCTAATAACAAAACCTTTCAAAAATTTATCGCATCATTGACTGATGCAACTGACGTCTTCGATGAAAAAAAATAGTACCTACTTATTGTCTAAGAATTTACCGCACTTATAATAATATAATATGGCGTAAAAAATGCACTGGGGTAAATAACGCTCGATGTCAGATATTTCAAAAACTTAAAAAAAGTTACTCGTTTTGACTCGAAACTAATTCCGCCTTGTTGGAAGTAATTCAAACAGAAAATATTGCGGACCATTTTTATAAATAGTATGTGGCAAAATGCAACAGATCCATGTTGTGTGCAATTAAATGACTCAGATAACGTTAATACAGATTCGGAAAATGTATAAAATATAATTGAAAACAATGTGTAATTATAGCAATTATATTTAAAATAAGTATATTTTTTAATTCATTATTTGAAAAAAAAAACTTTAATACATATATATTTTTTCAATAAAAAAAAATGTTAATTCATCAATGTCATAATTATATAATCCATTGCTCTGATTAATCAATATTCATTATTTCCTTTTAAATAGTTACAACTAAGATATGATAAATTTCATAATATTTATAACACAAAAAAAAACTAGTAATACTAAAATAACAAAAATTTTACTTGAATTTTTTTTTTTTTCTAGAATGAGCGAAAGTAATTCGATTTTCTTTAAATATTCAATAAACGTTATTTGGAAAAAAAAAAAGATTCCTTTCTTATACAAGAAACATTGTCATATTCAAAAATCCATGCTTCATAGATAAGAATTAAAAAACATGATTACTTTATCTATACTACGTTACATCCTTGTCTATAACAATAAACGGTCTGTGCATTCCTTCCCTCTCACTCGCTTTCATCTGAAGCGAAAATAATAAGTTTAAATCACGGCAACCACTGCTTGCGGCTTTTTTTTACTGGCAACCATAGATTATCATGAACAATAAATACTATAGATTAATTTTAAATAATATTTATCTAAAAAACAGATGTCAGCACATAATCAACAATAATGTACCTGTTTACACCTGGCAACCCTGAAGTTGCGGCTGACTGGGAGTTGACAACCATTGTTTTTTACATTCTTCACATCTTTTCCTTCAAAATGACGTATATTTTATTTAAAAAACATATAGCTGCAATTCCTACAAAAATATTAATTACAAAAAAATTAATCAAAAATGATTGCGGCTAATTTTTTACAGGCAACCCGAAACTAATGCATTACATATCTACTCATCTTTCATTTAACGAAGTTTCATTAAAAAAACAGATACCTGCACAATTTTGCGGTGGGATCTTAGGCTATAATATCATACCGTAGCGACAAATTCTTTGACAAAAAAAAAATCAAAAATCATAGTTTAAGATTCGTTTATTTGTCCATAAACCATTCATTATACATGCTAAACTAAACAGCTCACTAGAATCGATATTTGAATACTAAACACAACATATATTACCTGTTCAAAGACCGGAAGTGAAGACTTAAGATAAATAATATGTTCAATTTTATTTAAACAAGCGGTCAAATACACAGAAAATCTAGAGATGACAAAAATAACAGAGCTGACTGGCCAATTCTATTCATTCACAAGCTGATGTTAAACCGCACTCTTCAAAAACAAATGTAGTGTTTCAATACGTCTTGCTAACAAATCAATTCTATTGTTCTTTTCTCACCAATAAAATCTTACATAAGTCAAATCTATTGTTTTACATTTTGAGACATATAACATCTACTCGTGTTGCATACAACAATGCTTTTTTCGATATTTCAATTTGTCATAAATTGACCGCCTAGTGTTAATATAATTAAGGTATTGTACAGTTTTTGCGTATACAGTATAGATCTAGTAAACAATTGTACTTCGGCTTGTAAACGACTTTTTTTGAAATATTAACATTAGCACAACTCTTGATGACATAATCAAAAAAATATTGCCATGAAATTTACTTCACGACAATAATCACAATTAAATAAAATATCTAAATATCAAATCATTAAATCAATACTGAATAATTGTATACAATATTACAATACCTGTATTTCATCAATATTAATTTTATTTATTGTTGTTATAACTATATAGCCCGGAGAAAAAAAGGTAATGTTCGATTATCAGATCCATACTTAATTATTTAAAACCATAGGTAGTACTTATTATTTTACAGGTCACTAATGACTCAAAAGTCATTATGTAATACTGAAGGGAGTTTCAAAGAACAACATTATTACTCAATAACGCTCTCCAATCCGTCGAATATATTATTAGAGCACCAAGCATTCGCCAAATTACCTGTAACTATCCCGTCGCTACACTTTTTTCCTTAAGTTATTCACATACTGCACCTACCCCCAAATACATAACTAACCATACCAATCTTTTTGCCGTATGTTTATGTATCTCGGCATGAATCCTAGAATAGTGTGCCAACAAATACTAAGTATTGACAGTAGACATAAGTAAAAGGGTCATTAAAAGTATCAGGGCCAGTAAAGAGCGACATCGTCACAAAAATATTTAGTGTTCTGATTACAGATAGTATAGAATAAGAGGAAATAGCAGATTAGGATCTCTTGCAATATGTAAGGACTCTAAAAATATTTAATATATCTAGCTAACAGCAATTCTCTACAGCTATTGATTCGGTATCTATTATTATCTTTATTTAGAACAAACAGTATAAGCACGGTTAATAGAAGAATCTTACGAACTGAAGTACCTAATATAAGACTGTACGTATGTTCACATCGAGATACAACGGTAAATGAGTATACTTAACGGGCAATCTAATCTTGAAACACATCTTGAAATGCAGTCGAGTTAAATACTGAGAATAACATGCAATACGTCAATACAAACAAATATTTAGTTCTATTAGTTCTCTAATATACACCGAGTTCTACCATTGATCTTAATTACTTTGAGTTAAATTTGACATTTATATCTGAGTGGCGAAAAAAATGAGAAACAACTATTTAAGACTGCACGGTGAGCAATCGCGCAAAATAATATTAAGCTTCTATAATTAATTATCCATCAATATACAATAACTATTACGTATCATGTACTCTTAAAACACTGGTATATCACTACGAATAAATAATTATTTTGATAAAATATGAGAATTATAAATATTATAATAAATCATCTTAAGAAATTAATGTCTGATATTCGATTACAACAGTTTCGCATTTGTCAAGTATAATACAAAATAAATGTATACATTATAAAAGATAATCTATACAGTAAAAATGAGATCACAATGGTGCTTAAAAATAATAAGACTAGTAAAGCACGTGTAAGAGTGGATCTGTGAAATGGAATTGTTTGTTGATAATTAAAATGTACGACACCCGACATTCTAACAATAGACGGCCGACGTCCATAGTCATATTTAATTATCTTTAATACTTATTTGACAACCTTTTGTGCAAGGTATAGACTCGCATAATAATATCATGCATTTAATTACTATGTAGTACGGTAGTGGAGAATGATGGATGAACGCTTACTCGGTTCGAGTCGGCGGGTTGTCTTCGTTGTGCAGCACTGAGTGCGACTTCAAAAATATCAAAAATGCTAGCAGTCGATCTTTTTCTGCTTCCGAGCCTCTGTAAAAAAATACAATATATTCGTGTTAAAAATGACAGATGACATTTAATTATTCCACGGAATTGGGATAAAAAGTGTCGGATGTCCTTTTCGTAAGGTGCAAAAACTTAAACCTAAGAAATTTTGTTTTTAATACATTCAAAACAAAATTTCTTAGTAATATTATTGACCATATTTTTAGACCGAACTTAAAAAGCGCGCGGTTCACAGGAACACTTCGTAACTTATTATGGAATTGATAGTAAAATATTAATATATACTAATACTTACTCGACGTCTATCTCTATTGCCAGGACGGTATGATGCGGCTTTCCCTCTTCATCAAACCATCTACAAGAAACATGCATTTTTTTAAATGTAAAACACCGAAATATCCGAAATATTCGAAGAATAAATTAAAGTTAAGTTTAACTTTACTTTTGTACCACATTTTCAGCAATAGAAGTCACTGGTCAGATTATGTCAGAAAATAAAAGCAAGTGGTTAAATCTAAAATCATTAACAGACAGAATGTGTAAATAGTAATTACATGTCTGCATTATGGTGCGTGACGGAGGGCGAGGGCGCCAGGCAGCGCGGGCGGCGCACGGGCGTGGCGGCGGAGTCGCGCGCCTGCGCCGAGCCCAGCGTCGCGCGCGCTACGTGCCAGAACGCACGCCGCGCCGCGCCCACGCCGTCAATACGCTCTATACGAACCCACCCTGTCCGACAAACAACACCATTTTAACAAAAAGCTTATCTATATTGTAGAAAAAGGCGTTATTAAACATTGTTTAAACAAACAAGGAATATGCAGTGCGTAATATAACATTTTATAAAAACAAGTTAGTTGACTTTAAGCGGCGGTGTTTTCATTACCTTTCAGCGGCGGCTGTGCATCAGGTTGACAGTTGTGGCAATGGCAGCGCACCTGTCCCCAAGACACCGCATGCCGCAGCTCCGGATACGGCTGAACGAGAAACTGCCAGTACTTCAGCACCATGTGTAGGTGCTCGCAGCCCTCGCCGGACGCTTCCCACTCCGACTCGAGACTCTGGCCCTCCGTGCCCTCCTGATCCAAGCATAGTATTCGATTCAAATAATTTAAATTTTCGAGCGACAGCGACTCGGCCCACGAGTCATCACGGCGCGTCGAATCGTCGATGGACGACGACTGCTCCTCTGTTAAGTCGGGAAGATTCCCAGTCTCCAGTGTAAGCGCGTCCATGATCTCATTGTCTAAATTATCGACGTCGCTCGCCTCCGGATATCGATCGTTATGCCGGATGTTTGTGTCGCACACCTCCTCATGCGACGCGATATCTTCGACCTCCTCGTCCATGCGGGACGAGTGTGTAAAAGCTGGTCGAACAGATTCCTTATCCCCGTCCACAGCATGCTCGTCGGGCAGCTGACAGAAGCTATGAGTCGAATGGCTCTTTTGAATACATCTGTTCGCCGACTCGTTATTATCGATGGGGAGGGCAACACGGTCAGACAAGATTAAACTCTGATGGAGAGCGGAGCGATTGGGGCAGACCTTCCTGTATTTGATTTCTTTATTCCTAGCGTCGTTGTCGGTCGGAAGACTGTGGGGAAGGGGGTCGGGCTGTGTGCTCGTGCCCGGTTGGGCGAACAGCGGCTCGAGCTGTTCTTCAGTAAGGTTGTCCTGGCTGAATGCCTTGGATTTACGCCAGGGGCGCACTTCCGGAGACTCGGGAACAAGTTTGGGCATTATATCGTCTTCGTCATCGCGGATTTCATCGTCGTGGTCGTCATCCTCGACTACCTCCAGTTCAGCCAGAGATTCCTCGCGAAGATTTTCAGCAATGATTGGCAGATCTAGTGAAGCTCCGCTCGCTACTACTGTAGGATGTAACAATACTGATACCTGAAATAATTAGGAACAGCTATAAATGCAGGACAGGTTTGTGGAATGTTAAGAAATAGCTTCAAAATCTTCTCATATAAGAAAGGTTAACACCATTTAGATACTTACTTGATGCACCCTCCCATATAAGTCAATCAATGGATAGACATGACTGAAGGAGCGGGGAACTATGCCAATAACAGCAACAACGGTACCGTCAACATCGATTACCAGCTCGCTGTTGAAGCGAAAGTGCACCGTCAGTACCGACTGCTCCGCGAGATCGTCGAAAGCGGACGCCATTTGGGTCTTTTTCTGGAAATAAAAATTTATTACAACTCTTTAAATGGACATGGTCTGAATAGAGGAAACTTATATAGCGATGTCAAAACATGTGATATCCAGTAATAGCCAAATAATTCCCTTAATGAAACCGATGTTTTACTGAAATATAAACTTACGAAGGTCCCATTATCGTGCAGGAGGTCACTCGTGACCACCCATATAGGTGGTTCGAGGTGCATGGCGCATTGGGGCAAAGTATCCGTGGGCAGAGCTCCCACGGCGCCAATTGATACGCTCCCAGACCATTCGCCAGCTACTTTATCCACGCGAAACTAGAAAAATAATTAATCAACTTAATAAACGTCTTCGAGAAGTGCAGGTCAAGTTGAGATAGTATAAATTCAAAAGTTCGCCATAATTCGCCAAATGTTACCGAAGACATTCTATCGATATTGACAATTTAGACACTACTAACCTATGATAAGTAGAATTGAACATGTACAGCTCAGCGAACATCAGCAATCATTATAACATGAATAAAACAATACAATACAAAAAATATTTGCGTTTATGTTACTGTTTCTTTGAGACAATAGTAAAATAGCAAGCAACGCGTATACGTATATATAAGAGCGCTGTAAACAGTGTATGAAACATAAACAGGTCAATATGAACAATTAAGAGTAATTATCAATTTAATAAGTAAATTTATATTGGATGGGTATATGTATAGTCCAGTAGCATACAAGGTAATTTAATAATTTCGCAAATTAAAATAAAATACGACCTATACAAGACTCTATATCTATATATATAAAAGAAAGTCGTGTTAGTTACCCCGTTTATAACTCGAGAACGGCTGATCTGATTTGGCTGAAAATTGGCGGGGAGGTAGCTTAGAGTCAGGAAAAGGACATAGGATACTTTTCATCCCGATCCAGTAAAAAAAAATATTTAGCTCATTTGTTAAAAATAGTATAACAAAACGCAACAATGACAACTGTCAAATCGACATTGCCGGGCGGGACGAAGTCTGCCGGGACCACTAGTTATTCATATTCAACAAAATGTAGCAGTGCTCATTATAGGTAACGCAATCTATTCCAAGAATCACACACATCTAAGTTTATATCGCATAGCTATATGAATTCAATTACTTATACTTCATAATTATGAGCAACGGCCAGCTAAAATATTAATAATCTAAGATCGCCTTTTTACATCTATTGTACTACTGATAATGATGCAAACTAAGTGAACCTTGTACTGTATGCAATAAATAAACAAACTAAATATTCAATTTTAGTTGCAAATGCTCTTGCTGATATTATCATAACATGTGCATTGCAGGATTAGATTCGCTTTTTGCATTTGAGGTAGCTGTCATTATGTCAACAGATTGTATAGGCAAACGTCACTGTAATCATTATTTCATTATATGCCACTGCATATACGTAAATACGTAAAGATAAACGTAATCATATTAAGAAACAACGCTTAAAAAAATGTTTTGTTTTTATTATATTTTTCTTATTATGCTACCACTAAAATGCTTACATCAAGATAAAGGTCGCCGAGCAAAATAACTTAAATATTCAATTCGCAGAAGTCTCACGTAAGTACATATAAGCTATAGGCCCAAATTATAAGTAAATATAAAATATCTAGGGTCAAATTACACCAACTAATCAAGTCCAAAACTAGGCATAGTTTCACCTAAGGGACCAAACAGATGGATAAACATACCTACACCTAAAACATCATCATGTCTACCCTTACAAGGTTTCGACCTGTATTTATATTTCCTAAAACTAAAAAATGCAGAAATATTTTTTTTTCGCTCAAAGCTCAAAATAGATTGAATAATGGTAACTGTAATAATAATCCATTGGCATTGCTATTTCTTATTAATAATACCTTCTGAATTCGACATTGTTGAAACTATTAATTATTGTTAGCACAAAGGTATACCGTATGTTATAGCTAACATTATCAATATTAATCATGTGATATTCGCATTTATGAAAGTCGTTTGTTCTTGATCAAAACAGAGCCATAAAACATGTTTGATTATTGAATATTTATTACGATCGCAAAATAGCAACATAGATAAAAACAATATATGAGTGTATATTCACACAATAAAGGTGTGCCTAATTAAAGAAATTCGCATAAGACTTTATTATAACAATAACAATTTTGATACTTGAAAACAAATTTGTAGGTAAGTAATAGAAAAATCCACTGAGAAAGTTGGCAATTAAAACCTTATATTAATATGTCTAAATTCTTTCCAACATATTGGAAAGTATTTAGATATGACTTAAGAAGAGTACATACCCTAAAATTGTGTCCTCTGCGAAGAGGCTGGCTAACTATAGCGATGCCGTCTTTATAACCTGAAGTACGCATAGCAACTGTATCTGTAAAAAAAAATAACAAAGAATAGTAAAAGTACAGTCAACTTCAGTTGAGTTTCTAAACATAATGATATATTTGGAAACAGTTTATTATAGACTTTAATGAGGTTATCGTTAACTATTTTACTAACGCGACAAGGCCTCGTTTTGGACGTTTGTTTTAATATGAAGAACTCAATATAAAGTTAAATACTCACCAGAGCTACAAAGCTTAATGTTTTTCCCGTGTACATAATGGAACGTATAAGGCAGCGGGTTGCGCCTGCGACGCGAATCGTTGCTGACAATGGTTGTCGGCGAGAGCGACGAGTCTGTCGGTACTATAAAAACGTCATTGTACGTCGGAGTCGAAGCACCACAAATGTCCGCAAACTCCATATTAGAATCCTCGTTGTTTATGTTTGTAACGTTAGACGAGGTAGTCGGTTCGTTGATTTCGACATCGGGAGGGACTTCTGCTTGAATATCGACGGATTCATTTGAATTGTAATTCTCTGTGTTATTGGTTTGCTGGACTGCAGCTATGTTCGCGTCTGTCAAAGCCGTACTGCACGACGACGCCGGCTGATTTGTGCATTCGTCGTTGGGAACTGAAAATGATATGGTAAGTAGGTTTCTTAGTGATTAAAATATTTAACTTGACGAAACTAAAATCTTACTTGTGGGTTGAGGCACCATTATCCCCATGTTAACAGACCGGGACACCGCTTCTATTTTTACCACGTTACCAAATATCTCCATCACGACATAAACTTTCTGCAAAAAATAAAAGTATTTTTCAAAAGGATACTTTTTGTGAGATTGTAATAAAAATAAGTATGAATACAGAATACTATGTGGTTTTTATAATTTTTATCATTAATTAACCTTGCAAAACCTCTAACATAATATAAAATAATAATACTTTATTACCATAATATAAAATAAAAAATCATACTCACATCAGGAACACTCTCAAATGCGACCTCAAGCAGCTCCGAGTTGTAATAGACAGAAACGCGGCCGTCGGGGGTGCGCTTCAGTCCCACGCGGTCGCCGGGACGCAGCCATTCAAACGACGGCACGAACGAACACATGTCTTGCTCCTTGCTATTCGGACGGGAATACTTCATGTATTTACCTGAAATTAATACAAAATTATACATGGTTCGACAAGTATTTAATATTTATACTATCCATGGGCGTGCTGGTGTCTCAAAAATGTATAGATTACAAGATTTTTAGCAATTAATTATAATTGCCCACCCTGGCGCGCAGGCCCTCTCTCGCGCATTATAGTGCTGATGCACAAATTTAACCGTCCATGTAAAATTCGGTACTACCTTATATCTTAAAAATTACCATCTATATAAGCAGTGAAGTGAGGAAGCATTGACACGGTGGGCGGTAGGCTGCGGTTCACGTGCGCATTCAGTATGTTGATATCAGTGACACCCATTCGAAAACTGCCAGCATAACCATATCGGCACTCCATTATCTTCACCTAAAATAATATTTCGTATTAATACATCTCTTATGTCTTGTAGTATATATATATAATTACAGTATTCAGTAGTGAATTTGAATATCAACATTGTAGTATGTATAATGTAGTAATTATTGTTACTTCAAATATTTCCCCGACGGCGAGGTGCGCTGAACTAAACACCAATGCCGACATGGGATCCGGCGTATTGCGACGGGCTAGCGTGAAGTCGTGCATCATACACACGTTACTGCCGCAGTACTCCGAAAAACTCCTGAGAAAAAAAAAATTGTAACGTGTTAGGCCAGCAGCGCCCAAGTTAAACAAAGCCTGTAAAAGAGCGAATAAGCAGCAGAGCGAACTGTCTGGGAGCACACAACTAGAGAAATAGTTTGTGCGCTTCATATCGTTGACAATCAGTTATTAAGAATAATTTAACTACATAAAATAACTTTGAAACAAATATACACGCGCTTAATGTGGATGTGGTTTCAAATACCACCTGCCGATCGAACATTATGAAACAGACCTTAAGTCAGATATTTGGAACTACTCACCAATACGGCGGCGGCGGTGAAGAGAGTGCCCTGGAGTTTATCAGCATCGAGTTGTCGGAATTAGTGCAACCATTGTAGTTGAATGCCCTTTCTTCGTTTTGTAAAATCGTCACCTAACATAGAATATAATATATATACAATATGACAAAGACGTTAACAAGCAATGAATAATATTCTGATACGGAAAGAGACATAACTAGCACCTAATTTCAAGTAAAAGCCTTAAAGAATTAAAAAGTATCAGTTTCGTAAAATTATAATTGCAATTGAATTATTTATACCTGCGTGCATTGTCCATACAAGTCAACGACTGCGTATATGTTGAGATGCGGAACGTACCAGGCCTTGCCCATGTCCATTCCGTCCAGATAATAGTGAAGGCTGCGGTCCGCGTGCCACATCATACCTGGAACCATTTACTATGTTCAGAAAAACTATATTGAAGTTATGAAATAAAACTTATTTTTAAAAGCGGTTATTGTGTGTAAACTAGCCACTTATAATAAAAATGTTTATACAAAGAGGCCCATTTTCATTGACTAAGATAGATTTATGAGTAAAAAAATGTTGGTACTATCAAAGTAGGTTTCCACCGAGAGCATACCGTAGTTCGAATCCACATATTTGCTTTCCTTACTCTACACTAAGGGTTTAAACATTTGAATGGTGCTATGCAACACTGAGATAGCCTATTAGATCACAAATTTGAGAAAACGGTATTTCAAGTATAAAATACTGCCTAAAAATCCAATATATTAATTTGAATTATTTAGTGGGTTGCGTAACAACGTCCATTTCTGTATTGTAACTGACCGACTCGGCTGCCGACAGTGAGCGTGTCGAGGTCCAGCGGGTACCCGCTGCGGACGCACTCGCCGTCCTTCATCATGGCGGCGCCGCTGAGGATGTACGTGTCCCAGTTGAGATCGGTTGCTGTGCCGGCGATGGCGCCCACTCCGCCGTTCGCCTCCAGATCGTCCGGACGGATTGCGGTCACACCTAAATATCACATAATGCATTCAATTTAGCCTAGGACCTTTAACATAGGAACATGCAATATCTTTGAGATATATATATATTACGGTCAATATTAGATCTGCCATCGTTAATAGTGTATCATTTTATCAAGTTAAATCACTTATTAAAAAAAAAAACAATTGGATAAGTACCATCAGTACCCAACCACACAATAGTCTTAACTTACCAATCTCAAGGCTTCCGATCCAGCAGTCCACCATTTTGTCGATACGTAGTTCGAACATGTCGCACTCGCGCAGAGGACGGGAGCTGAATAGCACTGCGTCGTTGAACTCCGAGTAGACAGTCGCACGCGAGGCTGTCAGCCGGTTGCGGCTTAACCGGGCGTTCCGACCATGGATGCGATGAAAACACATCTCACTGAGAAAAAGCACATTATATTGTCCAATAGTTCAGCGGCCCTTGCTACACCTTATGTGTGCTTTAATGTCTATGGTTATATTACTTAATAAACCTAGGAATTGATTACTTCCTTCTTCAATATGTCAGTTTTGTCTAAGCTAGCAAATATGAGACTTATAAGTAAAGAATTAGATTTTAAGTAAAATTATATCAAAGATCATTCATTTAGTCGAATAAAAATAGTTTTTATATTCGTTCTAATCTCAATAGTATTGTTTAATTTCAAATTCTGAAATAAAGATATATCAACTTACGGGTATACAGTAGCATTGGACTCTGTAGATAAAGGCGACTCGGGTGAGTAAGCCGCTGGAGGCATATATGCGTCCACTATTGTTGCTTGTGCCACACGCCCATACAAATCTGCAGTAGTATCAATATTATTATATCAGTAGTATAATAACTTGTTTTTACATGTAAAGTAAATACATACATATCTATGTCACTCACCAATAATACCGAAAACATGTTCCGGTATATTAAAAGCTGCAGGCCCCTGATCCACTCCATTTACGAAGAAATGCAGTATACCCATGTCCTTACGCATCACGCCCACTGTATCTCCTTCCTGAACAAACAATAATCATTTACATGCAAACTCTGCGACAAGACTAGTGAAAATCAAATGAAAATGGAACTTACCACTAGTCGGTTGAGATTTCTAACATATTGAGGGATAATGATGGTGCCATCCCGAATAACGTCTTCTCCGGTCATTGCCCAAGTGCCAGATCTAAAAAGGTTTTTATGCGGTTAATGATCATTCTCAAACACATCATTGTTTTCACCAAAAAAACATTGCTGTAGACAGTTGCAGTTATTACTTTGCATTGCTCATTTTGAATGGAAACTGTATATCGCTTGAAGAATGCTGCGTGACCCCAATTTCAATGCTTCCGGCCCACTTCGGGATAACCAGGTCGAGTCGCACTTGAAATAGTTCGTTAGTCCTGAGAGTGCGATTCGTCATTACTATCCCGTTATTGAAGAATTCGAAAGCACTAAAACAAATTAACACATTTATAATTGAAATATTAATAAAGTAAAATATTTAGAGGCTGGTTACAAAACTCATACTTACTTAGGCCTATGAGCAGTCTTACCATCATTAATAATAATAACATTCGAATCACGCAGCGTATGAAATAAAAGGCTATCTTCGTCTAGTCTTTGCCTGATCCTATCTGAAATTACATTTGATTGTTAATTAAATTATTTGAGCTTTTACCCCTTGTAGGTAAAAGCACAAACAATAAGATAAATAAATGCATTTACTTGGCGCAGGAAGATCCGGTGTGCTGACCACAATGGGATCATTATCCGGATTGACATCAATGTCTTCACAAGGATCCACTATAGTAACCTGAATAAAAAGCGAAATTCATACAAGTGAAGCACAGACATACATTCAATCAAACAACTAGCTTATTCCATTAAGTATTTCAAAGAATCTCGAAAGATGGGACCAACACAATGAAAAGTTAGATAAAAGGTACATCGCATCAAAAAGTTTAATTTACAAAGTACTAAAAATTTCTTTATCGTACTTAAGTGTCCATATGTTACTTTGAGTTATTAATATAATTGTATATAAAAATATATACCTTAACGGTCATGCCATATAGATCCACAACACCCCACACTTGTTGATCAACTTTATCAGTGGCTATGCCTTGATCAACTCCATTGATGAAATAGTGAAGTTTCCCATTACTCTTGCGCATCATACCAACAGTATCCCCTTCCTAAATATAATAAAAAAATATATGAAAGAATTACTTGTAGAGCTGGAATAAATTAGAGTAGTTCCAAAGTATCTATTACAACCATACAATACTAGTAAATAAAATAAAATGACACCATGCTTACCCTAAGCTCATCAAGATTAAAGTTGCCGTACTCCATGCAAGTGCCATGGCCATTTAAAAGCACCTTGCAGCCAGACATCATTATAGTACCAGAATCCATGTTCGTCATAGTTGATGGGAATCTGATAGTGGCAGGATTGTGAGATGTGACTCCAACCTGTAGATGAGACCAATATTAGAAGGTTAAAAGCTTAAGTGTTCATTTACTCGAGACTTTAGACCCGGCAGACAGTTTAGAGTGTTCGTTGATAATCAGTCAGTCAAACAATCAGTCAAGCTTTGAAATTACCTCAATGCTGCCACTCCATTTATCGACAAGCCTGTCTATGCGAATTTCGAACAATTCGTTATCATACAGTGGCCGATGAGTCATAACCACACCGTTATTATAGTCATCTAACGGCCGGGCTCTCTCAGCAGACCTGAAATAAACATTGTAAAATAAAATATTTCAGTGACAAATATTTATTATGAAATTTAATAATTTTAGTACATTAACAAAAACTCAGTAAATATAAACCTTACTTGTTATTCGCTGACAACTTCACAAGTATTCCACACCTTGGATGAAAACGCAAGCGGTCCTGTGCTACTGCAAACGAAACATTGTCACTTAATAAAAACACTTATTCATAGTATAGCAAGCTATCTTTGTATTATTATATTTATAAATAATCACCAAGAGCACAAGCTCCTTCAGAACTCATTGGTATGTAAACATCCTGTGAAGGTCTCTGGTATGAAGTATCACTGGAGAGTGCAGCTGCATCCATGTCACTCGATGTCAATGTGTCATCATTGTTAGGATCTTCTTCAATCTAAGAAATATCACTTATTACTAATCAGGCAGTTCTTTTAACAACAATTGTTTCAGTAAGTAGACATAGGTAATAGACTAACAATACTACTTAACTAGTTTCACTTGTATAATATGTAATCAGTTACATTACAGCATCTTATGATAACTATTTGAGGGTAGAACAAATCCAGTTTTTATTTCACTATCACTGGAATAATTCGTTTACTTCATATATGCAGTCAATTATTTTTTAAATAATATGTATTTATACATACTTTTGAAATTATTAACTCACACCTAAAAGTGAATCAACTTAATTCTGTATTTAGATTAAACCTTGTATACAAACATAACAAATTAGCACAAGGAATACTGCAGGGCACAGGTGGTTTTTAAATTAGTGATAATATTATAATAGAAGTGTACAGACCTGATCTAAGCTGAGATCCATTATTGGTCTAATGCCGGGAATGTGGCTTATGGTGACCTGGACACACTGGCCATAGAGATCAATTACTGCAAACAATCTTGGAGGCAGGTCTTTAGCAGCAGTGCCTAAGCATCGTCCATTTATGTGAAACATCAGTTCAGCCTAGTAAAGAAATAAACTCATTGGAATCTTGTTGATAACAGAATAAGTTTTAAATCTAAACATAATCATTATAATCTAATAATTATTTTCAAGATACATTATAACTATACCCAGAGTCAAACATAGCACAACTATAATAGGTATACATATATACATATAATGTATAAAAGCATAGATATCAATAAATAGAAATTGTTAATAAAGCATAAACAATTTGAATTTTTTTATGAGGTCATTACTTCATAAATTGTAATTATCTGTTAATACCTTAGCTGTCCTCATAACACCAATGCGATCTCCTTCCCTGAGCGTATCTAACTCGGGTCCATAAGAATTTACAAGAGTAACGCCATCTTTCACTATTGAGCTGCCGGACATTATCTAGGAAAATGCACATAAATAAATAATGACCATATCTAGTTGTATTATATTTCATAGAACATTTACCTATTAGTATACTGAATACCTAAAACATTTAGAGTCATGTAGAATATAAAATCTAATAGGAAAAGCAGCCGACCTCATTGCTTTCTAGCATTATAGCAAAAATAATACAAAGCATTGTTTACAAATCTTGTCTCCTAAGTAACTGTTTGAAATGTATTCAAGTAAAAGATTATTCAGAATACTGTTTTACCCATGCTGTATTTCTTAGTTTTGTTGCAGTAGCTGGGAGTTCCATAAACTCTGGATCCAAAGTTGTAACCCCAATTTCTAGACTGCCATTCCAGACATTCACCTAAGTAACACGGAATAAACATATGCATATTATACATACATACATACATATATATTAAGATTAAAAATTAATAAACATTGATTGACATAACACTCTAAATATTTCTAGAGACACCTGTTGGAAGTGAAATATTAAATGGACTGTATTATTATAATAATATTATTATTACAAAACTTCTTACCTTTCTATCAATGCAGACTTCAAACAGAAAGTCATCCTTCAAAGGCTCTGCACTGAGTATCAAGCCATGATTGAACTCCACAAAATTTCTAACAGCAGTGACATTTTCATTTAGTAGTGTGACCCTGTCGCCACACCTTCTATGGAACCTCATTTTGGGTTTTTTACATTACCCATAAATGTGTTATAGAGAAGACGCTTAGACTATTATTGTAAACAAAGTCATGGTACACACATCACAGCCGTACTTCATCGTCTACTTTATTTATTTACACGTTCACATAACTGCGACACCTTCACACCCTTTTTCCGTAGGCAAGGTTTAATCAACTATCATATCTGTGAAACCCATCACTGCTCGTTAACAGCAAATGCAAACCCGTAGGCTAACAGAGCTACCGAACTGCCTGATCGCAGAAATCTAATGAATAGTATGGTTTATAGCATCTTTTTACAAATTTTCACCGAATCACCGAACGTTTTATCGGCGAAGAAAATTTGTTTGACACTTTTATTTTTGACAGGCTTTTGTCTATGGGGTAACTTGTTTATGATTTTAAAGTCTAACCCACACTAGGCTATTTATACAATTTATAAAATAATGTTAGA
Organism: Polylopha cassiicola; assembly: GCA_038024825.1. Lineage (NCBI taxonomy): Eukaryota > Metazoa > Arthropoda > Insecta > Lepidoptera > Tortricidae > Polylopha > Polylopha cassiicola. The sequence continues at coordinate 15,619,992 of CP149045.1, read as the reverse complement.
CTTCTTATAATTTTTATTAGCGTTTTATGTGGATAAAACACACCACTGAAACAACAACAAGAAATGCGTGCCAGTGTGACGTCATCTGGCCACTAAACATGGCGGTTTTAGTGCTGCCCAAAAGATTTTAATGTTATTAGGTTTTATCGATAAACGTTCTTGGCTCATTTTATTTTAAACATTATTGAGTAAATTATTTGTAGAATAAATACTTTAATAGGAAGTAAGTATATTGTTATGTGCAAAGATACTTTGATTTAGATGTGTGAAATCCAAGATAAGATCGTGCTTCAAATTTGCCAAGTAAACGATATGACGATTTTATAAAGTTGTCGTTTAACAACTCAGTGACTTACAAATAATAATTTTTGATGCCTTCGCGGTTATTACACATTGGAATGAAACAACTATATTTAACTCGCGTATTTTTATTTTTTTGTTTGTCCTTCACTTTTCAAAATTTGCCTCTTTAAAAAGTCGTTAGGACCTGCGCAGGCTTCTAAAACTATAGAGTTTTCGTTGTTGACAAGGTTCCTCTCCTGTAGGTCTTTTATAATATTCTGGAACTCTGCAATTTTTTTCTTTTGCCGCCGCACTTTTATTTTCTTCTTTAAAAAATCACATTTATCTTCAAGATTTTTTATTTTTTGAGTTTGGTTCTGAAATAAAAAATATTATAATTGAATACACTATATTTATGTGTAGGCGATAAAATTTAGATGTACTTAATTTTAAGTATTTCAATAAGTACTAGTACTGAACTGCAAGCATTCATATGTTTCCAGCCACTTTTTCTTTTTATAGTAATTTCTTGGGATCCTATAAAATATGTTTTAATGATAAAATAAAAATATTTTATCATGTCATATGTAAGTAAATCGATATCAAAGTCGATAAATAATCTACAACCCTAGCTAATAAATTAACAATATTTAAACGTAAAAATATGGTTAAATAAGTCCAATCCATTCATGATCTATAACCGCACATAAGAACCTTGCTAATTATAATGTAAATCTTTCTTTATTTTCCCGGTAACAAAAGCAATAACCAATATTTTTAATGTTATTTATAGCATACCTGTGCATGGTTAAAGATAGCCGATTTTGTGTTTTTCTTTTGCCGCACCCTATTACACTACACACTGGCATATTTGCAACGTAATTATTTACTTATAGCTTCAATTATTTTAAATCACGAGCAATATATTGAAAGATAATTAGTTATTTTGATTTACACCACGGCTTTTTGACAAGACAAGTACCACCGGAACTGACTGACAATGACATTTGGTGCGCTAAACATGGCGGATTTTCGGCCTCAATAGGTATTTAGGGATATTCATGTTTCACTTTATGTCAGTTTCTGTACGCACTGAAATAGTGTTATCTTTTTTCCCAGCGAGTTACAGTGCTGAGTAAGAACGAGATAGATATATGTTTATGTGTGTGCCTTCAAAATTGATGCTATTTATATAAGCAATTGTACGTATAGAACAATATGCCTTGTCCATATTATAGAAGTCTATGGGATAAAATTCGACGAAAACATCATTACTCCTATTAAAGCATGATCGTGCAAGTGTAACACACGCTTAAGGCACTGAAGTTACGTACTCGATGAACGGAAGAACCAGCTTTTAACCGATGTATTCCGTTAAACGGCCACAGCCGCGAGTTTTTAAAAATAAAAATACCTAAGTATGTTTTTTTGCCTTCGTAAGTACGCGGCATAAAGTAGTAATGGTATTAGCAAAGTATTTACTGTAACTGCCTGTATTTTTACAAATTGGTAGTTCTATTTTGAAGTAAAAGGATACCTATCTAGGTACCTTATATTCAATTCGGAATTCCGAAAACCACTAGTCAGTGTTAGCATTATATATTATATAGTATTAGTGTCTAAACGCCCACTTCTTTAACTTTGTTCCGCAAGGCATTAGTTAATACCATTATTATTTACTATATTTCAACTAATTTTAACTAAGTTATAATGGATAACTGTGGCACGTAACTAACCAACAGGGTGATGGATGTGTCTTTTTCTTGTATTAGGTAGAAACTATAATTACTTAGTGAATAAAAAAATATTAATTATTCTTAGGTACATTTTTATTTCATTACTGTCGATGTACTTGGCAGTAGGTATAAAAATCACAGGTTTAATAATAAATAAACAATAAAAAACGATTACATAGGTACTTAATTGTCTTTCTAAATTATCTACATCACAATTTGGAGTCGTCTTCAAATGTAGGATTTACGTTCCCCTTTATTTCAGTCATGGCAGATTCATCATAGATTTCTTTCTGTAATTAACGAGATTGATATGTTATTCAACTTTCAATTTACTAGTCACCTAAATATTTACCTAGGAAGTTATTTATAAGTAGATAGATTACTTAGATAGGTAGATACATTAAAATATTCAAACATCCACTTCGCTTTTTAAAACACAGTATTTTCCCAGAGATAATAAGGTACCTATGTACCTACCTACATAGAATTTAGATCATGTTTATGCCACGGCATATCATACCCCTATGGTTTATAAAGTTCAATGAATTACTTTTTCACTTTGTTTAAATCGTTAGATTAGGTAGGTACTATAACCAACTCGTTTACGCACCTTTCCTTTATATACTTCGTTAGTCAATTTTTTTATGCCAGCAAAATGATTTTCTATGTCAATCAGTTTCTTGCCTTCAGTTTCTGGTAGTATAAAATATAAAACGATACTGCCAGTGATACTGAAAATGTAAAAAAAAATAGTTAGGTACCTTCCGTTCAGATCAATACATTAAAAGACAAGTAAGTAGGTACATACGCCAAGTGTGTATTTTTTTTTGCTTACCAAACTATGCTGTAAAATCCATACGTCCCCCATATAGATATGCTGTCTATCAGGCTAAGGTACATTTTGTTGGTGAGAAAACCGAATATGTAGCCGACCGCACTGGCCAAGCCGGCGCCACCAGAACGCGTCTTCGCACTGAACACCTGTTTATATAATAAAATATAGTGTTAGTTAAAGCCTTTTAAGATCCTGACATACAATTTCTAAATAAGTAGATACTGAACTTTTTCAAGTGCAACTCTTAATAATTATACTTGAGACACCATCCTCTCTCTAAACAAGTATAGGTACCTACCTATGTATCTTGGGTGTGACTAAAGATCCATGTCCATAATTAAAAGCTGGCCTACAATAAGTCAAATTTTATATAATTTATTTAATTATTCGAAGCTTTACCGATGATATTGTGATTATTTCATAAATAAATGGAAGTAACGCCACTTAATATTTTACCTAGGTACCTATGAGTAATTTTTTTTTTCTACTTACCTCGCCAATTAGAATCCATGGTAGCAAACGAATCCCCGTATGTGTGATAAAAGCCATCAAAAAGAGGAATGTCGTTGGTATCCATGAATATGTAGTGATCTAAAATTTTATTTAAATAATAATACATGTTAATAGAATACCTTAAAGTTTACATAGGTAATCGTTTCGTTACGTCAAACTTTACTTACAGAGGCATCTGGTTCAATGTTACCTTCCAAATTCGATATGGTGTCATTTCCCGTTTCCTTTAATACTCCGCCCTGAAATATAGAGTATATTTGCTAAAAATTTGAATGAAAAAAGACAATAAACACTAAACAGAATGGGATATGACCTACTAACGAAAGTGCCACCTAAATATTATCAAAATATATATTGACAACGTCCAGTCTTTAAAACTGCATTTTTACATGACGAATACCTATTAAAAGGAATACGATGTAAAAATATAATCTGATAATTTGGAAATTTAAATTATATATTTATGTAAAGTCAAAGTACTACATGAATGCATATAAAGAAATAAATAAAGAAAGTGTCTTTTAAATACAAATTGTTATAAGTACTGTAATATAATAGCAGATACTCTTGACCCGGTTTTAAATATGTCAACAATTTTTAATTGTGAGTTGTGATTCAGATAACTGCAATGAATTGTTTATATTCATGTGAATCTTACCATATTTATGTATCCATCATAGCCAGCTACAATTAAAAGGCATATGCCAGCTCCAGCAGTGGAAAATAATGACAACGGCCTTTTCCCTGTGGAATGGACCAGGACTACGCATGTGCCTGATCCTACGATCTGTATGATACCCAGGATAAGGGTAGCATAGTATTTATCTATAGGTGCCTGCAGCATTTGAAATATCGATACCGCATATGTCTGCAACAATCAAGCTAGAATTTTATTATACTTCAAAAGAGTACCTACTAGTATTTTTATGCAGCCATTATTTTAAGTCGCAGAGTTTAGGTATGTAACTACCTAATTGCCCCGACTCAGAAATTAGATGAAACTATTCTTTTAGTCTAAATTATTCCATGCCTTTTTAACTAGGTCATACTAGTAAAAGATACCTAAGTATTTATTTATTCCTACTGGGATTATCTACCTACCTACCTATCTATAAAACAAATAATAGTACTTTACCTGCAATGTTGTCATGCCGCTAAAATGGCCGATAAAGAAACTATAGCTAACTATAAATAAAGGGTATAAGAAACTCCTGTCCATGTAATGTGATAATTTCTCCGATATGCTTTCATCTGCATCCCCAGCTTCAACTGAAACAGTGTTTTTAATAATTATACCATTATCATATTTATAAGAAACCTATGAAAGTACTTAGTAGCATTTCAGCGTTTTTGTCAGCTCAGTCGTGCTATGAATATGGTAACTGTAAAGTTTTCGAAACGTCAGCAATTAAAATATATATAATACGTAAGTTAAATTCGTTACAATTGTTTCATTCCAACATGTGTAACTTTTTAAATAATACCTATAATATGTGAATTATAAAATAATGTTTGCGGTAATTAATATTAAAGATGAGATAGACGTAAGTACATAGGTACCAACCTATGATAAGGGTACATACTTAATTTTACTAAGAGCATTTATTATTACGTTCTGTTTTAATATATTTCATACCTTTTTTATTTTTATACAATGCCTGAATGTCGCGTAATTCGCTTTCAACGGCATTTGAGTTGGTCCACCCTCGAAGCCACTGCAGGCTCTAAAATAATAAATCCTGATTAATATAATAATATATGTAGTTACTTACACAACCTATTTTTTAATTACACTAAAGATATTTTTAATAGGATGTTAACTATTTGCATCAGTAACTTAGTTAATACGAGATAATTCAAGTCCATTAATTAGTCCATCTTACTATTCTTACTAAACAGTAGTAAGTAAGTCTCTTGCCTTTTTTGCGTCATCGTAGCGTTTTTTTGACACCAGCCAGTGCGGTGACTCCGGAACAAAAAATAAACAAATCACTGCAGAAATCTGAAAAATAATAATACAAGTAAGTACTTATTTAACAATACATAGTAACTTCAGTTTAAACTAACGATAACTTAGGTTTTCTAGTTTTGACACTAGTTACAGTTCTCATTTCGTAAAATAAATGTTTTGTAAGTAATTAAAAAATTTAGTAGCGCATCAAATAGTTATCTACTAAGAAAAAGGTCATTCAGCGTGTTTTTTTTACCGTAAAGATGATGTTGATCAGAGCAACAGTCCGCCAGTAGAAGAGCAGTCCAAATAAGAACTGGGTGAACACTCCAATGATGATGCACATTGAACTGGTAGCTGTTAATGCTCCGCGGAGGTGCGGTTGTGTGATCTCCGCCACGTATGTGAGGACCTGAGGAAAATATTTTCAAAAACTTTTTGTGTCTATAATGTAGTGCTTAAAAAATGATATTGTTTCATTATGATAGTACGTAATTAGGTAATGCAGGCAGATGCCAATTTAAGCCAAGATCCGGGGGGGGTGCGTAAAGGACTTTCACACTGTAGAAAAAAGGACAGTTTGTGAAGATTGGCAACGCCTCTAGAGGCAATTGTAACTGAAATTTTATATTGATTCTTCATACAAAATGAACGCTAGTCAATCGTAGGTACCTACCGTTTTATTGTTACAAAACACACACTACGGCCTCTGATAAGAATTTAGACTACAACTTAAAGTTTTTGACCCCTACTGATTAAACATGTCACATAAATTTGTTAGGTCCCATTATAATTAAAAAGATATAGGTAAAAGTTAAAAGATTACGACGATGAGTACATTTTATGTTTTAAACGTAAATATATGATGCAAACACGCTACACGGACCTACACATCTAACCACCTAATAACAATAATCACTACTTACCTGCGTTCCTTTTGTAATAAAACCTGGCTTAGTAGTTAGAAACAAAATTTCCCATTAAATAAGTTTTAATAACGTAAACCGATTGACTGAGGCATAATTCAAATATTTTGAATGTTAAGCGATCAATACCTACCTATTATATTATGTATATTGATTTGTAGACTGATTCTTTTTACCTACCTATTTATAGGTACATGTCCTCGATAAGAGAATATAAATCACTCTTACCTACATAATAAGTACTTATGGCAAGGTGAATTGCTTTAACTGTAAGTAGGTATTATAGTAAGATAGTACTTATATAGGTACACCAATAAGCTAGGGCTGATATTTAAATGGCTTAACGACACATGCTTTCATCCGACAAACAAATGGGTGAAGAAAGATCATAATTCCGATCCTAGACTACATATCTATACTAATATTATAAAGCCGAAGAGTTTGTTTGTTTGTTTGAACGTGCTAATCTTAGGAACTACTGGTTCGAATTCAAAAATTCTTTTTTTGTGGATAGACCATTGATCGAGGAAGGCTTTAGGCTATATAACATCACGCTGCGACCAATAGGAGCGAAGAAACAGTGGAAAATGTGTAAAAAACGGGGAAAATATGACGCCTTATGAAGAAGTGACAGAAGATTTTGACAGATCTTTGACGAAACAATCGGACGGGCAGGACGACGTCTGCCGGGGCCGCTAGTTAGTAAATATGCAATGTCATATTAAATTGCCACGATAAGCTTGTGATACAGATGACCTTTTATCTAACAAGAATAGGTACAACTGCGGTAATAATCAAATTCCTATTGACCTATTGTAATATGGCAGAATGTAACTATGATGATAAAAATATATTTCTTTGTTACTAAGGGAATATTTAATACGTCATAACAAGTATCGAGATAAATAAATATTACATACGGCACTTACCTACTAACCAAACGAGATTATCTGTTTATATAGGTAGATTAGAATTGAGTGACAATTAAGATAAAACCAGAATTATCGTTTTGAGTCTGTCTTCAGACAAACCACGAGTCTCTAGTTTCCAACTCGATCCAGAATAGGAATAATAATCTTGCACTGTGCATCTAAGTAGGTACCTATGTAGAACATGGTATAAGTGTGTCACTACTAAGTAGCATTGCACAAAAGTTTTTTACAGAAATAAAACAATACTACTATATCTATACTAATATTATAAAGCTGAAGAGTTTGTTTGTTTGAACGCGCTAATCTCAGAAACTACTGGTTCCAATTCAAAAATTCTTTCTTTTTTGTTGGATAGACCATTTATCGAGGAAGGCTTTAGGCTATATAATATCGCGCTGCGACCAATAGCGCGAGCGAAGAAACAGTGTAAAATGTGTAAAAAACGGGGAAAATATGAAGCCTTATGAAGAATTACTATTCCACGGGGACGAAGTCGCGGGCACAGCTAGTATAATATGTTCCTAACTTTTTGAGATGTCTTTTTTATTGCTTCGTTGAAATCTTTCTATTTTAAATTAAGAATGTATCCTATGGGGTTCTAATCATTTTTCATACAACAACGTTTGAAATTGGCTACAAGCTCATGTTTAAAGAACACCTTCTACTTATTTGATTTATATTTTCACTATTATCTTACTTTTAACTTAAAGAAATTCTTACTAACGGGAGCTTCAAGTAACCCTCCAGCCAGCCCAGTTAGGATGAGAGCTCCATATAAATGGCTGGTAACCGTTGAAAAATGGAATAGAAGCCAAGCGAGGAAAAAAGGTAGGTTGACGAATTGCATCGCCCGGCGTCGCCCCATCGGCGTTGTCACCACACCGGAGAGAGCGCATCCTAATGGAACTACTATCAAGTTGATGGAACCTGAAAAAGGACAACATAATTAAAAGTTTTAAATACGTACGTACTTAGGTACTTACCTACATCATTTAAAAATTCAATGGAAATGTCAAAACATTGCTGTTATTAGGTTCATAACGTTATTATTAGGTAAACCATTATATTTCATGTAAGTTATTTATACAGACCTAGGTACATCTTTGTTAAATTTAAGCACCTACCTATAATAATAACCTAATACTTAATGGAATCTTTGCTTAAAGGGAAACAGCTGCATTTATTTATAAAACTAAGCATTAGTTGCGGTAATGTTTCGACATGACTTGTAAGTAGGTATTTCACGATAAAGCATTTAAATTTTAATATTTGGTTATTCATACTTAATAAAATTAATTTCCTTTTAAATAAAAACATCATAAAACTTTTTATGTATTTAGATCGTGTTTTACAAATTACAAACTAGTTAGGTACTGTATTAAAGCAACATATTTGAATATTTCATTAGACTTTTTTTTAGTAATATTATCGATTCTGTAGATGAATTAGAAAATAATGACCTTATATATTAAAATGCTATCATTGTTTTAATTATATCGACCTGTTAAAAACACGAATTCTATTGATTATTAAAGACTTTAGGTACCTACTGTTGTATCTAATGATTGTAAAACGATGTCTTTATCTATCAAGCATTAATTCCATGGCAATTAGATGTGAAACCGTACCTAAGATTTAAAATAAACATACTTATCCAAGAAACCTCCGAAGGTTGCAAATTCAAGACTTCTCCGTCCACAGGGTTGCTCACTGCCGGTATGAGGATGGTTGGAAATCCCAGAGTCATTCCGTAACCTAAATAAAAACCAAAATAAATTATTTGTACAGTAAATATACGGTATTCAGCTTTGTACATAGAATAATGACAAAAACGGTTTGTTATGTATAATTTCTACGAGATTTAATAAACTTAAAAAACAATTTGCATGACTTTATAAAAACATTACTACCTTACACCGTAGCGCTAGTAGGTACTCACCCACTTGTAATATCTAAGTACACTACTGTAGGTAGTTATCGTGCTATGATTGATGATGAGAAAATAATTTTATGGAACCTACCTACTTAATTGTGTTAACAGCATTTACTTAACATACTTCGTTTGTAATATTTTATCTTTGCATTAGGTAAGTACCTACCTATGTTATGACAAATTTTAGCTACAAGGTGATTTTAAATATTACATCTTCAGCCGATTGAGATGAAATTTGCCATGTTCGATTCATTTCCATGACATGTAGTCAGGTAAGTAATAATATATTATGATCGCCTAGGACCGCCTGCAGACGAGAGCTCACCCCTCTGAAAACTTGTGTGTAGGTAGTATAAATTTTATTTACAAGAAATAGTTTACCTATTTGCAGCGCTTGTTGTCAATAAAACCGCGCTTATTTTCTTTTATGATTATGTTATTTATGTCTTACCGAGCAGAAGTAAGTTCTTGACACTGACTGCTATTAATTGTGGTAGCGCTGTACGGAAGTCCTTTTTATACCCATACTGATCGGCAAGATCAGAGTCGTTTCTTTCTGAGTCCACATCTGCTACGACCATCTAAAAATAGAAAATATTAATCGCTAAGTAATAACTTTGAATAGGTATCTGTTACCTCTTTACTTTCCGGGAAAGGACAGGATAGTTTTTACACGATGGTCTACTTTACAATAGAGGTACGTGTACCTACGATAATTGATGACGCAAAGTCATGGCCATCTAGCCCTTAGGTTACCGAGCCTATCTCTGACAATGAATCTGACTTTAAAATTTATTGTTCTACTTAATATTTTCACTTTGGTATTAGGAGAAGGTCTTTTAATATTATACCGTCCGCGAGATATTAGCAGTGAATGTGTGCAATCTCACCAGATTCGGTTCGATTTGTCATTCGGAATGGGATTGTCTGACACGATAACTTTGGTACGTATGTACCCAGGCAGCACATCAATTGTATAAAAGTTGTATACGTGTAGGCTCTATATAATAAGGATATTCGCCCTTATAAAGCCTACGTATGGACTGTACGTTGGTAAAGAAAGATAGTGTAACGTGTACTTATGATAAATGTCAATAATAGCTCGACTTGGCGGGGGAACTACCGTGCCCCCAGATAATATGGAAAGTGAATTGGAAATCCTTAAGAAAAAAATAATATGGTTTAACTGCTTACTTAGATCTAATTTTACAAATACAGAATTTTGATAGATTCTTTTACGGATTACGTTTTAAATTTCTCTAATTAGGTAACGGGCACGGTGAAAAAAAAACAATAGGTAGGTGCCTAATTCCATTTATTTTACAGGTGTTTCGTACACTGAACCAAGTGGATTACGAATGTCGGATAGAAATCACAACAGATGTACGAGATGTTCACCTAATCGTTGTTTTGAGGTATCCTAACAACGTAGATTATAACTGCCAGAGGAACAAGGACGCTTTCGTTTTTATTAAAAAGCAAAAGTGCTTTAGGATTTGTGACATGTTGAGTGATTTTCAACAAAAGAAATCGCCTTACTACGTTTTTACTGTAAAGGACAGAATTCGAATGCGTTTCGCGAGCAATAGTAGCATTAACGCGGACATGAATGTAAGTAAATTATATTTTACTAGCAGCTTCTGCACGTGACTTCGCTTGTGTAGGAAGAATATAATAATAACGAAATTTAAATGGGGGTGAGAAAGGGATTGAATTTACAAAGGAAGTGACAGACGCATGATCTAGTTACTGCCTAAACTAGATCATGCGTCTGTCACTTCCTTTGTAAATTCAATCCCTTTCTCACCCCCATAAGGAATAGGTACCTAAGTTACTTTATGTTTACATATATACATAGACAATTGGAGAGGCCTATGACCAGCAGTGTGCTGCGATAGGCTGATGACTTACATATTGCCTATTCGCCGCCCCCATTCGAATCAAGTTTGACTAGGATCTAGAATATTTTTAATGCTATAAATATTATAAAACCATAATAATCAAAAATCAGACACAACCGCAAAAATTCCAGTATAGTTTTAGCAATTTGGCGTGTTTTATTATTGTATTTACCATTTTGCTATATCAAAAACCTATAAGCAATTAATTCCAAATTAAAATACAAAAATAATACCGCAGATCACCAGACTAGATATTTTCAACGAATTAAAGTATTGGTAGATATATACCTAGGAATATACACGTGCTTTTATTAACTTGAGTTTTATGAGTTTGATATTTAACTAATTTAAAAAAGTAACTACCTAGTAGATTGACTCAAGGTGATAACGTCGTTATGTCAATGTTGACATGAGACTAAAAGCTACTTCTTGACCAGCAATATTGACGCAGGCTGTGTTTTTCAATAGGTAAGTACCTACATCGCTAAGTAATATGAATGCCCCGCTCCGAACATAAGTTAGGTAGGTACTTAAATCATAAAAATTAAATGAACATCGAAATTAGATGATCTTATTAATGTTTTATTTTTTTTAATTTCCAGTCTTACTTATATGAAATGACAGTAACTACTGCTCGTCGGATACCATCTGGCGGAAAATGCAATCGTGGTAATGAAACTATTTGCATTCTTAATGACAGGAGAGAATTCTGTTTCACAAGCGGCGTCGTCTGTGATGGGATTAAGAACTGTGGCGTTGTTGACTGGTAACTTTTTTTCAGTTTATAAATACCCATTAGAAACTAAGTGAAAAAATTTGTTCGCGAAAATTTATCCCTCTTATTAAAATAAACTTTTGATTCCGGAAAAGTACCTAGAGGTTCCACCATTATTATTATTAGTTACTTTCCTACTTAATTGTAAAGGTACCTATATATTATCTGGCTTTGACCGTACCGTAAACAATTGCATACAAGTAAAACATTAACCTTAATATAAATTACCGCGATCGGCTTATAGGATTTCCAGTACAGCAAAACAACTTTTTGCATTATAAAGCCATAAGAACAAGAAACGTTTTTGTATAAGATAAATAATGAATCATGTCATATACAGGTTTGATGAGCGTACGGCCAACTGCGGCCTGCCCGTGGAACACCTCGCATTTGCCCCTGTACTGGCGATTTCGGCTGCAATATTCTGCGCCATTTTGGCAGCAGGTCACGTACTCATGAAGTACCTACCACCAGTTGCGAAATCATTCTTTGTATTTAACGCTAATGAGGATAACAGACTCTGCATTGACACCGTCTTTACTTCCCCTGACGGTCGATCACTAGATCAAGAACCTGTGCGAAGAGTGTCTCTAATACCGGTGAGAGTTTAATATCAGTCAGGTCAAATCCCAACTTTATCTGCATTATAATTTTTGTTGTCTCGGCGGTTATAATACATTGAAATGAAACAACTATCATCAGCACTGCCAACTTTCTGTGGCTTACCTAATAACTAGTTTAATTACTTTAGTACCTAGGTTCTATGTAACGTGATCAAATCAACTTTATTGCACTTTGTGGCCCACTGACATGCCATGCATTGTCATATCGTTACGGTATAGGTACTCTTTATTGATAGCAAGGTCCTTTTGCTCTATTGCTCTTTTATCTAACCTACTAGCGACCAGGCTTTACATATATTATACATAGGTATGTAAACCTAATCCTTGTGGAGGAAATTCTTTATATGATACTGGGTATTCTATCAAATTCTATATCTGTAACCATTGGTATAAAGAAGTAATTGTAGGTAGACTTTAGTTTTGACTATCGTAAGCTTAGTCGTCTACCGAATATGGGAACTGTAATGTTATTGAAACATAAGAAAATTAAATAAAATACGCCAGTTAATCCGTTATAAATACTTATTTTATTACAAGTAGGTGGGTAGATACCATAGATTTAAAAAACAAACGGATAGACGCGGTCACATATTTTTATGCATACCTACTAAGTAGATATATATGCAATGTAGATATAATAGATGATGAGTTCAGTAAAAACCAAACGAATAAACATCACACTACCTTGATAAGATTTTTATTTTTAAGGTGTCTTCGAATTCATCATCGGAAGCAAACTTAGGTCACTTCGACGATGAAAATAAGTTAGAAAAAGAATTCCAAATATTTGAAAATAAAAACCTAGATAAATCAACTAATGAACTTGAACAAGTAAGTTATTATTATATTATTACCCGATTTATGTGCGATAAAAATCTAGTTAAAGTATTAGGAACTATTAACACCTTTACATAGAAGACTGCATAGTCTCATGCAGTCATGGGTTGTCTTTTTGTCTTAAAAAACAATTGATATTTTTACATTTTGGCTTCGTCAAATTACTAGTAGTTTTTGAATTTATTAGTTACATTGATACATACAAATCTTTCCTCTTAAAATATAGATTATATATTACTCGATTGTAATTAAAACTCTGCTACGTTTGCTTACATTTTCTGATCTGTAGGACATCCAAAAATCATCAAGAAGAACTACCACTATGCGCTCAATGACCGAGAAGTTTCAGAAAAAACTTATGGCCGTGAAAAGTCGACGCCTGCCTCCTCAGCCCAGCATTCTTAATATTTAATTTTACAATAATAACTACCCAGGTATTATTGTATAATCCTTCGTAACCTTCAGCTCTGGACTAATAAAGTAGGCGACGATAACGAACATTTCATGACACGAGTCAATTCGCTAGCCTATCTATCAAGGTAGGTTTATTATTTTTCATCGCTCGAGAAAATTCTGTCACAGTCGTAGTTTTACAGTGAGTAAAAGAGCGACAGTGACAACACCTTATTGTGATATCATCATCTACCTAAGTAGGTAATATTTCAACTTTTTGACCTAAACGGCTTGATACCCGTGTTTATATACCCAATCATAAGTTACATAAATTACCTACCTACTTTATTTACAATCCTTAATGACATACCTACTTACCTACTTATTAAAAAACCACTTGAAACCTTAGTGCTATCACTTATGTTAGTGCCTACTTAATCTGGAATATAATTATAGTGGTATCTTGTCAGACACCACAATAATTAGTTCTAACGTTTATTGATAATCAGTTCGTACGTTAGGTTCTATTTATTGTATACGGACAAGAAATTGTTATTATTAGGATAATTGTCGCAAAGCTGCCAATTATCTACTCGTATAGGTAAGTACTTTTACAACGATTTGGTTTAATAATGGTAATTGTAGAATACTTTGAGTTTATAAAGATCAAATTCTGTTTGTATTTTCCGATCAAATACCTACCTACAGTCAAGGAATATATTACCTAAGTTGTATAACAGTCACAATTAATGAACGTTAGTTTATATTTAAATTTTATGATTAAAATATATGAAACTTTGGCAACAGATTTTTACTAATCTTATTTTATAAGCCTTATGTTTATAGGTATATCATTAGCTTTAGTCAAATGCCTTAATAAATTTGTAGGTGCTATAAGGTCAAAAGATTATTAAATCTGTTTTGTGGAAGATTACTTACCTACATTAAAATAGAGTCGAATAGATATGATCTTATAAACATTCAACTCAGCTGCATAGCCTTCAATGTGATCACGCAATGCGCCGATGAGATTTAAACAGACTTCTCTTGTAAAAACAAAACTTGGGCCAAGAGGGCGATAAGAGCGAAAATCGTAAATGCACACGTGCTCAAGGCTTTAGAATGCCATCAGAAATCTACCGAACAGACTGACCTCAAATTCAATCTTCATTTAACAACATTTATTGACACCCTGAGTCATTTACATAAAAGGTAACTTTAAAAACTTATTTTTTTACGCTTTCGCGGTGCAGGTAATAGTGATGGTAGTATATTAAGTAGGTACCATTAAATAAGTAAGTATGCATTTCCCAAACATCATTAAAATTTTAATATACGCGAGTTAAATCCGTTACAACTGTTTTGTTACAATTTGAAAACATAGCCAACGAGTGTAAGAGTTTACAATAAGTACCTATTCTTGTACGTACTACGTACCCATAAACCTCCCTACAAGTTAACAGTCAAGTTTCAATCTAACCACTAAGGTGTATTGCCAAACAAATCGTTATGCAAATTGAGAGAAAGTATGTTGTTTGCTGTTCTAGTAGGTAGTAGTTGTTTATAATTGTTTCTCTTTTGTGACATTTGTATTTTACAAACAACTCGCGAGAATATGTTATCATAATTCCATCAATCACAAAAATCTGATAAATTCCGATATCCCACAAAACATATTAAATAAAGAAGTTTTCTTGTGAATATTGCGTGATATTTATTCTCACCTAAACATTATTAAGTAATAAAAGTTGGCATTATTGCTTTGTAGCTATAGGTCTATTAAATATAAAAATGTACCTACTTAATTAATAATTATAACTAATACATTAAGACATATTAAATTAACTGCACTTACTTTTTTATATATTTTATGATATTGATTTATAAGCTCAATGTTAGCACACTGTTTGAAAGTTCGCGCGCGATCTATCGGTCGCGTAGTCGGAACTCGACTAAGTTTGACAAAACGGTTGCACAATCGGCAGCCAGTATGTACCCATAGTAGAGCCACGAGCTGTGCTGGTCTGTTCGCTAACAAGTAGGTAGGTAGGTACACTTGTACTGCGGCTGTTATAAAATAGGTACCTATTGTTTAATCAAAATGATCAGCCTTAACGGCAATTATTATTAAGAGTGTTTTGGAATAGATAAATCAATTGTAATAACAGATAAAATTTACACAAAATGCGCATTTTATACCGATGCACCGAAAACTTTTGCAGGCTAGACTATTTTTAGTTCAGTCTGTTCCGGATATGGGAACTGTAAAGTTCTTTTAAATACCTACTGTGTCTCTAGATAATTTAGTGCCGTAACTGTTCGTGCTTATTGTTGTGAAACGGACAGAACGACGATATGAGTACGATAAACGTCAGCTGTCAAGTCATTTCTCCTTCATATTATCATCTTGGTGATTTAGAACATGATTACATGATTAGTAAGAGGTAGCTAGTAAGTCTATTTCCTTATTTTGTTAACAAACCCACGAACCCCCGAGTTGTTAGTGAACATTCAGTACCTATTTCTTTCCGTGAATTTATAAATAATAGCTTCTGCCCGCGACTTCGTCTGTGCACGAGAATCACTCCAGTTTTACCTCATTAGGGTTTTCAAAAGAGAAGTACCTAGAGCAATAATAGAGCTAAGAAAGGTCTAAGATATCTTCTTACCTAAAATAAATAAAATTTCTGAGATTAGTCAAAAGGTATTTTATTTTAAAAATACCTATTTTGCATTTAGCATTTGATATACAAAACGCAAAACTATTTGGTATTTTGCATTTGAAAAATAAATGTGAATAGTATTTTGCATTTTGTATTTAAATGCTTTTTTAAAACCATTTTGTACATCTCTGGTACTGTAACAAGTTGTACTACTACCTAT
Source organism: Polylopha cassiicola (assembly GCA_038024825.1). Classification (NCBI taxonomy): domain Eukaryota; kingdom Metazoa; phylum Arthropoda; class Insecta; order Lepidoptera; family Tortricidae; genus Polylopha; species Polylopha cassiicola. The sequence continues at coordinate 15,603,472 of CP149045.1, read as the reverse complement.
ATAATTTTATAGACCGTGCCCAAGTTGGACCCATTTGATAGTCAATGAGCGAGTTCACATTTTAAATTTTAAGTAGGTATATATTTACACCCAAAAAAGTTTCGGCAGTGCGTTGATATTAAATCGAGTCAGTTGTTCCTTTTATATAGGCACCTATATTTATTCGGGCTGAGAATTCCTCTCAATAACCTTAATAGGTATGAAGTACAAAATAATTTATTGGATTTTAAAATAAAATTTAGATAAAACCACAATCGTACACTGCGCGGCGCAGCGGCGTAGCGTAACTTTTTAATTTGCAGAGTAAACCGGCCATTAAATTGGTCTGCGTGAAAATTTGCATTCCATAGAGTTGTATACGTACATTGGGGACGGCGATGCTCTGCAATGAGAGGTGTTGATTTCCCAGAAGGAAACGGCAGAAAGGGATAGAGGAATGCGCTCTTGCTGAGCCCATCCGCCGAAAAAGAATGGGTCGTAGGGGACTGTGTTATGCGCATCTTCTACTCCCACCGTTGTAGTGCCTCGGTGGAGTGTCGGGGGACCCTTTTACAATAAGAGGCCTACTGGACGTATATACCTTTATAGGCTTACAGACATTTGGAGTGCCTAAAAAAGTAGGCTTTCCGTCGAGGCACTGTCGAATGCACAAATTATCCTGTGGTGTCTCAAAACGACGATGAGGGTAGACGCTAAAAACTTCAAAGCACTTCGAAGTTTTTATAAAATACTAGATTCACTAGATAATTTACGACACTTAAAAACAGCATTGATGCTCACTTTACTTCAAGTTATTTTTATTATAATATGCGAACATACAGTACACTCTGCGTCAAAAAATATCGCACCGCTAAAAATGCGTGATCATTGTTTTGACGCAATAAAGCGATTTGCGTTTTTTGATTTGATACTAATATCGTTACTGTACTATAATTGGTTCAATATTCTATATTGGCTTGAAATAAATTTTAGAATAGTACATTACGCACCAAGGCCAGTAAAATAAAAAATGTCTCAGATCACATGTAATGAGGTTGACAAAAATGTGACCCCGAGGCTTTTTTATTTTACTGGCCGAGGACAGTATACTATTTTTCTGTTCAAAGAAGCCAGAAAGCGGAAATTTCATTTAGCGAAGCGGCCACAAAGTTGGCGCTTTCTGGCCGGAAAAAGATTTTTTTGACGCAGTGTATACAATAAACGCGAACGTTTATAAGAATATATGGATGTAAGGATGGAAGTTTATTACTCTTTCATGCAAAAACTACTAAATGGATTTTGATGAAACTTGACAATAGTATAGCTTGTAACATCAGATTAACATACCTATAGGCTATATTTTATCACGATAATGCGTATTGTGCAGACGAAGTCGCGGGCAGCAGCTAGTACAGTAATACATACATACTTAAATAAATGTTGAAATCAAACATGTTTCACACAGGTATAAAGAAGTTTTTATTCTTCTGAGTGGGTACAGTACTAGAATTTAATAATTCTTAAGTTAAAAAAAAAAAATTAATAACAACATGCAGCACAAAGTAAATAATAACTCCAAGAAAGTTTACTCTAACACGATTTAATTGGGGCATAGGAACCTGCATGTCCTTTAAATATCAAAATTTAATTGCACAAATTTTTCTTTTCATAAGTTTTTAATTTTATTTTAAAAATTAGAAATATACTCTTAACTGTTAAAAACAGTAAATACTGCAAGTTAAAAAATGCAAAATTAAAAAGGTAAAATGTTTAAAACAATATATTAATTTTTATAATTAAAAATATCACATCTTAAATCTTGATACTTGCAGTTCCATTAACTGTACTTCCCCACCATACATCAATGATAGACAAAATGGCTGTTATAATTACGAAGATCTCATTGAATCAGAGCCTGAGACAACATTGAAACAACACTGGTTGAACAGACAGACAGTAAAATGTGATTAAAGTGTGGCACAGCTAGAAATAACATGCACTACATAATGGGTGTGCCACACTGTGGTGCCGGGTGTTTAGGCCTGGCTCTCATTGGTGGTAGTCTCGATGGTGGTGCCCGCAGGCTTGGTGCTCTTGGGCTTAGCCTGTTGTTGCGGCTGAGGGGAGGACGTAGTGGCGGGGGCCTCACCCTCCTGGCCATTCTGGCGCGGGCCTTGGTTAGGCTGCCCGTTGCCGCCCGGCTGACCCTGTCCTGGGGCCTGGCCTTGCTGATAGTTGCGCGGGCGCATGCGGCGGTAGCCGCCGCGATTCATGGGGCCTGGCCCACCTCCACGACGTCCGCCGCGGAAGTTACGACGGAAGTAACTGTCGGAACATACAATACATATATTATAAGAACAGGCTGGACAGAAAAATAGAAGTCTCGAATTGCAGGAGATATTCTCACCTACGCTGAGGCGGTGCACTGCCTCCCTCCTGCCCCTCGTCCCCCTGTGCGCCCCCCTGAGTGGGCGGGGGTCCGCGACGTCCCATGCCACCTCTGCGTGGAGCGCCTTCACCCCCACGTCCGCCTCCTTGACGGGGGTAATACCTAGTCAGAACAGAAATTAATTAAACTCAAACAATATTCTAATTCATAAAAATGATAGTATTATCTTGAAAAGCACCTATGCTAATTTTGAGCCAATTTATGAATTTTTATAACATTCATGATCCTGCTACAGTCAGACTATGTACTCGCATTTAAGCCATGATGCTACACCAATTAAATGATGCCTTTGTATCCTAGGAAATATTATATATTGATGTAATGTTTTTGTTGCACGTCACCTGCGGTAAATAATTTAGTAATTGAAATGTCAGAAATGAAATATTATTATTGAAGACTTACTGGCGATGGAAACCGCGGCGTTTGTCAGCTGCATAGGGCGAGCCCTTTACTGGCTCGCCGCCGGGACCAGTGACTCCAGCTGCTTCATAGCCTTTTTCCCCGGCAACCACGGCAAACTCCACTGCCTCACCGTCTCCGACCGAGCGCACAGCCTTGCGTGGGTTGTTTCTGGCGATCGCAGTTTGATGCACAAACACATCCTCCTTAGTATCATTCCTGTCAAAAATATGAATCCATTTTAATTACAAGCTACAAATATAATACCAACCACTTTAAATTGTGTTTATTGAAAAAGCAATAAAATTTATTTTGTTAGTTACAAAGTAACTTTCTTTTGTGTTTTAAAGCATAAATAAATTAACATTAAAAAATAATAATATGATCTTGAATCTCAAGATACAAATAAGTTATAATTGTGGTGGTAAAAATGTTCAAATATCTAATGTTGTATATAAGTACACAAAATTTATCTATACTGTTTATTCAGCTTAATTCAGGGTCATTGACTCAAATGAATTATATTCACAGCAACTTTAAAGCTTAAAATAGTGTTTGTGGAATTAATGTACCTGTTGATAAATCCATATCCACTCTTGACGTTGAACCATTTGACTGTGCCGGAAACTTTTTGAGCTATAAAAAAAGGCAGATTGTTATAAATAAAATTGCATAACTAACAGAATGTTATATCTTATTGGAATATAATGCATAAAAACATAGGAGAGCATATACGCATGTGTAACCAAACATTCGTAATCCATCAAACTGCGTCGAATCGCAGTTTCTGCAATGAGACGCATCTCCGGTATTGATTTAGCGTGGCGATGCAACTAGCTGCCTTTTTGAGATAGTACGCCGGGGTCAACATACGATCAATACAGCCGAATTTGGCTAACCTTAACTCTTTTAAGTATAAAAATAAACTAATATTTATCTTTGCTATCTAAATCACATTATTATTAAGTATTAAAATGCTAGAAACACATAAATTTAGCAATTTAAAAAAATTGCGGCCATGTGCTTTCGATAACATAATGCCGGGCATCGAAAAACTAAGATGGCGTAGCGGCACTTACCAATGACCTGCTTTTGTTTAGCCGCTTTGGGTTGTTGCGGTTGCGATGTTTGGTCTTGTTGCTGCTGCGGTTGGGGCTGCGGCTGCGGCGCCTTCTCGGTATCAGCCATGGTGTAATTGGCGAACGGCGATGGTGGCTAGATGGTAAAAATCCTCCACGACCTCTCCTCGATGTTAACTGTTCTGCTCTTCGATCGTGACAAGACAAATATAGAGAGAATTTCGAGACGCGCGCAACAGGCAGCACACCTCGTTAAAAATTATTTTATCGAATATCGATGAAAAAACAAGTCGATGATTATTATTATTGTATAATTAAATATTTATAACAGTTTATTAAATGTTTTCAACAAAAAAAATAATTTGAAAATATTTCATATGACCCTCATTAAAAAACAGTTTGGTTTTAAAGCTTAAAGACGCCTGAATCTTATTATAAATTTCCAAAGAGTCCTTTGCAATTGAGTCGGCTTGAGGAGTTACCTATGTGTTTTAGCGATTACTTTTTTATTTCAGGAGTCTCGCCACCCGTCCGGTTTTGCAGCGAAGGCCCATTAGCTGGCCAACTGCGCTTCAGTATTCAGTTCGAAAAAGAAAAAAATACTTTTTTAGAATTTAACAAAAATCTTTTATTGTACAAAAACCTTAATTGCTTGACTTAGTCTAGAAGCTTACTCACTAGCAATTTTATACGGAAGTAGGTATATTACAAGTATATAATGTTACATATTCTTAAGACGACAAAATAGATGTAAAAGACGATAAAACCGATATCTGTATACAAAATAGTATGCACAAAATTCATAATATGCCCATAAAGATAAACAAATTTTATAATCGATCGATCGCTTTATAATCGATACACTGCTAAGTCTATCGATAATAAAGCCGGTACAGCATTTGCACTTTGCGCAACACTATTTCTTTTTTTTTTAATATTTTAGAAATTTAGCATCTTGCATATTAGCCAAAATATTACCATATAATATTATGAACGATCTGATACATTTTATTTTTAAATACAAAATGTATTTGTTTATGTTTTTTACACACCATGATTAATGATTTATATAAAAAAATCCTCGGCACACCAAGGCCACAACTTCCTAATAGTCATAGACAATAGGTACTTTTTTTAGATCTTAGTTTATAATTGTATATTTATTAACTTGACAACACTAGTTGTTTACGATGATAGGTATGCCAAAACAACTAGTAATATTATTTGTTTGTTTTAAGTTTATTTCAAATATGTACTTTTGGAAAAAAAAATAGAAAAAAATAGTTTGTAGTTGTAAAGAAAATTTTGTTCTCTATTATTCCGACTGATGGACGCATCCAGTTCATAAAAATAAAAAAAAAATTGTATCTCATCTGACAGAAGACAGACGTTTCGAGTGATAAATATTACGATTGTTGATTTGATATTTTTAAGTTTCCGTTTTGATTTAAATTAAATTATCTTGGTTGTCTTTATAACATAATACATAGAGAAAATCTTTATTGCCTTTTAATTATCAATGACATTTTCATGTTCCTGTTTTTAACAAAGAAATGGTTATGGGACGAGTCCAAATGAACTAAGTTACGTTCTTTAATTAAACATAAATATGTTCATCTTAGCCGTAGATGTCTTATGTCTATATAAGTAGGTATGTTTATTAATTTAACGATTCAACACCTCATTTCACAACAAGCTTTACTTTATTCGTGAGTAGATCGATTGGTGTAATTAGTCCTAAAAAGTAACTGATTGGTTATGTGCAGTCGAGCGCAAAAATAAGTACACATTTTTGTGGTAGGTACCGCAAATAGTAGTTATAGAACAGTATATGTTTTCTGCTTCCCGAAATACATTATACATACTTACTTACTAAAAGTAATCATTTATTTTTTCAGGTTTCCCTATGCCAGCAGAACTGCAAATTTGCAGAGTTGGGAAAAGGAATTAGTGCTTTGAGAAATGATTTAGAAGTAATTAACAATAACATGATTATATTTATTTTATTTAGATATAGACATACTTTAATTTCACATCACAAGACTGACATTGACATTTTTTAAATAAATAACAAGAAATCATCTTAGATATGTTATATTTATAAAAGACTAGCGGTTCGCCTCGGCTTCCCACGGATCCCTGTTTTTTTTTTTTAATTTTTCTATAGTCTATGTCATTTGGGAATAGTGTAACTTCCCAACAGTGAAAGATTTTTTAAAATTGGTCTAGTCGTTTTGGAGCTTATTCAATCCAAACTAACAAATGAACCTTTCCTCTTTATAATATTAGTATAGAAATAGTTTAAAGCAATGGTGTTTTAAATATTGTATAACTGACAATTTCACTAAAGTCATGTTTAACGAAAATGGTAATGCTTGGACTTGATGAGCCTAGACTTGATAAAAAAATGATATTTTGTGTTTACCTAGTCAATGTGGACTGGTATTTTGTTAAAAACCATAAAAAAAATAAGGTATGTCTCTAGCTTCTATTTAAAACTAATTTTGAACTAGCTGTCACATTATGTAGCAAGAACAAACAACTATTTTATTACAGTTGTATTCTGTTGTATAGACTGCGATAAAATATATCTAAGTGTAATTCTACCAAATTATAACAAGATTGTATTTTCAAAAAAAAGCAGCGATAATGACTTGTGTTTTTGTGGTGGAACTTGATGGCCAAACCTAATACTGAACATTTGCAACATCTAGCAAGCCTAGTTTATGACTCAAGATAGCCTCTCCATTAATCTAGGTAGGGTCAGAAATTAAGTTTCTCAATAGTACATATTATATTAATGTTTAAAAGCAAACATTTGAGCTAGGTAAAATAAAAAAAAACAATTAGGTAAACAGAAACAAACATTTGAGTTATTTTAATGTCTTCATACTAGGTGGTAGCAATATTGCCTGGCCTATTTTTAATTTCTGTTATAAATGTACCATTAATCAATCATACCAACTTTAATACGTATGTGGAATATGCATTATTGATAGCAACATTTTCATGCAACGCTATGTGTAAACTGGTAGTTACTTTTATTTTTAAAAAAGCGCACATGAAACCCAGAAAAACCATTGCAACCATTCTCAAAAAAAATACTGTTCTTTTAAAAGCACTTTGGTTAGAGAAGACTTAGTCATATACTGTAATATAAGACAGTCGCCTACCGTCCATTAATGTAATATTTATTTTACTTTTATCAGTAGAAAAATAACACTTTGTAAAAATAATAAAGATATTTTTCAATTTGAGTGAATTTTTCGAGCTTGAATAAATTAATCTGTTTCGCTAATTTCGCTTCCAAAATTCCGTATTGATATTTCATCGATTGTATCTAATAATAACTAAAACAACTATCCAAAACCAACCCAGCAAAAGTAAATTTATTGAAAAACTAGCTTCTGCCCGCGACTTCGTCCGCGTGGAACTCCTTTTTTGCAGCCGGTAAAAAAGTAGCCTATGTCCTTTTTCATCCTCCAGACTTTCTTTGTACCAAATTTCATTTAAATCGGTCCAGTAGTTTTTGCGTGAAAGCGTAACAGATATCAGTCGTAATTAGTCGTGAAACATGTAGTTTGCGCCATCTGACATTATTCTTTGAAACTACGTACTCTTTCCAAGTCTTAACTATGTCAACAACGATTGTATAGATGTCACTTCAAAGATAGTTACAATAAAAAATGAAGAACGAAATCGAATAATAGGTAGAACAATACCTAGACATTTTCATTGTGATGATGAAGCAATTGATGTCATTAGTTTACCATTTATCGACCCGTCATCCTGAGGTAAGTAATTCCATTAAGCATATTTTGTTTTTCTCTTTTAGTTGCCGAATTCAGCGAAAAGAGCCACAAACTGTTTATGACAAAAACAGATTACTATACCATGAATGTGCAAGAGTCAGTAAGTTCCAAAATATTACATGAACTGTCCAGAAATATTTCAAATAGGAATTACTTGTTTAGGTATATTTGTAAATACTAGTAAGTACCACCTTTTGAAACTTTTTTTAAGGATTTGTATGGCGTAGATGTATCTAGTTCTGTATACTTTATCTATACCTACTACTAGTATGAATATATAATTATAATATGTATAACTTTCAATAAATTTGCATTCAGTCACGTAGACGGTTTACTGTAAGGAAAATCATGAAATATTTTACGCAATAAATGAAGACCTATAAATATCTTGGTTTTTTTAATACCTAAATTACCACAAACATTTTATATAGGTAGAATGTATCATAATTTAAAGCATATGAATCATGATTTTTGCCTACATCATTTTAGAAGGAAAATAAAAAATAGTTTGCAAATATAGACATAAATATAAATGTTGAATATTGACACGACACTACTTCGATAAGAAATCAATATGGAGCAAAACAAACGCTTCAGCATACCTAGATCTCCCGGACCTGTTTAGTAGAAAGTTAAAAAGTGTGCTTACACATGATTAAGGGCATGTTTTAACCAAGTAAGATACAAAACTAAATCGATGTCAGTAATCGTGTGATCAAGCAAATAAAGGTAAAAAAATTAAGGTCCGAAAAAACTAAACACAAACAGGGACGCTCCCTGACACGGGCCGGGCGTCTTATTAAACGAAACTGCTGATTTAAGTTACTTTGGATAATAATATTAATTGACAATCTGGAGCGTAATTAATGTATTAAATTACCTGTTAGAAATGTTGTAGGTAAATAACTTGGTTTTATTTATAAATAAGGTAAATTATCATTGGTAGGTAGGAATAATGAAATATAGGCAGGTATAAATAGTTTGATGCAACTTACACTTTACAGCTATATAAGAACGACGAGGCACATCTAGTTCAACATTCTATGTGGTTGGTTTAGTGTTTTTACAATGGTTGTACAGTACACAATCACATAAAGTTGACAGTAAAATAGATGTTACATTTGAATGACTAAATAACTTGTTACATAGCGAGTTTCCATCTAATTCCATTTTAAGGTCGCCTTCTTCATTTTGGACTAAATTAATTGGAATATATTCCTGTTTGGATGAAAAATAAAGAGTCCCAGGGAGTTCGAATCTCGTCTCATGGTCGGCAGAAGTATGAGTGAAAAACAGTTCACTGACTGGAGCATCAGTGTTTTCAAAACTATGTTTCTCTTCAACATCGGGATATCTTTCAAAATCATTATTTGTTAGTTCTTCAATTCCGTCTGTTTTGGTTATAACTGTGTTATTTATGTACTCACTAGTTATTATTTTGGGAATTTCAATCTCCGATTCCAGGTACGTTTTGGGCCCATCGAGAATAGTATCCGTTGCGGGTGAATTATTTTTAAATGTTGTTTCCTCCGTCGAATATGTATTCCCATTATCAGGATGTTCATTTTTGGTTCTTCTTTTAACTGTCATTTTTGTCTTATCAGTTGGTGACGTATTATTCTCTAAGACGTATTCCGTACTCGTTTCAGAATTGTTACTTGATCCATAACTTACGGTACTGTTATATTTGGTTTCAGTGGGACTTGCTACTGAATCAATTGGTTCACTCGGGTCATACCTATTGGAATTGGTATCACCTTTTTGGGTATTTGTTTCCAAGACATTATTTGCTGTCGTTTCAGTGGAGTAAGGTTCTGTACGCTCTGTATCGATAAAAATAATGTCAGAATATAATTCATTCGTTTGGTTAAATACATCTTGAATATTGTTGGATTTATTTTTATGCGGCAATATTATAGACTATGGGCCCATGTTAAAAAAATGATGGGTCATTTGAACCACCAGATGACCTATGTAGAACGATATAAGAGCATAAAATAATAAGATTTAGCATTGTGCCGTCACTTGTAAGCTGTCCAACTGAGTGTAGGTGAGAATTCAAAAGTACAGGTAGAGTGAGTACATTTTGGTCATATATTTTTGAACGGCATTGTTACCATCGATAGATCCATGAAAAATAATACTAAAACGCGTAGTGCCGTAAAAAAATGGTGATCCAAAAAGTCGGATTTTTTTTTTGATTTTCCGACAATTTCCAGGGTGAATTTGGTCATTTGATACAGTACGGCATCAGTTTCATACTATTTCAATACTGCTTCTAATCCATCATTCCGCAACGCCGTAAAAAAATCAAGCGACAAGGGGAAAAAACCGAAGGTTGCAGCCCCTCTCTTTCCGTGGTCCAGGGGTGATTTGATAAAGTACGGCTTCGGTTCCAAAACATTATCTAGCACTTAAAAGTACTATTAAAAATAATGCCGTCAAGAAATGATTGTTCATTTGAATGTATATCAATAATTATCTTAATTTCATCGTATTCTTGATTTATAAAGCTGTAAAATCATTTGATCCTGTACGGGAACTATTTTTCTAACATAATATTGTAAAATACAATTGTTATATAGTATTGCCGTTGAAAAGAAACTGTTCTGAAAAAATTATGGAGAAATACAAAAACTGAAATTTTGCAAATTATTGCAGTAATTTAAATATCATATATTAATGAAATATAGCAGTTTTCTTCATTGTATCCCATGTTTTAAATAGTATTAACATAAATAAATTAGGAAAAAATGATGCCGTAAGTACATTTTAATGCAGACCATATCTTTTAGGTTCATGAAAATGACGCTACCATTTTAAGGGTATTTTATGGCCATCTGATACAGTACGGCATTAACATATTTTTGAAGAGAACAATTGATAATATGATAAAATCACTATGACGTCTAACTGAAGTGAAACGGTTCCTCATCCGGTGCCGTTATGTCACAGACTTTTTGAACCAACGAAAATGTACGGCATATGAAAAAATATTATCTATGCATAAAACACTTTCGAAATAAATTAATTTGACGTTGTGTCAAATCACCCCCTGGACCACGGAAAGAGAGGGGGTTGCAACCTTCGGTTTTTTCCCCTTGTCGCTTGATTTTTTTACGGCGTTGCGGAATGATGGATTAGAAGCAGTATTGAAATAGTATGAAACTGATGCCGTACTGTATCATTTGACCAAATTCACCCTGGAAATTGTCGGAAAATCAAAAAAAAAATCCGACTTTTTGGATCACCATTTTTTTACGGCACTACGCGTTTTAGTATTATTTTTCATGGATCTATCGATGGTAACAATGCCGTTCAAAAATATATGACCAAAATGTACTCACTCTACCTGTACTTTTGAATTCTCACCTACACTCAGTTGGACAGCTTACAAGTGACGGCACAATGCTAAATCTTATTATTTTATGCTCTTATATCGTTCTACATAGGTCATCTGGTGGTTCAAATGACCCATCATTTTTTTAACATGGGCCCATAGTCTATTAGTTTCGATGAAGTTTTACCGTTTCCGTCATATATTATTTCTCGGATTTTTTCAGATAGTTTGTCTAATATTTTTGTAGTATTCTCTGTTAAACTTGGTTTTCCTTTTTCGGAAAAGTTCGAGGATATGATTTTGTGATCTTCGGGCTCTATATTATGCTCTGTGTAATTTTGTGTATCTGATGTCGGATGTTTGTATAAGCTTGGATCTACTATGGAAGAAGGCTGTTCCGAATTAGACGGAATTGTATCTGTTATATTTGTTTTGCTTATTTTTCCTGAATTGTACCTATTTTCTATGCCTGGTATAATATACTCTGGTATAGACGTTTCGGTGTCTACTTTTTCCTGTATTTTTAAGTCTGAGATAAATGGGTTTAAAGTGGTTCTAAATTGTTCTTGTATGTTTATATATTCATTTTCTTTGTTATAAGAATATGAACTATGTTTTTCTATGAATGACCCGAAAGTGTCATCCTTCATGAAACTTGTGTCGAACTGTTCTTTAATTCTGTTATCATATACTTCAGATGTTTTCCTCAATTTTCCGACTAGAGGATTAGTTATCGAAAATGGTTTACTTGAGAATATATTATGTCTTTGATGAGGATTTGCTTTTTCGAAATAAATAGAACTATCTTCAAAAATTGTGCGTGGTTCTACATATTTCTTATTAAAATGTACTAAATCATCGTGGAAGCACAAGCAATCCGGTAGTGTGATTTCCATCGATCGCTGATAAGTCCTGAAAAAAGCAAGTAAGTAACAATAACTATAAGATTAAAAAATGAATAAGTTCGCGTGTAATTCATGTATTCTAATGCAATTCTAAAATAAGGCTATGGCTAGTTGAAGACTAAGAGCTATTGCGAGAATTAGTTACTTAATTAATATAAAAATATAAAATTAAACGTGACTCAATTCAATACTCAATGCTTTAGCTATACTATAATATATAATATTATAAAGAGGAAGGGTTTGTTTGTTTGTTTGGATTGAATAGGCTCCAAAACGGCTAGACCGATTTGAAAAATTCTTTCACTGTTGGGAAGCTACATTATTCCCGAGTGACATAGGCTATAAAAAAGGGATCGTGCGAAGCCGGGCGGACAGCTAGTTTGCCTTATATAAATAAGAGTTTTACAAACATTATCACTACATACTTAGGTATAGACCCTGTTGGGCACAACATTTTTTTTAATAACAGCTTCTGACCCTAACACATTCAATTCGCGTTTAAGGCATGATAAAAAAAATCAAACAATCCGGTATAATTTGTAAATTGGCACCTGTCGAGAACTTGAGCATTTGAGTATCTCGTAAACCATATAGAAACTGGCGGATGCGGAAATTAGAGATGATAATAACGATGGTAAACAACTAGTTCGTGCATCAAAAATTGTAACAGTCCTTCCAAGAGGGAGGTCATGTTCTATTTTTTTGTAAGCATGACTGAGTAAATAAATATGTGTATGTAAGATTTTAGCTATCATGTCATATGAATAGTATATATATGAATTAGAAATAAGTACTTACAAAGATTGACAGAATTCGTAACAACTCCGAGAAATACTCTTGGCCACTGTTATAAAAAATAAAATATGGATATGATGGAACATTTTAGCTTACTGGTTGTGTGTTATCGCGGTGCACTAATTATGAGTTTTGCTTTTTTAATTAAGGTATAACCAATCGTGTTTACGGTTTGATCCGTAGCAATGTTAACGACAAATTACAAAGCTATAAATGTTAATTTTGTTTGGATGCATGCATCAGGTTATTTGCTGGTGTACCGTGTACGCACCGGCATGGCGAAACGTGCCTAAGTATTAAGGTCGCGAAACATTGTTCACTGGATAGGTATGTCGCAATCGATGCATTGTCCGTTTACCTACTGCTCGACAGCACATACAATACATAATGTAAACAAACTTCAAAAAATTAGGAAGAAAGACGTATATAGGTACCTACTCAATTGACGTTGTACGGAAATGAATATCTCAATATGATTTACGTACCTACCTACTAGCTTCGACCCTCTTCAGTCGATCTAACATATTAATAAACGGACGTTATGCCATTAAGGTTTATTCTATCTTACAATCTTAGGTCTTTACAACAATATTTATTAGCGTATATAGGTACCGCCGTATTACATTACGACTAGTCGTTTTACTAAAAAGGGCCGTATACAATACGGTGGTTCAACGATTAACCGGATTGTCGCAGTATTAATCTAACCAAACCTTTTCCGGGATCAATTCTAATTTCACGATGGTCGCAGACCTAACCTAAACTTCTTGTCTTTAGTTATTTTCTCATTAAATTATTATTGTAAAACGTATTTCAACCACAATCCGGCTAATCAATTTGAATTGAATCGCCGTATTATAATACGACAGATTATATAATTCGGCTGCGACAAATTCAGTCCAGTGTATTTAAAAATAGTAGGTACATACTTACAGATAAACCTCGAACCTACTCCCTTTTTTGGAATCGGTTGAAGTGCATTCTATGGTTTATTGCAAACTAAGCCTGGTCGTCAATCTAGATTAAAGAATCAAGTACCAACATAATGGTCTTATCAGTGATAAAACTATCAACGATGATAACGGTAGTCTTACAACGTTAATCGAATAGGTATACCTACCTACGTCGTTGCAACCTAAACATCATCTAAATTAATCTACCGTGTTACCTTAATGAAATGTCTAATTAGTAATGTGACATTAACGACACCAATTCTAAGAGATCTAAAGACAGGCAATGCTATTCTTTTGTATCTGGTGATAAGATAAGATGGAAGTTCTATCATACCTACTGATACTTAAATAACTTATTAAATTATAAATATGTATTAGTATCATTTGCACCTATCTAATTCGTTTCCAAAAATGGCTGGAGCTAGCTATCTTTATGATAGATATAAATACAAACTGTATACTAACAGTTTAGAACCTATCTATTTACTAAAATTACATACACTTCGAACAAGAAAACCAACCATGAAAAATAAATAACTAAAAGGTACTTATTAACATTTTATAAATTAAGTTTGTGTATTTATAATTGTAATTTATATACTTACAAACGTAGGTACTTATGTATTTAATAATATAAGTACACGAGAGACTCACTTCTTAGCTAGTTCAGCTGTGTGGCAAATTCCTAATATTATTTCGATTGTCTTTTTGTTTTTCTACTAATTTTGTGTTCCAAATGGCTGTTTGCTAATAATGAATTGAAATGTATGCAAATAATGCTCTTCGCTGTGGCCGGTCAAGTTGAAGGTCAGGTGCCTATTAGCTATGCTCCATCGCTAGGTGTTGGTTTGATACCGAATATTTTGCGATAGCTTCTGTAAACAGGCCTGATTGCGTTTATATTGGTGCGATTTATATAAATAATACCTAAGATAACCCCAGCGGCGTGAACTTTAACTTAACAAAGCACATTGGAGGCATTTTGTTGGCTAACAATAATATTTTATTTCATTTACCCAGCGTAGGTGCCTATTTAATAATTTAGTAATTCATTAGCTTGTCTCTCTCACGATCCAATCTAATTATGTTAGGAAGGTACGTGACGTTTGGTTTCAGCGTGAAGAGTTAAAAGACAGACAGATGGACTTACTTTCACATTTATAATAAGTATTTATAGGGTCAAACATTGTAATCTAATCGATTAAGTTGTACGCAAAGAGGTACATAGTACCTAGGTAGTTGGTAATCATAACTATTCATAACTGCACTGAACACACCCATGCTCATATTCCGTAATTGGCCGTTTAAAGTTGAATAAATTCGTGATGATTATAATTAGGTATTTAAATATTTTTGTAAAAAAGATATTTACATACTTACATGAATTTTTCGTAGTTATTAATATAAGTGAATATTAATAGACACTTATGCTCACACTAATGCTGTGATGAGGAGAATAGCACCCAAAAGAGAGATAGAATTAGACACATGTCCTAGATAAGTACTTTGATATCTATATAGTTATATCTCTCACGATAATGTTAATTCCAGACATTTTATGTAATTTATTAATGTCATACTGTTTATTATAAATAAGGTATCGAACACGCTGTTTTTATTTTGATTGGAGAAGCTATTACACTTTTACCTCAGAAGTTAAAAAGAAAAATATGTATAGTCTACGGATTGAAGGCTAGATAGTTTTAATTAATTCCTATCTACCCACCTACGACAATTAATGCTGTTATATTATTATGCAGTTTGTTAGGTATTAATACCAATATATGCATATTGGTAATTCTCGAAAACTGATGTAACTCTTTCTCCAATTATTAGTCCTAAACTTTATCGAAAGTAAGGAATTGATGTACTTACTTATTATTATTGTGTTTAATAATAGAGCGAAGGTCGGTCGCTCAGCTGCAGCCAGGTACTGTTTATTTATACATAATAATAAATAAATAACAGGTTTTGCTCAGAGAAGCTATTAAAGTATGTAAGTACATATTAAGTTACGTAACTTTCAACATTAATTATAACATAACGATATAAGTGAGTAAGGCATTTAGGTATCGTCATACTATAATTTGTTGAATTTGACAACGATAACACAAAGATTAAGTAATGATAATTATCCGCTATCAATTATCATGGTTCAATAATACCATGCTGATACCGGAGTAAGATACGATTATATTTAATCAGTGGCATTTTTAAGATTATTAAATAATAGGTATAATTTCTGATGTAGGTACTCTACAACAGAGTACCTACTCGTATTTTTTCTTGTACCTGTTATTGACAGGTGATACAACCATTGCCATCGTTTTGATTACCATAATGATATAAATAATAATAATTACTTTATCAATTATATTGTATATTATAAGATATTATAAGTAGTATTTAACATACTACAGAATCGCAACTACATTATTTACTAAAAATTTAACAGGGTTCGAATGAAACAACTTTAACGGATTTAACTCGCGTATTTTATATTTATTGGCTGACGTTTCAGAGCCTTTACAGATTCCATAATTTAAAAGGGTTCATAAACCTGCCGAGTAAAATAAATACTAAAGTGTTACTTAACTAGAATGATTGTGGATTAGTAAAGATGTGGGAATAGGCTCAAGAGACGTGGTCATTTAAGTTGCAATATAATATTATATTACTTAGTTATAAATTAAATTGGTATGATAAGATAATCATATTAATAATATGTACCTACCGAAATTGTTACACTCAAACTGAGTAGGTAGGTACATAATTACCTACTGTTTTCGAATTACTTTAATAAGATATTGAATGTGCCTATATGATTGTAATGAATACCTAAATTAATTAAGTAGGTAGGAATTATAAGTCGTCGTTCGGAGATAAAGCATTATTTATGTAGGATTAGGTAGGCAGGTCCACAATAATTTATATTATGCAATTATATTAATTACATTTTTATAAGAATTTTATTATTATAGATATAAATTTTAAATTATATGCTATTGTTTCTTTACTACACGGATATTTTTCTCAACTTCATGAATATAAATGTAGTGACTAGACTACTTAATATATTATGCATGCAAGTGAACCGAACCGAACCCCTACCTACACATCGACAGATGCAAAATGCTGCTTGCAAATGTATGAAACTAATTGATGTTAAGTATGCAGACATAATAAAATTCAGTTATTAATATAACTATAACAAAATTTCTTAGCTACTTAATATGGAAATTTTCTTGTTAGAGAAGAGCACAGCTAATTATGAAGGTATGTAGTTAATAATTAAAAAAGTGATAATGGAATAAAATTATTATAAAGGTTATCGGAAATATTACCCGGCTCACCTGTCGGGGATCAACTCAGAACTTGTAAACATGGCATCGGACCGTGTTACGTGTAGATAATTTCGAAGTTTCTAGTTCCATACGAGACTTTTAATTGAGAAAAGTATGAGTTCACTAAATTACTAACAGATCTATATACGTGTTCGTCCTCCAAACATGAACATAAAAGGTTTAACTGATTGGTGTAAACGCTTAGTCGAGCCAAGAATCTTGAAGTTTAGTATGAAGGTATCTTATGTGACTAAATGATCCCAAAGTTCTCGAGTTTTCTTTATTCTTTCAATAATTTACTTTGGAAATTCAATATTTACATTAAATTTAAGTATCGTGATAGTTTAAATATACAATTCGACGCAGGTGTAAGGCAGAGCTAGCATCTAGGTAGTCCGTAGTACAACCTAAAAATAGATAAGTCGTCTTGAAAAACACTAAGCGGATGCAATTAACCACATTTAGAATGCACACAAAGATAATTATTTGTGCAGTTAAACTGTGCTTAAAGTTAATACTTAATTAAAGTTAATAGTTAATTTGATATTATCAAATTAAATGGACGTGCCCCGCATTTCAAATTTTGGCAGTAGGTATTAAGTATTTAGATAACTACACGCTAAAGTATTTTTTGATTTCCTACCAGTACCTACGGTACGTGTGTGGTGCACTCTACACAATATTTAATCTGCGTATGTAAATACCGTTAAAATGCATAAAAGATTATTTCTGTCCAAACAAGGTTATCAAATAACTTTGAGCTGACTTTTAGACCTACCTACCTCAGCAACAATGTTTGTATTTTAAATCAAGGTGACTCGTTTGAAAATGCTTCTTAGACACGATACGCTTACTAATTCAGTAATTTATAAAGCAGTGCACTAATATTATTAAAAATAAGGACATATATTTTGACGTGTAATATGTTGTGGAAGAATACATTTGCAATTATGTCGTTACCTAGTTTTTGTATGTATTTGTATTCCAATATTGAAAATTGCTATCAAAGAAAGTTTCGGAACATAGTCGGAAACTTGCTATGTGAAACGCAAAGAAAGCTAATATTATCAGAATGAGACCTAGCTAGATTCTTTTTGTGATCGAAACTTTACCTAAATAGCCGTATGGATTCGGGAATTAAAAATCTCACGATCTAGATATTTTTTCTTATAAGGTAAGAGGTGGTTTTTAATAGTAAATTTGTTATCTCGAGGTTAATTTTAATTGCCACTTTTCACATTTAATGTCTGTATTTTTATATACCTACCTGTTGTAAAGTTTCTGAAACAATGCTGTGCATAACAATAATTGTATCTAATGCTAGCTAAAAAGTGATTACCACCTGTAAGCTGTGTGATTTCTTGTGTTGCGTTAAGTATTGTGATTTTTGAAATCAATCAAATATTCTGAAAATAGGATAGGTTGGTACATATGAACACAATATTTACCTAATACTATGTAGCTACTTAGATAAGTAACAAAAAGATTTTATTAATTTACCTTCATAATAATAACATTTTTACGCACTGAGGACTTAAATTGAGGTTAATAATGTGTTCATTTGTTTTTATGTTATACCTAAATAACCGCATTAGTAGGTAGTTTTATTATAGGTCAATAATAAGTAACCTGCTAATAGGTTTAAGTGCGTCGAGGGTTCCAATTAGTGTCAATACGTCAGATCAGCAAATTGCACAATGATTTCAGAAGACGACATTTGTATTTATTCTAGTAGTGATGCTAAAATTGGTATGTCATGTTACACCGGTATAATATTATAAAAAACACTTGTGCCAACTCGATTTGAATTATTAAGCAGTTTTAGGATTATTTCGGGTTCAATAATCGAGTTGTAGCAAATATGCCACAGCGGGATTATTTATATACCTATTTAAATTAAATTATATTCTTAAATATTACTATTTAATATTAGTAAGGATTTTTTTAACAAGTTTCTCTGAAAAGGAGATTTTAAGGTCTAGAAATTTGAATAAACAAAAACTTTACCTACTTACTTGAAGCTAAAAAAATAGTGATACAAATTCAGCACTGCTAGCACCCTGTATTTTGTAAACCACATGACAAACGATTTATTTATTTGTTAAGTTTTTAGAATTTAGATAGTAGGATCCTATTAGGTAGGGAAGTTTCTAGTATCTATCAATACAGTTACCTAAATCCCGCAAGAATAGACGGGAGCTCTACTAGACAAATTACATTTTTTAAATCGTCGACCCAATAGAACGGAATGAAAAATAATTAGATTTATCATAAGCTCACGAAAAGTCACATGGTAAGTTTTCGTTACTTTATGTCAATTCCATACTTACTTACATTGTTTTTGTGATTTCCTCACACTCTCGGGTTATTGAATTTAAATGTTGTCCATAAATACTGGTTAAAGATCCGGTTGTAGGTACTTAGGAAAGAAAGCACCGAAGCAAAATATTCATCAACAAAAACATTGAAGTTTATCTTTTACTTTGTTTTGGTAAAAGTACTTAGGTACGCTAGGTTATAAATAACATAGGTACGATAAGACTTAGGTAAGTATGTGGTTACGAAATCATTTTGTCGTGGGATACATCGGGCGGTCGAGTAGCAAGCAACAACTTTCGCTTGCTCTTAGAGACATGTTCATTATGAACTTGGTGCAAGTAATCCCATAATGACTTAATTATAACACTGGCATAACCCGTGACTTCGTCTGCGTAAATTAGTACTACGAATCGTTTAATTTTTACCGCACTTACGTAGTAAAATTAGGGATGGTTTCCTTGATAAAAAAAAACCTCGGGACTTCACCACAACTAGTTTCATCAAATTTGATCCGCAATTTACCTAAGAAAAACTATCGTGTTTGTAATATTAGAAGGAAGAAATGATGCTAACATTTCTATTTCTTATCCATTACGATATTCAGCAGACCTGTATTCCTAACTGGAATAAATCTAAATGTATTGATTGTTATGTAAGTAGGTAACTAAAAGACTACAAAAGCAATTTTTTTACTTCGATTGTGTTTATCGCTGTCAATTCACACTACCATGAAATTAATCTGAAAGAACCTTTGCTCTTCTTTTCGTTTAAAGATAAATATGCGAAATACACTTACTTACTTAAATGTAGCGATAATTCTTTAGATAGGTACTGAATTTATTATACAACTTTATAAAACACCTATTGAATAATGAATTATCACAAACTCTGCTTTATTTATCTACATGACGACATTAAATTGCATAAGCGAGTACATTTTTTTTGTTTTGTTATTTGAAATTTGCATTTTAAAGTTTAGGTTATCATTTAGAGAGTGAATAAATAGCTAATGATTCATGTATTAAGTTGTGTTTTATTGAAAACGTACCTTTGACCCTATCCATTGAAGTATGCAAGTCAGTTATGTCACATGAAACTTGAATATTTTCATGTTTACGTATAACCCTTAAGTAGGTACGTATATGTGTTTTGATAAGCCTAGCCGATAAACAATCTGCACCTGTAGATATTCGTATGGTACCTATTACATTATCGGTTGGCTTACTAATAATACATTATTTAGATTTGTATGTCTATCTAAAGGTGGGATTCGTTATCCTCTTATATATATATGTACATACCTAAGTCAGAGGATATACCCAAATGTTCATTATGATTAATTTTTGAAAAGCTTTATATACCTAACGATTATAATAAAAAAGAAGCATTTTGTACATACAAGATGGCATCGCGCTGAAAATTTTTCCAAAATTGTATGCAACTTTTAATAGCAAATGGCATGGTTAGTTTTACTATAGGTACCTAATTACTGACTGAAAATGTAATACAAGTAGGTAATTTCGGTAGGTATATTAAAGATGGGTTTGACATGCTTACATATTTTTAACTATCCTGTTTGCGGGAAGGAAAAATAATTTCAAAGTTTAATGTGGAATACCTAAAAACGGTATTGGTTAACATACCTACCTACATTGTTGCAAAGTATGTAATACATACAGTTGAATAATAAGTACTTGACTGATAACAATATGTGCATATTGAGAGTGTGTTTGTAGGAGGTAATCTCTAAAATTACAAGGCCTTTTTGTAAATAGTTTCAGTTAGTTATTTTATGTACTTACTTCATAGATAATGACTCTGTGGTATTTATTAACTATTCAAAGCATTCGTTTCTATTCATGCTGCAAAAACTGCGTGAGGCAGATTGATCAATAAATGTATTAAATTTTTGATTAAATAATAATTTTGGTACAACTAACTATTAAGTACACCGTTAATATATTTTTGAACAGTGCTGTGCCTTAAGTTAGACAACTCTTAAGTTTTATCTTCTAATGGGTTGGTCAAAAAGTATAATATCAGATTTTCAAATATCAATACATTCTATACTAGGTTTAGCTGCTTTTATATTTTTACTGATAACTATCTCGTTTTAGTAACAAAATAGGTAGGTAGCCTGTGGCGAGGTACAGCAAGTGTTTTTTTTATCATTGCAACCAGTTTTTAGAACACGAATAAAATTTCAAGTCTGAGGGAATATGATTATTCTGCAATGGCAATACTACGATGTTCACAAAGCCCGTCGGACCGGTCGCGACGCGGCGCAGCGAAGCGGGGCGAGTGAGGGGGCTCCATTATATTTGGTTGTTAGCTACGCCGTCTGTCACCCACCGCACAGAACGGAACGCTGACGTGACGTCATAGCTATTGCTCACTTGTTTATTCGAGAGTTTTCCTTTTTTATTATCAGTATGAATGCCCTTCATTACTTAAACGAATTATTATCAAATTATTAAGGTTGATCCTCAGCGCTTATCGCCATTGTTACATGTACACAGTATCGAATGCTGGATAAAGTGTTGAAGTGTGCGTTCGATCGGTCACCGGTTGCACTAGTTTGGGCGTGATAGTTGTTTATCTGTAGAAACTATATAAGGGGCTCGCGAGCAGTCAGAGCGGTATTTGTGTTCACAGGACGCGTCCAGTGTGTCGCTCCGTTTTAAGGATAACAACCGAGTTTCGTACCGTTCAAAATGGCATCAAGGGATCCCACTGCTGATCAGCTTGTTAATTACAAGAAGTCCCTTAAGGTAAGGTTAATATTTTTGATGTTGTTGTGTATAAATCATAATAAACATTGTGATACCTGCTTAGTGTAAGAATATTAATTATTTTTAAACTCATATATTTTGTAGTGTTTTTAAAAAACGTACCTACGTATATTTTAATATTTAATGCGTTTTAATGAGCTATGCTATATATTGATAACGTTCACTAGATCTTCTAAACAATGCTTAGCAAATAACATTTTAAAATCTTGACCTTTGATCATGACTTATCTCTTTGATAAGTGTGTATTTGTTTCAAACAGGTATTATTTTAAATATCGTCAATTAAACTAGATACCGTATTTAATTTTCCACCAATTGTTTTATATTGCCTAGCGATTGTATTCAATTGTTGAAAGAAGTTTCCTCTCTGGCACCATATTCAAACAAAATAATTATGATTATAGAATTAAAGAAATCAGTCGCAGCTAAATAAATGTTCTATTATCTTAATTTTCAGGAGTCTCCTGGTTTCATTACTACCAAGACTGGTGCCCCAGTAGGAGTCAAAACAGCTATTCAAACTGTTGGCAAGAATGGACCTTCTCTTTTGCAAGATGTTAACTTTTTGGATGAGATTTCTGCTTTCGACAGGGAACGTATCCCGGAACGCGTCGTACACGCCAAGGGAGCTGGTGCTTTTGGATACTTTGAAGTGACTCATGATATTACCAAGTACTCAGCCGCTAAAATCTTTGAAACTACTGGCAAGAGGACACCGATCGCTGTTAGATTTTCCACTGTTGGTGGCGAAAGCGGATCCGCCGACACTGCTCGAGACCCTCGTGGGTTTGCTGTCAAGTTCTACACGGACGACGGTAACTGGGATTTAGTCGGGAACAACACCCCCATTTTCTTCATTCGTGACCCGACTCTTTTCCCTAGCTTTATTCACACCCAAAAGAGGAACCCCGCTACCCATCTTAAGGATGCTGATATGTTCTGGGATTTCTTGACCCTAAGACCTGAGACCATGCACCAGGTTCTTTACTTATTCGGTGATCGTGGTATCCCTGATGGCTACAGGCACATGAATGGGTACGGGTCTCACACCTTCAAGATGATCAATGCGCAAGGAGTTGGACACTGGGTCAAGTTCCACTACAAAACCAACCAAGGAATTAAGAACTTGCCCGTCGAGAAGGCTAACGAATTGGCATCATCTGACCCTGATTACTCTATTAGGGATCTCTATAATTCGATTGCCAAGGGTAATTATCCATCCTGGACTTTATACATTCAAGTGATGACCATGGCCCAAGCCGAGACCTGCAAATTTAATCCGTTTGACTTGACTAAAATTTGGCCTCATGGCGAATATCCACTCATCCCAGTGGGTAAATTAGTTTTGGACAAGAACCCTAAGAACTATTTCGCAGAAGTTGAACAAATTGCTTTCAGTCCTGCTAACCTGGTTCCAGGAATTGAGGCATCTCCCGATAAGATGTTGCAAGGCCGTCTGTTCGCCTACAGTGACACCCAACGTCACCGTCTCGGAGCAAACTTCTTACAGATTCCTGTGAACTGCCCTTACCGCGTGAATGTTTCCAACTACCAACGCGACGGTCCTCAAACCGTGACCAACCAGGAAGGTTGCCCCAACTACTTCCCGAACTCGTTCTCTGGCCCACAAGAATGCCCGCGTGCACAGCGCCTACAGCCCAGGTACAGCGTTACCGGTGACGTTGACAGATACGACAGCGGACAGACCGAAGATAACTTCTCCCAGGCTACCGTTCTCTACAAGCAAGTTTTCGATGATGCCGCTAAACAGCGTACCATCAAGAACATCGTTGATAATCTCAAGGATGCCGCAGGTTTTATCCAAGAGAGAGCTATTAAGATATTTACCCAAATTCACCCTGAATTGGGAAGCAAGGTTGAGGCTGGTTTAGCTCCATACAAGAAGTACCATGCCAATTTGTAATAAATTTGCTTGCAAAATATGGGTGCTATTAGATTATTATACCTAAGCTGCTAGCGTTTAACATAATCTTCTTGTGGGGATTACTGGGTTAAATATATCTACAAATTTATTATATTTTGTAACATTTTTCTAATGTCATTGTTTTTAGTTTATAAGACAATAAAGTCTGAATTATTGTTGGGTATGTTGATTTATGTTTCATTTGTTTGTATATACAATAAATTATATGATATGTTAATATAATGGTCGTATTGCACTGTATTTATGTTTGGTTCAAAGAAATTTAACAAAACTTTTTTTGTCGCAATACTTTAGTCGGAGTAAGTAATTGTGATCAACAAGACGCAGGATCATTTATTTATTTATCGATTGTCCACCATAAATTCCTTAATTTGTCTAAATACATAAACAACTTTAAAATTGATTCACCTATACGAACTTGTCTTATTATGTACATATATTAAAGTTACGCAACATCGAGCATGCATTACAATTTACATATAATTTATCTATAATACCTACTGCGACAATGACGTCGACAGACAGTTTTATTAGTTTATAGAATTTGATTTGACTATTATCTACAAGCTCAAGAAAATAGATTCCTATGATACTTATGGATTCCGACATACGTTTTCCGATACTGCTTGACGGCTGGCACCCTATCATACGCGTGTTAATTGAGCATTTCCACAAAAAGGCAAGCCACGCCAATAACAAAATGGTAATAATTGAGTTACGTCAGAAGTACTAGACTCTTCGCCTGCGCAACACAGTGCGATTAAAATTAAATGTTGATGATGAGGACTGTACCTATGTGATGAATGAAAGCACTTTTTAACTGACAAATATAACATATTTCAAGAGCAGAATAGTTAACAACAAAACACTATGACATTACAAGACAACAAATAAATAAGTATCTAAAATAATATACATCATTATAAAAACACTGTAGATATCTTTACAATACTCAAGTGCAAAGGTCGCGAACAAGGAGATCGCGACAATAGTACTTTTTAAAAAGACTTTGATAAATAATGACGTTTTACACTGTGACTCCCAATTTTGATCCACTGATTGGACTTTGTGCAATCTTGATAAATGCTGATATGAGAAGGTTCATATTATGATATAATTATGAAAATTATCACGGCAATTTAATATGAGCGTTGATTGTTTCGCGCCATTTGTTACAGGAGCTGTTTGTTGTAGGCACTATTTTACACAATCGGCGAGGTCGGTCGTTCTTTACGGTTCAAAAAATACAATCGTTATTTGGCCACTGGTTAGTATGTAATTAAGCAGTAGATAATTTGTGGCCCTATGTAATGTAACATAAGTAACAATACCATAATTGGTATCTATCTGGTAAATAGCATTGGTATTGTGTCCACTAGTAATGACTGACTGACCTGGCTGAATTACATTAGGTACATAATAACCCAGGTACAACCAATCTCGCCGTATTTATTAACTATTGTAAATATAAATACACGAAGAAGACGCGGGTGCAGGGCTACTACATAAATAAATTTTGAAATAAGTACCTACTTAATTGTTCAGATTTTTTTAAGAAAGATCTACAAAGACTAATATTGCTAAGGCTAATGTGGTAGGCTTTAAGAAAATATATTTACGTGAGACGTTATATCATCTAACTACCTATTAATTTATCAAAATTTGACATTAAGCTACTGAGTAGTTTTCTATTTTCAACAAACTAAAATGAGAAAATAGTTAACATTGAGTAACTCAGCCGGAGTACAAATTGACGGAGTGGAGTTAATGGCGCGAATTTGAAATCCTATAGCTAATCAAAATCATATAGCTTTTTCAGATTGATCACATTTTTATCAAAATCCAGTTCCGATGATGGCTTCTATATAAGAACTTCACTGTTGTAGGCGACTGGCTGCTAGACGGCCTCTTTTTAATATGTTTGTTATTTACTACTTTTTATAATATTCTAATTTTATACAACTTTAATACATTGCCACTTTTGATAGTACCTGTTCCGGCAAAAACGCTCCTAAATTCATCTGGAATTCTGAAGCTGAAACTGCCTTCCAAAAACTAAAAGAAGCTCTCGTAACTACTCCAATATTAGCTTGCCCTGACTTCAACCTTCCATTCGCAGTACATTATGATGCATCTAATTTCGGTATCGGAGCAATACTTACACAAAATCAAAATGACAAAGAAGTTGTTATCGCTTAAGTATATGAGCAAATCTTTAAACAAAAACCAACAGAATTACTCAACCACAGAAAGAGAAACTCTAGCTGTCATAACTGCCCTTGAACATTGGCGCTGTTACCTGGAAAATGGCAAAGAATTCACTATTTATACTGATCACGCCGCCCTTAAATGGTTCCAAAACTTAACGAATCCATCAGGAAGACTTGCTCGCTGGGCACTTCGCTTATCATGCTTCAACTTCACTCTTAAACACAAAAAAGGAAAAGACAACCTTGTACCAGATCTATTATCTAGAACGAAGACATTTGATGATAATTCCTTACCTCAAGGCGTAAACCCCATTACTACGGAAGAACCTTCATCTAACCGAGAAATGGAACACTATAACAAAATCTTACTCGGATGTCAAAACAACCCAGATTCATACCCTAACTATACCATTAAAGATAGCAAACTTTATCGTTGCATCTACTCCCCAAACAGCTTGACCGATGACTTCATCTGGAAAGAAGTTCCACTGCCACAAGAAAGACAATCCGTTATACAACAGAACCACGGATCTCCTCAAGAACCTCATCTAGGAATCTTCAAAACCTTTAAAAAGATAAAACACTACGGTACTATTGGCCCGGTATGTTTAAAGATATCGCTAACGTAATATCAAACTGTGAAACCTGCCTCGCATATAAGCATCCTAATCATTCTCCTTATGGCCCTATGGGAAAACCTAAAATTTGCTCAAGACCTTTTCAATCAATATCACTGGACCTTATGGGACCACTACCAATGACCAGAAAACGCAACCAATATATCTTAGTCATTAACTGCAGCTTTACTAAATACACCCTAATCTTTCCCTTAAAACGCGCTACTGCGTCTGACATAATCTCTATTTTAGAAAACTCTGTCTTCTTAGTACATGGCGCCCAACTTCTCTATCCCTTTCTAAACCTTCACTGAAATAGTCTGTCCTCTTCACCTCACCTTCTCTAAAAATTAAAACAACACTTCATCTAGTGTAACACCTTTTTGGCTAAACCTCTAGGCACTTCACCTTCTTACAATCATATTTTAAAAACATGACTGAAATTGTCACGACATTTCATTAAGTCACCACTACATTCACACATAATAGTGACCACATCATTATTTTTTTTAATAATCTGTAAACCACAATTTCAATCTCGACTCTTCAATACTTTCTTAAAAAAATATGAAGTTCCTTTTGCATCTTAGTCGCCATTCTACTGTCCTCAAGTAAACCCCACGGAGAGATACAACAGAACGATTGGTACTGCTCTGGCTTCCTTGGTTGGCGAAGATCATAGAACTTGGGATCTACACCTACCGAACATTCAATACGCTATGAATAATTGCGTCAACGCTGTGACGGGATTTACCCCATCATTCCTGGTATTTAGACGTGAAACGTACCTTGCGGTTCAATATACACGCCAACTCTAAATCTGGAGGAAACTATCTTCTTACCTCGAAATATCTACGCTGAAAACATTGGCCTCCTCTCTTCAATCTTTGACAAAGTTCAAACTACCGTATACATTGCACACGCTAAAAATAGTGCGCGTTATGACTTACGTCGTTCATTTAAAGAATTTAATGTCGGTGACATGGTTTGGCGTAAGAACTACGTTCAAAGCAACGCTGGATCTTACTTCAGTGCTAAACTAGCACCTAAATTTATAAAATGCAAAGTCACTAAAAAAACTTTCACCGTTAGTGTACATACTCGAGGACACTAACGGAACTAAAGGAAAATGGCATGTCAAAGACATTAAATTTTAACTTTATTCATCCATACTTCATGTCTGCTTAACATTATCACTTCATTCATTATCATTCACATACATAATTTATTATTTTTATTTATTTATATACAAACCAAGCTTTTAAGCTTAAATCTCTTTGGAATCCTCTTCTAATTCTCCTAATTCTAAAATACTTACCAGTTACGATCTCGTCCTGGTTATCCTTTACTCAAGCCCTAAAGCTTGTTGCTAAGCCTGAGACTATCTTTAAGTCTTATTCTTAAACCTCTTACTAGAAGGTAACTACTTGCTACCTCTTCGAGCGGCTGACTACTCGCTAAATAAGCCTTAGGTCACAAACTTATTTCCATACATGGAGCGGCTGACAACTCCCTAAATAAGCCCTATTCGTCACTTGGAACACCCTTTTGGAGTGATAGTCATTGAATGTGAACTTCACCCCTACCAGTATGACAGGAATTGTATATAAGAAGAAGAATGCAAGGACATGTCTGTGGATGGATATCTTTGTAAAGTAGTGTTCCCTAAACTCTATTAGACCAACAAGCTCAAAATTTTCGCTGAGTCGAAAATTTTCTGGGGTTGTGGGGAAAATGTAGCGGGCTAACCTCGAGAGCTCGACTGCATTTCCATACTTCCACATCACCGTTCACCTCATTCAGTTATCTCATTCATTTCAACGGCAGCTGAGCCAAGTTCAGCACCCGAACAGCCAGCTCACCCCGGACTCTACAGGCCCAAAGTCATTTGACCACCTTTAGACCTCGCGCTTTGATCTGCCTCTGAAGAAACGATTCTGAAGAAACTAAATCTAAAACCTCAACTAAAGTTCTCAACGTCACCGTGCACATCTTCATCTTACCTTCACTGCCTTCACTACCTGAGGGGTAGACCTGCTGCACCTGCCTGCGTCACTGCGCTTCACCTACCTGCGGCTGCAGCGGAGCTCGACCCGGGCCCTTCCAGTCCGCCCGGCTACCCTAATTGCCGAGGCGGCGGGCCTGGGACGCCGACGACCCGAGCCCTGCCTCCTGCTGTCTACGCCGAGCCACCTCTTCAATTCTCTTCAATTCATAACCACGCTCATCCCTCTCAGTCATTCACACATTCATCCACTTACTACACATATACACCTACATCCTCATTGTAAATTATTCTTTTTTTGTAATTTATTTGTAAATACTTTTATTTTCCTTGTAAATATTTCTATAGTAATAAATCCTTTTGGCTGTCTATTTCGGTTGTTTTTAGCATTCATCCTTTTATTCAACTGCCGCTTCCCGACAAGCTTCTGCCTGCTACTTCACCTGCCGTGGATAAACACATCCGTTTTACTCCCTTGTTATGTATTCCAGGTAGTAACAGGTATTCCAGCTATTTTATTTAAATTCATACTTTAAAATAGATTCACCTATACGAACTTGTTTTATTATGCACATATATTAAAATTACGCAACATTGCGCATGCATTACATTATCATTTACTTATCTAAAATACATACTGCGACAATGACGTCATTAAAGTTTTAATAGCAAGTAGGTATATAATGTTCGATTTTATTTTTGTTTTTAGGTTAAAGGTTACCTAAAAACTTAAGAAAACAGTTTTTGGAAGTATTTCTCTTTCTTTATCTACTTTTTTAGTAGCATTTTTCGGTAGAGAATGACGTCTATCAGCCTGTTACTGGCTGTTGCTGTTTTATATTTCTTAATTATATTTTTGATTTTGTACTGTGCTATGTCATTGTAAATCTGTCATGAATAATATCTCTAAACGTGCAGTCTATAGTTTGATTTAAATTAACATCTCAATTAATATCACAAACATTGTGGTCCTTCGAGCTGGATTTGAACCATCGACCTATGGATTTTTTATTTTGTATTGTTCTATGTCATTGTATATTATATCTGTATACATATATAAATAATATCTCTACAGGTACAGTAGTTGGTTTGATTTAAATTAATATCAGAAACACAGCCAAATGTGGATCCCACGTACCTATAATACTCAAGACTACTGATTTCTAGTAGGATTCGAACCCGCGACCTCCAACCTCTGAGTTAGGTAGTTAATAAATGTATGTTACTTGTTATGTTAAGTCGGTTCCCTTCCCATTTTGTTTTACGCTATACTGGCGCCCAACGTGGGGAGAGGAGATTGAGATTGATTTGCTGGCATGCATAATGTATAGGGAAGTTATTTTATATAGGTACAACAAGAATTGCACATTCAATTAGATGACGACACATACAAGTATATTGCCTATTGTAAACTTGCTATGAAAGCGACATTAATGCTAATTTTGCTACGTTGAATATGGTAGGCTTTAATATAAATGTATTACGTAGTCGGCATTGCTGTTTTTTTAATTTAGCTTTCTTATCCGATCTTTTATTCCATCCAAATTAATTTTTACTGAATAGATAGCTTATAAAATTTGATTTGAACATACCTACTCCAAAACTATCATTTTTTTTAAATTTTTACTCATTGGTCCCATTTTTACCAATATCTAGTTTTGGTGATGGAATGACGGAATCTATAGCTAAAGTAGCTGATCCCTCAAATTTTTAAATAGGTCATGAGATATGAAGGTAAATTATATTTTTTGAAAACAAAAAGTATCGTATATGACCACCGAAGCCAAAGTCATTCGCCGTTTTACTGTTACGTAGGTACGTACCTAAAATAAGTATGTTTTGTTTTTATTACTTTTAATTTAAGTACGTACTAAGTATGTTTTTATTTACTTACATAAAATGTGAATTAAGTAGCTTATGTAAGACATATAAAGAACATATTTTTAATAAGTCATAGGTTGTGTCATTGGTTTTACACCATAGTGGTTGAAACGGTGACTTGGAAAATGTCTGGTTTTCCTCTTGTAATATTCATAAGGAAAATTGTACTTTGTTGTAAATTATTTCCATTATCTATCAATTTCAATCGAGTGGATCTCTGCAATTTGAACCTCGATCATTATTATAGCGTGGATACCCATGCAGTAAGTAAAAGCGGTCCCGTAGTCTCAATCCGCCATTTACACAGAATTTATCGATTTGATCTTGATTTATGTCAAACATTATTTTAATATAGGTAACCTATTTACCAAAACAAGAGTAGGTAGGTATAACAATAAGGGAGAATAAAGCTATGACTATAAATTAAAAGCGTATTGGTACTGTTGGCTGTCTTTTAATAAATATCATAAATATATTTGCTCAACTTGTATTATTTTTTTATTTGTTTGGTCTGTTAACGTTTATACTTCTTAATAATTAATTTTATTTAATAGTTAGGTATTCGATTCTTCCGAAATATTACGCTAAAGCGCCTGCATACCTACTGTTTACTACGCGTGAGTGAAAGTTTTATATACTTACATTGGACGTTGACTTGCAAACTGATAAAAGGGAAAATATTGAATCCAATCCTACATCAAACCTTTGTTTTATAACTAACTCCATGTCTAGTTTAACATTATAAGTTAAAACCAAGAGCTGTTTTCTATGTTAATAAGGCTACAATGTAGTTGTTGATTAGGTTGGTAATCATAACTTTAGTAAGGTATTCGCTATTTGTACATATTTTTACTGCGAACTTATATCTATGTTGAGGAATGGAAGCATTATGGGGGTAGTGAATTCATACTATGCGAATGTTTGTGTTAAAACGTGGCATGCAGTTTGAGAAATGTTATCGAGCCAATGATGAATAATTATGATTATAGGAAATATATCAGTATAAGCGATGATAATCCGTTTACTCATATTAATGTACTCTTTTAAATATTTTTCTTTTGTAGTCTACTCCTTTAATAAACTGGTCATTGTATCTGAAGTCAACATGACTAATAACTAAATAAAAGAATATTACCTACTTAACCGTCTTTGTTCACTTATCGTGTGTTAGTACAACTGAGCAATTTCTGGCAAGTTAATTTTTCTCTGTTTGGGCACTGTTTGACACTATTTTAATTAATACTATTATTATTATATTTTATGTTATGTAATCACTTTTTTTTTGCCAGTTTAAAATAAAATAAACCACTACGTAGGCATGCAACATTTTCTCACTTGAGGATATTTATGTACATAAATCTATTAGTGCAACAGAAATGTTCACAGTTAGTGTTGACCGTAAATTTATGAGTATGGGGACACGTATAGCTAGGTATTATACTTTATATTATAACATAAACACGTTATATTTTTAATAGAGCACTTGACAGTGTTGTGTTTGTTGTCTATATTATTGTTAGGGCTTACTAAAACTAATAAATTGAAATAAGTATATTTTTTCTAGGTTCCTATGTATGTCTAGTCTTAAAATATAATAATATATACCTACAATTTGTAGAGATGCCCTTTTCCAACCCTCTTGAATGTGCGCAGGTGTAATAAAGACCAATAAATAAAGATAAGTAGCGGTCAAACATTATAAAAAGTCACTCGTTGTAATTTAACAATATAAGGTGTGCATATGTTATAATCGCACTAGCAGTATGAAGCAGCTTGTTCGACGTCGTCTAAGTTAATTTGCCTAGAGTCGAACTGGCATTTTATAAGTCGGAGAAGCCAAGCGTTTGTTTCCATTTTGTTTTTTGCTTTCGAGGCAGCACGGTCATCTCAGATCTCGCAGCCATGCCAAACCAGTTTAAAAAATGTTTTAAAATTACTGTGGCGCGCAATAAATCGTTTATAATATTCTCGTTAATCATAACTTTAAATTCATTATCGGTAGGGTCTGTGAGGGCTAGAGACGCGCCGGTGGTGGAGACCCCTCTCGGCCAGGTGAAAGGACACTTCTTGCAGACCCGACAAGGCAGAACTGTCTCCGCATTTACGTCAGTTCCTTACGCGATTCCGCCTCTAGGAGATTTAAGGTTTAAGGTAAGCTCCCAGATTATTTGGTTTTTACTAGATGAATAGTATTTTTTATTTAAACATTCACATTATGATATGCTAAGCATAATAGTAACCATTTCATTAAAAACGATATCATATTTTATCTCGTCTACAGGTTCCTTAAGTACCATGTAGCTTCGAACTTAATAATAATCTAATTTCAAACACTGTTGTGTTTGATTGGTGAGAAAACAAAAAGGAAACTTAAATGTAAAATTTCTTGTCAATTGTTGAGTATTTGTTTTTATTGCTCATATTACCTACTGTCCCAAACTCATATTATTTAATATCATTTAATACATTTTTACCTGATTTTGTCTTTGGAAGCATTTTATCGTCTGTTTGTTAAGAAATACAGTCTAAACTCTATTCTTTTCATTATTTGTCAGTGTTGTATAAATTTACTTCCACCAATAAAATATAATATCGGTTCGTACATTTTATCTTGATTTTACAGATTTATTTTTATGGCTTTGCTATTCGACCCAGAAATTATTATAAAACTCGTATTATAAATAAGTACTAAAGTTACAGTTATCTTTATTTTTGATTAGGTATTTGAGACACATGACCAGTTTTCAGGAAAGTCTTTTTATCTCGGGATAATTAAAAATATAAAGCTCTTTATAAATTGCAAAAGAATTATTTTGCGGGGTTCTGAATATATTTTAAAACTAACAATTACTGGCTGAAATACCTAAGTATTAGAAACAAACTTAGTTTTTATAAATTCATTTTCTTAATCCTTATTAATCTTAAACGTATACCTACCTACTCATCAAAAAGTAGGATACGTCTATTTAACTATCTTACGACCAAACAAAAACTCATTTGTAAGTAGTTTTTATTTCACGTGTTGTGGTTTAAAATCCTTGGAATCTTAAGTTTTGTTTAGTTTAGTAGTTTGATAGTGATCAAAAAAATATTATAGTAATATCACCGTGAAGGTCTTATGATGTTAAAGTGATTATGAACTTAATTGCTTTATGATGATATATTTCATTCTTCTTTCATTGTGTTCGATTTGGTTTATCTCAAAATAATTACTTATAATGGCATATGTGATAAACGGTATTTGCTCCTAATTCCTATTCATTTGAACTAAATTGACTTGAATTGTATATTCCTGTAATACAACAACAAAAACTTTAAATACATATATATATATAGGTACTTCACGCGGGATTTAAACTCGTGGCCTTTATCTTCGTAGTCAGGTTACTTTACGACTAGGTTAACTAGTGGTTTGGCTTGTTAAAAAAAAAACAGCCGAAGGTTTATACACTAAGACAAAGATAGGTACCTACTTGCAATATAAGTAGATATACTTAATATCAATATATTTAACATATATTATATACATAACCGTTTCTGAGAAAGTGTGGATGAATGTTTGTCATGATTTCAAGCAAAAAAAGTAGGAGAAAATATTATATGTATCTATATATCGCACACCTAGATCTAAAGGGAGCTAACTCAAAAAAAGTAACATTTTCGGGAGAGGCGAAATTGTTGTAAGGAATCGGATCCTTTTTTTTAGCGTGTGTTTAATTAAAATCTTCAGATTTTTGAGTTAGCTCCCTTTAGATCTAGGTGTGCGATATATAAAAGAAAGTCGGGTTTGTTATAACACTTAGGTATAACTCGAGAACGGCTCAACTGATTTGGCTGAAAATGGACGGGGAGGTAGCTTAATTAGAGCCAGGAAAAGAATATAGGATACTTTTTATCACGTTTCAGTAGAAAAAAGAAAAAAAATATTAATAATAATTTCTGATGCCTTCGCGGTTATTACACATTGGAATGAAACAACTGTTAACGGATTTAACTCGCTTATTTTTATTTTATTTTATTAGCTGACGTTTCGGACTCTTTACAGTTTCCATAATCGTAGCACGACTGAGCTGACAATAGTAGCTGACAAAATATTAATATCATTAGTTAAAAATAGTACCTATAACAAAACGCAACAATAACAACTGTGAAGAATTGATTAATGCAGGGCTTCTTTGCGGGGCGGGACGAAGTCTGCCGGGACCGCTAGTATAATATAAAAAGAAGATTTATCTCCACTTTCCTATATAAATGTGTGTATCAAACATTTTTTCCCAAATACCTACCAGAACGTGGAGTAGGTAGGTATTATTTCCAAATACCTTTGTGCATAGCCGATCTAGCTTGTACAGGTGGATACACACACATTCACAAGCATTTGCATTTATGACAGGTGGCAGTACGATGATATTCCAAATCCTCTATTATGTAATAAACAGTAAAGGTCAAGACCTAGCCTAGTCACAAGAAATTAAGTTTTTATGGAAATATAATTATAAATCAAACGTTATTGAACTTAGCTCCAACAACTCTAAAGGAAGTCAAGTTAACATCAATCAACGAAAACAACCATTATGACGATACCCAGCTATAGATAAACATCATGCCACAACTTTGTTTTTTGCTATCTGATTATATTTATTCTTGCTTGTTTAGTAGCAACACGATAACGTCAAATATCGATATATTATTATCTTTTATTTTTAATTATCTTTGTTTATATTGCGACTAAATTAAAATATAATATTATATCTTTCAATAAATGTATTTAAGGACTTAGGTACCTAAAAATTAACACTAACAATTTTAAAGAGGTAGGTACAAACCTATATACCTATATCGATTAGAAGTGGCTAATATTTAAACCTATAGACTTTTGCTTTTATACTATGATAAATTTGACTTTCCACAATAAAATAATTAACATAAAGTCGAAATTTGAGCTAATGCGTCCCTTAATTAAACGAAAAAGCATTAACTACACGTGGATCGCGTCAAGGTTCCGTTTATGAATTGTATTATTAAAGCTACAATTAATGTGTTTTATGTACATGATTATAAAGTGAATAATATTGAACATGCGTCTCAGTTTTTATGTAATCGATCATTGTCAAGTGCGACGCAAAAGCACAATATAAATTAGGGACTGTCTGTCGTTTCGGTTTCGACCAAAAAATAAGGTTTAATCAATGTTCGACCACGCTCGCTTTCGGATCTCAGTAGGCTAACATCTGATGCACTTAACTTTGTTGTTTCATAATTAAATCAAAACTCAGAATTATGTTATAAAGATAAGCATCTTTTTAATTCCAACTTGACCCAATTAAATAAAATTAAAATCCAAATATAATAAAAAACTGGGCCCTTGTGGCATTTCTTATACAACTTATAAAATGTTACTTCAAGAGTCTGGTCATGGCTTGGAAAGAGTTGTAAATGGTGCAACTGTTTATATTGGATTTAGGCAGAAAAAAACCGAAATCCAATTTCGGTTCCGGCTAAAAATTATGTTCGTCACTAATTCTATACTCACTGACAAACCAAGGACTCTCAAATCTATTATTCGACCGACTTAATAAGCAATCGTCACATCATGTGAATAATTTATTACGTTTAAACATTTTATAGTTAGTGATTTGTAATCAAAACTGGTAGGAACATTTAAATTAGGGAACGTTGTTGACTTCCTAAATACGGTGATAAGCTTCACGATGAGTAGGTTTAGATATTACTTATACAAAATATTTATTCTTTATCAGAAATTACGTAACGGACTGGTCTACAATAAGAAGCGTCGGTTTTTGGCTGACCTTGTAGTTTTTGTTAGTTATTTTCCTATACCTACTTAGGTAATCACTAATAAAAATATAAAGGTCTCTTGAGACTCTTTATATTTTAGTCTCAACCTATGTTTATTTTTTTATATTTCCGATTTCGATAAAACACTTCTACCTAGTTATTTATACTCTAGGTAAGTAGGTAACATTAATAAAGTCATCATGATCAGCATTCAGCAAGAATCCTGTCCGCACGAAGAAGTATAAAAAAGTTCTTATAGGTATTATTTTAAAATAAGACAAAAGAAGCTAAAAGTGATTTTAATTCAAGGCCTCCTTGAAGTAGTTACCTACTTATAATTGGCATTACTCCACGCACGCTACAAACAGTCTTTCCACGCATTTTCTATCATACCATCGCAATTGCAATAGTACAGTTCCTACCTTATCGTTATGCCTACTTATCAGGTCACCTTTTTAATAATTCTGTTTTTGTTCGAAAATATACCTAACTAGATACGTAATAACAACGCTAAACACACGTATTTTTTTTTTACATACCTACGTACCTACTTGCGTATCTTTTAAAATCAGAGTACTACCTACATCAGAGTTGCACGTCCTTTTGTTAATTAGTAAATGTTTACCTAACATAAGTCTAGACTTTTATTGCTATATTATTGTTCCATTGTTGACGTGGTTGCCAAAGTTTCTCACATACCTATAACCAGGTCACGGTAAACTTAAAATGTAAAAAGAGATACTGACTGGTGTTGAATTATGATAGTCATTGGGCAACAGTATAGGCCCTTCACATTGTAGTGTGCCTTATGAATTAAATGTTTGCATGAAATTGGTACCTATTGAATTTTAATGTCCATTTTTCCGCATTACCATAGAACCTTTATTGGAAATGATCTATTATAAGAGTCACGTGTTGCAACTTAGGATTTCATATCTTTTTCAATTAGGTGTAGCAGTTACCATAAATATGTACGTATTGGCATCTACATAACATAACGCTCAATGTAAAAACCCAAGTTCTTCCCCTTTTATAATATGCCGTTTTTCCTCATCTACTTTGTCTCACTTCCTTATAACTTTCTTATATTTTTTCTAGGCACCTAAACCAGTAGAAGGATGGCTGGAGCCGTTGAACGCAATTGGTGCAAGTCCAGCTTGTGTGCAGAGAAATCCCTACACGCGACAGCAGGAAATAGTCGGCCAAGAAGACTGCCTTTATGTTAATATATACACGCCGTATACAAGTGATGTAAGTGATATTTAAACTTTTTTTCTTTATATATTATAAAGGTGGTATTTTAAGATTTTTTAACCACTACTCAAGTTTTTCAAAACTCTTAAAGACCACCACGATGCGCTAGTGAAGAATGAGAACTGTGTCATTTTCCATCAATGAGACACAAACACTGGCTTGTGATTCAACCCTTGTAAATGGAAGCTATATCTGAGTGTTCTCTCATTTAGTCATTTTGTAATAAATTACCTACCAACGGATTTTGAATAATTCTTTTCATTTATTTATTGCCATCATGTTTATTGATATTAATTATAAATATGTGGTAGGTGCTAAGTACATACTATAATAGTTTTAATTTAAAACATGCATGAGAAATACAAATTGTATCATATTTATAAATACGTAGGTAATTTTAAAATACAAAAATTCTGACTTCAAAACGAGGATGATGACGCACCGTAGATAGTAGGGAACGTAGCATCATTCACCACCAAACGTATTGTTAGCACAATGTGTATGACAATATGACTACTTTTTTTATAAAATATAGAGATAAGGATAATATAATTAAAATAGGTAAGTACTAAATAAAATTCGTTTGAACGATTCCAGGAGTTGAAGGGAAAGCACCAGAAGTTGCCCGTGATGGTGTTCTTACACGGCGGAGGATGGATGTGCGGTGATTCCTCAACGGGCATGTACGGACCCGAGTACCTGCTCGATCGTGACGTGCTCTTAGTTGGTATCAACTACAGGCTAGGTACGTCACAACTTTTCATATTCTTAGTATTTCATACAGAGACTTATTTTGATAATCCATTTTGAATCTGTCTTCCTTGCGCCCATGCATGCTGCATTGGACATAAAGTGAGTTTATTGTGTTTGTCTGGCGGTGTTTGACAAAAGAATAAACAGCTATAAAGCCTTTAATAGTTTGAGTATATTGATTTTATGTTAACGTTTCGAGAACTATACAGTTTCCGCATTAGTAGATGTTTTCTTTTAATCTGTAAAGAATACGTGACGTGTAATGGAAAACTTCGTAGAATAATGCATCCTACTCAAAATGATTAATCTTCCTACACGTAGCATTTGGACTATTTGGGCTCCAGGCATATTTATTATCTCAGTAAATAGAAATTAATTTGTTTTACTCCAGGACCGCTCGGGTTCTTGTCGACACAAGACGCTCTCTGTCCCGGAAACAACGGTTTGAAGGACCAACAGGAAGCTTTAAGGTTCATCCAGAAGGTCATATCGAGCTTTGGCGGTGACAAAGACTCAGTAACAATATTCGGGGAGAGTGCAGGAGGCGCTAGTGTCAACTTCCACATGCTCTCGCCGACCAGCGCAGGTAAACCTACCTATTGAACTTTAGAAATGTCGAAGAGTATAGCCAATTCCCAAGCCACATATTGATATTGAAAAATCTACTGCAATGGTGGAATGCGTGTGAGGTATAGATCATACGTGTTAACAAATTGATTATAAAGCGTCGCTAAAAGTGAAGTCAGTCTTGTCTTCATTCTAATATCGGATCATCCGAAAACCATGTTTAATTCTTAATAATAATAAATTAAATAAAGTCCTATTATCTTAGGTTTGTTCCACAAGGCCATATCCGAGTCCGGAACCGCGCTAGTTCCATGGGCCGAGGCACCACCCGGTGAGGCAAAGAGGCAAGCGTTCCGTCTTGCCAAATTCCTCGATTGTCCGCAGACTCCTTCTGCCGCCCTGCTCAAGTGTCTTCGAGCCAAGGACAGCTATGATATAATAAACACAGAATTTAATTTCTACGTAAGTAAATCTTATAGGATTATTTTTGTTTTTTTTTTTCAGAAATTAAATGAGATCATTCATAACGTCGTGCGTAGTCTCTAGCGTCTTTGATCCGCTTAAGTCTTGTCTTTTGGACGTCAACTATTGCATCTGTTTATTGTATTTTATTTCCATTGCAAGCAGCTCATTGCGCGACTTTCTTTTATTATCTTTTCACTTGAATGCATTCGAAGTAGAAAGTCGAAGGGAAAGGCATATTATCACGACGTGTTTAATTTTTACTTACCGAATGATGAATTACGTATCTACTGGTTTAATTAATTAAAATCTACGCAGTGGTTATGAAGCTTGTGCGAAGTAACATAATATTTATTATGTGGGTTTTGCCGTAGGTACCTAAAACTCACACGTTTCTCAATGCAGCGCTATGAACATTCCATTAGACATTAATGTATTTTCTGGATTTAAGATACATTTGCATAACAAACAGGAAAATTTGCTTTAAAGTGAATTTAAGTGTAACCTAAGCAACGCAGATTATCCAATATTAATGCGAAAGTACTAGTTAAAGTAAAAATGTTGGCTCGTTTTATTACTAAGTTAGGTATATACTTTTTACAGGCGTGGGATTACGAGCCCATGACTCCGTTTAAGGCGGTTGTGGAGCCGTATCTCCCTGGAGCCTTCCTGCCAGCCCCAGCGAGGAAAATTCAGGCTCTCGCACCTGTGCCTTGGATGACTGGATTGAACAGCGCCGAAGGTTGCCTGAAATCGGTTTGTGAGTATACCTACACGTATCTATAATGTTTCTTTTTCGATTTGAACGGTGATATATTTATATACATCATCTATTTTCATAGCAACATCAAACCTTTTTATCGCGAAGTTCCAATTAAATATGTTTAATATCTTGTCGATGTCAGTCAGTGTCAAATATTTTCTTATATTTTGCGATTAAGAATAATTCTGCTTTGTATTTAATCTTAAAATGCCGAGATATTTGGGTATCGATGAAAGAGCTGCAATTATTGCTGATTGTGAAGCTGGCTATAACATTAGCGATACATCTTTAAATCCTGACAGAGACATTGTAAGGTTTTGCATCAGAAGACATGCGGAAGAAGGTAGCGCCTTACTGATCATCGCCATACCAGTTCTAGACGCCGCCCAACTCAAAGAAAGAAAATGGTTTCATTAAAACTAGTTATTTCGTCGAAATGTTTGACATCCCAACAAGCAAAATCAATACTTGTAGTGCTCTTGAAGCCTATTTTTATTAGACTTATAAGATACTCCAAGTATGCTACAAACAAGGATTTGGGCGCAGTTATAGGAGCATTCTTTTTTATAACGATCTTATAATGAACTAGCGGAACGTCAATAGGCCCTATAATACGCTTACAATTGTTTTACCGTAGTACAATTGATCCTATAAAGTCCTGAGACTATCCATTTATGAGTACTATAACTCTTATTACTATCTGAGATGAGTATCGTACTAGAGCAATTTTAGTTACAAAGTATCTCCTACGAATATACTTAGTTATTTTTTGTGGCCGTTTTCTTTTTAATTTATCTAATACAATTAGTAAGTAGTGAAGAGTATATCTAAGTATTGAAAATTACTATATGTTTAGTGTGTGAAATTACCGGGGAATTCATTTTTATTGTGAATGTCCACCATAATTTGTTGATTTTAACAATGCCCATGGAAAAAGCTCACATAATCATAGATGTTATTGAAACAATTTTCGTACATTAATTGAGAACATTCGCCATTTTCTAAAAGTACTCTGCATTGAGTATATTATAGGACAATTATAGGTAAAATTGCACCTATAGCAGTTTTGATCCAGAGCAATCGCCGCCATATTTAAACGTATTAGCGTTTCGTAACACAAATTCAAACAATGATTGAATGACATTTACTAGTAAGGTGTTTGGTCAAGTAATTTA
Organism: Polylopha cassiicola; assembly: GCA_038024825.1. NCBI lineage: Eukaryota > Metazoa > Arthropoda > Insecta > Lepidoptera > Tortricidae > Polylopha > Polylopha cassiicola. The sequence continues at coordinate 15,561,875 of CP149045.1, read as the reverse complement.
TAGGATTGTTTCATCTTATAAGGCTCTAACCAAGTACAATTTGGGTTATAAGAGCATTGGACAAGACTAATAGCGATGTACACTTGAAATAGTCTCAGCTTAGTATAATATAATGTCTTGTACTCTTACAAAATGCTACTATAAGATCAATATTATTCAGGACTATTTGCTCTTTCTGCAAACTGTTATAGGAGACTAAATCCTATAACTATCTTATAAGACGCTCTTGTAGCTTACTACAAGCATGTAAAATAAAACCAAATGATCTTAAGACTATCTACGCTTGTATAATGTTACTATAAGAAAAGGATCCTATAACTGTTCTGTGCTACAATCTTGTAGCATACTATAAGGATGAATTATAAACACTAATGCTCTTGAGTATGTTACCGCTTATCCAAAGCTATTATAAGTAAATGACTCTACGTCAATGCCTTTATAGGAACGTTATTAGCAAATTAGTACTTATGGTCTTTACTTATAGGATTACTTTGCTTGTTGGGATATCTCAAAGTAATTAGAAATGCGTTGCACTCTATAGGACTTCATCACTGGCGTCCGGCCAAAAAAGTAGCTTTAAGCAAAATATCAATTGGAACACCTACATTTTTACTGATGAGAAGAGCTTCCAATATTTCAATTGGTAGCTTTAAGAATAGATTTGTATTTATAATATGTAAAATTTAATGAGTAGGTAGTTAATTACTAAAATTATATTATTCATGTTAAACGAACTTTTATAGTTTTTTATCTGTAATAAAAATAATACTGGCTGGATAGAATAATTGTAAGATTTAAAAAAAAAAACGAGGGTTCGAGACTTTTCGAAATGAGAATGGAGGGAAAAAAGTTGAGGGAGTTCTAAAAAGGATAAAAAGGAAAGTTAACGATTGTAATTAGTTATTGAGTTGAAACTTTCAATATATTTGACTGTATTAAACCTGCTTGGGTTTTATTTGAAACATTTTCTACCAGAGAAAAGTAACACAATTGTAGAGATTTCTTGTGGAGAATAAACGGAAGAAGATATTCTAAGGACCACGCTGTGTCAAATTTTAGCTCCGGACGCATATCTGATAACATTTGGGGTTGGATGTCGGCTGATGGAATAGGCGAGCTTATTGATCTTCCACCTAGGCCAAATACAACAGAAAGCATCCTATATGCTTCCCAGTGTTCGCACGGTTTATCTAGATAGTGAACTAGCAGAATTTAATTATGTCCACAACAACGCCCGCATTCACACAGCACCTATCGTGAAGCTCGTGAACGAATGGTTCGATCGGCACTTTGAAATAGTAAAGATTTCTTGAACTGCAAAATCAGCTGATATAAACCCTATCAAAACCTGTGGGGTTTGAAGATGCAGCAGTGGGTAAATAATAATGAAAGAAGCAAGGTAGAGCATTGCCGAAGTGTTTGGGAGGATTTCAAAGGAACGGACATATGCTCCAGCTTTGTTGGCTTAATGCAAAGTCAATCACAATTACGTTTATATTACTCGTTTTTAATTCTTAGATTCTCCAGAAATAGCGCCTTAATGACTTGCTTATGGTGCCAGTGTCTGTTGCTGCCATATTACTTATATTAGTTAATCTGTCAGTCAAACGACAATTGCAAAAATCAAACACGTAATTCCAATATTCTGTTTCTTTTGAAATGAATTCTTATCAGTAGATACCTTGATGCAAGCAAATAACGACTTTAAAAAACCTTTTCCTACCCCGACTGTACTTCCTATTTCGATTACAGTGCTACCTATTATTAATTAGGGCTGTTATGATCTATGGCTATCTCTAAATATTATGCTATAAAATACAGCACAGGATTTGACCTTACCCTTTAAGCGTTTTAACCTTCACAGAAAATCTGTAACTTCCTATTAGAAAATGATTTCTTTATTTTGTCAAAGTATACAGGTACTTAATTGTTTTGTGTTGATTGTTTTAGGGATCACGACAAATAAAACAAGATTGGAAGAATTTGTCACAGGTTTCGACACAATAGCGCCAGTCACTTTCTACTATGAAAATTCTCCATACGCAGATGATATCAACATTAAAATCAAACAACAATATTTAGCATCGCCAAACGAGGAAGATTACAAAAAGGGCTTAATGGATGTAAGTATTTTTTTACAAACTCGCCTATTTAACGCCATTTTAGAAATATTCTCAAAATATGCCAACTCCTTTCTGTTTCTTTCAGATATATTCGGATTCTTATTTTGCGTATCCCGCAATAGAAGCAGTCGAACATCAAATGGCTTATTCCAAGAGCCCGATATATTTATACGAGCTAACATATGAAGCCAATAACAGTTTCTCACAGATCTTTGGAGACCCCACTGGAAATTACGGTAAGTAATATAATTGAAATAAAACAACGCTTACAACCGATCGTTTTACACTCGCCATCTAAGAGCTACTAGCCATATAAAGCCCGTTTATTCTGCCCGTGCGAAGTCGAGACAGGTCACAGTGATTTTTTTTATTAAGTACACCTTTATACAAAACCCACAAATTAAATACCTATGCTCAAACCCGTCAAGGGCATATTTGCAACATTTATATCGATATAGGTACTAACAGAGAAAGAAAAATAACAGAAATGGACAAACGAAGCCTGTGCTGATATTCCAGAATATAAAAAATACATTTTATTTTTAAAAAACCTTATGTGCCTTAGTCCCCCTAGGATATTATAATTATCAAAAAACCGCTCATTTACATAATTTTCTCAACAGGTGTGTGCCATGCTGATGAGTTGATGCATTTATTCCCCATTCACTTTTTGAGTAACAAATTTTCTGAGAGTGATATCGGGTTCAGTAACTTACTTGTGGATATGTGGACGAATTTCGCAACCAGCGGGTAAGATCAAAATGAATATGATTTGAAATTAGAGCATAATTAAATGCCTTGTCAATTTGGCGAATTTAAAAAAAAATAAGTTTCTAGCCTAAAAATGCAATATTATATATCAGCGGCTTGTGCCTGAGTCTGAACCCAGGCACAACATGATAGTTAATCAACATTTTTTTTATCAAGTCTACATTATTTAATGAAAAGAAAAAACATGTTTAACTGACTTTGCTCCCTTTCCTTCTTTTCAGGGATCCTAATAAACCAAACCCTCTACCTTTTAAATGGGAACCAGCGACCAGCGCCGCTAAAATGGAATATTTAGACATTAGCGAAGAACCAAAAATGAAGCAACATTTAGCTGAACGCTCCAGGTTCTGGAGCAAACTTCCACTGTGGCACAACATGCGCAGTCGTCCCTATGTCGACGAACTATAGTTTAGTTTCGCCCGATTGTTTTCACTAGATTATTATACTTTAAGTAATAAAATGGTCTTTTATTTGGTTTGTAGTTAAATTATGGTGATGGCACCAGTAATGGACATGGCAAAAATTATGGTAATTTTTTTTGTTGATCGAATTCGTCAAGCAACTGACCAAACCTTTTTCAATTGGTGACACTAAAACATAAGCAATAGACGTTTGAGCTTTAATTTTGACACACCTCATCGATATAGGCCCTTTTGTATGAAGATGGATCTGAATTTAAATCTCGTTGCGCTTGGTATCCAAAAAAATCCGTTTTTGTTGTTGAAATCGTTAAGGAAGTGAGTACATATATTATTTGTGCATAGTGTTATCTTGTGTTGTGTCGTACTGACATTTGATGTTATTTTTACTGAATAATACTAAGTTGACGGCACCAGTAATGGACATGGCACCAATTATGGACATTTTTTTCGTTCATCGAATTTATTAAGCAACTGGCACAACATTTTTCAATTGGTGACACTAAAACATAAGCCACACACCTCATCAAAATCGCTCGTTTTGTTTGAAGATGGTTGCAAATTGAAATCACGGTTCGCGCGGTGTTCATAAAAATCCGTTTTTGTTGTAGGAATCGTTAAGGAGGTGAGTACATATTTCTGCATGGTGTTATCTTGTGCTGTGTTGTAATGAGATTTTATGTTATTTTTACGAAATAGTACTATATTGCAAGTAAATTGAGCTAAGTTGAATATGTCCAATCACAAAAATAATTTTTTTGTGGGGTTTGTTTATTACTGGATTCGATATTTTACGAATTCCAGTAATGGACAAGTGTCCATGCTTAAGTTTTTTATTACTTTTTTAGTTCATTATGTTAAAATATTTCATTTTTTGCACTAATCATTTGGGTTTTGTCGATTTTGTAATTGCTTTTTATTTTCCAATAATGGACAACGTCCATAACTGGCTATTTTTAGATGTCCATAATTGGGTTCTTTGTTTTGTCTTAGATGGCGCCAAAGAAAAATTACTCCCCGGAACAAATGGGGAGGGCATTGGAAGCTGTAAGGACGGGAGAAAAGTTAAGCACGGCTGCCCTCCGGTTTGGGGTTCCTCGAATAACCTTGCACAACAAGGTGACAGGCAAAAGTCCTGATGTTTGTACTATGGGGCCCCAAACTATCCTCACGGCAGAGGAAGAGGACATTCTGGTAAAATGGCTTGCGCAATGAGCGAAAAGCACTTTCCCATAAATAAACAATTCTTAACAGAGAGCGTGCAAAAGATTATATCAGACCAAGGGAAGGTCAATCCTTTTACAAATAACAAACCTGGAAAAAAGTGGTTTTTATCATTTTTAAAACGACATCCAGATATAACGGAAAAAACAGGACAAAATCTTTCGACGTCGAGGAATGACGTTACCGAAGAAGACATCCGCAAATGGTTTGATGAAATAACGACATACATAGAAGGTAAAGGTTTAAAAGATGTTTTAGATGAACCCAACCGGATATTTAATACCGACGAAAGCGCATTTTTTTTGTCACCAAAAGCAGGCCGAGTTCGTTGTAAAAAAGCAGAAAAACATCTGTACCAATTCTGCGGCGATGAAAAAGACAACCTAACTGTCTTAGTCACTGCCAATACCACCGGTCAATTAGCACCACCAATGATAGTCTTCAATTATGAAAGACTGCCAGCGTACATAACAGCCACTGTTCCTGAACATTGGGGAATAGGAAAATCTGAATCTGGGTGGATGTGTGGAAGCACATTCTACGAGTATATCACGAATATTTTCAATCCATGGCTAGAGGAGCAAAATATACCAAAACCCGTTCTGTTTTTTTTAGATGGCCACAGATCACATTTAACATTACATCTATCAGATTTTTGCTCCGCAAACGGCATAGAGCTCATTGCTCTATACCCAAACTCAACCCATATCCTTCAACCAATGGATTTAGCAGTATTTCGGCCTTTGAAAGTAGCCTGGAGAAAGGAAGTTTCCAAGTGGCAACTGAATAACTTGGGTAAAGTCATGAAGAAAGATCACTTTGCACCTGTGCTAAAAGATGCTATTAGCAGAATATCAGAAGAATGCATTCGGAATGGGTTCAGAGCTGGAGGTTTGCACTCTTTCGGACCGGACTACATTGATATGAGTAAAATAAACAAAAAACACACAAATTATTGAAAAGGAAGTGGACCTAAAGCAAATAGAATTTGTGAAATACCTGGAAGCTGAGATGGTTGCTGTTTATTCGACACAAAAGCTAGACTTGTTCAAAGCATTATATCTCAAAGACAGGAGCACCGTTGAACAGAATATACCAAGTGAAGATGAGTCGCTGTTTGTTATCTGGGCCAAAAACAAACATGAGTCGTTTAATAGTGAAAGGTCTATTCTCCAAATAGAATCAGTAGAGAATCAGCTGTCCACATCAGAAGCTGCTCTAGATGACACAGAAAGTGAAGTGCAACATCCAAATTCGACGGCTTTTTTAACCACGGAGGGTTCTCTGCTGTTGGGATCTCAGAAAACATCATCTCTCAAACCACTGGAATTCACTGAAACTGAACCATGCCGAGATTCTTTAGCTTCACCTACAATAAGTGAATTACCTGACCAAATGGATGAACCGCAACATGAGCAAACAAACCGAATTAATGTCGAAAATCAAGAATTATCCTGTAGTACACCACCTACGCAGACCCAAACATTCCCAATAAATCAAGCATTCGAAAACCAAATACCGGAATTTGTCCCAAGAACCAATAACACGGAAAGCCCATCAGCAACACCAGAAAGTGTGTCATTAACTACTGCCAGAGTCCCTGTACCTGGCGTATCTCCTCAAAAACATCCTTTAGAAGCTGCTTTAGGTGTATTGGTTCCATCACCTTTTAAGAAAAGTCTTTTTTGGCCCGAAGAACCGAAGGAAAAAAGAAAGAAAAAAGAGAAGTTACCATTTGCAGTGACTAGTAAATCTTGGCAAGAATATCATAGAAAAAAAGAAATAGAAAAACAGAATCAACAACAAGAAAAAGAAAAGAGAGCTCTAGAAAGACAGCAAAAAAAAATATTAAACGAAAAAAAAATGCTGAGAAAAAAGGAAAATCTAAATCTAAACCGATGTCTAAACATCGCGAGGACACTTCGTCTGAAGACACAGATGCAGAGATTGTATACGCTGAAAGTGATGATAGTATTTTAAGTAATTCTGTTAATAGTAGAGAAAAATCTCAGGATCCACAACCATCAAAAAGGCGCAAAATCCCCTTTACAAAGCATGCTACAAAATCTTCTAAACGTCCTCGAAAAAATCTGAAATGCAATAAAAGTGATACAGATTCTGATGATGAACCTTTAAGAAGCTTAACAGCAAATACAAACTCTGGCCTGGTAGTTGCTAAAGGACAATATGTTATAGTCAAGTATGAGGGAGAATATTTTCCTGGAAAAACTGAGGATGTCGACCATAACCAGTATGAAGTAAGTACCATGATATTATCAACTGGAAACTCTTTCAGATGACCTGACAAGCCTGACAAAATCTGGTACAATGCTGGAGATGTTGTGGAAGTTAAAAATACGCCGTTGCCTCTTAATAATCGAGGCTTCTACAAAATAAAAGAAATGGAGAAGTATTTGACAAATATATATACCTAGTTATCTAATTAATGTAGTCCATATTATTATGAAGATCTCAGTAAAATAAGTCATACAATACTGTGTGGAGAATTTGCAGAAATCTCAATATTAAAATGTCTAAAACCATAAGTGAGGCTGTTAAATTCCTAGGTAGTAAAACTATTTGATCGTTTTTATTCAGAGATTTATTATTATGTTTGTAGTGCTCTATTTTTCCTAAAATTCAAATTAGTTAACTGATTGATGTATACGATGATGATGATGATTAGATCTATAAGATGACAATATTGATTATAGATATAATGGTGAAAATGTGACATTTATAAACAACGTAATTTCTTTACTTTAGTAATTGTATAATCTTTCTTTATTGAAGAATAAATTATTTCTTAGTTTAAGTTATACTAGGAGAAAAAGTAAACTTTTTTTTATATTTTATATTGTGTATTATGGTTAATTGTATTGCTAAGATTTTAATTTCTTACCTGATAGATCTCAGTTGATGATTATGTTACCAATTTTAAGCTGCAACTGCTGGCAAAGAGGCAAATTAATGTTTAATAGATGACCTGTCTCACTCTACACACTATATAAGTCCATACAAACTGCACACTTCATTCATTTCGACGGCAGCTGAACCAAAGTTCAGCACCCGAAATTAAAGGCCTTGTCCGGGGCCAGCTTACCCCGGACTCCACAGGCCCAAAGTCTGTTGACAATCTTTAGACCTCGCGATTTGCTCTGAAGCCTAAAACCTCTACCTGAAGCCTAAAACTGAAGAAACTAAATCTAAACTGCAACTAAAGTACTCAACATCACTGCATATCTGCATCTAACCCTTCACTACCTGAGGTGCAGTCCTGCTGCACCACTGTGCCTTCATCTACCTGCGGCTGCAGCGGAGCTCGACCCGGGCCGTTCCAGTCCGCCCGGCTATCCTAATTGCCGAGGCGGCGGGCCTGCAACCTGACTACGCCGAGCAAACCTTCTTCGCCACTTCAATTCATCACCGCGTTTATCGTCACTCACCACTCACCCACACCTACTTACTACACCTACATACACCTGCATTTTTATTGTAAATATTTTTGTAATTTATTTGTAAATACTTCTAAGTATATTCTTTGTATATAGTTCTGATTTAATAAACCCTTTGGCTGCATACTTTTGGTTTTTCATCCTCTTAATTCAACTGCCGCTTCCCGACAAGATGAGAAAAAAAATAATCACAGCTGCCCTCCGGTTTGAGGTCTCTTAAATAACCTTGCACAACAAAGTCCAGGCAAAAATCCTGCAGTTTGTGCTATGGAGCTTCAAATTATTCTCACGGCAGAGGAAATCCATAGGGGACAGTCTTAAAACTCAGGGAATTTCCTCAACATATATAAACCTTATTAAAAACATATACACCAACAGCAAGGCAAGAATCCAACTTTAAAGTATAGGGGAATATTTCCCAATCAAAAAAGGAGTCAGACAGGGGGACACATTATCTCCGAAACTATTTTCGGCAGTTCTCGAAAACATCTTCTTCAGGAAGTTTAACTGCGAACAGTACGGTCTAAGCATAGACGACAGAAGGCTACACCTCCTGAGGTTCGCGGACGATATTGTCCTGTTCAAAGAAAAACCAGAGGCCATGATGTCAATGCTGCAGGATCTCAACAGAGAGAGCTTAAACGTAGGACTGTCAATGAACGCAGAGAAAACATAACTCTTGTCAAACTCGATAAAGATAAATATTACTGTGTCTCTAAAAAGGAACGTTTTCAACACATCGGTACTTCTATGCATAATTTATGGAAGCGAAACATGGGCCTTAACCAAGTATCATAGAGACAAACTAGCAACATGTCAAAGATCTATGGAACGAAACAGGAGTCAGGAAACAAGACCGAATAAGAAACACGCAAATCAGAGACAAGGCCAGAGTGGTACACATACTTACAAAAATTGACCAACTAAAATGGAGATGGACTGGCCATGTACTTCGCACCCCTGAAGAAAAATGGAGCAAGATAGTCACAGATTGGTACACAACGGACGAAAAAAAAACAAGAGGGAGATGGGATGGGAGGACCAACTCAAACTTGCCGCCGAAAAAGTACAGGTTTAGATTCAGATGTTTTAAATGTCATGAGTACGGACATAAAGCATCAGAATGCAAATTAAAGAGAAACCAGAATTTGGTTGTATAATTAATGTTAACGATGATATTGTAACTCTAAATGTTTCAGGTGAAGAAGAGTGTAGCGCTATAAATGTCCGCTGTAAGCGACGGATATTGGACAGTAGGTGCACGTCTCATCTATGTAGTGATGCAAGTAAATTCGGAGACACATTAGAGACTACGGGCGGAACATTGAGGTTAGCCACAAATACGAGCACCGAAATAAAAGGTAAAGTCTTGTTTAGGTTATCAGCATGCAATGAACATTCAGCTCTTTTGCTAATCGGTCAGCTTCAGGAAGAGGCTACAGAAGCGAGGAACAAGCACTTCCGGTCATACCGTCTTAACTTTGGTCAAATGTGTTTCCGGGAAGAATGCAACCTAGATATTTAACACAGAGTGGTACTTTTGAAATCCGATCCACTCATCGTAAATTCTTCTCAAAATCATTTTTGCTGGAAAACTTTACAGATTACAATACCCGATTATTTATTGTAGTGTTATTTAGTACTGAAAAAACCCATACAATAATTTTAGCCGCCTAAATCCTGGTTATGTTGTTCTTAAATACAGTCTTTTGATGAAAAAGTGATTTTCATTTTTAAGAAGTATCGTCAATTCGAAATGAAAAACGACTGTTAAAAGCTCATTCGAAAAACGACATCCGTTAAAGCTAGATTAACAAAACTCAAAAATTACTTTAATCTTTAGAAGCCCCTTTAGACGACCCTTTAGATGAAATGCAGTATTTAGAACTAAAGTTGAGATTTACAAAATTAAATACTTTATCGGCGATTGCCAACTTGACTTGGAATGTCTAGAGATGGATGCCAAGGAAGCTGCCGAACGTTATGAGAAGCGTCAGCAGTTTGAGGACGAGTACGTGGCTGCTATGGCTCGCACTCGGAGTATGCCAGAAGAGACTGGTACGAGCGTCGGTGACGTCACTACATATTCCGAATCACAAAACGCTAAGCAAGTTGGCTTCATGAATCTAAAACCGAATGTTAAACTTTCTACGATTTCTTTGCGTAGGTAAGTATAACGGGTCGTATGGTAAATGGCTAGAGTTCCGTGACACGTTAATTTCAATATTTTATGAAAATTACAGTTTGGGATGAGATTCATTGTTGGAAAGATATGATAATACGCGACTGTTAATTTCAAACCACGTAAAAGCTTTAGGTATTCAATGTTTGTTCGATGTCATCTCAATTGACTGTTGAAATTAATTTATTAGTCGACGCGTTTAGTAAGAACATTAGTCTCTGTCGTCTCTGGGTGTTAGTATACATGGTAAGTTCTAAGTTCGATATGTCCCCTGCTAGAGAATGGGAGCAAGTACAAACAAGTAATATAAAAAAGACCATTACCGACGAGCAAGAAAAATCTAAAAAAACATCATAAATTATGACCATTAAGGTCTTATTCTTTCATCCATGTATAACACGAATAACACAACACATTCTCAAACATCACGAAACATTGTATTAAAGTAGTCTTTTAAGTAAGGACTATTTGAGTTGGAACCTATTGAAAACTGCTATGAGTTTATAATAATATGCGACCGATACAGGTACAGATTTTCCTGGAAAGTAAAATAAAACAACATCATTCAATAATAAATAGTAATATAATATCAATTTTATTTTAAAATGCAACATAAGTTTCCATACCGTTAGGTAATATTTAACTAGAAGTCTAGAACATATATGTTTGTTTTATTTTTATATAGAGAAAATGAAAAGTTGGATATTTATTATGATTTGTGTAGCATTAAGTCTAACATAGCATAAAAAGAAACCTTGTATAGAGTTACACCTAACCTGCTCGAATTTATACTTCAAAAGGCAGTAAAATCACAAAAGTATGACAATAAACAATAATTAGATTACTTCTACGAGATTCGATTACGAGTTATCGAGTCGAAATCTTGTGGGGAGAAAGAGTAACTGAAATGACCTTAGCCCCAAACCTTGACGCTTTGGTCCCAGGAGCAGCTAGCCATCGCCACCCCGTTGGGCGCTATGGAGATAGATGTCACACGGTTTTCGTGGGCATTCAGTGTTCCTGGTGAAAATCAAAACATTCAATGTGATGAAAATATGCTTTCACATTGTCAATATCTATCTGACCATTGACCGCGGAACATGTACAATACCTGTATGTGATACTTTCAACGTGTCCCAGGAATGAACACTATTGTCATCAGACCCTGCCAATAAATATCGTCCACTCGGCGATAAGCCTGTAAGAGAAGATAATGACGTTGTTAGCTATGCCATACTTTAGGGAAAGTTACTATCGTGTCTATGATATAAGAGCTTGGTGGCAAAACCATCATTATAAACTTCACTTTATAAGCAATAATAAAAAAAAAATAGAAAAACACAACTAGCATGTAGGTAAAGTTGCGACATAAAAGAGCAATATACCGGTTAGCCACTATTCGGTAGTAGCGTTCAAAAGACAATCGTCGATAAAGTGACAAAAACAACAATAATTTGTCGAAACTGGTAAATAAATTACGCAACGAAATCTATCTTTTAAATTTGTAGAGATAATTAATTCCCTTCGAAATATTATATATTTTAAATAAATTATGCGGACGTTCTGTATTGATTGAATTATTAGAATATATTTAAGTGAAACATTTCCAATGCGTCAATAGCTAATATATAATATGGCCTAACCATATAGCCATAGCTTCATACAAAGAACTAACCACAACTAGTGAAACCACTGGCCCCGGGAGGCGTGTAGTGCCCAAGTTGTTGATCGCTGCGAATATCGAACAGCCGTGCAGTCTTGTCTTCGGATGCAGTCGCAAATGCTTGCCCACTGTTGTGGAACTGAAGAGAGAATCAACATTAATTCAAAAACATTTTCCAAGTAACTCCTTTTTTTGAATGGCTATTAAAATAAGTAATTTTCTAATACAAGATAAATATTCCAAGCATGCCCTGTGAATTCAATGTAAAATATTGTTACAAAAGATAGGTACAGTTTATTTCGACAATGTGCAGGTGGTTTCTACCTCGACAATTAATTTGCTTTTAGATATTTGAAGACCCATTTAGGATGCATTTCACTAAGAGCTCACAACGCTCAAAATACCTACCCAACAAGCAAAATCAGTACTTGTAGTGTTCTTGAAGCCTATTTTTATTAGACTTATAAGATACTCCAAGTATGCTACAAACAAGGATTTGGGCGCAGTTATAGGAGCATTCTTTCTTATAACGATCTTATAATGAACTAGCGGAACGTCAATAGGCCCTATAATACGCTTACAATTGTTTTACCGTAGTACAATTGATCCTATAAAGTTCTGAGACTACCCATTTATAAGTACTATAACTCTTATTACTATCTGAGATGAGTATCATACTAGAGCAATTTTAGTTACAAAGTATCTCCTACGAATATACTTAGTTATTTTTGTGGCCGTTTTCTTTTTAATTTATCTAATACAATTAGTAAGTAGTGAAGAGTATATCTAAGTATTGAAAATTACTATATGTTTAGTGTGTGAAATTACCGGGGAATTAATTTTTATTGTGAATGTCCACCATAATTTGTTGATTTTAACAATGCCCATGGAAAAAGCTCACATAATCATAGATGTTATTGAAATAATATTCGTACATTAATTGAGAACATTCGCCATTTTCTAAAAGTACTCTGCATTGAGTATATTATAGGACAATTATAGGTAAAATTGCACCTATAGCAGTTTTGATCCAGAGCAATCGTCGCCATATTTAAACGTATTAGCGTTTCGTAACACAAATTCAAACAATGATTGAATGACATTTACTAGTAAGGTGTTTGGTCAAGTAATTTATAGGATTGTTTCATCTTATAAGGCTCTAACCAAGTACAATTTGGGTTATAAGAGCATTGGACAAGACTAATAGCGATGTACACTTGAAATAGTCTCAGCTTAGTATAATATAATGTCTTGTATTCTTACAAAATGCTACTATATGATCAATATTATTCAGGACTATTTGCTCTTTCTGCAAACTGTTATAGGAGACTAAATCCTATAACTATCTTATAAGACGCTCTTGTAGCTTACTACAAGCATGTAAAATAAAACCAAATGATCTTAAGACTATCTACGCTTGTATAATGTTACTATAAGTAAAAGTATCCTATAACTGTTCTGTGCTACAATCTTGTAGCATACTATAAGGATGAATTATAAACACTAATGCTCTTGAGTATGTTACCGCTTATCCAAAGCTATTATAAGTAAATGACTCTACGTCAATGCCTTTATAGGAACGTTATTAGCAAATTAGTACTTAAAGTCTTTACTTATAGGAATACTTTGCTTGTTGGGTAGTCATTAAGCCGTTCCACATGATGACCGTGGTCGTTGTGATCGTGGCGACAACGTCACTACTGACCCATCTAAAGAGGTGGGTCGAAGTGGACGTTCAGAAAATTTAGGCGCAATATTTGAAATTGTTTTTGAAATATAATATTCTTCACTCGAAGATGGCGACGGAAAAAATATTTCATACGATGTTGTTTCTACGGCTGAAGCTAAACGTGCGAGGGCAGGTAAATATAATTTTATTTTTTGTTAATGAAGAGTGGCAAGATGCCACGAAGGGGGTAATGATGGTGGAACCGGCCGGAACGGAATCTGAGGAACTGATTCCAGGGATACCGGTGGTTTCAGAAATTGAGCAAACCAGTACACTGAATTCGGAGTCGGTTCTGCTCTTATGGTGGACATAGATTAAGACCGAGGAATAAAGATGTCAATTATAAATTATAGCTAATTATGTTTTGTTGGAAGAGTTCCGAATTAAAAAAGGAGGAATTGTGATGTATGGCGTCGTACAACCTTTACTGTATGATTAACATTTGTCTTTGGTATTAAACAGTATTGTGTGAAAATGGTGTTTTACTGAACAGATTCAGCTACATATTTATTAATAAAACGTTTAGAATATGCAACCGTTTGGTTATCTATAATTTTACTGGACAAACTATTCGGTTGCCAGGTATAAATAGGACCATATTTTCACATGCTATATATATATATATATATATATACCTAATAAAAAAAATTATATCAAATTAAGCGCTGTTTTATTGCAAACACGTTGATATAAGTAAGGTTGTCTGCATAAACTCGATCCTAATAGGGGTTTGCGAACTTTAAACCTAGTAAAGCTGCGAAGAAATTAAAGAAAAAGTTTTAAAGAATGGTTTCGTTTAAGAAATAACCGAATAAAGAGATAAACGTTTAGGAGCGGAGATGTGAAGATCTTTTAAATGCATTATGACCACTGGTTGAAAAAATGCTAATGCTTCACAAATGATTATATTGATTACTTACACACACACTGTTAACATCTGCTTCATGACCGAAAAAGGTTTGCTTCGCTTTGTCTTCACGAACATCCCACAATTTACAAGTTTTATCCACTGACCCAGTGACGTATGTTTTCATGTCTAGAAAAAAATTAAAGCACTAAGAATCACAGCATGCACCGTTGCAACAACACTTATTTAAAAATAAACAAGCACGAGCACTTCATATATTATATTGTATTAAGTTCATGAAATAAACGCGCATCGTATTTCTTATTTTATAAATTTGCTTAATTAAATAAAAAATAAGACAACCTGGGGCCAACGAAATGGTGACTACATCACCGGCATGAGCATCAAATTCCGTTTCCCTTTTTCCGGATTCCAGGTCCCAAATACAACTAAAACGAGTAACCAAATTAACGATTATTTAATGAAAAAGAATTATGTCCCATTAATGTCAATATAATTCGCAACTCTCTAGAACTAAATAGAACTCGAGGAATCAAAGAAAGAAGTCTACATATATAGTAGACTTACATTTTCATGTCACCAGAGCCAGTGAGAATGTGAGTGTCGTCGAGGAATCGGCAGCTACTGAGGAAACCCTCGTAGCCAGCTAGCTCGCGCACCATCTTGGCGGCTCCAGTAGAATCACGGTTGTTTACATCATACACGGTACACATGTTGTCCATGCCGCCACAGGCTAAAAAAAATCCTTTTCTTCAAACTGCCTACGCTACGCAAAATTTTACATAACATGGATGGTTTGTAATATATTTTTTTTTATATTTCATTGAAGTGAAATTCGAATCCAATTAACAATATAACTAAATACGTAAAACCTTGTTTGAAACTCAAGTAAACACCAACTCCTAAAAAAAAGAACCCTCAAGATAATACCTAATAGGTATATCTTGAAAATACCTAACATAGGTATAAATTCTTAATAATGAAAAGAATGACGATAATGAATTAGTCTACTTATAAAGTAAGATCCGAGTGCCGCCAGACCTACGTTATTTTAGTAAAGCTGAAATTTCGATGATTTATAGTCTAGCATGTAGTTAGGAGAATATGCGTACTTACTAGCTCGAAAGCGGGGCCCTTTCACAGGTAGCGCGAACTAAAGGTGTTTCAAAACTGTACTCACCTACGGTAAAGTAGAAAGGCTCATATTTATATATATTTTTGACAATATTATCAAAAATAGATAATCGTTATTTCCAGACCGTTTCCGTGGGCCATTACTTCCGCCAGACGTTATAAAGATTGTTCAAAAATTAGGTAAACTACGTCATTTTAGCAAGCCTAAATTTGACATATATAACTACGTGGTGTTATTTCCAGACTCTTTGTAAGCAGCCAGACCAATCCAATGGGCCAATTATTCTCCCAGACACCTCAAAGTTTCCCCTTGAGTGCAAAAACCGTTCAAAATATTGCAAAGATGTCCAGAATATCAGCAAGCTTTTATGAAATTCGGTGAACTTGAATTATTCGTTGATAAAAATAAAGAAGAAGATGTATTTGATTTAATGCAGAAATTTATCTGCGAGTTATACAATATTTCAGGAATATATAGTTGACGTAGATGCTGCTCGACTTCAACTTTTTATTAATAAATATACAGTTGTCAATGTAAATGAAGAATTCAACCGGAACAATTTGAGAAATTTTGATGCAAGCAGTTTACCACCTTGCAAAAGTGAGCTATTGCGGCAGTTTCGACGAGCAAATTATATTGCAAGTATCTGGAACAATGCTCATGAGAAGCAACCCAGCACCCTCAGCCCTGAGAACAATGGGTGGATACTGAAAGATAGTCAGTATGATTTTAATTGGTTTGATGGTTGCCCAGTTTTGTTAGCGACTCACTACGAAATTAATCAGGTACTTTACTTTCACATTAAATTATTTTTATATGTTTATTTGCAACCTCATTAAATTATTTATCTTTACAGAGGAGCCAAATGACGATGACCATGATGGTGAAGATGAATTGAATATTCAATATGAATTTGAATTTGATGAGGGAAGTAGAAACTCGAGCAAAAAAGACAATGGAGATGAATAACATAATAGATAATATTTTTTTAATCTTAATTTGTCAATTGTAACATTTTCAATCAAAATTTTAATAAAAAATAATACACACCTATTGCTTTAAATTTATTTCATCTAAATACCTATCTGTAAGTAATTATAACTATATTTATTTAAAATTTTAATCAAGCTCAATTAATAATATAACCATCATTTCAATTATCTGTATTATAAAGCCATGTAGTGTTCTCACTCGAATTAAAGCGCACGAATAACAATTAACACCTTCACGCTCGCAGTCGCACTCACAGCGGAACTTTGAGGTGTCTGGGAGAATAAATGTCCCATTGGCTGCTTACAAAGAGTCTGGAAATTGTTGAGTTTGTATATGTATAGATTCATACTGGCACCTTATTTACTATGGCTTTGCTAGGATATCATTAAACCTAGTCACTCTATGTTATATCCTGTAAGGAAATGAATGTATTTTGTGTTGTGTGTTAATAAATGTTTATGAAGAACCACGGACTCTGAATTCAATAAACTAAGATGGTAGCAGATCGCGGAATATCCAAGTAAGAGGCAATAATATTTATGAAAATTAGTAATAATATCGTCATTCCCATTTTTGACGGAACGGATTATTCAAACTGGAAGATACGAATTTTAAAATTTCTTCAATTTAAAAAATGTAAAGATGTTGCGATAAGAATAAAAAATGAATCTGATGATAAAATATTATGGGAAGAGATGGACGTACAAGCGACGAACTATATAATTGGACCGTGTTAAACATTCGTGTGTCAACCCACAAAAAATCGGGTTTTGAGTTATGAATGCAGTTTTATTAAATAGATCATGAGGAATACGGCAGTGCAATCCATTTTGTTAAAAAAAAATCGTAGAATATTCTAGAGCACAAAATTGGTTATTGCTTTTTTCCTATGTCAGATTTGTATTTTTGCATTAATGTGTTAAGCCACATATAACGCATTATTGCTTATTTCCCATGTCAGATTTGTATTTTTGCATTAATGTGTTAAGCCACATACCTATTACATTAATGCAAAATTCTAATTTGTTGTTTTAAAACGAATAGGTACCTATACATAATTATTATGCACTAATTTTTAGAAAATGTAATAAAATAAACAACTAACGCATTAAAACTTTAATGTAAATACTTATTTATTTAAAGTTTTTATTGTTGTATAACATGTATCAAATAACATTATAAGTTCTGCTAAAAATGAGAAATAGGTACAAGTTAACACTAACTTATTTTTTTATTACTTATTATTATTTTTATCATATTAAATAAAATATTTTAGGGTTCCGTATCTTAAAAGGAATAAAAATTAACCCTTACAGGATTACTTTGTTGTCTGTGTGATCCTGTACCTCAGTAACGCGTGGAGGTAGGTATCAAACAAAAATTCATAGTAATATCAAATACTCAGGACTACCGTCCCTTGAAATTGTAACATAATTACATAAAAATCGCCAACGCAATCAAAAGAACCGCCGTTTATGCCGCGATTGATAAAAGTTTTTAACACTCGCTAGCGAATCAAAACCTACAGGGTACTTCTCGTGAACTCAGGATCTTGAATTAATTTAGTAGGTGCGAGGTAACACATATAGCACGGATAAAGAAAACAATACGAAAACCATACATTTTAAATGACATCATTAAAAAAATATATACCTACAGGTTATTTATAGTACGGAACCCTTGGTGCGCGAGACTAACTCGCACTTAACCGATATTTTTTTATAATATACATCATTAGATTTAAACGTGTGTGATAAAAATTAGAATATTATAATAAATAATAATATTAAAGAATGTACGAATTGTCGCCACAATTTATCAACTCTTCGAAAAATGGTTTTTAGGTGGTTTATTAACTTTTTAGGTACGGAAGTATATATTATTGGTTTAATTCAATATGATAAAATAATAATAATAAATCAATTTGGTTGAGCTTTTAAGTAATTGAAATAATATAAGTGTTAACTTGTTGTACCTATTTCTCATTTTAAGCAGAACTTATAATGTTATTTAAAACATGTTATAACAATAAAACTATATAAATAAGTACTTACATTAAAGTTTTAATACGTTAGTTGTTTATTATTTTACATTTTCAAAAAAATAGTGTAAAATATATTCATTATAAAAGAACAAATTAGAATTTTGCATAGTGTTATGTGGCTTAGCACATAAATGCTAAATGTAATAAACCTTATAGCCGATAAGCATTAACCATTTTTCTGCATTTTCTATTTAATTATGAATTTATTGAAATAAATACATTTATATCCTTAATCTATGCACTTCAACAAAAAAAATGATACCACATAACAATATTTTTTTGCTTAAAATAAGCGGAAAAAGAAGAATGTTCTCAAAAAACTTTAAGCGCCGATATCTCAAAACTAGCTTGGTGTGGGTTGAAACACTAATGCTAAACACGGACCATATATAGTGCGATTACACGTTATGTCCTGTAAGGAAATGAATGTATTTTGTATTGTGTGTTAATAAATGTTTATGAAGAACCACGGACTCTGAATTCAATAAACTAAGAGAAATAGTACCACGTAGTTATATATTATGTCAAATTTAGGCTTGCTAAAATGACGTAGTTTACCTAATTTTTCAACCATCTTTATAACGTCTGGCGGAAGTAACGGCCCGCGGAAACGGTCCGGCAATAACGATTATCTATTTTTGATAATATTGTCAAACATATATTTAAATATGAGCCTTTCTAATTTAACGTAGGTGAGTACAGTTTTGAAACACCTTTAGTTCGCGCTACCTGTGAAAGGGCCCCGCTTTCGAGCTAGTAAGTACGCAAACTCTCCTAACTACATGCTAGACTATAAATCATCGAAATTTCAGCTTTGCTAAAATAACGTAGGTCTGGCGGCACTGTGATCTTGGACTATAACTCTAATTGGAAAAGATTTTACGATTTAGCAGTTGTGGCTAAAGAATCCAAATTTGAATTCTTGGAGAAGTCTTATAAAATAAAATTAATTGATTCATTAACATCAATGCAATCACTCGCTCACCGACAAAATTGCCTGAAGGTGCAAATGCGACGCTCATGACCCATGCTGAGCGTAGTGGGATCACCTGCACCTTGTTTCCACTCCACGTGTCCCAAATTATAAGTTTTCCATCCAGTGAGCCAGTTACACAGTGCCTGTCGGAAACTGCCTTGTTAATGGGTCAAGTACAAGTTGTGCATACAATTTCCAAATGCAATTTAAAAGATGTTTTATTTCAGTTTATAAGTCGGCTGTTTTTAACCTTTTTTGCATTCATTTATATGTTTCTTTTCGACTGATGTATATTTCCGATATTTTATTGTCTTAAGTTTTATCACGGTGTCATAGTAATTTTCTCTATTCTCGTCTAATATGAAAGTGCTACTTTCATTCATACTGACGATTTCTGGTTTATAAAGTTTGTATAGGTACTAGGTAGACGCTATTTCTATGATAAAGAGAAAATATTACATTAAAAGGACAACTTACTTCGATCTCATAAGTCCAGAACTTAGGTCTACAAAAAGTATTAACGTTAAAACAAAAACTAAAAAACCTATTGCGACAAAGGTAATTGTTGAACTTCTTGGTTAGGAACTTCTTAATAATTTCTGATGCTTTCGCGGTTATTCCAATAGGAACTTCTTTATGTTTAATTTGTTACTGGCTGTTTGTAGTTTTTATATTTCTTTTTATATGTTTAAAATTTGATAGGTTTTTTGTTTTTTGGTTAAGAAGTTGATGCTAAAATATTGTAAAAAATTTGCTTGTTATGATTTGATTACAGTCCATTTTTAGAAAAGTGACTTCTTATTTATAACAGTAATGTTATAATGTGTACCAGTAATCGACATGTTTTATAGGATAGGCGTTAAAAAAAAACATACACGCCTTTTGAAATGGCTCAGGCTATAGAAGCAGCCAGAAAAGGAAAAAACAATTTAGCTGCGCCAAAAAGTTTGGTGTACCCAGAACGCCAATGTTTCGAAAACATTTTAATTCTACTATTCAACATCCAACGAATTACAAAATTTAAGCGCAAAACTCGGCAGATCCCTCTTGTGCGTCAATATTCAAGTGTATCTCTGGAAATGATTTAATTGTGCATGGAAATGGAAATGACAGCCATAACGTAGACATAGCGCTCTGCATTTGACAGATCACTACCGCACTATTTATAACTGTTAGGTACATGCAGCAGGTACCTACCAACTGGTCCCCTATAGTAAGGTTCTGTCACGGACATTTAACTGCTTTCATGCTAGAAAAACAAAACGACGAAGTCAAATTATATGCGAATGTGCTTTTTTACTTATTTAATTGGTCCAGGGGTAGTTTGGAGGATTTCAAGGTTTTCCAACCATGAAAGGTTTCTTGCAGTCATACATTTAGTTGTCCGCCTTGAAAATGGCCAACGAGTGTATTTTAATTCCGACAACCACCGAAAACTACACCGTTCGATTTTTTTTTATCAAACACCCATCTATATGCGGAAGTGCCTTCATATTTTGTATAGCAAAAAAATAAATTCGTGAGAAGGAAATGAGAAAAGCCTGTAGATGGATGGCCAGATATAATGAAAGAACACGCTCTAAGTGTTCTGATCGAACATATTTTCGTACTAAGTATATTTAGATAAAATGTTTATCTATGGTTTCGGCCTTGTTTTTTTAGGTTTATTTTATTTTATTGTTAATTTTAAATTTACCGCCAGTTTTGTTTTTGTATTTCCTTTTTTCCCGTCACATTTTAGTCTAAGTATACTTAACTATACGAGTGCAAATAAAGTCTGAATAAAGTGTATGAGTGTGATTTACCAGCCCCAAAGTCAACAGGCCTCTCATCAATTTTTCTTTCTACGTAACATGCAACATAGGTACGTCTATTTTAAAATAAAATAAAATTGTTTAATTTTATAAATTATTCACCAAGGTAAGGGTACACAGTTTACCCTAATAACGCCGAATGTGCAAACCGATTTCCAACTTGAGATTTAGTACAAGTACTTAGTCAAAATGAATTATTTGTTTATAAAAAAATCGCTTCGCTAGGCCGTTAAGTATGTTATATTTTACTGGCTAGACTTTGACTAGGTACACCTAATAAACAAAATGATATTTTGTTCACATATTATTAATAACTAAAAGAAAAAATACTGGTTTCGCAATACTACTTCGCAGAGCAAAATGATTAATTACCTTGAATCCCCACTGTAGTGTACCGAGTTGACTTTGTTAATATGTCCTTTAAGTGTTTTCTTCGTTTGGAGACGAATCTTTGGCACGTCTGCCAGATCTCCACATTTTTCAGCTAATTTGGCATCTGCTACTTTTTGTTGATCAGCCTGCGTAGAATTTTTTTTGAGGGAAACTTCTTCATTTTTAATTTAAAGTACCTTGGTACAAGACTTACCTTTAATGTGGCAATTAAATCATTTAGCTCTTTTTTCAAAGCCGTTGTTTCTGGATCGTCTTTAGGCATTTTTACTTATAATTTTCCAGGTTTCAAATTACACTCGAGTATCACGGTTCAGTAGAACACTGGTTATGAACCTCGTGCGTCGCATCCAGCAACTGCCTTTAATCTTATTACTTAATTGGATTTCATTCCAGATCCACTGAAGCTTTACATGTGCACTTACCTTATTTACTTGTATGTATTATTAACACAATTTAATGTAGTTCAGTCACTAGATAGAAGTTCATATACGCAGATTAGTTTAAATCATATCTAGGCCTTTCTTGTGACACTTTCCCACTACGGAGTCTTAAAAAGTAGGTATATAACGACAAGCCGTCTAAAATTTGTGTTTATAAAATGTAAAATTCAATGAGTAGGTAGTTAATTTCTTAAAATATTTTTATTCAAACGTTAACGAACCTTCATGGTTGAATAGAATATTTAAAAAACAAAAGAAGGTTCGATACTTTTCGAAATGGGAATTAAGAGAGAAAGTACCTACCGAAATATATTTTTTAAAGAATTTTATAAGGATAAACACGATTGTAGACAATTGAGTTAAGTGGTTTATAATATATTAGTCAGTTACATTACATCTAACCTTAGCGAAGATCAACACGATGCACTTAGGCGACAACTGAGAATTCTTTATTGATTTATCAATAATATAAATCCTTTTGTAGTTTACGATAAAAATACATGAATTATATTTCTAATTAATGTTGTCAATTCGATTATATTATGTAGGTATATCGATTATTTCATTTGACTTATTGTATTGCAACTAGTGAAGAAAACCTATTATAATGTAGGTATTGAAAATATCTCTACATTGTTCACCAATGTGCACATCGCAGAGCTATTTTCAGTAACTTAGACGCAGATCAGGATACCGAACCCTAATATGAGGTTAAGTACAATTGTTTTCACAAGAATAACAAGGCATACATTTTTATTTGAAACATGTTAAAATCGAATTCGAGCCGCTAAACTCATAACCCGAGATCCCACCGCAAAATCGTGCAGGTATCTGTTTTTTTAATGAAACTTCGTTAAATGAATGATGAGTGGATATGTAATGCATTAGTTTCGGGTTGCCTGTAAAAAGTTAGCTGCAATTACCTGTAATTAATTTTTAGTGTAATTAATATTTTTATAAAAATTGCAACTATATGTTTTTAAACAAAATTTACCTACGTCATTTTGAAGGAAAAGATGTGAAGAATGTAAAAACAATGGTTGCAACTCCCAGTCAGCCGCAACTTCTGGGTTGCCAGGTGTAAACAGGTACATTACTGTTAATTATGTACGGTCATCTGTTTTTTAGATAAATATTATAATAAAAAATAATCTATAGTATTTACGAGGGGCGTTCAATAAGTTCTCGGTATCAGTATATTTAAAACCTTTTTAGAAAATTATGGAATACTCAGCGCTAAGTGCCATTCGTTAGCAATAAAAAAAAGTAAAATTCAAACCGCTATGTTCTTTTGTTTTTCTGCAACTGCCTAACAAACGTAACAACTAGGAGCGATTCTGTGATGTTGAATAAATTTGAACGTCGAACCGTAATTAAGTTTTTGACTAAAGAAGGAAAAAATCAAAAAACGATTAAAGCAGAAATGGATAACGTTTACTGTGAGTCTGCTCCGTCATTATCCACAATTCAATAGTGGTCAAACGAATTGAGGGGGGGGAGGGAGAGCATTAAAGACGACCTTAGACCTGGTCGGCCAGTCGAAGCCACAACAGCAGAAAATATAAAAAAAGTAGAGAAAATTATATTGAATGAGGATCGAGTGGAAATGAAAACTATAGCTTAAAGAACCTACCTTTCCATTGGTATGATACACGAAATAATTCATTGCTATCTTAATATTTTAAAATTTAGTGCGAAATGGGTGCCGCGAATTCTGACACCACTCCAGAAGCAAACACGCGTTGCCTGCTTCGCTGATTTTATTGAGCTGTTTGGTGAAAACCCCGATGGAATACTTCAACGAATTGTTACCTATGATGAAACCTGGGTTCATTATTATGACCCTGAGGGCAAACACGAGTCCGTGCAGTAGCACATTAAAAGAACACCTTAACTTAAAAAGTTCAAAGTCGAGCCATCAGCTGGGAAGGTCATGGCCATAATATTTTGGGATTGTGAAGGAATCCTACTAATTGATTTCAAAGAAAAGGATATCAATATTTCAGGAGGGTACTATGCTAAAATTTAACGACAACTAAGGGAAGCTATTAAAGAGAAGAGAAGTGAAAAATTAGCCAAAGGTATTTTGCTTCTCCACGACAGCGCCCCGGTGCACACTGCTCATGTTGCCAAGACCGCTGCTCAGAAATTTGGATTGGAAACAATTGCCCACCCACCGCATAGTCCAGGCTTAGCCCCTGGCGACTTTTTTTTGTGTCCTTATCTCAAAAATAATCTTCGAGGAAATCAATATTTTGATGATAAAGAGTTGAAGACAGCAATGCAGGACCATTTTGACTCCAAAGACAAAAAATATTTTTGTGAACGGTTAAAAAAAAAATTGACCGATCTCATATGTGCATAAACATTGTGGAGGAATATATTAAAAAATAAAAAAATCTTAGTTATCGTATTCGTTTGTTTTCATTGTCATACCGAGAATTTATTGAACACCCCTCGTATTAACATAGTATGTGGCAAAATGCAAGAGATCCATGTTGTGTGCAATTAAATGCGGAAGATTACGGCTGGCTATTAATTGATGATGATTTAAAACCGACATGGTTCAATGGTGACCCGACACCAATGACAGTTGAAGATATTTTATTAAAGTCAAAAGATGGAACATCTGATGGACGGAAGAAGATACAGATGAAAATATTGATATGTATGAAAGCTCTGATGATTCAGACAACTTTAAGAGACTACACTTGTAGATAATAAATGGGACAAGATATTCTGAGGACCACGTTGTGCCAAATTTTAGCTCTGGACGCATATCTGCAAACTGATGGAGTAGGCGAGCTTATTGTCTTCCTCCTAGGGCAAATGCAGCAAATTACGTTATACTCCTGGAGGACAGTATGCTTCCCAGTGTTCGCACATTTTATCCAGATAGTGAACTAGCAGAATTTAATTACGTGCACGACAACGCTCGCATTCACACAGCACGTATCGTGAACCAATGGTTCGATCGGCACCCTGAAATAGTAAAGATTCTTTGGCCTGCGAAATCGGCTGATATAAATCCCATCGAAAACCTGTGGGGTTAGATGGTGCAGCGTTGGGTAAATGATAATGAAAGAAGCAAGGCAGCTATCGTAGAGCATTGCCGAAGTGTTTGGGAGGATTTCAGAGGAACGGACATTTGCTCTCGCCTTGTTGGCTCAATGCAAAGTCGATTACAAAAAGCGGATATACTTGTTTTTAATTAACTTTTGTTTATATGTTAAATAAATTTTACCATAATTGCTGCTGTTTTTTACTTTAAAAATAATTTCGTAAATAATAACCATTCTATTCTCCTGAAATAGCGCCTTAATAGCTTGCCTATGGTGCCAGTGTCAGTGGCAACCTTCTTACTATATTAGTTGATCTCTTAGTCGAACGTCAATTGAAAAAGTCAAACACGTCATTGTAATATTCTGTTTCGTTTGAAATGTAATGTTGGCATTACTGACAACTGCCTTGGTGCAAGCAAATAACGACTTTAAGGTGACGAACCTTTTTCTACCCCGACTGTACAATAAAGGTGCACACCTTTATTGTACAGTCGGGGTAGAAATCCAAGTATATCCAAGTATCTCTTAAGAAAAGCGTATTCCTCAGGATTTCTCATTTTTAGTAATAATTATGATAGAATTCTGAAGACTCGTAAATAGTTTTTCTGTCCTCCGGCCGGAAAGCGCCAGCTTTCTGGCCGCTGCGCTAAATGAAATTGCCGCTTTCTGGCTTCGTCGAACAAAAAAATAGTATACTGACCTCGACCAGTAAAATATAAAGCCTCAGATAACATTTTTGTCAACCTCGGCTTCGCCTCGGACGACAATTACATGTAATCTGAGACATTTTTAATTTTACTGGCCTCGGTGCGTAATGTACTATTACACTGGAAAAGAAGACATAAAATGACCAATTTTGTAAACGAAGTAGAAGTCAATTTAGATGGATATCGCTCATCGCACATTCCTCATACTATTTATGCATTAATCGAGAATTACATAATTATTGTGGCTTAACGGAGATGAACCATTTAGGTACACTGTGGATAGACTTAAAGATAAGATTCGTTTGAGGACTACGGAGTAGAACAGCATAAAAAGGGGGAAAACGAAGATAAACCTGCCATAGAACCGGTGAATGCTTAGAATAGTATCATGACATCAATGAAATTAGTGATCGTAGTAAACGAGTTCAAGGAGGTAGTGTTGAATCAAAAACAAAAAACGAGGAAAAAAATCCCGTAGATCCTAATCCTAGGTTCCTAGAAACATACGAAAGTGCAGTTACTATGGAATTGGGTGTCAAATAGAGGAACAACGGTGTATACTGACTTGTTGAAATTGGCAACAAAAAAAAAGGTTTTTTGCAGACTTCTGCTATAAGAAAAATATAATGCGAATGAAAATACTATAGGTATGCACGTGAACAAAGAGGTTGGTTTGTTATTAATACAAACTCAGATTTTGTCTGTATTGTTACAGAATTTTGGATCCTTTTGTGATTATAAGTTTTAATGACAAAGTATCCTTTGATATCAACTGAATATTGTTAATGATTTCTTTCTGTTATTTTCATTTTCAAGAGAACTGGTAAGAGTATTTTACACAATATCGTGATAATATATAGCCTATATAATTATATGTCGTTCTGAACTGGTAATAATTTTACTGATTTTAGTTTTCTTTTTATTTTTTAATAATGTCAAGAGAAATGAAAATAGATCAATGTCCTTAGAAAAATCTAAACTAACTAGTTTTCATTGTTCCCTAATATAAATTATTAAATTTACGTAGGTATAGATTTACCTACAAATAAAGCACAAACTGGCAATAATGTTACTGTTCCGGAACGAATGTTCCAAATACTTTCACTTTCTCTACAGCTTTACTTACCCACATTTTAGGGTTCCGTACAAAACTAGACCGCTGTGCAATGCTTGAAACAAATTGATTAATTTATTAAAAGGTCATTTAAGAACATGGGTGTTTATAAATTAGCAATTTTAAAATCTCGTCCCACCCTCTCTCGCCTAGGTGCCCTCTTGATATCTGCTAAATAATATTATCAATTTTCGATAAAATCAAATTAAAATGTAATTGATAGCGACAGCAAGATTTATATGCTAGCATATATAATTGGATCGTAATGGCAGGTAAGTCCTATGTAATTTTTATTACATTGAAGAAATTTGATCAACGTCATCTATGTCTATACTTCTAAGTGTGACCTATGTATTGAAATAACGAACTTTGGATAACTTCTGATAAATTAGTGAAAGCATTCTACTGAAATGACAAACATTTTAATTTCACTGTATTGCACGACTTAGTGGGTTTGTTAGGGTTATATTGGCTACCCAACTTCAGGGCCATTATATCTCTAATTCGGTTCTAGAATCTACGCGGGCTGACAGAATTGTTAGACGCCCAGTCCGCTTCCTGCAGCGTCTCTTGATTTGTCTTTGGTATTTTCTGTAATCCTATTTTATTTTACGTGTGTTCAATGTTTTCCTAGTTATGAGTTTCATTCAATTATAGTTAACTCTTCAAACTCCGGTGCATGTTTCATTTTACTCAGTCTTAGTGAAACCCTGTCATTGGCTGTCATATTATTATAAGCCCTTCAACCCACTGAAGGAGTCGTGCTGTAACTGATATTTTAAAATAATTCTGGTATGACCATTGTGCGTGCGTTAGAGAACCACGGGCAGTTTTGACGACAGGAATACGACCTCTTTAATAATAATATAGGTACTTTATATGGATATATTTTTATACCTTTTTTTTCTTATATTGTTCTTTTGTTAGTTTTAGTTCTGCTCTGTCATTAAACGAGTTACAAGGAACCTATGTTTAAATCGTCTCTATCGCCATGGTCCCCAACAATTAAAATTGCACAAAAAAAATACCAGGTTATCCATGAATTGTAGAAAACTATTGTCACCCGAAGTTTCTTTCGACGCCGTACAATGACGGCGCTTTCATTTCACGCTGTATTAACTTTTTTCGAAACCTAGAAAAGTACCTATCTAACTGTCCCCTTTTCCGTTACAATCAATTTGTTCAGTCCGATCGCTGTGATTGCAGTCGGCGATCGGAAGTATTACCGACAAGATGGTTTTACAAAGACATCGGTGTTTTCCTCTTAAATGCTGTTGCTGGGTGCTCGCGATACTAATTGCTTTACGGCCAAGCACTTCGACTAAGGAATTCTGCACTAAAAATTCAGAGGAGGGCTGCCAACAACACGATTTATTTCATAAAGGTAATAATAATATAATTTGTTCATCATACTGTTTAACATGCTTAATGCGAACAATTTATCATTTTTAGATTTTATAGGGATGACTAAAGCTAGGCGATTTAAAAAAATATTTTTTAAGTACTTCATTTTCAATTTAATAAGGATTACCCATTTTAAGTTGTGACAATAAGAGCTTAATAATAATTGCGTTAATATGCCGTGTTATAAATAAAATTATTTCCATTATTAAAAAGACGTTTTTCGAATACTTCGCAAAATAACTTCATTTTTGTCTGCAATTTCATCAGTGTAATAAATTTCCCTTTAATTGGGACATTGCCGAACCCAACGAACAGACCAGATTGACACGATTTCTTTAAAAGTGTTCTTAAAAAAGTTGCCACCTACCTATAGTTTTAAAGAAATACGATAGACTAATAGAGATTTAACTTTTTTCCCCTTACTATTGAAATTAAGGTTTTCCTTAAAATAGGCCATGGTGATACGTGGATACAACGCAGGAGAAGAGACGGCCGCTGATATAAAAATAATATATATATATGTTTCCTAGGTTCTGACAGTTTTCATCAACATCATACAATTATATGTATTATTTTATTTCTATGTGTTATTTAATAACACAAAATGAAACAACTTTAAACCCTCGTATAAAACTAACTATTCACCAGAAGACAAAGAAAGACAGTAAAGAGCCTAAAATATATTTTTGTCCTCCAGCCAGAAAGCACCAACTTTCGGGCCGCTGCGCTAAATGAAGTTGTCGCTTTCTGGCTTCGTCGAACAGAAAAATAATATACCTACTGACCTCGGCCAGTAGGTAAATAAAACAACCTCAGATCACATTTTTATGTGTGATCTGAGACATGACATGTGATCTGAGACATTTTTTATTTTACTGGCCTAGGTGTACTCTTCTTATAATGTACTATTCGAATGTACCTACTAGCCGAAGTGTGACATACATAATCATACATAATCTACACTTGTGAAAAGACCGTATAGGCACAAAGCTAAACTGGACTGACTTAGATAGAACAGGTACACATTTGGTTTAGTTACGAAAAACGACGCCGAAAATCTGCTAAAGAAATTACGTCAATTGAAAGAAAATTATTTTAGTTCCTTTCATTTCTCGTAATTTCTCAGTACTTAAGTAATGAGAATGTAACAAGAAAAGGACATTTTTAGTAGTATTTTTTTGTGTCCTACCCCCCTTTCGAACGAACTATAGGTTATACCTATAAGTTATTTTTTTCACATCTGCTTTTAACATGCCTATCCAAAACCAAACTAAGAAACGAGAAAGTCTACTCGACGATCTACTTATTAAATCTTTGTTACCGTCCTAGTGCCCAAGCCAAACTGCATACCTATTTGAACGTAAGTAGTTTGCAACCATAATACCTATATGTAGGTAGGTAGTTATAATGAACTCAACTAGATACAGAATCCAACACCATAAAAAACTGAATAATTATGAACAACACTTGACGGTTATGTCGTCTCTGTGAAATAAATTTAGCGTGAAGTATTTCGCAAATCTATACACAATTTAATAGGTAAGTAGGTGGTAGGTATAAGCTTTGATAGAAGAAATATCTATGTTCCCATTCGGATTGCACCTACATAACCTTGAAGGCAGAAGAAAACTCTCACTTTTGGACAGTTTCAAACTACTTGAAACTTATTTTACCAAGAACTTAAAAAAATGTAATTGTACTAGCAATTAGATTCACTCTTGGACAAAAAATAATCAATTTAAAAGAAAATCACGTAATGAATTATAGCTTGAAAAAAATCGCCGGCCATGTTTTCTTTTCTTTCGATCAAATACTTATTTTGAATTTTCTGGTAAAAATAATGATAATCTAGAAGCGTTTTTTAATTGTTAAATGTTGAAGTACGATTTGCGGAATAACGAAGGTCACAGCGTTATGTACATATTCTAATGTTAAATTACTTATATCTATTCTTTATATGATTATATTAAAAACTTGGAGATTAAGAATAAAAGTCACAAAATTCTATAATAATTCTACACCATCATGTTTAGACTCGACTACACATGGGCGACTTAATTGCTGCCATTGCTAATCATTGCAGATTTTAGCAGACTGGCAGGTACTAGTTTAACCTGCACTAGTAAAAAATAAAATACTTGTGTAATAAGTGCCCAGACCACGACACTGCAGCACTGGACATTTGAAAATGTTTAACCTTCTAAGACCCAGTTTCGAAGAGGGCACTTCCGATGAAGACCCAATGTCATAATATTAGAACCAAATCAATGATGTACTGAACACCCAGACCAAAAATTTGATGTATCAAGTTAACCGCAACATATACAGCTGTTATATATTAGGGGTATTATAATATTGATTTAGGCTTGTCAGACAAAAAGAAAAAATATCAATATCTTTTGTTCTATATTTAGCACATTGGACTGTCACACATGTTATACAGAAAATCAAAATCTTATAAAAAGTTAGTATTTAAACACTTGATACTAGCAGAGATCAACAAAAATAGCTTTCAGCTTTATCAAAGTTACAATAATAAGTTTTTTCTCTAATAGAAAGCTCAAATATCACTTATAAAATTAAAATTTTGGTATGAAAATCACCAAACAGTAACAATGATTATTTTCATTTTAGTTAACATTATGAAATATCGCTCGCTCTGGTTCTGCGTAAAAGGTACTCATCTTCTATATCATCCCCTCCGAAGGGATCATCCTCATCATCTTCGGTGTTGGATTGTTAAAGAAAGTCAAGTACTTGAATATCATCTAAGGCTGTAAAAAAATAAAATTTTCGAGCCCAACTGCCTAAAACTATGACAAACTATGCTGTACGTAAATAAATATCCCATTCTTTGTTTCTTTATCACACATATTATACAAAAACTAATTCGAATAAGCAGGATGTCAAAACATTTAAAAAAATAGAAACTTTTGGTATATCAGCCCGGCATACTAGTACTAGTACAAATAAATTATCGTCAAAAATACAAGTCGAAAATGACGAGATTAGGGTAAAATAACAGTATTTACACATACGTTCTTAGTTTTTCTCAAAATCAGTGCAAAATACCGTAAGTTTCAGATAAAGATTTCAGAGATATTGATAAGTTAAACTAACCTCTCCTCGTATCACTTGTCATCGCTGCGACGTTTCGTGAAATAAGTCCGAAGATACCCCTCCCCGCTCACTTTAAGCAGTGCTGCCACAATGCCAAATATATCCACAGGCTAACCGACAAGGTCGAGATGACATGGCGCGTAATATAAAAATACTAGGTGTCAGTAAATATTTTGTTCTAGTACTATCACAGTGGGTCATTGCCCCAAGTCTCTGTTAAAATACTCGGGCTTTCACTGCAAACTGATTTTGTCCTAGTATTATCACTTTGAACCCCAAGAGGTTATATTATTATTATAATTATACTCTACCTACACTAACGCTAACTGTTCGTCAACACTACCTACAATAATAATAATAATTATGAGATACAAATAACAGTCTAGTCAGTTTAATTTCAGATCAGTTTGATCGAGACTTGGTTTTTTACATAAGCCCTTTTATTTATCTAAAATATATATATAGTTTTAAACGAATGTGTATTTTTAAGGAAATAAGAATAACATGTGTTTGCTAAGTAGACAGACAATATATTATTATAAAGTTCTAATTTAAACAAAATACAATTGTATTTGAAATTTTTGCGATACCTGAACTAAATCAGTATCGGCCACTGTGTATCGGGTCCTTTATAGTTATTTTGTTTATTTACCTACTACTAAGTACTAGCGAGAGCTACACTTTGTTGACAGAAATTGCAAGACGCTATCGAGTATCGAGTTATCGACTGTCGAGTGTTGACATTAGTATGTTTGAAAAACGCTTAAAATGTTTCATCTTGCGCTATAAGTAAATTTGTAAATATTGGAATGTGAAATAAAATAAATTAAAGTAAAATTACGATAACGTTATGATTCTCAAACCCCGTTAATACATTGAATATAACATAAAGCGTAAAATAGGCATACTTAAAGTTAAGAAATACAAATTTTAGTAGGTAATAATTTATGCACTTGATTTGATTGTTATGTTAAAAAAACTATATTTCAGTCAAATATTCTTAATGCAATAACCAGTCGGCTCGGGATTGACTACCAGTGGCAGTGATCTCATCAGATTGATGGTATGAACTTATGTGTGACAGCGCACCAAGCGATTTGTAGGTACAGTCGGAATCGAGCGATGAGAGGACGCTGACGGTCTTATCTCCCTAGTGTTATGAACGAAAGCATTATTATAAGTTCACATTGTCAGCGTTTTAAGAGCATCGGCTGAGGAGGGTAGCGGGGAGCATTATATAGAGCACGGATTGTATACTCGTCTTTCTTTAGCCTAGCGCGTGTTTTAATGAGCTTTAGTTTATTGCCGAACCGCGCTCGTGTACGGAAGTCGGTTGAACCCGGCGTAGGCTTGGATTATTCTGGAAACATGAATAAAATTGTCCATATATTCATTGTAATTTTCCTGTACAGTTGCCAAGTACAAGCAATAGGTAAGTTTATATTTTGTCTGGCATGCCACTGTCCTTTCAATAATATAATATTATTTTTACTAATATTTTTCTTCTAAGACTATCTTTTAATCCATTGTTGGTAATATATTTATTATTACAAAATGATGAGTGGATATGAGATTACATACAAAAATCATTATTTAACATCCAATGCCTAGTTAAGCAATGTTATAACATTTTTGAACAATGCAACGCAACATTTCTTCTATGTTTTATACCTATTATTAAGATAATTCATAAGTAAAATTGAATAACAAGATCTGTTACATTGTTTCAGAAAATGTTAAAGTTCTTACTGTTGCCACGGATGAAAATCATGGCTATGAGCGATTCATGAGATCAGCAAAAATATATGACATCGATGTAGAAGTACTTGGTAAAGGAATAAAATGGACTGGAGGCAATATGAATTATGCTGGTGGAGGACAAAAGATAAACCTACTCAAAAACAGGATCAATGAAATGAAGTCAGATGATAAAGATCAAATTGTCCTTTTTACAGACAGGTTAGTATCATATTTTATATACATTAAGAATATGTATTTAGTTATTTTTTTATTTACATGTGTGCTTTAATTGTATTTTATTTCTTACAGTTATGATGTTATGTTCTTATCGAACTTGGAGGACATAGTCAAAAGATTCAAATCAATCCCAGATGCCCGGGTAGTATTTTCTGCAGAGCCTTTTTGTTGGCCAGACGCTAAACTAGCCAATCAATATCCCAAGACAGAAGTGGCAAATCCTTACCTCAACTCTGGAGGATTTATTGGTAAGAATATTTAAATTTGTGATATAAGTAGAGAATGTTTTATGAACTATATCTCTAAATAACAGAGTTTTTATGTGGGATTCTTATGAGAATTTTATCGGTTTTATTACCATATTATGTGAATATTCTCCTTACTATTTATATTTCTAAGAATGTGTAACATCAGTTTATAAACAAATGATACCCAGGCATGAGCTCTTATTGAATTTCTATTTGAATCAAACAGCCTATTGTTTTTAAATATATTCGATTATTGACAATCTTATGATACAATAGGATAGTGATCATGATTTTTGTTGTCAAATACCATTTTTTTACAGGTTACTTGCCAGAGATAACTGAGATACTGAATTACAAGCCCGTCAATGATAAAGATGATGATCAACTATACTATACAAAGGTTTATCTCGATAAGAAGAGCAGGGAGTCTCTGAAAATAACTCTTGATCATGAATCTGCAATATTCCAAAACCTTCATGGAGCTTTGTGTAAGTGAAAATTTACTATGAATAACATGTTTCTTAATTCCTACCATGATAACAAGTACAGAGTGAATTTTTTAGCCTAGGGTTTATGAATAAGGTTGTTGTTTCAGCTGATGTACAATTGACATCAAATTCGACGGATGACTGGCCATACATAATGAATGTTGCTACTAAACAGCGTCCACTCATTGTACATGGAAATGGATTGTCCAAGTTGACTCTCAACCACCTGGGCAACTACCTTGCAAAGTCTTGGTCTATGTCAGAGGGGTGTGCTTTATGCGAAGAAAAACGGATAAAACTTAAGGTGAAGTAAAGAAAGGTTTAGAAATAACTATAGGCAAAATTTTTTGTTGGAATTTATATTAGTTTATAATATTAGTTTGGGGCAAAAATTAAATCAATTTATTAAGCTCAAGGGCAGTTGAATAGTAGTAAGAATGCTTAATATATAGTTATTACTTTTTTTTTATTCAGGATGATGCTCTACCAACAGTAATGATGGCGGTGTTCATTGAGCAGCCTACGCCATTTATGGAAGAGTTCTTGCAACAACTACTTGATATAAATTATCCAAAAGAGAAAATACAACTGTTGCTTAGAAATAATGTAGAATACCATGAGTCAGAAGTGGACGAGTTCTTCCAAGCGCATAGTGCTAAATTCGCTACTGCTAAACGCATCAAGCCAAGTGATTTTATAAGCGAAGCTGAAGCCAGGAACATCGCCAAGTATGTTCACATTAAATGTGTTTTTATTCTACATAAGACCGATTGAGTGTTTATATGACAGAGTTAAATTTCAATTGTAATTTAAGTAGCACATTTTGTTTCGCTAAACAATAATCAATTTTAATTTGGCTGTGGCTAGACACGTTATTATTAACGGGCGTGTTCCATTGCACTCAATTGACTTAGATGGTGCATTTATTGTTTGGTCATTTGCAAGAATCTCCTATCGTGTCTGTACCAAATTTGAATGCGTTCATTGAACTTGGATTTGATTACAGGGACCGGTGCGTGGGAAGCGTGTGCGACTATTTATTCTCGATCGACAGCTTGGCTCGTGTGCAACCGGACACCCTTAGATACCTACTCTCCACAGGATATGACGTGGTGGCTCCGATGTTGATGCGATCCGGCCAGGCCTGGTCGAATTTCTGGGGTGCCATCAACACCTCTGGGTTCTACGCTAGATCATCCGACTACATGGATATCGTTTACTACGTGATCAAGTAAGTAATGCTGAGCGTTATGATTGCGATTTGTTTTTAAATTGAAACACTATTAATTATATTATACATATAATTATCATAATGCTAAGTCAATATCTCAAACCATTTTGAGTTTACCAGTTTAGGGATCAATATTAGATTAATTTACCATGAGAAAAAAAGATACAGCATACTATATACTGAATTTGCTGATTAATACTTACATTAAATTAGAAAAATATTATAGCTCGTTGAAATAGTTTATCATAAAACTTTTATCTTTGTATTGTTGCGCGACATAATATGTGTACCTATTACGAGAAATATGGTTAAGCTTCATTTTGGTCCACGCTAAACACTACCCTTACTTAATTACTTTTAAATAGAGAGCTAAATGAAACTGGCTTACCTACATAATATGTAGATAGCATTGAATACTATACAAGACTGATGGGGATAGATCATGCGCAAACTGGGTTAAAATCGTAAAGAAAATGTACCTACAAATGAACCGTGATTTTGTGAATATATTATGTCTAGATTTATTATTGGAATAATATAAAATGATGTCTGTAAATAACTATATTTATTTTAATTATACTCATTATACTGGTATAAACTATCCTTAGTTAATTTTAAAAATACGAGCACACCACCCGTGTTTTAACATAACTTAAAATTATTCTTCCCCTAGACTTATTATCCACTTTAAAAGAGATATATAACATTTTCTAACATAGAGAATGAAATAGGTATGTAAATAATAAAACAAATTGAAGTCAAAAGCTTTCCCTAAAATATTTCTTTAAAATCAAATTATATAATAACTATAATATACCAAGTCATGTCATGTGTTAATAATCCTGATGATATTTATTGCGTTATCTTAAATATAAATTATTATTGTAGAGAATTGGTATCAAATGTTTTTTATAAATTTGTTACACAATATGAGTCAGCGGCTGCAAACCTAATTAGACAATGTCGTCATCGTCGATTAATATGTAATAGATCTAAAACTATGGAACTTAATTTTATATAAATTGCACAGCCGATGTATAAACAATATAGCGTTTAATCGAAAGCAATAGAGAAATCTGTTTTGAAGGAACGTCGGTCGATTGAATACATGTTGTCGGCGGTGCACTCGTACACGCCGGCGTCCATTTGCGTGGCGGGGTCTATCTCGATCTTAGACTTGACGCGGTCCTCGTCGATAGGCCACTC
The DNA here is from genome assembly GCA_038024825.1 of Polylopha cassiicola. NCBI lineage: Eukaryota > Metazoa > Arthropoda > Insecta > Lepidoptera > Tortricidae > Polylopha > Polylopha cassiicola. The sequence continues at coordinate 15,525,089 of CP149045.1, read as the reverse complement.
GTGTATCTGTGAAATATTTAATTTAAATTAACATACATGTCTTTGGACAATTCACATCAATTGATCGAGTCTCAAAATGCAAAAATAAAACAAAGCCTGTGTCATGGGCGCTACGTAAATATATATGATCTTATTGATCATATATTAATCAGATTTAAATACTCGTTCTCAGTCTTTTTCGTTCTCTTACTAACATTTAAGCCGAAACTCCCTACGTAGGATTCGAACCCGCACCGGTTTCGTAGCGCCTCTCACAATTAGATCAACAGGCCGGCAAATCAATATATCAATTCGCTCGAATTTGTTTCTTGGAACAAACAGGCCATCCGTTTATCTCTATTTAACGGAAACATTAAACGAGCCATTAAATGTTTGTACCAGTTTGATAGTAACGACCAGAATAGACGTCACATTTTCAGTATTTCATGGAAGTGTGCATGTTTACTACAAAAATATATTATAGCAGCGAATGACCTAATTTAATCATTATTAGTCACTGTAATATCACCAGTGTTGATTTTATACAGAAAGCTTTTGCAGTTTCTTTATTGTGCTCGTAGATCCACTAACTAAACAATAAATATAACGTATACCTGTTCCAAAAACATTTCAATTGGCATTATTATACTTACTGGCTTGACCTTTTGTTAAATTTGTAGCAGTTTATATTATAATTGAATTCCTACCGAAATGTTAACATTACTTACGCAAATGCCACCAGTTCATTTATTAAAGAAGTGTTTACAATATTGTTACTATCGAATAAAGGAGTGTTTTATATATATTAGTTTTAAACGTCTAGGTGCCTGTAAAAACCTCGTTTCACTTTATACATGAGATCTTATGGTACTACAAGGCGTAAAAGTATTTTACATTTTGAAATAGGAGCAAACTAGCCTTGTTTGTCTGACTTGACATCTCAACAAGCTCTTCGTTTCTTACGAGCTCTTCGCTGTAATTAGTTTTTCAGAGCAAATTACACTGTGACGCGAGGTTCGTACTGTTGCTGTATACTCACGTGCAAATAATGATGAGCGAATATCTCTACTCCGTCTTTAAACCATGTGATGTGTGGTCGAGGTGTACCCTTTGCGATGCACAAAAATGCAATTTTGTGACCCAACACGTATTCAAAATCAAAGTGCGATGCGAGTAAAATCTTCGCTCCCTGAATATGCAAATAATAAGCTTAGCTCATAGAAATTATAATCGGGTACATGAGTGTACAGTGTTTTTTTTTATTACTGATCATACTTACATCATTGTTGTTATAGTATTGGTCAGATTCGGGATCTCTATATTTTCCGGTGATAGGCAGACCAATTTGCACCTGCAATTTGAACAAATGCAGTTTTTATTGTTTGGAATAAAACAACCAAAGATTTAAATAAGCCTATAATTAGAAAATGAAACATGTTCTCACAATAAATCTATCGTCACAAAGGTCTGTTACCTGGAGAGAACCTACTCTAAACGTCAGCATAAAATCAATCTTGAGTAGGTAGTTACTTAAGATAAATTCGTTAGTTGTTTTATTCCAATATTAAAAAATCGCTAAAGCACAATAAATAATTAAATAATTAGTGTTATTGATCCGACACAGTACCTTGGATTTCGTCCTGCCCCTGGTACGTCCACGGCGCGCATATGTAGGATCAATCAAAAACCAATAAAGTAAAAATATTCCCAGAAGAAATTTAGCTTGCAAAAGAAACATTGTGAGTTTATTTCAAAATCGGAGATAGTATGATAGGTAGAGGCCGGTTAGCGAACTGTGATGCGGGATCAGGTATGATCTTGTGAGGATTCTGCGTGCAACTGGTGATACCCCGGACTGCGATTCCCGCCGCGCCAATCTCTCAATTGACTAATGGCAGAGGTGCTCGCAGGAGGGCCCTTGTCTCCCCTATTTGATATATAACAATCGTCATATCCTTTCGCATTTCGTACATTGATACTCTAACTAAATTGAATATTTATGTCCCTCTTCTGATGCTCTACTAAACGAAGGTCAATCTTATGCATTGAAAACAAATTTCTTCTTAAATATGATAGTTTATATTCGGCTTTGCTAAGTTATATTAGGACATTCAAAACTTTGAACGCTTGGCGCATTGTTGGCGAATTGTGTTTTTATCTGATTGAATAAGTATAATATGTTGTTATTTAAAACAAATACTTATAGAGGGTTATCGGTTCAACCTTTTTCCTCTTTTTTTATCAGTAGTAACTAAGTGCTGTACAGTCGCGTTCACTACGCATTATTTGAACAATTCAATCATACATTTAGCTACCTATAAAACAAGTGTAGATATGGATACTATTGGACAAACTTGACAGTACGTCATAATTTCTGATGCCTCTAACGCTAAAGTGATGAGTGCTTTAGCGTTAGACTATTGTCAGCTCAGTCGTGCTACGATTATGGAAACTGTAAAGAATCCGAAACGTCAGCAAATAAAATAAAATAAAAATACGCGAGTTAAATCCGTTAATAGTTGTTTCATTTCAATTGACAGTACGTCTCTTTAAGGAAAAAAAATATAGTCATATTTAGTGCTACTCCTTACTAATTTGTTTCTCAGCGTGTTGCCTAGTCGTCCTAGTATAAATAACCCGTAAGAAGCAATTGGCTGTCTAGTTTAGCTTTTTAAATCGTATTTTTTATTTATAACCCTTATCGTTTGATATGTGTACGACAATTGGCAAATTAGGTACCAACTAATAATATTATTTTCGATTCTACAACTGAACCACACACACTTTCACAAGAACCGATCTGATAGATGCCTCGTTTACCTACATCCATTTAAGTTACTGTTAGCTTTTTTATAGTATACGTGACCAAAGAAAATTGAGAACGTTGTACAATAATAAAATAATAAAAGCTTGCGCAAAAAAATTAAGTAGAGTTGAATTATTATTTTTGTCCACAGGGGCATTTGGAACGTACCTTTCATCAGCAACTGTTACCTATTGAAAATGGACGCTTTTAGAACCGAAGCAGCAAAAGTGGTCACTTTTACTAAAGAGGATGTGGACCCGGACATGACTTTCTGTGCCAGTTTGAGGGATTTGGTAAGTAAGAAAGGTTATGTTGTACCCAAAGGTGTAAGTTCAACGCGCTTCATAAGATGTTTTATCGTAATGGCCCCATTTCAATAGGTACTTGCGAATTAAATTAATATTAGTGTTATTTAAATGTTAAAGGTGTAGAGGTCATGAAAATAAGATATTGAACGCGCCATAAATTACTTGTCTTCAAGAAGTGGATTAGGCCAATTAATTTAATCGATACGCTTTTTCTGATCTAATCGATATCGATTAGTCTAGACTCTAGACGGCTGAAATCGAAAGCACTTATCTGTCATCATACTTAAATTTATCATCAAAGACAATCGCTTGCACTTGTTTTATTATGAAAGAGAGTCATAGATAGATACGTGATTAAAGCTGTTATATTTAATATCAAGATCGAAATAAATGCATTATAGAAGTTGTAACGCTGGGTATAATTTTCACGTCTATAGAATGATCTCTCACTCAACTATGAAATTATATTTCATACTTACATCATTTTTTGTCAACAAACTCGAATGTGATATCTATTTCGAGGAAGATGGAATAAGGACCCTTGTTATTATAAATCCATATAATACAATATTTTTTGTTTTCATAGTAATAGTCGCTTTATAGTAACTATGTTTGTAGTATCTTGTAGATTCACGGAATTTTTGTACAATGTTGGGTTGATGATAATAATTGTATGTACTTATTCGAATGTTTAAAGTCAGGTTGTAGTTCGTGTTTTAATTGTATTTGTAGTCGTATTTACAACTTGATGATTATACTGCTATTACTACTAAAGTCAAAACCCAAAGCAAAGAAAAACTCTAAACCCAAAGTGGGTTTCCAACTTAAGTCACCTTACAAAGAGAGTTGTACGAAATTTTCCATTACTAGTACATGTTTCAGTACTTTGATACGAACGATACTGTCTTTTAACCTTCTTTAGTTTAAAATGTCAAAAAGTTTGTTCAAATTATAAAAATATATTTGACGAGATACATAGCGAAAAGTAATTAACGACACGTTGATTTTTAACCCCCGACGCAAAAACGACGGGGTGTTATAAGTTTGACGTGTCTGTGTGTGTGTGTGTGTGTGTGTGTGTGTCTGTCTGTGGCATCATAGCTCCCAAACGCATTAACCGATTTTGATTCTGTTTTTTTTGTTTAAAAGGTGAATATCTCGGGAGTGTTCTTAGCTATGTTTGATGAAAATCGGACCAGTAGTTTAATAAATAGAGGGAGGTGAAAGAGGGGATGGAAAAATAAATGTCCAGAAATATACTCGTGTGGGGTATCAAATGAAAGAGGGTCGCGAGTACATTACAAAATTGAAATTATAATGAAAATCGGTTTAGTAGTTCAAAAAATATAGGGACTGAAAGTGTGGAAACGGTTAACCAAATGACTACAAATATAACCGAGTGAGGTATCAAATGAAAGAGGACCACATGTACATCACAGAATTCCATATAAAATGGAAATTGGTTAAAAAAATAATAAGTTACCTACCTACTTTCAAAAAGTACGAAATAAAAAAATAAATTAAAAAATTTAACAAACCCCCGACATAAAAACATAAAAACCGTCTAAAAAGTATAAAAATAATAAAAACTTGATATTAGGTAGGTACCTAAGTATTAATAGGTATTTCTACAAAGAAAACGTCATGTCGGGGGGACCTCCTCAGATTTCGATACATAGTAGGTAAATATAGATAGGTAGGTACAATTAGGTAAATGATGAGCGGTCCCCCCGACGTGACGTTTTCTTTGTAGAAATACCTATTAATACTTAGGTACCTACCTAATATCAAGTTTTTATTATTTTTATACTTTTTAGACGGTTTTTATGTTTTTATGTCGGGGGTTTGTTAAATTTTTTAATTTTTTTTTTTATATAATATATATAATATAAAGGACGTTCCGAAGTGATTAGCGCTGAATAGGTTCAGCTCTCTTGGAATGACTGAGCTCAGTCGTGCTACTATTATGGAATCTGTAAAGGCTGCGAAACGTCAGCCAATAAAATAAAATACGCGAGTTAAATCCGTTTAAAGTTGTTATATTCCAACGTATAATAACCGCGAAGACATTATAAATTATTAGGTTAAGCTGTCACTGACATGGCTCTTGTTTTTAGGGTATCTTTATGCACGTGAGTAACGAGATGGAATTCGGTCACCTGGTGAATCCTGAAAACTACGACGTGACCCGCACTCACCCCGACGTGTATCAAGTATTCGACAACAAGATCGACTGGGAGGCGAGATATTTACACCCTGATTACAAGATCAACTTCGAGGAGGACAGGAAGCATTTGATGGTTAGTTATGGGAAATGTAATTGGTAAACAAGAGTGAATTCAATTGTTAAGAAAAAATATCTTCTAACTAATGCAGTGCAGAAATAGTGTTGTAACCATTAATTTTATTTTCTGTTAATCTGGACTGACTGTTGTTTTCAAATTTAGACTATTTTCAGATTGATATATAAATTAAATACAATGCTTATTAAGTATTGGAATTGAATACTGCCGAATATATATACAAGAGTATTCGGCGTAAAAATTGCTTGTATTAGTATAACTAGCTGTAAAACTACGCTTGAAAAAAAAAATAGAAGTCTTAGTGTTAATTATAAAGAGATGGGGTAAACAGATTGTTTCTATTACAGCCTTGCCCGGACGTTTACTGGTTCCCCATGATGTCCATGAGATTCTGCAAGGAGTGGATAGAGGTTATGGAAGCGTTTGGCCAATGGAGCGATGGAAGTAACAGTGTAAGTACATTTGCTATGAAAATAGCGCGCGGTGGCATCATATGACTCCTCAAACGGCACAAGAATCTATCAGTGTGCGATATTTAAACGTAATAATGAATAGGTCTACAGTTGTGTCTCGAATTTCATTTAAAATGAAAACTGAGCTAGACGTGATATATGGATATACTAGCGGCCCCGGCAGACGTCGTCCTGCCCGTCCGATTGTTTCGTCAAAGATCTATCAAAGTCTTCTGTCACTTACGGTCAATCACTTTGTATATAAGAGTATAGAAAAATGTTGGTTTTACACTTTTTCAAGATGTTTTTAAAATTTTCTCTACTTAGAAACCTTCCCTGGACTTCCACGAATAATTCAAGACCAAAATTAGCCAAATCAAAAAGGCGTTGTTGAGTTATAAAATTACAACGAAAAGTGGCATTGATTTATATATATTTGGATATATTTCTGTTCAGGACAAACGTTTGGAGAGCGGTTACGAAGCGGTGCCTACTCGCGACATACACATGACGCAAGTCGGGCTGGACAAACAATGGCTCTACATACTGAAGGAGTACGTGCGGCCTCTGCAGGAAATGGTCTTCACTGGATATTATCATAACGTAAGTTTTCGATTTTTTATTTCCGACAAAACAAAAAAAAAAACGTTAAACTCGGAACTGGTGCTATTATAACAAATAATAAATGAAGGAATAGCTCTTCCTGTTGTCATGATGATGATCATATCGTAAAGCTTTTCCATTATAATGATATTTCTACTCTTGTCTTGCTACAAATATCAATTATAATTAAAAGCTAATGGTATTAAACCAAAAATATCGATCAAACTTTGATTTATACATCGTAGTTAATATGCTTTTCAATTTTTTTAGAGAATAGATATATAACTAGTCCCTAACTAAGTTTTGACGATATATATTTTAACATTCGAATGGATCAGTAGCTTTCGTTTTTTATTCATATAACTTATTTAATACATACTTATAGAAACCTTAACTCAAATGAACAAGGACTATTCCACTATACTAACGTTACTTGAACATTTATTTACAGTTTTCTGTCAATATGCGTTCTGTGACACAGGATTTTCTAAGTACAGGCAAGTCTGTTTGTTAAGTAATGAACATTATTTATTTCCATGTTCAGCCGCCGGTGTCCGTGATGAACTTCGTGGTGCGCTACCGGCCCGACGAGCAGCCCTCGCTGCGGCCGCACCACGACTCCTCCACCTACACCATCAACCTGGCTCTCAACACTCCTAGTAAGCTATACATTTTTAATAGAGATCACGATAATGTAAAGAAAACGAAATTCTATCTAGTCCGACAGTTAGATTATTAAAAATTATTCAACACGCATGTTTTCTTTTCTCAAACAAATATACAATGCCAAAGATAAGTGCTTCTAAAGCTCGGGAGTGCCGGCTCGTGACGTCACGATATGGTACAATTTATACCTAGCCGTGACGTCACCAAACGTCGTCGCGAAACTTTGGAAGTGCTTATCTTTGGCATTTATTGTTCGATTGAGAAAAGAAAAAATACATGTCCAATATATTTTTGCAATCTACTAGATGGACATAGAAAGAAAAACGTTCGTCATATCTATTATAATACACCATCTCCAATGTATAATAACTGCGAAGGCATCAGAAATTATTTATACATTTTGTTAGATGCAGTATCTACGTTATATTCCACACTGTTTAACAATTCGTTTTACTTCATAGCATTGGACTACGAGGGTGGCGGGTGTAGGTTCCTGCGGTACAACTGTTCAGTGACCGACACCAAGCCGGGCTGGCTGTTGATGCACCCGGGAAGGCTCACGCACTACCACGAAGGCCTCCGAGTCCTCAAAGGAACCCGATACATCATGATCTCCTTCGTAGACCCGTGAACTACCAGCCCATGAACCGACTGACCGATTAGATGCATATCGTAAATTATATCGATAGAATATGAAAATGAAACATTAATAATCATGACGTCTTTATGCTAAGTACTACTCTACTCGGCGTTGATAAGCGGTTAGTCGTACATCGCAAAAAAGTAATTAGGTTAGTTTAACATAATTTTTCATTTCATCCTAACGATGATACACAAATTAATAAAGATTTATTTAAATGAAAATTTTATCCTTTCGTTACTTTTAAGTTCTGTTTTAGGGCAATTATTGCCTGCGTTTATGTGCATTTACTATTTTGTATTTAATGATGAATCTCCCTTATAATGGTATTTTTATTACATTAACTTAATATTATTTACAATTGTTCATAACGGCACAAATGTGAAATGTTTTTATTGTAATTTAAGCCAAAGATACACTTATATGTTAAAAATAAGACAAATCTTTAATTTACCGAGATTATACTCCATAATTAAAATGTAATGATACTAACTAAATAATATATTATAACTAATTTCTATAAAAAGGACTGATTGACGTTGTGATGATGTAATTTATAAATTCAGGCTAATGTAGATTAGCAGTTACTTTAAAACATATTGCCTAAAACTTCAATAATAAATTTACATTACTAAGCAACAGATATAAATGTATGTAGTATTTAATTCTGTCACAAATAAAGCCTGTCCAGTAAACCTTGATTTTATTTTTTTGATAGCACAATGACTATACAAGTAATCACATTGAATTATCTTTATATTTATCTTGAATTATGAATACACACCAAAGCTTCCCAGCTGTTTAAAAAATAGGCTTATAAACTACTAGCGGCCTGCCCCGGTTTCGCATGGATCCGTTTTTTTTAAATGCCTATGTCGCTCGGGAATAGTGTAGCTTTCCAACAGTGAAAGAATTTTTCAAATCGGACCTTTCATTTCGGAGCCTATAGAAGAAACATTTATACGCTCATTGACCTACAGTATTGATAACAATTACTATTAACTATACGTTGTAACCTCAAATATAATTTTTATCAAATTTTGTGTCGGATTTCATCGCCCACATCCTGAAATGATATAAGTAAGTAGGGAACGGGAACGATTTAGTGCTGCCACCGAACGGAAGATGGCAGCACTAAATCGTCAAAAGAGACGTCATCGAGTAGTCATTCCAGTTAATCAAATAAAATTATTCCTTCAATTAAGTATAAGTAATATTTGAAAATATCAGAAAAGTTATAATCTATCAATAATTATCGTGACATCGTCAATTTCTAAATAAAGCCATGTCCTGTGAATTTAATTCTATTGCCCGTACCGATTATTATTTTTAATCATTTGCTTGCTACAAAAATACCGTAGCTAACTGCTAACGGACTACCTTCAAAAATAATCCCACATAAATGGCATTACAAATTAATCTAATCATTAGTAAGACAATTCTAAAACCTACAAATGGGAAGAAATATCGATACAGATTTCATGAAAAAATATATTTGGCTATTAAGAAAGAGCGAAAACATCTTGAAGCAATTTATAAGTAGATACAGTACTTGAACCCCGTGGCTTTGTTGGCGCCGGCCGCTGAAGAGCTCTCGAGATTCGTCGATCACTAAGCGGATAGGCAAATGAAATATCTACTGAAATAATGATATACATTGTGTATAATAATTGAAGATAAGTATAGTCAAATTAAAAAATACAATAGATAATTTTGAAACTTAGCGATTCTTTAATGATCTGCTCAAAATCTAGGTGCCCACATAACGACCGAAAATTATCGTTCAAAAATTGTTTAATTTCATGAAGTAGATACCTATCACTTCATTAAAATACAAATTCCGTATGAACCCGATATGAATTATGCATTAAACATCCTAGTCTCCGTGTTCTAGGTTCTTATTTAATGCAACTTTTTAAACAATATGAAATGGAACTTTATTGCAACATCACCGGAAGAAATAAAACTGAAGTTTTCTGAATCTTACATGAGCAAGTCCCTCGTATTTTATTTATAAACGCTAAGCAACGACTCTCTTAATACGAATCGCAAGTATCTTCTGCAAGGTTAAAAGTGCAACGCAACGTATTGCAATATTAAGTGCGCAGACATTTCAATGTTGCATGCACCTATGAGACTGCTGCTATCGTCTTTATGTGTGTCGCTACTACTATCAAACTTACCTAATCATGTACTCCGACATGATTAAATTTGTGACATAAACAAACATAAAATGTAAAACTTTACACAATAATAAATACTTAAGACCGTTTAAACTTATTAATTTGGTTACTACGAATGTTCTAATACAAGAAATTGGCCAAATACTTAAATGCATCTGCAACAATAATACAAAAATAGCAAGTTTATTTATTTATTTATTTATTAGGTCAGCCAACAGTTATTACATCAATAAATACATTAATTAAATAGGTGAGAAAACTTAGTGTAGATGGATAACTAATAATAGGCAAACACAACATGCTTATTTTGTAAAACTAATGTAAGTTGAAACGTATAACCACCCACATCACATTATTTGGGAAACTGGTCCATATCTACTAATCTTCGATGTTTTCTAGCTATTATTTCATGAGTTTACACCTAAGTTGAAAACCTACTTCAGTAGTATTAATTTGACATAACTGGACAAAATTTTGAAAATAGCGCAGTTATTATTGGAATAAACATTATTCCAAGATTAAGGTCAGGACCAAGGGAAAATATAAAGATCCCGTAATCATTCAAACATTCAATCTTGAATTTCAGGCTGTTGAACTGCCGGATTGTCATATCAGTGGGTAGGTACTAGGTACCTATAGTAAAGCAGCAAAAACGTTTTTAATTAAACTACGACCACTACGCTGAACGACATTTAAGAAACATGGCTGCTTTACTTTTTTATCAAAACGACGATAAGGTTTCTATATCGCATGGCAAGATGTTTTATGTTTGCTTCCCGAATGACCGTATAGCATGATCAAACCTTGACCTTTGAACCGTTGACCTTTTACCCTTGGGGAGAATGTAGACAGCTGTAATATGGCATAAAAGTAAGCATAAAACACCGGATATAGGCAATTATTATACCTCACGAGGTACTTGAATAAGTTGGCCTTGATTGTGGTCCATGTTTTTCTTTTATACACTTGGAGTCTTCATAATGTGGACATATATTTTTTTGACAAACCAACTGATTATCTTATCAAGATTTGATTGATAGGGAACTATAATGATCGCGAACCATGTTATAAACGCTCAAATCATTTTTTATGGCTTGACTTTTTTAATTCCAGCCAAGATTTAAATTTAAATGTATATCATACTAAATAATCGTCTACTTATATAAAGTAGGTATTTAGATATAAACCAATACTATTTATCCCGAAAGAGACTAAATTACTTAATATGAAAAGCTATAATATATTTGTTGAGTCTAAAGAATTGAAGTTTTACTTAGGTAGGTACCAGAAAGGTAATGGTTATTACAGATACCTACTTTTTAAATGAAACAGGAAATCAGCGGAGATTGGCGATAAGAGTAAAACGAAATTACTCTTTAGGAAGGACGCGCTCCCTCGCCTGTCCTAAAAAAGTTGCGTGTTTGCGCAATCTAATACTTAGTTTACAATTCTTGATCGGCACTATTGCTTACGTAGGTAAATGTTTAGTTAGAAAGACCGCGGGAATAGGTACTTCGATAAACTTCGAATTAAGTAAGCACTATTGTAGTTAACAAACGTAGAAGTTATAAAAAAAATACTTTTAGAGAATATTAAACAAAACAGGTTTTCGTAAAATTTCTGATAAAGAAACGGGAGGAGTTCCTTTTCAACTTGCTCTCATATATATATGAATTGAATACGGAAAGTTTTTAATCTAATCTTTCTTATTCAGAGAGGCTTACGAAGTGCTTAATAATTTAACTTTGAAAATATTTTAACATACTATGAGCTATTAGAAATATAATATATTATGTTTTATACAATGGTATATAGTAAATAGGGCACGACCTTGATAATAAACTAACTCTATATTTGTAGGCATGGAACGTGGCCATAGAAAAATACTATAATATTTATGATAATGTGTATACATATGACCGCCTCACTGATGGTTGAAAATATATAGAATATAGGTATAGTTGGGGCGCTGTGGTCGTCCGCATCGATCCGCCCGCCCCGCCCGACCTCCACTTGGGCGCACTTCATTCCTATCGAACGCAGCAAGTATTGCTCACTTCACAGTGACAACCTTGTGTATGAAACCTAAGTAGTATCTATACGATTGTTTGGTAACCCCCCATTAACAAAACTTGATACCGCGCCGCGGCATAAAGGCCACTACTAGTCGAATACGGACTACTCTGTAATCAGGCTATGTTTGGCGTAGCTCCACGATAGTCGTTTTATATATAATTCACATAGTAATATTAAGATTGGTGTAGACACGGATCGAAACTCACAATATGTGCGATGACAGCAGTTACGAAAAAATGTGTGAAGCTTTATAGTGGACGAAATAATTGTGTACAATAAACAGTAGCCAGAATCGGAAACAATCGGGAGGATTCTATTCCTACTTGACGTTCGGTGTAGCTGAAATTATTTGTACCACATAAATTGTCGAAAGTTACGAGTGCTTTAAATTGAAATCGGTGTGATTATTTATACTAAGTAACGGATAAAAACATAAACGTCATCGTACTCGTTACTCGACAAGAAGTGATAAAGCGGCACCACGTTTCGCCACAGCAAATTACGTTACTCGAATCATTTTCCCTCGAGAGGATCGCCGTCGAACGTACGGGCACAATCTGTAAAAGCATCGTCATTAAGTCGCATAGAAGCATCGCCGAGGCTGGCTGGAGCGGAGTTGGAATGCGGCCGCGGAGGGGGCGGCGGCGCGGCCGTCGGCGTCGGCGGCGGAGGCGTCCGCCCCGGGTACGGGTACGAGGCGCTCTCGGCAGCTAGCGACGGAAGCGAAGGGGAACAGGAGGACGCACCCGAATACACTGCCTTCGAGATGGAGCTCTCTGGTGGCGGGGAGTCTGCGGAGGGACCTTCATCGAGAGGTTCCACTAAGGTTAACTTCCCTCCTGATGTGGAACTGGAACGACGCCCTACCGCTACGGCAGGCACGGTCACCTATCACCGAGGGCGAGGGAGATCGATGAGCGCGTGGAGCGACATCAGTCGATCGAGCTTTCGCTTCGAAGACAGGTTAGTCTTATCGGAACATCTTTACGCAACGCAAAGCGTACGTTTCTAATAGATCGATCTCCAAAATTTTGGTTAAGGTCGATAGTTCATAGGAGATAAAGGAAACGGGTGCCATGCTATAGGTATTAAGTTAGGTATATTTGGAATGTGTTGCGGAGTATGTTATTATGTGTGCAATTCCTATAAGGGTTTATTCACAGAAGGCGGCTATTGTAGAAAGAAGATACGAAGACCATTTAGACAGGGGTATCTCTACATGAACTCACCTAATATATATTTAAAACGGAATAAAAGCGGACGCCATTCGTATCGCTTAAAATGCTTGACGCATTCTGCCGTGGCGGGCTCGTCTTAGCATGCGCAATTCGACGCGAATAGTGCTCAAATTCGCAAGAGCTTTAGTGCACACTGTTACAATTTCGACTCTTTAACTACATATTTGCTTTTAATAGCACACAATGGATTCACTATAATTAGAAGTTATTCTAGATAATTGTTACGTGGAAAGTTTCCAACTATTATCGAACTCCGCAACCGACCAATTGATGATGTTGAATAATAGTACCTACAGGTTAATAATTATTTCCTTCCACTTTCTAGTCAAGAACTATTTAATCAATGATCAATTCAATTCTTAGCGTTTACTCGTAGATAGGTCAGTCTTCTATTTTATTTTCTCTTAAGAACAATCAAAAATTGCCTTACATACAAAATTTTCCGTTGCTACTTTCGATTGTATAACGTGACCTAAAACTTTTAGAATGTAAGAAGGTAACATTCGCAGAGCCTATATTGCTAATTAAATGTGACAACCTTTTATTGAACGGTGTCGAAATATGTCAAGGAACAAATCCCGTTTTGTTATCGCATTATTGCAGAAAGAAAGTATGTTTCTATGTAGGTATATTATGTACCTCATGAGATATTTGTAAAACGAATATGATTTCGAACAAACATTTATTTTATGTGCGCTACGACAACAGAATTATTCAAAAGCATATCATTACAGGCGTCAACTTATACTGTGTGCAATGCTTATAGGATAAGTAGGGTGGAAATATCGCTAAAATCAGCACTGAACACGACGAGCCTGCTCTCGTTTGCGCCTGTCCGCTTTCATACCGGTGTGAATCCAGATAACGAATACTTTCAAACTGCTATATTGATAGATAACATCACGGTCTGCATTACTTATTGGTAGGTATATAGTCAATGACAGAAGTTATACAATACAATCGTTCACATTATCATAACGTTTACGCTTATTAATCCGGCGTTAAAAACGCACGTGTACTTATATTTTGTACGGGGCGCTCAGCGTTGCATATTAAAGCTGCGGTATTGTTTAATCATAGCGAGCTACTCTCTTGTTGTGCAAATTACTAGTTACGAACCATTCTGTTGTTCGCCGCATGATAAACAAACTTTGAATTTCAACGGCAATGTATTACCCTACATCTGGTTGGTCATTGTAAGCAATAAGCAAAAATTAATTCAGGCTTCTAAAATTTTATTGTTTATTACTCAGAGTTCCATCTTATTTTTGCTTTAACACTTAGGTAATATGTTTTACCTCAAGCTGAGTAAGTGAACTCTGTGACTTAGGCATATACAAGTCAATATTTTATTTTTGTATTTTGTTATAAGGATAATAAATGATCTCTTACAAAGGAAAAAAATCTACGAAGCTTTCAAATACTGAAACTGAACTGTTAAGAGCTTAATCTGACTGGATTTGTACTTACTGTAAAAAATCGTCAAGACAAAGTCTTAAAAACCAACTTAAAGAAATTGTTAGAAAAGTTGAAATCCAAAATGTGTAGGTACCTATGTATATTGATTTATATGTGTAGGTGGATTTATATGACGAAACACGAGTCATCTTTTCTACTTTATTAAACACTAGCGGTCCCAGGGGACGTCGTTCTGTCCGGAAAAACAAGGTTTGACAGGTACGAAACCTATGATCATTTTCTTTGGGAAAAGCTTTTTTTTCAATTTTCCAGTATTTTTAATACTTATTCTGCTATATGGGACAGAGATCACTAACGAATCAAAAATCATGAAAATCTGTTTAGCCGTTCTCGACTTATAAGCGTTAGAATGAACTAGACTTTCTTTTATAATATTATAAAGTTAGGAAATTATTTAATATATTAATACTGCTGACCCGCCAAACTCATACAGTCATGATCTGATTTTTATAATAATCCAAACTATGTTCTGACAATAACAAACACAAAAAGAATTATCCAATTTAGTAGATCGGAAGCAATGCATGTGTATGTACGCAGTATAGTTTAGTGATTCCTTTTTATCTTCGAGTTGATATAACATAGTGAAAAATACTTCAGAGCCTAAACTAAAACCTCTTTTCTTTCCAACCAAGAGCTTGAGTCAAGAATCTTGGATCAATTCTATGAATGAAGTCACCAAACCCATTGATCCTGTGAGACGTTCGGCGCATAGCAATTAGTTAACTGATTGCTGTGTGCAAAGAAGCCTCTGTCTATCCCCAATCTAATCTCCGTCAGACGAGGTTTCGGTTATGTACATAATCTCATAAGTATAATGAAGTTAAAGCTTGATACCGCCCGAAACAGATTTATTAAGGCTAACAATGAACCGATAATTTAAGTTTGGCTTCCTGTCTTAAGGGTCTGGATTTTATGTCTGTAAAATTTTTAAATTCGAATTGGATGCTGGACCTCCATTTTTTGTAATTCTTTTTAAGGGGTTATAAAGAATAACTTAAAACTGTGCAGATTGAAGAAATTGAATACCTATATATTGAATACTAGCTTCTGCCCGCGACTCCGTCCGCGTGGAACTCTTTTTTTGCAGTCGGTTAAAAAGTAGCCTATGTCCTTTCTCAGGCTCCAGACTTTATTTGTACCAAATTTCATTTAAATCGGTCCAGTAGTTTTAGCGTGAAAGCGTAACAGACAGACAGACAGAGTTACTTTCGCATTTATAATATTAGTAGGGATATTGGAGCCCTGAATATCTTCAATATAACTGAAGTTACATAATATAGGTATAACGAAAGATTACTAGTTTTAAAACAGGGGACGCCGACCAAGTCACTAGTTTCGTTACGATTCTTGAAAATGACGTAACGAACCACGTCTAATAAATAATTAAAAATGTTTAGATTTTGAATTTCTTTTTAGTGTCACTTTTAGGTTGTCTATTATAATAAAAGTGTGAATAAAGTCCTAAACTTAAAACGTGGGTGATTTTACCAGCTCGTAACTTGCAAAAGTGGTCCTTCGAACCGGGTACATTACTGAAGTCCGAACACCTGTACAAAACTGTACCTGACTGAGTTTTTCTTTAATTGAAAACACATCGACATACCTACTTTCGATTATATTAATAATTCAGAGGTTGAATTAGGTTACAAGAAATAGCAAACTTATGTCGTAGGTACCTATTAATAAACGGGTTGTTACTGCCCATCTCAAGAAATAATATATGTAACATTTCCGAGGACATGATCATATAATTAAATAATTATGATAAACCTGATAACTTTACATAGTCTTAACAGTCTCAAAGTCAGTACTTTTGGCCCTTGTTGAATTAGAATAAAAAATCATTCGGAGAAATTAAATTGATTTGACCTCACTGGACCCTTAGGTGATTCTTGAAACGTACAAATCGCAAAGTACCTCCTTCCTCACAACTATCGAAGTTTTGGGAACTTGATGAACTACTTACTACAAAGGTCCCTCCATTTGAAGATAACTATTCTGTGTAACTAGTCAGTAAGTCAACCTACTTATCGTAAATCCAACAGAAACTTTTTAGGTCACGGTTATGTCGCAGGGATCGCTAACTTGTTAAAAGAAACTACTCGGGTCCTAGTTAATATTAAAGTAACCGACAGTGGCAAACCTCTGGTCCAAGAACTTAAAACACTTACCCTAACAGGCATTTGCATAAACACGCTAGAAATATGTAAATTTGTTCAAATATATTCGTAGTTGGATACAAAGCAAGAACACCAACACAGGACATGATACTGCGATATAAATACACGAACCTTAATTTTGATTTTAAAACAGTTTCTTTTATATATGACAAATAATTATTTAAAATAATAATCTGGACAATTATGTAAATAATCCGGTTTACTGATATACATATACATTTCTTTTTCTTCCATTTTTAAATGATTCCGTGAACTTCTTTAGGGGTAGCAATGTTGGAATGAAACAACTATTAACGGATTTAACTCGCGTATTTTTATTTTATTTTATTTGCTGACGTTTCGGATTCTTTACAGTTTCCATATTCGTAGCACGACTGAGCTAACAATAGTCTAACGCTAAAGTGATTTATACAGTTATGCAAACTACCTTATATTTAAATTCGTAGCAATGTTCTCACATATAGAATATCTGCCTAAAATAAAATCTATGTCTAATCTGCTTGATGTCAATTTTTCTTTAAATATCTTATCACCTGACACTAATAGTAAGAAATTCCGTGGGTTTGCGTGTTGAACTGTAAAAGCAGGTGTGGTTTTCACATAATTAAATAGCAAGTAACTAATTGCTAGATATTGTTTTTGTAATTCACGTTTTAGGCAGTGTAATTCGTTTTTTTTTCATTGGAACTATTTATTAAATTCATTTAATCCTTACAGGATGGACCTAAATCTTAAATTCGAATAATAACAAGTGAGATCTGTTCAGTATATCTATTTCTAAAATGTTTTTATTTGTTCTTGAAACAGTTCCTTCCACGAGAATGTATTCTTTTAAGACGTCATCGATACAAGCTTTAGTTGAATGCCAACTTTGAAAAAAAAATGGGGTTCTTTAAATTTTTTCTACAAAAATAATTCTCGGTATTTCTTCACCTTTCACAATTCTTGACCTTTAAAGAAATGAGGTGAATGATATGGCCGCTACATTTCAGGCAAGGTTTTTGAAGTTATATTGATGGAATGAGTATTAAATGTCACCAAAATTTGTTATTATTTATTTTGTTTTTTTGTGACTTGTTTCACTGACAAAAAAATATTTAAATCACCTCAGCTTGGATAAACCGCAGAACTATTTAAAACAAAATATACCCTTGTATATAACATGTGCTGTAAAAAGACACGTATTCCTTACCATTGTATCGATACCTATCCTTGATAATCCTGTAAGTAAATTTTTCGCAATCTTCCGTTTTAGTATGACGTAAATCATAAAACATTTAAGTAGTTATTTCAAGGGTAACAACGTAGGTATACATAATGTCAAAGTATATGTAAGTATCGACTATTGATTAGCCGCGGTATCGTAAACAATAGCCACTGGTAGTGTATAATGAAAAATGAAGAATATACAAGTAAACACTATCAAGCAAATACGTATATATGCACAAAGCCCCGCTTTGATTAAATAAGCCGTCTAAAAAGTATAAAAATAATAAAGACTTGATATTAGGTAGGTACCTAAGTATTAATAGGTATTTCTACAAAGAAAACGTCACGTCGGGGGGACCGCTCATCATTTACCTAATTGTACCTATCTATATTTACCTACTATGTATCGAAATCTAAGGTCCCCCCGACATGACGTTTTCTTTGTAGAAATACCTATTAATACTTAGGTACCTACCTAATATCAAGTCTTTATTATTTTTATACTTTTTAGACGGCTTATATGTTTTTTTGTCGGGGGTTTGTTAAAATTTTTAATTTATTTTTTTTATTTCATATTTTTTGAAAGTAGGTAGGTAACTTATTATTTTTTTAACCAATTTCCATTTTACATGGAATTCTGTAATGTACGTGTGGTCCTCTTTCATTTGATACCTCACACGGTTATATTTGTAGTCATTTGGTTAACCATTTCCACACTTTCAGTCCCTATATTTTTTGAACTACTTAACCGATTTTCATTATAATATCAATTTTGTAATGTACACGTGATCCTCTTTCATTTGATACCCCACTCGGTTATATTTGTAGATATTTGATTTTCCATCCCCACTTTCACTCCCTATATTTTTTGAACGGCTCAACCGATTTTCATTATAATTTCAATTTTGTAATGTACTCGCGACCCTCTTTCATTTGATACCCCACTCGAGTATATTTGTGGACATTTATTTTTCCAGCCCCTCTTTCACCCCCTCTATGTATTAAACTACTGGTCCGATTTTCATCAAACATAGCTAAGAACACTCCCGACATATTCACCTCTTAAACAAAAAAAACAGAATCAAAATCGGTTCATGCGTTTGGGAGCTATGATGCCACAGACAGACACACACACACACACACACACACATACACACACACACACACAGACACGTCAAACTTATAACACCCCGTCGTTTTTGCGTCGGGGGTTAAAAAGAGGAGGCATTTTAGGTATTACCACACCCCGGTAACATAAGTGACTTAGGATTGTATATAAAATTGCAGGTGTAAAATAAACGTAATGTTGGTAGAACTCAACATAGGTACTTAAGTATTTATCGCACAAGCACTGTAGTATTTTGTATTGTTGCCACTATTTCTATTTCAAAAACGAACAATGGATGTTGACCTAATATTAACGAACCATCATATAATATATTATAATACTTTATTTATCCATAGAAATCTTCAACTATACACGTACATTAAAACATGCTTACTTAAATATTTTGGTTCTCAAGGACTAATTAAGTAGATACCTGCTGAATTAGAATCATCAAAAATATAAAACCTACTATGCTATTGGGGTGAAATACTGACTTTAGCGTTAGACTCCCTCGTCAGCTCAGTCGTCGAAACGTCAGGCAATAAAAATAAATATGCGAATAGCTGAATTAATCACTTTAGCATAAGACTATTGTCAGCTCAGTCGTGCTACGATTATGGAATCTGTAAAGGCTCCGAAACGTCAGCCAATAAAAGTAAAATACGCGAGTTAAATCTGTTAAAGTTGTTTCATTTTAATAAATATGCGAGTTAAATCCCTTTATAGTAGTTTCATTCCAATGTGTAAAAACCGCGAAGGCGTCAGAATTTACTACAATCTCATTATAAAAATTCATTAATTCTAACATATTATGTTACACAAAATACTGGATGAATAAACAAGCAGCTTAATGTGGAAAACGGCTGTTTCAACAGTCACAACTTTTGTAAACACGCGTTAAGTTCACCTATGTTTGTATTCAGGCTGCGGTCGCTAGTACGAGAGAGCCGACATGAAACTTATATACCGTACAGAGACAAAAATCTTAAGTTTTTCTCGGAATTTGTGCTCGATAGCGATTGCCCCTTTTTGAATTTATCTCATAAAAACAAAAAAATCATTCATTTTGTCAACAGATACCTAACAGTATTTTTCTCTGTATTAAATTACCAGCGCATTATATTGTTCATTGTCGCTGAAAATCTACCTTAAAAATTAAGATCTGATCCTTTGAAAAGTGCGACTTCTTACTAAATCGTGCTGATGTGTTTCTCTAGGACTCAGCCCTACTAGACTAGTGCCTTTCAAACAAAACGATCGAATAAAAATTAAATGAAATTGTCATAAGCGAATTAAAACTGAGTACATCACTTTTCGTCGCCCTTTCCTCAATTCCATACGTTTTTATTAATTTAGTTTAATGTAAACGCAAAACGATGTCACTTATTCTTACCCACTCGTTAATTACCTATTCGTACAGACTCCCCAGAGCAAATCAGATAAAGGTGAAGGGTAGGTTAGTACTCTTTTTATCCTGTAATTGGAAAATTTAGTAATCTGGATATTCGCGATTTTGTGACTGGTATTTGGTAGGTCTGATATCGTGTAAAAGTGGTAAAGAGCCATTACCGCTTTACTCTAGAATTACCCAAACACGTTAGTTAGTAATCGAGTATAATTTTTAATGATTTGCTTAGGTTAAGTAAAATCATTCTATAAATTTTACCAAACTAATAACTTTATATAGGTACATGGTGGATTTATGGTGTTCTGTATTACGTTGTATACGACTAAATAGTCATTGGGTAGACCGCAGCACCGGTCAAATACAGTACCGCGGGAATGTGGCGAGTTCGATTAACGCACATGTATTTGCAAGCTTTATAAAATAGAGGAACATTTTATTTATCCATACCTAAAACAAGAATATAGATGAATATAAGGGAATTAAACTAATGTAGTACCTACAGGTAAAATGTTTACAAGAAAATATCGATAACACACTTACGATTAAAATAAGTGACAGTGATTTAAATTATGAAACAATATTATGACATAGTTATATCAAAACGAAGTCAGGTATATAACGAAAACTTAAAGTTTAATCTGAAAGAATATCGACTGTAACGTGACAAATGTTACGTTTTCTGATGTTGTAAGTAGCCATTTCTAATCCGCACGCATTCACCATATTATACTATACTATATTTCCATACAATAAATATCTAGGTAAGTAGGTAGTATCCTTTCTAGCTGGTAGTAATTGAAAGAATAAACTTCTAAGACGTATTAGAGAGTGATCATTCGAATGTGTGCGCTGCCGAAGCCTTTGGTTTGATACTGGAAACCCTTAAACATATTTCTATTTCAGTCACGGACGTTATACTAGTATAGTTTGAACTGCCCCTTTTTTAGGGGCAGTTAGCTTTTAAATGTAATGGAAACGTTACTATCGAGTTTAACGTTTACGTCTGAAATTGTACAACGTAATGAGCAGGGACTAGCAATCGAAACATTTGTCACTCGTACAAAACTAAATTAGTACCTACGCCAACTTGATGATAACATTTTTTGTAACATGTACCTAACTCACAATAAGCCATTAGGCAAAATGTTTAAGTACGGTTCAACGACAGTTTTATCAATACAAATTTCTATAACCGACCTTACCTTTAATGTTTATCGATAGGTATTTAGGTGGCGGTGTGATCGTGCTCTGAATTGTCGGGCAAACGGCTTATTACTTACGAGAGAGAGAGTGCGCCACTCGCCCTGAGCCTTAATAAGCCTGTGCTTTAGTTCTTGATTTATTACCCAATCAAACGAGACCAACAATGTCAGCGTAAATACCTGCAAATGTCTAGAGCATATCGAATACAACCAACACACGAGTTTTATATGTTATACATACAACGTAAAACGATTGAATTGGAGTAGTAAAGCGACCTATTAATTATTTAGAGAACGCGAGTCTTTAGTGTTTTGGGCAGGAATTAATCGATATTACCTCCTAGGGTACAGATATCCTTTCACCGTTCTACCTTTATTTATATCAAAACGCTTTGCGTTATTTAA
The DNA here is from genome assembly GCA_038024825.1 of Polylopha cassiicola. Lineage (NCBI taxonomy): Eukaryota > Metazoa > Arthropoda > Insecta > Lepidoptera > Tortricidae > Polylopha > Polylopha cassiicola. The sequence goes on along the minus strand of CP149045.1, from coordinate 15,502,841 downwards.
ACGCAAACGTCATTACCAGATCATTTCAATAAAATTAAATGTATTAATTATTCTGTTTAAGTTGTTTACAAATTCAATTATGGATTCTGCTTTATGCGGCTGGTATTTAGTCATTTCGGTTAATTGCAAAATTTTGATTTAAGTTGACTGGTTTTAAGGGTAATTATTTGTAGGTAGGTATAATTAAGGTCAGAACCGCATCAAACGGCACGTTTTTGATAAAACTATACTATAATGGGTAATATCGTGAGGTTGCCAGTAAAACTTCATTAAAACTGTATTTCTGATAAATAGATAGGTACTGTTTAAAAAATAACAAAATAAGTATACATTTATAAAGTATTTTCTATGTTGATTATATTTTTCATATAATTGAATACCGATATATGGTCAACAGTACTTTGTAGGTACCTTATACGGCGTACTCTAAAATACAAATACAAGGAAAATCTATTTATCATTGGGATTCTAATCTGTAGAGATTAGAATCCCAATGATAAATGATAATAGATTTTCCTTGTATTTGTATTTGTATTATTGATAAATATTAAGTACATTGTCAACTAACTTACTCAAACAGGCATACCAAATTTCATCACTTCGCGAGAATTTAATTGTGAACCTCTGAAAACCAAAAAAGCTCTCCATATCACATCGAAACCCTAACATGATCACTTCGATGCCTATTCTCTCTTCATCTGGACTCAAAATAACTCGTGACCTTCACTGCACGCATCATTTTTCCTATAAACTCCTGCATTTGTCACAATATTTATCGTAACCCATTTTATTGTTACACCTGTCTTAACTCTGACCCGAAATCTCGCCGAACCTGTATTGATATTTATCATCATCCACTTCGGCTACGCAATCACCATACACACACAAATAGTGTATTTTTACCTGTAAATATATCTTTGACACTGTTATTGTGAATAGGTATATCTTTAAAATATCTCGTGTAAGTAATTAAGTAAATCCTTTTATCATTCCAACTGTAAACTGTCTATTTCCGACACATTATTCCTATAATAATTAATAGAAACGTTTTTTGCCAGCAACGATTTCTCAACCTGGAAAAATCTTTTCATGTTTCATCACAGGTAAAACGAAAAACCGTACGTGACACTGGTGTCACCCGCCATAAAATATATACATTACATTCCCTTGTGATACGAACTATTTCTAAATCAATATCGACACAAACGTGCACATCGGCATAAAAACGATGAGATGATATTCTCTTTACAAACCTACTATAAGGATTTCTACAGTGTATCTTTATCATGTATCAGCATTAGCGAGTTACATTAAATGTAAAATTTTGTAAATAAGTAATAATCAATTCAGTCACTCGGCAATGTTGATTAGGTACCTACTTGAAGTAAATTGAATCGTATTGTGTTGTTTCTGTGACGTTTAATATACGTTTTTACTATTTTATCTGCTCAGCAAACACTTAAGATTTTAGCAGTGCGAGATAATATAATCTTTCACTGTCATAGGTACCTTATGCAATGTGCGAGATGTAAGGCTATTATTTCAATTCTGAAATCAATGGCTGATGCGGAAATCTAGGTTGACAGTTTCTGAGTATAATCATTTCAGGAAGGACCCTTTTAGAGCAAAAGTACTTTCAATGGGTTTATAACTTTTAACAAGTCCTCCGAAGAAGGGTTGCATTATCAAACCAAAATTATAGTTAACTGTAATAACATACAAATACCTATGCAAATACGCAGGTTTAGAGTTTTAGTAAGCATCGGTTTATGTAAACAATATGTTTAGTAATAAATTAATGAACGTTTCCTTGTTTACTCTGAGACTCTTACCCATGTCAAATTTAACGGATCTCAATAAGTATATATATTTTTTTGAGGACTATACAATCAACATACTTTTTTGCTTTGAAAGTAATCACACAGAAAACAAATACAGTGAAATCCACAAAACATATATCATATCCACGAAAAATAACATTGCAGTCCATTTTAGATGCTCCCATTACTTTCGATGTGCTTGCCTATAGCGCTGATCAATCGATTCTGATGTGAGAGATATAGACTGTTATATTTATACAATACTCATTACTTCTTTACAAATGTTGCATGCTTTCTGTAGACAAATTATCTACATTTGAACACGTTTTCACCTGAGTAAGATCATTAAAAATTACAATGAATATAAATGGAGGATATGCTTTTGTTACTCTGGAAAGATTTACATAAATTGATGGCACATATTTTATTGCTTTGGGATTTTTTTCACAAACTTCTTATATACCTTCACGTTATAACAATAACATGTTATACGTATGTAATACGTTTATTACGCGTATGTATATGAAGAAACCCTCGTCCGTGACATGAATTCCTATCCTCAGTAAAATGAGTAGTTCGCATCTCACTATCACATCATACTATTGTAAGGTCAAAAAAATTGTACCTACCAACGTGGCAACGTGCAAACGTTTGATCATTTAGTACGGTTTAAGACTTATAACACTTATGATAATGTGTGATTTAAATATCATTAGTCAAAATACGTTTTCGTTAATAAAACCTCCGCGAATGATTTCACGTTTTACTAGTAACAAGGTTGACTTGATAAAAACCGACAGTTTAGCTTTAGACTATCGAGCTGCGGATATGGGAACTGGAAAGTTTTCGAAACGTCAGACAAAAAAATATGATACGCGAGAGAAATATCGTTTGTTGTTGTTTCATTCCAAAAACCGACTAATTCAACTCAATGAAATAATCAAAATTCGAACGTAATCTATGGGAGTCATTGACATTTGCCACGGCATGAAAGGTAGTCGGCCAGATGAGAGCAGCGAGCAGGCAGGAGCAGGGAGCACAGGGCAGAGATCGGGTATAGATGCCGCGGCACGGCGCGGCCGCGGGGCGCAGGGCAGTGGGGCAGAGGGCGGCCGGCTGGCGGAGGGCGGTATCTCGTGGGCGACGCCGCCTGAAATCACATTTAGTCTTACGGACGGTGTGAAACGCGCGACGAACGCATCACATTTCCCGCGTGCTCGAGCCGCGTCGCGAACGCATGTAAACATACATCGCGCGAACCGAAATCGACGTCACGTCAATAGTTACTATAATACGTGTGCAATTAAATACCCAATCGCCGATTTTAATACACTTCCTACATTGGTATAAACGAGCTCAAAAAGTCTTAGCGAAACAATAATATTGTTATATTTGTTATGAGAAATGTTCATGCTTATTTAAGTTTTGTAACCTAAATCGTTCCAAATGTAACTAAATAGCAATAATGGAATTAGGAGACGATATATTTTTCATTTATGGACGCAGTGGGTTCGTATTTCTTATATGACAATGTAAATAAATTTATCATGAGGTATTCATAGTCTGTTGCACTATACACTTCCGCATCATGTTATTTACTTATGAGCATCAATTTAAAAATACGCTTAGTAGAATTGCTCTTGTTGGCAAAAATATCATTGCCATTGTTTTTTTTTGTCAATAAAAGGAAATCACTATTTTTAAGCAATGGACAGCATGCTATTGACCGTTTCCGTTGTTAACGTAGAGCGCATGTGGATATTCCTTCTAAAACTGACGTGTTTTGAGGTCAACTAACGCGACAACAACTCGCGTGGGCAAAAATAGACTATTGTGCTGTGCAGCGATAGTACCTTCAGCACTCAAGACGCTAGCACACTTCTTCCTTCCTCTTCACTCCGACGCTCGGTTATATCAACGCTCCCCTTTTTTCTTAATTTCACTTTTAATGATGTACACTTCGTTATTAGCATCCGTAAACAATTTCATGAGCCCATTTAAAGTTTCTCATTATGTATGTGTATGAATAGTCATATTGTACGTCTACCGTTTTTTCAATTCATGTAAATTGTATTATACTAATTTTAAAGATAATCCACGCCATCAAGGCAGTAGATAGTGATGGTACTGCAATGTAGATAATTTACCATTTATATAAAAATACTTATTCAAATGCCGAGCTTCTAGGCTTTAACTTGTTATATTATATTAAACTCGTACCTAACCTTACTTCCAGAATATAATAATCATTCTAAAGTGCAAAAACATCCACTGCATCTTTGGTAATAATGGCTACATACCTTAGCATAAAAAATGTATGTAATTAAAATGCAACGTATGCTGATCTCTATTTTTGCAATTGCATTGTAAAAATATATAGGTATGTAGTTAGAATGAGTATGTTAAATCTACAAAATTACAGCCGCCGTCATGCTTACTGCATGTCTCACATATTATTATGCTCTGAACAAATTTTGTTAAAAACCTATAGTTTCATGCACACCTAGTTTCCTAGGCACCGTGAGTTCGAGTTGCGCTAATATTATATTATACACGAAAGTTGTCAGGTAAACGAGCTCATTCGAATACGCAGCTATGTGAACTTTGTTTATCAAACTCGTCAAATTTGAAGCATAAAGGGGCTTTCTATATTATTTGCCTGTGTTGAAATGCGTAAGTACCTACTTTACGATCCTTACCTTTCTTTTCGGAAGCCGTTCAAGAAAGCCAGGCACGTTTCTCAGTTGTACTACAGCGTGCTGGTACCCAGCGATTTTCAATTCGACAAACTCTTATAACTAACGACGCCCAGTGCTTACATATTCTTTTATTTCAGCCTTTTACGTACTTAAAATTTTCTCGTAGGTCTAAGACGTGTTGCGTTAAGTAAGTTCTTTTATGTTATGGGAGTTCTGAGCCCAAGTTTTTGTTTGTTTTGCAGATTAATCCCCTAAAATATTGATACTCAATTCCAACTTTCAGCGATACTTACTAAATTTTTGCTTCCAAGCTCCACATAATATACTTATATCATCAATAACTTGTAAGTAATTCAAGGGTAAAAAAACATCAGAAATCGAGAACGATTTATGACTCTGTCTTATTATAGATCAATTAATAAAAATGACATATTTTGATCATAATATCAACCATAGAAATAGGTCATAAAATGTTTAATTAAAGCTCAAAATTAAGCAGATTTCTGATACTATTACTTTTTTAGTGTACATACTTATTACGCTAAGCGTTAATTAGTGCACGTTTGTATTACACGGGTAAATTTCTACTGAAAGCGGAGTAGACGGCGATTTATAGTAATTAAGAGAATGTTTGGCAGTATAGGATACATAGGTACTTTTACATTATAGGTACTTATACCTATATGTCATAAAATATAAGTTCATAATCAAATAATAAGCAGCCCGCTCGACTATTATAACGTAATTATGAGCATACGAACGCTTTTAGTAAAACATGACCTATTTTGCCGCGCTTATTTGTAATTCGAATAATCCGCCAGCGTTTTCGTACCTAAATATTACGATTTATGCAGTTTTACAAATCTTGTTCCAGCATTTGTGATTCGCAATTTATGACTCACATAACACTCTATTCATTTAGCGATGTCAAAAAGCTTGCTTAATATATATTAAGAAAGCTATTCTGAATGAAGTCTCCTTACGATTTGTCCAAATGACGAGAATAACGATGCTTGTAAAAGATTCATGCTCTTGCCGTTTACGAACGTTGATTAATACTTGCGACGAAATGTCTTTGGCAGGTAGGTAATTATTTATTTATAAAGTTTTGAACCAGTCTATAACAATGTTACCTTTAGCTGTATATTACTGAATTCCAAAAGAAAGCATCTGATTAGGTAAGTGTAGGTACTAGCTAGAGGTCTACGTCGTAAATAAACGCGATGTTTGTACGTTACGAAATCGATTATTGTGAAAGATAACCGTGTCAAACAGTTCTAAATATTTATTTGTTCGATAAAACTCGCTATCAAGGTATATAGACTCTTTAAGTACAAAAATAAGCTGCGTAGTAACATAAAAAAAGTATCAATTTGATAGTAGATATACCTACTTCACCAATTAGAAGGTGAGGTGAAGGTTTTCACTTATGAACGCATCAAATTCATTCCTACGTATGTTACGTATTTTCAAGCAAGCTCTATACTTTCTGAAATAAAAAATCTTTTACGATTTGCATAGTCCCTTTTAAAGCATTTTATTCGCACGCAAATACGAAAATAAAATACCTACATCTCGTAATCACAGTTAATCGAAAAATGAATTTCATTTCATTATTGCTCAAATTTCTATAAAATTTAGAAATGCAATTTAATTTGGAGGGCCGCAATTTGAAGATAAGAATGTCGTTATCGAATAATGAATTCTGACCCAAATCTTAAGCGAGACTAACTTAGACGGATATAATTTAAGATATACAGACGGTAGGTTTTTTTGCCATAAGTATATATAGATGTCATAAGTATAACGACTAATCGTTAAAATTACAAAGACTTAATCGTTTCCACTTCTGCAAAATGTATATATTGAAATAGCGTTATAACGACTTCGAAGGTCTTAGTAGCAAAGCAACTACTTATCAAAATGGCCACGAAGCTCGTATGTCAACTTTTATATACTCTTAAATGACAAGGTAAAGATACGTTATTACCAGATATTTGGACAGTTCCCGTATTGAGAATGATTTTATGTAATGGTAAAACGGTTTCAGGAAAATCTATTATTTCGGAATCAAATTGGTGATCTAACCTATGTTTTTACACTGTAATAAAATAATTACCTATTGCAACGTAATTAGAGGGAAATTAATGTACGTACATAGTCAATTTTTTCGCTTTTTAGATAGTTAAAATATTAATAATATACTTATTCGGCTAAGTGAAAATCGATTAATTGAAGTAAATATTACGAGTGGTGATTTAAAAGACGAGACGTATGGTTGAAAAGCAATAAAATTTTAAGTCAGGTCAGTTCAACTTACAAATAAACGAAATGAAAAAGTACTTTTATGTTTTTCCCCTTAATTTTACAATCGAACAATTTCCCTATTATAGCCACAGGCATACTGCCTATTATTTGTTTGAGGAATTTAAAAGCCTGTCGTATTTTTCACTTACTTTTATAAGCAATAGGCAATCAGCTAATGGTATGGACTTATTTCCATTTCAGAGATTCCTTCATTGGCTTGTGGTATATATAGAATAAAGTTGTACTTACAAAACGGCTAAACATAGTTAAATGTGCCATTTCAAAAGATTTATTTTAAACCTCGTTACAGTAGAGTACTCTTTACTAAAAAATCTCTCATATTTTGCGCAAACTGCTGACGCAAACCATAGTATATTACTGCCGGCGCCGGGAAGGAGAGGCTTGCAGGCACAGTATACAGTATAGACGGCCGACCGTAGGGAGGCTGGATATTGTTACGAGGCCTGCAAGCCCATTCACGGCTAGGCGTGTATAGTGCGTTTCTCAAAGTAATGCAATGAAATAAATAAATACACCATTCAAATAAAATAAATTCCACTTGAATAAAGGTTTTTTATTTTTTCATTTTCGCTCTAATCCCGCCAAAATGTATTTCTTTTTACACAAGTTATCCATTTTCTAAAGTATAAAATTTAAATTAATCTAATAATACAGTTCTTTTTTATATTCAGTTCGTGTATAATAGGCATTAACGCGAATATTTTTGGTACCTACAATAAAGTTCTAACCTATTAAAAAAACGGCCCAGGCCGGGAAATACATATTTCGCAGCAGCGTGTGACGCACGTACGACTTCTTCAAATTCCTTGCCGGCCTAGTTCAGCACGATACACTTCCCGGCGGGTTTTGACGCACGTAAGGACGATATTTCATTGCATGTTTGAGAAATAGTACATTACGCACCTAGGCCAATAAAATAAAAAATGTCTCAGAACAAATGTGTTTGTCGTCCGAGGCGAAGCCGAGGTTGACAAAAATGTGATTTGAGGCTTTTTTATTTACTGGCCGAGGTCAGTATAGTATTTTTCTGTTCGACGAAGCCAGAAAGCGGCAATTTTATTTAGCACAGCGACCAGAAAATTGAAATTTTCTGACCGGAGGACAGAAAAATAATTTTATTTTCTTTAATAGGGTTTCTTAATAAAGAAATCCTACTTACCTACCGCTGTCAATGAAAATGTAATAAATTAATGACGATGACTGATTGACTGACTTTGATTTCAATGTATGAATAAAAACTAGCGCGAGGTTTGCTTACAAAACAAGTAACGTGTTCCAAGGAAAATAAAACATAAATATGGAGAACTAGACGTAATCGCATGAACAGCTTAAATAGATTTATAATACCTCACGTTCAGCAATTTAAAGACAACCATTTCCTTCCTGATATTATCGATTCTTATAACATGGAGATACATTTTTTTTATATTGCTTAATTCCAGTAGTAGTTTTTGGAGGAAGCTCTAACATAATCTAGGTTTCTCTTCTCTTCCTAACATAAGGGTATAAGGAGAATTTCCTGCTGTCCTCCCTTTAATTTCCTGAAGTCTCGATTTCGAGGAATAACAGCGGAAACGTACATGTTTAAGGCTGGGCACACCTACCGATTCTGTTCTGATTCTATTTTGTTTCTCGTAAAAAACGGGTCTTCATCACACACAAGGGGGCCTAGACAAGGTGCCAACGTTTAACGTTAACGCTGAACGTTGGCACCAAAATGTATGGGATTTGACATTCGCGAACGTTTGTGACGAACGTGACAGTCGTTCGTGGATGTCAAATCCCATACATTTTGGTGCCAACATTAGATAACTGGGTGGCTGTCTTCTTTAATCGCTCAGTCGTAGTCTAGTGCAGTTCAGAAAATAACATCCGCACAGAGCCAGTAAAGTATCTTTAGCTGATTTAAAACACGGAAATTACTCTGGCTCTGATACCTCACTTGTATTACTGTATGCAAAACAGTTTATTTGATAGTTTTGCTTGTCAGATATTTTGAACTATGTTACGGTCTATTGTGTACATACTGAGCCCATCAAAGACTTCTGTAATATTGATTTACTGTCATGGATACACTGCACTCTTTTCGTTTACTGTATCTTCATAATGTAATTAATATTTTTTAGGGTTCCATGTACAGTGTCCTTTTTATTAACTTTAATAATTGCAATGCAATATAGGTACTCAAAAGGTGTTTATTTAGTTTGAATTAAGAATAGTTCACTTTCAAAATAAGCAGGTCAACTAAATAATTTCCAAGTTCTTCTCGAACTAAGTTGCAGACAAAAAGCAGTTTGATTACAATTTGGTAGAGCTAAGTTGATATTCAAAATTACAACGTTTGAAATATCACTCGATCTGTAACGTCAGAGTGCTGTCGAAAACAGTTGGAATAAATTTACGAGTTATTTGAAATATTTTCCATTACGTACCTTTTGAAATATTTATCATTTGATTACGCATTTAGTCTGCAGTAGCTTTGTAACTTGATCGACGACTATGTAGTTCAATAGATGTTATATCTAAATATTTACTAATCTAACTAACTAATCTAGTAGTCTAGTTATGTTTGTTTTATTTAAGAATAGCAATTGTAATAGGCGAATTATATAAAAGATTTAAGCAGAACATTTTCTGACCCAGATATGCTTTAATATCTCAACATTAATAAAAAGCTATATAAACAAACGTCTGCAACTGCTTTAGTGAAGTATCAATGAAACTATTTTACAAAATATAAAAGACGGAAATCATATTACTGATTTAAAAGGTACCTGGTGGCAAGGTACGCTGCAATTTTAGTCTCCACGTCGTAATCTCTAACTATATAAGTAGTTATTTTATTGAGATTTTATGAATTAAACAAGTATTTAAAAAAAACGTCACTACGTAATGTTCTCCTCAAACAAAGACGTAGGTTTTCAACGATGTCAATGTTCCCAAAATAAATTGAAGTGTGATTTAATTTGCAGGCGAGCAATCACCTCCGCCGGTGCACCTAGCTAGCCATATAGGTATAGCGCCCTTAGACCCTCCTCGCATAGTAAAGTCGGTTGCTTTTGTACCCCCATAACTATTATAATATATACTTTGATTCGGAAATTCGATAGTCGATTTATTGGTTTTTGCATTCATTGTGTGATGAATTAAACACCAAATACAACTAGATTACTTTATTCCGTTCTTGAGAATCACAACTTCTAACATGTACTAGTAATTTCCTTTTACTTAACAACTTCTAGTTATCAATTGTAATAGCGTTTAAGTCTTGACAGGCCGTTAACCTTCAACCTCCAAACATTACGAATTTATTTTACAATCTTTGTCCAAAAACCGCCATCTCCATTCTCGTTCCCGTGTCTTCTCCCATGACAGCCCGAGGCTCGCTGCTCGTCCGCCATTGGTCAAAATATACAATAGCCAATCATAGATCAGCGCGAAGGTTGCCATTCGTAACTTAAATATACCACTAAGACTAAACAAATAACAATACTTTTTAAAAATCATGACAATTGTATTATTATTATATTTATTTAGGTATTTCTGTTCAAGCAGAAAACAACACATGAGATTTTTTTTGTAAGGTCTGAAGATCTTTATTAAGATGTCTTGATAAAAGTAATTGTCATTATTGTGAATGCCTAAAACAACAAGCATTCATTGGGATGAAACAACTGTAATGGATTTAACTCGCGTGTTTTGTTTTATAAGTTGAAGTTACGAAAACTTTACAGTTCCCCTATTAGTAGCACAACGTAGCTGATAGTAAAGTTAAAGTCATAGCAATTTCGTTCCTATCTGTAATAACCGCGAAGGCATCAGAAATTATTCCTATTGAACTATTTAAAACCAAACGACCACGACATAAATTTGTATTTCGAATTCAAAGAGCATGAAAAAGAATTTACCAGAAAAAAGTTGGTAAAGGTTACAGTGCCGGACTAGATATTAATTACTTTTCTGGTTGTATATGCAAACTGCATTTATTTGAAAGTACGGCTGTCAAGCTTTTTCCTTATTAATACTCTCGCGTTCAGGCTATCCCGTTTCATCGGTGCTGTGCATGGGATAACCGATACAAACGGGAATATAGAACATTTTCAATTATTCGAATTGATTTTTACGAGTCGGATTGAAATATTGATATTTGCTATTGCTATACAGTATGCACAAAGCGAAACGAATAGTGAAAATGAGTTTACCTATGATATACCTATTTAGTAGTTAAACGAATCTATCCATCGTCATATCCTAGGCCGTTACAAATAGATTTTTAAAAAACCCATTTATTTTATTAAAATAAATCATATGTAGCAACCATAGTTCTCTTGTTAGGCTGTTAATAAGCAAAACCCGTAGTTTAACTGATGGGCCAAATAACTTCAAATCTAAAATTAACAATGAAAATATTTATAACATGAAATGGCAAAGAATCTTGCCTCATTTGAAATGTAATGCAAGATAGCACTTTAGAGACAGCCACTAGACGTAAATGTCGTGTACCTATTCAAGTAGTTGATGCGAGACTAGCACACTCACCGGCGTCACGTCACGTCGCACTTTACTGGAGAGAACACAAGAGCTGAAATAAAACTATCCACTAAGGAAAAATGACAAATGCTAACTGAAATCCAATTAAAGGCGAGATAAAACTATTAAATTCGAGTAGTAAATGCATAGTTATTTCATTCCAATGTGTAATCACAATCATAGTTTTATGTTTTAAGTACCTAAGAAGAAATAGGTAGAGAATTTTATTTCAGTAGGTATTACGATGATCTGACCTACGTCTTTATTTAAATTGTAATATATACTCAATATCTATGAAATGCGTTAACGCTCTTTTAAAATGCACCCTATATAGCTATAGCGGGGTTATGAAATTGTGTGCAAACTTTCATCATGTTGGACACGTAGTTTTCAAGAAATATTTTTGATCTAACAAATGAAACTTAAAGAACATGTTGCAAAACACAGCAAATCTAGGATATGATAAAGTTTGTTACTACTTAGGAATGAAGTCACGTGGTCAGTTTACGTGACGCTTATGTCAACTCCGCACATTTTTCATTCGATATCTCTGCATACGTGAATGTCGAATGTCACTTATCTAGAAGGTCTATAGTCTTATTTCAATGGTTACGTACATGATCTTAGAGCAAGGAAAATCAATTGACTGGTGAAGTGGATCAGGAAGAATTTAATCACTGCTCTCAAGAGCAATATCGGATGTGTAAGAGCTTGAATGGATAAGAAAGATTGCTGTGATACCGATTACTGCGATCAAGTTCTCATCCGAGATTTATATTAATTTTAAACTTTGAAAATAAGTAAGGAAATCCCTGAAAGGTTGAATAGGATTATTGGGCTGAAAATGCAATTAGGGTCAATCTCTTCTTATTTCATCTTACTATAGTATAAATCAGTACGAGGTCTTTTCGGCTTCTTCAATTTAACTTTCATTAAATTTATCATACGTGTTCTTCAGTTTAAGAGCACTCTTAGAAAGCCTAACTTTGTTTCGAGCGCTCAGAGTTTAGAGTTTTTCTTTTCTGAGAAAGTACCTTATCCGTAAGATAAAATATGCTATTTTTGTACGCGTTATAAAACCAAGACTTTCCTTTCTAATCATGAACCAAAATGGAAGGTTACATTTTATTATAATGAAATGATACAATAGTAGGTACGTGTTTTAAAATCTTTTTCAAATTTCACCAATTTGGAATGGCCGGGCCGCGAGTGAAAATCCTGGGCAGTAAATGGCTACATAACAAGCATATTATGTAAATGATCGTATTTACTTACGTTGTCTCGAAAGTTAATACAAAATTCATCATCATTTTTTTTTACATCTTAGTTTATTGGAAATTTGCCAATACGTATAGAGAGACTACTCATGCTTTAGATTATCGAATAAAGCTTGTCTTGTAAAATTAAAAAGTAAGCAGATTTGAAAACCCCTATACTATCTAGTCAGTCACTGCTTTTGTGTAGATAATACCTAGTCGCTGTACCACGGGACTTTATTCCCGATGAACTCGAATTTCTTATTAAGCCTGTTTATACCACTAGGGGCAGTATTTTCAAAAAAATATTTATCTTGTTGAAGTCTACTTCTGTTGTCTGCCCGAACTCAAATTCGTACCTAGAAAGTACTCACGTGTTATGACAATGAGTAAATAATTTTTTTGCTCTATTAAATAAGTAATAGATCGGTCATTTTTTAATTATAACACTAGTCAGTAATTTACCGAATTGATAATTTAATTATCATTAAACTATTTGTATCTTAGAAATAGTGAAAAATCCTAAGATATTATAATATAACAATCCATATACTACGTGTGCATGAAACATGGGTTTGAAGACACGCTTTTATGCTATGACTCATAGCTGGTATTAAGATTGTTTTTGTTGGTAACTTGAAAAGATTTAGGAAATTGCTTTTCGACTGAACAATAAAAACATTCGATTAGATTTATGGAACTAGCCTTCTCAGCAGTGGGCGCGGCGGTTCGAAAGATGGGTTTAGCAACGAGCCTCAAATAACAACAATAGAACCGATTAGTACTTAATTGTATTGTGGCATGAAGTACACACATTCTACATTTCATATCGCAAGATCTTGCGAGATAGTAGTTAATACATCAATAGTCCTATCGATATACGAATGATCCTAAGACCAGTTGCCATTAAATTTGTGCATAATACCAATAAAATGAAAACGGTAGTGTTATAGTGCTTTCATGCTTTCATATACTTAGATTATATATAATAAATAATTCTAACCACTAAGTCACGCATCGTTGAAATCTAAACCAAAATTATAATTGTCCTTATTTCACGGACAAATTACTACTTACGTAAAAAGCGACAAAAGCCATCGCCAGGTGGCAGACCTTAAAATAGATACATACATTATGCATAGGCAGTCGTTACCAAAAATCCAAACGAAATGTAGAACGAAACTCGCGAAAAGTTTAAATATATGTACCTAATACTCTTAAGGATTTATGAATTACTCATAAAGTTCGTTTCTTCTTTAAAGATAATATACATTTTAATGATACATGCAATGTTATTTTTTAATAATACTATTACATTATTAAGCAAGGAATTTAATTACTAAATTCAAACAGTGTAAGTGAAAATATCGGCTAAGACATTAGTGAAGTTACCATTGTATCAATTCTGTATAGCTCTCATAAAAATCGCAAGTGTCCTAGTAGAGCGGACATAGGAGTACTAAGCGGGATATAATGTCGATGTTCTTCTTTCGGTTCCACAATCTGCGCCGCGCTGAAGAGAAGAGAAAGAAGAATAATAGAAACACGAGGAACAGACGAAATATGACCTCGGACACGCTAACGGCCCCGTCGCGCCTGCTAGAGCGCCCGCTCAGCGCGCCCATCGACAGCCTCGACGAAATCGCACTACAGATACCCAGGTTTATAACTAGTTACGCTTAGCTTTGTGCCAATTTACAATATATTCTATACGCTTGTGCCTTAAGCTTATTAGTCGGCACATGTCTCAAACTATACCTACCAACATGTCGATGTCTTCTTCTATGGTGCCAAGATTTTTTGAACCTATGGTGTTTAACTTTTGCAGTACTTCCGTGTTTTTAGCTTGATTTCGTTTCCAATAGACAAACTGATAATTTACGGGATTCAATTCTTGGGAAAAATTATTCATCTAAACTAAATATTTGTATATTTTTGAATGCGATTGCTTAACCGTCAAGAATCGAATCTTGAAACCATTATTGTTTTTTTCCTCTAGGTTATGTATCCCTCAAAGACTTGTATTTCAAAAAATACAAGATCCATCCTATTTTCATACACTTACTTACCTAGCTAATTATATAATCTCGAAAGACTAACCCAACCCACCCTTCATTTTAGTCTGCTTGGCCTTTCATATGAATGGTAGAAAACGCCTTCAGGCCCAAGGTCCGATAGTACTATTTTTTTTTATTTTGTATGCAATTTCATACCTATTTAAATAATTGTATTCTTTAGTAAATGAGTTTCTTTTAGAGACATTATCTAACCTCGGTTACTATTTTCGGTGAGGAATTTTCTCTCCATTTGCAGCGAAATTCATTGGTAATTGGATTATTTCAAGAGGTCAGTTTCTGGGTTAGCCTACTTAGCTTTGATAATGAACTACTTGAATAATAAAACTTCTCTAGTTAATTATTATCAGAAAATGTTTCCTCCCGACTCTTTGTGGTGCAGATACTTACTGGAAAACTTATTTTCCCATTTTGAACCACGGGTAAACATATTTCCTCGTTGTTAATAGTTGAATGTGTGTACGGATCGTTAGGAATTTTAAGAAAAGAATACCGTGTTCCCGCGTTGTCATAAGAAAGTCGGAAGTTGAGACTTTAAAAAAAGAAGTTATTAAGTAATTCTTATAAATCTATTGATAAATTGGCAAACAGCAGTTGAAAAACAAGAAGGCGACGTTTCTTGTTTTTCAACTGCTATCATACTATTAAATAAATATAGGTACAAGAATTACTGGTATAAGGGAATATAATAAAACTTATAATATATAATAAATATTAGATTAGTTAGATTAGATTAAAACATTTTTTACACATACTGAGATCATCAACGTCAAAAAACTTAGAATTTGGTAACACATAATAAATATATAGATAAATATATTAGGCAAAAGTCAGTTTATAACTGTTGTAAATACATTTCGTGTCACTTACAACATAATTAAAAATAAAACTCATTGGACCTACTGAGATTACCAAAGCAATTACAAAGCACGGCCTATCTATAGAAATATGTACATTTTAGGATCCCTTAAATACTCTCTTTAACCCAACATTAAGTACCAAACGATAAAAAAATACCCCGGTGTTTCAAGATATGACATCTCATAAGTTATGAAGACAGTAAGTAGGTACCTATGTATGCGATAAGTACATAAAGTTTTTATTAAGGGACTCAGTATAATATTGTAAGGTTTCTTATTTCTTTATGTCTATTTCTATTGCCTTGGTAGGTCAACTATCACGACATATCTTCGTGACAGAATTTAAATAAAGTCATACTTTTAGGTAGGTACCTACATCAAAATCAATAAATATTTTAACAGGTGACTTGTTATAAAATTAAAAAGAATAAGTAATAATAATATTAGGGACATAAAATTTATTAACATTTCTATAAAGAAATAACATATATATAACATTCCAATACAGACGTGTATTGGGAATTTGTTTATTTTTTTCAGGTTTCATACTTTTTTAGATACTACATATTACTATTTTAAACATTTTATTTTACTCGGGCATACTTGTAGACGCTCACATAATACCATATTACATCTCCAATTTCACTCCCTGTATTTTTGAACGACATTACAAAATTTTAAAATTATTTCAATTTTGTAATGTGCACGTGATCTTCTTTTATTTGATACCCTGCTCGGGTAGGAACTTAGGAAGACATTTGGTTTTACGACTGAACCTGATTTTCATCCGGAGATACGATACCAGCATAGAGTCACACAGTTGAAAGACACTTCAAACTTATAACACACCAGCGTTTTTGCATCGGGGCCAAATCAATATCACAAGAAAAAAAATGTTTATTTACAACCGGATTTTTGCTTGCCGGATGCTTATATTATGCTACAAAGTTATAAATTCAATAGAATCCCGCTATTACGTGAAGTATTTAACAATGACTAACGTATTAGCTATTTTTTTTTTTTATTTGATAATTATCAAGTAGAAGTAGAAATCAAGAAAATAGTTAGTTTTTATTTTTTCTTTGTTTTTAGGATCTTCTCAGAATATCATTATAAGCCGTCAACAATTGCTTGAATATTACAGAACGTATAAATCGAACGATAATAATGTAAAGTTTAACAATCTTGTTCATAGAGTAGCAAGTTTCTTAGGTGTTGAGGATGATCTAACAGGGGGCTCAAAACGATTGTTATCTAAGTTCATATTCGATTACAAACAGAAGTGGGCTTCTTCTAGAAGAAACAGTGCCTATTTCAATAGAATATTTGCTTCATGTAAGCTATAGATTAACTATATGTAGGTGGCAAATTCGAAGTGCAGAGAATAAGAGTAAAGTAGACTTAAGAAAAAAATATATCCAAGAAGAATTTAGAAACAAGATGGACCTTATGTAGTGCACAACATAAACCCAAACCCGGTTATGGTAGTAGTAATGACGGGAATATAGCAAGAATTATTTTCATTCTTTCGAAGATTCAGATGAAATTACTGGCATAAACAAAAAAATATATTTTTTTTTTTCGATTACTTTTAATACTTTTGACACTCACAAGTACGTTTCCAGTCAACCCAAATAAATTTAAAATTTATTGCTGCAAGACAGCTGTTGTCTTTATCAAACAGTAGACGTTCGCCCCAGCTTCGTCTAGTTTTTTTTTTTCAAAATACTATAATAATAAATAATTTAATTGCGTTTTTATTTGATTCTTTCAGCGTTTCTAACTTTTTATTTAATCCATTAGTTTTGGACAGAAAATTAAGAAAATCCGCCTGTGTGCGGGGGTTAAAAATAACATTGCACAAAATAAAAGATTGTATTTTAATATCCAAGCACTCGCTTTAAGTCTACAAATTGTATACGGTACGGACTCTCATAATAATTTTTACCTGTAGCCTTTGTCGAGGACTTCTTTTGATATCCGCTTTGGTTAGTGGAAAATTGTTTACTGTGCATCTTTATACACTATCTACGTTATCTTTGATTATACAAGATAAGCTGCGACATTATATATTATATTCTGTAGAGTAGGTATAAATTTAGAAACGGCATTTTATAAAGTGAAAAAGCATTTCATATTGTTATATCGTAGAGATGAAACATTTTGAAGCTTACCTATCGTCCACCTTAAGATATATACAATTTATATTATTATATTTATATCTTAGGTCCTGTATTTCAAATATTACAATTACAGGAATTATAAGACGAGTAAAGAAAACGTATTCTATGTTCTAATTTAAAAACCATACGACGAAATAAAAGCTTAATGAACGTTGGTTTTGGCTGCTTTGTCATAAAAAAAAGCACTTGGCTATTACTAGTTGGCTGAAACATGATGTCCGAATTGTAAAAGAATAAAGTTTCTTAATCAACTATAGAGTAGATACAAATGTTTCCCAAATGTTTACGGAAATTGAATTAGATATTAATTAAAAAATGCTATACGATACGAAACATAATTTCCATAGTCAACATATTTACGAAACCTACTTATCACGACTGTGTCTGCCGGGTCTGCAGAACGATACCAAAATAACCAAAAGCGTTGCTGCCTACCGTTAATTTGCGCTTGAATGAGCAATGACGTCCTAATTTTACCCGTCTTGCCATTCCCGAATCGTCCCAAATCAATAGGATAGTGTTTATTTGTTTCATAGGATATTCCATTTGAGAGCCATTTCAATGATATAGTATGAACTGTCACATTTTCGAAGTGTAAAATTTTCAGATTAATATTTTAGATAACTTAGCGATTTAACACCTGAATGAAATTTGCTACTGAGGAATTTTTAAAGGCGTCTCTCATAAAACTTATAATCTCTATTTATATTAGGGTTTTCGTTTTTCGGTAAGCTAATTCGTATCAGGGGAGTACATAAACCAGAATAAACAATACATAATAAGCAGCCTATTAAATTAGTATTTCAATGGTTCGATCGACTGCAACGATGTATGTGCAATATATTGGAGGGAATCACAAATTGCTATCATTATTGCCGTCCGTGCTGCTGATCCGCGGAATATCTACTGAAGCGTCTGTCAACTATATCCGATTAAGGTCAGATGCTTTGTGATTGCAAATACATGTGTGATAAGTTTTTGAATAAAGCATGATGATGTAGAAGGTCAAATCCTTACTAATATTATAAATGCGAAAGTAACTCTGTCTGTCTGTCTGTCTGTTACGCTTTCACGCTAAAACTACTGGACCGATTTAAATGAAATTTGGTACAAAGAAAGTCTGGAGCCTGAGAAAGGACATAGGCTACTTTTTAACCGACTGCAAAAAAGGAGGAGTTCCACACGGACGAAGTCGCGGGCAGAAGCTAGTATTCCATATATAAGATTCCTATATTCAACGACTTTATTATTATTCATTTCCTAGGGTTTCTAGGTTTTCGTGCCCGTAAAAAAGATAACATACGCACATTCACATGTGTTGATGACACAGATTCTTTTTTCTTTTTACGAGGGGTGGTAGAGAAATTCGCAAAACTGTTCATAAGAAAAAATATATAGGTACCGACGGCGTACCTTTTTGCATAGTAAATACGTATAAAACTCTAATATTGTATGTCGAATCAAATTGTTCACCGTAATTAGTTTTTAAGATATTGCCTTCGAAACGAATACTTATGAGAAAAAAAAATTGGATAGGAAATAATTCTGAATTTTTTTTCAAGTATTAAGGCAAATAGAATTTTCAGCCTGGAATATGCAGCTCAGCTAAAACTTATTGGACTGAAACCTCCCGGTTTAAACACGCTCGACTAGTTCTGCTAGTCCCGTGGGAAAAACCTTCTTGACGGAGGTCAATTAGGCCTGATAAATATATATCTTGATGCACAATGAAACGGGGAGGCTGAATCCTGTAAAATGACATAGGTATTGTTATTGCTATAAATAAATCCCTTCTCAGCTGCAGCACGGTTCCTGTAAAAACCAGAAAAGTGATGTTTTAGAAACATTCGTATCCTTTTGCAAACACCGCCTTTGCCTGCACGACCCTTTTTGGAACCCGATAGATACCCTTTGAATAGCAGTCTGTCTGTGGTTTTGCGGTCCGTACTAATGTGGCTACAGCTGCAAGGTCAACAAATATAGTCAAATACTAAGAAAGTCTCAGTTCCGAATAAAATTTTGTACCACACAGATTTAAAACTTTAAGTATGTCACTCACTATGCTAAATCGTTTTTATTTCATAGTTTTTATTAGATTCCATAAATTAATTTTTAATTATTACCTTAAAAAGGGAATTAAGATTTTTTAATAATTTAAGTAAATCACAACCGTTTTATTCCGTAACGCGCAGTTTCCGTATCTCGTAAAACTCTCACGTAGAATAATTTGTAACTCTTGTAACAAAGCTGTAGAGGGGATGTAGGCTATTTTACGTTTTGTACTTACTTTAGATAATATACTAAAAATAAAATCCATTTATGGTAATTGTTGGAATACGTATTGTTGACATGACATGCTTGTCTGTTGAAATTATCAATGACAAGATACAACTTATCTATGCCTAAAAATCATCTTTACCATTAATTAAATGCGCTTCCACTTTTACACATTTACTGTCGACGAAGCATTACAAATTCTATCTTTACGCTTTGAATTCGCTCAAGAAAGCACCGTTCTTATACGTTACGACAGCACTTAAAATGATGAGCTCCAATCCAACGAGTAAAGGGGAGTATATAAGAGCTTAAAGTGATAATTGACTCTAATGCATCACCCAGTAGCCGCCGCCTGTAGGAAAAGCAACCTAACGGTGCAGACTAAGCAAACGTAAAAAACGAGTTACGTTACTTAAAGAGTCTGTTCTCATATTATCTAAGTGCTTTATTGCGGTAGAACAGAAATTAAATATGAATCGGCATTAGTCCCTAGTAAAACAAAACTTAAAGTTACAGCAAACAGCGCGTGCTGAGCTCCGGTAGTTGCAAATACTCCAGCTTTTGTACAGTAAATAAGCGCAGGAAGCATTAAAATGTTTATACTTTATAGTGGTAAATATTTCAATATTAATTTACGACCTTTAAAGTAAAAGTTCTTATGAGAACCAAACAACGTCTAAATTAGTGACTTCTCATCGGCGAGCGTTAACTATAGAGAAAGATAAAATTTAGTGATTCCAGAACTAATAAGAATACGAAAATATTGTGTGAATGCTGGTCTCTAATGTAATGTGTAAAAAGCCTATTTATATACTATTCTACTCATGGAAAATCGGAGACAATTGGTAAGCGATCGTCAAAAGATTTGGTTCGTGAAAAAGACACGTTGATCTTTATTTCCTATACGCTTTACGACGGCCCATAAATGCATTCACATGCAAGAATTTTTATAAATCGTAAACTGGAATCATAAAATTGATCTGACTAGGTGACACACCTGATTTTGAGCTTTATTTCAATTTTATTGTTTATTGATCAAAAGCTGTTCTCGTAATAAAGCTTTTTGTCAAATTTTTGCTATTTATACAGTAAGGAATGTTCCATGTTTGTACTTGACATACTGAGATGGTTGCTAATAATTAGCTCTGAAAAATGCATTAAAGAGAAACAAGTATAATATGACCAAATTTGAAGTTAATCTCGCCTCAACCAAGGAGTCTTCAAAACCAGACACTACTTAATATTAGTTTTAGGTTCAAAGATCTTTATTTGTCATAAGAATACATTAATATTCACTTACATGAGAATTTTGATATGCAATATTGATCGGTGAGCGCACACTTATAAATTTAATACTTAGTACCTTATACGTTATCAACTAAAAACTATTTACAATTCTAACTGAAGGAGTTTATTTTTTTTTTATTTTTTGTACGCCACATAAGGAGGAATACGTATTTTATATCTCAACATGCAAAAATAAATTAAAATTTGAACTTTTTGGAAAATTACGAGGAACCCATATACTCGAACATTTCGCACACCGAGAGCTAACTCAAAAAGGTACTTTTTCAGGAGAGGCGAGAAACTGATTAATATGTCCATATGCACGCATGAGTTTTCTATATAAATTTATACTTTTTATAATAAAGCTAGCAGAGTTATATTAGCTGCAATCTGTTTTAGTGTAGGTGGGTTTTGTTGGAATCCGATGGTGTGCATAACTCAAATCTTCCTGTTTTTGAGTTAGATCCCTTTAGATCAGGGTTTCTTAACGTGGGGTCCATGGACCCCTTAGGGGTCCGTAGCTTGTATGTCAGGGGTCCGCAGTAGGTCAGTCAGTCTAAGCATATTTATTAGTACAGAACATATCGTAACATATATTTTTTTTATTTCCAAAAATATTTATGGTTGGGTCCGTGGTATAGTTTAAATTGTAAAAGTGGTCCGTGACTGCAAAAAGGTTAAGAAACCCTGCTTTAGATCTAGGTGTGCGATTTATTTATCCTACGAAGATTTCAAAAAAATCACACCATTTTTCTCAGTGACATATAATATTATGTTCACATATTATCAGTAATAATGAGGACTAGTACTTTTGCACTCCTACTAATATTAATAATGAATGTTATTGACAAGGTAACAAGTTCGGTTTAGATGAAATCTGTGATAGAAAATAGATTGATCACGGAAATGATTAGCGGTGGAATTAACTACGGAAGCGCGCTAATTAATGCATCACTATGTTGCCCGAAGTACTGATTGTAATGTATACATAGATAGTAAATAAATACATCCTTCAGCTATTTTGACTAGTGTCTACTTATGTTAACAATTGCTTTTGTTGCAAACTTGTTACTTTCCTCTTTCTACTTTTCTTAATGTCAGATATAGTTTAGATTTTTCAAATGATGGTCGTGTGCTCATTATTTATTAGGTTAAATAAAATATTGTTTATTATTACTTGCATAATTAAAAAAAAAGTGGAAACTAAATCGTTCTTCAATTAAGTACACGACGATTACAAGAACACCGGAAATACTAAAACGTGTGCAGCGTCCACAAGGTTACAGAAGAAAACGACTCTAAACTGTGAGCTTATATAGGAATATTTATAAATGTGTACCTATTAGCATGGATAGTATTATAGGTATGTATCTAACTACTTCTCTATTTACCTAGAACATTCCAGCAGTTATAACTTTCCAATTTTTCCAAATTGGTTTACATCCTGTCATATTAAGCGATCTTAGAGAATTTTCATTTTAATGAAGAATAATGCAGAGAGAACACCACCAACCACCAACACAATTTTTCACTATTTTCGTTTTGTAACATTCCCACGCGAAATTAACAAACCACAATAACAACATGAACCTATTTTTTTTTTAATATTTAATGTGTTCTCGTATACAGGCATAATCAAAAGAACAGGAATATGAAATAATTATTGTATGTAGGTACTTTTTATATTTTGCTTCGTATCCGCTCACAACACGCCATAGTAAATGCTGAAATATTAAGTATTTGCCCGCCACACACATACCTACGTGAGTTACCAAACTCTCGGTAAACGTTGTTTAATTTAACGTGTACTTCTATAGGACGAATAGGTATATAACAGACGTATACACACCCGTGGAACGGGTTCTCATGTAACTTGTGTAATAAGTAATACAACTGCATATTTAATACAACATCACATTATTATTGTAGACATATTTCTATTTTTATAGCTGATACCTAATAATTATGTGTCAATGGTCGATCTCTTTCGTCTTCTGTCTATTGAATTATCTACAACGTACTCTGTAAAATTTAATAATTAATTTCGATTAGGTATAAATCCTAAATTGCTATATAAATAATAATGTAATTGTAAAAATATTAATTATGTACAATAAAGCAGGCGAGCCCTCTTGCCTTCTGTTTGTTGTGCCTATCGGGGTCTATAATGATTCTATTATAATTGTTAATGTCCTATAACATGTTATGTACTTATAGAATGCAATAAATGAAATTGAAATTAATTAAACCACAACCTAGAGTTGAAATACCATGCTCTAGCTTCTTCAAGTAAACATAGTTACAATTCCAGTAACCTCCCCAACACGTACATAATGCATCATTTATCAAGGTCTTTTTAAATGTATATGTAGGTGCAAATATCTACAGGCCTACTTAAATCACGCTCGCTCGTTTTTGTTCCCTTGGGTTTAACAGTAGATGAACATCAGTCTAACCAATCCTGGCACAAGGCTCTTCAGGTGTTACGCAATTTTCGCTTTACTGTTCTCGTTTTCACTTAATATTTTAATTTGATAACTGAAATAAGTGCCTACATGCCATAAAATATTTTTATTCCTGTTGTCGGCGAACCGTTTTGTTTAGTACTTATTGTTTTTTAATTTGTTTATGGTTTTGATGTAATTTTACTGAGTTGCGAACAAACTTAGCATAAAATAGGTACTGACCAAGTAGTGGGCAGTAACTCTTTGTTTATTGTTATTTATTTGATAATTTATTATTGATTCTTAAATAGGTTTTATTGTGTTTTAATTATAAATAAAAGGTTAAATTAATAATTCTCGACCACGCGCTTATTCCTATTAAATACCAACAAAATGATCCAATGAACTCCAAAGAAATCAAACACGTAGGTATTTCACATTTGTAGGTAGGTATAAATAATTTAATAACAGCAAAATAAATTAAATTAGTAACTTGATACACTTGTACAATATTACATTTTTCATTTCTAATTGTCAAGCAATTGAAATTTTAATTTCTAATTAGCAATATTATAATTGAAAAATACTTAAGAGGATTGTGAACCTGTTAATTTTCATACAAAAGGCGATAACGTTTTACACCCAGTAAATATAGTTAGATTTTTATAATTTTTGGATATGTTGTAGATATAATGAGAAACTACGTCTGTACGTTTTGATTTTTAAGAAATATTGCTTACGCTAAAATTTATTAGCATCTAAAATTCTATATATAGATCTAAAAATCTATATTTAGATCTAGCGTAATCGCCTTTTGTATGAAAATTAACAGGTTCACAATCCTCTTAAGTAGGTTTCATACTTAATTTAAATTGCTTATCCCTTTACTGGGTTCGTGTGGATCATTCGCCTACCTGTAAAAGATGACCTATATACATACAAGCATAAATGCAATGAATAAATATTTCTACACGAAACATGACACGGTAGTTCACAGTTATACTGTAAGTAACGGTGGACGTTTCGTGTAAATGCAGAAGACTTAGCAAGTTTTTTATTCTTCACAGTCGATCACGGCTGCAATAGCGGCCGCCGCGCCCCCTCCCACGGCCTCACCCACACCTAGCATACTCGATAGTGTTACAGCAGCCCCGCCGGCGGGGTCGAAGACGTCCACATACACCCGGCAGGCGTCGGACTTATCCGCAGGGACCTTCTGTTTCCCTGCAACAAAATAGTCGTGTCAACACGTCCTGACGGCCCGAGCCGAGGTGCGACCCCCACCTTGGGGGGCCCTCGGGTCGGTCAGGGTAAAAACCCTAAACCCAACCCAAAACCCGTTCGGTTTTGCAGTAAAGGCCAATTATCTGGCCAACTGTGCTTCAGTATTCAGTTCGAAAAAAAAAATCTTCACCGTAATTCTTCATTGGGAGATCTTGACGGGAATTAGCAAGGTATTTTCGTCTATGTTGTATCAATAGATTTCCGCAATGCTACACCTGAATCTATTCAACAAATAGCGAACTATATCAAAGAAAACTGTTACAACGTTTCCACAAAGGGCTATTCCTTTGTGAGAGTATACTTATCTATACCTAGACAAAGCTTAAATCTCGAGACTGTTTACTTATCGTGTACAGCCGTCGACACTGTCCGAGCCAAAAAGCAAAATTACTAAGTTTTGTTTTATTGTATTTCGTTTTCACCTTGTTGACAACACATTCTCTGTCGTATTATAATCTTCTTATATCATTTTGTGTTTAGGATGTGTACATTTTTTTTATTTTTGTTACTAAAAAGTGAAGTTAATTTGTTGACATCTTTTGTTTTGTACTCGTATATTTTATAATACCTACATTCCATTTTGTCTTGTGCTCAGACATTCATCTATTTTAAATGTACCTACCTACTTAACTTAAAATGCAAACTAAGGAAGGGGATATTATTTTATGGTTATCACTTTCGCTGTTACCTACTATTCTTATTTATTTCGTGAAGCATACGGGTAAGGTTAAATTGTGTATAAGTACCTATTTTTATGTCACAACTGTTGTTTTACCGCACAAACGGTTTCGTTGATATTAAATTTCTCATAGCGAGGTAAATGAGTAAATTTATTTGAAGTTTTATTTCCTGAGTACAATTGAATTAATAATTCCTTCATTTAATGCTGTCGCGATTCTTACACGTTGGAATAAAACGAAGGTAAGTGAGGTGGGATGTAACTTGCGTATATTAACTGTATGCTGGCATTTAGATAACGTTACCGTGTCCATATTCCTGGATGATGAATCAAAAAAATACTTCAAACATCAGCGTAAAGTCAATATAGATACCTACGCATTTTATTCCATTAATCATTATTAAGTATCTAGGTATGCCTATAAATAAAAAAATAATCAGTTACGAACGACTACACCAAATTGAAAAGGTAAATCCTTTTTTGTTGTGTTCGTTTATATCAGGACAATGTTTGTATAAACGTGCAAAACCGGGAAATGATTTTTTTCAAATAACAATAAAAAAAATATTTGTCGTTGATAAGTTTTGCACAAAGGGTCAAAGGCAAAAATATGCAAATGCTTTAGAACCTAAAGTTTTGGTAGTAAGGTGACAAATTTATACATATTAATGACAATGGCCTAGAACGTACAAGCACGTAATAAAACTCCATACATCGAAGTCAAAAGCCAAAGGTTCCGTTTTCGCATGTTTTGTTGGGACCGTAAAATACCAGTAGGTAAATCAAAGCGATGTTAATTTAGCTTTTAAATTCATGGCCTGGTACCGGCATTGTGTCAACACCGTTTCACATCAGTTCAAAACAATTCAAAGAATGACATTAAATAAATAAAAACGAACGGATATTTACTTAGGTCTTATTTGAAAGAGGTTTACAAAAGATAAAATTCAATAGCAAGAGTATGAAGCGATGAGACTCATTTGATACCAAATAACATTGAATATGTTAAACCATAAGCAAAGGTTTCAAGCATACAGTTGTAGGTACTCTTGATTACAAATCGGCAACACAAAATGTCGAAACAGTCTTCTATAACTATATATGTAGATGCTTATTATTAAAATTTAATCGTGCCTTTGTTCATATTATGACCTACTTAGGAAATAAATACTCAACGTTTAAAAACAGTAATGTTAGGTGTAGTCGTAGTAGTGTACATAAATGTAGGACTTTATGATAATAGGTAGGTAGTTAATATTCAATTGAAATTACACTTTCTTTGTGTCTTTTTGAATAAAACTTAAGAAAATTAAAAAAAGAACAAGGTTGGCAGGAATGCACAATGATGTTGGACAAATCATTTGAATTGATTGTTCAGTACCTACTCTAAAGTTTAATTTAATATGACCATATAATTGTACGACAAGATAATTTAGTATCCCTACTAATATTATAAATGCGACTGTCTGTCTGTCTGTTACGCTTTCGCGCTAAAACTACTGGACCGATTTAAATGAAATTTGGTACAAAGAAAGCCTGGAGCTTGAGAAAGGACATAGGCTACTTTTTAAGCGACTGTAAAAAAGGAGGAGTTTCACGCGGACGAAGTCGCGGGCAGAAGCTAGTTATTTATAAACGTAGAAACTAGTTTTCTACAGTAAAACATGTTCACATGTTACTCGCATAAAACGTGTCATTTGTATATGACTGCTGATTTAAGACTTTTTTAATATTTTTTGGTAGGTACCTTTATAATCAATCTGTAGGTACATGTAATCCTAGAGCACTCACAATTTTGCAGTAGTTTTTTTTTAATTCCAATATCTACAAAATTATGATATACTTAAAGGCTTTCTCTGTACGGGTGTGGTTAAATAATTACGTAGGTAGGTAGGTACTTAAAACTTTTGTAAGTACTCTTGAAAAAAATATATGTTTTATTCATTTATTAATTGGATGAAAAAACTGAGCGAGAATCTGCCGCTTAGGAAATGGAGGGTATTAAGCAAACGCCTCTTGAAATCATCTCGACCTCAGTCAACATCCCCTCAGATGAAGAGGAGCCAATCAATTACACATCACATGGCCGAAACCAATCAATCTGAGTATTACGAGGACCAATAATTCTGATTTAATTCTGTCGTCATAAAACCTGTTAACGCAGAGTTACTGTAAAATATTTGGTCTATACAGAAGATTAAGTTAAGTACTTAAGCTAATGGTGTATATATTTAGGACGTAACAGTTTATTTTCTTATCTTCCGCGTTCATTGTTAAAAGATAGCTGCTTGTAAGTGAACCTTCTTTATAGTTCAATTTATTATTTAATATTATTCGGGAGTTACGTTACAAAAGACAGACAGAACACACATACACACACACACACACACAGGCGCGCGTGCGCTCGCTACTACACGCGGGCTCACACCCACACATAAGTATAATATAGCCATATTATAATAAATAATGAAATAAAAATAGGGATCCAAGCGAAGCCGGTCTCGTATTCTACTAAATTTTTCATATAAACTAACCTAACCTACTTATTGGAATTTAATATTGGTATAGAAAGTTTGACGAACATTGCATCTGCCGTGTCTGAGATTCAATCTGACATACATACATTAATATAAGTAGATAAAAGAATGGCTCGTATTAATATACAAGGATATAGCACTAGGTATTATTAAAGCGACGTAATAAAGAACTGCCGACATGCTTTTGCTGGGTTATCAAGGCATATGATTATGGAGAGATGAAGGCTTCACTATGATGCACATGCCTTGATAAATTGAATGTAGTGTGTTTGATAAGCAAATAGCGTATCTGTAAAGCTTTAAGAATGTTTACAGCAGTACCAAGAAATGCACTAAATTTTACATTTGTTTATATGGACATTGCTAAGAATAAAACTTTAAATACGGATACATAATAAAATGTATAAGTTAGTATAACTTTAGTTTTGTTTTTCATTACAATATAAACCACAGAATTCGTGTTATATTTAACTTACAATGTAAGTATTTGTGAAGGGAATTTTGCAACTCAATTTTAAAACAGACATATTTAACTGATTGAGTTAAAATTTTGTATAAACAATTAGTTTGAATGACAATGCATGGTGACTATGTGACGTCGTTTTAAAACAAAGTTAATGGATAGAAAATCAATTAATGTCTACAAATATACCCGAGTGGGGAAATCAAACGAAAGAGGGTGGATCACGTCATGTAGGTACATTGTAAAAATAAATATATAATGAAAATCGATTAAATCGTTCCAAAATTATCTTCATAAAAGCTTGTTTTAAAAAGGCTTTTTAATTTTAGTTGATTTGTTTTTCCTAACATAGGCATATACTTATCAAAAGTCTGAAAGGCTTTACAGACAAATTTCATTATAATATGTGTCATACAAATGAATTAATGTTTATTTCTGTAAACTAGATTGATATTATTTGTGAAGCTATAACCGATCTATAGACATTATCACAAATTGCACTTAGCCTTTTATTAAATTGTCATCAATTACTGTTAATCACGAATACATTATAATAAAAATACAAATTTTAAAGTATTATAATGCGCAAATACCAGCAACACCTATGGCACATAATATTATTATATAATCTGTTCGCGACTAGCTGCTAAACGACCTTTTTGTTTATTACTTTTTATATAATTCAATGAGGGCCACCGCTTGTCAGAAATCTGCTAGATGCGCTAGTGTAGAATGAGGTCTAGCCGTCATGTTCCACCAATCACAGGCCAGTAGCTTGCCTCTCATTGGTGGAACATGACAGCTAGACCTCATTCTACACTAGCGCATCTAGCGGATTTCTGACACGCGGTGGCCCTCATTACATTGCAGCCCATTTCTTTCGTTAATACAATCTTAATTCTCTTATTATTATTTTTTTGTATATTATAGACAACGACACTGCTAGTCTGTAGATAGGTACCACTATTTAGTCTACGTAATATTCAGTTCAAACTTAACTTTTTACGCCAAGACGAACGATAATCATTTCTCACGATTACACTGTTAATACACATTGGAAAAACAATTATAACGGAATTAACTTGCACATAGGTACTAATTTTATGCTGGAATTTCGTAAACTTTTTTAGTTCCCATATTCGTAGCCGACCAAGTTGACGATAGTCTAACACTGAAGAGATTTTACAATATGTAATTGATTTATTTATGATTATTATACTCCAGATATCAGGTGTTGCCAACAAAACTCTTTGCGTATTACCTATACACAGAGCTGTAGAGTGACAGATTTTTAAACATTAGAAAAGTAATATAAATTGACATTAATAGTAATTAAAAAGCTGTCGAACCTAACATACGATTTTTATTCGATACATCAGGGTCGATTCACATTTTTACTTATAATACAATTGGACCGACAGAGTTTGGTTCGTAAAATACCAATTCGTGTATAACAGGTACGTGTATGACGGTTTGACATGAATAGATTATAAGCTATCGACAATTAATACGCCATAATTATATCGTAAGCACCATGACACATTTAACAAACGAATGGTTTTATAAAAATACAATAACACACAATTTTGTCCTGTTTTGAAGTATTGCACATTGTATTAGCCTACCTTTTACGACCGACTCTATACTTTGCAATTTGCCTTATAAAGGAGTTTTTAAATGTATTGAAAGGAAAAATGTATCGAAATGAGATGTTTCTTATTTGAAATTGAAACCTACTAACTACCTATATATGTATTTTAACTATTGATCGTCATGCAAAATATTTTGCACAATGTCCTAATGTTAAAAAAACAAATTGCAAACTTCGTGCTTATCAAGAAATGAATTCAGAAGAGATTCTCGCACACTAACTGCTTTGTGTTGTTAAAACATTTTCGACTAAATTAACAATAAGTGACCGAATAAGGTACCTGTACCACTTCTCCAACGAGTAACTAAGCAAAGCTCCAAATAATCAGCTGATTAAATAAATTATTCATCTGATAAGCGATCCTGGAAAGGATAGGTTAGCTAATTTTATCTGCTATAAAAGTTACAATTGACTAACCCAGACATTCTATTGTACAACAGGACCTTAGATACCTAACCAAAAAGTGAAAGGAAACAAAGTTTTAAGTGAATATTGTTCTATAAAAAGTTTCGCTCTAAATTTAGCTAAGTTAAAATACATTTTTGGTAAAAAGCTCCTACATACGAGTACTTACATTCTTTGCCTTTCTATCTTCCACCGCACCGTACCACGTGAAAGCTTCCATAATCGTCTTATGCCAACCAAACACGTTTGTTTTCAAACTCAATTTTCGTTACAGTGCCGCATTTCATGGCACAGAGAATAAACAAGTAAATGTGCTACCAAGAAGTTATCCTTACATCGTATTTACTCAAATCTAGTAGACGAAAGCGGCTGGTAAAATTTATTAAAATCGCATAACTACAATTTTTGTAAACGAGAGGATAATAAAGTTCAACGCAGTACAGGTAAGTTGTATTGTGAACTCGTTAATGCGCTACGCTACAAGCACATAAATAGCGATAATGGTCGCGGTGGTAGAAACCAGACACGCCGTTCCGAGGCCGCTGCCGCCGCCGCCGCTGCCGCCGCCGCCGCCGCAGCGGCTGCCGGAGCGGGCGCACGTCGTTCCCCGCCAGTCGAGACTTGTCGCG
The DNA here is from genome assembly GCA_038024825.1 of Polylopha cassiicola. Lineage (NCBI taxonomy): Eukaryota > Metazoa > Arthropoda > Insecta > Lepidoptera > Tortricidae > Polylopha > Polylopha cassiicola. Next base: position 15,471,434 of record CP149045.1, on the reverse strand, counting down.
CGTCGCGGCGCCCGGCTCCGCCGCAACCTCGCGACAACCCCTACAAACTCCTTCGACACAATAAATACACCTAATATATTGTTTCCAAGCTTACTTTTACACAAAATTAACCTTTTAAAAAGATGATGAGAACTAAATTTTCTTTAATTACGACACGCACGTACACAGCTATGACAGACATGTAATTGTTTAAGTGCTCGTGCTAATATCCCAGCGCAGAATAAGTAATTAAAAATAAAACGATACAGAATAATAAAGGAAGCCAATCGTTATATTACGACTTAAGTATGTGAAAGCGTACCTATAAATAAAGTACTTAGGTAAATAAGGTAAAATTAAATAGATAATAAAAATGCAATTTTGCCTTTATTTATGGCGGGAATATATCGAAAGTGAGTATTAATGGAGAAGTGTCGCACAGTTATAAAGAGATCTGGTTTCTAATTATTTTTGTGTAAGCACATCTGAATATATTGAACTGGCTTCTTTTATTAAATGGTTCTATTTACTTCCTTTGTTATAGATATGTCATTTATCCGGGTTAAAGTTATTAAGTTTTTGACCTATTTAATATTTTATATTAGTTTGGTTTTGGTAACCGCTGCACATGCACAGCCGAAACTCGCAACTCCACTAAACAAATGAGTGCCTATAAACACCAACCGCGACGCGTTTTATACAAATGTTCAGTGACTGTTTCAATTTATGAATATATAATTGCAAACTACAGAAAGGCGTAAGATGGCTGCCGTTAGCAGATACAGTTCCTATAATTGCTTGACTGGATGGGATAGTTATGACAAAATACCAAGGTAGATTATCATTGATCTGTATTTTATTTTGTTTCACCAATTAAGCGATCGACTTGCGCATCTATTGTTTCCATTTGCATAGCAACACATGAGTGTCATCTTATCTGCGACTCGAAATAATATTATGGTCTACACGGGAAACTTTATCGGAGCTCATAAAAATGATGACAATATATCAGGACGGGACAGTTCAAAAGAATTAGTGTCTATTTTTTGTAACGAAAATTTACCCGTACCAGGAAGGTAAATTTTAATCTGTCATCCGCGATCTCGAATGCTGATAATAACAATGGTGATTTATGTCCATATACAACAATAGTTCCATATTAAAGACTGACCCAGGAGAAATAATTGATTCAAGGGAAACAGTCGTGATGTTTAATTATGTACCTATTGTAGGTACCTCAAAATTAGCGCAACTTTATTGCAAATCCATTTAATAATATTCCTTCTAATTTTGTTTTTTAAACCGCAGCTGCAAATTGTTTGCAGTTTTACGAGCGGTACCTATACAATTACTGCTTCGTTTGATTATTCACTCGTCTAACTAATGAAACCATGTTTTTCAATACCAGATAGAACCAGCTACCGCCGAGAAAATGACATTGTGTTGTGTCCAGTATAGAATTTCATCTAAATCATAACATCGAATAGTGTGGCAATCAAATCGCTCGGAAGTAGTAAGATAACGGCTTTGTTTGCTGCAAACTGTAAACTGGCTCTTGTCGCCAAGGGTTTTATGTTGCCAACCGACCACCATGCAGTCTTCTCAATCATAAACCGATATGAAGAGACTCGTCTGGTCGTGGTTCCAACAGAATAACTAGGCCGCATCTGGTAAGCATGCGGTTTGACGAGCACACGTTACATCAGGCCAGTTTCTGCAGCTGTCAGCGTTACTTCGGTGCAGTTTGGAAATAAAATGTATTAATACTTACCTATATATCCATCTCTACATATATTAAAAAAATAAAATATAACTTCCATACATGCTTTAGGTAATGAAAACCGTAAACCCCTGGGGGTTTACACCCGTACATGTGTATCGGGGACACGCAAGCGCCGTCAACTCCACTTAAATGTCCACACTTGTTCACCATCACAAATGTTTTATCGTTCGTTGTAAACTACATTTACAGGCTTGACAATCATTTGGCGTGGTTTTATTACATAGGGTACATGTGTAAACTTATTTGGGGTTGCTTTTCATCCTTACGTATTATTTGCAAAAGAAACAAGTCATCTCGTCATTTGTAAGCTAAAAAGAGAATAATACATTTTATTATTCCTATCAATTCTATCAAGCTTCTCTAAATTGAAATGAACAAATGGAGTTTTTATTCTAGAATGTCTAATTTGGTTTTGAACCTGGCAATCATGTTGATAGGGCTAGAAGAGATAACCATGTTAAGTATTATTTCCAAAACGAGACTAATAGCGCGGCTCGATGCGGGCTTGAATTGAATTACTTACAGGAATGTACGAGCACGTTCGGTTCAAACGAAAGCACAATATTTATAAAGGCTTTCAAATGACGGAAATTGCACTAGTTTATTTACAGACGAATTTACTGCACACGGTTACCCGCGCGTGGATTACGGTTGAACGGAGTGAATATCGAAAAAAACAAGGATTTTGTTTATTACATTTAATGTTATTTATACTCTGGTACGTTTGAAGTTTTTAGCATAACGTTTTAACGTAAATCAGTTTAAATATATGTAATTTCATTAAAAACTACATGTAATTGATTTTCCGTTCCAGCTAGTTTTCCACGTCTTATTCAGACTCTCTGAAGATCAAATATCCAAAATAATAATTCCCTTAAAAAAAAAACGTCTTCCTTTCTTCCCTTCTTTACATTATAAAAATCGTTGCATAGTAAGTATTTCAAAAAGAATAGAACTGATAACAGAAATATTAAAGTACCGTTATAGCCTTAACAATTAAGGGTGCGCCTCTGATTTCGTCATTTAAGAATTCCTAAATATTTTTTGCGAAGTAGCCAATTTAAAATGTTTACCATTTCTCATAACGTATAAAAAGTAAATAGAAAGGTAACTAGTTTGTTGTTATATGTCAGATAAGACTCAATACCCATATTTTTTAATAAAAACGATATAACAATTATTTTTACTTAAAGGTTTTCATACCTAACTAAATAATCAATATCGCTTGTCGTGAGACTGAATTATAAAGTCAGTAGGTACAACCGGACGATCGAGCTTCGCTCATTCTTAATAATACGGAATAAAACCCATACACGTAACGTCATTCACCCTGACATGACGTTTTCTGTCTAAACCAACGTTGGAATTATCGATCGGTTTTTGCGGACAAGTCAAGTTTGCGCGGAAATACGGAGAAAACGAAATTCCCTAGAAATGAGGCCTAGCTAGATCAGTTTTTGGTCCCCGTATTCAGAGAACCTCGAGAAAATTATCGAGAACTCTTTTTCAGTGTTCAAGTCAATTTCAAATAGACAACAAACCTCCACACTTCAGACTCATGGCAATTTTGCATGGTGTTAAATATACAGGTTGTACCAACGCCAAAACTGGGGGGCCTGTAATTAAATTTTTATTATACATTACTGCTCCGCAACTATAAGACCTAGCGTGATATTATATAGCCTATGTTACTCGGGGATAATGTAGCTTTCCAAAGGTGAAAGAATTTTTGAAATCGGTCCAGTAGTTTCGGAGCCTATTCATTACAAACATACAAAAATACAAAAATACAAAAATACAAATCTTTCCTCTTTATAATATTATATAATATAATAATAATAATATTATATTATATTATATAGTATAGATATAGATATATATGGAAGTAGTCAAAATATTCAAAAACTAAGAAGAAGCAGGGCAGGGTTTGAAGGTTTTAGGGCATCCTGCATACCTTTGTGTACTGTAGACTCCGGGCAGTCTCTTACGCAGAAAGTCTGATACCCACCCAAGAAAGCAAACACCTGCAATATTTGCTTTTGCACATATATTTCTCTATTCAATTAAAAAATCTTTTTCAAATACTGCAAACACACTGTATAATATTCATTAATTTTACGCTTAATTAATATTTTTTATCATTTTGTTGCAGAGTGCGTGTGGAGTATTACGTAAACGAGAATACTTTTAAAGAAAGACTGCAACTATATTTTATAAAAAATCAACGATCAAGTAAGTAAAACTGAATTTAGAATCACTTCAGTTGACGTTTATGACTTTTTTAATTGTTACAGAAAACTTCGATTTTCAAGTTTAAATTTAAATAATTCTGGATTAAAATTTATATCATGTGGATCTAGATCCAATGTAGGTAATAAATTTTGATTAGGTACCTCTTAACAGCACCAGCTTAACTGTAATTCATGACTTGCCGGGATATGCTTTAATATGATTTATAATATTGTCAGTTTATATACAAAAAGCCTGAATACACGCTCTACAGAAGTACTTACAATTTTCAAATATAACTACCTATCTTTGAAGTGTTCCAAATCGAGGATTGATTTGTAGTGATATATATTGTTCTATGACTAGAAAAGTAAAATGATAGTAGGGTAAGTAACCGCGAGATAATCACGCGACGCTCCCAACCAGATGTGACAGTCGTGATCACATGTTAGCCGCGCTCTCACTTCTACCCTTCTCAAGTGTCGATTACCTTGACAGCTACCCTCCGCGTCCACAGTCGCCTGTCAATCTGCAATATGGCCTACATTCCATAAAACAAAAGCCGCTGTCGTAAAAAAGGCCACATTCAGAGCTCCGCATAATTAACTCTGCAAACCATTAATTTCGCCCCCACGTTCATAGAAATGAAGTAATTAGACAGTTGGTTTAGTAAAATTTATTAAAATATATTCGCATAAACGATACAATTCCACAAAAGTACGACGTGAAATACAAGTTCTATGTTCTGTATGGCAAAAAATTTAAAACTAGGTATGTAAGGCTCGCTTTTACAGTAAATTGGAGTTAATTGGTGTAACGACATCATAAAATGATCAAAGTAAAATGTTTTCCAATATAACATTTCACATATTTCTATTTCCATTAAATTAAAATCATAGAGATATTTTTTTAGTAAACGCTAATAGAGTTTAATCGAGCTAGATATATCAATCACCGATATATAAATTGTTTATGTACTTACGTGAAAAAACTGTACCAAATTTACCCATTACTTGCAAAATACCCATTACCTACGCTTGCAAAATAGTTGAATCATTAGTCTAAAAAGATGAACTTTTATGTAACTACTAACTAAAGGTAGTTATATAAACTACAAACAATAGTTTTATATAAGTACATAAATACCTACCATATTACGAAATGAATCCCGTAATAACGGTGACAGCCAGCGATATAAATACATTATACTGTAGTTGATGAATAGTTTTAACTAGCATAATTATGGAAACACACGAGTGAATGTAACTAGGTATCTTTATCACGCTATTGCGGTACGATAATTAGGGCAAATTTAACTTAATGTACAATGAACGTTGAGAACATGGCAGCGAATAAGAATAAACATTTGATTCATAAAAGAACTGCAAAACGGTTTACAAACAAGTATTCCAATTTCACAAGCTTGACGCATTTAAAGAACAGCTCTATATACATAGTACCTAATAAGCAATAATTTTAATAAAATTGTCGGTTTCAGGTTTACGTATTAGAATAGCTAACTTATTTTTCAAGCTATTGGCGTGCGTCTTGTATATATGCCGAGTATGTGCTGATGGAGATCCAATTTCTGCTTCCTGGTAAGTTCGTAGACACATTATATATTGAAGCCTGTTCCTTAATGTTTGAGTAAGCTATTTGCATCTTTTCAAGCTGATAAATATTTAAACTGAAGTAGGATATCTTGCAAGAAGTTAGGTACTTACCTATTTGGTGCTGTTACAATAAGATGTGTATAGTTTATCAAGACTTCGTGAAACTATGTTCTTACATAATATCTAGACTACTAACTAAGAGCAATTAGGTACTAAGTATTTTAAACTGACCACTAAATAAACTAGAATACAATTGGCGCTGCGCTTATAATTCCCTTTTAGCCTAGTTTCGTGACAGTTGGGTTTTAGTATTCCACTAGACGTTTAAATATTATGCCATTTTATAGAAAACTAGCTGTGCCCGCGACTTCGTCCGCGTGGAATTTAAGTACTGGGACATAAGTATGGATAATTAAAGATTTTTTTCTAAAATGAGTTACTCTTTATTACATAAGCTATCTGCCAGTGAAAGTCCCGTCCAAATCAGTCCAGCTGTTCTATAGATTAGCCGGAACACACAGATAGACAGACAAATAATATAAAAAATATAATATAGGTATGTATTTAATATTTCAAATGTAAATTATAAAATGTCTTTATAAACCACATTAACAGTTTTTCCTTCTGGGGCTAATATGAAAAGGTTATCCGCATTACTAACCCGCGAGCAAGTCACGTATAGTTGGCCGTGTGAAAAACAATTCGACCTGAGATCAACTCCAACAGCCTTTAGCGTCTGCCCCTGAGACTCGTTAATTGTCATAGCAAAGCAGCAAACGGACACTGGAAATTGTGTCCGTTTGAATTGGAATGGGAAATTGTTGGGGATGATTGGTATTCGTGGTATGTATACAGTTTCACCTGCACTACATCCAGTAAGAATCTCAGCTTCGATTAAGTTTCTTTGTAAAGAAGTTACTCTAAGTCGGGTTCCATTGCACAATTTAGGCGGAGTAAGATTTCTCAATAGCGATGCGTTGTAAGCGTTTCGTCTGGGCATTTTTAAAATCAAAGCAAATACATACAATAATACATATATTTATTTCAATAAATCTACGTAGGCAATATTTTTTTAGATTATATCCGATATTTTTCAACTAATTCACAAAGCAAGTTCAGAGTCCGTATTTTCATATCCAAGTATAACATCAAAATCATCAACTAACCGAATCGCAAGACAAACAAAATTAAATAGTTTTAAGCGTAGACAACCAGTTTGTATTTATGCTTTTCAGAGAAAAAGCTATAGCGCGTTTTAATTGCCTTGAGGCGCCATCTAGTACTATATTATGTAACTATAAAATCTCCTATAGAAAAATTACCTTTAAACTTTAAAAGACGATAGCTTTTTTATTTGACATCCGATTTTGATGAAACAAAGCCTATATGTTGCTCAGGAAAGAGCTTAATCTATTAGTGAAAGCCGCGTCAAAATCTGTTCAGTAGTTTTCAAGATTAGCGAATACATACAGACAGACAGACAGACAGACAGACAGACAGACAGAAAAGAAAATCTAAAAAATCATTTTTGTGTTCTGTTACTCTTTTATTATTGCCCACACCCATTTTTTGTTAAAAATTTCAATTGTACAGACACGCGGTTTCTACTGTTTTATTATATGTAAGATAAACGAGACAGGACTGAACTACTATCGTAGAGAAACATATATATGCTTGGACAATTTTCTCGGGGAATTGGCAAACGATACTGGGTCGGAATTTGAGATCCCGCTGTGACATTTCCTCTGTAGTGTCTTTATATTGAAAAGTACTTCAGTGTGCACGCAGCACCGCTCAAACACATAGTATAAAACATGTAAAAATGACACAATAAAATGTAAATGGGACGTCGAATACTCGGGTGCTACAATTATTTATTCATACAAAATTGGAAGCTGCGACCGAGACGCTACTCGTTACACAGCGCTGGGCGTGGAGAGCCATCACTTGCCTCAAGAAGGGAGACTACAATGAGACATCTCGTCGACCGCTTCACGTACTCAGAGTCGACAACGTACGACTCCAAATCACAACATGGCTTGAACTGAATTCCACGGACTTTTCCTTCACACGCGATATCAAAAGTAGTGCTTATTTCAAAATAATCACAAAGAGCACAATACATTTTACAATGCAAATGTACACCATGACGAATTTATACTTTCCCTTTACTCAATATTTCGAAGATAAAAAAACCGTCCACTTTTTGTTTTCTATCGGTAAGTAACTATAAACTCAATATAATAGGTAGGTACGTGACGACTATCACTGACTAGTTTACGATTATTTTTACTCAGTGAAGTGAACCATTAAACATTTCATAGGAACTTATAAAACAACCTTCCTTATCCTGATGATACGACTTGGTTCGTATTTATTGACATCGTAAACTTAAGAAAATGGAACTAAAAATAAACACATAATCGTTCATTAATGGCAAACCCGTGTTAGTTTCAAGCTTGTAGTAAGACCAGAAATCAAATCACTCGAAGTTGTTAACTATAATTGGTCGAATAGGTTGCCAAAGAGCAAACAACAGTCATAACACTACTCATCCATCACAGCACTGTAACGCAAACATTCATTAACACTAATCAACATTGTAATTAGATAACGAGTTGAAATCTCTGAATAGTGGGTCGTACCTCTCTTTAATAATTACTGAACTAGTCCATAATGGGCCGGGTAAAAGCTACTTACGTGCGGTGGCTTTTAGTAGAGTGGTTTTTATTGGAAATATTTCGAAAGTGCAAGTAGAATTTAATTTATTTAACATTGACCTGCAAGTTATACCTACTTCAGTTTTCAGGTACCGTAGTTTATTTTTTGTGAAAAATATTTTTTGTTTGAGCCCGGGGCCAGTCACACAATTGGAAAATCTCTTTTTTACGATGACGACCCCAATAAATTGTTAGCATAGTTACTACAAGTATTAAGATAAAATGTAACAAAAAAAATTTTGGACATTTAAAATCATTAGGTCCTTTACTAATAAATACATCTCATTTTCTTTTTTAAAAGTCTTAGCTTAGACTTAGCATACCGTTGAATCCTACTCAACAATACTCACAAAATGCTTGTTATTAGTTATGTTTTGAAATTTCCTCGAGCTGTTTTATTTGCAGTTACGGATGTAAGGTCGGTAATAAGACTGAGTTCGAATATTCTGCCAACTTAACGGAGGAAGAGTTTCAAGAACACCCGATAATCAACTGGGATGGCATTATATGGGTCAATAGACCGCTGTACCTGTGGATAGTACAGGTCATATTGGCTATGATTTCGTTCACGGAGGCCATACTCTTAGCTTACTTAGGATATAAGGTGTGTTATAGTTGTATTATTTCGTTAATCAGAAATAAGTTACTTGCTTCAAAGGCTACAAAAAACTGCAGACCTAATTTCCGCTATAATGGTTACATGATGCAAAACTCTACACGTGGCAGCGAAGAACCACCATTTTCGAAGGTCGTGGGTCGATGTAAGCAAGGGCGGATCCAGCTCAGTAGTCAGAGGGGTCACACGGTCAAAGTCTATTCAAAAGATAGTAATTTTATTACAAGCAATAAGTTTTGAGAAATATCTAGTGCTATCCCAGAGCATGGGAAGGGGTCATGACCCCTATGACATCGTTTGACATCATCAAAAGACATCTTCCGAAAATGCTCCTGACGAGGCGAAACACGCATTCAGTTTTACCAATTAACGTCATTAATGTGACTATTCCTTTTTCAATATATCTTAAATTCTGGATGTTAACGAAGACTTTAATTTCAGGGGAATATCTGGCAACAAGTTCTATCATTCCATTTCATTTTAGAAATGGTGAATACTATACCATTCGCATTAACTGTAAGTACTGATCTCTGACTTTCTCTTATTTTTATTAAGTTGAAGTTTAATTAACTAATGCCTACGCAGAAACAGTGAATGACATTATTAAATATGCACTGAACCCCAATTTGAGTAATTAAAACTGTATGGTGTGAAAAGAATAAAAAGAAGAAAAAATACTAAATTTTAATGTTATAGAAATGTATAAGTTTTACTGTTGTTTTCGCTTCGTGTCACAGCTTCATGACTAATTTCTTCTACTTAATAAAATATAACGTCGATAAAACTTAAAAATCAATACCAATAAAATAAACGTCACCGGAACTTCATTTAAAACTTAAATCCTTTAAGGTAAACCCAATTAGAATGTTTAATTTTTTTTGTCGGAGAAAATTTATATTTTGCATGAATCACAAAGAAAGTTAATAGAGCGCTTATTTCATTTATTTCAGCTGCCATTTCCACCACTTCGGAATTTATTTATACCGGTATTTTTAAACTGCTGGTTAGCAAAACGTTCTCTGGAAAATATGTTTGTGAGTATTGTTACTGTCGCAAACTATGTTATATTTCTAAATAAATTATTTGCACAAACACTTTTCTAGTGGGTGTTTAACCTATGAGTTAATTACAGAATGATCTTCATCGAGCTATGCAAAAGTCGCAGTCTGCTTTATCACAACAGTTGATGATTCTCTGTGTGACACTCCTATGTCTTGTATTTACAAGGTAATCATCATTAATTCCAATAAGTTTTATATAAGACTAGCTTCTGCCCGCGACTTCGTCCGCGTGGAACTCCTCCTTTTTTGCAGTCGGTTAAAAAGTAGCCTATGTCCTTTCTCAGGCTCCAGGCTTTCTTTGTACCAAATTTCATTTGAATCGGTCCAGTAGTTTTAGCGTGAAAGCGTAACAGACAGACAGACAGACAGAGTTACTTTCGCATTTATAATATTAGTAGGGTTTTGGCTACCTACCTCTTTAGAGATACTATGACGAATGACCAGTCTGTACAAAGAAAACTTAGCCAAACTTCACGATATCTACCGCTACGATTAAATTCGGCAGAGTTGCGAGTTTTATTATGAATAAAATCAGATAATTTACCTTTTCATGAAACCTTACCAGAGCGATATTCTTACGAAGCTTTTCAATTTCCTGTATTTTTTACGTCGATTTTCCCCATCAGGATCACAAACCTTAGTTTGGACTGTAGTTTAATATTTATAAAATCATGTATTTTACGTTATTGTCTCGTATATTACTAACTCTGAGTCCATTCATCTACTTATTGCAAAGTTTCTCGGGCTTAGGTACATCTTAATTAATAAGGGTGCTATTTTAATAGGGTTGTCGGTGGTATTGGCCTCAAATTCTATATCGGGAAAACAATAATAACTTTATCGGTAACTAGAAACGTCTATTTCTATATAAGAAAATGTATCAACATACACATTGCAGTGTTTGCGGCATTCAACATTTTCAACGTGCGGGGCATCGCCACTTGAATCTGTTCCAGGCCACTTATTTCGTAGTGGTGACATTTTCGACAGTGGGCTACGGTGATTTCGTTCCAGACATATGGCCATCACAGCTGTACATGGTTATAATGATTGGAGTAGCTCTTGTCGTCCTACCCACACAGGTACGTCACGCGATCATGTGGCACTAAAATAACAATTAAGTTAAACCTATTAACGTGATGTCGCCCTCAAGGACAGCCGGACCAGACGTTTTTAATCATAGTTTTTATTGCACAAAACAACGTTGCTTAGTTCGATTTGCTTTTAAACCGTATTGATATATGTACCCGTTGCATTCTATGTTTTTAGTATTAATATTTATACGATGACTACCTAGGGAGGTATATAAAAAATATAGATCTGTGCCAATTATTTTTATTTCTATATAAGGTATATACGGTTTAACTAGGTATTGATTGACAGATTTTCCCGATTGTTAACAATCTAGCTGAAAATGTCGTTTATGTAACGTATATAAATGATTGCAAGTGGCATTAATAATGTAATGTAATGCGGAGGCATCAAAAAATATTAAACTTAAAATTATAAATTTTGAAAAATCTAAAAAAAAAATATCACATAAGTACCTACAGAAGTTTTCACCAGACATTTTTGGACCGAAAGGTCCGTTTAATTTATTCGAGATCGGTATGAATTAGCGTTAGCGATATATATTCCAATTTGGAAGACATTGAGACGACAAAAAGGCTTAGAAAAACTTCATTGTTTGTCAGATAAACCATTCGTAATAAAAAATGAAAATCCGTTTTATTTTCTGTTTTCCCATATTTACTTAATATAGGCGCCATTTTAATAACGATCATGAACATACCACTACTAAATATATAACAGAACAACCTAATCTATCATACATTTTAATTGATTATAGTTTGAGCAACTAGCATTTACTTGGATGGAGAGACAAAAATTAGGCGGCTCTTATTCGTCGCATCGCGCGCAATCAGAAAAGCATGTGGTTGTTTGCTCTACGACCCTTCACGCAGACACCATAATGGATTTCCTTAACGAATTCTACGCACACCCCTTGCTCCAGGATTACTACGTTGTCCTTCTTTCTCCCATGGAACTCGACACCACAATGAGAATGATATTACAGGTATTTTTTTTGCTTTCTTCCTTTCTATACTGCGGCAAAAATTCGGAGTTTAATTCGAAGCAACACGTATTTTATACAAATGGATAGAACTCTCGCACCTGTTCAATGTTCAATGTAAACTATTACAGGTACCGATATGGGCACAACGAGTTATTTACATACAAGGTTCATGTTTGAAAGATACTGACCTGATCCGAGCCCGTATGAATGAAGCCGAAGCCTGTTTTGTATTGGCAGCAAGAAATTATGCAGACAAAACTGCGGCCGATGAGCATACAATATTAAGGTGTGTAAAATAAGTCATGGTTCACTTAAATTACGTAGGTAAGTCCTATAAATCTCATTAAGGTCAATCCTAATAAGATATCTCTCCTTTGTTGCACAGATCATGGGCAGTGAAAGACTTTGCACCGGATGTAGCGCAGTATGTACAAATATTTCGACCCGAAAACAAGTTACACGTTAAATTTGCAGAATTCGTCGTATGTGAAGATGAATTTAAATATGCACTACTCGCCAACAACTGCACGTGCCCCGGGGCATCGACTCTTGTAACTCTCCTCCTACATACAAGCAGGGGACAGTAAGTTACTAATATTGAAACTTTGATGCTTGCATGAAATATATAGAAATCTAAGAAAAGTATTGTATCATAAACAGGGAAGGACAACAGTCTCCTGAGGAATGGCATCGTTTGTACGGGAAATGCTCCGGAAATGAGATTTATCACATCGTTTTGGGAGACAGTCGGTTTTTTGGAGAATACGAAGGCAAAAGTTTTACCTACGCAAGTTTTCATTCACACAGAAAGTATGATTTATATAATTTATAAATTAATTTAAACCTGCTATCATATAACAAAGCACTACCTATCTTTCTAATTTTAAGGTACGGTGTGGCCTTAGTAGGTGTACGGCCAGCCGAATTGCCGGAATTTTATGAAGAGACTATACTTTTAAACCCTGGTCCTAGACATATCATGAAAAGTAGTGACACGTGTTACTATATGAGCATTACAAAAGAAGAGAATTCTGCTTTCGTTATATCAGACAAGCAGATTGAAAACAAACCTACAATACCTAAAGATCAAACAGCATGTAGTCTTCTTTCAAACGAAAAGAAAGACGATCCGGAGGAGGGATCTGGCCAGCAGAAAAAACCTGACGGTAGTAACGTCGCTCAATACGAACTCCCACAAGTGATTCTCCAAGCTCCCGCGAGTTCCACACCAAACGCATCGCCATCACGCATCAACCAAGCTAATACTGTATCATCCGCTAACTTTACTGTTGCTAGCTGTGAGTGTCACAGTTGGAAAAACGCCCAAAGTAAATCGAATACATTCAATAAACACCTACCTTACTTGTCAATTTTATAGTATATGTATTCGATATACTTTTTTGTAGCATTTGCTTAAGTTGCTCTGTGTCACGTTTTGTTTTAAGAAAGAAACCATCAAATGAAGGTTTTATGAGTACCTAGCGCTATCACGGTGTGTGTTCCGGATCCCAATTATACCTAGTAAAAACGAATGGTTAGCGAAGGCAAAACGTCGTCAATGAAAAAGATTATTATTTTCGATAAGACACGTTTTATGATATTTGGATTGCATGTTTTTTGTGAGCCGTGTCATGCAAAGTACGTAAGCTAAGAATTCATAGAGAAGTTTTTATAATGAAAAATGAAAAGATTATGTTTTGCTGCTTGGTGTTTTAACCTTTATCAACATTTATAGTTTATACAGTCATGAAAAATGCGACAACGCCAAACTAAAACTGAAAGTATCAACGGAGGAGTTACTTAACGTCTTTTATTTCGTTGCATTACTCTTCAAAACACTATGTATGTAATGGAAAGTAATAATTATTACCATATGTAATTTTATTTAGTATCCCTTTTAAAAAACAATACAACAATTAAATTTGTAACCTCATATCCACACGTTCTTAGTAACGTAGACATGTGAATAATTAATTATCTATTAATATTACGATAGCAATGAGTGTTTTGCATGTTTGGTATAAATAGTTAATACGATGCATCTTTAGTTTGGGTTTATGTATGAAGGGTGAATAACGACTTTGACACATCATACCTAATCAATAATCGATCACTTGGCGCATCGTACTCATGGAATATTTAAAATCAGATGAATACCTTCTACCGCAGCTCTGTGACGTCAGATTTGATATCACTCACGTGACGCCTCAAGTAAATTAGCCACCTGACTGTTGGTATAGTCTGCAGCAGATGCGGGGGCGGTGCGCCGAGTGTGCATTATGTATCTACAGTCGATTCATCGATGTTGTTAATTGTGTTATTTTATCATCATAAACATCTGTTTGGTCGGATTTGTTTCACATGTGAATATCAGATTTGCGTTCACAGCTATAATAAAAAAAACACATTAATTATAAATAAGTAGTAGTCTCATTAGACATGACCTACATACTCATTCATATGCTCTGTTTTCCCAAGTAAGAAAAAAATGTTTCAAATGCCACACCGAGCTGTTAGAATAGCGTATGAAGTTCGATGTGTACCGATATGAAATAGTAAATACACAACTGTGTAAAATAATATCTGATATTATTTAGGTGCAACAAAATATGGAGAAGGAACTTCTGCTTCTGACTCAAGAACTTGTTTGAAAGATTCGCCTGGTACAGACAGCGCTACAGACAGTCATTTGCTATTGCCAAAGCCTGAGAACACCAATTTTCTCAGCCCAGACGCTTTGAATTACCGCAGAGGTACAACTACAAATTTTTTTTTTTTACATGACTCGTAATGCTACAGAAAAAAAATAGCAATTAGGTACTGTGGTCTAAAAAATATGTAATTGGATGATTCAATAACAAACTACGGATGATTAAAATTTACGGAAAACAATAAGTACAGTTACCTAGTCCTTATTTTAGGATTACCCATTATAATAAAGGAAAATGTATGTTTGACCGTTTTCGAATTAGCCTATTCAGTAATATAAAGAAAATGTATGTTGTTATCAGTAATAAAAAGATTCTATTTTGTTTGATTTTCTAATTTACACAGGGAGTCGGAGGCCTTCGATACTCCCGGTACCAGATATGGTAACAAGCAGCCTGAGCATTACCGCGGACAACCAAGACGAAGACGCTGAAGTGGACGAGAGTGAGGACGAGCTCGAGGACGACGTGCCCTGGAGGTCTCCCTCAGAGAAAATCGCGTAAGCACCCTCACGACGCCCGCTTTCACTGTATCTACATGCACGCATTTTCTGTTCTCACATTCTCTAGCGATTCAAACTTCTTAAATAGTAGACAAACTGTAGACTATTAAGTGATCCATTTAGTTTGAATGACTTTTTCATAGTTTTGTACTTTACGATTATAAATAAATCACTTTATATAATTTTTTTAAAGTTTTTTTTCTGCAAAAATGTAGGGCATCGTTAATAGAAAATGCTCTCCATTATAAAAGGGCAACGTTGAAATTACAGATTGACGACTACCTATGTTTTTTATTTAATTGTTTTAGCATATACATTCACCCTATAGATAGCAGATGGATCACACAAGCTGCATGAATTCCGCACAGTACCTCCGTCCGTCATTGTTCTTTCATGTAAGTGTTTCTCGCTTAGCTTTTCCTTTTCCTTTGCCAGCGCTTTTTAAATTTTGCTCGGCAATCACATATTTCAGTAAACTATAGTAAAAACTTTTTTTCATACACTTGAAATAGAAAATGTGTGATATCTACACGCATTAAACAAGCTATAATAAAATCAATGCCGTTTTACCATTCGAAACAAATAGTTCACAATAACCTTGCAATTAAAAGACGATTTAGAATATAACACATGCTTTATAAAATAACGTGTCTCACATGTATTATATTATGAATATATACCTACACTTGGCGTTTCATTTAGAATGTTTCATTTCGACTAACTCGAGTGTTAGGTCACAAAACACGTTTTGTTTTTCTGATAACACTATAGCAAATTCGATAGGAAGCTAGCGAAGGATTTCAAAATATACTAAACGTAGTGAATGGATTTAAAAGCATGAAAGGCAAATAACTAAACACTTCAGTATAACATAACTTTTCACTCTACCGCGGCAACAAAAAACAGAAATCTAAATGAAGTTAAGTATTAGTTTGTTAATGTGATTCGCAAACAAAATTTGTTCAAGTATACGAATTTTATACTAAAACCGTTGACACTAACAAATATTAAAAGGGCGTTGGTTTCATTATAGCTTATCTAGTTTCTAGTACCTTTGAACACAATATTTTTATTAATCTTGCCTACTTAAGACATGTTTTATATTATTAGTAACCCCTACTTTAATAAAAAAACCTTTGCCTTGCACACGACATAATATATAGGTACACTATTTTCCGTACGCAATGGGTATATTATAGACACTGTACAAACTACAAGTACGTACACAGATAGGTATATGTTATCTTATGCAACTGTGTGCCTTGTGTGTATCTCTATCAACCCCTGAGCAAATATCCCAACCGCCCGGCCCGTCCCTGCCTTCAGCGATGACGTCACCACCAGCAGCTTCTCCTCGCTGGCGTGCAGCGAGGTCGCGCACAGCGCCTGGCGAAACGACTTCACCAGGTAAGCTAGAGACCACACTCAATATCATTCAGAATCATCCAACTGAATTGCAATACTGTTTCGTTCGATGCGGTCACTTTGAAACAAAATTTAAAGATTATCAAGTGTCGACGCGGCGGTATTTATACCTACTTAGTTTGACTGTCTTTATCGTCTCTTCACGAGCTATGGTAATTATTGAACCTCCGTTAGATTCGTGATTGGAAATTCAATCTGGCTGCCATACTGTGAGGTAATAATGTATGATATATAATTATTTAAAACAACGATTGCCTATTGCACTGTCCTCTCCGTATTTTTTAAGCATGTGAAATCCATAAAATTGATGTTGAATGTTAGACAAATAGCCTATGAAACAGCACATTTAAGAATATTAGACCATAATTAAGTTTATAATAATTTTAATATATTTAAGTCCCGACTAATCGCCGTGCTTGTTTGTTTATGAAAAATAGCAACCCAATCAACTTGTACTTACTTTTATGCATTGTATTTAGAAATTTATCTTATTTTTTCTTAGCTCTTAACAATTTAATACTTATTTTTTATTTAGTGTGAAAAGGATTCTACTATAAAATTGTGAAAACGGTAAATTATGTTCATTTTTTTTTTTCAGGATTGTAAAAGGGTTTCCACCTGTGTCGCCCTTTATAGGCGTAAGTCCGACATTATGTTACCTACTGAAGGAAAAGAAGCCACTTTGCTGTTTGCAACTAGCACAGGTGTGTGAGCACTGTGCTTACAGAAATGCAAAGGAGTATCAGTGGCAGAACAAAACTATTATTCTAGCGGCAGACTACGCTTCTAATGGAATTTACAACTTTATCATACCACTTCGAGCGCACTTTAGATCGAAAACTTCACTTAACCCAATAATTCTGCTTCTGGAGCGAAGACCAGACATCGCATTTCTAGATGCGATTTCTTATTTTCCGCTGGTTTATTGGATGCTTGGATCCATCGACTGGTTAGTATATTGATCTATTAGGTACGAATATAGAGAACTCATCTTCCTATACATAATCGTATTTTTTAGGTAGAAATTTTGAGATAATCTTAATGATATATATATCATATATAAGTAATATTAAATTTTAATTTCTGGTAATATCTGGGATAAATTTACGTTTACAATTAGTAGTTATTCATTTTGAAAAGTAAATTGCTATGCGTGCTTCGAACGTTGTTCAAACAAGCATTTTAAGCAAACAGCTACGGGTATAGTAAGTAAATAAATCATGGTTTGATAATAAAACGATATTGTTTCAAATAAGTAAATTTAAAATAGGTAGTAATTGAAGTATAAAGTCTACGTTATTAAGTTAATACATAGGTAGGTCCAGATATTTTGCTTAGTCAGTCGAGTAATAGCGACCTTGGTTACGTGGCTAGAGGTTGCGAGTTTAAATACCTACCGCTAGAACAAATATTTGTCTAATTAACATGGTCTTATGTAGCACAGTCCTAAAAGCTTTCTTTGTGTCAAAGTAAATAATTAACTATAATCCAGGAATATTAATCAAATAAAGGCCAGAATCTCAGAATGAGAGATAGTCGGCTATAAATTTATTGTAGTACCCTAAAACTTGTCTCAAAACCTACCTATATACAAATTTACACTCGACATTCCGAGGGGAAACCTTAATATTACTGGACTACTAGGTACTTTCAAGAACCGCTGTTCACAGTACGTACGACTCAGATAAATTAGTTTAGTATGGAGTTGTATCAGAAAACTTCTATTCATTACTAATCCTTATATATTGTTTATGTAGGAAGTTCTTATTGACTAAATTATTAAATAATATTATAAATTGTTTATTTTGTTACAGCTTAGACGACTTACTGCGGGCTGGAATAACGTTGGCCGAGAATGTAGTGGTAGTCAACAAAGAATTATCCAACTCTGCTGAAGAGGACAGCCTAGCAGATTGTAACACGATTGTGGCAGTTCAGACTATGTTCAAGTAAAATATATTTCCCATAATTATATTAATATTTATATCTATTAGGTATTTTGAAGTATTTGTCGCACGGCGAATTATTTAATAATAATATGCTTTAGCGAAAAATAAAATGTTCTTTCTCCCAACTCGTTTTGCAATGCTTAGACAACAACTTTTCACAACATCAAAGAAATTGTAACAAGATTTTTCTTTGCAGATTCTTCCCGTCCATCAAGTCAATAACAGAATTGTCACAATCTTCCAACATGCGCTTTATGCAATTCAGGGCGCACGACAAATACGCTTTGCATCTTTCAAAAATGGAGAAGGTTCTTTTTTATATTCAATTAGGTTATTTTATACTAAATTATGTTTTAATGATATTGGGTCTTTAATTTTTGACAGCTTGAAAAGGAGCGCGGGTCCCACATATCCTACATGTTCCGCCTGCCGTTCGCAGCTGGATCAGTATTTTCAGCATCCATGTTGGACACGTTACTCTATCAGGCTTTCGTCAAAGATTATGTTATAACATTTGTCCGGCTTTTGCTAGGCGTGGACCAGGCCCCAGGATCTGGCTTCTTAACTTCAGTAAGTTAATCTCAATACATAAACGCTGTGCTACCACTTCCTAGCGCCGAAAGCGAAATTTATTGTGTGATTTCATCTCATCTCATAAATTACCACATACTGCGAATTCTTGCCTTATTGTTTTATTGGTTACATGATACCTGCATGCGATTGCGACGAGTTATTATCGGCGAACCATAGTGAGTGTAATACTTGTACTTCTGACAGATGAAAATAACGAAAGAGGACATGTGGATTCGTACTTATGGACGGCTATATCAAAAATTGTGTTCAACTTCGTGTGAAATCCCTATAGGGATTTATCGCACGCAGGATACGAGCCTGTCTGATCCCTCTCACCACGTGAGTATGACGCCACGGACCCCATCAAACTGGTTTTGGTCACGCCTCGCGAGAATGCGACCATCGCGTCCATCGGTGAGTGGGTTACCTCTACACTCAATTTGCTTTCCTTAAATACAGTCCTCTTCCAAAACTTTTTAACACTATTTATCGAATCACAAATTTCAGAATTACAGATTTTGTACCCTTACCAAAATGTATGCTATTAGTAGTCCGCTTCCTTGGACTGTATTTCGGGTTTTTTTCTCTTTTTGATATTTATCGCGGGACAGCGTCACACTTTTTCCATGATTGTAACTTGTTAACACATACATCTTCTGCCTAACACATGCGACGTGTCTGTTATTTAGTTATAGCATTTCCGTTATATATATAACTTTATATTCTTCACGCGAGACTTGTTTCTTATGGACTACACGTGCTTAAATTTTTCATTTATTGCCAAACGCTACCTGTATCCTAAGAAGTAATCTGATCTTGTTTGCTTTTGCGTTGACGCGATTAACATAAAGTAATTGTTCAAGAATGGCATTCAACACCTGGAATAATATTGGCGTAAATGACTGTTGACTGAGGAACCATCTTTAAATTAATTGGTATTTAACTCGATGATCGCAATCCCGCCTCAATATTTTAATTGTAGTGGATGTTTGCATGTTTTGTATTAGTAAAAACTAGAGAAAATTACGACGCCCTCACGATAAAGTACCTATTTCATAAAATTACCGCAATAAAATACAAGAGGTAATTCAATACTTTCGACATTGAGAAAAATGACTAATATTGTTAAATAAGTGTGTAGTCCAAGCCTGACGCAACCACTGCATGACCCTCGAAAAAGAAAAGGTAGAATTTATCCTAAATTCGATTCCTTGATGTTTCATCTAAAAAAAAACCTTGCATACAGACAATATAAATTTATTAACCTGCTTACGCTTGTTGCATGCTATCATTACTGTACCCAAAATAAATGAAATAAGCTAACAACTAGCTTATTTCACTACATGAAACTTTCTCTATAACATTTCAACAAAACTTTTTCTATACTTAGTCTTTCCTAGAACGCATCTTAGCATTAATATAGCATGCGAAAACTCAACTCTTTAAGACACTATTTGGTAACTACAAAAACATTATTTTAAATTAAACATTATATTACAAATTCCGTGTTACTGTTGTTAACATAATAAATATGTACCAATATCTACTGACTTTGTTTAGGGAAGTAAAGAAACAAGGTAGGATTTTATTTTGTAACGATATCGTTAAAAAAATCACAACAAAAAACAATATTTTGGGTCCGGTATGTTCGTTGTCTCGATGGTTGCAATAAATGGATCAATGAATACGCCCTTTTGCCATATCTGCAGTGTAATATTGTAGTTAGATATATGTGCATCGAAATAAGGTTAGGCAAAAAGTTAGAAAAAACTGTGACACGACAGTTGCAGCAGGAGGAGGGCGAAGGCGGAGGGTTCCCGGGGTGCGGGCGACGGGAGCGCCGGGAGGCCACTAGCTGCCTCGGCGGCTGCTACGGGGAACGTACGCCGGCGGTAAGGCCAATATTGGAGCCCTTTCACATGGACCTTCTCGCATATACCCACTCCTGACAGGCTGCCCCATCAAGGATATTTAAATTTATTAGGTCACAGTATTGGAACCGATACCGAGAGCTAGTGTGCTAACATCGCTGCAACTAATACCTTAGTTTTCTCTAGTCTGGATTAGTTCATTCCTTGTGGAAGGACTCTGAATTTTTAATTGAACTGGTTAATGACGTGTTTGTATTATTTACTCTTATGTGATCTATAAGGTAATACCGACCAAGGAAACAATAAACGATCATAAAGACACACGCATTTAGTTAGCATTTTCAGATTAGTTCCGTAACTACTTTAACATCATTAGAACATAGTTAGTTAAAGTACACTTAGTTTTAAATAACATCACATATAGATAGAGATATAGTTGTAGCTTTTAGAATACGCTTCAGGTGCCAATTGTGCGAACTTCACAGGATTACCATAAGGCGGGGATCATTCTGTTCTCTAGTCTAGTTACTTATGCTATTATTTGTGTATATAACGCACAAATTCAAGAAAATATCATATATTGGCGTTGCATATACCAAATGCTTAGCAAACCTGCATGTTACAATCGATTAAGTCAGCAACAGTATCACGTGTACATACACAGTTATGATTTATACCTAAATAAGTTATGAAGTACTCGTGGAAATTACTCAGCGTTTTTAGATGTGACATTTCATGACCGCTTAAATAAAAATACTAGTTGCTGACTGCGCCTACTATTTATTTCACAAGTTTATGTTCTATATTACGTCCACAGTATTCTACGAGTTTGGCAGATGAGGCCCGAGACAATCATGCGCAGCAGATAGAAAGAGCGGAAATTGCTAACTTGGTTCGGTCACGAATGGAATCTCTCAACCTTACCGGAATTGATTATGATGACGTGAGCGAAAAACGTAACAGTTTGTCTTACGTCATTATTAATCCGAGTTGTGACCTGAATATTCAAGAAGGAGATATTATGTACGTTACGATAACATAATTTTCAATATTTGAAGAATTGTTGGCCAAACCATCAAAGACAGACAGACGATTTTTGATTGTTGATGCCGCCTTCAAAAATCGTTTGTCTTGAGTTGAAAATGGTTAGAATTATTAAATTTTAAAACTAAAGAATTATTTGTTTTTGTTTTATTTCAGATATTTAGTTCGGCCATCACCATTTTCTGCGCAAAAAACGTTTGAACGTCACAACAGCCGACGCAAATCAAATATTAGTTTCTGTTCCCAAGCATTGATTCAAGCTCAAGGAGCAGCTAGCAGACGAGGTTCCGGAATAGGCGCAGGTTTTTCGCAGCCACGGGCTCCGCCACTTTCGACTACAAAGGCCAACTCTCTGTCGCTCCCTGACAGTCCCACCATAATAACAGATTTCCGAGGTCGATCCAACTCGCTTCGAGTGGTCGATGACATCCTTTTGCGCCGATCTAATTCTCTACGTCAAAGCCTTAGTGGCGTCGGATCCAGACGTCGAAAGAGCAGTCTCGAAGAGATCGGTATATCACATTTCAATTCCCTATTACAACATCAACAACAGCAACAGCAACAAAACGCAGCAATAAAAATAGCCCTCAATGGGAGTATAGGTTTGGAAGTTACCCCACCAGAAGAAACTCCCACGGAACGTTTTCCGGGCACGAGCATGCCACTCGGCGGGTACCAAGAGGTCGCCGCCGCACTCCCCTCGACATCCATGGGGCCAGCCCTGCCCGCGCCCGCCCCGGACACTCAGCATTTACAAGGAACGATTGTATGATACCACCTCATGTGGGGACGACGACTCAGCTCCGTTGTTAGAAACAAGTGGACTTAGATTTCTTTTCTATACCAAGTTATCTCATTTCTAATAACTTGGGTCTCATTGGAGTCCACTTCTACGCGGAGCTTTATTACACCTAGTAGCGTCTCTACTTAGTACGTAGGAAATTTGTAGCCTTATATCTGAGGAAATTAAAGTAAATAGGACAAAATAAGAGTGGTGGTAGCTTATCGCTGAAGAAGCTGTGTAATGTATGCGGGATCAACTAGATACTATATAAGCGGGATTTAAAACAGCAAAGTGCTGTGTGTAATGTATATAGCAGAGCTTTCTCGATCTAAATAAATGAAATATGTAAATAGGACGAATGTCTTAAACCTGTAAATACATAACACATAATAATGTTAAATATATACAGAAGAGATATCCTCTTTTTAAATACGTAGATTTAATTGACCAAAGGAAATGAATAACTTAAAAATCGCATACCGTTATGTGTACTTTATTTATAATTTTAATCACCAAATATAAATGAAAATACATATATATTACGATCACTTAACGACAAAAAAAAACGTTCTTTTAATTAGAGCTTACCTTTATCTATTGACAATAGCATGTTGATTGTAATCTGTTTTATACAATATAAAAGAAATTAGTCCATTTCACTCTGTAAGAGTATTGAGATAGTTGCCTTTTATGTATATTATGAAGATAAAATATATAGAAGATAGAATCGTGTTTCATTTATAACAATTCATTTCGAGCTACGGATTCTTTTTCGATTTTTATTTTACTTCCCTCATAGCCAATTAAAGCACTCTTGGCGTATTATTTTGTCTTTATATCATAAGAATATACACCTATGCTAGTTGTCATAAGTCTCGTTGTGATATCCGTAACGATAACCATTTGGTAGGCAGCGCAAATCATCGAATATGTCTATAGATATCTAAATCTCTACAATAATCTACAAGTTGTTTCCAATGAAACAATAAAATATATAAATAAAGAGAAAATAATATAAAGGCAAATGTAAGAGACAATATAAAAATATATTATACAGTAGATTATAATATAACATATCCACGGAATAAAGCTAGGTTCGCGCTACCAATCATAATCTGTACATCAACCTACTTCTTTCAAACTAAAATAAATATAAGTGCAATTGACTATTAATTTCATGATATAAATATTAATATTTTATCTAGGTGTATACAATACAATTCGTTATCAGCTGGCTAGCTATGGTTAGAAAAATTAAAAATATTTTTTTTAACCATTTATGTTATAACACTTTGTGATACAATATTTTGAGGAGCATAAGTTAATTCTTCCACGTGGACCTGCGTTTCTGATGATGACGACGGAAAGTGACCGTGTGCTCGGCGATGATTGTGTAAAGAAGTTCCCTGAAAAAAAAAAAATCCAACATTTAAAAGTCAAATAAAAAATGCTTTATGATGGCAACTTGAGTTTAAACGAAGTCTTATATATAATAGATTAATAATGAGTTAGGATATATTCAACAGTAAACTAGACACTGCTTAATGTACAAGGGCGGAGTAAGAAGTCTGGAAAAGATCATATTTAGGGTAATGAGTTCACTAATTTAATAACGTACACCTGAAGCGGAAGCTATTTAGGAGCAGTCGGTTACCTTCAGAAAAGTAAATCGATCAACTACCAATATTATGCCCGTTTATTACATCAATTCCATCAAGTTCTAATGGAAAAACAACACATTTGGCTAAAAGGTAAATTGTTTTCACCAAAACAACGCAAATCTACTCAAAATCCACTAATCGCGTTACGAATTCCTCACGAAACCGTATTGTCCATATTTGCCCCACAGCAACTTTTTTCTTTCAAGAGATTGACGAAATTATTTAAGGCGAAAAGGATTGAGACACCAATGCTTATCTGGAAAGGTTTGAAAAATAAAAGACAAATCAAAAAGGTACGAAAACGTTGGTAAAAACATTGAGTTACAAGAAGAGTACGTCGAAAAACAAAACGAAAAACAAATAGTTTAATTTTTACTAGACCATTCACTGCGCCCTCGTATGTATAATCATGATGTCTGTAACATTTTTGCCAAAAGACAATGAAAAATTCAAAAACTGAGACTTTTACTGCTATTGAGTCCTACGCCGTACAAGGGAACACAATGAAGCTGAGCCAGCGTTACCGTTTATAGATTTACAGGCCCAATAGGATATTCTGGGCTTTACTCAACCGCGACAGGTGAACTAAGGGGGGTATTAGAATATCTTTACAGGCAACCTACATTTGTCGCGTAAGGTTATAAAAACAATAATGAAAAAAAAACTGAGCAAAAATGCCCCATACAATAACATTTACGACTGTATAAATTCTTGTCCAATATATAATAAAATATTTCAATATCGACGATGAAGGGAAATGTCATTAAATAGGTCAGGATCCTCAACGACTGTTGCATTGACACAAAATATTAACCCAGAAGCATCTGGACTACTTCTCAACAACAACTTCAACAGGAGATTCCAGCAGAGGAAGTTTGAAATGATGATAATGACTCGTTTGTTTTATACAGCAGAAAAATCTGAAGGTAATGCTGATAAACAATTATTTTAAAGAAATTTTGTTAATTAATGAAATTATTAATACTTTATCGAGATTTTTATTTTAGTAATAGAAAACAATCTGAAATCCAACAACTGTCGGAAAACACACATACGCAATACAAATGAACACCCTTAAACAGGCGCATGCAGTGGCTGGAGCGTATGGCGCTAGGGTAGGCACTTCACACATTAGTGACACTGCCTGTATGAAATGCACGCCCTTGCCCTTAAAAGCCTGTGCAGGAGACATTTTCATGGGCCACCTAGGCTTTTTGTCTGGAATCCAATACCATAATTACATTTGTACTAAAAACCACTACCCATGAAATCTACAAAGACAACAATAATTAATCATTAAAAACCCGTGCAGGGGACAAAAAAGAATTCTAGTTCATTTTCATGGCCCACATAGGCTTTTCTAAACCATATAACCATAGAGATATAAGACTAGAGTACGTGAGCCAGCCAGAAACGCGTTATAATGGTAGAAAGAGAAAGAGCATTGGAATAGTGGTCGCTCTCCTTGTCTGATGACGCATGCGCAGTAAACGATTCGCCTCCAGTATTGTACTGACATGGTACTGACCCTTCCGCATTCGACTGTCAAAATTTTGTGGTTATGTATATTGTGTAGTCGATTCCTTTTTGCACAAAATGCAAGCAATTACCATCTTTGTTTTTCATATTTTATTTTTAATAATATCGATAATAAACATAAGTGAGAAATTTGCACGCGCGTAAACGAACTGAAGCGAAATAATAGGTTAGAACATTTCGTATTGCGTCGTCAACGGTACCATAGCAACGGACGGCGCGCAGCATGTTGCCATTGCGCATGCGGCAAGACAAGGACAGTGCCTCTATTTAGAGTTTCTGTCTCTCTTTACCGTGATACGCTTCCACTTATAGACAGTCCTATGGCTCACGTACTCTAGTCTTATATCTCTATGCATATAACACTCTGCCACTTGTTTTATCAGACTATTTTTGTTTTATAAAAACCCGTGCAGGGGACAAAAAAGGATTCTAGTCCATTTTCATGCCCCACATAGGCTTTTCTAAACCATATAACACTCTGCCACTTGTTTTATCAGACTATTTTTGTTTTATAAAAACCCGTGCAGGGGACAAAAAAGGATTCTAGTCCATTTTCATGGCCCACATAGGCTTTTATAAACCATATAACACTCTGCCACTTGTTTTATCAGACTATTTTTGTTTTATAAAAACCCGTGCAGGGGACAAAAAAGGATTCTAGTCCAATTTCATGGCCCACATAGGCTTTTATAAACCATATAACACTCTGCCACTTGTTTTATCAGACTATTTTTGTTTTATAAAAACCCGTGCAGGGGACAAAAAAGGATTCTAGTCCAATTTCATGGCCCACATAGGCTTTTATAAACCATATAACACTCTGCCACTTGTTTTATCAGACTATTTTTGTTTTATAAAAACCCGTGCAGGGGACAAAAGGATTCTAGTCCATTTTCATGGCCCACATAGGCTTTTATAAACCATATAACACTCTGCCACTTGTTTTATCAGACTATTTTTGTTTTAAAAAAACCCGTGCAGAGGACATAAAACGATTCTAGTCCATTTTCATGGCCCACATAGGCTTTTATAAACCATATAACACTCTGCCACTTGTTTTATCAGACTATTTTTGTTTTATAAAAACCCGTGCAGGGGACAAAAAAGGATTCTAGTCCATTTTCATGGCCCACATAGGCTTTTATAAACCATATAACACTCTGCCACTTGTTTTATCAGACTATTTTTGTTTTATAAAAACTCGTGCAGGGGACAAAAAAGGATTCTAGTCCATTTTCATGGCCCACATAGGCTTTTATAAACCATATAACACTCTGCCACTTGTTTTATCAGACTATTTTTGTTTTATAAAAACCCGTGCAGGGGACAAAAAAGGATTCTAGTCCATTTTCATGGCCCACATAGGCTTTTATAAACCATATAACACTCTGCCACTTGTTTTATCAGACTATTTTTGTTTTATAAAAACCCGTGCAGGGGACAAAAAAGGATTCTAGTCCATTTTCATGGCCCACATAGGCTTTTCTAAACCCTATAACATTCTCCCACTTGTTTTATAAGATTATTGTTTTATTTATCAGTCCTCGAAGATACCCCGCAGGTTTTCTAGAACCCATTAACATCAACCATTTTATACCAAATTAATCTATACTATAATATTATAAAGCTGAAGAGTTTGTTTGTTTGAACGCGCTAATCTCAGAAACTACTGATTCGAATTCAAAAATTCTTTTTTTGTTGGATAGACCATTTATCGAGGAAGGCTTTAGGCTATATAACATCACGCTGCGACCAATAGGAGCGAAGAAACAGTGGAAAATGTGTAAAAAACGGGGAAAATATGAAGCCTTATGAAGAAGTGACAGAAGACTTTGACAGATCTTTGACGAAACAATCGGACGGGCAGGACGACGTCTGCCGGGGCCGCTAGTAAATATATAAAAACAAATATTGATCTGCCGATCTGTTTTTCCGTATTTCACTTCTTCAACAAATTAAACTAAAAAACGTGTGTAAGGAACAAATCTGAATTCGCTTTTTCCTGGAACCTAATTACATTCTAATATTTGTGAAAAAAATGCAATAGGTATAACAATGACACCGAATAATCATGCTAATCTGATAAAAACTGAAAATAAATTCTGGACTCTAATAACATATTCCATTAGACATAAAAGAAATAAGACAACGAAATGTTTTAAGTATTTTCTAATAAAGAGGATAAAAACTAGCTAAGTACATGAAAGTAAATTCACGTCATATTCTGACTCAGTTTTTATAAAGATACATCCATATTTTTATATAAAAAAATAACCTGACTTAATAATTGACATCAACGCAGGGCTTAAATAATAAGGGTTGGAAACTTTAAATTTTGCACAGGTATTCCTTTTATAATGTAGGGGAGCTTTATAAAAGATTTTTTGAAAATTCACTAAGGGAGTAAAACTTATCATGCTTATCATGCGCAAAGGAAATCGCTCGCAGGAGCTATTTAAAGCAATGGCGACTTGAAACCGTGTTTCTAATACTCACCTGAATGAATCTATCTCCACAGACTTCACAAATGTAAGGCTTATCGCCCGTATGGCGCCGAATGTGCAATGTTAGATCGTTACTTTGAGAAAAGGCTTTTTCGCAATATGTACATTTATACGGTTTGTGGCCAGTGTGTACCCTCATATGTCGAGAGAGCTTATTGCTCCGTGAAAATCCTGAAATTATACATAGAACACGTTATAAATACGAAATTATTACGAAATCTTATCATTTCTTTAATATTCGAGTTATTTAATGTTTGCAAGGCAGTCTATAGTGCATGCACTTGATGTTATTACTGTATTTTAAATAATGATAATATTTGCTACCTTTTCCGCATACAACGCAAACGCACGGCTTCTCTCCAGTGTGAGATCTCCTATGGCATTGCAGATCAGATGACCTCGGAAAACCTGTAACATGAACAAAAACACTCCTACTTTATTCTACAATACAATAACGATATTCAATAATGTAATAACGTACTACATATTACTATTTGTAACTTATCTATTTTACTATCACAGAATTTTAAGGAATGTTAGAACTTGTTCAAACATTGTAATAGCTCACGTCATTGTATTGATAAATTAATTAAGTTTAGGTTAAAAAAAAAGTGCAAAATATCGTATTACCTTTGTCACAGAAATCGCATTTGTATGGTTTTTCGCCGGTATGCCGACGCATGTGGACGATGAGATTTGATGAATTAGAAAAACTTCTACCACAGTACAGGCAGAGACAGTTGTTGCTCGCCTTCTTATCACGATGCACGTCGTGGACGCGTTTGTGTGATCTAAACAATAATATAAAAGTTAAGATTTTTTTTATTTTGATAACTTTAAAGTAAATTTATACGTACTTGCGTACCTTAGATTATCTCTCCTGTGAAACTTTTTTTTACAAACATCACATTCAAATAGTTTTTCATTCGGCATATGCTGTATAGTATGTCTGGCAAGTAAGTCTTTCCTGTAAAAGTATATCAACAAAGCATGTTACAATATTTCCTTGAACAGTTATATATATAGAGGAAAGTCGAGCTAACAAATTCTATTTCTAAACTATAACAACTCATAACTACCTGCAAAAACATCTTTTACAAGTATCACATTGATACTGCTTCAATTCCAAATTAGATTTAGGATCCATAAACTTAACAGAAACCCTTTGCCCCTCATGGTTTCTAAGGATATGTTTATTCAGTGATATTTCATAAGCAAATTTAAGGCCACAAGTAGTACAAATGTGATTTCTTTCTCTTTGCTTGCATATGTTTCTGTGGCGAGCCGCTGATTTTACAGAAGCAAATACCTGTAAAATATCATGTTTGTAAGTATTGTTAAATATGTTGTCTATGCCGCCTTATGTTGCCAGAATTTGGCAACACTCCTAACCTGGTAAGACAGCAATCAAAGCAATTATATATTTAATTTACAAAGTCAAGGTCACATGTACTTAATTATTTCTGCGGTAGATAGTGTTGTTTTTACCTTGGAACAAAAATTACATCGCCGAGAAAGTTCTGGATGGTCAGCATCATGATGGCTAATAAGATCCTCCTCCAATAAAAACACCCTACTGCAGACACTGCAAACTTCAAGACCACTTGTACTTTCCTGAAGAGAAAGATCATGAACTTATAACTGTTATAACTAGTTAAAATTATTAAAAACACTAAGGATAATGACTGGGTAAAGGAAACGAAAGTCATCAAGTTTCATATTAATTACTATTTAATATTTCCTTCAATTACAGTATTCATAAATATTGGATACATAAGTTAAGTGGACAAAGAAAAAACAGTCATTATGCCTATCGTAAATTCCTATATAAATAAAAAAACTTACCATGTCACCATTTGGATCAAGTAGGTCTTGGAGTAAAACCTCTGTTGGAAAACTGAATTCTTTGTTTTTTCTTTGTGTATTTGACGATTCATCCTCCTATAACAAATTAAAAAAAATATTTATAATACAGCATCAAGTAGCGGTTCTGTTAATTATTTCCTTTACTTCTTGTAATTATGTTACAAAATATTTATAATTAAATATTTATATAATACAACTTAAACATATACTAATACCATACCTTTAGCTTTTTATTTAGTTTATTAGTGTCCTCATTGCATATATGTTGATCAAAATTTATTTTATTCAAATACATTTCTTTACACAAAATGCAGCACAGAACCTTGATTCCTAAAATCATAATGCTATTTTAAAATACTGCTGAATCACATAAAAACTTGTACATTATTCAAATTCATGGGTTTTTAAGATTATTTTAATACTACTGTAAAAAAGTATTGATAAAATTTTACCTTTGTGTTCCATCATATGAACTCCTAATTCTAATTTGGTTTTAAATTGTTCCTTACAAAATACGCATGTTTTAAGTTTAACTGATTCAACTTTCATTTGGTATCCATTTTCTGATAATTTACTTAATATTGTCTGGAACATTAAAAATATTGATTAGATTACCAAACAGAGGTGGTCTTTGGAAATGTATAATGTCTAAACATTACCATAATAGAAGAACAAGCCTTCTTCTTTAAATTACTGCTAATAAATGATGTTTCGCATTGCAGCTTGTCTTAACATTAATTTGTTCTGGTAATTATAATTTTATTGAGAACTATATACATTGCTTACACTGGTTAATAACTTTTTTGGTCTGCCTCGCTTCTTTGGCCCCATTAATTCAGCATGACTTCCCCACATGTGTTTCGTTAAGCTCTCTGTGTTTTCATAACAGGTGCCGCAAAGTGGACAATAAGTGCTGTGCTCATCTTCATTTTCCGCTGCGAATAAACCATATCATTAAAATAATCCATTATAACAAGCTGTGTATTAAACTATTGCAATTTTTAAAACATAAAGTATGATCAGCAAATGCTAATACAACAAATTAATGTAAGATATTATAATATAGGTTTATTATGGTTTACATCAGGCGCTTGGCAGGCAGTGGGGTTTACACATTGACCACATCAGGATACACTCCATGCACTTAGGACATTGTACTTGTATGGAATGCACAAATAGTCTTAGCTTAATCAAACAGTTTTAGGTTGGGGTAGTAGATGAGGCTGACAGGTTTGAGACAAGACTCAAGACAACTGTGTGCTTTTAAGTGCTGTGTTCAAAAGCTCTGTATAATCTGATTGAGATTGCTTACCTTTTATACATTTCTTTTTCAAGTGCTCCCTTAGTTTAGTAGGAGATTCTAGTACTAAGAAGCAGGTTTTACACTGAAGGTTACATTCCTCCACACTTTCATTTTTGACAATCTCCTTATTTGAAATGTCATCTAGAAAAATGAGGAAGAATTCATAAATACAGGCATTTGCAAGTAGGTATTATCAAGTTTTTTAAGGTATCTTTGATTAATCACAACAAATGGTTATTAAAAATAGGAAATATTAAGAAAACAGTATATTGTTTAATCAAAACCAAATTCTTTGTGTAGCTTTTATTTGGTTGAATTTTCTGAACTAGCGATTGACTGATGTTGAAACAACTGTAAAATCCCATACCTACATGCATAGCAGAACTCTGGAATGTTCCTAAACAAAATATGTAAAGATTTCAGTAACAGCTCATCACTAGCAATAATACACATATTCATATATTTAAGACTTACCATCATCTTTATGATTATCTGGAGAAGATGACTGTGGGAAATCAATGACTAAATCATCAACACTACCATCAGCAACTGTGTTTTCTATTTTAACATCATAGTTTACAGCCTGTAAAAAATGTCAAGATATATAAAATATTTACAAAGCATTAAGAAGAAGCAATATGTTTAAGTACATAATACAATCAGATGTTAACATACTATCAAATTTTCACTGTCCTCCTTTTTGAGTAAAGTTTGAAGAACAGCCTCTGCCTCACAGGATTTCGCCTTGAATTCATATGCATTAAAAGCTTTCTCTTTACAATCCCAGCAAATACTGCCAGGAAAACCATCACCTTTTTCAATCTATAAAAATATAAAATAACTAAAAGAGTTTCTGTCTGATTAACAAATGAAACCACTCAAACAATGTAATAAATAAGTGTAACGAAGTATGTGTTTTTGGTCAAGATATAACTAAAAACAAATAGGTACTTATTTGTTTTGGGTAATGAATAAAACATCGATTTATGTAATGTTGTACAGTCAATAAATTAAGTGTTCTATTTATTAACAGTCGAATAATCGTCAACAATGCGTGAAGGTCGGTGAAAAATTTTAAAGATACCTATGATATCACATAAAAACCAGGTTCAAAAAACAACATTAATTCGAGAAGTTACAGAAACGGAAAACATAAACAAACGATGTTACAATAACAACGATAAGAATCGTCGGATTTCTTACCTTTAAGCCTGTAATTGAATTGATGACGAAATTTAAGGAAACCGTCCCTATATACACATCGAAAACGGATTGCAACTCCATTTCCTTCGATAAACATGTTCGACATAAACTTTCAACTTTTATTGGCTTTGAAATACTGAAAGGCGAAGCCATATTTGTTACAAAGAATAAAATATTTTGTTCAAATGTCACGAATTATTGCTGTATGCAGAGTCGAGAATTTTATTTATTACATTAAATGAAGTGACCAAACTAAAACTGAAATTGACTAATTAAAGATCATGAACTTAAGACGGCAACATTTTATATTATTATTCACCACTGTTATTCGCTAATTTTCTATTCAGTCAGTATTCACAGTGAGACACAGTGTCACACACACATTGAGACGCAAACAGATCGAAATCAAAACAGTGGAGTTCAGTGGACCACAGACAATAAAATGTTTGTGGTAGGTGGTTTATAAATAAAAGACCTTAAAATGAAGGTTTAAAAAGGTAAATAAAAACACGTAGGTATATTTTAAAATATTTACCTCTGTCTAACTTTACAAAGAACCAGATAAAATAAGAAATATTCACTATCAACTTATCAAGTAATGAGTTGTTTTTAACTTGATTTTTGTGTGGACACTCAACTCAATTTTTTACTCTTACAAAACATACTTACTAAACTTGATGCGCATTCGTAAACTTTAATTTCTAATTTATACGAAAAGTTAAAAAGCAATAAAGCTAAACAAGATATATTATCTGTGCAAACAAGATTTCTTGCTGAAAGCTGAAAGCATACGTTTGTGTTTCTTCTGGCAACACTGGTCTTGTCTTTGAACTAAACATAAAACAACATAATACAAATATAACATCTCCAATAGTGGAGAGAAGCAGACAGATTCGTAATTAGTAATTTTATTTAAGTGACTCAATTTATGTTTCAGTTTTATATTAAAATTCTAATTTGATAATTACTGATGAACCATTAGTTAATTGAATTAAAAATAATATAATAAAGTGTGAATTATTGAAACAGTCGTTTGTTTATGTTTAGTTAATGGTCTATTTCGCATAAGGTAAGTATTGATTTATTAAATCTTACTCATATAATGTCTCCTTATTGCGTTATGCCTTAAAACTTTTATTATCGATATATATATCTCTAATATTAGGTACAGTATAAAGATATTAGGAAGCTATTAATTAATGTTTAAAATTTAATATGCTTAGCGTTTCATTGTAGGTCATTGTTTTGTTCTAAATTATAATGAATAAAAGTAAATTCACTGAATTTATTTTATTGCTGACTTTAACCAAGTATTATAACTGCCAATCGGGCAGAAATTAACATGCTGTGCATTATTTTATGTGTTAGTAAGATTGCGAAGGATGTTTTTACATTTTATTATATCACATACCTACGTATTTAATTCATTATAGTCTAGTTTATTGCGTCCACGTATATAATTATACTAAATCGTAAAGTAGAACATTTAGTCATTATAGTAAATTTTAGAAATATGGTAGGTATGTCGCACGTCATATGAGCGAATGAGCGACTTGAGCATGAGTGAGAGAAAGTGTTCTGTGGGCGCTCACCGCCGACTACTTTCTCTAAAGGTCCATTACAGAAAGCAAACAAAATCTCCTTCCTTCTTTGCTGATTGCAATCTGGTGCCCTAGTGTGGTATTATTACATATATTCTGTCACAAGTGTTTACTGTATATGGGCATAAATGTTTTATATTTCAACTCAAAATAACTTCTTTCTGAGTTACACATTTCAAGATAATAAATGTTCAAGGGGTCGGTACCCATACAGAGGGCATATCTCTAGTGGAAGCCATAGCTAATTTAAATATTTAATAATTCCATCAATTTTGTTAATATAAAGTAGAGGAAATAAGTAGGTAAATATATACAATGACAACAAAGGCCCAATTTTTTACATCATTAAAAAAGCACACATCAAATATGCAGCACTTTTTTTGGCACAATATATTCAAAATTGAATTAGGCAATTTTCTTTTCATTAAATTTGTAAATGTATCTTCTGCCTTATTTTAACAAAAACTTAAAAAATGCCCTTTAATTAAAATTCACCAACTAGACTGACCTATGTACCATATTTATATTTTACTGTCCAGTTTGATAGTTCAAGCCGCTAGCCTGTCAGGTATAGTCATTATGTCTTTACTGATTATAAAATCAGTTATACTTACACATTTCAAAATTACTTTTAATCAGAATAATGTGTAAAAATATGTTATAAATTATAATTCACTTTCCACTGTGTGCTTAGATGTCTAAAACTATGTACAATGGATTTGATGCAGTTTTTTTAATAGATAGAGTGATTAATGATATTCTACATTCATAATATAGTAGAGAAACACTGATAATTAAGTATCAGCTTTGCACCCATGCAAATCCAGGGTGGGTTGCTAGTAGATATATTATTTTATAGCTTTATGTCATTGTCAGCAAATAACTACTTAAAAAACCTATGTAGTAATACATCAAAGCCTATCAAACCATAATGTTCTACACCTTACTGTAATGAAGTAACAATACCTATATCTTCTTTATTAATCACACTATTTAAAACGCTAGATAGTTCATAGTAGGCTATCATTCGCATTTATAGCATCAGGCATCAGTCACTTAACACCAATTTAAAATATAGCATGCTAGGCCTGTACAATATCACTTAACTACGTAACCTCGTAAGTTGGGATGGTTAATATGGTGCTTATGACATTTTTTTTTTTTCAATTCATAAGTAGGTGTCTGTAAATTATTAAGCTAAAAAAAATCAAGGTTAAAAGTACAAACGTAAAAGAATGGTAGCTATGCCATTGCTCTTGATACTTTTTATTTTAGTTATACAGAGGTTTCTTTAAAAATAGATAAATGTGTGGTTATTAACCTTCATCAGATGCTAAATTTGGAATGAACCTACGTCGGGACATAACAACATAAAAACGTAGGTAGGTCTTTGATCATTCATGTGTTGACTGACTATTATTGCTTACCTGTGTAGTCTAATATACATAAAATAATTATCAGCAGATATCATTTTATTGCAATCATCAAACTGACCTCCAATATATATATTTTAAGTAATTAAAATCTAGTAAGTAGCCACCTACATAACTTACTTATGAAATTATACACATGTAACCGACAAAACACACGTCTCGAAACTTATGTAAGTAGATGCCTAGTCAGTTCCAATCCCTTAATCCTATTTGGCAATACATATATATATATTAGTGTCAAATTTATGTTTTGTCATTTTTAACACAAAGAAAATACAAACGCGATTGTTAAAAGTTAGTAAGAGTTTTTACCTACAAATTTTAATAA
The DNA here is from genome assembly GCA_038024825.1 of Polylopha cassiicola. Classification (NCBI taxonomy): domain Eukaryota; kingdom Metazoa; phylum Arthropoda; class Insecta; order Lepidoptera; family Tortricidae; genus Polylopha; species Polylopha cassiicola. The sequence continues at coordinate 15,435,061 of CP149045.1, read as the reverse complement.
ATGGAGTGGAATGCGCCTCTGCTCATTTGGGGCAGTATTTACCGCTAATATGTGTAAAATATGATTGTGTGTGCGTGTGTATGTTGAGTGAGTCGGTAGGTACCTATTTAAATATTAATGCTTTCGCAGTTTTCGCTCACATATGATACCCTGCCTAATAGGTACATAAATGAATCAACCTAATACATAAGCACCTATAGTTTTCTTGACTTACCGCATGGTAGGCAGGCAAAATGGTGCCTGTGTGGTGTACGCTATCCTTTAATAATCTGTTATTTTTGTAAAATTTTGTATGCATACCTACCTAAAATAAAGGTGCAGGTTTTAATGTAGGTTGATAAGTTGATTCGAAAAATGACCTGGTTTCAATAAATTTCGCTGATTAAAATTTGAATATGCATTCAAAAATAAAATTACATTTTCATCAGCGAAATTATATGTAACTAGCTAGCTTTCTTGCTGATTGAGCATTCGATCAAATATAGTTTGGGTTTTTTTTATTAATTCACCTTTTATGATGTCGACCTGTAGGTGACTACTTATGTAATGGAATCCCAGAAAAGACAGATCCATCTCTAATGAAATTTGATATAATTATTATTATGTATGTAGATTTTGATTTTGATTGTGATGTTGATCTGTTGATGTTCATAACGGAATGATATATTCTAGGTTATTTTTAAGAAATATTTTTCTACAATTCACACCTCTTGATTTAGCCCCAAATCGTAATAGGGACCGACCACTAAACCAACAAGTCGTCGTTTTATAGTCTTTTGTGTTATTATTTTTTTATGGTAGGTACCTGTCTGATTAGGTTAACAATTGTTTAGATAATATGGCGTTACGACAAGAGACGGTTCCTACGCTGGCGTCACCTCTGCTGCACCGCAGCGAGGCCTACCGGAATGAGGCGGGACCGCCGCCCCTTGCCTCTGAGGACTTTGACGACGTGGTATGAACTTTTCCTTTATTTTCATCTTCTTTTGTTCCACTGTTGAACAAAGCGCTTACCATATTCCTCCTTTCAGTCTTTGGTATAAACTTCGGCCATTTTCGATCGATACGTATACAAAATAAATTTAAAATAAAATCATCAATTATTCCAATAATGTATAAAAAAAATTGGTATGGCTTTTATTTTCTATTGATATTTTTTAAATGTAAAACTAGAAACTTGTTAATATTATCGATTTCATAGCAAACCTGTATACCTACCCAATTGAGGTACATAATATACCAGTTTTTGTCTCTTACTATTTTATATAGTTGTCGTTTTTGAGTAGAGCAAATACGTAACAAATATACCTAAACGAATAACCGCAGTGCTTGTTATTTGTATAGGGGTCATGTTAAGGATACAACGGGTCAACGAAGATACCAATTAGGTTCATATACGTCTTGTTTTGCTGCAAGTCTATTGTGTGTATGATATTTAAAGCTTAGTACCTAACCTGTTTTAATTAGATAAACGAGTCATAGTAGTGTTATTATATCATACAATATTTTTATTATCAGCTCCATGTAGATACATGGTTGCACTTTGTGCAAGGTTGAGCTCGTATAATTGTAAATTTGCAAGGTACCTAATGCTAGTGTAATTGTAAATCTGCTTTTGCATTTCAGGACGAATTTGAAGATGCTGCCGAGGAGCCACTTTCGTTAGTACTCATTATATTATAATTAATAGTCGTAATGGACAATCGTCTTCCCCACTACAACGTGCCAAACTTGAAACCTATAGTTAATGTACTTGTTTTGATGATATTCAAACATGTTCTTAAAATCATATTTTATCGCGTCATGTTTCATTCTACTAGCGCTATGAAAGACCTCTCTTGATCTAACAAGTCAGGCCACGAGTAACTTTTTCCGATTCCAAGAGGGGTATTTCCACTTAAGAATTGTTAAAAGTCATTTTTATGATCTTAGATTATTAAGAATAATCTCCACCTTGTAAAATCAAAAACATACAATATGAACAACAATAATTTTCTTATAAATTTTTACTGGGCTGGACAACGTCTGCCGGACTCTAGATATATAATAATATTTTATACTGTTGGTTAGGTATGCAATGGACCTGCATACGGCGTTTGAAGAATGCGAGGTGGCTATGAGGAAATTTTTCAACAATGATTTTGTTGGCGCTTCAAATATCATGAAACCATGGTAAGTAGGTACATTAATTTCCAATCGTAACGCCCGCGCCACTCTAATACAAAGCTAAATGTATATTATAAGTACGCATCGGTTTGTTTACTTGTAAACTCGTTTCAGATGCATGTTTAATCAAATTTGATATAATAATTTTTAATTTGATATACTTACATACCTTTAATCGATAAAAACGCGATAAAAACTATACACGTCAATCCGCGTGTATGACGTATATGTTAAAATTTTGCATCCAAGAACACCGAGAAAACGAAACTGCTCAGAAATGAGACCTTATGCATCACCCCAGGGAAATCCATTTATGTATAAACATACATACCCATATTGCTCTTAATGTGTTAAAATGATGTATTCCATAATCAATTTGTGTATTCTATGATAACTTTTATTTGCTATGATCCTTGTCTTCAATATACACGTAAGCTATGAAGTCATTATATGAACCTACAATAAAACCGTTCAAATGCAAACCAACAAGAGAAGTATGAATATAATAAGTGAACGTACCTCTACATTTTGACAGTGCACACAATGAAAGGGGAAAGTGCTTCCAGTAATGAATTCGCCATTATTGTTTCATTGTATATTGCCATTTCACATTTTTGTAGCTGCACTTTTAAGCCATCACTGAGGGGTCCACGAGAATAAGAATGAAGACTGATAAAGAAAACAAAATTTCATTCAGTCCGTAGGATGATTAAAAAATATTGGACTTGTATTTTTTTGTGTTTTCAAACAAATAAAAACATGTGCAAAGATACGTGCTACAAAAGTTCTGGAGTGGGGGCTCGTGGCGTCACAACATGGTCCAATTTATACCGTAACGTGTCGTCACGTGCCCCCACTCTCAAACTTTTGAAGAACGTATCTTCATCATTTAATGTTTGATTGAAAAAAGAAATACGTATCCAATAATTACGGTAATCTATTTGATGGACAAAGATAAAACCCAGTCATGCCTATTCTTTCCGACTCGAATCGGTACCGATTGGGTGGACCCCAGAGTACTTACCTATACACCGCTTAATACTGCATTACGAGATTAAATGTAATAATAATAACGCATATTTTTTTTATGGTGATTATGAACATGATTCATGTTCCAATATCGATTAATCTATTGGAATCTTAAATGCATAAGATATTATTGTCTTGAACTAGTATTAATACAGTAATTATCTATGGTTAGTAGGCACAAAATTCCGGATACAGATCATTCAGCGATGTTGTTCAGAGTCCTCGATCTTGAAAGAATTAGAGATAAGCACATATACCGAACACTTAGTGTGTAGGTATATTATTATGCATAATCTTCGTGCTAGTGTGTATGTGACGTCACTCCTTGACCTTGAAGACATTCAATGATAATAGCACCATGACGTAGGTTATTCATAGACACAAGCTTAGCTCAATGTGTTGCCCTTTATAGGAAAAGAACTATTATTAATCTGTACAAGGGCGTTTGTTCCATGCAATGTAATAAATGTATGAAGTACTACCTAGAGTTGCTCTTATCGAACAGTGACACAAACCAAAATATAATTTTAAATCGTCACATTTAAATTTTATTTCACGTCGTGACACATTTCGTGTTGTGTCACTACTCTAGTAAAACATCTATGTGTATTCGGTACCCCAAACTTCTCGCGCCTGATAGTGTATGGTTGTATTATTCCACTGATATCAACAAAATAAGCATATCCGGAAAGATAATTCTATTTGCTCTATCCAATTTAATAAGGTTCGTTTATTATTACTAGTACTTTACCAGTACCACACAGCAGTAACAATTAAAAAAAATACTTACCATTTTAATAAATAAGTAGCTTTGGGCAATTTACACCACTTGATCTAGTTCCAAACTAAACTATGCTTGTACTATAGGTACCTACTAGCTAAAGGAGTAGACAATGGATAAATAAATCCAGCACTAATCAGTTAATCGCACTGATATCTGCCCCTATCGGCATTCGAACTCGCAACCTCCGGTTTCGTAGTCAAGGGCTCTGACCACACGACACGACCAACAGGCCCCCTATACAATACTTACACATAGATGTATTTCCGAAATACAGTGGTGTTATTTTTTTCTGACTAGGTTTTATTACGTGGCATCCTAAAAATCTTTCATTTGTTCGGTGTCTTGATAAACATATAATAATCATGGTAATTAGAACTGTAATAAATGTGCAATTGCGTCGCTCATTTATATATAATAATACCTATATAGTAGGCTCAATAACAAATTTCGTAATAAAATAGAATTATTGTTTTTATCATGTTTTGTGATTTAATTTTATCTTTAGGAGTAGTTGGTATAATTGCGCAAGTGAGAATTGTTTTTGTGTATCGATAATCATAAATGTTATTACAAATTTTTGTCCACCTACAATAATTAATTGCATAAAATTAGGCCAAGCGTTTACTTTATCATATTACGAACATGTACATTGTAAAGATTTTTTTTTTCATTCATTTTTATTTAATACAAGCATATAACAAAAATTACACTAACAAACAAATGTTTATATAAGGAAGGAAATTAATTGTTAATTGAATTGTCATTTTAATATGATATAAAGAAATATATGTTAGTATTTAAATAATAAATTATTAATTAACAATGAATATTATACAGGTGCCGGACCTCACTGTACCATAGTCTTGGTACGTCTATATTCGAGGTCATACCAGCTATGCTGACGTTTGACAACGGACAGATAAACAAAGCTCTGGCGGCACTGAAAGTATGCGTCGGGATATGCAACCAGCATAGAAGAAATTACACCCTAGTGGAAAGCATTGGCACTATTATAAAGAAGGTAAAATATTTCAATCGCTCTATAAAAGCTAATGCACAAATCGCGCACTTAGATCTAAAGAGAAACACACACCATTCCTTACAGCAAAATCTACCAACCAACTCTTCTAACTTCGTTTCAAAAAGCATAAATTCAATCTATAAGTACAGAAAACTCTTGAGTGCATATATGGATACTTAAGCTGAAATAATAACTTTTTTTAAGTTAGTTCACTCTTGATCTAGGTGTGCGATATATCAAGTCGACATCGGGGCGCTACGCCCAAGTTTTAGAAAATTTTACAGAGGCGACACGACCCCGTATAAAATTTAATTAATGTGCGGTATAGAATACAGTAATACAGAACGCTTTGAGACGAGGCGATGGCGATCCGTTGCTCAGTTGATATATATGTATAGTTCTCATATAAAAATAATAATTATGAAAATCTTCAATTTACAACTATTGTTCTAGGCCCAAAATAAGCAGGGCCTGTACAATAGACCAACAGGGTGTCGTTTAATAATTATAACGAATAAAATAAGGAAAATTATATTGAAAGTATGTAATTTCAGGAATAAGACTGATTGGTTATTTTAGACACAATAAAAATATATATAATCTATTATTAAGTATTATTTGTTATTGAAAATAAATGAAATGATAGAATAAGGAGACTTCTGTTGATTACGGCGCGAATCAAAAGCGAACCGATATAAAAATAGTTCAGTCTATTTCTTTTTATGTGCCCAAATATTAAAGACACGATACTCTAACACTTTGGTAATTAAGACGAAATTTTTCCAGCCAAATTACAGCACTTACACAGACTTGGAGGCTCACGCGGAACTATGCTACGCTGAAGCTTTGCTCCTGCAAGCCGCCATGACCATCATGGAGGGCGAGGATCTGACTGGCCTCATCAAGGGCACGATCAAAGTCAAGAACTGCTACAATAGTTACAAGTATGTCTTTTTATAATAATAATAATTCTTGTATTCATACAAATATAGGCGTATATTTATATTCACAAATTATTCAAAGTATGGTTTGAAATTTTTAATAATGGCTTCAACTATGTCTGAAAATTAAAATTAAATTAAATTTTGAAAATTTAATACTATGTCAAAGTACTGGAACAAAGTATACGTAGTTAAAGGACCTGGTGGACTTTAATTTATTAAGATATTCTTTATTTTATGTTCTGTCATATTCGAATTCATTGTCAATAGACAGGGGTTCAGGGTCGATATAAGTAACCACCTTGGTCGCTACGATATATTTGACGCAGATTACAAATTATAAAAATCTATGTCTTCAGGGACTGTTCAAAAATCCTCGAGAAGAAACAATGGGAGAGCGAGACGTCTCGTATACATTTCCTGAGCGGGGTGCGGCTCGGCACCGCCACATTCAACGTCATGATCTCTCTGTTGCCGCCCAAGATCATCAGTCTCTTGGAGTTCGTAGGCTTCTCGGGAAACAAGGTGCGTATCTTGTTCACTTACACAATCAGACCTAACCTCTCGCCCTTTCACTCATTGCCGAAAGTATGACAGTGACCGTGCCAGATGTCCCGAAACAAAGCTTGAATTGTTTAAAAATTGATATTTAGGAACAGCGTGTTTTTTATTCACTATTCTGTAGGATTGCCATACTTTTGGAAGGGTGCAAATTTTAAAATAGGTAGCGATTACAACGTTACCGTAAATTGTTATAACATTATTCTTTTTTATGTTTGGTTCCCTAGAAATCTAATGGTATAATGGCCACTGGCCAGCGTTGCCTGAGAGTTTATATATGCCATTTCTTATTTTTTCATTAGGTACTCTTTTATGTTACGTTTAACATGCGTATACATTACTTTTGGTACGAGGACAATCTTTGCGTGACCGCCATGTGTTAAAGATCCGTTAAATACAGTAGTGAATGATTTTTAGCTGTCATGTTCCAACAATCACAGCCCAGTAGCTTGTCTCTAATTGGTGGATTATGCGTATAAAAGCTCAATCGGATTTTTTAAACCCATTTCTTATTGAACAAGGTACCTACATACTCATAAAAACATCTCAGCCAACATCTTCGGTAGTAACATGTATATAATGGTTGCGTTCTTTTTTTCATGGCTTTCATGGCAGACTGTACGTAGAAGGATTTCTTGTATTTAATTAGCATATCTTAATAAATACAATAAAGAGGTTTAGAATCCTGACTCATAATATATAGGACTAGCGGTTCGCCCCGGCTTCGTACGGATCCCTATTTTTTTTTTATATATATTCTATAGCCTATGTTACTCAGGGTGAACGTAGCTTCCCAACAGTGAAAGAATTATTAAAATCGGTCCAGTAGTTTTTGAGCCTATTCATTACAAACATACAAAAATAGGTACAAATCCTTCGTCTTTATAATATTAGTATAGATAAACAAACTATCAACCTCTATAAGCTTTAGTTTCTTTAGCTTTTTGTAAAAGTATCATAGCTTTGGCCAACCGCTTTGACTTATATGCTTACCGAGAACCTAAAACATAAGCAAAATTTACCATTCGTGTATGGATAGTGAATGAATATAATGTAAATTTCAGAGCACGGGTTTAACGGAGCTAGTCGCTGGGACTCGAGAGCCAGGTCTGCGGTCTGTGCTCTGCGAATTGACTCTACTGGGGTACCATCTAGTCGTCTGCCACTTCATCGGCGCCCACAGCGACCTTGAGGTCTGCGAGGAGATACTGAGGAAGGAACTCAAGGTAAGTGCATCTTGATGCATAAGCCCATGACAAACCCCAAATGTTGAATATATTTACATATGTTTAACCCCGGGTCTAATTATCAAAAATCTTTAGTGCTCCCTTACATTATAAAATAAACCACTATGCCGAACTTCAAGTTTCTAACTCTTATTGTTTAGGCCTTGCATTGCTATCAGTCATTACTCCAACGGTCACGCATAACAATTTCCTCGATTGTGAATCGAATTTACCAATAAAAAAAATCTTAAATAACTCGACAATATGTGCGAATTCTTATTAACTATATGAAATATGAAATCCGTTTATGGAGTTAGTAAAAATTGTAGTTTATGACTTTTTACGTTCCTAGGTATATCCTGACGGGGTGTGGTTCCTGCAGTTCAAAGGTCGCTTAGAGTTGATGAGGGGACAGTTTGATCGTTCAGTGGTGACCTACAACCTCGCTATCGAGAGCCAGGACCTGTGGCAACAGTTCCACCATGTTTGCTACTGGGAAATCATGTGGATAAATGGGTAAGTCGTGTTACATCGCGCACTATTAGGAACACACAGTTTTGGACAAATTCTGTTTGAAAAGTACGGGATACGCCGCGTGTCGAAAGATTCTAACCCGTTACATTAATTTATATTTAAAATCACGTGGTGTCTCTATCCTATTAAGGCAGCGATTTATAGTAGAATAAATAAAAAACCAACGGATAATGTTGAGTTTTGCTACTTCAAAATTATGACACGTATCTAAATACATTTTGATATATCACGTGCTACGTTGATTTCAACTTTGATGATTTGTATTTTAGATTAAAAATGCAATGGCGCGAGGCGGCCTTATTCGCCGGGAAGCTCATCGAGGAGAGTACATGGTCGAGGACGATATATTCGTATACGCGTGCTGCTCTGCTACTGCAGTTGGAGGGAGAGATCACTTCGGAGGAGAAGCACGAGTGCGATGCACTTATGAGGTTTGAGTTTTTACTTTTAATCAGCTTATTAGCGATAGTGTGGTCGCAGATACTTAATTAAAATGCATGTGTAACCACAAAATAAACAAGTGCGTGCATTCCATGTAGGATGTACTGAATGCCTACCTCAATGCTTTTCCCTCACTGCATGCGCTTGAAAACTAGTAGAAGCGTTACCACGCACAAAAGTACCATCCTATTAATATTATAAATGCGAAATTTTGTAAGAATGTATGGAAGTCTAGATGTAGGTTTGTTCCTCGGAAAAACTGCTGAATGGATTTTGATTAAATTTTTAAATATTGTATCTTATACATCAGCACAAAATATAGCCTATATTTTAAAACAATATTGTGTAAAATACTCATCTTGCGCAGACTAAGTCGCGGGCAGAAGCTAGTCAAATATGTCATTTAAAATTCATGATTTGCAAGATTAAAAAGAAACGCCGTATAGAAAGTTGTCTCGCACATTATGTTAACGATAGTAATTCCGGTGAAGGAATCAATCATGACAATCTGCACGCTATGACAGTCTGAAATCGCCAACCTACATTGGATCAGCATGGATTAAATATCCTTTACTTCCGTTTTCCCCGTTTTTGTGTAACATTTAAATCGTTTTAACCAGGAACGCATCGTATTACAAGCAGCGCATCGCGGGCAAGTCCCTGCCTATGGAGAAATTCATGATCCGACGCTGCAACCGCTACCAGGCTCAGGGCGGCCGGCTGCTGCTGCCCGCCGTCGAGCTGATATGCCTGTGGAACATGTTTCAGATATTAGCTAAGAACGAGCGAGCCGCTCAAGATATACTTAAGGTTCGTAACCCGCCATTTTATCACACTAATATAATAAAGGCGTAATTTGATGAAACTTTACAATAATATAGTTTATACATTAAAATAACTTATAGTGCGTTGACGAAGACGTGGGTAGAATTTAAATCTATATATATAAAAGAAAGTTGTGTTAGTTACCCCGTTTATAACTCAAGAACGGCTGAACTGATTTGGCTGAAAATTGGCGGGGAGGTAGCTCGGAGCCAGGAAAAGGACATAGGATACTTTTTATCACGTTCCAGTAAAAAAAAAAGAAAAAAATATTAAGCTGATTTGTTAAAAATAGTTAACACCTTAAAGAATAGGTCGTTTACTGTGATACTGTATAATCGATGGCACAAATATGTGTTTTTTTTTTAAACTTATTATTTGGAGTTATGGTAGTACGGCTCATCATAGTTCAATACTGAAAAATAATAAATGACATAAAAGGATGTGCTAATTTAAGTGCAAATTTAACGGCCATATTGTAAATCAGATCTTGTATATGTGTTAATTGAGTACTATTTTGATATAATAATATGTATAGGTATTATTATAATTCAGGAACCACGTGAAGAAGACTATTAGTGCCATAACCGACCGTATTGAAAAAGGGTATAAGTTAATCTTTTTCACTAGTATCTCATAATTATGAAATACCTAAGGTAAAGGCCCTTATTACATTCTTCGTAAATTACAATTAATATACATGATATTATTAATCTATCAATCGAAATTCGATCAAAATTTTTGGTTCAAAAACATTTGTTGGAGTAGAAAAATTCGAGCGAGACAGTGAGATTCGAACCCACGCCCATGTCTTTACTAGCTGCTTGTCTTGGTACAAATATAAATACAAATTATATTTTTTCTATAAAATTTTATCGTTACACGTGATTATGTCGAAATGTAGAACGACCCTGAAAAGGACCTTAGTCGTTAGGAAACAATGGGACGTGGAACCGGTTATTCTGGATGTCCTTGGGGGAGACCTACGCTCGGTGTTAGATTTGGCCTAGTAAAGAGGGCGCGTTGCGGACAGTTCGCAAGGGGACGAATGCTCTTAAAAAAAACCCGTCAAGTGCAAGTACGAATCATGTTCAAAGGGTTCTCTACAATACTCATTTATTGAGTAACAACATTCATGCCCGTAAAGTTATTTATATAATATAATTCGTTAATATTTTTAAGTTGATTTCGTACAAATTGCATAAATCATTTCTAACGCATTGGTTTTCTTAGCGTTTCCAAGTAATAATATTTAATTAGAATACATATATTATAATAAAAATATTTTTAAATTTGTATTAAAAATGCAATAATTTACTCATAGCTATCCCTACAGATTTGTACGGAATACTAGGTGAGCGAGTCCAAGTAGCGATAGGCCGGGTTCTTTTTTAAATATCCGGGGTTTTTTGTCCGGGGCTTGTAAATTTAGACGTTGGCTTAGCTTGATACAGTCTATAGGTATAACTTGCGATTGGAATTCAAAATTAAAAAAGTTCGTTACTTTCAATAACATTATATGTAATAATGTACCTGTCTATATATGGGTGTGTGTGGGTGTATATATATTATATATTATATTATACTAGCTTCTGCCAGCGACTTCGTCCGCGTGGAATAGTTATCCGCATTTTTACACATTTTCCACTGTTTCTTCGCTCCTATTGGTCGCAGCGTGGTGTTATATAGCCTAAAGCCTTCCTCGATAAATGATCTATCCAACAAAAAAAGATTTTTTTCAATTCGAACCAGTAGTTCCTGAGATTAGCGCGTTCAAACAAACAAAGAAACAAACTCTTCAGCTTTATAATATAAGTATAGATTAACAGGTATCCCTATTTCTCTTGGTTAATTATTTTTATGCGTACGTCCGATATTTTTTGGCAATATATTATGAAGGTACTTGAACAAAAAAAAATCGTCATGCATATTTTATATTTTGCTTGAAGAAATAACTTTTAATATCGTGTAATTATTTTGTAGCTGATAGAGACGACGCGAGATCGCATGGAGCAGGGCCCCAAGGAGTGGATGGCGGGGCACGCCGCCGACAACCGCGCGCTGCTGCAGTACCTGCACGGCAGCTGCCTCGCCGCCATGCGCCTGCCGCGCCTCGCGCTTGACTCCCTGCAGTCCGTCATGCAGTCAGTACCACCGTTATATTTATTATCTAGCTGTCCGCCTCTCGGATATAGTGTAGCTTCCCAACAGTGAAAGAATTTTTCAAATCGGTCCAGTCGGTTTTGGAGCCTATTCAATACAAACAAACAAACCTTTCCTCTTTATAATATTATATTTATTATCTACTATCGACCCGCCCCGGCTCCGCACAGATGCCTATTTTTTTTTTTAAATATTCTATAGCCTATGTTATTCAGGGTGAATGTAGCTTGCCAACAGTGAAAGAATTATTCAAATCGGTCCAGTCTTTTTGGAGCCTATTCAATACAAACAAACAAACCTTTCAGCAAACAACCTCCGGCCCTTCTTGGCTTCGCACGGATTTAATATTCTATAGCCTATGTCATTAGGGAATAGTGTAGCTTCCCAACAGTGAACGAATTCTACAAATCGATCCAGTCGTTTTAGTGTTCAATACAGACAAACTTTTCCTCTCTATTTGACTCGATATTTATTTTATTTCGATTAAACAACAAGCTAAGATACTACCCGTAAAATTTCCGCGTAACGTCAAATTCTGCTACCCTTTTCACAACGAAGTGACGTCACTTCGAGGCTCGCGATTTTTTTTATAATGTGGCATAATGTTTAATTATTATATATCTTTTGCAGGATGAAGAATGATATAAAAGAAGATACATTCCTTCTACCTTACACATTGGCGGAGATGGCCATGTGCCACTACCACCTGGGCGACAGCGAGCGAGCCGTGCAAATGTTGCAAGATACCAGGTATAGTTATTTTATAACTTGATAAAATAAGGTAGGAAATCTCTTGAAATTATAAATAGGTATAAACAGTATTCAAGATCATATTCCATACTAGGTTTTACCTGCGACTCCGTCCGCGTGGATTTAGCAATGAAAGTAGCCTATGTCCTTTCTTAGGCTCTAGACTATCTGCGTACCAAATTTCATTTAAATCGGTTGAGTAGTTTTATCGTAAAAGCGAGACAGTCTTTAATTTTTTTAATTATGTAAGTACTATATTTTACTTATTTTTTTTTGTTTACAGGAAAAAATATTCAGGATATTCTCTGGAGTCGAGACTGCACTTCCGCATACATTCCAGAATGGGTATTATTAAAAGTAACGAGAAAACTAATTCAGACTAAGGAACATCCATCATACAGAGCACTACTTCGACGTTAAAATTTATATGAAAAACGGTTATGCATTTTGTCTACTTGAGTAGCCATTTGTGCTTAATTTATTATAAATAACTTTTATAGAACTGCTTAACTTTTATCATAAAAAAACTAGTCTAAATATTTTGTGTACTTATAGGTTTGGAATTGGTGTCGTTACCATTTATTTATGTCACAAATTGATGACTATAAAGTATGATGTTGATGTTTATTAAGAGTTTAATATGTTTGATAATAATCAAGAAGCAAAATTCGTTGTTTGTAGTATTCATTGGCATTTATAGAACCTTGTACATTTGTCCAGTCTGAACTGGAAAAACTGCGTTGCTGCGTTACGTGCCACTTTTGGAAACGTCAAAATGCCTATCGAGAGCTAAAATTATGTCTCCAACCTTGAGTGAGGTCTAAGACTCATTAAGGGGCAAGCAGGATTAAATTAATATGATTTAAATCTTGATTTTAATCAAGCAATTTAAATAAAATATAAAAAAAATCAATTAATTCCGATTTAAATTAAATGTATTAATCGGATAATTATGATTTTTTTTTTTAATTTTGATCAACCCTGTAGTCAAGTTACTTGCTTGTAATTTGTGAAACATAATAGTAAGACATTTGTCGCACGATAGCCGGCTTTGATTATGGCTTGTTATTAGTAGGTTCAGCGTATAGACCCGCTTTGTTTCTGGTTAATATTTTATATGCAATAGTTACTTCTGATTAGATTGACAGTAAACTCGTCGATTACCTACTTACACATTTTTACAAAAATATGTGCACCCCTATTTTTGACATCTGTTTGATTTAAATATTATCAAGGATATGGATATTGTTTGATTTTATTTAATATTGAAATAATACGTGTCAACATAATACACTAAACAGAAGTTTACTGTTATTTAATTATTGCTTAACTTTTTTACGGTGCCGAGCATCAAAAATGACCCCAAGGTCACCAAGCAATCGCTCTTCCTTAGGCAGTCGGGTAAAAACAAGTACAAAATAACAATAAATAAAAATTAATAAAATTATTTTTGCCGAACTGGAAGTAATACCAAAAACGTTATTATATTGATAACAGATTTTTATATTTATAGACATCTTTATTATTATGTAGGTTATTTATTAATGTAGTGTAAATGGTTTGTAGTGCATTTTTTATAAATAAACAAATTTGAGAGTCCAACTGTGATTTCTTTAAAATAATAGCCATCCTAAATTTCTTTACCACTATACAAATACACGTGTTTGAACTCATCGATTTCTGCTATCTGAATTTTATTTACTAATGTTTTTGTAAGTATTAAAAATAAATAAATAAATAAATAAATTATTTATTATTATTCTGCACCGAATATGTTCTGCTTTTATAAACGTAAATAGTTTTTGAATTAAACTTTAAAATAAATATTTGGATTAAAATTACAGTTTGAAATGATATTTCAAATTTGAGATTAAAATTAATTACGATGATATCATGTTATTGTTGTTAGATGCTTATTTATGTTAATTTAAAAGTTATTGATAATTGTATTTTTTTTAAAAGATTAACTTACGTTGCGTCCATGATTTTTTTGTGATATAGCAATAAGAACAAATGTTACATAAACTTCAAGTACATGAACATCTAATGACCTGTTATGCATTAGCTTTGTAAGAAGTTAGCCAAATTTGCCATTATGATTTTATGCTATTTTAATTTTTTTATGTTGTACCGTTTTTAGCTTATTTGGTTAAGTGCAAGGTTATTTTGAGTTTTGATACCGGTAATGGAAATGTTAGATAATTATGTATTCATTAAATTCCATAGGGTTGTATCATGTATATATAAAAATCTTCAAAAGAAATGTAGTTTGAAGTACCTATATACTTACCTTTGTATAATTTGTTACTTACTTATATAATAACAAACAGTATGTATAGGTACATACGCATATAAAATAAAAGTTATTTATTTATATGTACCGTACTACCTATATCAGAAAATCTTAATTATTATTAACATGTAATAACAAACTACCACCTGAAACTAGTTTGATGTTTTTTAACTGGGTATTTTTGTAATTGTAGTTTGAACATACGGTCTATATATTTTAAAGGAGTAATAATATATCTTTTTCAAATAAATAAAGATAATTATATATTTGGAAATTTTGTTTTCTTTAATAATACCATAAAAAAATTAATAAACATCACACTGCAATTTGCCCCTAGCTGTATTCGAACCCGCTACCTCCGGTTTCGTAACCTTGTACTCTAATCACAACCATTCTTTATTTTGCGATGCAGTATAGGTACGACACTATGAAGACCTAGTGTAAGTACTAGTCAGTGATGTGCCATGGGCGTGCATTCAACAATGGCATAATAAAAAAAAAATACGGAGTTGTCACTGCTAATGTAAGCTCAGTACCTACCTAAGTTTAGCGTAGATATAACCTATGTAAGAATATTATCGAAGCCACCGATGTTATATTTAAGCTCAGCCTTGTCAATAGCTATTCTTTCCAGTATGTGCACATATTATAATAAATTAATAATTTATGCTAAAAGTCAGTAGGTTGAACATAAAACACTTATTCCGCGTCATGCTTCAAAGGGAAGTGCGAAGCATATATTATCTATTAGGTAGGTAGGTATCCAAATTTCTTTTTAAGGGTTTATATTGGTATGTCAATGTGACCGAATAGTAAGCTAAAAACCGAAAATAAGTTGGTAGGTAATATCACACAAACGGTAGGTAAGTATATAAATTTAGCCCAAATTTACCTAATTAGGTACCTACCTCTATGTTGACTAATTATTTAAATACCTATGAAATTATACGACTATGTACCGAGTCTACCTACTTGGTCAAAAAGTTATAAAATTTGTAAAAAAGAAATAAGGTTACCTGTTACAATACCTTCGCTGTATTTTTGAAAAATAAAACATAAAAAAGACACCTTGACCATCTAGACGTAAATGTCAAACCGGCAACTAATTCGAAAATCAGATTGACGTCAAAAACACTCCAACACTGACAAAAGAAAATCGGTCATCTTACTGTAATTTTCAAATATTTAGACAAAAATCTCGGGCGTCGCAAAATTTTTTTGAACGCTTTAAAATGAGTGAGCAATTAAAAACAGTTTCTGCGATGAATAAACTCTACATAGGTAATTTACCGATAGAGGCTGACGAAGCAGCGGTGCGGCAGCTTTTTGCGGAACATAACTTGACTGTGGCTGATATTTCTGTAAAAAGAGGAGGCTACGCTTTCGTCGACTTCCCGGACCAATCTGCAGCTGACAGGGCTATCGATAAACTCCATGGTATATATATCTAATTTCCTCACTTTATAAAATATTGCTTAAGTTCATATTGCGTTCAAGCTTTTAATCGCAGACACGGTAGGTATGTATACCTATGCTTACGCCTAAGTCTCTACAAAACTTATTAAGAGCACGTCATTTTCAGATGTGACAGTTTAGAAAAAAATACTTACATAATTATGTTTACCTGTTATATTCTTATTGTACCTATAAGTAGGTATACCTACAACCGTAAACTTAAAAATTTCACATAATACATAATATGGTAAGTATGATATTTTTTCAGGATATTCGTACTGCGGTCTTCAATTAATCGTGGAACCGTCAGTTGCAAACAAAAAACTGTGAGTTGTTTTCTATACATTAAAAAAATCCTAAATTAACCATAAGATGATTGTAAATATTTAAGAAATGATCTATGCCCAGAATGATATTTTGGTGTACACCTACCTACTGTGCACGGAAATATCAAAATAAATCGAGTTTAAATATAATTAGGTACCTATAACTTATTCCTTCAATATTTACGGCAAGAAGAGGCTGACCGCGGCTGAAACCACACAATATTTAAGAAAATTTAGTACTAGGTAGTATATAAACGTAGGTATAATATGAAAATTCAATTTAGGTAGGTAAAGTAAGTTCCGAAAAGAAGACTATTTTCTTATAATATTGAATATTAGTTAGGAACATATTTTGTATCGTTGTCTTTTAAAAATTTTGCGCAGGTAATTGAATTTACATTTTTTTTATGAAACCAAGTCAACCAACAATCTATGTAAAAATAAGAAAGATATAGATTTAACTCTTCCCAATTTCTTAAGAGCCACATTACGGTTATCTCTGGTAACTCTAAAATCCGTGCCGTTACAAAAGATAAAAATCAAACATTTCTTTGGGACAAGTTTACCTGCACTATATTTTAAAATGACCGATTAACATAACAATAAGAAACATAAAGATTTGTAACTTTTCAGCGGTAACGTGATGAACCTGCAGAGCGCCAGCACCACGCAGCTAAAAGAGACCAGCAACGATTCTCCACCTGGAGGCTGGAGGTAAGTCCTTCTAGTCCTAATTCTATTAATGATGGCTTTATAATATTGTATAAAGTGAGTATCTTTCATTTGTAATTTCTTTGCCGCCTTTTTCAAGTGTGTTTAAGGATTGTTTCTGGTTGCGTCTACTCTTTTCATCTATATCACTTATCTTTACTATACAAAACATTTTCGTAAGTACTTAATAATAATTATAAGGAGCCATTGCTCTAGGCTCTCAAGGGGCGTAAAAGCCAAATAACTACAATTTAGTAGCGTGTATTGAAAGTTACAGGATACTGTCAATTTCGTTCGTTTCTGTTTGTTCCAATGGTGGATGTGCATCATAAAATGACACTAAGCACCTACGTGAGTGCGCTCTTTGTGCGCAAGTTTGCAGTTTTCCTTCTAGGTTATTAGGTATCTACAATCGTTATATTATGTATGTACCTACGTGCTTATTTAAATATGAGCATATAAATATTTCTTATTTAAACTGAACATTATTTTCTTTTTGTTATTCTTAGCTTTTAACTGATTTCAAATATAAATTAACTACTTACTTATTTATAACGTGCCTACTTACTATCACGAATAGGTAATTCCAATTGAATATTAATTAAGTTCTTTCTAATTAAGATCTAACCCAGTCGATATCAGCCTACATGTATTTTCGGTTTCATAATATTCACCTGTTGTATGTAGACAGGTACCTACCTAGTTTTATAACATAATGTCGTATGTCCTCGAAAGAGTTTGGTTATGCTAGCATCCCCTCAAATGGGTTTCACTTTTGATCCTATTCGACCTATTCGTTCAGAATAATACCTACCCATCAAGCGACCTGGATTCTGGAGAGGTGCTTTGTGTATGCACCTCGCCTCCACAGCAGTGTGCTTGCAAGCCAGCTTGCATCGTAGGAGGGTAAATGCACATTGACTGACGCCCTTATCTAGGTCCTTATTGCTAATCTCATTATAAGATCACCTTTCACCGAGTTGAATTCGGCGGCATGCTTTTCATTTCGTACTTAGGGGATTCGAACTTACCTATACTCCGCCATCAACATACCCAACTATCGGCGTGAAAAATCTCCCTAATGATCTGCACCCTTTAACCAACCGTTGGTAGTTTTTCAAAAGACTTAAAATAGATAAGACGTAGGCAGTTAACCTACGTCTTATCTATTTTAACATTTTCTTGGTAGTCAGCGTCGAACAGGTAAAATACTTAGTAACGAAGTACAGAAATAGATAAAGCCCGATGGGCCTCTCGATATGATTGGTGTGGGGCGGGAGGTTTTGTTTAAAAGTAAGTACGCAGCAAGACCCGGGCAGTGGGCGCAGGGTGTAGACTAGGGCGCGGGCGCGGGTGCGGGAGTGGCAGGCAGCGGGCACGTGGGAGCCGCGAGCCGCTGCCGGCCGGGTGTGGGCAGCGCGGCAGCGGGTTGCGTAGCGTCGCGCCGGCACGGCACGGGCGCGCCCACGTGGCCGTAGCGATCGATACAGCCCCGGCGCAGGCGCGAATCTGCCGCCATTCAGCCGGGCTGCCTGCCGGCTTACTGCCCATACCAACCACTCAACTCCACCAACATACCTTCACAAACTTCATTAATTCGCTAAATCAAACAAATTACAACAAACCAAAACTACCTAGCTAGTTTCAAATTTCGCAAAAAGTTTTTACCTCATTACACCTACCGCAAAATCATGAAAGGACTAATGATAAGTTTATGGATAAATGGTGAATAGGGCCTGATTGTGTCATTCTTCATGCCAGGTAGCTAATCTACAAAGTCTACCTAGTATACCTATGTAGGTATGTGCCTATCTTAATAGGTCAATGAAAACGTACAAAAACTGCAAAAATCTTATCTTTTAACCAAATACCACCTTCATGCAATAAACCAAGTTACATGAGCGATTTAAGCTATTGCGTTTGATGTTTTGGTCGGTAATGAGAAGAGTGAATTTATTGCATGCTGGTGTAGCTTTCACACCCCACACGTCCAATTTAATTCAACAAACAACCACCCACCTTGTCGTATCTCGGCCAAGTGCTAAGGTTACTTACCTTCTCACATGATTTAATAGCTGAAATATAATACCTACCTACCTAAAATTTTCGTCGTTCTAAATAGTACTTACTCCCCTACCTTTTTACTCATGTCAGTAAAAGTTATTTGTCTGCATGGATTTTTAATTATGGTAGTAGTTACCACCTAGTAGTAGTTACCATTAGTTTTCTACCTACCTTGTAATTGTATAAATCTATACTGGGTAGGTACACAATTAAAAACGAAATTACGCAGTAGGTACACAGGTATAATCGTATAATATTGAAAGTAAGTAGGTAGGTAACTAATTACTTAGGTAGGTAGGTAAGTACTTTCTTTTAAATTCTAAACATAGGACATCAAAGGAACTGTGGAATAGTTTTCGCCATTTTAGCATGCAAGCGCGCTTCACGCAAATGTTTAGGACTTACCTACTGGATGACGATGTTTGATCAAAATAAAATTTTCCTCGGAAAGACAGTGAGTCTTTCTCAACAGAGTCTTGCGAAATTCGTGCGATAACAAAAGAAGTTTATTTTATGTCAGCTGCCCAATTTTGCTTAACTGGGAGCCCAGTATAGGTACAAAATTACAAATCCATACCTATGCGCCTACTTAAGTTTATATTAAGTACTTACCGTCCTAAGTATTCTTTACCGTGTTCGTATGTGATTGTAATTGTACATATTATATTGAATTCTATTGCCTCAAAAGAAACTGTAGTAGTTACTTACTTACAAACCTACCTACTTAAACTAAATATCGTCCCGATGAATACTACATTCCCTCTCCAAATTCTAACAATGGTTGCCCTTGGGCACGCACGAGATAACTGTAGCCAGGAGAAAAACAGGATTTCTGTGGTCCTAATACATTAGGTAGGTACCCAGATTTACTGTATTAGGTAGGTACTTACCTACCCGTATCTACACGTAAGTACATATATAATATATAAATCATAATATCATATTATGATATTATGATTTATATAAGTAAGTAGGTACTTACTTAATCAATACTTACTACTACGACCTACGTACTAAATTACTAAGTAAGGTCATTTCTGATCTGATGATCAGACTGACATGCTTTTAAACTCGTAGCATCGTTAACTTTGGTTTGATCCAACTAAGTACGTAGTTTATTTTTATGATTGCCTAGGTCTAAAGGTAGATACCTATAGGTACACCTACTAGGAAGACGACCGTGATAAATATGTTACAATTAATAGATTTTAATTTAAATTAGCCGAAATAACACTTTTAAAACTAAGCTTGTAGGTCTTCGCGTGTAGGATAATACGTCCATCTAGTACTTCTAGTAGTAAGTACTTAACGATTTGCGCGGAATTTGACCGGTAGGTAATGCGATCGAAAATAAATTCACCCCTCAGTTCATTTTACGGCATTGTAACTCATATTTTAAAACTCACATATAAGTAAGTAGGTACCTATTAGGATTATGTGAGAACCTTTTTTTGAAGTCAAAAGTTACCTATGATGATTGTGTAGACGGACTTGCCTCGTAGAGTCGTAGAGGGACTTATCAACACTGACTTAGGTAGGTAGGTACTTTACAAATTAATGTCTCGGGCTTTAGCGACTTACACATTTAAATTTAACTTTTTATTGGTTCTTTTCAGTATCTAGTAGAGCTCCTTACGAAGCGCAAATGCCCTAAGAGAGTTTTGCCATACTTACTTAATTCATACTATTTTATAGCACCTTGGTCATAGTCAAATTTTGCGCAGGTAGGTACCTAATTGAATTTAAACTACATATGTAATGTCGAAATCTTTTTCAAAATACCATTGACTTTCTATTTTTAAATCCAAAGTAAGGGACAGACCTACCTAGCAATGATTTTGCGTCACGCCTAAAGAATTATTTTTAGTACTTACCTTAGTAACTATTAGGTAGGTAAATAGGTACTTATGTCACTTAACATCCGAACTCTGAACAACCTGTTGATATCGAAATGAAAAAATACATAGGTACACGGTAATTAAACATTAAATAACATTAACATTTGCTCGAGAGTAAAATTATTTTTTTTTTTCTTAAAGGGGTGTTATCTTTTTGAATACTTACTTTTAAAAATTGTGTTAATGTATCTTATCCTATCCGGCCGGCATCGGTCCGCCGGGCCACGTGTTCGGAGGCCATTGTGGCCGCGGCCGGCGCGGCGGCGTTGCCGTGGTAACGCCGCGCCGGCGGCGAGGCGTCGAGGTTACTACTGGGACCCCGCACCCCGCGTGCCGATGCGTCAACCGCGCTCGCTAGGGGCGTCGCGTGCTAAAATTCTAATACTTAGTAAATATATAAATAATGTAAAATGGTTAGATACTTACTTAAAAGTTTAGCGTTTTGAGCAAATTCAACAATGGGTTAGGGAATTAAGGTGTTGTCTTATGACAGGTCGTTCAAATTCAACTTATCTAATATTTCCTTTAATAGCTTGCGTATTACATAAACAATATAATATTATGTAGAAATGTACATGCCTTGTTACCCTATGTAGTAGTATATTCAGATATACATACTAAGCACTCCTTATCGGTTAACTGTAAGTAAGTATATATACAACTTACAACTTTTACGGTATCGCATAATCCCAAATTCACGGAAAATAGGTCACATATTTTTGCAGGATAACCAAATAGGTAATACCTACCACAGCAATCGGAGACTGGCTTTAATCTTAAGAATACTAATTTACTTAAATATATTTTAGTCCTAATGAATATACAAATAATTACGACTACAAAAATAAAATAGTATCTTAATTTCGGTATAAAGCTGAAGTACTTTACCTATAAGTAATATAAAGAACTGAAAAATTTAATTGACATGTGAATGAGACCTTCATAGTCGAAAATACAGCTGATGATTCACAACCAGCTGAAGAAATCGCTGATTTAATAGAACAGTGGCACAAACCAATATATTATATTATTACTCCATTTAGTAGATACATTATAATTTTTAATTTAACTTAATACCTCTCTCTCGTTGAGAGTTAAAAATAGCTGAAACGGTTTCAATAATATTTATAAGGAATATCTATTATTAGTATTTACGTGGGCGAAGGTTTCCAATAGATAATTTATTTTAAGATTTGTGTAACTGCGACTCCGATTAACTCCAATATAAGATACTTATTTAGAACTGGGTAGATTACTTATAAACATACAAGGTTATAGTTCTACCAGATCACATCAATCAATCTACTAATCCTTACTATGACTATATGACTTATTAATATTATGAACGTAAAAGTTTGTTAGGATGTATGGATATAAGGATGTAGTTATGTTTGTTACTCTTTCTCGCAAAAACTACTGAGATAATTTTAATGAAACTTTACAAAATTTTAATTTTACGGATTTAATGTAATTTTACTAAATCCGTTAATAATAATATATTATTTGCTGACGTTTCGGATTATTTACAGTTTCCATAATCGTAGCACATTCTGAGCTGACAAGCTTTGTCAGTGATTGTCAGTAGTCGTTTCATTTCAAAGTGTAATAACCGCGAAGGCATCAGAAATTCTTTTTACAAAATAAAATAACATACCTATAGGCGCACGATCAGTATTATATACAATCGTTATAAAATATAAATATAACCGACGAAGTCGCGGGCGCTAGTAGACTATAATATATGTAAGTAATCTGCGTTTTTGCTAATAAATTGCAATAAATAACACATTATATTAGTGGAAAGAGTGTACTTTTTTTTAAGATTTGTACTATTTTCCCATATTATTATACCTATATTACACAAAAATGAGAATTAATCGTTTACAATCTTAAATAAGTATTTCAAAATGAGCTAGGTACGTTTTGGATGCCATGTTTCAATGATAATAAAAATTATACTTACTTACCGTGTATAATTTTTACACAACAGTAAAAATCTAAATTCAAAAAATTAAAGTACCTATAACAACTGAATATTACTATTGAAACTTTACGACATATTATTATATTAACTTAAAGAAGTTTAATAAAGTAAGAACATATTTATTATAATAAGTAGTAAGCATATTTGTTAATACTTAATTCGATTGATATTTTGTTTTTTACGCTGAAGTGGTACATAGTACCTAATAAATACTTAAAAATAGTATTATATAGAAAATAACATTCGCGGTGCCGTATTGCGCAGCGTGGTAACCCTAGCGACGCCCGCGCCGCCCCCGCGCGCTCTGTCCTTCGTTCACGTTCACTTCGTTTTCGCTCGCGTCGCGCCTCGATCGCTTTGCTCGCAGTTCGGAGTTCACACGGCACCGGTGTCACCGTACGCTCGTACATACTCCGTAATCTCGCGATACTTATCGCGCGTACCGGCGGTGTTTCGACCGCACGCATTCTACTTTCACGTTTGTTTACTAAGCTTACCACCGTGGCTCAAGGCTTATCATCCACGCTGATTGATCATATTTATCTCGAGATGGACGGAGACTTGTCTCAGGATGCGTCGGGTGAAGCATCACCGACGTACGAGGATAGGTGAGTTCCTGTTCATTGTCATCTTTTTAACCAAGCCGATACCTACAGGCATCTGGTGTTGCTGCTCTCTATTCCTACATTTAGGTACCTACCTTAAATAAATATTGTTTATAAGTACCTATGTCAAATTTATTAGTTAGGGATAAGTTTTATATTAAATACATATTATTACTTACATTTATTTATTATATATACTTACTTACTAGTATAATAAATAAATGTAATAAGTACTTAATTTAGTAGAGTTCACTAATTGAATATGAATTGATAATTGTACTTACCTACTTATTTAATGATTTAGGACTGGATTTGATTAAGAACTAGGTACGAAAGTTTATAATTTATTTCGCTGTAAAGTATTTTCGTCTATCGTATTTATTAATTGCATACTTACAATAAATTTACTTACGTAGAAAACTCACTTAATAGGTACCTACTCGCGATCGTCAATAAAAAAAATCGTATACATAGGTACTTACTTACTTACCTATCTTATTATTATATTGTAGATACTTAGGTATTTTATAAGTCTCTGCCTAATAATAAGCACGTAAGTACCTTTTTTGTCCAGGATAAGGTTTCGTAGATAGAGGTAAGTACTTAGGTAAAAATTAATTGATAGACAAAAATAGATGGGTAGGTACCTACCATGTCAACGGCGGCAAGGCAATAGGTAGTTACGTAGGTACCTAGGTTATATTATTATAAAATTGATAAAGAAAGATTGCACCTACATGCCTACTAGGTGAGCCAATATTTCTAGCAAACTACCCTTTTTCCACCCCCTCCCTTAGCTAATATAGGTGATTCCACTGGCGTTTCAACCGCCGTCAGTCCCTTTCCCTGAATATTGAAGGAATAAGCTACATTAAGGTTTATAGTCGTTTAATTCTGAAAACATGTACGAGCGCTGTATGTCGTTGCGTCAAAACGTAATTCTTGTTGTAGCTCTTTTCCTCAATATTCAGAACTGGGGACTGACGGCGGTTGAAAAGCTCGTAGAATCACCCTATGCATAGGGTGTACCTATATATTAATAATTAAAAAACATAAGTACTTAAGTAAGTATAGCATTACATACCTACAAGATTTATTAGCCCTACGTTTTTGTCATGTCCATAGTTTCAAATAAATCGTTAAAAGATTATAGGTATACTTAGGTAAATTAATCACATTCTCATTATTGCATATGTACCTACCTACTTTTATTACATAAAAATGTTTTCTATTTCCTCTCATTGATGAAGTGAAAAGCACTGTTTCGAGAACTCAAGTCTCGACTGAAAGTAGGTACCAACAATAAATAGGTATAATACCTAACCTATTTCCTCGTCGTACCTATCAATCTTCTAGAACTGAATCCGTCAATCTATGGCGTAGGTGGGTACTTTACGTTTGTTTGTAGGTACAATCATGTAAGAAGTTAAGGACCAAACCACTACTTTTTGATCCCTTGATTTCCGAGTAGGCGATAGTGTTACAGCGGCCCCGCCGGCGGGGTCGAAGACGTCCACATACACCCGGCGCGCGTCGGACTTATCCGCAGGGACCTTCTGTTCCCTTGCAACAAAATAGTCGTGTCAACACACCTCCTCACGGCCCGAGCCGAGGTGGGACCCCCACCTTGGGGGGCCCTCGGGTCGGTCAGGTCTAAAAACCCTAAACCCAACCCAAAAGGCTTAAGAGTCTCCTTACAGGAGTCTCGCCACCCGTCCGGTTTTGCAGTGAAGGCCCATTAGCTGGCCAACTGCGCTTCAGTATTCAGTTCGAAAAAAAAAAAAAATTTCCGAGTAGGTACCTACCTAAGTTCAGTCTTACCGACTGGTGCTAGGACATTACTACTCGTAAATCAAATTGACAAACCTTATAGGTACCTCTGTCAAACCTTGTACACACTTGTACAAAGGCGATGGCGAAGTAGCAAGGAAATAAGTAAGAGCATTCATTCCGCACGTACTGTTCCTAGTCATGCCCACCGCTCCACTTTTTGCCTTTTGTACGGTTTCATACCTCAAAAAGAAAAAACAGAACCCTTATAATTTGTTTCAGTTGCATTTAAGTAGGTACCGTCGTCTATGGCCACTCAAATGTACTTACTTGCTTTATTAATCGCGACGTCTAGTCTTCTGTCGTTCTTGACGCACCAAAAAGCAGACAGAGGTGGGCATGACGGAAGAGCATTACGTATGGCATGACTAGTAGAGTGGCCACAATGCTCTGCCTCCTCTCTCTCCACGCTATTTCCGTCGGTTCTGCGCGAGTGTGTGGCAGGGTAATTTGGCGGGAGTCACGAAACCTGCTGAATTACGCGAGTACAGTAGAATGTGGCCAGAGACGGTATATGGAATGTGGCAGTATCGCGGCAACGCGAGGAGCAGCGTGGCTGAGACATTAAAAAAGGTCAATTAAGAATCGGCATTATCTAGTAGATACCATTTCTGTGTTACTATTTTTTAATCTATGGTACCTACCTACCTACTAGCTGTCTTAAATATTAAAATAAAACCCATTTTAGTTTGGAAGTCGCATAAAAGTAGGTATTAACGACATTCTAAATTGTTATTCTTATTTATATAATATTATTTTTAAAATCAATCTAAAAATATATATTATTATCATCAATCTAAATAGAGATATATTATGTACCTACCACCATGCCAAATTATTATTTTTAGCTACAGACTTAGTTACTGAAAACGCAGACTAACCCAGACAAATAAACTTGGGAAAACTACAAGGGTTGGGACGTCTCTGTTATCTTTGAGTTCACCTCGCGTCCCGACCAAAGGCCATTGTGTTTGTTATAGAAATTAGATAAAACTAAAATCTGGTGTTTTTTACTGAACATAATTTATTTGAATATTACAAATACATACGTCATCTTGTTAATTTATTTATTTACCATTAGCAACATCTAGGACACATTTATGTACATTTAATGAGAGATTTACATTGTATAGCCGTAATATCAAAAAAAGGAGGTAAATCCCCGGTTCCTTGTAATTTGACAAATTAAAAATCGAAAAATTACTTTTCTTTACCTTAAATATTAATTTTTCGTTTACTTTACCTTATATAAATTCATTGAGCAGATGGCAGCTCAACCTTCCATCTCTCGTATTTATATTATATACCCAGAACCTTTGGGAAAGATATCCGCAATCAGATCGATTCAAAATGCAAGTCGTTATTAATGTGAGTTGCGGAGCTCTGGAGACAAGAAAAATAACGAAAGGTGTGCTGACAAACTTTATATATACTACCTAACGTCGTAACGATTTATGGATGTTGAATTTCTACATGACGAGTAACTGGACATTACATTTGTGATGCATAAGCGATATGACAACAGAGATTTGATCTAGAATGGGCAGTATACTCGTACTGAGCATACCTGATACGACTCTACGTGATAGTCCTTACTTCATATATTATAATGTAAGCTCCATATCCAAAACATTAGGCCCCCTTAGAGAAAGGCAGGAATCAACTAATCTAGAATATTATTGGTAAGTCAAATTCGGAGTGACTTACGACTTACCAGTCGGTGAGGGCTGAAACAATGTCCAGCGGCCCTACCCCGCGTTTATTTTAAACCGGTGCTAAGGGCATGCATCCCGTTCTTACACAACTTATTAAAAGCAACACGTATTATCCCCAGTTAAAAACAGCGCGTGCTTTGTATACAAAAAATGTTTCTACTTGACTGAAAACTAAGCATTGAGCAGATGATAGAATCAAACGAACTCAATTTGAGCTCTTACCGATAAGGCTAGGAAAATATGTTATTTCCCGTATGACGTGTCTTCCTAGCACATCCCTTGTGGGAAAACATCCTTACGATGAAAAAATATTCCAATATAACACGTTGTGTGTTTATTTAGGAATCAAAGCTTATGTGCCTGTATGATACATACATTTTTGACTTGAAAATGATGTGGAAAGTACATTAACTACAATTGCCTAAGTTAGGCACCTAGTATGTTGTGATATCCAAGCATGGACTGATAGTGACAGGTGCTCGCTGCATCCCGGTGAGCACGCGACCACGCGCCCGGCACGTGCTTTGCTTCTCCCCTACCCTCCCGCTTACTTTTTAAAATGCACTTTCTCCTTAATGCATCTCGCCGGTTCCTCGCGCCCTTTTTTTGCACATGAATTATGGACTATTGCACAAAACAATTTCTTTCTTCATATCAGTCATTAAAACACGCTCGCGATGTCCACGAGCCAAGGAAATCTGATCTGAATAGTCAATTTGTCATGCGATGGCAACTATGAAATGGACGATTTGTAGCATAACTCGTTTTCGTGGCAAGGATTTGTCATAAGTTTTCTAGAATCGTGTGTTTTGAGTCAGTGACTCGTAGTATTAGATGAATGCTATGTGTGCTGCATTGAGTGTAGCCACAACACGTGTCGTGTCGTGTTCTTGTGCGGTCATTTATGGATCTGGTGACAGTACAGGCATTACCAGACCAGTGAATCGCAATTTTTGTAACTAAACTCTCTGTAGTTTCATTCATATTATGTCTACAACGCTTTGTCACACGGTTGTCTGTCTTGTAACCCGAAACCAATGATCGTTAACATTATACCTATTTCCATCGTAACTTGTCTAATTCCAATTATATAATTTATACTTATATCATCATAGGGTTTTCAATTGAAACCTTTTTTATTAAAAGAGTTTCTACAGTGTCCTGTCCTTAGACAAATTCTGCACTGTTGCTAAAAGAAGAGACTTCGCTTGTAATATCGGTGGATCTGGGGTCTGTTTTTGACTTTGTATAAAAAATTGTGTTGACAAAAATAGCTAATCGTAGTGCAATGCGTTCAACGGTCCAACGCCATCTTCGTTCGATCACTATTTGCCTATTCGGTAATTACTTAGATTACTATTTTTCAGTCATGTGTGTTACAATCTAGGCATTTCCGCAATTGTTGTAATAAGTATATTTTGTGACCAATCTTCCGATTAATTGAAGCACACTGGTCTAGACATCCCATTTCCTTTGCGCGTTCGTTGACTCGTGGGAGCAATGCGGCGCAGTGCGACGCCCTGAGCGCACGCGCACGCCACTGAAGCACTGTTTCATGTGTACATGCGCATATAGGTAGGTATATTGTTTACATTTTTAGCCCTTCGGCCTATACGCGATCAACCGGTACCTTTTTAGACTTTCATCTCAAACTGGCTATGAATTTAATACTTAGGATTATAACCGTTTTTATTTAACCGAAAATATATATAAAAGTAGTTGTCTATATATTATTATTCATTTATGTGCATTATTACATTTTCCTCAGGATTCCCTATCAGATATATAAAAGTAAATTCATAATAAAATACATCTTTACTGTACCTACTTGGCAAAGCTATTCAAAGATTTTAACCAACTTTAAAAAATCTAATGATCGAATTAAACCAAGTGCAGAGAGTAGAGTTCTGTAAAATTTTATTTGGCATGGGCTACTAGGCGTATAAGTACTAACTAGTAACTTTTTGAAAAAGTGAAAACTGTTTTAAATTTAACAAAATTTTAATTAATATACAAATACGTAGTTCAGAATACGAGAGGTTAAGGCGAATAGTTTTTTAAATATCTATGACGACGTTGATTTTTAAAAGATTCGACTGTCTATAATATTATGTAAAAGTAAAGTTACAACTGACTGCATTATTAATATCTTTGTATATTTTGTTTTCATTGCGCTATAATAATTATATACCTTAAATATAAGAAAAATTCTAATGGAAAAATAAATGATAAAACCATACACAATGCGCGTGATCCGTCGTTCTCTTTCAGTTTCATTATTACAATATTTAGGTAGATAAACTATATTTATTTTGAAGTACCTACTGTATGTACACGATGATTTACTATTTCCTGTTGTAGCGGTACTTATACAACTTACAGTTACTTGTTGTCCAATTGTCCATATTGTGCATCCAATAACAAGGGGCGTCATCGGTTGTTTATCCCGAACTGCTTCGCAAACATACATTATTGATGCGAAATTCTGATTTCTGAATAATAACTTATTAGGTACCCTACATCGAGCATTCAAATAAGACTAGCGATTGACGCCGATTGTAGGATACATATTTAACGTTTGTTTCGATTGAAGCTGCCTGGATTTTCTTATTTATTCATTCTCCATATACAAGTTATTATTTATACCAATATTCTGCCAGTATTCTAAAATTAGAAGCCGAGAAGTATTTTATTCTCATACATACACCTACGGTTAAAATTATTATTGGCTCAACTTTGACTATATCACATAAAGTCTCGTTTCCGAACTGTCCCCCGAAACTGTTCGACTGCCTAATGATTATAATATCTATGCTTTCGCTGTCCATGAAGACGATGAAAGCTCTCTAAAACCCAATAAGCAAAAATAATAATAATAAACTTTCGAACTATACCTTTGTTCCTTTGAACTGTTAGATGAAACCCCTGTTAATCTGAGTATCGGCAGCTTGTTAACACGTAACTTACGATAATTTAATACAAATGACGTTATGAAGTGAAGCCATGGTTCTAAAGTGTTCGCAACTCTATGTATTGAATAAAATTAATTAGAACTGTAAGGACTGAAGACGGCATAGTTGTGAGCAAAAGATCCAAGAGCCAGATTTTAAACCGGTTTTTTGAACCTCTTTCCTAAAGCTATGATCAATTTCGAGAGACAGAGGCTACAAGCGAACACACGACCTGTCTTATGCGTTTTCAGGACTATAAAAATGTCATCGATTCGGTCGCTCCATTATTAACCAATCCACTGCAAGTATAACAAAGTACCTTCATAAAAACGCCACCACCTATTCTGAGCTAGAACTCTAAATTCATGTATCAGCTGCACTGACTGTAATATGGACATGCTACTTCTCCGAAACTCCGAGTGGTGTGCTGCATTGGAATTCCAAGTGGTCCTTGAGTTCTTGTCAGGCACTGTAGAAATTATATGAGCATGTTGTGTCTAATTAGCAATACGAATAGGTAGTTGAACTTAGATTATTTCAATCGGGCTTCGGACTTATCAGAATATCCAATTTAAGAACCTGGCTAATAAGAACTGTCGAAACAACATAACAGTTATATTTAAGCAAGTTGGTGTAGCTCGTTGACTAATAAGGCGCCTTTATATAAAATTGGAACTGTGATAAAAACGGGAATTAATTTATTTTTAACTTTTATTAACAACAAAATAAAAGCTGGATTTTTTTTTGTCTTTGAACTTATGTTTAAAGGCAATAATGAGAAAAGGAAAAGGTCTGCGGCAACTGGCTATATGGTTTTCCTTGTTCCTTTACGTGTGGTTTGCAAGTTTGCGGATGATTGTATTGTACCTATCCTATCATAATAACTTTACTTCAGTAATTATAGCACTACTTCTGGAGTCAACAAGCTGGCAAGTAAAAATTGGGTAGTTTTTAATATTTTAAATAATGTATTGAATCTTGTTAAAAGCATTACCTACACTTATCTTTGGACTCTCCTTGGGCGCGTGTAGTTGAAACAGAAAGCTTTACTTATACTATTTTATGAGATCGCGTGCAATGCTTACTTAATTTCCGGGATCAGGGCACTATGAGTTTAAGAGTTCTGGAGGAACAATAAATTATACCACAAACCAGGTTGAGCAATATTAATAAAACATATATTTTATTTAATAGGTAGTAGGTACGACATAACTGCTTCGTTAGAATGATTAAAAAAATATATAGTATAATACGTATAGTTTAATCGTTAGTTTACTTACTTACCTATATTAATAAGTTGAATTATGCGTGCGTTTTTTCTTTCCCGAAAACACCTTTAGACTTACCTACTATAGCTGCCAAAATAATTGATCCAATATTTAAAAATGTTGAGTTTCGGCTTGCAATTTCATGCAATAAGGGTGCATAACTGTGGAATCATAATACGGAGTAGCTTGTAAAAGGAAAACTGATAAGAAAAGGCAGAAGCGATGCTTTCAAATCTATCCATCTTGTAAGTTATCCATCGGTTTCCTCCTGCAATAGCATAATTCTCGAGCGTTTTGCGTAATAAATTCGAATACTTACATGGAAATGTTATGCGGCGCCGGTATTGTCGTCATGTGTAT
This sequence comes from Polylopha cassiicola, assembly GCA_038024825.1. Taxonomy (NCBI): domain Eukaryota; kingdom Metazoa; phylum Arthropoda; class Insecta; order Lepidoptera; family Tortricidae; genus Polylopha; species Polylopha cassiicola. Next base: position 15,403,163 of record CP149045.1, on the reverse strand, counting down.
ATTTTCGTAGTTAATCAAACCTTACCACTACTTCCGCGTGCATTACAGATCCTCATCTTAAGTTGGGCTTTTAACGGTAATATTGATGAAATTGTCATTGCCTAGACAATAAAGTACCTACAAAATATTTGTTCTTACACCACCCGAGTAGGAGAACAGAGATTAATAAATATATTTCTTTAAGAACATACAATTACTATATTTTCGAATTGAATAGATTTACATTATAATGAGAATCGTACTTACCTTACTTTTCTTCATGGGAGTAATTTGATTGACCACGTATTATTTCTTACGATCTCAAATTTAATGTTTTAAGTGACTGGCATCAACTGGCATGGCATACCTATTATATTAGTATTGGCTGCGCTCCGCGGTTTCACCCTTGTGAAAATTAGTTATCCCTCGGGATCGGCGTAAGAAGAAGCCTAACTAGTTTCCTTTTCCAAGGTGTATGGGTATTCGGTATCACTACTTACATTTCTTACGTGGAAACTTACCTAAGTACATGTTTCTTAAAATTTCATGTCCTATTGTGATTCCAGAATAAATATTAAAGTCTCTGTATTACTAAACTGACAAATTTTAATATAATACGTGAGTTTCATTTTAATATGCTTACAGCTAAGTTTAAAAATTTACGTCTAAGTATATTTTTTCACCAAATCTAACCGTAAATATGGGTAAAAATACTTTTTTTCCAACTAAACGTGAATACTACCCCTGGCTGTGTGCCACCTAGCTTTAAACTATGAAAGCATGAGATACCTATTTTGATTATTTTGATGGAACATGCATAGAGTGCGAAAGTGACGCGGGGTGGGTTGCATGTGCAATGCAGAAGCAAGGGGTGTGGCCGACACTCCCTGCCATTGGCGCGCGCCGGTAGATGCCGATTCGAGTCTCGAGGACAGGGTTGCAATAATATAATAGTAGTAAATGAGGGCGGTCGTATTAACAGTGGCAAGACTCCGACAGATGATGTGCAACTGTTTGACACCTATTGAATGTTGCCCATTTGGTCAATACGCCAACTATAAGTACGTATCTACTTGTCTCATACCTGTTCCACCTGTTGCCTTATGCTGTGCTAAATCATCAACAAACGATTGAATAAATAACGATGCAACAAGTAGCTGTATCGTATTTCCGAAATGATATTATTATCCATCCACCTCCAAAATCATTGACTTGAAGTTAATAAAAAGGAGTATAGGTGCCTCTTAGACTCTTTATGACTATTAACGGCCTGCCGATGCCGCGGCATTGTTAAATTTAGTTATTACCTGCGGGCCCTTTTTGGTTCCTTGTACCCTTTTAGGTCCACTACCTATTTAAAATTTTATAAAAACAGGAAGAGACAAAAGTGTCTTGCAAGACATGTTAACCCTGATATGGGATTAGAGCTGAGTTTCACAGGGGTTGAATTATTGAATATTATCAGGATCTTCTATTGATGTGGATTACGATGTGCCCCGTACCCTATATATTTTTAAATAATACCTACCTATATGTCAGGTTATTATAATATTTCGTCTTTAAATTGCAATTTTACTTGTGCAATTTTTTTAGTGCTATAAAAACAATAGGTACAAAGTTGGAATTTGAGTTTTGAATATTGTATTTTTTACTATGTTTTCTGTATTGTGATGAATGTCTGAGTAAGTATTTTTGACTACATCTTGCCTACCGTAAACCTGATTGCCAATTAATTCGTATTTCGGAGGGGTCGGTCGGCTTCTTAAATGCGAGCGGATGCCTTCTAATGTTCGCAGTGACCTCGTATTCTTATTATTAGGGTCTAACATGAATTATACTAATTCAATAAATATTATAGAGCCGTTATTTTTTTTTTAATAAAGTGTATCGTACATATTGCTAGAGGTACCTACAAGCATGGCTAGTATTAATGGTAGATTGTTTGAAGTAGAATATTATTTAGGATTCGCCCAATGGTTGATGATTGACTTTAAAATTAGATAAATAATGTATGAAGACAAAAGCCTTCAAATTGTTGTTTCTGCGCAACAAATTCAAAGTTTTTGGGTGAAAAGATGCCCTTTTTCAGACTGGCAAGTCAAAGAAGTTTGGAAGTAGGTAATGTTAGGCAATTTAGAAATAATTATTATACACACTATAATAATGTATTATATATATGTATATATATATACTCGTTGAAAACCTCGTGTAAATACTCGATTTTTTATGCAATATAATGGTATATTTATTATCTCCATCGAGCTTGAATTTAAAAATTAGTCCGAGCTTTAATCCCGAATCCCGAGCAGCTGGTGTATTGGCACAATAGGTACGTGAAGAGAATTTGGTAATGTGTATTTTGGTTGTATGAGGGGTTGTCTGTTCAGACAGACCGGACGGCGCACAGCTGCCGCCGTCGCCGTTAGAATCATTATTAGAACCTGGATTAGGAATATTCATCGCCCGCATAAGTTTTGTTATACCTACAATAAAAATATACCCAGACCTCGTGGATGTACTAAGTTAACATTTTTCTGTCCAGTATAAAGACCTTTAGAAATTTACAAATTTGAAACATCGCATTGTTTTGTCTCTTGTTTCTAACAGACTAAAAAAAATGGGGTTCACAATTCATAATTGGATCTTTGTTTTGTATGTACCTACCCCGATTCCTGGAAAAATACTGGACCTGGTTTTTGGGCCCATTGTAATTACGTAAAGATATGTCTATGGTACCTACCCTGGTGGATTCAAAGAAACTCTTCAAATATTTTAGAGGTAAGGTTGTACCTACTATGAGATTTTTTTTTAATGGTTTAGTGTAAGTACTTTTTGAATGTTTTCTTGGAAAGCAAATTTACGGTTTAAGATATTTATTTTCTCAAAAGATTACAATTATTTACAATTAATCACTTACCGAGAAAACAGAAGTATAAGTAATGTGACACTTACCGATTAACGTAAGTAAGTTTATCTAAACAATTTGGATAGATTGTAAATCTTTTCAACTCAAGTATTGTATTTGAGTACCTACGGTATTATTTAAGTTGGGGGTAGAAATGTTTTAAGTTTACAATGCATGTTTGTTAAGGCTAAATTTAGTACATATAACGACGGTCTAATGCTGTGTCTAATATGGTATTAGGAACAGCATCAGACATTGGCAAACTCCTCGAGAATCAACGACACTATCGAAGGAAAAAAAACTATTTCATAGATACTAAAAACATTTAATGGCAGGTAGATAATTTTGCTGTATTTGTATTCAAACTTTCTACTTTTTGAAGTTGGTTTTTGTCTCTTAACTCCAGTTAATTGAAACAATATTCTGCCAATCTTAAAGATAACATAACTAAAACTTTGCGGCAGTCATAGTTACGCAACGTGTCAGTGACCAAGATCGGATACTCTGGTCGTGGCCTCGTCAACGGTCACGGCCGCGACGCTCTACATGCGTCATCTTTAAATATTGTTTCTAATTGCTCACAATTTACACGTTATACATATCATAAGTAAGAGATAGAAGATGACAAAATAAAACATTAATTGTGTATATTAAAAACGGCATTATTATTCTTCACATTCGTCTCATATTCTACTTAACAACGAATCTATTTTTGAGCCATCTAAAAGAACGAGTCTTCCAGCGTGTCCACCTTATTTCTAGCAAATAGGTGAGTTATTGTTTTCCCGGCGTTGCATTGTAAGCTTTGAAGATTGGTCGAGCTTTGATTGAATCTGGTCATGTCATTGTTGGACTTTAGCGTATTTCATTCAGCAGACATTCTTAGCCCTAAATGCTAAGGCGGTCGAATTATAAGCTTGTTCGGGCTTCCCTTGGTCCCTCGACAGGTTTCTATCGTAACGACTATTCAGAGGTTACGAAGCGAATTAATTCAAACGTGTTTTGCTAACATTATCGACTTCTCCTTATATAATGACTGTCCGTTTTGAAAGAAGGTCTAATCCTGTCATGAAAGGGTTGTATCTGATTATCCTTGTTAGCTTGCATAAATGTCTTGCCTCTTTCGACAAAACATTTAAATATCCGTTAACATAGTTATGCACATGTCAATTTTGTATGGAGAAAATGTGTTAACGGATGTTTGCCTTGTTAGATATCATGTTGCCTCGCATCTCATTAAAGTTTAGTCTAAATTCTTATTTAGTCATGTTCCAAATTCGATACTTTTTCGACAAAATCTTTCACTTTGTAGGAGCTGGGTCTTATATCTATAAAAGGTTAAACTGATTGATTGGTTGATATCACCGCAACAGCTAAACCACTGAGTCTATAAACTTCTAATTTTACATAATGTGAGCACACATAGTCGAGATTTTGAGAAATGATTCCTTTGAGAGAGTTAAAAAGGTACTAAAATTTTGTTTGAATCTTTTAATTGAACTAAAGATGTGGTGCAACGTTTTTGAAAATTCCTAGTAGTATAATTAAAGGTGTGGACAAAAGGAATGAAAGTTGATAAGAAACTATTATTCCTTCAACTTCAACGGAAGCTTAAAAATGTCATTTTAAAATTAGGTAGGTATGTATATTATGTTCTTAAATTTATCCCTAAGGAGGATGAAAAGGGGGTACAGAAACCCAGACTTCTGTAGCTGAGGACAGTAAGGACGCTTAGTTGGTGTATTCTGTTGCACTGAGCACTTTTAATTAAGAATTAGGATGCTGGTGAATTTGGTTCGTATGTTTTATCTGGTTTGATAGGTTGACTTGTAATTATTTGAAAAAAAGACAAATCTATCAGTCAGGTTCCACTAATTACCTGGCGTTGTATTTACTTGTCTCTCATTGGTGGAACCTGACCTCTCGCTTAAGATTAGCGACATCTAGCGGATACCTGCTTCGCGATATCGCAATAAATTATTAACAGTAAAGATATGTAGGTTAATTCAATACTTACGTTATTTTTCTTTTTCCCAGTAAACAGGTATAAAAAATAGTTACTTAAGTAGTACTTTGGTACGTTATCGTCATATTATTATTTATTTGAAAGCACTTGGGTCTTTATTCTTTAGTGTTTAATTAAGTACTTAAATAAAATATAGGTAGGTACCTGTCTGGTGTCTAGTGTCTACACATAATAATATATACGTGTATATATGGTCCGTGTTTAGCATTAGTGTTTCAACCCACACCAAGCTAGTTTTGAGATATCGGCGCTTAAAGTTTTTTGAGAACATTCTTCTTTTTCCGCTTATTTTAAGCAAAAAAAGTATTGATATGTGGTATCATTTTTTTTGTTGAAATGCATAGATTAAGGATATAAATGTATTTATTGGAATAAATTCAAAATTTAAAAGAAAAAGCAGAAAAATGGTTAATGCTTAATGGCTATAAGGTTTATTACATTTAGCATTTATGTGCTAACCCACATAACAGTATGAGAAATTCTCATTTGTTGTTTTAAAATGAATATGTTTTACACAAATTTTTGGAAAACGTAATAAAATAAACTACTAACGTATTAAAACTTTAATGTAAGTACATATTTATGGAGTTTTTATTGTTTTAACATGTTTCAAATAACATTATAAGTTCTGCTAAAAATCTGAAATAGGTACAACAAGTTAACACTTATATTATTTAAATTACTTAAAAATCTTAACCAAATTGATTTATTATTATTATTTTATCATATTGAATTAAACCAATAATATATACTTCCGTACCTAAAAGCTTAATAAACCACCTAAAAACCATTTTTCGAATAGTTGATAAATTGTGGAGACAAGTCGGTCTGCCATTCTATAATATTATTATGTGTAATATTCTAATTTTTGTCACACACGTTTTAATCTAATGATGGATATAAAAAAATATCGGTTAAGTGCGAGTTAGACTCGCGCACCAAGGGTTCCGTACTATAAATAACCTGTAGGTAGGTATATATTTTTTAATGATGTCATTAAAAATGTATGGTTTTCGTATTTTTTCTTTATGTGTGCTATATGACGTTACCTCGTACTAAATTAATTCAAGATCCTGAGTTCACGAGAAAACTTTTGTCAATTCGCGGCATAAACGGCGGTTCTTTTGATTGCGTTGGCGATTTTTTTGTTTTTTTATAATTCCAAGGGACGGTAGTCCTGAGTATTTGATATTACTCTGATTTTAGTTTGATACCTACCTCCACGCGTTACTGAGGTAAAGGATCACACAGACAACAAAGTAATCCTGTAAGGGTTCCATTTTTTTTCCCTTTAAGATACGGAAACCTAAAATGTGTATTGATTTTATTTAATATGATAAAAATAATGATAATAAAAAAATAGGTTTGGTTAAGATTTTTAAGTAATTGAAATAATATTTAAGTGTTATTTTGTACATTTCTCATTTTTAGCAGAACATGTAATGTTATTTGAAACATGTTATACAACAATAAAAACTTTAAATAAATGGGTACCTACTTACATTAAACTTTTAATTCGTTAGTTGTTTATTTTGTTACATTTTCTAAAAATGTTTGCATAGATAATATGTATATTCATTTTAAAACAACAAATTAGAATTTTGCATTAATGTGTTAGGTATGTGGCTTAACACATTAATGCAAAAATACAAATCTGACATAGGAAATAAGCAATAATGTGTTATATGTGGCTTAACACATTAATGCAAAAATACAAATCTGACATAGGAATTAAGCAATAACCGATTTTGTGCTCTAGAATATTCTACGATTTTTTTTAAAAAAAATGGATTTCACTGCTGTATTCCTCATGATCTATTTAATAAAACTGCATTCATAACTCAAAACCCGATTTTTTGTGGGTTGACACACTAATGTTAAACACGGTCCATATATATATATATAGTTAGGTATTTAGATCGTATCTATATGTAGGTATGCTAAATTTGATTTGACCTTGTTGCCGCATGTATCTAATTAAAATTTCTTACCTACCTACTAAAACCTTTTATACTTCAGCAGGGGCTAGTAAGCAGTTACCTACCAGTTAACCTTGAGTTAACATTAGGAGTCTTAAGATTCGCATTTAAGGTCACATGAACATACAGTTACATACATATGTTTATTGTATTGTTATGTAAAGTCGCGCGAGATTACAAAAGCTCCACGATTGGCGACTGCTTTTAAGATGTTCTTGATTATAAGTAAGGTAAGTATATTGTTACTTACCTACCTATCTATATAAAAATAAGAGACGGTTGGACATGCAAGACCACAACGCATTTGTCCTAATATCAACACTTAAGTACCTACTTAGATTTTTTATTATAAGTACTTACTCCCATCGTTAACTACCTACCTACTTACTTACTTCGGTAAGTAAGTATATAATTTTGTTATTCATTTTCTCAAGTACTTACCTACCTATATAGGTAAGTACGCATATATATTATATACCTAGATCTTGTAAGTTCCTAAGTGTAGCAAAAAACTTCGGCTTACATTAAGTAAGTAAGTAAGTAATACAAGTTCTGTCTCGTCTATGAAATATTAAAAGTGAGGACTTTCTACATGAAAGACTATCGACTCTGTGCTCGATAGTACTTTTGTTCTGTTATATGAGCTGGCTGTATAAGTAGCTGGTCGATTAATCGCTGTGCGAGCGCCGCCTTACGTGCATGTGCCTTTAATGTGCGGCTTGCCCGCGCCCGCGTCGGGTGCCCGCTCGCTCTGACCGACCAGTTAGGTTTGCTTTTCTTTCCCGTCCTTCAGTGACATAATTACATTAATATTCGTTCCCAATGTTATCTTATCTTATTTTATTAAGGTAAGTATTATCTGGGCATAGTCTTCGGAGGTTAACCAACTGATAAATGTTCTCCAAACTGTCTGCAACTTGCATTAAATTCGCTCATAGAGTTTGGTAGAGCTGGTTAGTTCGTTTGACTCGGTTGTCTTGGTTATCAAAGTTGTATAAGTACGTAGTAGCAAATAGGTTCTTGGGAAGTATTGCAAGTATTGGATTGTACTAAACTGTTTGAAAGGGCGTTTTCTCTCCTTGAATCGAAGTTCTACTTAATTTTAAGGTGAAGCGGGACACGAGGCGGATGACGCCTGTACCAGACGAAGTAGGCGGCGTCGGGCGACCGCCCTCCGCGGGCCCCGGGCGAACGCTGTACAAAACGCATGGGCGCGGGGCGCCGTGGCACGGACCCAGTAACAAATATACTTCACGAACTGCTATTGCTTTTAGTGATTAGACCACGGTTGTCTATTGTCGATAAATAATTATAAAAATGACAATTTACTTATGTAGATACTTCTCCGTGCCTAGAATGTAAGTAGGTTCTAATTGCCGATAGTATGTCCAAAACCGGGAACACATCACTATTTTCTGCTGAAAAAAAAATAAATTGCCTTGCGTTTCCCTAGCACGTAAGGTCCTTCGCGACGCTGTCACTTTTTCACTCATTGGTCGTTTAGGTTTATTCGGCTGTGCGCGGTTTTACTTCAAAATTAAGTAAGTATTACAACTTCCGGAAATAATAAAACTTCCATTAAATTTGTTTATTTCCCAATGGAGTATGAATCTTATATACCTGACAGCTATAGGCTCAATATTTTTTCCTTTAACATTTTACTTTTGAATTAATTCGGTGGCTGTCAATATGTATACATACATATTATTAATTATATTGTAGATGAAAAAAAGAGCCTGCGTAGAATTTTGTCTATATTAAATTCATGCGCTATGTTCATAATGATAGAAGATTATAATCTTGGTTTGCAAATCAAAAATTATTTGTTAAAAAACGAAAATTTGGGGATCTAGGCCACCAAATGTATTAGACATTGGGAGAAGTCGCAGAAAGTTTCCGGATTTTGATCGATTACCTAGTTTATGTTACAGTACGGTAGGGCGATAGAAAGTGAGGTGCCTGATGATGGGTGGCTCCACCAGGTGGCGTATCTGACACGAGATAATTGTACTTTAGTGAATGTCCATCTTGAAACACCAGTCACATGATCACACAAGACAATACAATGAGAAATGTGTAATAACGAACTAGCTACAGGAATAGGAACTGTCTATGTTGTGATCTTGATTGCTGAGATTGTAGGTTTCGAAGGGTCTCATTATTATTTTTTTATAAGTACGCTTCACCAATAGTTTTATCCGAAACTGTGATAAAACTAGCAATCATGGTTAAAAGCACATTTGAAGATATGCAAGGATCGAATATTTCACATTTATCATTAATAAAAACCGCATAAGCGGTGTTTTGTTAAGTTTTATAATTTTTATAAAACACTTCAGTAAATTTTTCAGTAAGTATTTATATATTATGTCCGTTAATATTGAAATTTAAGTAATATTTTTTCAAGGTTCATTGCCTCTCAATATCATATTTAGTGTTAGTGCACATTCAATTCTTCCTGAATAAAAATGATAAGATTATTTAGCATAGCAAAATTAAAGTACCCACCCATTATGTAGTACGTATTTAAGTTTAACGTTTGTTAATGGGTACAATGGCAACAAAACTCCTCAATTCTGTAATTTTTAAACTTACTTATTTTTATTAGTATGAATCATAATAGTTGTTTTAGTCATCATCTTTTGTTAATAACTTAGGCATAGGATTAAGTTAAACCCGCAGTTCCTTTAATATAGATTGTGAAATTTATGGGTTGGTTAATTTTTTATTGGGCGATTTGATAGAAATTAATAGTACGGAATACTAATCGTCTAATCCTGATCTTTTTATTGTTCACCTCGATCTATTGTGTTCTTTTACTGTAGAATATTTCTTCATTTATTTTGTTATATTTCAGTTTAATATAATTATACTTATTTCGTTAGTCGATAATATTTGAATCGATACTTGCGCTTCACTAGGTGTACCGCGCTCTCCCCTCGGGCCTCGAGCAGAACCACGCCCAGCGCGCGCATTCTCAAACAAAATCCACACGAAATGGATGCACAGAGAATCGACTCCGCGTCGTTCGTTTAGTCACACACGCCAAGTGCCACATCATTCGAGCAAGCAGCTCAGTTGAGTAGTGATCTTGATAGCCGGCGCACCGTACGCACGGCGGCGCACACGTGCTACTCGCTCGCGTCCATCCCTTCTCCTACGATCGTTCTCCGAGCGTGTCCGCCGCTCGCTCGGCAAAACGACGCTACCATCCGCCAATACCTCACCACACTGGTCACATTCCGCGCCGTTCCGACCCGATCGGTGCTTGCTTACTTCGCATTTTTGGATCATACGTATTATGACGTAATACGAAAATAAACAAGTCCCAAACAACCACGTGTGTGCACCGGCTGACGTACCACCGGGAGCAGACAACGCAGGCAACATTGCATTTTTATGCTATTAGCATACGGAATAAATGCTACGTACTGGAAGTGACTAACGGTGTTCCTGCCCGACTGCCGCTCCTAATTTACGTTCAGTAACTATCGCATAAATCCTGGATTACTTACTTCAAGAAACGTGACGCATCTTTTAAATCAAGTGTTATATTTTATTAACTTTCAATCATTCCCATATTCAAGAATTTATTGTGTTATTAACTAAATAAGTGAAATGTCGAATTCCGTGGAACAACAATTTAGCGAGCTTAATCTTTCACAAGAGGACCATGATCAAATATTTGAACAAGAGGATCACCAAGACCTGAGGTTAGTTGAATTTTACTCTGATTGACTAAGCGATGTATTATGTACTTAGTTTATTTTATTTTTAATTCTTAAATCCATGACAACGCCGGTAGCTCCTATTTTTAAGATTGTTATTTGTATTTGGCTGGCTGTTGGCTCTAATTTACCGACGTTCTTACCTAGTTCATTAAGTAATAATATGGTAGGTATTAAAACAAAAGCATACGATACAGAAGAATACGTTTAGATTATGCAATAACTTTACGAAAAACTATAGGTACAGCTACCGGCCTAATAGTAACAGCCATTAGTAATGTCTTTAATGCTCCATTGAATGTCTGGGTACGTTATCCTCTATCTGCTACTAGATAATAAATACTATACAATAGTTCACGCGTACGGCATGATCATAATTATCAGTACCTAGCGATATACCTACCTATGGCATGCTGAATAGTCTGCTCCATCAAACTAAATCACTGCGGACAAAAAATATATGTACTTATATATTTCTCTTTATATTTTGACTAGCTGGACATTTTTTATAGCCTATGTCACTCGGGAATAATGTAGCTTCTCAACAGTGAAAGAATTTTTGAAATAGGTCTAGCCGTTCTGGAGCATATTTAATCCAAACAAACAAACCATTCATCCATTCATCTTTATAATATTGGTATAGATAAATATATTTATCTCCAATGTATCTCTTCTGTACTTACACGTATTTACTTAGAAACTGTATATATAACAATAATAAAAACTTAAGTATTAATATTTCTACAAAGAAAACGTCATGTCGGGGGGGGGACCGCTTCTCATTAAGGTGTAGGTATCTACTTTAGATTTACAATCTACCTAAACTAATGGTCCCCCCGACATAATTATAATTAATATTAAGTTTTTATTATTGTTATAGGTACTTTTTAGAAGGCTTTTAGGTTTTTATGTCTGGGGTTTGTTTAATTTTTTTTATTTCATACTTTTTGTTAGTAGGTAGGCAGGTACCTACCAACTACAGAATTATTATTTTTAACCAATTTCCATTTCACGTGGAATTTTGTAATGTAAGGTCAAGGCTTCTAATTCCGTCTACGGGGCTATTCCGTCACGTACACGTTTTTGGCGAATCTAAGCACAGTTCGCCGCTGCCGGCTCAGTTGGTAAAGCAGTAGGGTTTTCTAATTCAAACTAAAAAACACCCATGACGCTGTGCAATAAAGGAAGAAAAATATCTGCTTTCAAAGTTCAGTTGCGTTTCGAAGTCGAAGTGCGAGTATAGTACTATGCAGTTTGATCGAAGATAAATATGAAATAGTTAGATTTCTAGGCTTGTTTGTATGATTATTACAACGTCTATGATATGTATAAACGTGTCTGCCTGTTCGTGATGCGTAAAACTCCGATAGTTTTTAGTAATTCACCATGAAAAATTAACAACTTCAAAATAGTCAAGTGGGAAATTCCGTCTATTTTTTAAGGGGCAAAGCCGTCATATGCCGGTATTTCCCAATTCCAGACATCGTCAAAATTTTTTTAGTGTATAACATTTTAAAATAGGTACACTTGTCAATCTGGCAATAATAAGCTTAGCTGTGACGAAATATATGAGTTGGTAATTCAATAGAACGTAGTACGAAAATACTCCGGACTGCAAAATGCATAAATCCTTACTTTATGAAATAATATATATAAAAAATATATACATTAGTAAATTTTTAAAAGGTTGAGCTCATCTGATTGGCAAAACATGCCGGAATAGCCCCAAAAAATTGTGTTTGCGGATAACTCCTATTGTAAATCTTATATCTAAGGTCTAATAACACATATTTGATTGAAATCGACATGTCTTCATTTTCCGCTAGGTAAGACTTGAAAAAACTGCGTAGTTCTAGGAAAACTGCTTGCATGACGGAATAGCCCCACTCAGGCGGGAAACTCCGTCTACCTGACTATTTTTTTTTTAAAATATATAATAAATTAAGCAACCTAGATACAGGGAATATCATACTATTATTTGATTGCCAAGTAAATTGTTGGTCTAATACATACGCGCCATGGGTAAATAGTTAAAAATAAACGTCTCAAAATTTTAGCCAAAGTTGATCTAGCTCAAAAATATGCCGGAATTAGAAGCCTTGACCTTATAGGTACGTGATCCTCTTTCATTTGATACCCCACTCGGGCCTCGGGTATATTTGTAGACATTTAGTTTTCCATCCCCACTTTTACTCGCTATAATTTTTGAACGACTCAACCGATTTTCATTATAGTTTCAATTTTTAGGATATTTTTAACATTTTCTACCTTTTTATTGCAAAAAAACTTGCGTTCTACTTCTTATTTGCGTACTTTGCAAAAGCACACAAAAATTTCTTCGCGCCGCCGCTTTCGGGTGGGTTCCTGATGTTTAACGAATGGGTTAACCCAACCCGATGGTATCCCGCGTTTACGACTACGAGTAGGTAAGCGGGGGAACCCTTTGTTAAGGTTGGGTTAACTTATATGATACGGATTATAGTTTATTCCAATGGACAGGGTGAATGTGAAGGTGAGCTTTAAAATGCAAATAAAAGAGCAATATTAAATTAGACAAGTAGCTAACTGGCTTTAAAAATTAAGGATCAAAGCTAGTCCAAATGACATACCTATGTACAGCTACAGCGCTAAGACAACATTTTTTCCTCCCTGTAGGTACAATTATTATCGAATATTGTACTAACACACTAAGCTCCTCGCGCTGCTGCGTTTTTGCCTTTTCTACTACACTTACTCTCGCAATTCATCTCGACTTCGCCTGGTGACACTCGCGCCAAGGTTCAAAAAGCTGAGAGCCAATGAGAGATGGGATGACGAATAGAGTCTCACGATTGCTCTGCCTACTTAGCTACGCCTCAGCGCGAGTGTGTGTCAGGGGTATTAGATATCTGCAGATACAAACCGCCGTACTTATTAAAGTTTTGGCTGTTATGTGATTGCAGCTGGTGTCTACACTCCTCCACCATTCTGTAAAGTTCGGACTTTATCAAGTCGGTCAATGCAATTTATTCCTAACAAGCTATGCCGCTTCAATCCTAACAAAGGGCCGATATAGGTATAGAACTCGTTTTGAAATCTATATTGGGTAGGTACTTCATTTGTTTTTAAATATAAGAATTTCCTGAACTGACAAAAAGCAATTGCATTGATTTACTTAAAGTACCTACGTGCATTTATTTTACTGGGAAACATCGGTTTTTGGATAAGTAACCAGATATCGGTGATATGTGAAATTTTTACCTATCACTGAAGCTGGTTCTTTAAAATATACTCAATTTAGTAGAAGGTATCTATTTACTCACTTGAGTAAACATTTACAATCATAACATCTACTACGATACACTAGGTAAATAGGTATTTATTTTTTGAGGTGCTTGACCCAGCTATATAGGATAATTCGCTTGTATGTATTGGGAAAAAATAAGGCAGACACTATAGAGACCCCAGTGAGCCTATGATGAACTGTCGCGTTGACATCTTGTCATGTCGATGTCGTCTTATTCTCGCGGTGATCTGTCAAAAATCAGTAGCGTTGTCGACAACGAGGAATGTAGTCGATGTCGTCTCTTATGTCGACAATCGATTTTATATTTGTTAATGTCTGCCTATGAAGCAGTGCATGTATAAGTAAGTTTTCTATACTACGTTGTATAGTATTGTGCAGTTGGTGCGGCTGGCGCTGCACCTGTCGGCAGGTGGCCGCCAGTCCGCGCGTGCCGCCGTCGCTCGCCGCTAAGTTTGACTCGAATGATTGCTCTTTGTTCCACATTGCATTAATGAAATTAAAACTAACTACTTTTTTCTTGAGCTAAGTTGATTTCGCTACTTAATTAAATAAGCGATGCTGGAAGGTATTTCTATTTATTTATGTGTGTTATGTCGACGCGGCAATACAAAGAAACATTCAAGACAATTTATTAAAAGTTCACAAAAGAAAGCGCCAAGCCCTTGACTGGTGTCTCTAGTCAGGTCTAGTCTATTGCACGAAGCGCCGCTTTATTGCGTAAATCGAGCTCCTTGTAACTTGTCTACTACAAATGAAACTTTATCTTAAGGCAATAAAGACTACTATAAAATGTTGGTCATCATACCTACATATAAATAAAGTGGTTTCAATTTACACCTGAAAAATCTGAGTTTGTGCAACGTGCTTTGTATCTAGGGAATATTTAAACTCATTGGCATAACTACATAATTATTATTACAGCCTTGGCATATTCATAGTATATTAATTTCAGATTCCCGTACTTGCTTATAGTACCGACACCGGTAAAACCTTCAAACGTCTATTATCTTTCGATGTTTATAGCAGTATTTATCTACAACCTATTACTAAGTTTGACAAGTAATATTTATATTTGGGATTAAGTACACTTATTTTCGAATGATAATGCATTTGTACCTTAGCACATTCAGTAAAATGTAAATACAGTAGAATCCGTTTAGTATGACTCCGTCTATATTGACCAACCGTTTATAATGACGTAATTACATAATAAAGTTTGGTTACATACAAAATTCCTTGTCAAAAACTCGGATATAATGACTTTGCTTACAGTGACATTTCGCTTATTATGACCCATCTTTATTAAATTATGTCGGTTATAATGACAGATTCTTTGTTTATTCCCGACGACGTTCGGCGAATGTTCAATATGTTTTGAATCTCTGTGAGTAATTTACATTTGAAGGCCACCCGTTGTTATTAGTATCTAATCCTGTGTAAAAAAAGGTAACTTCAACACCCTAAATGAGGTATAATTGAGGAGAAAGGTCCAATAATATTCGGATTAGAAAATGGCGAAATATACATAAATACGTGTACCTATCCTAATGCAATTTTATATTAGGACTCTTTATCTATTTAAATACCTACAATAGGTTTTTATTACAAAAAGTTTAGTATGACGTCCGCTTATTATGACGTGATTGTCAATTCCCTTCGATGTCATTATAAACGGATTCCACTGTATGATTTCTGAATTGGGGAAGAACTAAGCAAATTAGAATGGGATGTTATATGGTTATCAGAAGTCCAAAGAGAGGGCGAGGATTGGTTAAGTTAAAAATCTGGCAATTTCCTATATTTGTCATGGTGGAACATCAACGCAAAACTGAAGCAGACTCGATGGCGATGAGTCTTGATTGACATATTCAACGTCATATTATTATGTTCAACGTCTAAAGACGTTAGAAGGTGGAACCACTGAGGAACTTAATCACATGGCTTACAATAATGAGGAAATGGACTTGGATGGACGGTGCCAGTGTTTTATTTTTGTTGAAATATAATATACCTACCTGCCTATATGATACTATATTGCGAGGGAATTAATATGGAATATATATAATTGAATATCATCTTTATATTTATCTGCCCGCCTCATGCGGTGGCCGCATGACTCAAAACGGATTCGATCAACGATTGTCGCCTTTATACCGCAAATACACTGTATAGCTCGCCGTGTGTTGCATGCGACGAGCTATGCAGTGGAAAGACTGTCGCTTTTCAATCGTGACTGGCTGCAGTCACCTATTTATTAGGTGAACGACGTGAGGTGAACATGGTGTTTGTCAGCTGGATTAGATAAAGCAAGACAAGACTAGTGTAAGTGTCGTTCACCTATTAAGGCGATTACAGCCAGTAAACTACCGAATGCGGCCGATTGATGTATTGTTTATACTGTGTAGTCCGCCGCTTATACCATTTGGCGAACTAAACAATGTAATTCAGTCATGTTTTTTAAAGTAATTAGGGCACGTTTATTTTGACTGAGGAGAGAAAGAGGACAAATATTGCTACGTTACCTGAATGGTCCCTACTTAAATATACTCGTATTTAAAAAATAAGAATAAACTTAGTCAACTTAAAGGTCTTTATAATTCGCAATATCGACTTAAAACGTGTTTTTGTTTCATGTTATTTAAGTCACTTAGTTTCAAACGTGCATAGTATTATTTAAAAAAAACTATAATATTATAAATACATACTTAGGTAAGTACTTATACATGTTTATATAACACGTACTTACCTACACATTTTTTTAAAAGCGAGTCCACAAAAAATAAGTTTTTGCTTTCTTTTTTTGTGGTACCTACATTACCTACCTGGTAATGTAGGTATATGGATCATTTCGTGTGTGAATCAATCATAGACATTTTTTTGTTTTTATTTATTTTCTAAACTAAGGGTGTATTTAGAGAGTGAATTAAATGTTTAGTGAATGAATTGTTATGTTGGTTTTTATCAGTAGTATGCGAAGCGGGGTGGGTGACGGGAAGCGGGCGGTGGTTTTGTATTGCAAGCAAAGCCCGCTCACTGCGTCCGCTGCCCGCCGCCACCGCCGCGCCGCTCGGTTCTGTTCAGTCACACGGTAACGTTCGCAGTCGCGCTACAGATCTCCTGCGTACTAACAATTCATTTCATTGGTTTACATTGGACGCTATTTTAGCCAGAAGTTGGACTCGTAGTGATATTTCATTGTTATAAACAGTCTGCTGTCAGGTTTCGTTAAACTTCATTTACTTTAGTTGTGTTATTCAGTGGTACAAACTTAAATACAATTAGATTTTGTGTGCATCCACGTCGAGCGCGTGCTGTTTCACAACCGGCTCATGGCGCACAGAATGGCGAGAAACCGCAGGTACGGCGTGCTTTATTGCAATAGGTATATTATCTTCGAAGCTTTTGTCCTTTGTTGACAGTTTCCTACGAGATTCAGGTGTTAATCTTTTTTGTATTTATATGGTGAACAATCACATGCAAGTTAATTAAATGCACATGAGCACGTGGTTCTTATTCGATAAGTAAAATGGCGGCGGAGCCCGTCGCCAGCCGTCGCGCAACGCTCGCTTGCTTCCTTCATGATTCAATCGCGTAGAAAACCGGCCGGCCGGCTATTGATAAAACTTGTGGTATTAGTTGTGAAGTGGGTTGGTAGGTACTTACTGCTGCATAGTACACATTGTACCTAATCATGCGGACTCGTAAAAAAAATAGCACAGGAGATAGGTTAGGTAAGTACCTAAGTACGTAAAAAATGAACAAAATCCTCAAAAAACGTAAACTCTGTCTGCTAAAAATATGGGAACAACTGAAGTTCTCAAAACGATAGCGTTAAAACAATATAAGTAGGTAGTAGGTTGGGTACCTGGTACCTACGCGTGTTGAGTTATTGTTATTAATTCCAATAAATAGGTACTTATGTAAAAGTTGATTAACCGAATATTGTAGGTACCTATTTGTGTAACAATATAGCTATCTACTTAAGGAGGTCTACCTAAAAGTGCCTTTCTGTTAAAGTAGGTACCTATTACACTGTTGAATCTTCTGTAAATGAACACCTGTTACTTATCATTATCGCATTTAATTGTTATCTACTTACACATTTTAGACATTAGAAGAATCATAATTTTGGAATGTAACTATGTAAGTAAGTGAAGGATACTAGGGTTAGCAACAGTGTTGTTTTCCCAAGACATTTTTTCGTTTTTTTGGGTGTCCTGGGAGTTGGGACGTCTAAGATAATTTTTGAGTTAAGTAAGTATGGGTTTTTCCTGCTGATATGTAAATTTATTAATAACTAGCGGTTCGCCCCGGCTTCGCACGGATCCCTAATTTTTTTCAAAATATTCTATAGCATATGTTACTCAGGGTGAACGTAGCTTCCCAACATTGAAAGAATTATTAAAATCGGTCCAGTAGTTTTTGAGCCTATTCATTACAAACATACAAAAATATGTACTTACAAATCTTTCCTCTTTATATTATTAGTATAGATATGTACATACATACTTACATCAGTCCTCTGTACGATAGCGTAGGAGTTGGTCGCTTTTCCACTGATCAATATTCATACAAATGTCTCCTAAGTTCCTAACATAAAGCAAGTCTGTCGCTTGAAGTGTAATCAATAGGTAGATATTTATTCTATTACTAATGGCCTTTTAAATGGCCTTGTTAATAATCTTCATAGGACTCAGAGCGTAAATACAGTGAAACTTGTTTAAGAGGGACCTGGATAAGTGAAAAACCTCCATATCTGGAACACATGCTGCGGTCCCGGCACTATGGCTATGAATTACCTCTGTTAGTAAGACAAAAGCAACCTCTTTATCTGGGATTAGTTATTTCTATTTTCTTGTCATAATTACCTCTATAATTGAGAAGACGCGTGTATTTATCTCTGTAACTGGGATAAAGTCAGTAGGCACACATAGGCTACCTCGGACCTCGGATGTCTCCTCTCTCTTTTACCTACTCAAACTTCTCTAAATCGGCCCTTATATAACTTAGTTTTAATGCGGTTTCTCTATTAATCGGGTATTTATTTAAAAAATACCTAACCGAGGACAAAGTGTTTATTATTACGAAAAATGTCCGAAAAACGTCAGTGCCCGAATCAGTAAAATAATCTGCCTCCTACTTTTAATAATTTTATAAACGTCAACAACGAATTATTAGTTTCAGGAGAACTGTCTTTAAACCACATTTTTGATATTTTTAATGGAAAATAATGAATTGTTTACAAAATAAATACGTTGCTTTATTGAATACACCTCTATAACAGAGATTACCTCTTTTCTTACCTCTGTTAAAGAAACCCTCTGTAAATGAGACAGGTATTTTTTTATACCTAGATATCTGAGACACTGCGTAAGTGGAATACCTCTTTACGTGAGACTAATTTACAGGTCCCTTGGAAGTCCCAGTTAACCAGGTTTCACTGTATATAAAATATTGGAAATTTAAACTAGTTAGTTATTTTTGTATGAGTAATTTTACAGTAGGGTTTAATACACCTCGCTGCTTTTCTAGAATACTGTCACAACTCGAAATGCATCACCATATTGAATTGAATTTTATATGTGACGGTTTACAATCTTAAATGGCGTAACAAATTATTTCGAGTTGTGACACTATTCTCGAAAAGCAGCGACCTGTAGATAGGTACATAAACAATAATACAGTTAAGTATGCATACTTACCTTGTCTTGCGATGAGAGTAGAAATAGTTATCGATTGTAGTACATAATATTATAACTAGGTATGTAGGTACAACCGATTAACTATTTCATATGTCAAATATTACATATTATGTCAAGCAGGCAAAGAAAGTTGAAAACTAAAGTTATTTACAACATATTTTAGTTAGAACAATACATAATAATAATATTATATTACAACTATATTATTATAAGTACTTACTTACACAACAACAACAAGCATGAGTGCGTACCTACCTACCTACTTATAGTTGCTTAGTTTATAGTGGTTTTTGTTCTTTAGCTTAACTTTATCTTCCAATGCGAGCTTCCATTGGTATTGTTACGAAACTTGTGGCCCGACACGTTCTTGGCTGATTTTAAGGAGTTCTTTTTTTTTTAATTCAAATATCACTTTGTTTATTTAAGTACACTTTTTAATAATTTGGTGAACTGGGGACGTACTGGGGGGTCGATAGGCGTGGTCAACTGGTCATTCGGTCACGTTTACTATAAACTGCTCTGATATTGACGTGTGAACCCTATTCCCCGCCCAAATGTAACTACATACCTACCTACGTACCTACCTAACTAGTGTACAGTAGAGCTAGTTGCTTTATTTTTATTTTTCGCGATAAACCGTAGCCAACGGGGATATTTTGGCTTCTATCTTGATAATCGAATTACCTGCGTGTACATTTCTTGTTTTATTACTTCCAGTGAAGTTGAGTTTGTTAGTAATGTAGGTAAGTACCTATAATACCTGTGTCATTTATTTATTATTTATAGATAACATTTTAAAATATAATGATCTACTTATGTTAATTATTTCAAAATCGTTATTAGTAATTTTGTGTTATACACTAAATGCATAATTGCGTCCAATTTAAACTTTAATTCATGTTTTGTTTACTTACTACTACTACTTACCTACATACCTAACGTTTAAATAAACTAAAAACTCACGTAAATTAACTATAAACGGATTATGTATACTTACTTACTACCAGATAGATAGGTAAGTATATTAATTACAAAATGTCTAAATTGCGAGCTTAATTTCTTATTCTTTTAACAACTAGGTAGGTATGTTGTTCAACTGCTGCAGGTTGACATTATAACAAACAATTACTAGGTAGGTAGGTATCTACATCCTCACTAACTTCCAGAAAGTTGAATTTCTGTTATCTGTACCGTACTATTATGCATACCTATTCCTATTACGTACCTATAGTCTAAAGTTTCAAAGTAGCATATCTGCAATATTCGCTTATATCCTTCCACAAATAAGAACGCCACAAATTCCTGGACTTTTTAGGACTGGGACCTTTGCCAAAGCTTACTTGTACTATTACCTATTCTGTGGCCAATGTAGGTAGGTAGGTACGTCATTTGCAGGTATCCTTACCATACGTCACCTACGTACGTTATCATAATGTAGATAATGCTACCCCACAAGTCCTGTCGTGGTCCAAAAATTGCTCCTTTACTAATATATATACTAACAGATGGGTCGTTATCGGTGTAATTTACCTAGCGCGATGCGCGTCGCCTCATCGCCTCGTCGCTAGTTGTGAATGGCGCCAGGCCAGGGGTGCGGGGGGCGTTGGAAGCCGGCCGGCACGGGCGTGCGTAGTGAGTGAGTGACGTCCGACAATATGCGGTGATGTCATCTCCGCTCCATGCACCGCCATGTTGGATCTGAGATAGGTTTAGGTACATAAAATTTACCTATATCGTTGGCGACGAAGCCGTTGTTGATAGGTTTGATATTCACAATGGATGTGAGTCATTTACCTATTGAACATGCTTGTGCACTAGCTTTTTCGAATATTGGACAGTTTGTAGAGTGTAGACTTAATTTCTATACTTACCTATCTAATTTGACAAAGAGAACGTAAATTTATTAAATACCTGTATCATTATTATTACGTGAATTTCAATTATCGGATGTACCTACCTACGTACCTATTACTACTATGTTATTGCGTAAAAACTTGCTCTAATTTTTTTCAAATAAATTTAAATAAGTAATAAACTTTAATACAATAATTGTGGTTAACAGCCCTATTTTAGGCATTTCCTGAGGCCGTCAAAAATTTCAGTTTTCAAAATAAATTTTGGTAGGTAGATAAAATGTAATTCTACAGATTCCTATAATACCTACCTACCTATTGTTTTCTATTTTATGAATTTAGGTTATTTAAGTAGGTGAACGTGTTGTTACTAGCCCTCAGCACAGTCACTGAGCTTTTGCTCGCATCATACCTACCTACCTATCTACAGATTCTAGTGTGTGCAAAGCAAAAAGGGGATATTTCTATTCAAGGCCGAAATTCTCTTATGTCCAACTTTCGCCCTTAAGGCAATCCGACTTGAGTACATGTACACTCTATCCATGAGATAGACGAACTTACTTTCAAATTCAATAATATTCATCATTAATCATTATTTTACTAGGTTTTGGTTTATGTTGTATATCTTTAGTAGGTATTTTATGTTTATGTATACTTAGTATATTTCCTTTTTATGGTTGTCTTTATTTTTGTTTTTAGTAATTTTATTGGTTCCACCTACGAACTTTTGTTTTCAGTATGATTAAGGTTGAATGGTAGAGAATGCCTCAAGGCATCAAATTTGCGTTATGTACACTTCTGTTTAGTTTTATGAAATAAAGTAGGTATAAATAAAATAAACAAATAAACAAATACCATTTAAAAAATACACATACGACATTGTTTTACATACGTATCATATTATGCATATAATAAGATAAATGTGTAACTAAACCTTAATTTCCTTTTATAAACACTATTTAAGTTTAAGTGGTACGCCGTATTCGTTTTTCGTTGAGTTTTAAACGTTCTGCTAATTTTGATTCGTTGTTAATTCGTTACTCTGTTGCATTATTCAGCATTTTGGTAGCTATCAATACTTACAAGTCTCGTGAGTAAAGTAATAATAGTCAATAAGTAGATATAACATTTTTTTGCAACATTAGGTTTATAAATATTATAACTCCAGTTATACCTACCTAGGTAGGTGAACTTAGGTATCGTCCTCGCCCAACAAAAAAAAAATGTTTATTAAACAACATATAAAAGTCGTAACTCTCTCCACTCCTAAATCCTTATAGTGTAGGTAGGTACCTAAATATTGTAGGAAAATGGTGCCTTATTAATGATTGAGTATTTTGATTGTGACGATTGGTTTACATTGGTGGTTATGTCGCTTCTCGCAGCCGATCATCAAAGGTACTCATCAGTGGGCTCCCTCTGCATGTTCGTTTCGACAACATCGAGCCGCTGCTATCACAATATGGCAACGTGCAGCATTGCGACAAAGCAACGCGCGATGCCAACACCCAAGCGGTGTTCATCACCTTCGAGACTCCGGAACAAGCGCAGCAGTGAGTATTACGGTTTGATGCAATGAATTCCGGACGCAGTTCAATGTTTTCGCACTACGCTGGTTATCAACGCTTGGATTTTTTCCTTTCTGGTTTCACTTTCTATCCTATTATTTCTTATCTATATCTCTTCCGCTCTGAACTTGTGCATGATTGTCGGCTTTGTGAAATGTATTGTTCTTGGCTTTGCGGTCTTGACATGTTCTATTACTATTTTCTTCCAAAGCATGATGGTTCTTTTTTGTTCCCAAAGCACCTGTATTTCTTTGTGCTTGTTTTCTAATATGGCATTTAACTGTAATACAGTAAAAAGTTCACTTTTTTATTTTCGATAGTTTTATCTTGTTATTGCGTTAAGTATGGTTTTATTGTCATGGTGCAATTAATGGTGACAAACCACAAAATATCGGTGGAGGGCATCTCCCAATTTGACGGAATTTTGTTCGCGCACATTTGTGTGTACCAAGTGGGCGACGTATTTACTTTTTTACATGTTTGGTTTTTGTGTGGAAAGTGTATGGCGATTTTCTCATTCATTCTCTATTCAATGCTTTTAAGTTAATTTAGTTATAAATGACTCTCCGCTTTTAAATCTTTTTTTTTTTGATAAATTTAATTTGTTTAATTCTGAAATCTATTGCCACTTTTAATACACATATAGACATTGCAGTGTTTTATTTTAACATTGTCATTTTTTAATCATTAATTTCGTCCAACGAAGATGAACTAATCAAGGCACAATATAATTTTCATTCATTGCTAGTGTGTGACAAGAAACAGTAAGGCTTGAGGATCCTACTACAAGGATATAAAACTATCTTCTATATTCACAACAGTACCTAAATTAATAAATAGGGACTGTGGATACATCTTATCTTGCTCATGTTATTTGAAAGCGTAATACGTGTTGTTACATTTGATATGTATTGTTTCAGAGCGATCAACGGATTAAATGGTTTCGAGCTCGAGGGTAGTCGCATGAAAGTGGAAGCGGCGGAGCAGAATGCCCGAGGAGGACGGCGCGGACGCCCCGGTGGCGGCCGCGGCGGCGGTGGCGCCAGCGGTGGTGGCTCTCGCCCTACCGACTTCCCTCTGCGCCTCTTGGTTCAGAGCGATATGGTAGGCGCTATCATCGGCCGACAGGGTAGCACCATCCGCCTCATCACACAACAGAGCCGCGCCCGCGTCGATGTCCACCGCAAGGACAACGTCGGCTCACTAGAGAAAGCCATCACCATTTATGGCAACCCTGAAAATTGCACCAATGCGTGCAAGAGAATACTCGAGGTCATGCAACAGGAAGCTAACAATACTAATAAAGGGTTGGTTCTCTTCGTATAATGTTATTGATCCATTACGAATTTTAGTTTGGGATTGTTATAATATAATCTAAAAAAATATAATAATTTGTTTTTATATTACAGGGAAATATCGCTGAAGATTCTTGCACACAATAATTTAATTGGACGCATCATAGGCAAAGGCGGTACCACCATCAAGCGGATCATGCAGGAGACCGACACGAAAATCACCGTTTCCTCTATTAACGATATTAACAGCTTCAATTTGGAGCGGATCATCACAGTTAAGGGAACTATTGAAAATATGGCTAAGGCGGAGTCACAAATTTCAGCCAAGTTACGCCAGAGCTATGAAAATGATTTGCAGGTACACATGGGCGCATGACAATATGATCATAACTTTGTGTTTTTTAGACTTTGGACATGTAGACTATATCTCTTAACTTTACGTTCCAGGTGCTGGCACCGCAAAGTATTATGTTCCCGGGTCTGCATCCGATGGCGATGATGTCCACTGGTCGTGGTGGTTTTTGCGGCGCCCCGCCTCCGTTCCCGCCGCCAATCTATGCGCCCATCGGCCAGGGCGGCGCCCAACAAGGTGCTGGAGACTCACAGGTAAATGAGAGTTTTGGATTTTCACTGTGCTGTTTGAATTTTTGTAGGACTAAACAAGCAGATTTTAATCCTTGGGTGTGTTTTTTTTTATCGAATCCATTCTGTGATTACTTTAAATTAACGGTCACTGACCTCAGATCCACTTGTATGCCATTTCCCGTGCAACTGGTCCAATGAACGCAGTGCACTCGGGAAGTGAGAGGAAACAGAGCAGGGGTCACTGGCCAATTGCGGAATTGCGAGATTACTAGCGGCTAACCGTCAATATCACTCCAATTTGTTGCAAATAGAATTATCAAAAAAATACTGATTATTTTATAATTTATTGTGCAGGAGACGACATATTTATACATCCCTAACAATGCTGTTGGAGCGATAATCGGCACAAAGGGATCGCATATTCGCAACATCATTCGATTCAGCAGCGCTTCGGTGAAGATTGCGCCTTTGGAGCAAGACAAACAGCCGCAAACAGTCGAGAATCAAAATAATGCTCAACCCGAGCGCAAGGTCACCATCGTCGGTAGCCCCGAAGCTCAATGGAAGGTAAGCGGACTCGATGTCCTTTGCTTACTACCAACGAACTCATTTTTTAATGCCAACTTTTATCCTTATTTACATCACCTTTAAATACTTACATGGTAACATTTACCATTAGTCTGTTTGAATTAGATAGACAATAAATTAAAATTGTCGCCCTCATCCGTTTCCAGGCTCAATATCTGATCTTCGAGAAGATGCGAGAAGAGGGTTTTATGTCGGGCTCCGATGACGTCCGGTTGACGGTCGAGATAGTGGTGGCGTCGTCGCAGGTGGGGCGCATCATCGGCAAGGGCGGGCAGAACGTGCGCGAGCTGCAGCGCGTCACCGGCTCCCTGATCAAGCTGCCCGAGCAGCCGCAGCAGCCGGGCCAGCCGGCTCAGGACCACGACACCACCGTGCACATCGTCGGGCCCTTCTACAGCGTCCAGGTACGCTTACCTTCTGTATACTAAACCCATTTACAGCGGCCCTGACTAATTCGGTTCCGGTATATTTGAAATGTTCTGTGAAAATGAGCGTGTGATGTGAAATTCTACGTTTTACGACTTTGGGAAATGAAGTTTTTATTAAACTTTATTCTTTTTAGTAAACCAAAACATTTATAGTCATCTAGACATGTTTTTGTATAAACTAACGAACTGGTAATTATTCTAAGAAACTAAAACAATGCCTTTACCTGCTAGAAAAGGTAAGGTCCGAATAGTATTTTGAATTTATCTACTGGCTGTTTTATGTCAGTTTAACAAAAGCTTCATTATAACTATTGTCTATGTTTCTGAAAGTGTGAGCTGCTTGTAACTAGTGTTAATATACCATTATATTTGTATTTTATGCAAAGCGAAACTTATTTATATGTACTTTCATTTTTGACGCTACAGCAATTATTATAATATCTGTTTTGATGCGGGGGTAGTTACAAGTCCATAAGTATGACCAATATTTAGAGGATACAAGTCGGAGGTACCGATATGTGAAGTGTTTAAGATAAGTACAAAGTTTATTATTAAGAGACGCAGTGCGAAATATTATCAATTTAAATGAAGTGGCTCAGTGTTGCGTAACTTAAGGTTTTTACATTTTG
Source organism: Polylopha cassiicola (assembly GCA_038024825.1). Taxonomy (NCBI): domain Eukaryota; kingdom Metazoa; phylum Arthropoda; class Insecta; order Lepidoptera; family Tortricidae; genus Polylopha; species Polylopha cassiicola. The sequence continues at coordinate 15,376,612 of CP149045.1, read as the reverse complement.
TAGCAACCTGACGCCGGATGACGCGCGTAGTGTGGAGACATTATGCTCAATACTTCAGACTGTGAACCTTGAAACGATTCACACTGTGGCCATGCTTTATGATATATGGCTTTATGGCTACTTGATAGGTGAGTGTAACCTTAGTATTGTTTGTCTAATAAAACACTTGGCGAATGTTTTATATAAAATTGTAACAACATGTATTTAACCTATAAATAAAGACGATATCTTTAGAACTCGGTCTTTAATTTATTTTATATCCATATCAATTAATTATATCATCGTACCAATGGACTTGTAACTACACGTGAATCATACCTTAAGTAATCTTATTTTCTATTTTTGTAGCTAGTGTTTCAATGAATTGCTAATTTTAGAACTGCTAAGATTAGCACGAAGTCGTTTTTAATAGAAAATCTACTCGAATAAGAAATTCTATATAAGTATGCAACAGGTTTAGAGATGGGGTAGGGTGGGTGTAGTGGGTGTTGCTATGCGACGGGGGTGGCGCGCGCGGTGTATCACCTCACCGCACTTCGCTTAAGTTGCGACCTCCATCCAATACTGAGAATCTACATTCCGCAATTATCGGCTCCGGTAGAGACTTATAGGCAGTCCCGAGTATCATTAAATTCTCAGTGATACCTGGTAACTTGTTCTCGCATAAACTATTTTGTTGCGAGTATTATTGAGTATTATTTTCTGCACGTTAATAAATACTTGATATTTTTTTTCAAATGGAATACTGCAGATGTTATTGTTATCGTAATTGTGGTTATTTTTGTTAAAGAATATAATTGCGTAACCAGTTATGGAATGATTAATAATTATGCTCTATAAGTCCCATACTGTATGAAGGGCCGTAAACATTTCATTAGCCGATAAACGACATGGCGGCACAAAGCGAATTTTGTTATGCGGCATGGCGATTTTTTCTATATATTTTGTTATGTTATATATAAAGGTGTATCGCTGAGCGTGTTGAATATAAGTGTGAGATTATATCGTAACGTTTGTTTACAGTCTGCTCAGCGACGCATCCGCGCGATGGTGGCACAGGCGAGCGCGCCGGGCCGACACCGCCGCGCCGCCGCGCCGCCGGCTGCGCCGCAGTAAACAGCCGCTGCCAGCGCCCGCGCGCCCTCCACCACCCTCCACTCCACCTCACCGCCTCACTGACTCACCGCCTCACCGCAGCCCTCGCACCGCCTTCAGCCTCGGCCGGCCTTCGCTCACACGGAATTTCGTACGTGTAGGGTTTACAACGCACCGACCCACAGGTCCTGATTAACATCCGTTACGATAACTCAACCCGCTCGACACTATCCACGGTTTCTTACCGGTGACCCTAGTATGCCGTAGATAGATAGATAAGCGTTCACACCTATGATGCAGTTAAACAAATTTATATATTCTACGAGTGTTGCCCGATTACCGCGCAGGCAGGCTGTTGTGTTGGCAGCATAATGTCCAAATGTTGTTGTTGATATTATTGTAGTGAATTGTAATTAATAACTATTGATAAATCCATATTTTTACCCCGGAATTATATATGTTGATGATGATTAATATTTGAATATATACTATTCATATACACTATTTTCTTAACGATAGTGCCACTTATATGAATCTAATGCCACGCATATAGTTTATTGTTATAGTTTTCATACCATGTTATTCCTGCTACATTATAAAGAGTTGTCATATATGATGCAATAGTTAAATGATTATGTTCTCTATACATATACACATGTTAAGACAATAGCTATAGTATCACTCCATTATTATACATACAAGAACTACATATTTTGTTTTGTTATAAAGTAATAGATTAATCTGTTAAAATCACTACACTGTTAATATTATTTAAAGGGTGTGTGGAAATCAAACTAACAGGAATGGATATACACGACATCGCTTTACCGATGAGGCTCAATCGACGGATAGATGCTTTGCAAGTATATTTTAAGAGTATCTTACACAGACCAGGAATTTCTGCATGCGTGCTGACGAGAATGAAATGTATAATGATTATACAACAAAACGCGTGCGTCGGGTGTGAAGTAACGATTCCAAAGAGAGATTGCCGATAATGTGATGGATCGGCAGTGTTGTGACAGCCCTGACTAGACTCGAGTCGGGCGGCACGAGGTGACACAGCGACCCGATCCGCGCCCGTAGCGGCAGACGTCGCCGCTCCGCCGCTGTCGCGCAGCCGCCGCGCAGCCACCGCTCAGCCTCCGCCGGCCGCCACGCCGTTGCTTTGCCGGCGTCGTGCCCGACTCACTGCCACGGAGATGATAAATCCACCTATGATGGATATAAATATTTTTGATATAATAGTAATTGTTGGAGAGTAAGTATAAAGAAACGTATGAGTTTTAATTTGTAAGTGACATTGTTGATCGTTTTCTTTGTAATTTTGTCTTTGTTAGCTTTATAATGTTTTCGTGTATGGAACTATGAAAAAGTTTGAAAATTAAGAAGACACCGTAGCGTTTAATGGTGTCAGTGGAAAGTCGTATCGTTTGATTCTATCGTGATATGTTTTATTATTGAAATGTACGATTTGTGTTACTATTGTGCCAAGTGAGATATTTTAATGAGATATTAAGATTAAGTGAATGATATCAAAATTAATGAAAAGCTTAGATATTTATATTTATAATTGTGATAATAATATATGGAAGTTTTGGCAAAAAAAAATTCTAAGGATGTATTAATACATTCTTATTTTCCAAATTTTAGGTTTAGTATATATAAATGGGTAACGAGGAGGCGGTACGACGCCGAGGCCTAAGCCTCGCGCCGGCTGTCGTCAGCTTTACCTCTTTGTTATTACAGTAACCACAACAATTATTTATTCCACATGGAGTTTGTCCATTTTGATTCCCAAATGCATTAAAATAATTTTCATTTCATTTTTAACGTAAATTTATATTAATCTAACCGTTTTGTTTGAACCTATCCTCTTTGAAGTTTTCACGCATAGCTGGTGAACAAATGGCCACCGACTGATAAGGGGGTTTTTGTAATGCTTCCACATATTATTGAAAATAATCTCACGTTTGGCATTTATCCTTATAGCGTTCCAGTATTATTAGGATCGTAATGAGCGAGAATGTTGACACACTCATCGAGTTCAATTGATAACCCGTGAACTAATATTTGGCACTGGACCGTGGTAGTCGGTTGTCATATTGCTTCTCAGACGGCAGGTTAATAAAATTAAGTAAATTTTTAGTACCTACCCGGCAGTCGAATATTAGTTAACAAGTTAGATTGGCTATGCAGTCGTACTACAGTATGCTGTAACGTTAAAAGGTTGTAACATAGGCACTATACACATCAGGCATGTAATAATAAAACAAACCTTATGCCTATATCGTCTACAGGGAACTAATTCGGTCATTGCAACACTAAATAGCTGATGGATCTTTGTATCGAAACTTAAGTTGCCATTATATATCCAGAGTTCTCTTTGTACGGACGGAAACACAGTTACTGACTTTTGAAAGATCTGATGTCATTGTAATTTTGGCCATTTAACTGTGTTGTCGTCTGTACTGCGAAAAATTGGTCGGCATTTTTACGTGATGCATCCGACCACTATCTAATTACCGATAGGCTTTAAGAAAACACATTATCTGGTAACTTTCACGACTGAAACACCCTACTGCCAGATCAGATCAGAGCAGAATCCTATCACTGACATTATGTGCACCTCTGGCTGCAGATTCACTTCTTGATTTGATTATGTTTTTACATATTATATTATCCTTTCATTTTGTCTTCAAGTTGAGCACAATATTTAAAAGTGCTTGTTGGCACTATTTGGAATCGTCCACTTGAACGAAAACTACTGTTGACAATAGCAGTTTGATTAGATCATGATAAGTAATTTGCCATGTGAAACCGAGTCGAAGCTAGGTATAGATAAAATTATATTTGGCTGTCCGACGCGTATGGGAGCGCAGACTCGCGACGGACAAGTGACGGTTGTTACGGAAGCTCGCGTACGGAATTATGTGAGCAATCTGTGAACCTGTCACTTGACCGCCTATCAACCCGCTGGCGGAACTACCCTATAGCGCACTCCCTTAAGGGTCACATTCGGATACCAGGATTTTGGTCCTGGTGACATGCCTAACAACATACTTAAATTTGATGCTGGTATCCGAAAGTGAATTCGAGGCTTTTTGACCTTAAGGGAATGACACTACCAGGCTCCCACGAGTAAGGACTTCCCGAACGAAAATGATCGAGATACTATAATTTAAAAAAAGTCAGCATTTAAACTTTACATTCCATTTAACATCAGTTTTGTGACGATGTTGATACTTTTTTTAAATCATTAATATCAATAATTATGGTCCATAAAATAAATGAAAATGTTGAAATTTCAACGCAACTATTTCGGTCTTATAAATGTGTGACATACTGTTTCTTAGAAATTGTACGCTTTTGTAAAATTACATGGTGGAAGTTTGAACATGATCTTTGTTTAACCGTACTGTAGATTATTAAATGTGTATAGGTGACTAAAGCACCTATTAAGGATTTGTAAATTTAATTGACTGTCTAAAAATCAAATTATTGCACATTTAATCTGGTCTTAGCAGTTAATGTATATGTCAATGTAACACATCCCAATTGTAGGGAAATAGTATGCATTTTAATGTTGCTGTTAATTAAAATGTGTTGAATTAATTAAACGTTGGTGTAACATTTCACGTCTTAATAAATTTAAAATATGTTGTTCGATATAATTATTAATTGTACTGGACAGAAGAAATCAGATGGTCATGTGTAGTGTGGCGCGTATCGACCGGCTCGGCGCGAGCGCAGCCGCGCTGTCGCGCTGTCGGCACGCCGCCCGCCGGGCCGGTTCCCACTACCGCTTGTCAATGCATCGTCGGCTACAATCTATCGAAGTAGATGTTATTTTCACTGCGACAGGAAGAGTGTACATATACAGGCATGTTGTTTATTCCTTCCAAATGTAAAAAGAGGGTACATTATTATTTGTAATGTGTTAGGATGCAGAAATAGTTTTAGTTGATTAATTGTATCGTTGTGAAGTAGTGTTAAGTTGAGAGTAGACGCGAGCGGCGCGCGGCCTCGAGACTGAACTACACCCCTGCCGTCGCGCCGGCGCGTCCATTACTTTACATGTCATTCTCGCTAATAATATACTTTTATCATTCTTGTTTGATGGTTCTACTGTTATTTACATTATATTTCTTTCTCATGTGTGTGTAACCACTGTTTTGTGTATTTGGTGTGTGATCGACTGAATTATCAATTTTATTTGTGCATGGTTGTATTTTATGAATAAAGTCTGAGAATGGAATTTATGATTATTAAATAATACAGTTTGATAACGTTATTTTTGAAAAACGTCGAGCACACATTTCATTCTTGTAACCTATTTGGTTCAGTTCATTGTTAATTTTTATTTAGCGGGGATATGGAGCACTCCAATCTACTGTTCGTATGTTACACTCCCTTCAGTCTTACAATGTATTGATATTGATGTTCCATCGAGTCTATAGCTAATAGGATTTATGTATGTGTATGTATATCTCTATGTACGTACATGTTGAACGGAGCACTTGTGCTCCTGCGGGCGGCGCTGCGTTTGAGCGCGCCGCTTTATTTAGAGGAGCTGTTATTGTTGCTTCGATCATAAAACATGTTAAGGTCCAAATACATACACGTTTTCAGTTACTTATAAAATATCAATTTATACTTAGGTATATTTTGAACACAACATTTCACCGAAATTTTCATTGATTATTACTGTTATTTTTAGAACCATTTTTAATTGGTATAAGTTCTGAAACTAATAACTACCTCAATATTACTAAATGAATATGATAATTATCTTTGTGCATGTTTTTGGGAACTGACTTTAAAGAACGAAAATTCAATATAGATAAGATTGCTATTTTAAACATAGTAACAGAAAATTGTCAAAATTAGGTTTCTTATCGTAATAAATAAAAGTAATGAAAATTATATGTTTTATTATTTTTACCTACCTTTTATTTACCTTCGGTTTGGGGTTTTATATTGAAAATCGACAGTCCTTTTATCCAAGTCATGTCGTCATGTCATGTCATGTCGATAATCCACAACATCCTGGGGTATTGGAGTAGGTAAATACATAAGAGTATTTAGTGGACACAAGGTACTACATGCATTATTACTAACCTATGGGTTTTTTTGTACTTTTGTTTTATCTTATAGTAAAGGCAAAATTTTGTACTATGGCAGGACCTGGAAGGAGTTTCTAGCTTTAGCTCTTGGCACTGAAATTATCAAAATTGATCGTCGTGACCAAGTAGATTTAGGAAATTTAGCTTTCTTGCGTTCCTGTTCTATCTAGTACCCACAAGACACTGATGTCTTGTATGCTGGTTTAGCAAATAATATTTGTATACTTTTGACATATTTGTGGTAGAGAAGTATGGGATTTTCTCCTTTGTAAAATTTTGAAATTTAAAATTTGTGGAAGGACCTCTTGTAGGTATTTTGGACGGTACTTACATACTCGTACATTGAAAATGACTCGCATACACGAAGTTTATTCGGTTTTGAAATCGATTTTCTTTATCGATCCGATTTACGAATCATAAAATTACCAAGATAACACGTCCATGATCAAGAGATTTTACTACAGTGTACCTAATGTTTAGTTATGTTTTGTAAATTTTTATTCCGACTCGGAATAACTTTGTTCATAATAATTAATCAAACTACTCAAGTTGTTACAAAACCAAATGGAGACGAATCGGACGATGAAAAATTAAAACAAGCTTTGATTTTGGTTGACATACTTAAATCAGGTATGAGGTACGATGCGGGTACTTTGATCCCTTCAAGTTATTCAGGCGCTTACACAAACCTACTTACATTTTGGTGTTTTATTTTTTTCATGTTTTATGTAAAAGAATACGTAAAGGTGCTGCGTGAAAATATGGGTCTCCGAAACCTTAACAAAGATAACGACAATGAGAATATTGAACAATCCACATGTGCGGCAACTCTAAAGGATGCTACAACGAACGTCACGGCAAATCCAAACGCAAAAAACTCATCGACAAGTACATCAATTGAAAACGGAACAAGTAGGTAATTAAAATTAAACATTGGTAGGTAAATAATTTAAAACTATGCTCTTCTAATGGGTACATCGTTCTGATAAGTTGCAATGTCTACATTCCAATGCCAGTAAATCAGAATGATATCCATATTATTTATTGCCATTAGATCTACGAGCAGGTTTATACATCTATATGACTTCAACAAATAATAATGTAAGATTCTATTAGGTACACAGTTACAAGAGTAACAATAAACCCATATTTAAAAACAAAGAAAAAATGCTAACTGTGCTACGTCTGCGTCTCTGGTGCGACAAATACCAAGTTGTATATTAAATCCATATCAGAAACAGTCTCAAAAGCAGCAAGGTAGGTAAACTAATTTCGAGGGCTAAATCTCCTAAAGATTCCCAACTCGGTTGTGAGGGTGCCAGGATATTTGAAGTTCTACTTAGTAAAACCTGGTGGTTTTCCTTGCCGTGGGAGATTCTTACCACTACACAACAGTACGTACAAGCGATACTTTGGAATTTGTACAGCACAAACAACATCAACATTAAGAAATGTTCCTGTTAACGTAGAGAGTGGAGCTTCACCTGCCAATCAAGAATTGGAGTATTCAAGACCGCCTATGGTGTTCCCGACTGTCGTCAACCCACAATCCATGCCGATTAATATCCGGGCATTGGGTCCGAACAGATACCCGTATAGTAAGACATTTATCTATTGAGAATATAGTCAAGTGCTAGTCTGCTCGAGTACAGAAAGTTCCGAACTCCCATACCTACTTAGCGAGTGAGAATTTTGAAACAAAGCGAATATCAAATTGCAGACACGCACTATGTATTTACCTACTGAATGTAAAAAATAGAATTCTCATAGGATTTCTTGTGGGTAATCGAAACACTTTTATTTTAAACTAGCGGTCCCGGCAGACGTCATCCTGCCCGTTCGAAATTCAAATTAGGTAACTTTAGTTAGGTTAGTATGGGAAAAGAAAAGGGCTGTTTTTAGGGTTTTCCGGGCAATTATTCGATTTTTTCTCGCCGTAAGAACCGTTCTTGGACTTCAACGAACATTTAAAAAAAAAATTGGCCAAATTGGTCCAGGCGTTGTCGAGTTATGCGCTTACCAACACATTTTGCGATTCATTTTTATATATAAAGATGTTAGCCCAGTTCATTGTTTTCTAAATGCATACTTAGTAGGGTATGGGGGAAGAGAAGTCAATTTTCATGTAGGTACCTATTTTGTAGAACTAAATTAACTGATTACTAATTTATTTATTTATTTTATATGTATAGAAATATTTTCTTATAGGGTTGCTTCGTCGGCGTATCATTCCGGATTATTATTATTATGGTAGGTGATAAGGCTTTGAGTTAGATAATACCTATCAATTATCATCACATAAAATGTATTGCGTTAAAAGTTACGTTTTCTCTCAGATTTTTCGCCCGCCCGAAGAATTAACAGTCCAGTTTATGGTAGGTACCTACTTACTCCGACATATTTAATTTTAAGCTAAACCTTGTGAGTGCCTACTTGTTTCAACTACCTAAGTAAATTAGTTCTTTTTTCTTAAGGTCAATTCCATGAAAATAATTTGGTACCAATCTATAGAAGAACAGGTGATAAAGGTAAGGATTATCATAGGAAAAGATACAAATTCGTTCATTCAGAGTTGTATATTTCATATTTGCTATCGGTAATTAGATAGGTACCCTTACAGAAATTTTACTTATATTAATACCTACTTATACTTTTATGTATATTTATAAATATAAAATTATCAGAGTTTTATACAATATTTTTTTAGCAGACTACATCATGGGAACCTCATCACCTACAATTGTAACTTCTCCAAAAAAATCGTTTATTACGTCTCCTAAATCAGCTATCAAAAAGTTAGCAACAAAACGTCCGTCATCTCTTATTTTAAAGACTGATAAAGGTCAGGCTGAAGATCCGTCATCATTATCCAAGGTTACCAGAACCTCTACAAATCCTGGTGTAACTGTATCTTCGCTCCAAACGTCCCTGCTGACACCTCATAAGAAAGCTGAAAGTAAGTCATTAATTGCCTCGTGTCATTAATTATAATATAAACATTATGGGAATCGTTAATTACATGTTCTCATTGTAATCTACAGCGCGAGTAAAAATAAAATTGAAGCCCAGGCCAATTCGACGGACTACTACGACGTATCCTACTTCTGAAACTACAGACCCAGTCATTGGTGAAATTGCTGCAGAGTTGATTAATGAGTTAAATAACGAGGGTATTTCTTTAAAACCCAAAACGCTTGGTAGACGACGAGGTTCAATTGCGTTAAAAAAAAATGCCGATATCATTTCTACCTTTGCGTATAAACAAACTACCAAGAAAATATTTTTAGAACGGAGCTCAAGGTATCCAATACCGTTACCTGAAAATCACGCGTTTTGTTACACAAATCCAAACAATGGGCTCTGTCGAACTATGATTTAGCAGGCCTAATTGCTAGAAATAAAATAGGTTGTTATAAATTCTTATAAGGTATTCAGCTGATTGTTTGATTTGAGAGAATTTGGTTGAAACATCCGTAAAATCACCCTCATATCCTATAGGTACTTATTTTTGTTATATAATACGATAGTTTCTAACGTTGTCCCCCCGGCAGGTCAAGCCAAAAGTAGCTTATCTCGTTAAAAGGCGACTGCAGTTCAGCTGCTTCTGATGGCATTCCAGTTACTGTCTGAAATTAAAACAATTTAACTTTACATTGGAATAGAACCACCATAATGGATTTAACTCGCAGATATATTAATTTTATATTAATATTTATAATAATCGCGAAATTATTAATTTATGTTTAAGTAAATAAATAAGCGAGTGGGTAACCTAGTTTCTATAAAAAAATAGTAAGTAGAAAAATTTCCAATGCTACAAGTGTAGGTAATAAACTTATGATCGAATTTTTTTCATTGATTTGGAAATTTGACTATGAGATTGAATCAAGATTATTTGATTAGGTAAGTAGGTAGGTACTAACATCGACGATAGTTTTTCTTGGGACGGCACTGTTTTTCCTAAAGGCGACTAAGGTGATCGGCTTAGAACGGCTCTCAAATGTTTTATAATACTCCTGTAAGTAAATAATAATTATTCGTATATTATTCTTAGTTTCTATGCATATTGGTTGCATAGGTATTTCTACCTACTTATGTCTTGGTCCACCAATCACGTTTTATTTACAATAATTAACAGTAGTGTTACCATTTTAAAATGTGGATCTATTCCAAACGTAAGCGATTTGGCGATCTCGGTCATAATAAGACCCGGTCGTATTAAGACGTGGCTTGTGCGTTTGACTTCTCTATTCTGTAAGTAAAGGAATTAACTGATTTAAAATTACTTTTATCTATTCTTTGCAAAAAAATACATTGGTTGTTTTCCTTTGTCCATCAAGTAAATTACCAAAAATATTTGAACACGTAATTTTTCTTTTCTAAATCGAACAATAAATGATAAAGGTAACCGCTCCAAAGATACGGGAGTAGGGGGATGTGACGTCACGAGCCCCCACTCCCGCTATGTCATTGATTCTCTGTTTGTGAATACAAAAATTACGAGTGGAACATTTTTTTAATAATCTAGCTGACGGACTCAACAGGATTCCGTTTTCTTTACCAATTTCACCTCTTTGGGGACGGTAGGTTAAGTGGATTAACACTTTAACTATTACCTAGGTAATAGTGGGGAACTTAAATACATACCTACCTACGTAGAAATACAGGGAGAGATTGTACCGCCCTATGATTCCAATCATCATGACTGTATCATACCCCCACTGGGCGGGATCGGTCGGTGCCACCGCCCCATCTGCTGACCTCTGTTATTATCTAGGCATATACCGAAAGTCTGGCTACCCTATAGGTACAGCGTCGTACCTATCGAGCCGTGTTCACCCTTATCCACTATAGCAGGCATGAAAGTACGAGAAGTCACAAATCAAGTAGATATACAGCGTAAGTATATTATATAGTTGCTTAGGTTAAGTGTAGTCCTGTAGTTAGGTACAACTTTTTCGCGACCTATACCTAGAATAAGTTGTAATACCTAAATGATGGCATTCATGGTGTATTGAGATTTTGTCGCACTAAATTCAAGTTTTAGGATAAAGATAAGTTTAGGTTTGATTTACTTACTTTATAAACTGGCCGATATATCCAAAATGTATTTGATTGGGTGTTGACTGGCACAGGTTCTGTGGTAGTTATTTGTGTTATTGGTGATATATTCAACGTTGTTTTCTCATGCATGTCCATATACGGGTCTTTGGTAGCTGAATTTAAAAAAAAATACAATTTAGTACTGAGTAGGTATAATATAATTACATATAAATATTTACGTCTAAACGCATCCCCGATTTTAATCATATCATACCTATAAAATTTATAGGAGTAAGTTCTCAAACGGTTTTTTAACTTACTTACTTTCTGATTTAACAAAATTATTTGAGGTAGCAATAGTCAATATTATAAAAATGTTCATGTTGAGATATCCACTTTGTATCACCGACTTCAGCATAATGGTAACTAACAGACGCATTAGTAAAGAAAATACCTTTATACTTCACTAACAATTTTTCCGTGAAACCAACTGTTTGTATTACCTTGTATTCACGCTGGTAGTGGGAATTGTTGAAAAATCTTGATGTGATTCCCAATAACCAGTGTTTACCTACTCATCTACCTACCTTATAAATTAAAATTAAAACTCACCCAAGAAATGTTTTTTTTTTTTCGAACTGAATACTGAAGCGCAGTTGGCCAACTAATGGGCCTTCACTGCAAAAAAGGACGGGTGGCGAGACTCCTGAAAGGAGGCTCTTTAGACGTTAACAAGAAATGTTATTTGAAGTTTGGTGAAACATAAAACCCATAATATTTGTCTATGTTCATTTTGTGATGCTTGTTTATGATAAATGGATTATAAATGTAATAATTTCTTCAATCACCGTGACATTATCTACCTACTTGAGTTAGTTTTCTTGCTCAAAATCTGTCTATCTTTTAATACAGTTCAAATGCCTTCAGATATTATAGTATTGACGTAGACATTCAAAAGGGCGAAGCTGTTAGGTTTAGGTTGGAGAATAGCATTCGCTAGTGCAAAAAATACTTACGTATGGGACCAGTGGCGGATTTACCAGCAGGCTGAGTAGGCTGGAGCCTAGGGCGGCAGATTTTAGGGGGCGGCAAATTTGGCCCAAACATTTTATTTTGTCTAACAGAAATAAAATAAAATTATATACCTACACAAAGAACTTTGACCCATTTATTAAATTAAATACGTATATTATGATTGTGAACTAAACTAGCGTATGAGGTCAATAGGAGCGGCAAAAATTGAATAGGTAGCCTACTGGCGGCAAATTTGTAAATCCGCCACTGTATGGGACCTACTCACGGATTTGATCTGAAGTGTGAGAAGAAGAATGAACGCCAGGGTCCCTTGACACCCTTGGTACTTGTTATTTGGGAGCATTACCCCTTAGACTGGCTGATTAGAGTGATTAGTCAAGGTCAGCGACGGCGTAAGAGGTACAGGTGGCGCGGTGGCAAGGCTGGCGCTGCACCTCGCGCTCCCCGCTAGCACAGCGTCCCGCCACACATAGTCGATGTCTCGACATTACGCCCTCGCCGCAGCTCACCGAACAATGGTCCCATTTACTCCAACGACTCCACACTTTGCGATTTCTCAGCAAGTTATCGATGTATTCCACTGAAGATTTGGATAATGGAATATTAGGGTACCCAGGACATTAAATATATTATAGCTTAAAGCGTATTATAGATAGGACTAATTCTATTAAGTATATTGGGCTGCTTAAATCCTGTGCAGAATATATTACGTTTTAAAATGACCAATCTAAGGTTTAATGTTAAAAAAATTGGTAGAAAATTTTCACTAAGGGGATTTTTTCACATGCACATAATAATATTTGAAACTACTCTATTCGATGCAAAATAATAGTAACACCTACTTGTACTGGACAGTGTTGTATGGAAGTTGTATTCCTTAATGTTATTTAACTCGTGATCGTCACGTTGTTGCAATGTTATTGGATCTTTTCTGCTGCTATCATCCAGTATAAGGTCTACCAGTTCAGCAGGTTTTAGTATTAATTTTTCTCCCGAAAGGTCTTCGGTATCAGAGCTCTGCACCAAAACCGTCTTGCTTGCAAGTAATGCGAAACATATGCCATATAAATACATTGCTTACAAATTGTTATAAATAAAATAAATTCTATTATTGTAAAAGGAAGTAGGTAGATACAGTTTCTTGTAAGAACAGGGTTTAGCATAAGTAAGGTCTGTCAGGGTATTTTATGATTTATTTTACCATGAAGGTTTGTCTATGGGTTGCTGTCTCTACAAGTTATCTACCTACTTATTAGAAGAAAACTTAGAGCATATTATTATGGTTTAACGTGAAAAGAAGTTCTGCCACGACTTCATTAGTTTTTGGTTGGTGTCCTATTCTTTTTAGGTACTTCTTACTTACTTATCTAGGTGGTCCATAAATAAATTAAACTATATCTAATAATTTTTAAACAATTTATTAAACAGCGTGATCCGTATATGTTTGGTATAATTTCCATTATGTATCTTATCTAGTTGATTACTTTTGACATTTAAGGCCCTAATTACACTGGATCTGACTAAGAAATAAAGAAATAATTCCCATATTTACATTGTTGTTGGGGATCGTAGCGATATACGAACAGATATAATACAGCTTACTCTAAAACTCGTTTATTGACAGTGAATTGTAAAAACAGAACAAAAGAACAATATATCTAAAAAGGTATAAAAATATCCATAAAGAGTATATTGTTAAAAAGGTAAGTAGGTTGTAATCCTGTCGTCAACAATTGTCTTTAAAAATATGAATATCACAAGTCCAACCAATGACCTTACAATAACAATTCTAATGACGATCGAGCAAGGGCGTAGCTAGGATATAGTTGAGTTGTAGATAAACTAAGAACATGTATAATTTTCGACACTCGATACAAGTACAAGGGTAAAGGCTGGCCCACCTTGCCCTACGCCCTATATGGATACCTACCTGCACATTGATTTCCGGTTTAGATAATGATATAATTATAATAGTCAATAGCGTGCATATATACAATTATTATCAAATTACATATAACTAATATTGAAAAAAATATATATACTTATAAAAATGTAAAATACCTTATGAATAGACAATTATAATCAACAACAAAACAATTAAGTAAAAATGTGTAAAACTTTATATAAAAAAATGATTTGGTAGCTTATTAATCTATATAATATTAACAAGTCATGGGATGAATACACGGAACCATTCTCGTGATGCGATAGCAATTTAACTCACTTAAATATTACTGATGCTCATCATTTGCTTCTCAATTCCATGCCAAATCTATTCTCTATGTTCTGAAAACGGTTCTCCGTTTTTAACGATAATTTTGATTCCATCTTTAAAACGAAAAACAATTTTGTTTATATTAAAGTCTTTGAGGTGTTTGCGCCGTTTCTTTTTGTTAGGTGTAAGTATTGTTATCAAAATCATAAATAAATACAAGACTGGGAATCTCAACCATGTGCTCATAAAGTTCTCGACGAGGAGAAATTCGACACAAGAGACATAGACCTCTATCATCTGCCGAAAGAATTTAAGGACGTTGAAACTCATGTCGTACAAGTTAGATTTGCAGGAATATTGCCAAAAGATAAAGACGTAACGTTGTCTGACAGTGGCGGATTTGCCTTAAGGCCTAGTAGGCCCAAACCTAGGGCGGTTAGATATTAAGGGCGGCAAATCTGAGAAAGCCTGCACATGGCCTAGGGCCTAAAGCGACTGGGACTGCAAATCCACCCCTATTCTCTGATTTCGCCAAACATCAACTGAAAAAGGATATATTGAGAATAATGATGAGCTGTACATGAGACGCAAAGTGGTCTTTACTGTTGTAAACTGCGTTTTGTTGAAAATATCGATGTCACATCTCTTAACGAAGTGGTCGTGAAACATAGGTAACTCCAAAGAGATTTTGGAGCCTCATTCTGAACTTTTTCCCATATTCTGAGTTGAGTATGCATAGTCATAGTCTATTTTCAGATGATCAATGCTATGAAAAAGCAAGAATAGACAGCATAATTGATAAAAATAAAGTCAAATGCTTTTTCGTAGACAACAGTGACTTGGTGAGACATTCCCGCCAATATGTACTGCCAATTCCCGAACATTTAATTACTTACTTATATCCCGTTTCAAGCTATCAAAAGCCGTTTATGTATGTAGTAGGCATAAAACCATTCGGAGCAAAATGGACTGAGTGTAGCAAATTTTTTCAGTCGGCAATGCAGAGTTCACCGACGGACAAAAATACGCAGTCGCTTTAATTTACACGAATGGTCAAACTATTCTTTAATTGATTTCAACTTGGCACAAGAAGATAAAGACAATTTGGACTTTTAGATAAACTGGATTTTGTCAAACAGGTTGTTGATGACTGGGATCAGATGTAGAAAAAAAAGTCCATTAGATAGATCAGTGCCGCTGGTGGATGATGACGACTCGAATAGCGATAAGTGCAGTGTCAATTTGATCAATGAATTTAAAGTTTAAACATGAGGCTGGTAAGTACACTGATTACAAATAATTTTGCTGCCGATTTGCCTAGAGTTCTGTTTGCTTCGAGAGTGGATTCAGATTCAGATGTCAGTATTGTCAAAATAGAGACCTATGAGTCAGCGCCAGAGGGTACACTAGAGGGTACACTAGAGGGTCTAGAGGGTACACTAGTGGGAATTTTTTGATAGAAGGGAATCTAATTTATGTAAAAACGAATTAAGTAGTGGTAGGTCTTGTGCTTCTAAATACTTCTTCTAAATATTGCACTAAAATATATTAAGAGCCTTTAAATAAAATAGAGTCAAGAACCGTGAATACATAAATATTGATTAAAATACTTAACCCCTAAAAATGCCCGGGCGATGTCAGCACTTGGATTCTACAGTTCAGCCTGGCCGTAGATGGAGAAGACGGGAGCTCGTAAATAGCGACCGGAACCGGAGCTGGTGATGAGCGGGCGTCGGTGTAAACGGTGCAGCGAGGCTTGGCCTCCAAATCAGCAAGCCCAAACTGAGTTCCCTGGAACACGCCAACCAAAATATATATAGCTTCCACGGCAACGGCAATGAAAAGGAAAGACCTATTTGTAGAAGTGTTGCCGAGAATGTTTACAATCAGAAGCGGAAATTAAAATTACCACGAAAAAATGATATAAAAGATGATGCAATAGCTGGTCATTATATTAAGTGAAAATATGAAGGTAGAAATACAAGAAGCATGACTGCATAATTGAAAAGATGATGATTTAATGTGCCAATACACACCATAGCTAAATAAGCCAAGATAAAACTAATGATGAAAAAAAGAGGCTCATTATTATATTATATAAAACGAATAATTGGCAATGATTTATTTAAGCACCTAAACACGATAAAATATTATTATGGCCCACTTACCTAGTCGGGGATTCAATTGCACTAAATTTAATTATAATATTAAATATTTATTTAATGTTAAGCACTCGAGAAAACGCTCAGGGACGAACCAAATGGTGATACGGTTACGATGCACTTTTTATCAAAAGCTTCGTCTTAGCGACCGAGACAAAATGGCGTGCGCTTAGGATGCATTCCATAGACACGGAGGTACTATCGGCAAGTAGGAGGTACGGAGTGGGGGGACAACAAAACCGCCTTGACGAATTATGTTGCGTAGGTATTAATATTTGATGTTTATAGTTATTGTAATTAGGCGCCAACACCCGCTGCGAGAGCGTTCCTTGTCAGAGAAACTGAAGGAGAGACTGCGCACTCTGTACGGGACCCCCGTTGTTGCACTGCCTCCGCCGGCGCGGCTAAACACGCGTTAAACATGAGAAACAAATAACCGCACAGAACACTTTAAACAAAAAACGAACTTTACCCACTCGTCAGATCGAAAAAAGAAATATTTTTTTTATTAAATTAAAACTATTCGAAAAACCTTTTTATTTAAAAAGTTTCAAAGTACGGTGCTTTAAAACATTTTTAAAGTTAAGAACACAACGTTAACCACCAGATTGTTTCGTTCATCTTATTTGAATATTAACGCCAATTTTATCGCTATTTTACCATTCAAGTGTAACCACCCGCGCTTTATCGCGCTAATTATGGCAATAATTATTGCGATGCTGGGCATTGACGTTTCCAGTGGTGTAGTCCCAGCATTAAAAAGCGGACATGAGTATTTGAAGTGGTCAGGGTACCCTTAGGACTACGCCATTTTTGAGCTCACATTTTAGAAAACAATTTTTATTTCTTTTGTTTGACTTCTTAGATTTATTTCGATAACACATTTCCAAACTACTTTGGGTGGAGGAATACAGTAAAAAAAAAGAATTATTACGATAACTTTAATATTGAATTTTTTATGAAGTGTTAAAGTCTAGGACAACTCATTTTTTAAAATATTGCATTTTTGTCGGCCTTTCCCAGGCACCTATATTATAATCTCGATTTCTTGACATTTGCGGCCATTGATATTTTTTAGGTAGGTACGAGTACATTAGCTAATTATAAGAATTTGCTTTGAGAAGAATAAATAATGCAAAGAAAGGAGATTGACGAGGATCGAACAACCACCGGGATAGACCTCGAAGTTCTTTGGTATAAAAACGTCAAGAAATGTTTGTTTAAAATATATACTGTATACATTTGTCGAGCCACATAGCAAAAAGTAATTAACGACACGTTGTCGTGACCAGCATCTGGAGGACTTTCCGAAATCACGAAAACGTGTCGTGATTAGCACTGAATGGGTTAACCCATCCAGTGATATTAACTACACACAAAATAAATCTTAGACTATCACATTAAAGTAATATCCATACGCGAGATAAATACGTTATAATTGTTTTATTCCGATGTGTACAATAACCGCGAAAGGATTATAAATTATTATAATGCATTGTGTTCATTATGGGAAGCTTTTAGTCTAATCCCCGTGCTAAGATGGTCAATCTCCTTTAGACATAGTTAAACATATATTTGATAATTCGTTTGTCATGTTCCTATTATATTCCCAATGTGAATTAGTGCAGTCATTGAAGCGAAAAATACGGCCTTACCTCCGAATTTTTTTACTGTGAACCGATTTGCATGAAATTTTTGGAATTAGGCACATCTTAACCTTAACTTCAAAAGTGAAAATGATCTGAACTCCGCCTATTATTTTTAAGGGGTGTAAACAACCCCTTAATGGAAAAATTGTAATTGAGCCATTTTATCGCTAGAAAACATGTCTAATAGTAAGTGGTGAAATGGTAAAGTATTTTCTAACATAATTACCTCATATTAAAATTATTTTCAACCCCTTGAAAATCTTACAACCCCCAAATTGAAAAAATCTGAAAAAAATACTTTGGTATGACATAAAAAGATGTAAGTATAGAGTAAGTAATATTTTATATTCTCTATAATAATTATCAAATTTTTAACCCCCTTTCAACCCTTGAATACTATCCCTTGATATTTTTTTTTTTGATAAAATGAAAAGAATTTAAATATTATTCCACACTCTCGAAAATGATTAGGTAAGTATCATATTCTTAAGCTTTTCTACCCTTAAAACTAACCTAACCTAACCTAAAAAAAAACCTAACCTAACTTTTTTTTTTTAGTGGGGAAATCCTCATTGATACCTTATGCCCTGGGGAAGGCAAAAGGTTTGCCAGACTCATACTGGCTCGCGGAAACCTAACCTAACCTATGTCTTAAATGTTTTACATTTCCGATTGCGATTTTAGGAATTACATACATTTCCTAGGAATTGTATACAATGACGGATTATATACATTTCCGTTAACATATACACATTACAATAGTTGTGGGTCTATATTATACTGCGTAGGTACCTTCACATTGCTCCAATTATTCACACTCCGAAATTTCAGTTACTAAGTACATAAAAATATGATAAGTTTTTGGACCATAGCTCCTTTAATTTTCACGCTATCACAATTTATAAAAAATCATTGTAAAGGTAATTAAGAGAGCTACAACATCCTGTATTGCAATATATAGTAAAAAACCTTTTTCTAAAACGGGGAAGGGTTAAAGGGCTTAAGAGAGGCAGTAATTGCGCTGCCACGCGCTCTTTAAACAATCACATTTCCGTCAATTTTTGTTTGTCAGAAAAAACAAAAAAACCAAATTGTTTGTCAGAAAAATACCTACATTTTTTATTCATACACTTTTATTCTTATCTGTCGTCATTCTTGAAATATTATGAAATAAACGTGGGATTTTTAAAAATTTGAAATTTTGTTTTTTTAGTTAATCGTGAGTTTTTTGAAAATTATGTGTCCTGAAGCAGCCAAACTGATACTATCTATCAAACTCTTCATAATGAAGTTAATTCTAGGCGGAATACGTTTAATTTTAATTATGGTGGAAATGGCACTTATGAAACCCATTGATTTTAAAGAAGAAACATTAGTTGTTCCCCTTATTTGCAATACAGCTCACTTATTTTACGTGCAAAAGACTTTTAATAGTGCTCATTTTAAAGCTTATTTCAAGCACTACAAAACCCTTTTGTATTAGAATGCATAAAATGCATCTGCTCGCCGCTAGATGGCATTGACCACATCGATTAAATTTCAGGCAACTTAAAAAACGGCTTTGATCTTTAATTTATAGCTTAATATTGCACTTAGAATACTGTATAAAAAACCAAATTGTTCATTGTTTTGCCTGCTACAATTTTGTTCTTTATAAAATTTTCGATAAAACGTATATTTTTGGAGATTTTTGCAAAAAACCGATGAAAAAGGTGAAAAAATTGCGAATTTTCAATTGCAAATAACTTGAAAAGTATTGGATTTTTTGAAAAACTTTATAGACGATTTTTTCCTTAAAATAAGGCCTTCTATCGATATCCGAGGTTATTTTGAAAAAAAAATAATTCACCCCCGAGAAGGGGTGGCAATCACCCCCCGGGTGGTAGCGGAGTTCAAATCATTTTCACTTTTGAACTTAAGGGTAAGATGAACCTAATTCCAAAATTGTATGCAATTCGGTTCACAGTAAAAAAATTCGGACCCATAATGCTTCAATGACTCCACTAAATATTATTTTCGTCGTAACAGTTTTTTACACCTAATTGATTACAATGACAGCGATACTTATTATAACGAAATAGATTGGTTACTTAATTATTGTTGTAGTTTTTTTAACTTTCTTTATAAACATGCCTTTGAAAAGGAACCTGCCACTCAAAACACATATTTACAACCATATGTACATTAGGCCCCCGAATCGAATTTATTGACTGGAAAGCGTCTATGGATATAATGGGTTATTGCCGTAATCGTAACCATTCACGAGTGTCGTTTTTCTATGACCTCGTACTCAGGGGCGTGCAGTGCCAGGGTTAGGGTAGACACACCATATATTTGTAGAATTGTGCCGGTATACAACTTGTCTACAGCAATCGGGAATGCTTACGTAGGTTATAGTTATGTTCATGCAGAATTTAATAGCCTAGGAAATGGTGTAGGGGAAATTAAAATAGCCCCTGTGAAGTATCATATATAAGTAATAACATTTCACTTTACAAACTAATAATCAACTTCGAATTACGATTCATATGTACTTAATACACGGGCAATAGGTACTTATTTTTTATAGATATCCAAATAAATTCCGCTAAGAAATGCCTATACTGCCGCCATACTGAAAAAGGGACCTGACGCTTTATTATTTGAAATTAAGTTAGCTGCATATATATTCGGAATAAGTAAATAGGTGCATCAACTAAATATAAAATGATATATTAATTTGACACTGAGACATAGTGATGCGTCATTTTTCCGTATGTCGGCAGTATTGTGTGAGCATAAATTTGTATAATATTTTCTATTCACATCAAATGCTTTAGAAGCAGGCAAGGATACAAACATAATTATTGTAAGTATAATTTTATTATTCTAACGCTACATTTAAACATATTATCTATGTACATAGGATTCGGGTCATCCCATTTTGTATATTCAGACTTTTGAACAACGTCTTTCATTGGATCTATCACTAATTATTTAGGTAATACTTGATTTTATAAGACTTGAAAAATCGTACAGATGATACGAAAGTTAACCTATAATTAATAAATAAAAATATATGTATGATTGACTAGCATAATACATAGTGGCTATAAAGATTTATTTTGAAATCTTTGATTAATTTTATTAATAACTGATATATATTTTATTAATAAGACCATATATATATGTATATATGTCAGAGGATTCAATCTCAACGATATAACTAATTATCATAAAATTTTCAGTTTCGTATTAAATAATAATTTAAGAAATAATTAAACTAAATTTTAAAATATTATTTAGGTCGATACAAGATGACGCCTTGCCGAAACTTTCTTCCGTAAATGATAACCGACTAGCATTATTTTTTAAAGTAGTCAAAATTGTGATGAAACTTTTTTGACAATTGAATTTATTGTTGTTGAGCGAGGTTCGGTTTACCAGCTAGTAAATATATAACACCTATTAACTCATAATCATTATAGAAGATAGTTATCCGCAAAGTAAGATGATATGAGACCTATGAAAAGATATTTTGCTATTTCAATAAATACCAATAATCGTATATGTAATTCTTTTTTAGTATTTTCACACAGATAGGACAGGTAAATTACGTCAAGAAAGATATTCTTATTGAAAAGTGCGATTTTTTTATGATGTCTATACGAGTGGTCATGACTCATGATATAAAAATATCCTAAAAACGAGTAGGTGAGTTCCTTTGACAACGTCAGACCAATTTTTTTAAATTAGATTTGCAAAGGTACCATAGGACGTAACTTTCTGTGATATGAATCTAGTTCAATATTTAGAATGTCCGCAGATAATTCTTTGTCGTGTTTTTTATGTTTACAATTAAGTATTATGCTTGACAATGTCAAAATTTGCACTTAAGTGATGGTTCATCAATAACTTCACGAATTATATAATATAACCTAAACAAAAGCAAGCGTATTTTAGGCAACTTGTATTAAATAGAGAAAACAGTGCTAGTGGATTCTACGCCAGTCTACGCGTTTTTATAACATGTCCAATATCTAACTACATTTTGTTACATCCACTCCTCTATGTTGTTGTACTATAAATTTTTCTATGCTACCTACGTTGTAAAAGAAAATTGATTAACAAATATACAAACAATTAACAAGCTTTAATTTTAATTAACATATTTTTATTAATCTAAAACTATTTGCAGATTACAATGAGATCGTTCTCATTGTACGTATGATTTTTTTAAACAGCGAGTTGGTACAAAACCAATCTAATATTTTGTTAAATTACGCTAACATAGTACATAAATAAGAATATCCTATAATATATTTGAACCAGGACATGTAGTTGACAAGAGCCGCAAAGGATAATTGCAAAACTCTGCTGGCACTAGCTGGCAGTGAGGCTTTATTTAACAATTATTTTCTCGCGCCAACGAAATACACTATTATTGCTTAATTTAGTAAATACCATGTGGTGCATTGAATATTATAGCAAAACATCAAAACGATCTTATAGCAATATTATTTGAACAATACTGCATTCCGCAATACACCACTGGCAGAACGGTTTGATAAACCCACGCGGTACACGACCTGCCTGGTCCGCGTTGCTTAAATGAATTGTCGCGATTATTATCATGCTAAGGCTATCATACGAACTCTTTACCTTTAACTATTGATTTTGTTTGTATTGTCATCAATCGATACATAAAATATGCACGAAACTTTTAATGTCAATCAATGACTTTAGAAATCACTCAATACACATTAATCTATAACTATTCAGGTCACAATGGTAACATATTAACTTTGTATAGATAATAAAGAATAATGAGTCGGCAAACTACATCTATGAGTATTTAAAAGAGATTACAAAAGGCATCAAATATTATTACTATAGTGATAATTACTTAGAACATGCTTATTTGCTATTTATCAATTATCGGTGTAAAATGATAAACCGCCTGACCAGACATTAGACAAGGTGTTATTTGAAATTTTTAGTTCAAAATGAACTTAATAAAACCTCTCCTACTTGCATATTTTTCTTTTAACTATTTAAAAACAACTGAAATAATGTAATTCAATTTGTAATTTTGAATTTCATGATAGTTAAAGTATTTTAGTACGACGTTCATTACTGAGACTTCTAATAGTGAGCTTCTTATGTCTTTATAATTAAGAAATACAGACGTTAACACAACGAATATATACCATTTTACTCACCTATCTAACTTAACGTCAATAAAATCTTTCGAGCTAAGGCATCTAATGTATGAGGGATTAAGTGCTAGTTTTATCGACATTAAAAACGGATGCGTCAGTACAATAAATAATTCATTATACATTCTACATAAAATCTTCCAATCTTAGAGATTAATAAGTTTCCACATCGAACTATATTAAACGCATACAATGTAGAAGAGGCACTGAACATACGAATTGGTTGGTACGAGGTAGAGACACAAAGATACATCGATTAAATTAAGCACAATTAACGCTAGGTGGCACATACTTATCTTGGCCCCTAAACAGAAGCCCATCGATAATAGCAACCAAACAAAATTAATAACGCGGACGAGAACTGACCTTGTGACCTTTCGTTCGCGTATATCAATTCGATACATATTTACGATTGGCACTTTTCTAGGGGCGCATAATAGAAACTCAAACACTCTGAAAGAAGCTTGCACTGAACACATTTCTGTCCCTGTTTATTATGGATTAAATATTAAGAAGACGAATAAATTCATAAATTATCAAATAAGTCTTGTGTATTAGGGTAAGGTCCGTTTTGCAGACATGGCGATAGTGTTGTATAGATAGATGACTTGCTTGTGAAGCACTAATACTGTCAGAATCGTTTTACTATTCCAAGTCTGCAAGAGGGTTGGGGGATTTTCAAATACCACCACTAAACATGAGCAGTTTATTGCGCTACAATCAATGTTTTGTAAAAGTTAATATTAAAAAACCAACTTGCAGTTTTCATCCAATAATTTGAATACTTTAGAAAATAGCGATAATACTGTTGCGCAGATGACGTTTAGCGAAACGTCTAGACGCGCGCAGAAAGTACATTCCTACTAGAACGGAGATCGACGAATCGCACACCGCCACTCTGAGGCTCTGGAACGTTCGCGGTGTTTAAAAGATGCCGCGTAACCAAGTGAGTGCGCCACTCAGCGCTAGATGGCGTTAGGAGTCGCGAGTAGCGAAATATCGAGAATGGAAGGTACGAGAATATCGGCTCGGCGCGTGTGTGTATAAAAGGCGACCGCTTGGCGGTCCACAGCAGTTCAATTGAGGAGCTCGGAAGAGGAGGATCCAGAAAAGGAAGAGTGAAAGCGGAAAGTGACTTGTGAGAGTAATAGTGAAGTGAATAGTGAGTAGTACGGTATAGTGAGTCGTACGGTATAGTGAGTTGTACGGTATAGTGAGTTGAACGGTATAGTGCGTTGTACAGTGTAACGTACGGTTGAGAATAGTGGACTGCGTTAGTGACTTACGTGAAATAGTGTTAGTGAGTGATTGATTGAAAGACTGTGGTAAACCTGTACCCTTAATCGCGTATTAAAGTTAGTTAAACTAACGAAGGTGTTTATTTTACCCAATCCGTTACCCTAGCGCGTAACATTTGGTGTCAGAAGTGGGATTGGGCTTTAAAAAAAAATGCCGTTAAAGGAACGCGAAAGCAAATCAGGGGCCAGGACCCGTAGTCAGGCAGCGGCTGGGACTTCGGAGGAAGGGGACGGTACAGCGGCTACCGCCGAGTATAGAGGTCCAGCGGAGGTAGAAGAAGGAGCGGACAAGGGCCGAGGGGAGTTGATTGAGATGATTTCTGCTTTGAAATTGTTAGTTGAACAGCAGGCTCAAAGTCTACAGAAGCAATTGGCGTATGATCGGGAGCAGCAAATTCTACGTCAAGAGCAGCAGTTTAAAGTTATAATTAAGGACGTAACGAGGGCCATAAATGAACAGTTGGAAAAGGTTCATGGTCGGTTTGAAGAGCTCGAGAGACATGTTACCAGCTTGAGTAACGCTGTTGAGAGACATGACTTGGAGTTAGCAGCTGTAAAGAACGAGATAGCTAATATCAGGGTGAAGGGCGTCGCGTCAGGTGCTGTGGTTCCGTCAGGGGAGAAATTTAAAGTACCAAGTTTCGACGGAAACTCGTCATGGCCGGCATATAGACTGCAGTTCGAGCAAGTGGTCAAGATGAACGGATGGAATGACGAGCAGGCAGCGACGGCGTTGACAGTTGGCCTCCGTGATCAAGCTTTGAGTGTATTGGAAGCAATCGGGCCAGAGGTTACTTATAAGCGATTGTTGGATGCACTGGAGACTAGGTATGGGGATAAGCATCTGGAACATGCTTATCGAGCCCAGCTTAAGGACCGTAAACAACGCCTTAATGAAAGTCTTCAGCAATGGGCTATCGAAGTAGAGAAGCTGGTTCGAAAGGCTTATCAGGAACGTTCTGATATAGAGAACATACTGGTGGAGACGTTTGTTGACGGAATACGGGACGGCGAGGTTAGAGCTGCGGTACGGCTGGGACATCATTCGCTTTTGAAGAAGGCTCTCGCGCAGGCGTTGGAATTGGAGGCCGTTCGTCGAGATCTTAGTAGCCATCGTATAAGGGAAGTTGTGGCTACTATGGAAGAACCAAGACGTTTGTTTGGTCCTAGATGTTATGGTTGTGGGGAACGTGGACATTTTCGGGCTAGATGTCCAAAGTTAAACGTTACGGAAGAGGTTAAACAAGAGGTCGTTCGTCAAGATCTGGGTAGCCATCGTATAAGGAAGGTAGTGGCTATTGTGGAGGAACCGAGGCGTTTCTTCGGTCCAAGGTGTTATAGCTGTGGAGAGCGTGGACATTTCCGGATCAGGTGTCCAAAGTTAACGGGGATTACTCAAAGGTTAGCGAGTGAGCGGATGAAGACGCGTAACGATCGTGAGGCCGACATAACTTACCGGATTCGTTGTTCTTCACGTAGTCCAGCGAAGGTTGTTCATGTCGACAGGCTAACACGATATTACGGGGATAATGATGCTCGGGACGAGCATAACTTAGAGGGGGGTAGTGTTGCGCAGATGACGTTTAGCGAAACGTCTAGACGCGCGCAGAAAGTACATTCCTACTAGAACGGAGATCGACGAATCGCACACCGCCACTCTGAGGCTCTGGAACGTTCGCGGTGTTTAAAAGATGCCGCGTAACCAAGTGAGTGCGCCACTCAGCGCTAGATGGCGTTAGGAGTCGCGAGTAGCGAAATATCGAGAATGGAAGGTACGAGAATATCGGCTCGGCGCGTGTGTGTATAAAAGGCGACCGCTTGGCGGTCCACAGCAGTTCAATTGAGGAGCTCGGAAGAGGAGGATCCAGAAAAGGAAGAGTGAAAGCGGAAAGTGACTTGTGAGAGTAATAGTGAAGTGAATAGTGAGTAGTACGGTATAGTGAGTCGTACGGTATAGTGAGTTGTACGGTATAGTGAGTTGAACGGTATAGTGCGTTGTACAGTGTAACGTACGGTTGAGAATAGTGGACTGCGTTAGTGACTTACGTGAAATAGTGTTAGTGAGTGATTGATTGAAAGACTGTGGTAAACCTGTACCCTTAATCGCGTATTAAAGTTAGTTAAACTAACGAAGGTGTTTATTTTACCCAATCCGTTACCCTAGCGCGTAACAATACAATAATAGGTACGCATTGCTCATGTCTTGTCGTGATACTAGGGTAAGTATATAAAGTGACAATTCAATAAATCGCTGGTGCAGAAGTACAGATATACAATAGCTAAATTACACATAATAAAATTGTAAGCGCAGTGCTACAAGCCTCTGAAAAGCGTCTGATACTTAGCCGGCCTTATATATCTAAACTTTCAGAAAAAAGTAGAAAAGTATTAAAACAATTAAGTAAACATAAAACAGTCGCTATATAACAGCCATTAACGAGATCAATTTAATAAAATATGTCGAGGACATAAACTTTCGGGGACAAAATTTAGGGTTTATATAGTACCATGGCACGTTTTTGTGTGCTGAAAAGTATTTGTTGTTTTGTGAAAGATATCAAGTTACTGAAGCCAAGAGGCCGGGACCCACAGTGGCTCTGATTGGACGCGCCAGGCGGCCTTCAGGAGGTGCGTGAGCGCACTCGCCAAGTCTTCGTTGACTATTTCATCGTCGAACATGTAGCCGTAGAGGAAGTTAATACGTGTCGACGACCGTATAATGTCACTGAATTCTTCTTCCTGCAAATATAAATAATCGGTACAAAAAGTTATCGTTACACTTGGCGAAACAAAAATATCAGAGCAGAGATTAATACCACAAGTTCACATAAAAACAGCATCGTTGTTTAACAGGCGAATATTATTCCTTATTTTAGTAGTATGAAATGGATACGGCGGTTCACTAAACATCATCAGAATCTCTAAAATTTTGTGAAACCCCTGTTAAACCCTTAGATGCTTATGACCGAAGATAAAAAAATAAAAAAAACTTTCTAATATGTACATGGATCTACGATACTAGCGTTATATTTATAAAATACTAGCTTCCGCCCGCGACTTCGTCCGCGTAGAACTCCTACTTTTTGCAGTCGGTTAAAAAGTAGCCTATGTTCTTTCTCAGGCTCCAGACTTTCTTTGTACCAAATTTCATTTAAATCGGTCCAGTAGTTTGAACGTGAAAGCGTAACAGACAGACAGACAGGCAGACAGAGTTACTTTCGCATTTATAATATTAGTAGGGATATATATTATATTCAAACATACAATAGTGAGTGTACAAGTCGAATCCAATGACTCCCTTCACTCGACTAACCGTGAATGCCCTCGAGCTCTCCTTGTCGAAGGTGGAGCGCGCGTGGGCCGAGGAGCGCGTCTCCGCGAGCCGCTCCAGCGGCGGCGGCTTCACGAATATTATGTACGGCCGCAGCCGAGGAGTGCGGAGCATCTTCAGAGCTTGCCAGTGAGGACTCAGCACGCAAACTCGACCTGAACACGTCACATTATATTTACTCCTAGCGGCCCTATTTTGGAGCCTATTTAATATAAACATATTATTCCTCTTCATTATATTAGTGTAGATTACACAACGAAAATGTATAGACATCTCAAGCAACACACAAGCTTTTACAAACTCTTATGAAGGTAGGAAGATAACATCGTTTCCAACAATACCTCACTTAAGAAGAAACGGCAAGCACCTCAATAAGGTATCGTTTTTTTAAATACATAATTAAATAAACTTGAAAAGTTACAGAAAGTTATCATTTTCGACACTTCTTGAGAGTACTATCAATAGGCCTATGTCAGAATCAGAGAAACATCGTAAATAACTCTGTTATTTAGCATGTTATCCGGGTAACATTGCAATACTGACATTCGACATCGATTCATATCAATTTCTATCGCATGTTTGTATCCTATTCACAAAAGACAGCGGCGGAATATAGCCCACCTGAATTAATAATAGTTTCTACGCTCTCGGCGGACGTGCCGTAAAGGTTCCCCTTGTATTCTCCGTGTTCAATAAATTTTCCATCCGCAATGTCTTGCTCCATTTTCTCGCGTGTCACGAACATATATTCTTTGCCGTTCTGTTCACTTTGCTTTTGCTGACGAGAAGTATCTGTAATTTAAATAAAATCTGTAGGTACAGTCAATGCAACAAATATATCATATTATTAGCTGGAGTGCTTTATACCGAAACATGCCTTTGATTATAGTGACGAGCTACGGTATATCTGAGTGTGACGATACGATAAGTCTATCATCAGGGAGGGAAGCTACTTACAGGGTACAGGTGTGACGAATTTCTCGGGGTCGGTGGCAATGAGCCTCCTGCGCAACTCATTCCTGCCAACGCCCGGAGCGCCAACTAGCACTATAGGGCGCACGAGGCCCGGCCGCGGGTACAACCGAGCGACTTCCTCGTACGTCGGTATCACTTCACGATCAAAATCATCATTTTCTGTGATGTCATATATTATTTTTTTTACTTTCGGCGTGGACTTGCAGGGGAGGAGGGCCGTGGCGGTGGGTGTCGGCGAGCACGGCGTTTTGGGTACGCAGTCCGAGTTGCCACCAGACGGACTGCAAAGCGCTGGCTTGCCTACGACACATGAAAATATTATAATTGACAAATAAATTAAATATCTTGTAAAATTAGGTTGCGTCAAATTTTGGCGTCATGAAAGATAATGCTGGCTAGTTTTAGTTCATGCAAAAAAGGTTACCACGACCAAGTTTTGAAATTTAATTCTCATAACAATACGTATCCTCTTCAAAGATGTAAGTAAATAGATAGTAACGCAATTTGGTTGCCTAGATTTCATGACTATTAAATCCAACACAGTCACATCTCGATGCCATCTGTAACCTTGTGATTTTAGCTCACCAAAACAGTAAAATAACAACAAGGAAATAGCAAATCTATGGATTTCATTGTTAGATCGTTAATGGGTATGATTGTTTAAACAGTGCATCGTTAAGACTGACCGTCCATTGTTTGTGGATCCGCTTGTCGTTCATGGATAATGCGGCCTTCTTGCAACGCTCGCGATGGTATTAGTCCGGCTCTCATGACGCGCTCACCTTCACGGCGCGCTTGCCACCTAAAACATCACAAAGTTAATCCCTTCCAGTATTGCCAAGGGGCTAGACAAAGCCACAACCTATGTTAACGACAGTGGAATATTAAAAAATGTGAAATTTCGTTAGTTGTCATCGATTCCAAACACTACCAGTTTCTGCTGTCGCTAGTAAAATCGCACTAGTCTAGGCTCTGTACGGGTATTGTAAGGTTTTCGTCGCGATAGAAAGCTGTCACTGTTATATGATGGTTTCTGTCGCGACAATCCTTAGGTGGCTGTTATCTTCATATTTACCAATATGCGTCATCTTGAGATACGATGTGGAGAACGTCTCCCTTTTTAAAGTTTAGACCCGCCTCCTTGCAGGGTATGTATGGGTCTTCGGCCGAGCTGTAATTGAATAACGCGCGGACTCTCACTTTGCTCTCACGTGATCCACCTTTGCCGAATGACGGTACGAGTTTGAAAGTAATGGTCCCTTCAGAACTTTGCTGGAAAGACAAGTTTTAACAAATGAAAAATAATAATTTAGTATAATACAATGGGAGCTGCCGCGTGTCAATGATCAGGTGCACGGGCTAGTGTAGGAGGTCAGGTATAAAAAAAATAGTGAATAATTTGACGTAGACGGATTGTTGTCTATCTCAGTGTAATACGTACGAGTATGGCGAGGACATCTGCAGGTGTTTTGTTCTCGACGCCGATACCGTTGACTTCGATGACCTCGTCGCCGGCGTGGATGAGCCCCGAGCGGTCGGCGGCGCCGCCGTGCATCACGCGTGCTATCACGATCTTGCCCGTCTCCTCATCAGTCTTGATAGTCGCCCCCTGTCAACCAATAACATACTTACAGCACACGTCTCGACAGGATCGTGCATTTATTTTGTATCTCTCATATCGAAAAATAAATATGTCGAAATATTTCCTGCAATTCGATGATAATTCCGTTCTTGAAACCTATTTCCCATATTCGTAGCCGATGCCGATCATTGATCAACTACAAGAGTAATACGCGAATCAAATCCGTTATATTTGTTAAAATATACATACTTATTAAAGGCCAGAATAGTATTATTATAATCTTTATATCTAATACGTATCAAATGAATATAATGGTGTTGTTTTAATTTAAACACTTATTACAAAACTACATAGAACAAACAGTTATTTTCGAGTCGATTAAGAATTAATAAAATTGGCGAATATTGTAACTAGAAGATATGTATTATATAGTCTAGTCTCAAGGAGGTTCCTAGTCCTTTATTTCTCAGAAGATTACTTACCTATAGACTTTCTCACCGCATTGATTTACATATTTAATATTGCCTGCATTTTACTATTCTGGTTTTAATCCGGCACTACAGAAATAACATAAAAAGTAGTGAAGGTTAAACTCACTACATAACAATCATATTGAAAATATTCCCTACTTACCCCTGTATTTCCGACAAATTTATATAGGTATTTTAAACTTAATGTAGTTTAGACATAGGGAAGTTGAACATTTTTACATTCCTCTACCTAATAATTTAAATTAATTGATTTTGAAGTTCTAAAAGCAATTGGAAGCTCAGAAATTTCAGGCGAAGTTAGGGTGTTTTAAATATTACTATAAAAATAATATGACTGCAATTGGAAAATAGACAAACTAAACTTTTAAATTAAATATCAAGCAATGTGTATTGTGTACAAAATAGCATAGGCCAAAATAAAGAATCTGACGGTGTTTTAGACGTCACAATACAAATTGCATACACATCTAGAGATAGCAGCTAATAAGTTTTGAAGTAAACATTTTGGACTTAAGGTGATGGTAGGAGGAAGTATAACAGTGAAATAAAATTTAGGTATGTGATAAGTACTTGGCTATGGGACAGGTATACAATTAACTGAAAGCATTCATGTAACTAGCAGCAAAGATGTATATTTATACTTACCACAATTGGCTCTGCACTCTGTGCTCCACCCTTTTAATAAAAAACATTGCTTTTCAATCACCCGCCTATTGTTGTGGTTATCTTTAATTACATACACAAATAATTATATGATACAGACTGATACCCATATACTATGATAATTAAAATATGAAATTTCTTAAATATAGTTGCTTCCCAATACAATTGATCTTTGTATTTTATTTTAATATATAGCTGCTATTTCTAAATGACGTTTGAGAATACCTTATTTAGTTTGACTGTAGAAAAACATAGCCATAACTTATGTTTCCATAAAAATTAAGTATTAATATTGGTCATGTCATAAAGACTCAGTGCTCATGTGTAATACTATATTACTTATAGAAAATTTAATTGCTTCATAAGTGTTAATTCAGGGTCCTTCTCTGAAGTCACACTTATTAACTGTGTTAGTTCCATTTCATTGTCATAATTACAATGGAATGTTAAAACATGAAACTACTTAAATAATAATTGTGTTAAAGAGCGGTAGTTTGCCAAATTACATATTTTTAATGTATGTTATGAGACAATAATAGTAATATTAAAAACTTCAGTACCAGTGGCTCGTCGCTTTTGACTAGTTGAACAATTTTTACAGTATCTTCTTCCTCATCTGCGTCTGATGGTACGTCTGGTAAGTGGGGATAGTAGTCCTTCTGAGCGACAGCATCATGAGTACAGAGTATGGCCTGACAAATAAACTTACGCATTAAATAAAATTCAAGTCTGAGAAAAAATGCATACCTATTATGCACAAAGGGGGGCAAAATATAAAAAGTAAAAAAAAATATATATGTTAAATGTTTACTTTGAATCATTGATGATTATTTGTACCTGTTTCTAATTTACTGATTTAGTATGATTATAACGTGGGCAATTGTATTCCACTAATAACTTGTAAAAACTTAATATATTACCTGGAAATGTGGTTTTTTTAACAAGCCAAGGAGTTCTTGGTATTCCTTGGCAACTGCAGAGACATTTCCCAGCAAATCCAAAACCTCCAGAGTGACTTGCATTGAGTTTGATAGCAAAGGATAAAATTTATCATCTTTTCCTTTTGCAACTATCTTGTTGTGCACTTGAACAAGGGCATGGAGCTGTTTTGACTGTAGTAGCTCACTTAGAAAAGCCACATCCTCCCCTCCAGACTGGACCTCTTTTAGTGAGCTCAATAGTCGAGTAAGAGCTACAATGTAAACAAATTCATCTTAATATCTTCATTCAATTGCAATAATTTATACTAAGTTGCAAGACCATGCACTCCAGGCTGATTAGTTTAATTAACTATATATTCATTACTAAAAGTAAATAAAAGTAAATGTTAAAATAATAATATTTTATACACACCTGGGTCCCAACTTTCCGATGGAGTCTCCATATTTACATAATTAGTAGCCAGTTTATCAGTGGTTACAGAAAAAGTATTATGAAAGTATTAAATATTAAAAAAGGAGCTTTCTTTGAATAGGTCAAATATCTAATAGGTAAATCTAGCCATAGTCAAGATGCAATAGGTGTATATCGTAATATCATAAGAGATAGTAATAAAAAATCGAACTCCCTACATAACTAAACACTTCTACCCATTTAACGTGTCAGTGTATCTACGTTCCGATAGCAATGAATGTTTAACAACATTATAAAATTTGTAGAACTTTACTTTTCAAGATTATGAGGTTTTACCACATAAATTTCATTGATTTTCTTTTAATACTTCGCGATAATTGCACATTTTGGTCACAAACTGTCATATGCTACGGCGCTGCGTAAAGCAAGCTGAATGCGCGCAATCGGTTCGACTGGCGCGAGAAAAAATAGAAATTGAAAATCAATACAAATTGAAACGTTTCGTTACACGCAGTGAACAGTCGTAAGTACACGTTTATTTTTCAAATGATTTTCGAAGTGATAATCTGCTATATTATAACATAAAGCTACGATTGTTCATAATTCTATAATAATATAAATTTATAAATTCTACTTTGCCTATTATGAAATTAACAATCAGCTGATTTTGAATCACTTCAGGTATAAGTAGTTAGTAGAGTTGAAAGTAAATGTCTTGTAGTGTACGTGTTGTAAAGTAATAATATTATAAAATAAAAATAAATACGATTTTTAATGTTTTAATATAAATAAAATTAATACATATTTTCATATTATTCTCAAAGCAAAAAGCTGTCAAATGTTATACTGTCACACTAGGATACAGCTCCGCCGAAGTCTCTGTCTGTTCTGTTAGTCTGTTTGTTAACTCTATGCTCTGTCTATAATGTCACGACAGCATTGTAAAATTATCGATTGAGTGCTGTTCTTGAAAAGCCGAATGTTTATTATCTTTTTTAAATATCAAATTAAGTGTTCTCAACTATAAGTTTTGGAAATTATTGGAATCTAAGAGGTATGCAAATTGTTCTAATAAATGAATCTTTGTGTGATGTGGTCAAGTTAAGTAAATGTTAAAAATCATGTTAAGTGGAACAAACGAAAATCACAAGGACCTCTACGCTATGTTATTCTTAAAGTTTGTAGGTAAAGGAATTATTTATTATTAATTGATATTAATTGTTACTGTCATAGTTCCTGTTTCTTAAGCTCACTTTCCTAGCGTAATGCGTATTTAACCTTGTTGAAAATTTTTTGCTCGGGCCGTATTGAGTTGTACCTACTTTCCGTTTACCTGTATTATTTTGCAAATATTTTGAATAAATAGCTCCAGATTTATTGTTTCTTACTTTTATCACAAATAGCCTAACACTAGCTCTATGCCTCTATTATACTCTTCTATCATTTCAAATTAATGTCGAGTGTGTAACACTACAATATGTGTAGCTATATCACTGGTAGATAGAATTGTAACAATACTAAAGAATGTTGCAAGTAAAACTTAACTTAATGTTTAAATTATTACCTTCCTTAAAGTAAATATTTCTAAGTTATACTCTTATACTGCACAAAGAGCAATAGGTACCAGTTGTGGACTGTAGTTTTGTTATAGGTCTGCTTGTAGAGGGAACACTGTAGGTATTTTGAATAATTATTTAAATAAAAGATTTTAGATACCAACAGTACTTAAATAATACATTGTTTTAGATTGACACATTTAATTATTTGTATGTAGTGTATTTCTTTACTCTAGCATACTATATAGTCACAGTTAAAAACTCAAAGTCTAATTAGTTTTTTCTCTAATTGGTAGAGGACTGCCATATTTTGGCCAAAAAGGTAAGCCAATTAAAATAGTACTTGCATTGCTACAGAGGTGTGTAAGAATACAATTGCAGGTAATTGAGTGAAAATAATATAGCAAAAGTTATGGTATATTATAATAAAAAACTAGCTGATTCTGCAAAATTCTTACCATACAGGGGTTGACCATAAAAATGTGAAACTTTGAAATTGTATACATTTTTCAATGCTGATGAGAACAATAAATCATATCCAATAATAAAAAAAAAATGGGTTTACCACCCTTAACATTTAAAGGTAAAAAAATGTTAACGGATTCACAGATCTACTCTATATGCACACAAAATTTCATAAAAATAAGTCCAGCCATTTTGGAGGAGTTTAGAAACAAACACTGTGACACAAGAATTTAAAAATATAGCCCTTAATGTTAACATAATACTACTTACGTTGTATCTTATTTCCGATTAGATATTCAATTTTATATTTAAAATAGATTGACTAGCCTCTTTGGCATAGAGTTTTATTTTATTAGTAATAATGTGGGTTTCAATTAAGTATAATATTAATAATGAATGTCGACACATGAAATGTTGCTGATATCATTATATTAATTAATTACATTTTAGCAATTCACTAGATTTACTATGCCTAGATACATACATCATGTAAAGTTCTAACTACCTATCCATACTAATAACAAGTATAAATAAAAATATGTAAGTAAATGCTTATACTTTATGTTTTCTTAAACCGCTGAAACCATGGACATAGGCTTTTTATATCAGAAAAAATATAAAAAAATTTGGTATACTTAATTGTATGTCCTTACATTCAAAATCATTGGCTCCTTGAGCCAAAGCTATTATAATACCTACTGAAGTAAAGAAAGATGAAGTAAATGTAGATTTTATAAGATGAATTAGGTACATTAAAAGAAAAGGTTTTCCGAGTCTTACTCACACATTAATAAAAATATTGATGGCGTCACGGTGTTTCGCCTACGAAGAGTAAACAGTATTGCAAATTCTTCAATAAATACTTCATAGTCGAATACATATTTTTTGACGTGTAATGTATGAACTTATATACCTATTTTTAAATGTAAAATGTTATTTATATAATTTGCTTATTTATTAATCGACAGTTCGAAAGAGATAAATTTAGTCATTCGTTTTTGCGAACATTATCTTTTGTTTACAATATTCGTTTTCTAAGACAAGTTATTAGCATGGAATGACCATTAACATAACATTAAAATATTGATAAATATGCAATAACTGACATGAAACGCATAATATGCTATTGAAACTCGCGTCTGTGTGTATCAAAGCGTATAATGATACAGTCGCCTCGAAAAAGATCTGTTAAATTTGTTACACCTATGCTATAGGTACTAATTAGGTATAAAATAAGAGTTGAAGTTTTTGATGATATACCTACTTACTCTCAAAATATACCTACTGATTGAAAAAACTTTCCCGTATTGTACCTAGTAGGTATTTATAGTTAATACATCAGAATAGGACACAATTTATTTTATATCTCTGGGATAGTTCAAAGTAGCTAATATTGAAATTAAAAAAAAAAGAGAAATGATACATCAGAAATCACAACTACCGATGTAGATTGATGGTACCTACTGAAACTCAAATTTAGCACAGTTAAATAAGTACTGTGTTTATAAATAGTAAATCTTAGTTGGGGACTGTAGCAAACGATACAAAAAATATGGAAGTGAAATATTTTTAAACAGGTTCGATTATTTCGTTTGACGGCGTGAATAGCAATAGGTGTGATATCAGTCCAGCACATGATGTCATCGCAGACGAGGGACGCGCACGCCTCGGCACGAGGGCATCATTAGCATTCCAAATTA
The DNA here is from genome assembly GCA_038024825.1 of Polylopha cassiicola. Classification (NCBI taxonomy): domain Eukaryota; kingdom Metazoa; phylum Arthropoda; class Insecta; order Lepidoptera; family Tortricidae; genus Polylopha; species Polylopha cassiicola. The sequence goes on along the minus strand of CP149045.1, from coordinate 15,339,675 downwards.
ATACAATGTTACCCCCTTCCTTGTCGTGATGTGTTCTTTGTTCCTTACAATGCGCAATCTATAAGTCGTAGCTAAATTATAACTGTGGTCTCCTAGACTGTGGTCACTAGAATTTTGACAGATAAAAGCAACTGTTAAAAAAACGACTAGTTAATTATTGTATAAGTAACTTTATTTGCATAAAGTTTTAATACTTACTAAGAATAATTTCATAGCCATATTGAAACTTGCCCAAAAAACCTTCTACTAGTTCCCTCGAGATCTTTGTAACGCCAGAAAGCGGAGTAAAGTAAAACCCAATTATAGGTTGGTAGGTATGTAAACGTAGGTACTATGATTATTCTTAATTGACATAACACCGTAATATGCTCATTACTAAGTATAGGAGACAGGTTGCATTTCAAAATAGGTACCTATTCAATACATGTACCCAAGTATGCATAATATATATGTATTTTGTTACAAGTGTGGATCTGATGTACTGTGCACTATTTTTGTACATACCTATTCACTCTGTTTATTATCATGGGATAATTGTATTTGAATAATAATATTTCATCAATAACAGAGATAATTGTGTTTTTTTTAAGAAATTATATATATTCTGTTTACATAATAATATATTAGTAGGTGTAGGTATCTTCTACGGTGAAATGTACGGTTTCTAATGGCAGAATATTATATCACGTTCAACTTATAACACTTCTCTTTTTTCGCGGGAGGTTAGTATGAAAACGTAATCTGTATGTATGTAAACTTTTTATATATCTAGGTACTCTTCGGTTTTAATTGTTGAGATCAGTTGTTTTTGGTGCCCTTTATCGAAAATATAGTCTGTAATATATCAAAATATGCTATCGCGTATTGCTTTGATAACGTTTAAGAATAAAGATAGCGTGATTAGATTAGTAAGTGGGCAGATTAGCTACTTTATTGTTTGGAGATGCATGCACTTTCTGTCTCAACCCGCATATGTATCTCGGTAGGTATATGTAGGTAATATTACAACCTTGTAGATTAGCTACTGTTACGATGCTGACTTCGTGAGTGTGCGTTTTGGTTTCACATAAACTATATATTTTTTTAAATATACCTTCTTAAACAAAACACGTGTGTTTAGAATATAACGGTAATATTATGGTATATTAACTACGATGTATCAATTGAAGTTTTATCGATATTGTTAGTTCAATACCATTAGTTTTTAATTACATATAATGATATTTGTACCAAGACAAGTGTAGAAAAAATCGAGACTGGTGGGATTTAAGGCAAATTCGCTTGTAAACAAGAAAGTACGAAAACCGATTTGTAGAGAATTTTCGACGACTTATGAGTGGTGTGACCCTATGGTTTAGGGGTCAGCAAGCTGCCGTGCGTAAAGGCACGTGGGTTCAAACCCACTGAGGGTCTCGATTTTTTTAATCTTGTCTTGGTACATATATAATAATATGGTACCTATGCTATATTGTTTGGTATTGTTGTGTAATATGTTAAAATTGTTCACTAGCTGTAGGAGATGCTTAATGCCGGGGGCGCGCACGAGGGTTAAGCCGGTGTCGGCGGACGAACCCTCGGCTTCAGATGAGGCCTCGCTCTTGGAGACCCATCTCCAAAGGCAACTAGAAGAGGACATAGCAAGGTAAGAACACAAATCATACACATCAATACTAAGTGAGTACGTCGGGCAGGAGGGGCAGCAGTTAACCCCCTATAAGGTCCATGTAGGTTTTGATTTCCTTGCGAGTGTCGAAAATTACCTTAGTTTGTTTACGTCTGCCCCCCCTTAACAAAATCCTAGCTGGACTCTTGAGTACGTTGTTTGTGATTTTCCTAAGGACCGTGTTAATTTACTGATCTCATTAAACCCGTCTTTAATATAGATTAGTGACAGTCGCAAGTTGGGAAGCTACACCCGAGTGACATAGGCTATAGACTATTAAAAAAAAATAGGGATCCGTGGGTAGCCGGGTCGGGCCGCTTGTATAAATTGACCTACCCATGAACTGTCGTGTGTAAATCGACCTTCCCATAAACTGTGTCATAAACTCACTAACTTGAAAATAAACAAACATGTAAACTGTCGAAAATTAAATAAGTAAACCGAATCTTGAGGATTATACAATCTTCTGATACCGAGTAGGTACTACTAATCTGTGCTAAACGAGCTGCATTATAAATAATAGCATTTAAGGTAGATTCCATCAACGGGCTATGGTTAATGAAAACTGTTCGACACTTGTATGTATTCTTGTTGTATCGTGCTATCGATTTATTTGTATGACATTGTTTCATAGGTAAAGGTTTTATTCTCTAGTTGTGAATTCTCATGTATCCGGCTTACTGTACAACCAAGTGAGTTATGTATATAGAAGACATACGAGCTCTTTGAATTCCGTATTAACTATACATCCTTTATTTTGATATGCTACATGTGGTACCTGGAGGAGGTTATTTGAATGCCTTTACTACAAATTTGATCATTTTGTTTTTATTTTGTATAGTGTATCTAAATAATTGTGCTATTGGAGGTTGACAAATAAAAAAATAGTAAATTTTCAAAGAAATACGTTTTTGAAATAATGCTATTTTACTTTAAAATCGTACCGCGATTATTATTCCATTCTTTATACTGTATATAAGTGCTATGTATGTAAACTATTGCACAACAAAGCAAATACCGAAGCGAAAACGATACAAATATACAAAGGCGAACTTTTCCTTTAAAGGATCTTTATAGTTTATATCTATGTATTTCGATTCTAAATATTTGGTTGTATTGTAGGCTACCGTTACGTCACTAGTTGTATTGTTACAGGATATTCGATGAATCTATTTATTCGGATCTTGAAGTGGTGTGCGGAAAATTAAAAATACTAACTCATTCATGCATACTAAAAGCTCGTACGAACGAATTTTACCATAAGCTTCAAACCATCTTGCATGTCAATATTGGTCGCACTACTTTCGATGAAATCTATTCATTCATAAGGTGAGTCGTTTCCTGGTAAAGGTGTGCTTTTCTATCTTTAATTCATATATTCAATAACCATTCTACAAAATATTTAAGTATTATTATAATTATCATTGCTTATCATACTTTAGTACGTTGCCCTCGGGGATTATAAGTTTTGTAGTAAACAGGTTATTAACACTAAATTTTTGAAAATACTGAGTGGAGTTTTTCAATGCACACTTTTATTTTTATGACGTTATATTCGTAAAATCTGAACCTTAGATAATGTCTTAGGGTTTGGTGCTGTCAGCCGGGTGTGAACTACGTGGGTGGATCAAAAAGTACCCGCGTTAAGACAGAAAAAACTTTTATTTCAAAGATTTTTTTTTTATTTTTTAACATAATTTCCTTCGAGGTCTTTACACATAACCCCACTTTTTTACCACTTTTTGAACCCCTCGAAAAGTATGTTTTTTCGAACCCTTTAAAATACGCTTCTGATTCGGCAACCATCTCTTCGTTTGAGCTAATTTTTTTAACCAAGAGCCAAGTTTTCATGTTGAGGCACCAAAAGATGTCGTAGGACGTCAGGTCAATTAATTATGCTGGGTGCAGCAACAATTCGTAGCGAAATTCCACTAATTTGACAGCGACAAACCTGGATGAATGTGCTGGTGCGTTATCGGGGCCGTACACGTTTTTCCTAGCCAAATGTGGCCGTGTATTCTTAAGTTTTTTATTGAATCGGTCCAATAATTTACTATAATATTGCCCTGTGATTGTTCTTCCTTTCTGTAAGATGTTAATAAGGAGTATTCCCTTCGAATTCCAAAAAAATCGTGGCCTTGACTTTTCCGGCAGAAGGGACCGTTTTCGCCTTCTTTGGAAGAGATTCATATGGCAAAATCTATTGTTTGGACTCGCTTGGTCTCTAGCGTATAATAATAGACTCAGGTTTCGTTAACAGTCATAACTCGAGACAAAAACTCCATCGGGTTTCTCTTAAACAGATCCAAACATTGCTTTGACTTTGACATTGAATCCGATTATTTTCATCTGTGAGTAAACGCGGCAGCCAAAGGGCAGACATCATTTTCTTGTGCAATTTATTACATAATATACTGAAAAATATTCTGTACGACACGCCTACAATGTCAGCTAATTCGCAAACTTTAGTTCGTCGATCTGCGATAATCGTATCATGAAAATTTTTAATAACCTCTTCGGAAACCACGTCTGGAGGGCGACCTGGCCGGTCTTCATCAAAAACAGTGTATGCCACGTTTAAATTCATGGAACCAAAATCTGACGGTTGTCACAGAAGGCGAAAGGCCCCCATAGACAGCATCCAACTTTACTTTTATTTCATCGCATGTTTTTCCATCTAAAAATAAAAACCGAATTACGAAACGATGTTGATCTTTTTCCATGTCACCGCGAAATACAACACTCTTGTGATAAAACTGGCCACTAAATAAAAGGTAATGTATTGTTTTTAAACAAATATATATTTTTTAATTTCTAAATACCTTAAGTACACGATGATAATAACAACATAGCTCAACGACATCGTCTGTTTCCGAACGCGGGTACTTTTTGATCCACCCATGTATTTGTTACTCTTTTGATCATGGCAATAGACGGTTCTGGTTGACTATGTGGCACTTTTCATTATCACAAATTATAATCTTTATTTACTTATATAGATATCTGTTTAGAATATTCGGTCAAACGACTATGTACAGGCAGCATCAAATAATAATATGTCGGGGCGGCCAAGGCGGATTACATTCAATTGCTTTTTGACGATAGAGACGTCTACTGTCTAATTTGATGCTGACTAATATATAGGAAGTTCTTTTTCTTCTTTCTGTTGCCAATCATTCATCATCCTTCATGTTCTTTTTTATCGTATTAGTTAAATTAATCCACCAGAAAAAGTAAAAGCCCAAGGCCTGATTTTATGGTTTCATTGCAATTAATATATTAAATTGAATAAAAAAAAAATTCAAATTAAAATTATATATATCGGTTTTTCTTCTAGTGATGCCTACACCGAGTGCGACATAAAAGGTCAAGAAAGAGAGATCCTAGCTTATCTAAACGAAACATTTAATGGAATTACTCTAACACCTAATAACAGTTGTGTGAAAAAAGACGATTCGGAGGAAGTTGATGTATTTTTGACTCCGAAATGTATTAGTCCATACGTCGAAAAGGCTAGCACTAAAAGTGTTAGCTCTAGTCCGAGTACTGAATTAACTAAGGAATACTACGCATTAGTACCTGTAGAAGGTAACTTGCTAGAAAAAGAACTCATTGAGCAGGATGTGCTGTTAAGTGCATTCAAATCCATTATAAGGACGCAATCCGGTGATCTAAAGAAAGTCAAATCTACACACTGTAACAAACCCACATCGCTTTCTCTTACCTCTAGTCATACACCCAAAACAGTTAAACATTCCAACAGTTGTGATATTTTATTTAAATGCTACCCTAAAGATAGCATTTCAGAAAATATAAAAACTAATGATAAGATACCGAACTGTGCTATTAGCGACATTTGTAATAACATATACGAGAATAAAATTCCACTGAAAAGTTCTTACAAAAGTGAATCATTGGCAGAGAAAATATTGGAACCGGCTTATTCTCCTGATAGCTTAATCACAGATGATCCCAGTTCCTCCTCAGACTATCTGTCTGCTGCTTATACTTTCTCACCAGGCGCCGGCTCCTCAGTGTGCGTTCCTCAATTAAATGTTGGGGACAGCATTACCAAAATGGACAACGCATTCACTTCATCTGACTCCGGGCTAGAAAATACTGGTCAGTCGGAAAGTTTCAGCAGCCATAAAGACGCAGCGTTAACAGACTTGTCACTTACTGAAAGCACTTTACATGACCTCACTATAGACGATACTCATTACTCCATGTCCAGCCCTATACCTGAAAACAGTATTTGTTCAAAAGTTAAAATTGCCACCTCGAGCAATGAAACTCCGGCAAGTCAATCGAGCAAATATAAAGAAATTGGAGCTTGTAAATCATCTAAGGAAGAGAAGCAACGCCAGAATGAAGAAATAGTTATTCTAGAATCATCGTCTCTGTCTTCTGAAACGGGTTCGTGGGAATCTGTCTTTCCTCCTAAAATACCGGAAAGAGTACTTTGCGAAAAGTTTATAAACAAGGAACGACAATATGCGTATGAAGAGGATGTCAGAGGTAGTATTTTTAACTATATTTTTAATTTGAATTTCTTGTCCTTGTATGTGCTTATTATAATTGTGTACATTTATTTTGAATTTCAGAGACATTAAGTCCCAGTTTGGTTCAGAAATCTCCATTTAAATCAACTTCGTGCTTTATTGATGCCGCGAGTTTAGCCGACGAAGAGGACGACACAATTAAAATACAAATAGACGCAAAGGAGTCTAAAAAAATCATAAAATCCGATGTCATACCTACTCCTAGCCAACCGGTTTCCTGTTCAACTGTTAAAGCTGACATAAGTCCAAACGACTGGTCCGAAAGTAATGACAACGAAGATTCATTGGAACAGACTGATAACAAGGATCCAGATTCAATACAAAAAGATTTGTCCCCAACTATTTTCGAAATGACTCCAATTACTGAAGATTCATTATGTGCTAATACTTTTGAAGAGGCAGCTCAAGCAGAAACGGACTCGAAAAAAATATCTGACATTGAATCAAATTCAAGTTTAGTTACTGAAAAAGCTGCATCACCTTTAACGAGTACCGTGTATCTGACCTCCACACCTTACAATTCTATAATGTCAGTGAAAATGTCCACATTAAAGCATTTTAATCAGGACGAAACCAGGATTGATTCTTCTCTAAGTGGACACGATAGTTTAGGTAGTTCAAAGAAGCTTCAGAAATTTAATGAATCATCCCCTATTGTTTCTGGGGGCGCATCAATTGAAGATTATCTGCCACAGTCTGGTAGTTATTCTGATAGCCCTGTACCAAGAAGAAGAATAGAAAATATACCAATCGTGTCTGGTGCATATATACCACCGACTGAAGAGAATAAAAACAAAAAATCTCCGAAACCGTCTTCAGCATCTGCATGGGTGGTTGATATGTCTTCTAGCGCCAAATCAGATATTGAAAAAAGTGCAAGTACTGGGCAGTTTAGTATAAAAAAGCCAGGAGACAGAGCTTGCGAATCACTTAAGAACGAATCAAGAGGCATTAATATTCCTGAAAATATTAATAAGAGTCGCAGTTCATTGGATTCCGATAGCAGTGAAAGGTCTAGTCACAAATTTTACATAGATTTATCTAGTTTACCTGACCCACTACCGCCGAAAAATGATAATGAAAATGATAATTCCGCCGAGAAAAAGAATATATTTTCTATGTACATCGATTTAGGGGATAAATCTACATTAAAGGAGATGCCAGCTAGACTTTCTTGCTCCTTAAATTCAAAAAAGAATAATGCGACGGAAAATGTTACACCTAAAAAAGCTGTATCTAAATCTATGACAAATGAAACCGTTCAAAACGCAAATGAAAGTAATCCTACGCATAACGCCAATAAAGACGACAATGGTACCGGTATATTTGAACAATATGAATTATTATGCGACGATCTTAATATAAGTATCTCGGCAATAATCAGTTGCCCCGATTCGAAAAATGTATCGACGGAAGTAAAAAACTCATACAATTCTGCAGATGTTTCAAAGAAAGAAAACATAACTCGGACAGACAAAACATCTTTTTCACGTGATAATGTTATTCAAGAAGAACCATCCAATGAACAAACGGGTGATTTGTTTGTGAAATTGTCTGACTTAGACAAACCGGCTCCTAAATCTGACATACCGGTGATAACTACAGTTCAGGAGGAAGTGGTGCCGGACGTAAGGATGACTAGATCGATTCCTGACACCAACTGGGGGAATCAGAGTAATAATGTAACACGACCAGTGGATGTGATTAGTTCGTTTCATTCGGAAAATGCTCTGAGTTTAAACAGATTGTTCCCTCACTTAAAGAATGAGTTCAGTAAAAGCTTGCCGGGGTCGTTATCTAGTAGGACACGATCTCGTGTGGCTTCGAGTAGAGGTGATATGGAAGAGCAAGTGTCGGACGTGTCTGAGCTAAGCAGCGTTCAGAGCAGCATGTGCCGTTCCGTAGTCGGTAAGTTATTAACATATATGTAACAACAGGCGCGGGCAGTGGGCGGCGCTCCAGTATAGGCACAGGGCAGGCAATCCGAATATCTTCGACTTAGTGCCTGTAAGTAATGCTCGCCCTGGCTAACAGACTGACTGATATCAACAAACAAACAAACAAAGAAAAACGCTGCGTCTAGAAGTTTGAAATTCGATATAAGTATTTTATGGCAAAAGTAAGCACTAATAATAGGTTATTGGAAAATGATTACTTAATGGAGTAAGAATTTGTGTGAAACTTTATAATCCTTTAAACTGATTTAATTACTTATACTTATTATTTATTTGTAGAAAATAGTACTACAGAAGATACCAGTCAGACATCGAGCCTTATAGGATTTTGTCAATCGCGATTGGGTCAGGATCTATTGCGAATGTTTTTAGAGGAAATTACACCTGACGTAATAGTAGAAGTATCTGGACGGCGTATTAAAGCACACAAATGTATCTTGTCATCCAGGTAAGAGGTAAACTTTTAAATATAATGATTATTAATCATTCAGTCACCTTTTATAATGTCGAAGGAAGTTCCGAGTAAGCTTATATGCAACTATTCTAGTAGATAACTATGTAATTCACGTTTTAAATCGTTTATTAGTGTATCTAACTTTAATCATTCATATATGAATGTTATAGTGATGTTTTTTGGAACCAGACCTCATTGTTATAGATACTACGACACAATAGATTATAGACCAGGTGCGTGCAATGAGTGGACATGTGGCAAGACAGGATCGAAATTCCATACATTTACGACACTATGTCTTTATGAAGTGCACGCCCTTGTTTTTACACACGTCATATATTTATTTCTTCCGATCAATGACGAGATTTTTGTTAATTATTTTAGGTGTCAATACTTTGCCCGTATACTCAGCGGCGGCTGGGTAGAAAGTGCCGGCAACGTCATCGTCTTACCACCGTAAGTATTATATAAAAATCATATTAATAGGCTACACTTATCATTAACGGTTTTATACGAGTTAAAAATGACTAAGTTAATAAAAGTAAGATTGTGCGGCACAGTTGCAATTTTGTAGCTTGAGATGGAATTTTGATAGCTGTGTGAGACATTAGTCAGCGAATTTCTACATTGCTCTGCTTTCTCTATCCGAGTCTAATCTCATACTTGATTTAACACGTGGGACTCAATACAATAATTAACCGATATAAATGTATAGCAGGTTTCTTATTAATTGAATTTTATTTATAAATGTTATTGTTGGTATAATAGTTCAATTATACTGGTAAATCTATTTACTATGTTTAAATTTATTTTATTTATTTCCTATTTACAACAAGATGATCAGGGTTATTTGATTACTTGTTTTTTGTTCCAGCTTTTCCTTCAATGTAGTGCATTTTGCATTATGTCACATATATTCGGGGATGTCTACGATACCCGACTCTATAAGCATTGTGGAACTGGCAACACTGGCGGATATGCTAGGCTTAGAGGGTCTCAAAGAAGCCATTATGTTCACTTTAAAAGCTAAATACTGTCACCACTTTCATAGGGTAAGAATATATTTTGCCAGTATAGGGACCGTGCAGAACGAAGATGCCGCCAACTGATGTGGCTCCTTACTTGACATTGACATTTATATGGAATAAACAGAATTAATTATATTAGTGAAAATTGTTATTCTAACAATCATTATTAATAGATCGGACCCTTGTATTATAGCATTTTTTCATATTTAAAATAATATACTTAATAGAAGGGATAATTTTATTTGAATGGCGGCATGATGACGGAAATAAAGTTGCTTTACTGGTCGCATAGTGTCTGTTTAAACGATTTAATGCTGCCGGCTGCTGTTCTCATAAATAAATGTTAATATTTACTGCGATATATCAATCTAAATTCAATCGATAGCGGTTCAATATCACTGGGGTCACGACTTTTTATTCGCTTGTCTTCTTAAAAATATACATTTTATATTAATATTCGTGAAAAGTATAAATATTAATATATTGTAATAATATTTTTTTAGCCGTGCGCAGTGTGTACAGCGGGCGTGTTGGAATGTTTTCCTTTATCTTCAGTATACAGTTTAGATGATCTGTATCGTAAATGCTTGAAATGGATCACAAAATACTTTTCGAGAGTTTGGCCAACTAAAGCTTTCGCCACTTTACCCAAAGAGTTGCTGGACAAATGTTATCAACAGCATCTCGTGAATTTAACAACAGATAACCTTGTTGACACAGTATATGGATGTGGAATAACAGGTAGGTGTATTATGAGATATTCTTTAGACCAAAATATCTTATTTTATTTTTTATTATATATTAGATACTACCACAGTTGAAAATAATAAAGTAACAGATCAGCGATTAAGGGTGTAGTGTAATACTGCATGTGAAAGACCCTTTTCCACAAGAATCCCAGATTACCTATTTCCTCATAATCCAATAACATTTATTTCATTTTGGTGTACAGTGGCGTCGCTACAGAACAGCAGGTGGGCTGAGAGCGTGGCGCGCATGTGCCGGCGGCTGGTGAACGCGGCGGCGCACTTCGCGGCGGTGCGGCTCTGCGACGTGTTCCGCGCGCTCGCGGCCGCGCCGGCGCGCGCGCCGCCTCCCGCGCTGCAGGCGCTGCACGACTGCCTCGCCGCCGCCATCGAGTGGGCGCCGCCCGACGAGGCCTGTCGCACCTACGCCTTCCTCTCCGGCTACCTAGCCGACCTCCGCATGCAGTACGCCAAGCCCGATCTCATCACCGACAACTCCCAGGGTACCGCCTCCGAGAACCTCCTAGGCGCCCACGCCACCGGCTGGCGGCTCCAGTGCGAGGGCGCGCTGGTCCGCGCCGCTCCCCGCGCCGTCTCCACCCAGGCCTTCAAGGAGCTCCCCCCGGAACTCCGCAAGCGGCTCCGCGAGCTCGGCTGCATCATGTACGGCGCCCAGGCCGTCCCCGCCTCCTCGCCGCTCCAGGATCGCACCACGCGCAGCGCCTACCACACTCGCGCCGCCAAGGTTTCCGGCGCCCTCGCCAGTCGCAGTTTGGACATAGACCAGGTCCGCGCGTCCTTCGTGCCCTACGCACCGAAACCCGCCGCGCACGTCGGCTCGACAGATGTATTAAAGAGCAGCACCGACCTCCGCGACCGAAAGTCTATTAAATTTACTCCGCCTAAGATTAGAACGACTAAAGCCCAGGAAGAGCGGGCCAAATTCAACATGGCGAAAACTAATCATCAGTCTCAGGATCGTCTCAGCGGGCGGGGTAACCCTCGCGTGCAGTCCTTCGAGAACACAAAGCCGAGATATCTGGAGCCCCGGACGAGCAAGGAGGGCGATAGGCAATCGACCGCGACGAAGAAGCTAATGAATCGGATGGTATCTTCTAGTGAATCGTCGCGTAACTCTAGCCCGATCCAGGCTCGCAACGCGCGCGCGAGCCGGCAGCGGTCGCGCGCGGGCGCCGCGCCGCAGCCCGCCATGTCGCAGGACAGCCTCGCCACCACCTCGCGGCCGCGCACCGCCGAGCCCTCCACGGACTCGCTCAGCGAATCACAGACGACCAACAAGTACGCCACATACACTAAAAGGAAATATACCAGCAAAGGCTCCGTGGAATGTGAGTCGATTATATGTATTATTCATTCTTTCTAAACTCCAACCGAATAGTTAATTAATATTTATGAATTTTATTCTGTTTCAGCGATATCATCCAAATATCAAAATGTATTGCATTCAGTCCCGGGTGGAAACAAAATTAAGACTAAGATACCCGTCTATTTAAATCAAAACGCTAAAACCAGTCAAGCTACTAAACAAGCAAACGAATCCCAAAAAAGGCCGAATCAAGCCAATAAGGCTCCAACGAATACGACTGCAGCCAATGGTCCTCGTAACAAAGTAGTCAATGAGCGTAAAGTTCCAGGTTCCCTTATGAACGCTACGAAGTCTAGTTCAGCTAAGATGGTTCCGAAGATATCAAAAGAGAAACCAGTAAAATGTAATGCCAGGCTCAGTCGGGGCCCGGCGAAACACACGAGCAGGCAAGAAATGCACGAGCAGGCCTCTGAAATACCAGTGATGCAACGATCGGGGACATTCCTAAAGGACGAACCCACATTTGGAGATATAACAACTAATATAGACGTAGACCAATGAAGTAAAAGTATAGTTTAAACTTTGATTCTTCCTAACCGAACTGTTTGGCTTATTAATATATATTACACGCTTGCTTGGCTATAACTTCTTATTTAGTTTAGATTTTAGATCGCTTATAGTTTTCCCATTGCGAATATAATCCAATACCTTGCATAATTAATATTTAGATATAAGTGATGCCATTTAATATTGGTAGATATTTCGTAGTCTAGACGTGATTAAGTGATACACAGCTTAATTATATTGCGCTCGCTAAAAGTAGTTAACTTGTTATATTATTAATTCGTATAAATTATTATGTTATACTGACATCATTAGTATGTTTACTGTGGTATACTAAACCTTTATGCCTTTATAAAAAAAACGCCGAATTCTTATTTTATACTTAGCGTTTCGTAGCCTTGTACTCAGCAAAGTTGATATTATATTAATATTTTAATAGTTCTATTGGCAATGGCGAATTAGCTTCGAATATGCTTATGTTTGGTTATTAAATATCTTCATTGCCAGGTACGACAGTTATCGCAACACGATGATATATAAGTACTTATATCATTATCATCTATATATGTATAGATCGACATTCCATTTATACTTTATTTACTTATTCCAAGGGTTATCTAGATTCGTAGGAGGCTGTTCTGAAAATTACTAGCTGGTCAAAAAAAAGCTGTCTTTATTATTAATTTATAATATATATTTTTTAAAATATTCTCCTGATAAATCAATACTTTTTTTTTGACTAAACCAGCTTTTATCTCTATGTGACGTTCTCGTAAGTCACCGCACCGCGGTCGGCGGCCTAGCAGGTCTAGCTTAGCTTTGACGGAGGCTGTCTCCCTCGTTAAAACTACGGCTAACGAAGGGACAGAATTAAATGAGGTTTTAATCGGGAATATAAAAAATATTATTTTGCTTTTAGGTTCAGCATCAGCGTTCGGCTAGAAACTTTCAAAACAACCCTCGTATATAATATTGATGCTTTTAATGGTAGGTTATTATTTACGACGCAGATTCATCAGTCTCTATTCTCAACTATTAGCTTTTAAAAACCCATATTATTTTATATTGCATTGCGTGTAAGAACTTACTATTACATCTATCACTTATGTGTAAGTTATAAAACTGTAGATATTTATCCCATACATACTTATTATCATAGGTTTTAGTTAGATGTCAAAGAATATTAAACCTCTAAATAATGTAATATTGTACATTTAGATGAATTACGACATTACTATCATTGGGATAATCAAATTATTTTATAATAAACTTTACTAGTAGATCTTAATAATATTATATTGTAAATATTTCAGAGATATTTTCATTTCTACTTTGTAATTTTATCTTGACCTAAATTTTTAATCCGTTGCTTGTACTAAAACATTATTTATTCTACGATACTTTTATAAGAAGACTATTATGACTAGTATTTTAAAAACATACCTAAAAATCTTTTACTCACTGTTGTCTTGAATCATTTTATGGCTAAGTTCGAACATTTATGTAAAAAGTATTTGGTATGATTTATCTGGTTGTAATTAATTATAATATTGGGCTGGTGTTGTGGCTAGAGAACAAGACTAGATACCATCTAGTTTGGCGATATATATAAAGTGGTGCATATGTTTAAGACATGTATAGACAGGGAGGTAATTAGGAAACTAATTTATATGATTTTCTATACCTATAAACATATAATCTATTGTTGTGACGTTAATATAGTGAACATGTAGAATCTCAACTTGTTTTCCGCATTTACATTTCGTAGGTAATTAAAAAGTAGCAACACTAAATAGGTAGGATTGTATTTGTAGGCATATTCATTATTATTTATTGCATATAATTTTATTACGTAGAGGTATTTTTTTTTTGTTATCGATAGGCTGGATCATCGATGAGAAAAATTAGTATTTGATTAGTTTTCCTTATTGCATTTTCAGGTATATGGTATATTTTTATACTTGTATGGTGAGTTATTGTTTCTAAATAAAATAGTGGAATAATTCTGGCATAACAGTTATTACCTATTTATTAAAATAACATGCGTATATTAGGTATCGAAAAGGTAGATTTTTATTAAATTTGCAGGGCAAACCATATTATAGTGTTATACGTTTATCCCATAGCGATATCGTGTTACGATTTAATAATAATCTATAATATAGCACCGCTCTGTCATTTAGAGTATTTAAAAAAAATGTCTCTGGCGGTACAACCTAGGTACATAAATTTAACTAGGGGTCTTAAAAAGATCTGAAGAACTAGTCAAATAACTTTGAGGTGCAGTTCTTATAAAACGCCATTAATTTCGATTAATACGTAGAATAAACTAATATTAAAATTACCTATTGGATTCTACCTACTTGCTTTCACTTTTCTGGTACTAAACGTTTTCTCCATAAAATGATTTAGTAATATTATATTATACTAATTGTAAACTAGGTTAACTTTCGAAATGATCTCAGTGATGCTCAGTATTCAATTTATTTTCTTATGGTCTGCATCTGCCATGATTTTTGTAAGAATATAATTTAAGGACATCTTACTTGTATAGATTGCTGTAAAAAGTATTAATTTAATGGTAGCGTAGGTAGGTAGCTTCAATTTGGTTCGTGTACAATAAAAAAATGACGAGCAACTTCATTATTTCTTTTTTTTTAATTACAAAATTTTGTTTTGAAATTGATACCTTTTCGAGGAAATTGTTGATTTAGTTTTATTTTACTATTATTGTACTTAATTTGTACTATTTGTACCTATATATATGCATACGTAAATGTAAAAAATAAATCTTGTTAAGTTGTTTTGTATTAAAAATCTAGTAGGTTAGGTACAGTCAGCATCAAATATATCGGTGCCTACAGTACGAATATTGACACAAGTGTTTTCTCATTAATTTTTGTGCCTTGGTTGCTACGATCACTTATTTGAGGCCGACTGCACCTACATTTTATATATTTAACAAATTCTATAACACACTGACTGAAATATTTACGCAAGTTATGTAACATCATTTTATCATATTTGGCTTTCACCACCTCTGTGAGACTATCAGTCGGTTCTAAAGATGAAACAAAACGCTATTAATATATTGTACTCCGTAGTTGATTTTTCATTTACTAATTAAATAAAGGAAATTGTGTGTTTACATTGCTCTTTCTTTGTTCCAACTCCCATTATTTTAGTAAGTTGCAATGGCAGTATTTAAATAGATAGAAATTAATTATTGAAGGAACTATTTGGAGCTTTGAAATTGGTTTTAGAAGTTTGAATATTAATTATAAAAAGTAATTGCTAAACTTGATTTTCATTTACCTCAAAGGTGAAGTAAAAACCGTAGGTAAGTATTATTAACCTTAGTAGTAGTTAAAAACATTCGATTCTTCGTTAGGGATTAATTATAGTTGCTAACAAGTGAAAATTAAAGAATTAATAGATTTTCGTACGAGCAGTGGCAACGCCCCTTCTCGCTCGCACGCCAAGTCGGTGAAAAGGACGTTTAATATTTTACTCTATACATTCTTTACCAACATTATAAATAAGATTAGTCTCGTAAATTAAGTCTTTTATTTCAGAAAACGATACAATATAGCATAATAGTTTAACAACAATACCATACAGGAATTTTAATTAAAAGGATATTTTCTCATTAAATAAACTCACGATATTTTCATGGCCATTTCCCAATTTATCATCTCCAAAAACTTGTTAAAACAGTTTAAAATGAAACAATAAATATTACAGAAATAGATTTCAATATATTTGATCCTCAGGACAGTACAGACAGCCGAGTTAAAAGAGGCGGGTACAGGTTATGTTACGTTCAGTCTTTATTTGAGGACCATTTTTTTTAAGTTCGAAAAATTCTCACAATGACACTATACTCAAGACTGCGCTCTTATTGTCGGCTGTCTGCTACAAAACTGTTTACAGGATTACAAGAAAATGATCAAACTCCTCGGTAAAAATAAATAAATTATGTATTTTTCACACAAACCTATGGACAATATACTACATATAGTTATAAAATAATAACACAATCACTTACACCAAAAAATTAAAACCTTCAACAGTTGAGTACCGAATAACCCCTGATTTTGTCTAATGCCTACGACGTACTCCGCGTTGGTTTACGCGTCAATTGTATCGTTTCAGGGTATCTTTTATTCATGTTAATTTTAAGTAGTAGTGCGAAATGTACTTAAATATTTAGCAAATTTCGTATCAGAAACTACTTTTAAATACAAAAGCAGAATTCCCATAAATAAATAAATTAAAATGTATCAATCTGTCGGCGCATAAAAAAAATCCAACCCAAGTAACCAATAAATAAGGATAACTAAAAAATAAAAAAAAATGCAGCATTAAAACAAGAGAGAAACCTTCCTATATATACTGACACAAATCTACCATATTAAGTGCTATGAAACATGACATATTAACATCCTAGAATTAAAGGATAACCATGTGGCCTTACAAAACAGATCAAATAATAACCTTATGTGTACCTACCGTGTCGTATAATACCGCACCTTCACATTATCTCGACACTATCTGTTCAGTCAACCATAATTATTACAGGATACAAACGCATAATTATTAACTCGCGTTCAGAGTTCTTGAACCACATCAAAATACGTGAACACTTCGATTCATAACGACGAGATTTATTTGCATGACCAAAATAAATAACATGTTAATGAAACTCCATAAGCCTGGCTTAAGCCTGACCGGTCGCATACCAACTAATAGCTTTATAAAGCGAGTAGAATCCTCACTGGCTGTTCCCTCACTCCCGGCGTTACTTCATTTGCATCTTACTAAATTTTCACTCCAACTTCTATACAAGGCTAAAACTAATTATTCGTCCTTTTGTTCGTAATATTAAAAAGAGCAGAATCTGATATGAATACCGGTGTAACATTTAATACTGTTTAACTAAAATTCGTTGTGGTTTTTTAATTTAGGAATATGAAGAACACAAAGGATTCTGCAAAAGTGTACATCCAAAAGGTATAAAAATAAACGAAACTGTTTAGATAATATCGTCTACTAATACTGTAATTATGTATAAGTACTTATAACTGACTTGACTGGGAACTCATCTGACAACGAATAAAATGGGTATTCAAGGTTTCAGCCTACTATGTATTATATATATATATATTAATATTATAATTATTCTATCACACACTGGTTGCAATAAATGAAGGTTTGTTGTTATTGTCTTATTTACGAAAGTAAAATTGTCGTTAGTAGTTATTAACGACTACAGTACGAATGACATAACACACGATCACAAACCAAAAGTAAAATTACATAAAAACTGGGCTCATAAAATACTAATTCGTAATATAGGTACTAGTGAGTTTTCATGAGTGGCTACTGACATGATTACTATGACATCGATGACCACCGCCACAGGAGATGGAACTTCTAGTCCATTAAGAATGTTTAAAGAAATAGGTAAGTCTTCGAATAAGACTTCCTTTTATTTAATTTGTATTATCTACAAAACTATAATTAAATATTGTATATTGCAGATAATGACAACTCTTACATATGTTTCGTCTTTTTCATTAGTACAAGTCTCTTGTAATTTTATTTATTTATTGAAATATTTGCATCGTATAATTAAAAAAACCAGGTTGTTAAAAATATAATCCCGATGTGTTTAAATTCAAATGAAAACAAGATAGGCAGGTATGACGTTACGAGTCGATATGCCTTGATTACATATTTTCAAGAGTTAACTTTTAAAAATTAACATTAAGTTAATTATAATGGGTGTTAATCAAAAGCAATTTTATTTTTGCGAAATTAGCGTAATAATTAATATCACGAGAAATTCCGTCATACATGTGGCGACGACATCTTTCGTATCATTGTAAAACATGATCGCTGCATAACACTGATATATCTATCAATTTGATAAATAAAATCACATTTATTTATCATTAAAATAATTTATGTGTATTCAACATGTTCAAATAACGTCGCAACATCTATCATCGCGGTCTCGCTGTCCCTTCCGTCATTACAGCTCGTGTTAATAGACAAAAAATGACTCGGATAACAGACTGAAGATATGACAAGAATGAGAGCCACCGCGTGTCAGAAATCCGCTAGATGCGCTAGTATAGAATGAGGTCTAGCTATCATGTTCCACCAATCACAGGCCAGTAGCTTGCCTCTCATTGGTGGAACATGACAGCTAGACCTCATTCTACACTAGCGCATCTAGCGGATTTCTGACACGCGGTGGCCCTCATTACTTTGACATATCTTGAGACGGATATTTCATACGATGTCTGTTTACAGCCATAAGACGTAGCGAGCATATAGTACGTAAGTTCGTGAACGAAAGTCGCAATCTAATATTTATCAACAATGTTATAGTCTAAGATCCGACTCTACATCGACCTTCACAGAGCTGATAATAGAATGAAACATACTTCTTTCACGGATCTTCTACTATTTGTAGCATTTATTACAGCTTTATACACTAAAATATGTTATTATAATGATGTATGTAATCATATAATCGCCACCTATGAGGACCGCATCATTAAAAATTTGTACTGTTTAGCCCCTTGGTCAAACAATTAGTAAAAGTCGAAATAATTTAGAATAGAAATGGGCGGTTTATAGATAATTTAACTTGAGGCACCGACCTACATTTTACCGTATATATCATGAATGCTATAAAAAACCACTACACGTTTGTTTATAAATATGAACTATTTGAATATGAAAAGCAGAATTAATCGAGTGTACAAGTATATTTTTACGCTAGGTTTATGTTTCATGTTATACAAGTCCTAGATGTACAGTGATAATGTCACACTCATTCACGATACTCTATAGCGGACAAACACCGCGCGATTCAGTCACTTCCATCTTCAACGACTGCGATACAAGTACACGCGAAAGAAGCTAGTCATTATACTTTTACACAAACACTTACCCATTATGATTATGAATGATTTATAAAATGTATACAATATATGCTTTTGGTAGCAAATGCTTTCTTCAGTATATTATCGTACGAAAATCATGATAGGGTTTATAAGAAAAAAAATGTCTATTTGACTGGAATTTTCTTGTCGTTTTAAAAAGTGTTCTGGCCAATATAGTATTAATAGAATTGATTTCGAACTGGGTATAGAACGTGAAATATGTTACGACAAATATCATCGCATCGGTGAAGATTTGAGTGATTTATATTTAGTCGGGGCACACCCGACAGGAGTGCATCATGACCGAAGCTCGGGCAGAGGGGCTCTTAAAGAAAGATGAAGCTGCCTTGTGCGAGGAAGATGCGTCGGGAGTGTTACAGCAGCGGTGTGTGAGGTGTGCGGTCACCGCGGCGCGTCAGGACACCGTTCACATGAGGAACTTGCCGATGATGATGCCGAGCAGGGCCATGCCTATAGCAGTGGCGATCCATGGCATCATGGCGACCTGCGTTTTCTTTTCGGGGCCGTATGAGTGGCGACGCGCCACGCCGCGGCCGTCGCCGCCTGCAGACTGACGCAGGCGGAGTAATTCCTCCTGAAATACATAACAACACTTTACAAAATATTCATTCACAATTGATATTTGCACAATGTCCAAGTAAAACTTTTCGCGACTATGTATTGTTTGACATGACGTTATTGTTCACACTGTATTTGTTAGTTTTTTCAATAAAAATCAGGCTATACGTATACATATGCAATGTGCGTTAAGAGGCAAATCCAATCCTATACCATTTAACAAGCAATATTTCTATCAGTACGGAATATAATAGAGAACATATGGTATTGTAGATAAAGACGACCTTTGCATTTAATTACTTATCGGCCAGGGCGGACGTTTTACAGTCCATTTGATAAATTTATTTATAAGTTAACTATTCGGATATTAACATACAGTTCATCAAGGCCGATATTAAATAGCTTAACGCTTACACTGAAATAAAAACATAGTTTTATTTTGAAATGAATGATATTTAGAAAATGACTTCAAAACAGCACGCGCATATCTAATATATAAAATTGATCTAGCCCTTTTGAAATAGTTGGGAACAAACACTACATCAAGAAAATGTTATATGTTATATAAATACATAATGTAATTGTATCGATTATTTACTTTGACCACAAGACAAAGAACTGTCATTAGCAGTAAAACAATGCTCTTGTAGTGTAAATCACAGATATGTTTCGGTTCGACGATATTACATTGAATAATACTTGCAACGCCGACCTCGTCAATGTCAGCAGACATGTAAATGAGTATAATGCAAGACGCTAGATATAGTGATGACATCATTCAATGCGATATTTTAAAAAAAAGATGATTTGAGTAGTAGATATGCTAATCAGTTAATCAGCTTCCCGACGTCATTCACTGACAGAAGTTACTAAAATTATATTTCTGAACTAGGCAAAGCAGTACTTTTATATACATGTATAAAACAAAAAGCATATTAAGGTTCAAAATGTTCGCTTATCACACGAAATCCATTAGTTACATAAATAAATTTGTAAGCATGTCGATTACTTTCGCATGGCGCATAATTAATGATAAGGCTTGCTTACTTATTACACGTTTGTTATGTTTCTATTTGTATATTTTCAGTGCATAACGGAAGCACGAAGATTATATAATGGAAATCATAATAGAAACGTACTTTTACAAACATTCTAGCCACCCGCTTCACACGGGTAGCAACAGGGAATTTGTGCCTAGTAACAATTATAGCACATCGCGGCAGCTCTTTAGATATACTTTTTTTTTCCGACGCAGTCAAGACCGTTTCAATACTCTACTCAAATCAGTCTCCTATATTTGAAAACAGCATAATAATCCGTTGAGTAGTTTCAAGTTCATGGTTTACAAACATACAGACACGCGACGGGGGACTTTTATAATTATTTACTGAAAACCTGTGTTTGGTTCGCCTAAGCGCCTTCGTATTTTTTGGTTGGGATAAATGCTCTTATATGCTTTTTACAAGTTTCGCCCTTGTTTTATCATACTGCTCTAAATTTGTTATAACGTCAAAAAACAAGTATTAGTTAGTTAGTAACACTCGCTTAATCATACCACCGTTATCAAATATAATTGGGAAGCAAGGCCAGAATGGATAACTGATTTTTGATATTGACTGAAACGGCGTCAGTTAACAGCGAATGTTTTTTACATAAATTGAATGAAGCAGGTTATACATAAAAACCACAAGCATTGTGGTAAAAGAAATACGCAAGCTACACAGCAAAATATATGGGATTTGAGCCCACAACTTCGTACCTTTGAGCGGCTTATAAATAAAATACCGATTTTAAACAATACACGATATTTAAGCATATTCGCGTTGATGTAAATTATTTCAGGTTCAAGCTAAAGTTAATGAATGTCGCATCTTTGTGCCGATTCAAATTAAACAGAAATTACTTATAGTAACACATATATGTGGTAATAGAAAAAAACAGCATTCAAAAAAGTATAAGATACATGGAATCCACATTGACATCGTATATTAAAATCACGATTTATGCGACACTCACTTTTAATTGTAGATTCTCGTGTCTTAGCTTGGATTCCTCCTCCCTCAAAAGAATAACTTCTGATGTAGCTTTCTGCAAATCACTATCCGCGTTGTCCGACTTAGGGAAAGTCTGGAATAATTAAAAAAAAATATAAAGAAATACTAATATTTTCCATGTAAAAAATAATAAAAATATCTTATTAAATAATTAAAATAAAAAAAAAACATCGCAAAATAAAAATAACATGCAGATTTAGTTTAAAACATTCTGTGAAACATTTGAGTATGATAATACATCGTCCCATTTAAAAACCCGTCTTTCTTAACAATTTATCCTTGCAGAAAAGCCAATAAAAGCACCCGTGAATTCGCTATACTTTCTCCAAAAGCAATAATTATGTAAGACATTGGTACTAACAATACGAATAAATTTCTGTTTAAGAGTCTTAATTGTTTAGTAATTGGTGTAAATTGTCCAAAATTATTTTATTTACATCATAAAATGAGTAAGTATCCGCGAGTAATTATGAGCATTTACGGAAGGATACTTTTTAACAAAGAAGTTAGGAATTACAATCGTGGTAAAAATGAAGTTTGTGTGAAGCTGAAGCTATAAGAAATAATAATAAAACTATGTAGAACATTCACAATTTTGTCTTTAGACCACGAGCGCCATAATGACGTCATTGGAATAATAACTGAAAGTATTGTGCACCACAGGGGTAGGAAGGATGGGCAGCGATGAAGTTTGAATGATCGCGACTTAGGTAGTATGTAGGAAATAGGTCAATGGATTCCTTAAATTTACGTATACTAAGTGGTAATATAACAAAGTTTATTATAATTATATTTAATATACATTTCAAAACAATTAATCACGGACCATTATAACTAATTTACGACGGCCCACAAAATATGACTATTTCGTGAACATTTTATATTTACCTAACTGATAATTTTTTAATACTAATTGAGATTAGTAGATTAGACTAACTAGTACTGGTATCCGATGTTAATCGTCAAATAAGAAGACTAAAAAATCTGGATTCCTAATAACCAGAAACAAAATGATGTTTACACAATATTGACAGATTAATAGTCTATAGATGCAAGATGTTTTAAGAACGAAAGTCTTATGGATTTTCCACAATATGTAGGCATGTTGAGTTTGTTAAAATGTTGTAATTTACAAATACATATTTGCAATGGTATGCAATTTAATCGAAATGATACCATATTCCCGATTTAATCGTTGAATAAAAAAATTAACTATTATTATTTTAAGAATTCCGCTGTTATATATGTATTGTATGTTTGTGCAGGTGCTCGCTGCGATTGAGCGCATTTTATTAATAAACAGAAGTCTCATGCTCTATAGTGAAAGATTAGAATGCTTGTGTTAGAAATGGGTACTGTGCTGTTAAACAGGCCTTACATGTATATCACTAACTAAGCCACGTGGGATCATATTATTATGTCGTCAGCATTTGTGCGAAATATTCTCGACACATTTTTTTAACATAAATATACTTAGTCGTAAAGTCGATATTTTGTACTTAATATTCAGTCAATTTAGTATCATGTGACTCAAAAATGTACATACAATATTCATTCAACTAGGAATAGAAAATAAAGGTACCGTTGGAACTGGGTTTGCACTTAACGATCCAGATTTGTGGTCATCATTCTGCTTAGCTTCTTTTTGGTTAGGACTTTCTACGGCATCCTGTAAGATAATTTTAATAGTATGCCAGACGTGGACTACTTCAACCAGTCTTTTGAATTTACGGCGCTTCACACTATCTGGACTCTAGTAATTAGTCACACCAATGATGATGATGATGGTATAAATGACAAAAAAGAACAATGATTGATTATTGATGATCATTAAAAGGTGCAATAAGTCTATTTCTTATTATTTTCGAAACAAGAGACAGAAGAAAGGGAAAACAATTATAAAAAAGCTTACATACACTACAAAACCATTACAACTGTTTAAATGCAAGGAATTCCATGCGTTGGGGGTTCCATACCTCACTCACATGACAGAAATCAATCAAAAACAATTTTAAGACAAACAATATACAGATAGTGGGTACTGAACCCCTTCACACAAAAAATGCAAGTAGTCTATAATTATTTGTCACAGTACCTTAGCAGGAGCTTTTGTATCATCAGCAACGGCGACCCGTTTCTTAGACACTTCGCTTTGGGCAGCATTATCTCCTGAATCCTGGAATATATGAGTTTGTATAAGAAAAATAACTCAAACAATACTTAAATACACGCACAAGAGCAAAAGATATCTTCTAGCTCTACACAGGCAGATAAATATAGCATAATATGCCCTAGCAAATGACCATAATATCATGGACGTAAAAATAATAATTGTATGACTTACATTTTGATTAGCACCACGGGGGGTCTCAAAGACACACTTCAGCTTGTAGTCCATAAGCTGATCGGGGCTAGTCTCTTTCCACTGCAAAAGAACATAACAATTTCAGTTAAATAACATTTAAGTTTAATATTATTATAAACAGTAAAACAGAAGTAAATAAATTTACTAAAAAGACATCAATTTGATTCTTACTGCAATGTTCATGCTATTTTTTCAATTACACAAATTAATATTTAATTCTGCCCTGAAAATCTTAGGTATGGGTCACAGAGAAGAGTGGGGCAACCTCCCCACCTTGCCCATATCATGAACACAACAATCTAATAAATATTTAAATGAATACATACTACTTGATCTATGTTAGTTTTTCCTTCGGGAGCAATGACACTTTGTACCATAAACTTATGTTTATGCTTTTCATTGGGATCAACAAACACTGGCTGTGGTGTGACTGAAAAAAATTATATAGTGTTAGTTTAATATTTCAAAATAAGGAGCTGTCCCACTGCTATTAAAACAAGCACAGACAGCTGACAAGCAGCATAAGTAGGTGTAGTTATTTCATTCCAATGCTTAATACATATATTTTATTGTCTTTCTTGAGTGTCGACTTACTAGCAATGTCCACTTTGGAATTGGGTTCCAATATACCGGAGTTAGGGCGCACACAGTACTTTTTTGGGGCTGTGGTCTTTATCTTGAACAAAACGGTATCGGTGGTTGGATTTATCAGCCGCATGTAAGTAGTGTAGCCCTGCTCGAAGAATCCTGAAAAGTCAACTGAAAAAATCAATAATATTGACTATAATTTAAACAGCAGGGGTCATGGTATAAATAGTAAACAAAGAAATACACATTTTATTTAATAAGCAAGCCATTATTGCATTATATAGTTCAATGGTTCCTAAACTTTTTAATTTTGTTACTACTGTGGCCTAATAATCAAAACTGATTTTACTCCAACACTATAATAAAATACAAACAATACAAGTTTTTTTATGTTAACTTCAGTTCTGGAACCACTGGTCTAGTTATATTAACTTTTATGCAATCATATAAAAACTTGAATAGAGTATGTACTAAGCTATAAGAGACAATTGTTTACATACTAAACAAATATTTTAGTATTTATAACTTTACAATGTATTAAACTACCTAAAAGTTAGGTAAAAAAGGTTTTATAAGAGCGTGTAGCAGTGCATTATAAAATCACATTAAATTATATCTATTCCATGTACAATATTTATTTCTAATGATGCTTAAGTGGTGGGTATCCAATAGTACAAGAACTTCAACACATTTCTTTTTCAGATGTATCTAAAAATCCCTCGGAAGCACTAGTAGACTCATGTCATACATTTTATTTTGAAAAATAGTAAATTTATGTGTAAATTGAAACACATGTATCTCATATTTGGAAACAAGGGTAAGTAATACCCTTAAAATTAGCAATTTCTAAAATGAAGGTACATTGCATAAAGTGAAATCAATTGTGTTAAACAATTTCTGTGTCACCTCAGTCGATTATGGACATTGGAACTGTAAGTTTTCAATTTATTTTGATTTTGATTAAGCAGAAAGAGATTAACTGGGTCAATGAAATCCTAATATTCATAACTTATACACATAACATGTAGCTATCATTGTCTTAGGCAGAGTAGGGTAGATGATAATTTTACCAATTGGTCATCTTCAGTGATTAAGAGGCTATATAGGTGAACCTAGGTTTTTATTCCTTACATCCATTTAAGGAATTATAATAGTTGTTGAAACATTACAAATAATCCATACTTTAAAATTCCAGCCAACTTTAGCAGCATACTAGGGTGCACCTTACTGTAAACTGGAGGTACCTATTCATTTCATTGGAATCTATATACCAATAAAAATCGCATTACTTCAAAGACAACAAATTTTATTAGTCACAATTATATTAAAAAATGAACTGTGTTCATGTTAATTCCCTATTCTAATTCCGATATTAATGAGAATCCACACATAAACATTGACATTAAAACTACCTACTTACATGGCTGATAATGTACGGCGCCCGGATAATGGACTTCTATCTTATCAAAGACGACTAATATCAATAGAATCTGGGAGTTAGTTGCATATATTAGCTGGCATAAAACGTGTAAAATAGTTAATATCGAAGGCCTAACAAGGAAAATAAATTTAAACCGCACCCTGACAATAAGCCGATATCTGGAAATAGAAACTCCATTTGTCAGCAGCTAGCTCTCGATGTGTGATACCCAAGTTTCAATGCGACGGTTTGTAGCTTACTTGTAAAGAAAAATAAGACTTACCTTTAAACTTGAGTTCATTTTGTGGCTCTATAGTTAACACTTGGTTAGGCATTTTCTATAGGCAATATTGCTGTACTTCGTTGGCAAAAATTAGCAAATTTTAAGAAATGACGGTTTAGCGATGTCGGCCAGAGCGAACGATGAGTGACGAATTCAACATGCGCATGCGTAGTGTGCGTCACTGCGGTCGAACCACAGAACTTGACACAATACACGTAAGCAAAAGAAAAAAAAAATATTACACCTTATTTTTTTACGTCTAAATTGAAATTTATTTCTTGCCATATTTTATAGTTTTATGACCGAAATTAAAGTCTAATTACATGAAACAAAAATTCTACATAACTACATATACATATAAATATCTATCTATCTACTTAAAATCAAATTAATGGCTATTAAAATATAAAAAAAACCTATAATTGCTTACTCTACAATTTTTTTTATATTGGGCTCACTTAGATTAGATAATATGTAAATAATTATGTTGCACAATTGAATTTTTATTGGTGGAACACTTATAGTTGTTGTGGAATTTAGTATCTCTGACCAGGCTATCTCTAGTTTTAAAAGTTGTTTGAAATGTAAGCCTGTTTATAACAAACACCCATTAAATTTTTCATTAGCATAGATTCGACATTTAAAAGTTTTTTTATCTCGTTCCACACATTCATGAAATTCCGTTTAGAAGTTTTTATATTGACGCGTTCAGATAGATAGACAGACAGACAGCTGTCTGTCTATCTGCTAGTCAACGACATATTCTATCTAATCTTAAATATTAACATTTCCGTTGGCACGGTAATATGCCTCGGCCATACTATGCTCATCGCACTGCCACGATGATACTATATGTATGTGGCACACTTTACTCGCGCATTTCATCGTGATGTTCGCCTTGCGGTCCTTTGACTCGCGCAACCAACAACACGCCGAGAGGCGGGTATAACGAGGAGCAGGCAGTGAGTAGCATGACGAGTAGAGTGACTAGGTACATGAATGATCTGCTGGTCTGCTTCAGTCGTGCTACAGTCTATCTATTTGTTTACGTTGTGTACCTAACTGTACCTTAATTAACAAAAGTTATTACAAATAAATATACGCAGCCTAAATTAGCAGGAACTTTTTTACAAACGGTGACTAACAAATGATAGAGCAAGATAACATTATTTTCATTGAGAAGTCTATTTATTAGAAGCAACAAGCAAAAATGTTACTGATTTAAATGTGAACCTGTATATTCACAACCTCTAGTGCCCTAATAATTTTACAATATTATTATTATATTTGATATAATATTATATTGATAATTTATCATTATCAATGATAAATTAGCCCACAGATTATACAAATCAAGAGTAGTTTATATACAGCCAAGACGGCATTTTCCAAATAAGCCCATGAATAGAGAATCGATATTTTAATTAAAAATTGGTTTCGTATGATATTCATTTTCTGGTATTAAAGGAAATGGAAAATACGTTTATCTTAATTTTTTTTTATTTCTTACTAAACTTCTACTTTCTTTAGATAATACTTATAAAAAAGTATTATTGTTATTCGAGTGAAGAAAAGTGCAAGGTTGGCCTTATTGCCTATAAATGTCCTTGGCTAAAATACTAGAACCCGGGTTTGACAGCTCTCTTTAGAATCAATAAATATATTTATTTTATAAAAAGAAATGTGTTCAAGCAATTTGAATAAATAAAGTTTTAGTTCAACAATAGAATAAAAATTCTTTGTTCTAGTCCATCTGTATTTGCTTTGCTAAGTAAAATGTGATACTGTAAATTAATAGTCACCTACATATTCGTTATAATAATATATCGTATACATTTTATCAATTAATCGAATTTAGACTGATTGCATAACATGCCCGGCTAACCTCATTTAGATTCTAGACAAATATGAATGCTTCTCATATAAATATAGTCTTGAGAACCTGTCTAAAATTAGACACTAGTTTCAGCCGACAGGCTTTTTGTTGTTGGTGCCGTGGTCATATAACTGAATGTCGAATATCGTGTGCGTCCACGAGACCTGGAGTTCGGGGAGTCCACACGACGCTGCCGATCCTACAAATCAATAAGGATGGCATGACAGTCTTACCTTCACCCCAGGAAGTGAGCATTTAGTTTATTATTGAGATTTCTTTATCACCGGTATAGTAGCCTGCTTATTTAGACACATTTTTGTCCATAGGTAACAGTGATATTACGTAAAAATGAATTCAACAAAGAGTTTACTTCAGGGTCCATCAAGTCATATGACTCTAACCAGCTAGCATCCAATGACCCAATAGAAGATACAAGAAGTGAAGCACAATGTAGAATGTCTCCAGGTACAAAGTAATGTGACATGATAACAATATTTAATAGGATAATCAACATTCAAAGACAAAGTATTCTGTATAACCTTTGTCATTCATTCAGGCTTAGCTAAAAATATAGCTCAGTACATAAATCTCATCCTTCAGAAGAAACTAAATAAAAGTTGCCTTTGGCCTAGATGTCATGCCTAGATTCATTTTCTCTAATTGACAATTGACGGTTTAGGTGTTTAGTATAGATTGGAATTGGTAACCTAATATACTGGTACACCCAGCCCAACCAGTTAAACCCATGGCCAATGACTATTGATTATTAGAAAGATACAATTATTCTTAAATAATAAATAATTCATCTATTGTTATGAAATGGATATTGTAATTATTATGAAAGTTTAAACATACCATTTCATAAATAACATTGCATACCTATATGACATCAATTTCAGTGTATAATGTATTTTATTTATTATTTTAGGTTTGTTAATGGGCATTTTTGATGGACATGGTGGGCCAGCATGTGCTCAAGTTATTTCCAAACGCTTGCTCAATTACATAGCTGCTGCACTATTGCCTGCAAATTCATTGGAAAAATATATGAACGATCAAGAAAATTTGTTGGAAACTTTTAATGACAGAGTGAGGATTAATCTGATGTATATGATGTATAAAAATTATATGAACCTGAATAATAATAAAAAAATTACTTATTTCAGGTTGAAATTGTACAAGACTTGAAACAAAAGTATGAAAATAGCTTTAAAGAATATTTAGTACAATTACAAAAATCCCCTGCAGAGAAGTCTGATGTGTGCACAGCTTTAGATAAAGCAATTATGAGGTTAGATAGTGATATTTCAAGAGAAGTGGTTGAACCTTTTAAAGAGAATGGTGAAATTAATCCTAGAACATTATCAGTAGCTTTATCAGGTGCTGTAGCATGTATAACACATATTGACGGCCCACACATGCATGTGGCAAATATTGGGGATTGTAATGCTGTGATAGGAACTAAAACAGAAGAAGGTGAATGGATTGCTAACAAAATTACAAAAGAACATAACTCTGAGAATTTTGATGAATTGAAAAGAATTTGGAGCGAACATCCAGACAGTGAGAGAAAGACAGTAATCAGAAGGGACAGGCTTTTAGGAGAGCTGGCACCACTACGTAGTATGGGTGACTATAGGTACAAGTGGTCTGTAGAAACACTCTCCGATGTGGCAGTACCATTTTATGGCCAGAGGGCTATACCTGCGAACTACCACACTCCCCCCTACTTAACAGCTAAGCCTGATATTTACTATCACAGACTAACACCAAAAGATAAGTTCTTGGTAATGGCTTCAGATGGTTTGTGGGATATGATGTCTCCATTACAAGCTGTCAAGTTAGTGGGGGAACATATGAAAGGAAAAGTATTTTTTAATCCGTTGAAACTGCCTAGGAAGAATATACAATTAGGAGATATAAATGAATTATTACTGCATCGGAAAGAGAGTTTAAAGAGCAAACCAAAAGATAGGAATGCTGCTACTCATCTTATAAGGCATGCTATAGGAGGTACTGAATACGGTGTAGACCACTCGAGGTTAGCGCACCTCCTCAGCCTGGCTCCGGACGTTAGTCGTATGTTTAGGGACGATATGACCGTTACAGTTGTTTATTTTGATTCTGAATTCCTTAGACAATGTCCCGCATAAAATATCATATGGAAATTGAAATTGCAATGCAGTGCCTTGAATATAATTATGTTGTTATGTGAAGTGTTCTTTTATGTAATAAATTATTGAATAATTCAAATTACTTAATCTTTTGTTTTCTGTTGATCTAAACTGTTTATATTATTTAATATTCATTTGTTGAATGTGGTAAGTTGATGTTAACGTAGGTAAACTCTTTAACATAGTTACTGTAAAGCTGTAGTACCTATGTATGTAGGTAACTGAGCGAGCGTAAAAATAAGTAGGTACCTACTTACCCATTTATGAGTGGACACCACATAGTAGGTAAATAACACAGGTGCCTAGTATCTTATTTTAAGAGTTTGCAGATGTTTTTGGTTTAATCTGACATAAATAGAATATAAAAAATACAAAGTTGGTAAGTAGCCTCTATTTATTACAACATTTTTAGCATCTGCACCAAAAAAGCTGAATTCGAATTTAGGATAAACTTATAAAGATTCTATATATCGCACACCTAGATCTAAAGGGATCTAACTCAAAAACCGGAAGATTTGAGTTATGCACACCATCGGATTCCAGCAAAACCCACCTACACTAAAACAGATTTCAGCTAATATAACTCTGCTAGCTTTATTATAAAAAGTATAAATTTAGTTAATCAGTTTCTCGCCTCTCCTGAAAAAGTACCTTTTTTGAGTTAGCTCTCTTTAGCTCTAGGTGTGCGATATCAGGGTAGCAGATTAGACATTATTTATTATATTATTATGATTTTCTTAGATATGTGTGGTGAAAAGAATTCATAGTTTTAGATCTCTACGCGTTTTATATTATCATAATAGGTATCTCTATAATCCTTTCCAGTAAGGTATACCAACCTAAAGCCTTGAAAGCCTCCCTTCTGGAGGCTCGCTACCCGTCCGGTTTTGCAGTAAAGGCCCATTAGCTGGCCTACTGCGCTTTAATATTTAGTTAGAAAAAAATAAGCAAAGATAAAGTATATACATAGGTACCTACTACATCGGTACTTATATAACATACCTATTGTCATGAACTAAAATTAAAGAATGATCTAGGTGTAAAATAAAAAACACTTGCATTTGCTGAACATTTATTGACTATCATAAAGATTATAGTTGTATAAAATATTATTTAAACCAACCCTTTCACTAATAAATATTAGAATGGGGCTGTGTTAGATAAAATGTTAGACTAACTTTGGGACTTACAATTTTAAGCGCTGACAAGCAAATAATCATAATTCGTAGGAATGTGATAATACATGTCTTTTGAATTAACTAGTGTTTAAGTTATCTATTTTTCGTTAATTATATGGAACATGAATTACAGCAAATAATTTTTGACGATTGCAATCCTAGTCTACCTATTGATAACTTAAAACTGAGACCATTACCATGACGTAGTTTCATTCATAAAAATACAATAACTTGTGTTTTTTGCACATTACAACATTTGTTGAAATCACACGTTACTGGTAAGGCCTCTCATTAGCTTACTAGCGTTATTTTTCTAAAGATACCAATAAACCGAAGGTGAGTATTATCTTAAGTAGGTACATTTACGAAACAGTCAAGACAAATGACGTCTTCAGCTTGCATGTATTAGCGGATAAAGTAGGTATACTAAAACCACAGGTACCTATATCTATAATATAAAAAAATACAGCATGTCTAGTGTCACAAAACAACATCTTTATAAACAAGACCAATATAAAATATAAGAGTTCCGTTTCTTCCATTTGAGGAATGGAACCCTAAAAATAGTTGTACAAATTATGTGCCGATAATCGAATAGAGTTAAAATTGTACACAACATTTATTTTGCTGGTAAAGAGTAATATTTAAGTAACATAAAAGCCGTTATACAGCCTCAATACAATATGAGCAAAACAAATTAACGGCTTTATTAAAAAAACGATAACTACCTACTCATCACAACATATTACAGGTAACTAAACACGTAATCTAAGTGACTTAATTATTAAATATCATACCTACATAATAATGCACACTTTTAACTTATACAAGCGTTTTTGATATAAAGGTACCAGAAAATTTATATAGTTTATGTAAGTATATACGCTACTATAGGTAACCAAAATTTGTGCGAACTCCGAACCAAATTTTGTACCTACTTACCATTCTCAAGTCGATGTAACAAGCAAAATACGTGCCGCCTATTTAATTTGCCATTTTATAAAGATTTGTTATAGTAGAAGGAATAAAGAATAGGTAAAGGTATAGGTCTCAAGGAACCAGAAACAGCTACATGAGTATCAGAGTGAAACTCGGTGTTTACCTAAATATTAAGAGTAGTTATTAAATCTGCTAGATCGATTTAAGAAAATTAAACATTAGTCAATAATCTACCTTATATTTAGTTATAACAATACACTCACATCTTAGGCAACTGATAGCAACTGTAGGTAGGTATGTGAAATAAAATATAATGAATAGTTAATGCTGAGGTCATTTATAAGCAAGTTCAAAAGTCGAAAGTGAGCGGTTGAATAGTTCCTTTAATGATTTTTCTGTCCATTCTACTAATTTATATCGTAGGCGTAACACCTACTTTTATCCTATACGAAATGCACAGCCCTTACGGATTTTCCTACTCTAGTTCGTTAACTCTTTACGCCTACAAAGATTGTCGAATGACACAAATTGACTCACAGTCCGAAGCTAAGTATTAGAAATTATTTTATTCTTAAATCTCCTTATTGAAAGAGAACTGCCTTGGCAATAAATAGGTGAAAATTTACATTATAGGGCTTGTCGCGCAGTGGAAATAGAGAAGATAGTAGAACAGGGTCGCCTATTCAAAGATTCAGCTTTTAAAGGACAAGTGCCTACTGAATCCCTTCCTGTCTTGTGTTGCTATTTTATTATTTTCGTTTCAAATCAAATCATGAAAACCGACCTTTTTGTATTCTCGCATAATATCAAAACTAGGTAGGTACGTAATATCAAAATAACAGAACACTCATACTTTTTATTTTTGTTAACAGTGAAGATAAGGCTATCTTCACTGTTGACAAAAATAAAAAGTAATCTTCTATAGCCAAAAACTGTGTGTTTTCGCCTGAAAACACACAGTTTTTGGCTATAGAAGATTAAGCAAACCTAGACTTCAGGTGTTAGAACGCCACTGCCCGAACATAACCCATAGGTAAGGCTTATTATTATTTAGCAAAATTTTTATAGATTTATATATAAATATATCATAAGAGAGTTTATAAGCGAAAGATAACAGTGTTATCATATAAAGCTGCTGAAAAGTAGATTTCCTTATTTAATAGATACTTATCTTCAATACTAGGTTACTGTGAGAATCGCTAACGGAAATATCCAAAACTCTTCCAAAAAATATGTATTCAGAATTCGCCAAAAAGGATGGAGAAAGATGTTATCAACAAGTATTTAAAGAGTCGTTTGTACATACATTAAATTTGGCATTGATCTTAACTGTGCCCGTCGGCGCAGGAGCTTCAAACTTGCAGATATTGTATTAGAAAGACAGTTTTATACAATCTACTAATATCGCTACGTCTCTAATAAATAGGTAATATGTTAAATATTAATGAATGAACGAAGGTGTAAAGTTTACGTGCACTTATTTGTCTGTTTGTTTTTACCTACTCTATTGGAGAGCGCGTCAATAGGAGCTCAACAACCTTAAGCGGGTTCTATAATAGAATCATCGTCAAGTTTTTGGGCCAGTTATAAATGTGATCAGTAATGAAATAGGTAACGATTTTTAGCAAAGATAATTTTACATACCAGCGCTTTTCGTAAAAATGCTGAGCAATAGGCAATTCTGCGATATCGCATTCTGGCCGTAGTCAAGTTATAGTATTTTATTTACCTAGCAAAGGTTTGACATTTATCGTCTTCCTCGTAGAAGCCGCTGAAGGCCTGGAGACTCCGTTTCGGTGAATTCATACACCTCACACTCCAAGTATCGTAATGGCGAATCTTGACTGGGTAGGCTGAGCTAATAGGACCTTCTGAGGTTGGTACGTACAACTCACTGCGCACGAAGTCTCGTCGGTGTTCTCTTCTTCCTATGGGCGCCCCTTTAAGCGCAACATGCCCAGAGAAGTACCGCCGTAACAATCTTTTCAACTCACTTCTATCTTATCCTAAGTACTCATCCTCCGATGGGAATGCTTTAACATTATCATTAACGATTGCTTTTCTTTACTATTCGATCATAAGTTATATTTTGTTAATCAATTATTTCCTTAATTTAATGTTTAAATTACATTTCATAAGTTAAAATTTTACACATCGCGTCTTTCCGACTTGAATGTACTGTCCAAAAATTGTACACGTGCAAAAATCTCTGTTAAAAATGATGTCCAATAATCTCTACCCGTGGCCATGCCACGAATATTTTAATTTTTTTTTAATTTTTATACCTATGGGGGCTGTAAAAACCCAAAAACGTATTAACATATGTGCCAAAATTTTTACATTGTCCCATAATGCAAATTTAACTTTAATGGGGCGCAACTCTTAAAAACCTAACAATTTTCGATCAACAATAACAGTAAATTGGTAACGTTATGAATGAGAGATAATTTAGAGCGAGCGCACCATGTTTCGAATGTTGTCTATGATGAGACCTCTTGTGTTTGTGCGATGTGTTCGAGCCGGTGAATCAGCTCCGGCACATAACAAACCCACCCAGTCCCAGCAGGCTGCGGCTCGTTGCCTCATTACCAATAGCGGCCAGCGCTCCTCATGTGTTCATGCAACGGGCAAGGATCGGATCGATAACAATATGATGGGGAGAGGAATCAAGCTCATGAAGTACCGACAATTAACAAGATAATCGGCTTACAAATATCTACACTTAACACAAATAATCGCTACAAGAAGAGTGAATAATGCAAAAGTTAAGAAAATGTATAACAGCAATAGATAATTATTATTGAGATTGACAATCAATCGTAAGTAATTTCATTTTTGTATTACAGCTCGGCTTAAAAGCCATTTAATCACTCTCGCACGGTTGAAGCGGAAAAAAAATACTGATATCAAAACCCTAAAGGCTTCTAAAATAAATTTTGTTAATTATTTAGTTTCACTAGCAGAGTAATTGCAGTGGAAAAATAATATCTAAATAGGTTTTAGCGAAGTTTAAAAAATACCATTTACTTTTGAAAGAGCTCGTAATTTGCCAACACGAATTGAATGTCGAGGTTGAAGGTTACAAAATACCTTCCTTGATGTTTGAATAAATATTTTGTTTAAATGAAGTAAGTAGGTACTTAGATACGTAGATTATACCTATAGTTGTAAACATTCATATTCCTTTTACTTTGATAATGCATACAAATTGTGAAAGCCAGTGCTCATGCGATTAATTTTTAAATGCTCGCAGGCTGCTCCCCATACACAAAACTACAACCTTTTAAGTTTCAAATAATATCAATAAGTACAAAATATAAAAAAATATCTGCGCGACTTAAAAGTCGTGATAATTTAGTAAGTATGACAATAATTTGAAAACAGTATCTATTTGTAATTCCAAAATATGAGTTTACCGAGTTTTAACATTTTATGAAAATAAAAAAGATTTGAATAAATCGCCTCGCCCATTGCCCTCTGTTCATATTGGCAAATACTTTGAATGTTATGTTGATTAACAGCGGCCACGTGCGTGTTTGAAGTTAAATTTCGACTAAGAATGACATAAGTACCTACGTGAAAACTTTAATTAGTAAGTACATGATGTAAATAACAATAACTTATAACGTGCTGACTATTATTCAACAAAACAAATTTAACGGATTTAACCCGCAAATATGTAACAATCCGTGAGTTATAAAATTTCCACGAAACTATGTTCCGCGAAGATGTAAACACTAAAGAAAAGATGAAAAGAAAAGCGCACGTGGCGTTGTTGTTAGCTCTCTAAGTAAATGTGAAATCCGGCGAGAGGATAACTGTTGATTAATCTCCACCGAGCGAGAGAGCCTGGACAATGCGGGGGTCTGCCTTGCTGCCCTCGCGGAACTCCTCGAGGGTCAGCCGGTCGTCGTGGTTCTTATCCATTTGGTCGAAGATCTTGTCGACGCGCTTCTGCGGGGTGTTCTCGTCTTCAGGCTGCGGAGTTTGACCCTGAAAACACGATAGGATCTTTACATCGTTACATTGTAATAACCACGAACTCAGCAGGCGCGTGCAGTGAGGGATCGTAAGTATGGCGTCATGGTAGGTAGTACGGAGTGCCTACCCTGACGCCATTAGTGATACAGTGCCTGTATGGAATGAACGCCCTTGCCGCGAAGGCATCAGAAATTATTAGGTAATTAGTTTAAGACATAGATAAATTAATGTAATTTCTTATTCTAACTTTTAGCTACAGTGTGTTTAGTATTTGCCGCTTGCTGTTAGTTGGTAATTCGTGTAAAAGAGAAAAGGCATAACCGGTTACATTTTACGCAACCTATTTTATATAATTTTATAAATTTAGTTCGGTGCAAGAGGTAGGTGATTTGCATATCTATATCTAAGTCTATGTTACGTCGAAAAAAAATAGTCATGTCGATATCGCTTCGTTGCCGCGGTTGTCTGATATTATATTATGAACTTTCATCCTTTAATACATTGACAAAATGTAATTATATGTCGACATAATGTTGTCTTGTAGATGATGATCAAGAGTTTTGACATTTAACAGACAACGTAATGTCGATCAACAAGTTTTATCGAGTGACAAAAGTAGTTATCATGGGCTTGCTTTTCTACTCTTGTCTTGGTACAAATATGAATATTTAATAATTAATTGATACAATATTACATACCACCATCTGGTAGATCGCGTCGACTATGTTATACATTTCATCCCGCGTGATATATCCATCGTTGTCGACGTCGTACAGACGAAAAGCCCCTGAAAAAGTAACACATAGTTTATTAAGAATTTTCCATGTAACTAGGTACTTTTATACGTCACGAATAGATAACACTGGCTACTGCCCGCGACTTTGATTGCGCACGATGAGTACTATATAAAATATTGTTATAAAATATAGCTTATAATTATGTTAATCTGATATATAAACTATATTATTGTAAAGTTCTATCAAAATCCATTCAGTTGTTTTTGACTAGTTATGGTTTCTACTTGACGATATTAGTTATATATATATAGAATACTCACAATGCAGTTTTTCATCAAGATTGCCCCGTGACGTCACTGATAGCGCCCGAATGAATTCCTCGAACTCAATCGACCCATCCTGTATGAAAATACGACATTAATATAAGAAAAAACACCTAGCTCATAGAGTTTTCGTTATTTTATTCCCGGCTTCGCATGGATCCCTATTTTCTTTTATATATTTTATAGCCTATCTTACTCAGGGTGAATGTAACTTTTCAATGGTGAAAGATTTTTTGACTAAGCACAGTAGTTTTGGAGTTTAATCATTATTAACATACACATAAATTATACTTTATAATAGTAGTGTAGAACGCTAAGTTTAAAACTAATATCGTGAACAAATACACATTTTGTCCAGGAAAAGTATTCTAAGAAAGTGTATGGTAATCAGACCAGAAGTTCCACACCAAACATCATACTATGCTAGTTTATTGTAATATTATTAGATATTTAGTAGGTTCACTTATTGCTTCGATTATTTATATATCTTTAACTGAATCATTAAAATATTCCTTATGTTTGTTCAATTACAATTTATTCATATAACATAGGTATTCAATTATTTTTAACCGAAAATTCAATAAAAATGTTTAGTGTACAAACGCTCTCGAGTAAGTAGGTATGTTTCCACGGCTTATTTTGCTAACGAAACTTAGTATTTAAAAGCGGTTATGAATTGCCATGACAATAACATACTTGCTCATGGGAACATCAACAAGATGCGAGAGTGACTTGTGAGAAGCAATGATAATCTTATATCCAAGTACCTGCAACTGTCGCAATGCAAATAGGTGAATAAGGAATTTGTTATAAGTTCTGTCTCGAGTTGAAATTTTTACGATTAACGACCAGATACGTGCAAACTTTTCTTACACGTCCGTATTTTGGAATGTCATTGTTAAACAGTTGCACGCAATTGTTACGTGTGATACTGAGGATCGAATGAAACACAGATGACAACATCCTTTCCGGTGACAAGTCCATCTTATTTAAATAATTATAATTACAACATCCGAATCATACACCTGACACGTAATACCTAATGCCTACCTCATTCAACAGCACAAAGACAAACCACGATATATACCTAATAGCTATAAACGGCTCAGGGTAAACTTAAAAAGACAAGAATATGGAAATAAGGATTTGCAAAGGGTAGCAGCGACGATCATTTGTAGGAGTAAAATTTTAATACATATTCTAACATTCATAACAACACATTGAGAAGATGCACTATTAATATGTATACATCATGCCCAGTTAAAAATAAACAAATTTCATCATTTTATGTTATAAACTAAATAGGTATAACGTAACTTAAATAACGTACTTTTGGTATTTTTTTTATGCCAATGAATTTGAAAATAAATCATTAGGGGATTATAGTTTTATTAGCGAAGCAAAATTAATACGTCACGGCGAATACGCATTTCGAATATCTAAAGATACCTTTGCCAAATGACCAATCTGACCAGGGTGGAAATAATTTCACCTTTATATAAACATTTCCGGCAGTTTACCTATGAAGGGTCAAATTAGGCATGGAGGAGGTATCGATTAGGTGAGGGGAGGAATAGTAAAGATAGAGGCGGCAATAATGCGCGCGCACCTGGCGCCTGCGACGGTAGCACGGCGTCCAGTTCGACCGGTTACGAGGAACGGCCTCCTGCCGAACAGCCATACAATACAACAAATACTAGCCAAGTATTCAGTACCTACACGTCTCAGCGTGTAGCTACGAAGAGGCAAACCGAGGCAGTGTAAGCAGAAGGGGCCCGTCGGCCTCCATGAACTACTCCCGTAAAGAAATCTAGTATAAAAAATATTTTATAAGTTTATGAACCCGGACCAACAAATCTTAAACGGGCCGAACAGAAGTCTTAAACTATCTTCTACCTCTAGTATATATAACGATTTTTGAAACAAGGGTAGTACTTACATACACTTAACACATTCTTAATGATAGATCATCGTCACTATTGATATGGAAAATGAAATGTTAGACAGGTAACTTGCTAAACTTGAGTTTTTTTTAGTATAAATACCAACTCCTCTGTTTCATGTTTGCCACGGGGCCCCTCGTCACATAGCTACGCCACTTTTACCTATTTTATTTAATAATGACTTCGAAGATTGTGACTGTCATTAGGTACCTACAACGACATGCAAGTCTTATCTTTTGTTATTACAATTACATATTCATCTTATTCCTGAACAGTACGAACTAGGTATACTACCTATGTTATTATTGTTATGTCCTACTGTCAATTACTTGTATAGAGTCTTTTCAGTCACTTGATTAATATGTATCTATATGCGACGAGTCTACACGCAAAGATAGGTACAAATGTACAATATAATGTAGACTTTCGAAGACAATTTTTATTAAATTCTGTTTTCACAGATTTAATATCTAGGTTCGCTATAGCATACATATGTATGACCTAGGCATATTTAAAATGTATAAAAGTTTGAATTTATGCAATATCCAACTATAAAACTTGTTTGAAGCCATAGCTCACGGTTGTTTAGAAGGTGCTTCATTTAAGTTATTTGAATTTAAAATAGATCTTTCAACCAATTCTGCTTTGACAGCTTTCCAATTTTATTATAAGTACCGATTACATAATTGCTTAAGGTAGGTATCTCAACCTCTGGATTCTGATTTGCGACAACTTTGAGACGCATTTTATATATATTACTAGCTTCTGCCCGCGACTTCGTCCGCGTGGAACTCGTCCTTTTTTGCAGCCGGTTAAAAAGTAGCCTATGTTCTTTCTGAAGCTCCAGACTTTCTTTGTACCAAATTTCATTTAAATCGGTCCAGTAGTTTTAGCGTGAAAGCGTGACAGACAGACAGACAGACAGAGTTACTTTCGCATTTATAATATATAGAGCAATAGAGCAATAGAGCAAAAGTCCCAACCAAAACGACTAAAAATCACTATCTCAATTTAGTTATCTGCCTACTACCTACCCCCTAAGAACGATGGCGTGATTATTTATAGCCTATGTCCATTTCTAGGTTTTCATCTATTACCATACCAAATTTCATCAAAATCCGTTCAGCCGTTTAGGCGTGAAAGAGCAACAGACAGACAGACAGACAGACAGAGTTACTAACGCATTTATAATATTAGTAGGATATATATATATAGGACCCTGGACCAATTGGGATAGTAATGTGATCATATAAAACGGTGAATGGGAGCTTAGATAGAAAGTATTTTTTTTTTGGGTAATTTTGCTGATGTATATATTTATGCAAATGGAATTATACTACAATTGGGTTCATTTTTTCTACTTTCTAAGAGTACTGGATGACGTAGTGTTGAAAAGAAAATACATTCAAATTAAGACATATATTTATCTAAATATCAATTTTAAATTTACGTAAAGCCTCGATTTACTTATGTATAAACAGCACATGTACCCGATTTACCTACATACTGCGTATACGTGTACTTATTGCTAATTTGGGATATAAAGGCCAATATAAAACGTAGGTAGGTACCTATTTTTTAACCTTTCGTTTTATTCTAAAAGGAAATGTTTATGTTGTTTATAGGTACTAACTTGATCTAGTGATATCTAAGTTCTTCAAGACTAGGTAGGTACGTAAGAAAATAATCTAGATGTTGTTAAAGTGAGAACAAAGTTGCAAATGGACTGCACACTTACGTTGTTTTCGTCGAAGACTCGGAACACCAGTGACGCAAACTTGCTCGGATCGCCTTGAGGGAAGAACTGCTTGTAGATCTTGATGAACCCCTGAAAAGCGAGACAAACACATTCGATTATTATATTGTTATGATTAAGAATGGGTTAGGTATATTATTTCTCATAGTCGGTTCCAAGGGTCCGTTCAAGTATTGCGTAACGCAATTTTTGACCCTTCCTCTACCTCTAACGCATCGTAATGTTTTACAAGGTCCCCCTCCCCCCAAATTGCGTTACGTAATACTTGAACGATACCTAAAAATACCTAATTGTTATTGCTTACTTCGAATAATACTTAAGCGCTAAATTTGGTTTCGTTACGGTAAAATAACACTAACTAATTTTTTCATGCGTTTTCGTACGCGTTTGTTGTTTAATCAGTCCATATTTACTCAATTAAAGGAGAGGCTGACTTAATGACTGACATATCCACGCAGGGCCTAAATTATAAGGGTACGGAACAGGCGTTTCTTCAACATAGGGGAGCACTAAGAAATGATTTTGGAAAATGCATAATGTAAAACAGGGATACTTATCGAGCTCATATGATTCGAAGAACTAGTTGCGTATAAAATAAAATAATATATACGATTCCATTTGTAGTTTAAGTGAGACGAGTTCAAGCATTACAGCATTTAGGTACATTTATATATAGGTGGGGTTGTAGTTTATTTAGAGCGGGGTCATGCTTTCCTAATTTCTCTTTTTGGGTTGATTGTCAAATTGAAGTGTACGATTTATGGGTCATAAGAGTCATGGCGGTCATTGTCTTGGAGATGACTTTTATCCAGGGTAGGCCTGACCTTCGAGAGTTCTATCTGAATAAATAGTTCAAAGATGTTTAATGGTAGCCTCGTATATAATATAATTAATTACCTAATCAAAATTTAAGCGGTTCCAAAAGCATAAACATGTCTGGGTGTTAGATTGTGGAGTATAGGTAGGTATTTTATAAATTAGTTACACTTACTTGTTCAGTGAGCAATCCATTCGGGCAATCCTTCAGAAATCCCTTGTGCCTGAAAATGAAATACGAATATTGTAAAATTAGCTCAACCCGGTTATTATTTCGCTTTTAAGGGGATTTGAGCTTGTAACCGCGGAATAGG
The DNA here is from genome assembly GCA_038024825.1 of Polylopha cassiicola. Lineage (NCBI taxonomy): Eukaryota > Metazoa > Arthropoda > Insecta > Lepidoptera > Tortricidae > Polylopha > Polylopha cassiicola. The sequence goes on along the minus strand of CP149045.1, from coordinate 15,297,091 downwards.
GAAGAGAAATTGACTAAATTGTAGTCCACACTTAAATTACACACAGGTATAATATATTGAATTCTTTGTTAATAAAAGTTTTGAGTAGTCAACGGTAGTCAAAAAAGCAATAGACTTAACGCGCATAATTATATGTCACTCACCAGAGTCTGATCTCCTTCTCCGTAACTGCAACAAGGAAAACAATGTCAGTTAGTTAATGTTAATAATTAAATTTCAATATAAGGTTGTGTAAAGGATGGTGATCGAGCCATATTTTTTGTGGTTACAGCCAAATCATCTTCTAAACTGGTAAAAACGTTTGTATAAAAGTTTACAGACGGACTTACTTACTTGTAACTTTGCATAAGAATTAAAAAAAAAATGATTCAAATTTTTTGGACAATTTATTCCCTATTATCGGAATGGAATGAGTGATAAGAGTTGGTAGGAATCACATGAATATACCAGTAATAATATAGTCTATGATACTCGGTAATACGCACATTATCATACGCCCCATATGTGTGTTATAAAACTTTGAGAAGCTTGCCACAATTTAACGAAAATCTCAAAGCAAATTTTAAAGTAACAAAATGTTGCATTCAATTAAAATATAATTTAAATAATTACAACACATACTTTTAGAGGTATTAATAATAAAAGTTATCTTAAAGACTTTATGTCGGACTCAGGTTCTGGAAATCTATAAAGTAGATTTCCTTAAAACTTGGTTACTAGCAACTCATTATACAATATGATTACGAGATAAAATACGAGACGTTTATCGCTTTTTCATTCTACATTCGTAGCCTTATTGGCAGCGGAAGTAAATTCAAGATTTTAACTAATGGCTTATGCAAAATTGATGAACACCTGATAGGATTTTACCATATCTCACGGAGAAAGTCTTTATATATATCCACTTAACTACTAAGACGAACGGCTCATTTAGTTAGAGACGCTACAATGGTCAAGATCTCGATAACGTTTGGTTTCTTGGTTGGTGACATTTTGTGGTATCAAGGTAACAGGCATTGCAATATGAGTGACTAAATATTTTACTTTTTTTCAGTGTTTAGCCGCAGTGCGATGTGCAGAAAATTTCTACGCGGGAGGTTACAATTACCATGTACCGAGTGTACCTTTTCATTCGGCTTCAAATTATGGACCAAACATGAATTTTCATCAAATATACAACAATAACGCTCAACAAAAACAAAACAAATTTTTGCCTTCAACAACCTATTCTTATATGGACTATATTCACAGAAACCAGCAGCAACAAACTCAACAACAATCTATTTTTAATAATCACGGATACAATGCTGCGCAGACAAGTTACCAGACCGTTGATTATAATGGTTACAACCAATACAATGGAAATGCCAATTTGCAAGTTCAAAGCGGGCAGCAAACAGCACACACAGCAGCGTACAATCCCAATGTAGTAAATACACCGCAACGGCCCGTGATAACGAAACATATCTATTTCCATTTGCCCCCAGCCGAAGAAGCGATTACAGCTGCGCCCGTAACTGCACCGCCGCCAAAGAAAACATATAACATCGTGTTTATAAAGTTACCTTCTCAAAAATCTGCAAATGCTGCGAGATTGCAACAGATCATAAATCAACAAGCAGCCTCTGAGAGCAAGACCCTAATCTACGTTTTAGTGAAAAAACCTCAGACATATTCGACGGAAACGGTTACATCGAAACCGGAGGTGTTTTTCGTTAAATACAAGGATCCAAGGAAGCTTGCAACGCAAGTAAACAACGGTTTAGTGCAAGTGCCCGTTCCCGTGCAAAATATTGAGCGTGTGCAAACTAATCTTCCAGTTTTGCTTCCTGGCCTCATAAATGGCAATGGAAATTGATTTGTAGTGTTTTCAGTGATGTGACTTTGTGAATTAAAAGTTTAATAGTTTCCGGTACGTTATGTAACTAATAATGTTCTTCTGTAACTGGTATTCCGGAATATCATTCAGGTAGGTAGTTACATAATTTCTCAAAAAAAAATCAATTATGAGTTGACCATAACTAAGCATACCTACATATTATTATCATATTATCGATCGGCTAATAGAGGTGTCCATTCTTACGATGTATATTATTTTGGCGTAGGTAATTGCTGTGCGATTGTTTTACTGTTTTTATGAATTTATGATAACTGCATTATTTATATAAAATTTAGATGTTGTAATAAATTATTGATACTAATTCCAATTTTATTAATATCCCCACTAATAGCCACATACACCATTGGATGATTATTCTTAGTGATTCCGACCAACTTAAGCAATTAACCAACAACATCGCATTTTCGTTATCGACACGCTACTTTTTGCGCTTAATAAAATCCATAATATACCTACAATCGAACCAAAACTTCGGACTAAATTGTGAAAAATGTTGCGATTATATGATTGACATGGGAGCTTTATGTTCAACCCTCATCATATTTCTGATATTTTTGTACCTATATTTATAACTTTGTTTTGTTTTTATTCCGTGATCAACAATGCCTATTGGTGATTATAAATGTATAACCCAAAAATCCATTATTTTTTGTTTTTACTAAAATGAGCGTGTACCTATTACATAATGCATACGAATAATTAAATAGGCATAAAAGTATAAAACAGGCTTACGGTGATCTAACGAGTTATATATCAGCTTTTTAATTTTACTTTTTGTAGGTAAGTATATAATACTACGACGTTACACATTTTTATATTTTAATAAACGAATGTAGCTCGCCACAAACTTTGTTCTAATTAAAAAAAAATCATTTTCATTTCTTAAGGCGTGCTTCCTTGACAACTATCATTACCTAAACGTAACGCTGGAAATCAAGTAAGTGTGAATTAAGTAGTTTATCTTATACTTAGTGTTTATGATATCAGAAATAATTTTAGTTTTATTTGATATTTTTACGAAATAACGCAAGACTCACCTCTAACAAAGTTTTGACATTCCAATAAGTTAGTGTTTATTGGTTAACTTTTTACAAGACTCGATATGGTGATTTCTATTGAGTTGTAGCTGTACCGAGAGCAAAGTTATATTGCCTTTAACAAACTAATTTTCTAAAAACAATCTTGTCACATACAATTCAAAGTCAAGGTTCTCAAAATATCTTTACACATGTCAATTAACAAGGGTGTTATAAAGTAAGCATAAAGTGCGCGGGCGGTATGAAGAGTGTTTGCCATATTTGAACACCCTGACTGCTAACTGCTAACATAGTCTATACCTACTGGCTGTATATCGAACTAGCGGCGGAGCTCCCGGCGGTCGTCAAAGCGATATATGAATCAATCGATGGTACAACGTAAATATTTATTTTGTCTGTTGCGTTTTATTATACCATTTTTAACAAATGAACGGCTAAACTGACGTTTTACTAATATTTTTTTCATTTTGCTGTCTATTGCATTCGGATATCATCGTACACTACTAGTAAAGTAATGTTTCATGACTAAAGTTTATGTGTACAATTAATTCGTACGGTATAAATAATTCAATAAATGTCAAATAGGTACGTCGGGAAAAAACTGCCTACCTAAAAGCAATTTTGGCGTGCGCTAGGTACATAAGGTAAAAGGCTCCTATTTCGTGATAGTACGTAATTTCGTTAGTTTTTTTTCTGGCGCAAAAAATAAGCAACTAAATTATTATTTATTTTAATTAAATATAAATAAAAAATCTCTATCTATTAATCTATTTAAGAAACCAAGTACCTATTTTATAGTGTCAAAACTGAAATTAATACGACTCTCCAAACTATCAGTCGGCCATAAATAGCTGAGCGGTGTGTGCGTACTCCTTGTGGACGTAAGGTTTACTCTCCGACTTCGTAAGCTTATGGAACGGCAAAGGTAAGTCCATTTGAATCAAACTTTTAACAGTGCTTGTATGGGTTTCTACAGAATTAATTGGGCATAAGAAATGATCATACGTAAGTATAGAAATCCCTTAAAACTGCAATAATTCGACTCACGAAGTAGCGGACAAGTTATTTTTCATGTGTCCCTTGTTTCGTGATACTACCGAATTAAGGATTTTGTTGAAACATTTAGGTTGCTTGCATATTATTATAAAAAACTAAAGTTATTTAAATGTGTATTGAAAAATATATAACTTGATTAATTAAGTTTCGATTGAGCTAATTTCGGTATATGTTTTGTTCACTACAATTCTCATTAAACAAGTATGAATGTGACCCAAGTTTATATTTTTAAGGTGAATATGCATATGTACTGTTCGCACAGTTTTATTTATAATTCAGTTAATTTTAGTAATTTTTATGTATAATTATGACGTAAAGAATATTCAATGATTAATTATTATACTTTAAACTTCATTTACAAAATTAAGCGCGGTTATTCAAAATAAAACAATGACACGAACTAAGGGACTCGTCTTTGACACTTTTTCCTAAGTTCGTGATAGATAATGGTAAGGTGAAACACCCAATTATCAACACTTTAAGATTTTTTTTTGGGCATTTTTAAAATATCTGGTAGGTATCTTTGTGATATTATATGATACCTACCTACTTTAATGCACCAGGTAAAATTTTAGGGTTCATTCTATATTATTTTATAGCAAAAACAAGTGTGATCCTAATAGATAGGCTGTTTTGAGAATTTACTGAAACATAGGTTCTTTTTATTTTCAGGGACAAGCGACAAAATGCCGTACAAAAAGTACAGTGCAGAAAATCTAGAACAGGCATTAGCGTCAGTAAGGCTTGACGGAATGACGGCTTACAGAGCTTCAAAATTGTATAATGTGCCTTATCAAATAATTTTAATTATTACATTACGCACTTATAATTAAGTTTTGATTACCTGAGCATCAATAAAAACTGTAAGATTGATCTCACTCTCAAGTAAATCTTTTTTATTATTTAAATAATGTTGTCCTTACAAATACAGTAGAAACTCGATTTTCTGGCCCTCAGTTATACGGATTCGCGATTATCAGGACTACCGGACTAACCCCGACCAATATATTAAATAACTACAAGTCATTTAATATATATACATTTGTTATTTTTAATTAACACATATCATTATGTACAACATATGCATAAAACCCCTATTTTTCATACATTCGATTAACCGGATTTTCGATTATCCGGATGCCTAACGACAACAATTAGTCCGGTTAATCGATTTTCTACTGTAATTAGTAAATACATTAAGTAATTGTTTTTTTTTTTAAGAAATTGACATAACTTACCCTGGAAAACTTTATCCCGAACCAAGAGCCACGAATTCACGAACTTAGGAGCAGAGCTAAATTTTATCACGAAATAGGAGCCAAATAAGAGGTCCTAAAATAAATTCATTTAAAAAAAAGTTCGAACTGAAATGATATAGTTCATGCATTAAATTACTGTCAAAATACCAATATCCACCACTGAAAAGCTTACAAAGTATTATCATGTTCAGAAAAATTAAGAAAAAATCAAAAACTCTTGAGAGCCTTAACATGCCGAAATAGGGGTCATTTACCTTAATCTGTTGTATTCATACCTACTCGTATATGCTTTGCTACTGTGTGCGCTGTTTATAACAATAACAAGATTCATAGATTGAGACTGAAATATATAAAATACATAATTTCCTCGAGATGATAGCTAGGTCTATTTCTCGTCCCTCAACTCGCTGAATTAATAAATAAAGTTAAATTGAATTGTTTTCGACTAAATTATACAATTATATACTTCCAACTTCTCGTATAGTTAACAACTAGGAGCGTTAAAATGTGCCCTCAAAAACAACCATGTTGCTACTATGTCGTAATGATTGCGGGTACATAACCACGTAGTGATGAATAAAGATAAGCCGCACAATCTGTGATATAATCATCGACACCGGACACCGAAATCCACTTTGATAAACAGTTATAAATATGCATCAGTAGTCCGTCGAATAGAAGAAATTACAGTTTCTGTACCGATCAGTGTGTTTGGAACTACAATTTTATTCTAGCACTTATTTAAGGCAGTATTCCAAGTGATATTTTACTTATATAATACATAAGCGTAAAACTTTGATACGACTAAAAATATATATACCTAAACTACTTATATTAGTTATGAAACACTTAGTTAATTTAAGTAGGTATGTTGATTGTTTACTAAATAAACATGAATAAAACGAAGATAAATAACATCATTATACGATAAAAAGGAAACACCATATATATTCACTATTTTCCTTCGTGGTCTTATAAGATAATGCAAAGAGTTGGCCTCGGGGAAAAGTTTTCTACTGTATTAGTTATCTTTATCAAACATTATGCGATTAGGTCTGCGCGATCATTTCACAAAAGAATAAATAATAAAGTTGGAGCCACTAAAATCGTAAATTCCGGTCGGGTCTCCATTCGACACAAATGGAGATCATTTACTTGTCTATATTGGATTCCCAATCTTGTAGGGTCAGCGAGATTTTTGGGTATATAAGTTCATTATTTATCAGTTGGTAAGCCCAAAAATAATACTATTGGTTAATTCGTCACTATGTCATTCGTAACAGAAGTCGCGCTGTCGCTCAGTGTCGTGAGACCTCAAAGATTAATTATATTGACGTGAAATATACAATGTGTACGTTTTACCGACATACGACTCTCTCCGGTGAAGAATAACATAGCGATGCAACGTAACATAGCGTTTTCGCGATTGCGTCATGAGACGTTTAAAGCCTGAATTCATTAATTACTTAATTAAGTATGATATTTTTTCCTAAATAAAGAGTTTGGTGGTAGAGCATTGCAATTTGTTATGTCAAATGTGTATATGCCGAAGATTGGCTTGGCAATGATTAGGTTGCTAAGATCTATTTCGGAAATGATATTTGACTATAATTAATTCACCCAAATTCCTTGATGTTAATTAATTGTCCTAATTATGTCGATGTCGTCTAATTCTAGCGGTGGTCTGTCAAAATTCGGTAACGTTGTTGACGGCGAGAATTCTTGTCATATCGATGTCGTCTCTTATTTCTCGGTGTCGACAACGTTGTGAATATTGTCAACAAAATATCTCCTTGACAGTTCATCATAGGCTCGCAGATATAATAGTGACTAGATGTCGTCCCTGTAGACATAAACATATTCTGAGACTGCTTTGAAACTAGAACATTCGCTAACGGTAATGAGAAATCCATATTTCAGCAACTATTTTATAACATTCTCACGGGAGAGTAAACTAAAACGGTAGCGTTTCAAAAATGTCTATACTTTTTGCTATTGCTAAACATTCAGATTACTTTTGCGCGAGCCAGTTTAATTAAACGTGGGGCTGCATGCGAACCGCACACATTTCGGAAACTTTCGTAGGAATTCCCTCAACTTAATGCGGAATGCTGCCTCAATTTAAATGTTTCAGTAATATTTATTACTTTTCATGATCACACGAAATATTATATAGATATATTGACTGAGTATTGTCTGATAACAACGCACAACCGAAACAGCTAAAAACGTGAAATTATTCTCTTTTAAGTATTAGAAGTCTCTTATATTACGTGAACACTAAAAAAGGAAATTCAAATTATAGGTTTATAGACGTTTCAGTTCAATTGAGGCTAAAATATTTTATAGCTTAATGTCTATTCTTCCATGCTGTTATTATTTTTTGGAGTATTTACAGCAGTCGCTAAGAGGATCTATCTACCTATATGTAATACCTTCGCGGTTTGGTATGTAATTATGTAAATGGAGAATATGTATGCACACGAAAAATGTAGGCAACTCATAACAATATTATTTAAGTATTCCCTCGGATTGTCGTTATGTTACATTGTGTTTGATATCTACGTCCATGTGGATTATAAACATCCTCAGTAGTGAATATTGTCATTCAAATCGAAAGTTTAACATCTAGCCATTGTGAAGTCATTATATTCTGACTCAGTTATCGTTCGTTAAACGAAGTACACCGTTAGTACGTTACTAATATCACATGGAGCATGTAAGTTGAATAAATTGTTAAAAAAAGTTCATACTGGCAACATTAATGAAATAACGAGGTACATTACCTACTTCCAGATTGTTTCGATACTGGTTATAATGTATAGCAGTGGCGTTATCCATAGTTTGCCAATCAACAACGGGTTCAGCGTTAAGTTTAGTCCAGTTTTACCAAAAGAAGACACTAAAAGTAAATCATTTGGGAGTCTTTTTGCTAGAGTACCGCAAGATTCAACCATTAAAGAAGAAATCAGAAGAGAAGTGCTTGAAAAGTATACACAAATTACCGAGCTAGGCGTTGGATGCACGAATCAAATCGCCAAGATTATGTTTCCAGACAGGGGTTTAAGGAGTGAAAACTTACACCTTATGTCAGGAAACTCATCTAATAAAGTATTGAATCTACCTTTAATTAAACAACCTTTTAGTAAGTACCAAGTTTTGGTTGCTGTTGCACCGCCGTCTTTAAAAATAAGTGGAGAAGATTCTCGTCGATTATTGGTGTACGTGGTATTTCCTGGAGAACAAAATGAACTCAAGTCATCTCACATGCCTACAATATATTTTGTAAACAAAGCTAACGGGAAGATTGATCCAAGTGGAAATGAAAAGGATGATCCCATATTAATTATGGACAGCAATCGAACAGTAACGGGGTTAAAGAGTAAGGAAGTACGGAAAACAATAAATTTTAGAAGAAAATTAATAGGTCGTTATGACTATCAATTAGCACATTAAGATTGCAGAAATTCTTACCTTGGATTCGACGTTAATTACAGCTTCAAATTCTTACAATCTAAGAATCTTAATTATCACTGCAAATTGATAAGTTGATTCAGCAATTCTATAATTACTGGAGTTTTCATAATGAGGTACAAACCTAACGTCTAGGAAATTTGTGATTACGATTATATATTTACAAATATTGCAAGTGTTGCCCATAAAATATTCCTGAAGAATTTAGGTAAACAAACCCCACCGACATATTCTTTTTTATATACAGAGCCACCTGTGATAAGTATACAATATTAACAGGTTGGAAACTTGGAGAAAGCAACCAACGTTGGCTTGTTACAAGTTAGTTTCGACGCATTTGTATAGATGGCGTAAAGTTTTAACAAGCGTTTCTGGCATTAATTAAAGCCACTTCTGACATTATCGTATTTTATCTATTCAGTTGGTAGAGCTCAGCTTCTGAAAAATTCGTCGTATCTACAATGCAGAACTCGCCTACTCACTTTAAATAAAATATTCTAAGTTCTAATACAATGTTAATAAAAACAAGACTGATGTTTTATTTAAGTACATTAAAATCTAACTTATTCGTTATTCACTACCCACATAATCAAGTACGGTAACTACCTGCATAATCTTTATTTAGAGACAACGTACATTTTCAATAATTATCAAAGTAGGTTAAAATTTCTTTATATTCTGTGGCCTTACTAGCAAAATACACTTAAATTACGTTTGTTAAGATTAATGAATTAACATTTACTAATAAAACATAATATATTGTTTTTATTAACCCTCATTGTTTCCGCAAAAATAGGTACCTATATCTACGCATTATTACTACAGTTTTTATTAATTTTTAAACTCTCTCCAATTCTCGCTCAATTATGTCGAAACTTCGCCGCGAACGAATTAAATGTCTTTTAAAAGCAAAACCATGATTTAAATGTAAGAGGCATGAAAAGTTTTAACCAGCTCGTTGCACGGGATCCGTGTCAAAAGTAATGGAACCCGGGGCGAGGAGAGGCTAATCCTCGATGGCTCACTAAATTCCGTCTCTTGGATGACCAAAGGCAGGAGCTCGGGAATTCATTTCCATGAGAATAGGTTTAGGCGTCTTATTAACTACTCCGGACCTCAGCTTGCGTTATAAGTCGGATGGTTGTTCAGGAATGAATCCCTTATTTCTGGGTATGTAGTGATTCTGCATACAGACATCGTGTTCGTGATTCTGTATAGGTTATATATATTCATAGAGTTCGCGTCGCACATCTAGATATACCTAAATGCAGCTACGTAACTCAAAAAAGTTGTTTTTTCAGGAGCGGCGAAAAACTTAATATGTCCGTATGCACTGCAGGAGTTTTTTTGTATCGATTTATGCTTTTTATAATGAAGTTAGAATAGTTAGGATTTGTTTTTAGCTGTAAGGAATTCGATGGTGTGCATAACTCAAATCTTCAGATTTTTGAGTTAGTTCCCTTTAGTTCAAGGTGTTAGGTGTGCCGTATTGCAATTTTGTTACGTAGGTACATAGTGTAGTTAAACGTTGTAGAAGATAAGATTGAAAAGAATACCGCCTATTTCGCTGTCAGTCAGCGCTCATCAAAGGCTTACGGCATGAATTCTAGTATATAATTTTAATTTATGACTTGTAATTATTCACAAGGTCTTCTTTAATTAGGGGGTTATTCAATAACGACACCGCTAGAGTTCCTGCTTACCTAAATATTACCTACGTAATTTAAAAAGGTTATCCTAAAAAAGTATTGGAGTATTTGCAAATCGAGCCTAAGACAATACAGATGTTAGTCTCGAGTATTTTTCAATGTACAATACAATATAGTTCACCGAAATTGTATTATAAACAAACTTAAGTAAAAGAACGTGTATAAGTGGTAAGAAAATAATAATCGTAACAAATCCAGACAACACCATTTGACCTGGTTTTTATTTAGGTAATATTATTTAAACTTAAGTATCTGCCTGTTGTATTGGTATATGAGTACACATTTATTTACATAGGTACATACATTTAGCAGTCAGTTATAAGTTAGAGTGTCTGTGTATGTGTATATGTGTACTGCCGAACGGATGAATCAATTTCGGTTTTTTAGCTATGTTTCATAAATATCGGATCAGCAGTTTACTAGTTATTGGGTGTAAAAGTGGGGATGGAGAAGGAAATGTCTACAAATATATACGAGTGGGGTATCAAATGAGAGAGGATACGCATTGCAATGTTGAATGTAGCTGAAATTTGCGAGCGGTTTTTGAACACCGTTTTCGGGACCTGCGTAAAATTGTTGTTTTCGGAAAGCGGGAATGTCCCGTTCAAAACGGGACTTATGGTCATGTTACCTACAATGGCTTTGGATTTTATCTTGAAGCGCTCCCAACAGCTAGGATTGGGAACGCTAGCTTTGAAGTGTTTACATTTGCTACCAGCAGCTAACGTTTATGAGCTTTCAATGAATTTTGTTCGAAACGGAACACTATCTATTTATATCTATCTACTTACCTACTTAGTAAACTACCCTGAAAACTATTCGATACTACGGATTATGGTTTAATGAACATTGTTTCGGAAATAGGCACCATAAAGAAGTGCATATTATCTGTTGATATTATTTGCATAATTTGCAAATGAATTCAAATTTTAATTCAGCGCTAAGTCAATTAAGAAAATAATAACCACATTTTATCTCATATTTTATGTCTCAATCTATAAAAACGAGTAACTACGTGATTTCCGAAAGGAACGTTTTAAAAAAAATATTATAGTACCTACTAATACTAATACGTAATCATCGACATGCTTGTTATATAAGAATTAAGATCATAAATATAATATATAATATATATATATATATATATATATATGTACCTACATCCAAAATAAAAAAATCAAGTGCCGCATGTAATACACTTTGGATTCGACTGTTAGCATAACACTCATTTGCGTAATATGCTAATAGCCATTAGTTTACATAAAGTAATTATAACAATTTATGGCGCTATTCATTTAATTAGGCGTCTAAGACCCAAGTTGTTTCTTAATCTCGGTAGTGAATTTTCGGTTCTGAACTGTATACACATAAATACAAGACTATAATTTTTATTATTTATTAACTTACCTATATTTTTTAAATAAAATGAAACAACAAAAATTCAGTCTTTATATTTTTTTGCCTACGATTTTAAATTTTACTACGATTGTATAATTTACCCCCTAATGAGATGAGTCACGTAAATAAAATCCGCGTTCCCGGGGACTTAAACTATCTACATATATAAAATTATGTATTAAATATATAAAACTTCATATAATTTGGTTTAAGTGTGAATAGATAACAGACAGAACTACTTTCTCAATTATAATATCGATAGGGAATTACAACTAAATATTTATAAGAAAAACCCATAAACGTTCTTGGAAACCGTACTTGCACCCTTTCTTACCAAATGTGTGAAAATCCGAGAAAGATTTACTAGGTAACATCTTCCCGAATTTCTGAGTCCGTCTAATCCCTAGAAAGTGTTTCGAGGTAGGTAGCTCTTTTAAATCTTTTACGAGTTAACTATTATAAATATTATATAGTAGGGTTCATGGTCACACATTTGCGATGCGATAAATTCAAATTCCATTGAATAGTTTCCAAGTTCGTATGATAATGAAAAAGATATTGAGGTACCTATTGCATATTACGTTTAACCCGAGTAGAGGTTATTATATTGTGATACGAATGCCGTGTCATGGTCATAGATAATTTGTTACGCAAAGAAAAGTCATTAAAATATCAAAATTGTTACATTGCCAATTATAGATATTAGTAAATCATATTTAAAGATCGTATCGTGCATAAAATCTTATAGTTTCGGATTGCAAAAGGTCAAATAAGCTACACGTTTCTACGACTTAGGCTAATTGACATCGAAATGTTTATTACCTATAACATCGCTTCATTATGATCTTAGATTTAATTAACAATTATTAAATCATTCCAATTCTGAAAACAATTAACACCACTAAGAAACATCAATATAATCTGTTGCTGCTTGTGTAACTCAATTGGTTTGAAAGTGATCCAATTGTATTGATTTCAAAATGATAGAGTCGTTAATTGCGATACCGTCCGTTTAAGCACTTTGTAGCACACCAATTTCGGATAGATATAAAACCAATTGCGTTACCCAATTAGAGGGCTGACTTAAAGACGCTTGTTCAACACTGGTTGGTGGAGAACACGCGAGTAATATCATGTAGGTTGTATTGTACGATGTTTTCCTTTACCAAGAAGATAAGCGCATATTGGAAAAATACACCATACAATTAAATAGATTAATTACTTAAGACGGGTAGTTCACCTAACTATTGAGTTATAAAGCCCCCCAATATTGTTTGATCAATTGAATTTATAGAGTGTTAAAGTAAACTGAGTAACAAGTAAGTAGGTAGAAACGACATTACACCTAACCACCCGACCTTGCTAATACAATTACTACCCTACCACGCCGTGGTGAGATAATTGCTTATGGGAAATTGTTTATCCACTTTCCGTATCAAACGTAGTCGTTAGCTGATCTTGCGTGCTACGTTTTCAATGTTTAGGTACGCTTTTCCCTATGAAAGTTATGGAAGCATTAGGGATAATTTCCGGGTTAAAAACTTTTCTATGACCTTTCCAGGATTCAAACCTTTTCGACAAACGACGACAAAATTAGCGGTTTAGGTTGTGCGTATATCCGTCAGTCAGTCAGTCATTTAGAACAAAGCATATCATAAAAAGTAGGATAGCGAAGTAATTGTTTTCCAATATAGTTAATTTACATTGGTACTTTAGATACTTACCTATTGTAAATATTAAATTTCCATTCTTATCTAATATGGTTTGTCATGTCGAAATGGGCAAATTTTTGTCGATATCGTTTTAATGTCGCGTGACTAAACTGACCACCGCACACTCGTAATAATTGACAGAATGTTCCTACGTAATGTGTGTGCTTCAAAACTAAATTAGTGAAATGAGAAATTAAATTGCTATTTAGAAATTCGAATATCAAATATGCTCTACAGCAATTAGAGTTCGGTGAACTACCCAAAGTTGTCTATTATTAATGCGTCAACATTGGAGTCTAGAATCCACTTAATTCGGCGCGGGTGTTTAACGGACCGATAAACTTTTCATAAAATTAAATTTATTTAGTTGGTAGCATTTAGTTAATGACACCTTTGAGTCGTGTAAATTTAAATTGTGATCTTTCTAATTCTAAAAATCTGAATAAAAGCCGTCATTCTTAAATTATACTTAAGATAGTTATTAAATATTATAAATTAGCGGTTACAGGCGGTATTCGTATAATATTATTATGTTGTTACTAGTTTCTGGCAGTGACTTTGTGCAGAGATAGGACGTCGGGTATCTTAATAACTTCCTTTAAATCCCCTTAAGGGATGATTTCCGTCATAAAATTATTTCATCCCCGGGCATTATAATAATTATTTATTTAAGTACTTAATGTGGCATTTAAACTCTCGTGTGATCTTATCCTTGTTCTTTTCTTTTAATAAAATCCCACGTATTAACGTCTATCATTATGTAACAGTTACATAAACAGCTCTTAAGAGCCGATAGATATTCCTATATTATAATTAAACCACAGCCAATTGAAATGATGCCTTACGTAGCCCTGACTTGATAGAATCTAAAATTGGCTGAAAAGACACGTTTCATTCGAATTTACTCGATGAAATACGATTATTTCCAATGGATAAAGTTTCTTCCCTAGATCTGCTCGGAGAGAGATGAAGTTGATTGAATAAGAGCAAGATAAAAATAACGATTGTTATTTTTTTAAGTCTCATTGTAAAAGCGTGGTCATTGGTATTTTCTCGTAAAGGATGTCTTACTAGTGGAACCATTACCTAATTATTGAATGCGATTGTCTTTGTTATTTCACAATCATTCTGAAATTCATTACATAATTACTACATAAGTCTGTGTATGTGTATATGTGTACTGCCGAACGGATGAATCAATTTCGGTTTTTTAGCTATGTTTCATAAATATCGGATCAGCAGTTTACTAGTTATTGGGTGTAAAAGTGGGGATGGAGAAGGAAATGCTAAACACGGACCATATACGAGTGGGGTATCAAATGAGAGAGGATACGCATTGCAATGTTGAATGTAGCTGAAATTTGCGAGCGGTTTTTGAACACCGTTTTCGGGACCTGCGTAAAATTGTTGTTTTCGGAAAGCGGGAATGTCCCGTTCAAAACGGGACTTATGGTCATGTTACCTACAATGGCTTTGGATTTTATCTTGAAGCGCTCCCAACAGCTAGGATTGGGAACGCTAGCTTTGAAGTGTTTACATTTGCTACCAGCAGCTAACGTTTATGAGCTTTCAATGAATTTTGTTCGAAACGGAACACTATCTATTTATATCTATCTACTTACCTACTTAGTAAACTACCCTGAAAACTATTCGATACTACGGATTATGGTTTAATGAACATTGTTTCGGAAATAGGCACCATAAAGAAGTGCATATTATCTGTTGATATTATTTGCATAATTTGCAAATGAATTCAAATTTTAATTCAGCGCTAAGTCAATTAAGAAAATAATAACCACATTTTATCTCATATTTTATGTCTCAATCTATAAAAACGAGTAACTACGTGATTTCCGAAAGGAACGTTTTAAAAAAAATATTATAGTACCTACTAATACTAATACGTAATCATCGACATGCTTGTTATATAAGAATTAAGATCATAAATATAATATATAATATATATATATATATATATATATATATATGTACCTACATCCAAAATAAAAAAATCAAGTGCCGCATGTAATACACTTTGGATTCGACTGTTAGCATAACACTCATTTGCGTAATATGCTAATAGCCATTAGTTTACATAAAGTAATTATAACAATTTATGGCGCTATTCATTTAATTAGGCGTCTAAGACCCAAGTTGTTTCTTAATCTCGGTAGTGAATTTTCGGTTCTGAACTGTATACACATAAATACAAGACTATAATTTTTATTATTTATTAACTTACCTATATTTTTTAAATAAAATGAAACAACAAAAATTCAGTCTTTATATTTTTTTTGCCTACGATTTTAAATTTTACTACGATTGTATAATTTACCCCCTAATGAGATGAGTCACGTAAATAAAATCCGCGTTCCCGGGGACTTAAACTATCTACATATATAAAATTATGTATTAAATATATAAAACTTCATATAATTTGGTTTAAGTGTGAATAGATAACAGACAGAACTACTTTCTCAATTATAATATCGATAGGGAATTACAACTAAATATTTATAAGAAAAACCCATAAACGTTCTTGGAAACCGTACTTGCACCCTTTCTTACCAAATGTGTGAAAATCCGAGAAAGATTTACTAGGTAACATCTTCCCGAATTTCTGAGTCCGTCTAATCCCTAGAAAGTGTTTCGAGGTAGGTAGCTCTTTTAAATCTTTTACGAGTTAACTATTATAAATATTATATAGTAGGGTTCATGGTCACACATTTGCGATGCGATAAATTCAAATTCCATTGAATAGTTTCCAAGTTCGTATGATAATGAAAAAGATATTGAGGTACCTATTGCATATTACGTTTAACCCGAGTAGAGGTTATTATATTGTGATACGAATGCCGTGTCATGGTCATAGATAATTTGTTACGCAAAGAAAAGTCATTAAAATATCAAAATTGTTACATTGCCAATTATAGATATTAGTAAATCATATTTAAAGATCGTATCGTGCATAAAATCTTATAGTTTCGGATTGCAAAAGGTCAAATAAGCTACACGTTTCTACGACTTAGGCTAATTGACATCGAAATGTTTATTACCTATAACATCGCTTCATTATGATCTTAGATTTAATTAACAATTATTAAATCATTCCAATTCTGAAAACAATTAACACCACTAAGAAACATCAATATAATCTGTTGCTGCTTGTGTAACTCAATTGGTTTGAAAGTGATCCAATTGTATTGATTTCAAAATGATAGAGTCGTTAATTGCGATACCGTCCGTTTAAGCACTTTGTAGCACACCAATTTCGGATAGATATAAAACCAATTGCGTTACCCAATTAGAGGGCTGACTTAAAGACGCTTGTTCAACACTGGTTGGTGGAGAACACGCGAGTAATATCATGTAGGTTGTATTGTACGATGTTTTCCTTTACCAAGAAGATAAGCGCATATTGGAAAAATACACCATACAATTAAATAGATTAATTACTTAAGACGGGTAGTTCACCTAACTATTGAGTTATAAATACCACATATATTGTTTGATCAATTGAATTTATAGAGTGTTAAAGTAAACTGAGTAACAAGTAAGTAGGTAGAAACGACATTACACCTAACCACCCGACCTTGCTAATACAATTACTACCCTACCACGCCGTGGTGAGATAATTGCTTATGGGAAATTGTTTATCCACTTTCCGTATCAAACGTAGTCGTTAGCTGATCTTGCGTGCTACGTTTTCAATGTTTAGGTACGCTTTTCCCTATGAAAGTTATGGAAGCATTAGGGATAATTTCCGGGTTAAAAACTTTTCTATGACCTTTCCAGGATTCAAACCTTTTCGACAAACGACGACAAAATTAGCGGTTTAGGTTGTGCGTATATCCGTCAGTCAGTCAGTCATTTAGAACAAAGCATATCATAAAAAGTAGGATAGCGAAGTAATTGTTTTCCAATATAGTTAATTTACATTGGTACTTTAGATACTTACCTATTGTAAATATTAAATTTCCATTCTTATCTAATATGGTTTGTCATGTCGAAATGGGCAAATTTTTGTCGATATCGTTTTAATGTCGCGTGACTAAACTGACCACCGCACACTCGTAATAATTGACAGAATGTTCCTACGTAATGTGTGTGCTTCAAAACTAAATTAGTGAAATGAGAAATTAAATTGCTATTTAGAAATTCGAATATCAAATATGCTCTACAGCAATTAGAGTTCGGTGAACTACCCAAAGTTGTCTATTATTAATGCGTCAACATTGGAGTCTAGAATCCACTTAATTCGGCGCGGGTGTTTAACGGACCGATAAACTTTTCATAAAATTAAATTTATTTAGTTGGTAGCATTTAGTTAATGACACCTTTGAGTCGTGTAAATTTAAATTGTGATCTTTCTAATTCTAAAAAATCTGAATAAAAGCCGTCATTCTTAAATTATACTTAAGATAGTTATTAAATATTATAAATTAGCGGTTACAGGCGGTATTCGTATAATATTATTATGTTGTTACTAGTTTCTGGCAGTGACTTTGTGCAGAGATAGGACGTCGGGTATCTTAATAACTTCCTTTAAATCCCCTTAAGGGATGATTTCCGTCATAAAATTATTTCATCCCCGGGCATTATAATAATTATTTATTTAAGTACTTAATGTGGCATTTAAACTCTCGTGTGATCTTATCCTTGTTCTTTTCTTTTAATAAAATCCCACGTATTAACGTCTATCATTATGTAACAGTTACATAAACAGCTCTTAAGAGCCGATAGATATTCCTATATTATAATTAAACCACAGCCAATTGAAATGATGCCTTACGTAGCCCTGACTTGATAGAATCTAAAATTGGCTGAAAAGACACGTTTCATTCGAATTTACTCGATGAAATACGATTATTTCCAATGGATAAAGTTTCTTCCCTAGATCTGCTCGGAGAGAGATGAAGTTGATTGAATAAGAGCAAGATAAAAATAACGATTGTTATTTTTTTAAGTCTCATTGTAAAAGCGTGGTCATTGGTATTTTCTCGTAAAGGATGTCTTACTAGTGGAACCATTACCTAATTATTGAATGCGATTGTCTTTGTTATTTCACAATCATTCTGAAATTCATTACATAATTACTACATAAGTCGTTTAAAATGACTTCTGTCACCTTTATACCTACACCTTCACTTGTCCAATTATCGGTGAGTTTTCTTTCCATTCTACTTTGACTTCTGCTTCTGGAGTTAAATATAAAATGTTATTCAGCTTAATTGGAGAAGCGGGGCGATGTTTTATTATTGTAATATAATGAATGCTGACTGTGTACAATTTAGGCAATATGTCAATTATCATACGAACTAGGAAATTTCCCTAATCACAAATTAAAATATTGTGAAAACGTTTAGTTTTTGACGACTTATTCCTATTATATTTCTTTGCAATAGGCAAATAATAATAATATTAAAAAATAATGACTAAATAACATGAGATAAAGTTGAACGATGGTCTAGTATAACAGTTTCATTACCGGTAGTACCTATTGTTTCTAGAGTTGGAACGTCGAAGACGTCCACATACACCCGGCGCGCGTCGGACTTATCCGCAGGGACCTTCTGTTGCCTTGCAACAAAATAGTCGTGTCAACACACCTCCTGACGGCCCGAGCCGAGGTGCGACCCCCACCTTGGGTGCCCCTCGGGTCGGTCAGGGCTAAAAACCCTAAACCCAATCCAAAAGGCTTAAGAGTCTCCTTTCAGGAGTCTCGCCACCCGTCCGGTTTTGCAGTGAAGGCCCATTAGCTGGCCAACTGCGCTTCAGTATTCAGTTCGAAAAAAAAAAAAAAAGAGTTGGAACTGTACGGCGATCTTAGTACCGGCCGTTGATGATTTAATCTTTGTGTTTGTAAGAGATTCTAATGTAAATATATTATGAACTATAAGCTGGAAGGTAACGGCATTGTTTGAAATAAACTGTATATTACGGCTGAGCATTGTATGTTTGTTCGACGATGACTTGAGTATGGTTGATCCGATCTTTATGAAATTTCGCCAACGAGTAGACTGTAGACGACCTATACATCTTTTTAATTTGTTTGCAAGCATAATCGGGCAAGAGGTTGCGAAGATATACAAATTCCATAATATAGGGCGAGGTCACTTTTTAAAACAAACTAAGAGTTTAATTCAAAGTAAGTTTACATAGGAAGATGTGTTGTTAAAAAAATATTATTCCACATTCGACTAGAATATGGAAGTATAACAACAAATCAGTGTCGTATATTTACTTAGACGGACAATCCGGACAAAGAGGTTGTATCGAAATCGATATACTTACAAATAAAAAACGTGGAACAAAAATATTGTTACACTGTTATACAATTTCCGGAGTAACGCAGATGCTGGCTGTCTGGTATATCACGTTACTTTATTGAGACCTTATGTAACTTTACGATTGCTGGAATTGCTTGCACGCCAATAGTTACAATACCAATATATGTAACTGTCTACAATCGATAGTAATGCCATGCTTCTCTTTTATCTGATACCTGCTTATAATTTAAGGATTTATTTGAAAACTTACTGTAAGGCAACGTCTCAATTAGTCTATAATAACGTAACCACTTCTTAGTTTAGTTCATTTGCAACCTTAATAATAATTTTGCAACAATAATGACGTGAGAAATCGTCATTAGTATGTTTAGAATTTAGGAAGTTTGAATTTTCGTCTTAAATTGAGCATTATAGGTACTTAAACGTTCAAAATTAAGCGTGAAAACTTTTAGTTATGTTCTTGAAAAGCTTTTACTCGCTTGCCCGGTAAAATTAAAATTTGTCAATTTACATATAATATGAGTTTCAGCTAGGGTAATAAACACAAAAGCTGCATATAACTAGGAGAGCTGAGAAATAAAATGGTAATTTGATGAGTGAGAACTATATTCTCTTTTATTAGGTACCTACACCAAATAATAAAATAAATGCTTTGTATGTTTGTTTACTGGATTTTTAATGTCAGTGTTTCAAATCATTCGCTTACAGATAATGGATATCATGAAATTCGAGATGTTATCTGTAAAAGCTTTAAAAACTTCAAATTGCTTTTTTTATATAAAAATGGTCATTAAAAGTTTCCAAAGCTTTAACTCCAACTACCAAACCATAATGATACTTGTCTACCAATGAATATTTTGATTTAGCTTATACATCATAAAATTGTTAAACATGGAAATGAAGTCAAAATGTTTCAACATAATATTGAGTTGAAACGCATTAAACACTTAGCTTTGCTTTGCTTTAAAGAGAATAAAAAAAACTTGATTTATGATTGTTACGTAAAACACTAGAATCACTAGATTGATGTTCACAATAATGTCAAAATCATACTAGACGATAAATACCAAGGGTTGTCCCGAAATGCTAACAAATCTTTGTGTATAGTTCGGGCCGTTGCCTTCCCTGTCTCTCCCCACAGTCTCCGTATGATTGACCAGTCACGACACTGTCTTTTGGCGACTGTATAACTAGGCTGTGGTATAAGCCATATTTTTAGTTAGGAAGACTTTATTCTAAGGTCAGCCGTCAAGGACGGATGCGAAAGCAAAGCGTCATTATCTTTCAAAGTGAGGTATTTAATCGGTTTGATAATAGGTCCTTTCAGACACTTTCAATTACAGGTCATAAATGAATATGAGTTAAAAGCACTAATTACCCACACTTATTGTTTCGATCATTAAATCATTTACTAAGTTAGATAAGTTATTACTAATTGTATATTTAGTATAAGAAAATGTAGTTATGTGTTAATTATAATTGGTTTAGGTGTTGTATGCTTTACAAACAAATTATTTGTTATTGGACGTAATTTTTTAATTAGGATCGCATTTGTGCTTTTCAAAAAATTTTCTTTAAGGTAAAAGTTTAAATTTTTCTGTATATCTGGAGCGGATGAGTGAATATGAACTCGTACTTTTAGGTATATTTGTAAGTCAAAAAAATTCTAAATTTGCATAGAATCCGACTCTATTACGTTCTATCAGGCGTTCATAAGAGATTATGCGCATAAAAAAAAACGTATACAATATTTAGTAATCTAATATTCTTGGTAAGTATGATAAGGATTCTTATATGTTATGCAGAAAAAATATCCAGCAACGCCGATATCGTTCTTAAATTTACATAAAGTAATTTATCAAAGTTTTTTATACGTTGGCAACTAGTATAAACACTAAACGTTAACTAATTTATTTTGAAAAACCGATAACCTATATAATAAGTCAGTATGTAGACTAATATGACTAAAAAAAACTTTACAAATAAGAGCTTAACTTTTCCCAAGCATTTATAAATTTTTCAGGTCAAACAGATAATACGTGAAGATTACTTATTTTTATTGTACCTATTTATGACATAAGTGTAACCGTATGGAGCTAAACTAAAACATTATCTGGTCATAAGTGAAAGGAACAAATGTGATCCGAGTTCCGATCAACCGAGAACTACGGATAAATTCTACAAGTATTGCAATATGCTTTATTACCCCGCGTACTCTATGGAATAATGTTTTGTAGGTTAGGATTAAATATGATACAGGTAAGCAATAGTTTATTTACGAGAAATAAATTTGAGTGATATTACGTATGTATATTTATCACTATTAACATTAACTTTTTGCCAAGATATAATATATAGGTAGTCCATTTCAGGCGCGGTCGCTTTTAAAGTTACTGTCAACGAACCTCTTTGTTTATTGTAAAAATTTTGTTTAGTTTTAGTTACGAAATAAACTTCAAAAACGCTGTTTTTTCTGTTATAGTAAAATAGCCGAATAAAGTTACAATACAACATTTTCCTTATATAACTTTTTTAAAGATTAGGGTGGGGAGGACACGAGCACCCCGATACGGACCGCGCCTTAACTATTCCACACGGTCGAACAATTCCTTGAAATCGCGGTATATAGACACGGCACCCTATATTATTGGTATTCTCGGCGATTTAGGTGACATCAAGTATTGGAGCGCAACCATCTCTATTTAAAAAGTTCTCTATTTAAATCGTTGCCTTTTGCAACTAAGCAATGACACGAGTATTTATCTAAATAAAGCGAGCCATGAACTAAACCTATTGACGGTTATTGACCATGGAGTAACCCAAGTGCTGACGAAGTATGAGACGAGATGGAGACGAGGAGTCACTTCACTATCATTGTAACACTTATCTTGATACAACAATCTATCAATGAGTGAGTAGAGTATGCAATCAAGTTCACCCAATTTAAATATCAGCTAACAATGTTTGTTAAGATGCTTCAACGTAACATTGAAACTGTAGGTTATGGTGTAACGCGGTTTAGGTTGCCATCTCCATACAAGGTTAAGTATTTTTTAAATACCCAAGGTTCATCTGTGGCATCATTAATATTTTCTTTGGACATGTTGCGATGTAACTTGGCGATGAAATTACAAAATGGACGAATTAATTGAACTTTAGGTCAACACAGATGGATATGATACGAGTTAAGAGTAATTTATATATCTTACTAGCTGACCCAGCGAACTTCGTACCACGTTTACCGTTTTTTTTTTTTACTCCTTTTTTCCAATTTTTTTTCACCGTACAAACCTTCCCTGGAGTTCCACGAACATTTCAAGACTAAAATCAGCCAAATCGGTTCAGCCGTTCTCGAGTTTTAGCCAGACTAACGAACATCAATTCATTTTTATTTATATAGATATATTTTTTTAATGTTCGCACGATTACGTTGCAGTAAATCTGTGTAGGAGTTACTAGTTAAATATGTGTATTTTGGGACCAGACGCATCCATTTTTATTATTTAATAGTTTTAAAAAATAAGTTTTGATGAGACTTAAATAAGTAATAATATCTCATATTTCTTTTAACTGTTGTTTTGTATAATCTAAGGTTAATAAACATTATTTTTAACAAATGCTCCATTCAAAATTTTCATGATAAAAGTATATTTTGGTAATACGTGCGGTCATGACATGAATCACTGGCGCGAGAGTGGTCACCTTGTTCCATAAATCAGAAACTTCGGAAATGTAATAAAAACGACCTTCACTATTTTTGATTTACAGTGGCGTTTTATAAATGAAATTCTCCGATCATTTCTATTTAGCATATTCGTTTACGGAGATTCCTAATGATTACATCAGTTATTTATTATTATTTTGTAACCACACATTTACATTTCTGTTGAACTTGAAATATTAATGTTTATAGAGTGAGCATCATGCGCGGTTGTTTTTCTTTTTGGGTAGATATGTTGTAAACATATATAAGGTGATGCATAATTAATATTTTGAATAAAAATTATAAATACTTACTTAGATAACATTTTTAGTTAACCCCGTTTGGTCTTTTTTGTGATAGTTCCAAAGGACATCACATGCCGATAAATACTACTGACGTAGCACATAAATAAAAGGAATAGCACTGTAGTACATGAAACGGAGCTTAGAAATGTAGAACGCTCGAGCTTTAAAATCTTGGTTAACATCCAAAAAGTTCTTTGATTTGTTTGTTTCCGGATGCATGCTCTTGTTTTAGATAATGTTTGAACGTAATATTGTAAAAGTCGATTTAGGGGGAAGTGGTCAGCAGTCGTACGTGAGAAAAGACGGTGGGGTAGGTACCTAATCCTCCACGTTATTCAACGTCGTAAAAGATCCTTCGTAGCTTATTTTCGTACCTCCCCCTTAATTTAACTTAAGAGCTGGTAGGGGAGTCACGTTCGTGTAAGAATTGAGTAAATTTGTAAACAAGCAAATGACCAAAATGAATATACATATATGTTGCATTCTAACCTGATCTATACCTTCAGTCGCATATAGCATATGTAGCATCATCACTAATATGCTATCATTTGGCAACTAAACTGAATCCTAAAATGTATTCCCAAAATAAATAGTGGGAAGTCCTCTATGTCTTTGTAGATTACATAAAAAAATAGTAGAGCTAGCAATCATCCTCGGAATACAGAGTGTTCAATTCATAGGCCAAAGTCAATTGGAGCAGATTTGATCAGTTTGCCATTCCTGTTTTCGTATCGTCCCTCGCTATCTGTTTAAAGTACTAATAGGCAACACTTCTTGGTATTTGAACGCTTCGAGTTTTTGTACGAGGAGTTTAAATAAATAAATCCTTAGAGTTTCTTTGATTTTAATAACAAAAGGTGTATTGCGAGGCGCCGGGGATGCCTGGCGGACCATAATTGGTCCATTTACAGTTGACGCATTGCGCTAAATGAAGCTATACATGTTAATGGCGTTAGTCAGATTAAGGTACTTTCACTCCAAGCTTGGTTTGAGAATAATATTACATAATATCGTTTAAACATAGCATAAATTTACTCTACTAAAAATTCGTCGTAATGTAGATACTAAAAGTAAAAGATAAAAAAATATGTATGTTACGTTTAGAGGAGGTAATAAATGCGGTTACCTATAAGTAGATGACAAAATTCTTTTTATGGCTAACATTTCGTTTTTATACATTTCTTTTGTAGTACTTTATAGTCGAATTACCATAACCCTAAAGGGTGGGTGACTTTGACCTAACCCAATTTTCGTAGTCAAAACAATGGGTTCATATAATTCTCACTTGGGTTAAAGCAACCCGACAATAAGGCAGTAAATCAATAAAGCGTGACACCAAACACACACACCCATTTTACGTACTTATATTAATTGACGCTTCGATATAAAATAAATATTTATTTAAGAGATAAAACTTGAGTGTGAGATTAAAAGCCATTATGGTTGGCGTTCCACATAATGCGATTGCCACAATGTCATTTAATTCCATCAATTAAAGCGATTTGTCGAACTTCGTGCACGTTAACCTGTTGATCGAATTCTTGCCCTAAAAAGTTGTTTTAGACTTCAGTTTTTTCACACCAAAGATGGTTAAGTACCTTGCTAAATAGCCTGTGGTTAGTTTTGCACGCTATTGTTTTACAACACGTCAGAGAATGTGATTGCATAGATTATATACTCTTTTTATTGCTTTCATAATTTCCTTCTTACACTTTAATAAATATGTAGGTCAACTAATCCCCTTAAGATCTTTTTGATTATTCTTATGTCATTTTTTATTATAATTATATATATAGGTACATGTGATTTTGACAGATTTATTACGCTAGGAAGTACGGGGGTCAGGGGCGATATGAATTCTGGGCACAGTTAGATAAAAAAAAAATGGGTTAGTATTTTTTACGGTTGCCTTAAAATTATAACAATCAATATACGCGAGTTAAAATGACTAATAGTGGCTGCTTTCGTGTCTTCATGTGTACACTTACCTACTGCGAAAAATATTGTTAATACTCTGTTACGTGTCCCGCATAATGAAAGTAAGGTAATCTTACTTTCAAAAAGGACGTCGTAAGTATAACTTATCAGCTTAGTATGAGCTCATCCAAAACGCCTACTTCTTTATGTATTGACAGCGGTTTTGCTGTCCAAAACCAAAGATTATGTATGAATGAAGAAGAGCCAAGAGATAATTTTACCTAGTTGGGCTACGAAGCAAAAATATAAGCTCAGGTACACGTAGTAACTTATAAACATTCAGGGACGTAAATTTTAAATTACGACTTATATTCATAAAGTATTAAAATATTATTCTTCTTTTTTAGATTAGGTACTATACAGTCTATGATGCATGTAATAATAATACCAAAAGGTACAAATAAAATGGACCTTTACACATTTACAATGTATTTTTTCTGTAGGTATCTTTGTCGCCCCTTAATAACGATATAGGTTTGTTGACGACTCGTTGGAAAGAATCCAAATATGAATAAATTGGAAACCGCGCAGAGAATGCATTTATTTAAAGTAAAACAATTCAGCGGTGGCGTAATTAATGTTCCGAGTTTGTATAAATTACGTAACATATAACACCAGTTTAGGTAAAGTATGAGCATTTTACAACAGCTCGAGTCACATTTTTTCAATGCCAAAATACCTTTTATTGAAATAATTGGTTTACTGGCTGATTGTATTTTATATCATAACGCAAAGACAGACCCACTCTTTTTTAATATCCAGGCTGACATATTTAAGGCATTAAGTCTATATGGCATCATAGACTATATTTTATAAAAAAAGGTAGATATATCAATTAAATAAAATACGTACTAAAATGTTTAGACGGTTATAAAAATCCGCCTCTATATTCACATTCTATTCTGGCCACATTTTTGCAATATCCTATTCGAGGCGAATGCAATGCAATATACCTAAACACAAAACGACTGCATAATACAGTTGATCGATTGGAGCTAAGAATTAAAGTGCTAACCGATAGGGTAAGTACGGTCATCTCAGGTAATCTGAGAGTGAAAGTAGATTTGCCACTGGTCTTGGTTTTTTGGTCCGGAACGTTATACTTATAGCTCCAGGTCAACGATGGCTCGTGTTTTGCTTATTTAGGTATGCGATTTAAAATAGTATTTTGAATTAGAAAAATACAATAAATAATAATTATGTGAAATTCCATAAACGACTACTAAGCGTTTTAACAATCATAAGTTTATATTTCCAGTTTTTGGACGAATGCTTCATGAGTAAAGGAATTTCAAGGAAGAAATATAAAATACATTTAAATGCTGCAGGAAGAAAGTCATAAGTAGAAGTTGTCGCCAAATGGAAACTGAGTATTGAGAAACGTGATAATTTTATACTGTTTAATGAGCAACTGGCTGACACAGATAAAAAGTTATTAGAAGAGAAAATATACTATACAAAATTAACCATTTGGCGGAGAAATATTTATCACAGACGTTTAAACAGGATTTCTAAATGTCTGTTAGGTAATGGACAAAAGCTGCATGTACTTTGTGTAAGTAATTACGATGCATATCACGGTTGCATCGCGGCAGCCGCTTTTCCGGAGTCTCGGTCTAGACTATACGCGAAAAAGTTATATTCATATAAAATTTCAATATATCATAAGCTGATGAGATTGCTTCGTAAATTTTATTATGATCACGAGGAACGGATTATAGGTATGATACTCTTTGAAAAGGAAGCTTTGGAGAAATAATAGGTAAGTAGTTATATAGGTAAGGATCCAATTTATTTTACATTTTCGCTTGGTTAGATCCTGAAACTCTTTTAAGTAAAGGTACCTATATGCATATGAAATTTAGAATACCTACCTACCCATCTGTAGCTATATAGTAGTGAACTGCGCTTTAAGATTAAAACACGTGAGCCTTTTCATGATCTCTGAAGGCGGCACGGCACGGTCAGATCTAGGTCATGCACCTATGGGAGAAATGTTTGATGCTAAATAAACAACAGCACTTTTATTCTGCAGAAAGAATTTGACACTGTTAAAAAATTACGTAAACATAAGAAAATTAAACATGTTAATGTTAAGTACCTACCGCAAACCAAAGCCTGACTTCATCGTCAAAATAAATAAATTATAAAATCAAAACTTGGATTTTATTTTTATTTTTTCAGTTCACAGGACCTATGAAAGGTAATATTTATATTTTTGGTATAATGTTATCCATTTACAAAAACTCTGTATACGTATTATACAGAGTTTTTATTTATTATCAGTAAACTAAATATGAACCTACTTGAAAAAGGAACATACACCAGAACATTTATATACCTAATAAGAAATGAATGACAGAATCTCATGCTTCCGAAACTTAAAACTATTTCTGAATTCATTTCTGAGAGGAATTTCATAAAGAGTAAACTTTATTCGCTTTTCACGTAAAGGATCGTTAAAGATCCCGCCTGTCTTTTTTTAATAACTTTCCCGGCTATGAAACTTTTAATTTGATTATATCTCAGTTAGGATCAGGTGTGAGGTAACCTTTAGAATTTTAATATCTTCTCGCTAAAGGTACAGAAACTAATAAAAACGTGCAAAACAGTCTGATGCTTAATCGCTGCAGACACGTGTAAAAATTTTATACAGCAATGAAATTCTTATAAAATGGATTCTTATTCAATTGGATTTTAAGTCATATAGCATAGCAAATGATATACCTAAGTATCAAATTACTTAATCTGGACATTCCTAATGATTTATTTAGCGAGCTAATTATTGCTTCCAGCTTAAATTTTGTATATACATAAGCATATTTGGGGGTTTATTCCAAATTGACAACCTTCACGGTAAGATCTGTTGCGGTTTATGACGTCTTCAGTTTCGCATGTAAGTAGTGTGTGACAAGTGTCGACGCGTGCTGATTTCAAATGAGTAATAATATGAGAAAAAATAACAGAGTTTCTAATTTTACAGATGGAGTCTTCTTACGGTTGAAAATTTCACTTACAAGTCCTACACCGCATGATATTTTAAAAGATTGCACGTAACTGAAATAAAATTTCAAATAGATCAAATATTAAACGTGTAGCTACAGTGTTAGTAAATGTGGAATCTTCATTATGAATTGCCAAGGCGATAAAAACCGGCCGATTTTATTCTTACCTATACATATACTACCACGCAACAGATAATATCATCAACGATTAATGACCAGCTAAAGGACAACACTCCGTGTAGCCAGTGGCTAAACTAGGTATAACTAATTAACAAAAAAGCCTGCGCTAAGACCTATACTGGTTTTTGTTGCCTGGTGCTATATCAGTCACCCCTCTCACCACGAATGGCCTTCTTTAAACATGTTACGCAACTCTTGCAGTTTGGCCAAATTTATCTCAAGTTGAGCTTGCCGGTATCAATTTTATTACGTCTGTTAATTCAATCGAAACGCAAAGGAAGTTGGTTATATTACGATCAAGTACAATAAAGCGTTGACCTCTATTTAACAGATGGTTTTTACGCTTCTTACATTTAATGCATGTATTTGAGATGGTAGATCTCATTCATTCTTTAAAAAACCCAAACTAGGTAAAATAGAACTGGGAGGTCTTGTTAATTAATAAAGAAATTCATTATTTTTTCTGTTTCCAGAAACCAGAAATATGACCATAAATTTAATAAGTATCTAATACGTAGGTATCCTTTATAATTGTAGTGACCCAATTTAAAATATGTAGTTACTCGATGAAAGTCGTTACATTTAAATTAAATTTGCCTAGTGACATATTTCAAGTTAAACCGTTAAACCATAACGTATAAAATCATGCCAATTCTCGCGAATTCTCCAAAAAGAACAAAGTAATTTTGTATTTGCTAAGTACCCCTTTAACAGTCGAAGGTAAAATGTGAAATTTGTTGTTTTAAAATACCGGCTTAATATTTTTGGAGGAAGCTTCCCTCTCGGAGAGTTACAAAATTTTGTATTTTTAATCTTAAAAACGAACGAGGGGAGAATAACGAATGATTGATGCGGATTGATATTAACGAGGCTCGGACGGTCTTAGCATTCGTAAAAAATATGAAAAATTATCGTTTAACAGTAAATAAGAACTGAGATTTTTTAATGCTGAAGTGTAATAATTTAGAAAAGTGAAGACATCTGTAATTTATTCTAACGGAGACGTCCCTACGTCTATTACACCTTTTAAAATAGCGCATGCTACGACCGCTGAAAAAAGCTTTATTCAATTTTCATTTTGTCTATTTCTATTATATTATAATTATATTGTCTTGTGCAAGTTTACAAAGTTTCAAAGTTTTCAACTAAGAAACAAGACCGCAAAGCAAATAGGCATACATGTACCGTAAACATTTCATACATGATTTCACATTTCAGGCATTAAACTGTTACTAAACAAATATAGCATGAAATGTAAATATTATTTGCCTACTGTCAAATTTGTGTTATTTCGATGGATATATGAGTTGTAGGTGAATGTATTGGAAAGGTCGTGCCAAGGTTCGCTTGCAACCTGCACACATCTCGATTGGGCAACTTCGACCTCCACGCGATAACGAGGAGCTTGCGAGGGGAAAATTATCTTATTAATTCAGTTACGTATCTAAATCACTACCTATTATGATAAGGAATCATCACCAGCACCAGCAAGCGAGGCGGGCGCGAGGAGGTCTCTTAAACACCTTGCACGCATTTAAATTAGGGATATTTGCATGTCATTGTGAATGCAAAACGACTTCGCTGTGATTACTATTAACGTTTGTGCTATTATATTTTTCACTGTAGGTACTTTCTATATTGCTGTTACTATAAAATTTCTACAAGAAATAACAGCATATAATTTACGTAAATTGTTCCTTTACTTATTTAAGAGGTTTAAAATAAAGAACACATTTTTTCTATATTAAATTGTTTTAATAGGGCGATGGCAAGGCGATTTCGTTTGAGATGTAAAGAAATATACGTAGATGCTAGCATCTAAGTATATTAATGGACTGTTTTCATTTAAACGTAACCCAGCTCACTATAGTTCAAGGTATCATCACGCTACCGAACAATCTGTGACGTGATGCCATTGAAAATTTCAATATATATTGTAAATAAAATACATTGTCATAAATACTACAATTTTATTTGAGTAGACTATCAATTAATTGTAAACATAAATCTCGCCTCAGGCTTTTTACTAGTGAGATCGATTTATCTCGAACAATTGCCTTAGATTACATTTTAATTGCTCTGAAGGCAGCGCAATACATTTTTTATGATCGGGGACTTCGAATGGAATGCCTCTGGGCCGGTGGTAGCGTGAGTTGAACGCTACCTGTTCCCGACTTCGTATTTAATTTAATACACTAAGTAACTAACTAGCTAGCTATGCAGTACTTTGTTAATTTCAAAATTACCGACATTCTTGCATTATTAAAATCTCATAAAATATCTAGAGATATTTACAAGATTAGGCATAAACAAATCACGGTTTAAAGTATGTAAGGACGAATATAACTAACTACTAATGCTGTACAGTTCACTGGTCCAGTGATACAGACAGAGTCTGTGATCAATTGGAATATATCGGTGAGAGGTGGCCAGTATTAGCTAAACTGATGGAACAAAAACGAGAACTGACAGGTGGATTGAGATTGACGTTACATATTTATCTATTGTACCATTTGCCCGTCTGTTCAAATTTCATAATTCCGAAAGTTCGTACGGCTCTTTTAAATTCGTTGTAAGCAATTTTGGTAATAGGCCAGTGCATAGTTGTGTAATTTGTTTGCTTCCCGCTGCCACATTTGCTGGCCAAATTTGGCTAAAGATCCCTTTAAGAACCAGTTAAGTACGTTGTTAGTGTGTTGGGTAACTTTGTAATCTAAGTATATGAGTCCAAGAGTTATTTGTTTTAACGGCTATGCGCAATACCATAAAAAATGTCTGACTGAACTTTGACAGCAGTCTGTTTCGAAAGTAGTAAAAGTACCCATTTGGAGACATCGTAAAAAACTTAAGTATGTTAAAGGTATGGTTTATCGAAAATAAAAAAAATATTATTTTTTATTGTATTTCGCATAGGTTTGAAAGCATTTATTTAGTTTGCGTTTAATTACGACCGGATCCTCGGTATAACGGCGAACTGGTTTTACAACATAGATTTTATGCTTTAAATTATTTAATTTCTCTACATTACAGCTGAATGTAACGATTAAGTAATACCCATTAACACGCGCTTAATTGGATCTACAGATAACATAATTATTTGTGTTGACGATAGGTCTATATTGCGAATGAATTAATACCTAGGTAAGTATTGTAGAAAACAAAGGCATATTATAATGCAACGTTATTTACACACAAAGGGTCAATTCAAAATGTAAAAGAAGATTTAGTGTGAAACAGGCCCTAGTTTATTTACTTTAACTTTTCTAATGCCTTTTTCATGCAGCAGCTGTGAAAGGACAAACGCTGCATCGACTACTAAAGTTTCCAACTGCAACAAGTGCACTTTTAGAGTTTACTACCACTCCGTGTGCTGAAATTAGAATTTGTTGGACGCAAAATTTATTCGACAACCGTAAAAAACAATAAACGGAGAGAATAGAATTAGCTACGACCAAAAATATGAAATCACAACACAAGTCGTTAAAATGAATTTACGTCTACGGATTGTGAAAAGTTATCTCTTTACAGAATGAAAGTAGCCGGTGAAAATGGTTCATCTTGTACATATAAAAAACTCTAATACAGAATGATAATAAAATACACAATAAGTATATGTAACTACATTTCAGAAGTTACAATTCTGTACGCACGAATTGTGTTAGGAGATATTAATTTACGTTTTACTATATTTCATTTCTTGTTTTTTGTTAGAATAGCAGTAGTTATACTTTTAACAAGGTATTGTTACGTTAAACTTTTGTTATTTCAGTCTTTTGTAGTTAAAAAGGCAGTAAAGCTCTCAAAACTTTTAATATTGAAACGATAAAAAAGCAATATTCGCGGGTTGAATCTTTTAATGTGGTTTCATTTGAGTAATGACTCTTAAAGTTATTTTATTAGAACGGCAATTTTTTTAATGCAAATGTAGAGTAAAATCCTATTATTTTTAGAAAAACCTTTCTAGGTATTTTACATAATACGGACTTTATTTGTTGAATTTATGGAAAACAGGGGCTAAGGAAATTTAAATGTTGAAGTAAACGATTTTATCGTGACTCATTTCCATGTCGAATAATAGTTTGACACATTTCAATTTCAATAAGATTGGAGCGAGGAAATTTTATATTTTATACATGATCTATATATCTAATGTTAACCGCAAATTTAAGCTCATTCAAATCCGCGAACAGATGTTGCGTAAAATTTATAACTGCTTCGATTGAAGCGCCTCATTCATAGTCCATTAAATGTCATTTCTCAGCCCTTTAGAATTGTTTGCTTTATCACGCGGGTGTACTGAGGGCTGCTTAAGAGCACCTGAACACGCGACGGTATCGAGGAGGTAAGTCCCTTATTATATTTATATCGGAAGTCACGCAAAATATAAATAAAAGCTAGTAACTTTAAACACTCATTTAAAGACCAAAAATGCCAATGACCTAACTAATCAATTTTAATAGGACCAAGAACCCTTTTTTAATATACAAACAATTTAAACAGAACTAAATCAGTTGTGTTTACTCTTTTCTCGTGTTTCCACTAAATCTAGATCGCATGTAATTGGTCAAACTAAATATTAATCGTGATTTAAAGATTACCTTTCGAGACTGAAACAT
The DNA here is from genome assembly GCA_038024825.1 of Polylopha cassiicola. NCBI lineage: Eukaryota > Metazoa > Arthropoda > Insecta > Lepidoptera > Tortricidae > Polylopha > Polylopha cassiicola. The sequence goes on along the minus strand of CP149045.1, from coordinate 15,263,470 downwards.
ATAAGTAGCATACTTTGTTCCAATGAGAATTATAATAATGACGAAGCAATACAATTCGATATACGTTTTGTTGATTCAATTTTGGATATTTGAGAAAATAGAACAATCATGTAATTTAATAGGTATGGAGTAATTTGTTAATATATATAAATCAATAACAACCCCTGAGAGATATATTTAATAATTAATAGAAATGGCCAGTGGCTAAAGTTAATCTGATGGGTTCCATCACATGCGCCGGCGCAGCGCACTGGCGGCCAGCGAGCATGGTTATTGATAGCATGTGAGTGAGCGAGCGTATGCCTCTAAGGCAGCGTATGGAATGCGCACCGCACAAGCCGCGGACCTCGACGAAAAGAAAGGACCGTATAGTTGTTAAATAATGACGATAGTTGCGTGTTACTCAGTGAAATGCTCGGAGGGATGGAGTATTCTGACGAGATGAGCACCTTGGTATTTAAGAGCGGGCAGCATGCCGAATGTCATCAGTTAACATACGATTACCGCAACAGGAACATCACTAGCAAGTGTATTTTGTTCCACTCGACTGGTTTACTCGCTACCAGTTAAGGCTTAACATTTTAGAGCCTATCGAAACACGCACATTATGAGGGCTTTTGTGGTAAGTTTCAAATTAGACGAAATTAATAAAAGTATCCAAAATGAAATTGCTATTTGGCACAAGCGACCTCAAAGTAAATGTGATGGACGGATATCCAAGTTTTCAGGCATTGCAAGGAGTTAAAGTGGAGTGTTAATGATAATGTTAATGGATCGGTTGTGAGTGTGCCAAGTAGTGTCGGAAATATTATCCAGTGATCAAGGGACATGTCTACTAATGTTAAATTTAATTCCTTATAATTACATGAAATTCATTTAAAGTTTTGACCGAATGACCTATTTCAAAGACGTCAAGTAGTAAGTGTAATTAATGTAATGCTTTAAAAACCAAAAAAGTGAAAACCGAATCTTATGAATTTAAAGTCGTAAATTTGGTAGTGGCGAAGTGAATCTGAATCGCGATTCTTTCCTAAAGTCGCGTAAAGAGCACTCGATCGTTATTCACCGCGAGTACAATCTCCGTTTCACCGCGTCCATTTTCCTCGACATGTTCCTTATTGCGCAGTTCTATGTTTTAAATTAAATATTTTATGAATTACTACATATATTACTCTCGTATAGATAATATAGCGTTAGCTATAATTAGTATTACCTACTAAATAGTATTGACTTGTTTTAAAATTGCCTTGCGAATTTTTTATGCACAGCTGTTGTAATGCACTATTAGTCTGTAATAAAACGTAAAACTTTTTAAAGTGTTAAACATAAAAAGACGTACTTCAATGATAATCATACCGGATCCGGTCACACGGTTATGAAACTGTATTACAAAAGACGTTTTAATATGATCGATAAATTTTGTAGTTGAACTACATTTTTTGAGAAAAAGAACTTTGGCAGATTAAGTTGGTATCAATTTAAGGGTAATTACAACCTGTATGTTGCGTCAGAGAGTCGACCGGCCGCAAGCAATCGCCGTCTGTCTTTCAACTTCCCCGCTCCTCTTATCTCGATTTTAAATCTGATACAATGTCAAGTATTCGCTCCATAACAGTTATTTTTAATCCAATGTTATGCTTTTAACAAATCTGTACTACTACGCCGTTATTTAATTAGAGTTTTATTTTTTCAGGTACTTGCCTGTGTGGCGTTAGCCTATGGTCGCCCGGAGCCACCAGTTGGCTATAGCTATTCAGCCCCTGGACCTAAATACTCCGCTCCCTCCAGCAGCTATGGTGCTCCATCTCTAGGAGGGCATTCTAGTGGTGGTATTTCTCTCGGAGGACACTCCAGCGGAGGCATTTCCTTAGGAGGACACTCTGGTGGTCATTCATTCGGCGGTAGTCACTCATCTGGAGGACTATCTCTCGGAGCTGGTGGCATCAGCGGCGGTTCCTTCGGTGGGGACTCTGGTTTCGGCGGCGGATATGCCGGTGGCTACTCTGGCGCTCCTCTTGTCCAAAAGCACATTTACGTGCACGTGCCGCCACCAGAACCTGTTGAGCACCGTGCTCCTAGAATTCCCCTGGTCGCTCCTCCTCAGAAACACTACAAGATCATCTTCATCAAGGCACCGACTCCTCCTACCCCGACCGCTCCCATCATCCCTGTGCAGCAACAGAACGAAGAGAAGACCCTCGTGTACGTCCTTGTCAAGAAACCCGAGGAGCAGCCCGATATCGTTATCCCAACCCCAGCTCCCACTCAACCTTCCAAACCGGAAGTATACTTCATCAAATACCAAACCCAGAAGGAATCCGGTGGAGCTATCGGCGGTGGTGCCATCGGTGGTGGATCTCTCGGGGGTGGAATCAGTGGTGGTGACTTGGGCGGTATCGGCCTTAGCGGTGACTCCGGTATCAGTGGAGGCAGCGGTCACGGTGGTGCCGACATCGGTGCCGATTTCGGTACTAGCGGAGGCGATGACAGCGGATCTGACGGTGGTCATGCTGGCGCTACTAGCTCTCAATACGGTCCTCCAGGACACGTGGCTGGTCCCCTTCACTAAATACGCTCTAGTAAAATAGGTGGCAGAATATTTGTATGGCTTATTTATTAAAAATGTAGTGCCGCCGGTAACTAGTTAATATTTAGTTAGTACCAAAGTCGGTTTATCAACTTTAAAAACACCTCCTTACATTTATCTGCCACTACTGGTTCGCAGCCGATCACTTTGTACATAGTCATCCTTGTGTTCGCCTGCATGTTCTACTGATACGACATAAATTCTACACTTTATCTCATCATCGCCTCTCATCCACTACCTACTTGTTATTAGTGCACAGTGTTACTGTTACGTTATGTATTAATATAGCTTTTTTATTTTGTAATAAAACGAGAATGTGATGTGCGATTTATTTATTTGCCGATACCTAACGGGGAACGTCTGTACAAACAATAATTGCGTCATAGCCGAAAGTAGTCGTGAAAGGTTGCCCTGTCGAGACAGAAGGCAACGTCGGTGGTGCTGGTTCTGCTCCTTTCTCAATAGCGACCGGTATGATTAGCTCGAACATAATAAGTATCGGAATTATGAACAATCACGGTGGTTAAAATTGTGTAATAAAATAACATATAGACTCTTCTATATGTTATTTTATTAGTCTAGTCCGAGAATAGCGAGCGGAGAAGTGTTATGAAGAGCGGTGTGGCCAGTGGGTCCGCGGTGCACGCGCCTCGCACCGGCCCGGGCGGCGCGGGCGGCGCGGGCGGCGCAGGCGGCGCCTCGCGCTGTTAACCGCTCGACGCTCTCGTTAATGGTCCTCTTAATGGATCATAAGTGTAATTACACTTTCATTATAATTTGGTGGCCGTTGGAAAAGTTACGTAACATGCCGCCTACTTCTTCACTCGGACGATAAATTAATAATTTTATGGATGCAGGTGGAAGTGTAACCGTACGGTAGAATGTTAATTTATTCGAAATCTATAAAATTCTACAATGGTAAATTTAAACTGATTTAAAACTAATCTAATTGATTTAAACAATTAGAATTTGTTTTGTTTTAAATCAGTTTAAATTTACCATTGTAGAATTTTATAGAGTACCTACCTACGAATTAGTTAATTTGATGTATGATGTTTGAATTGACAAGTTTAGTGAACACGTTCCGAGTGCTATCAATCATTATAAGATGACACACGATGCTTCTGGCAACAGGTTAATAATCGAGATGCTTAATATTCATTTTTTATACTCGAATAAGATTTGTTTTTGTATTATCAGCGAATGTAGGTACACTAGACTAACTGAAAACACTTAAATCTAATAAGTTTAGGTACAATAATTATGCAATTAAAATCACCACAGGTTGTTGTATGTATGTTCTAAATAAAGTTCTAGCAGAACTAAAACTGACCTGAATGGTAATGTATAATCGGGAAATCGCTAGTCTACGTCTTGGCTGAAACGTGAGTCGAATAACCAAAAGATTTCGTCGATCTAGCTTACCTATTTTTACAGATCAAGCTTCTTGAACTTAATAACAGACTTATACCTAAAGCATACTGTAAGTATTTTATTTGCTGTGCTGTTTGTTGAATTAAACAACAATAAGCGAAACATTACATTTTAACTAGACCATAACCTTAACCTAGAATAGTGATTCTGCAAGAATTGCCATTTCACATTGGCATTTTGCCTAAAAATCTTACGTTCTGGCATGTTTTTGGCGGTAGTGGGCCAACTCGCTCGATACATGTTATCTGTGAAGTTTGAACTATCAGGTTATATTCGTAGGACGTAAAATGAAATGTCAAGCGTAAATGAAAAAGGGTATCTTGTGGCATTCGCCATTCGGTGTTTCTTAATGTTTTGCTTAATGATAATGACGGACTGTCCCAACGCGATACTCAACTTTTACATTTGAGTTCGTATGGGCTTAAATATCTGTACAGAATTTTAATAATTTTATTTATAAAGTTATGTTATACAATGTGACTGCGACAGTAGGATAATACTCAAAAGAAAATTATGGGAGTAACTTCTCTCTCTGCGACGTAATTAAGTCATAAAAGAACTCGCTCTGTATTGGCGTCCTCACTTACATACGTATACCTACTCGCTGAATCGTACGTTGAGTACCTACATCTGTGTCTTAAAATCGCATTTCATCTCAGTTCAAAATTTATTTCGTTAACAGCAGCCAATTTTGTTTTACGTACGGATTAGTCCCATTTCTTCGTTATCTCTGCTCATAATGCTGTGAGTGGCGTCATGTTATACTCGTATTTAACCCTGCTGGTCGGTACCTTGCGATACCTATTCTACCTAAAGTTCGGCAATACCGACGAATCCCTTCAAGGCAATATTAATGAAAGATGGAACACGTTACTCCCTCTTTCAATATAAAATGAATAATTCTAGGGGTGCGAGTTCTATTTGCACTTTTCCATCACTTTGACATTAAAACTTTTCTTTGTCTTCCATTCTTGAGCCTTCCTTTGGCAAGCGCTTTGTTTCGAAGGCCACTTCACCTGTCCCCTATTGTCAGAGTAGTTCTTTATTTAGGTCCAGTAAAGCTTTAAAACTGTAATATTTACCATAGTTCTTTATTTTTGTTATGATTTAGGCAATTATCTTTAGTCATATTTTATATCTCCCTACTAATCCATAAATTCAAAAGTAACTCTGCCTCTCAGTCTGATTTAGAATATTTATTTAAGTATGTTTAAGTCACTGAACGAAATATTATGTACAAATATCGTTTTTTTTTTATCACGGATATCATGTCCTACGGAGAGATGAATAGGTTATGCGTAATAATATTATGAGTGTGCTATCTGTTGTGTTTTGCAGAGCAGTCATGGACAACGCTACTCGGTCAACAAGCCGATACATTTAGTATCTGCTTATTATAAATTACCAGCGCTATCAAAATAAAATACAGATCGACATTACAATAAAATAATTATTATACGGTAGCATTTATATAAAAAGTAAAGATGATTCCATAGAAAACTACAAGACAACGTCATTAGCAGACAATAACTTTTGTTAATTAAACCAATCACAGCGCCCCTTGGTTCCCGCGCGATTCGCATCGGCAGTTTTATTAGATAGTTTAAGTAGTTAAAACCCATAGCTTATAATGGCTCGTGTCAACCAACTAACGATTGTGCGGTATAAAAGTCTGTTTCTTTACAAAAACGTACTCTGTGTCTAAAATAAAATTTTATAAACTGGATAGAAAACTTATAACTACTGTGCTAGGAAATATTATTGCGAAAAATAACTTTCAATTTATATTCCACCTCTTTTTGAAGTCATGTAGTCGTTAGTATCAACTGTATTCAATAATATTTTCTGTATAATGTTATGATACATTTAAAGTACGTATAAAATAATACAAATATTTCTTTTTATTATTTTATAATCATTGGAAAGATAATCATATAAGTAGATATAATTGCATAGATAACTTCTGTATTATGTAATAATTATGCCTCAATGCCATGAACATAGCGTGCTTAATGGATTAATTGAATAGTAGATATTAAACTTGGTATATCTCCAAATTGATGAACGATCCGCTTTTAGATTAAGCACTAGCGCTATCCAAACCATCACTGATATGTATTTATCAAATTAGGTGTTTGACCTAATTTCTAACTTATGAGACATGCCGAGTACCTACGCGTCATTCCGTTATGAAGTTATTGTCCCAGCACCATCATCACAATGGCATGGTAGTTACCCATATATTATATATTCTTTTCAATACTTTATAGTAGGTACATCTGCCAAATTTCACGATGATGCAATCACTAGAAGTGGGTCAAATTCAGCTTCCAACATTCCACTAAGTACAAAGTCACAGGTCGACCTGATAGAAGCGTACTTAAGGCTTTAGCCTAAACTTTTAAGTTTTAAATTGTACGTAAGTAATTATTATTAAATCAAAATAAATAGATATAACATATTCAATTTTATAAGTATTATGTGGCACGGATATTGTCTACTGTACCAACTTAATTCTCATCTAATTATGTAAACTGTTACATCGCGGTGAGTAACTATTGCATATTATTCAAAGCATTTACCTACTTGGCTCACAATATGCATGCTTGATTTGTCACGCAAGTTAAGTAAGGTGTACGTATTGTAAGTACGTGATGGTTTTCCCCTAATTCTGGACTTGCTATCGGGAATGCAAATCGCGGGCTATGAGCCGGAGTGATGAAACGCGAAATAAATCCAGAGAGGTTTGCGAAATATTCAGATTCATAATATAGATGTCGCAGTGATATGATGAAAACAGGGATTTGATCAAATTTCTCAGTGATATGATCAACTCCCGGTAGATGATAAAAATGCCACGCGTTGTGTCATTTTCCTAGCAAAATTTAGTGATTTGATCAAGTCTCCAAGTCATTTTAGGGAAATGAAAGAATCATAAAAATGGCTGCTAGATTTCATCATTTCACGTAGTTATTTGATCAAATACCTGAGCTGTTTTAGGGACATGATAAAACGAGTAATTAATTCAACTCGGTTTTAACATTTTACTAAACACGTCTAGTGATTTGATCAACTCCCTAAACAGTTTTAGGGAAATGAAAGAATCACAGCAATAACAGGTGGAATTCTTCATTACCCTTAGTAATTTCATCAAATCTCTTAGCAAATTAAGGGAAATGATAAAACTAGTCTCAGAAACAAGATAATACCATTTAGGAAGTAGGTATTTCTCGGCTAAAAAATAAACAACAAGCTACCTACAGCCCAATATTTTTTGCTCTAACTCTCGGCCGTTATCGCAGTGCAATAATTTCACATGCTCGAACTTCAGTTGCCATAATTTTAAATTCTATGCCATAATGGTCATTTGCAATAACTTTTAAGTGTCATAGCTATACGTGTGCCATACATCTCATTTTCCCTATTATTAAATGTGCTTAAATCATACCTATGCCATAGAATTCAATCACCATAATAATTATTTGCCATAACATGGTCAAAGTTTAGTGATTATTATTATTAGTTGACAAAACCTGGTTAGTTTATGTTATGTCGTAAATATACTATTGTTAAAAGTATCAGTTCTGACGCTTCGCCGGCCGCTGCCGCGGCACGCTCGCTTCGCTCGCTCGGCTCGCGCGCTGCAAGGGCACGGTTCTACCTAACACTCCTCCTCGCTTCGCTCGTCGTCGTACCTAAAGGAGACCTTCAATTGCCAATAAATAAGATGTCCCCTACATTCTACCCACTGTGCACAAAGAAACAGTCTGGATTTGCTTTTTTCGTAATTCTGGCAAATAATAGTTATGACATAAAATAATAGGGGTTATGAATATTATAGAAAATAAATAGTGTGGAAAGAACTAAAAAAATTGTGACCACCGTGCAAGATAGTTAATGGCAGACCTAGACATCCAGCCAGTCAAGTGTCAATTGAACGATCTAACCAGAATATCGAAGGTATATCACGTGCTTGGCTAATAGACAATGACACAAAAAATTGGGCTCTAATTTATTATTTTGTTAGCAGAAAAAGAAATACCTATTTCCTAAAGGATATTATCATGTTTCTAAGACTTGTTTTATCATTTCACTAAACTAGCTTAGAGATTTGATGAAATCACTAAGGGTAATGAAGAATTCCACCAGTTATTGCTGTGATTCTTTTATTTCCCTAAAACTGTTTAGGGAGTTGATCAAATCACTAGACGTGTTTAGTGAAATGTTAAAACTGAGTTGACTTAATTACTCGTTTTATCGTGTCCCTAAAACAGCCCAGGCATTTGATCAAATAACTAAGTGAAATGAAGAAATCTAGCAGCCATTTCTATGATTCTTTCATTTCCCTAAAATGACTTGGAGATTTGATCAAATCACTAAATTTCGCTAGGAAAATGACACAACGCGTGGTATTTTTATCATCTACCGGGAGTTGATCATATCACTGAGGGAGTTGATCAAATCCCTGTTTTCATCATATCACTGCGACATAGATATTGGATGACGCGCTGATAATCGCATTGTGTATTGTTGTTTTCAATATCAGTTACTTACATCGGTTAGATTATAAAAAAAATACGACGATATACCCTGTTTAAGTTCCGTGTCACACCCTGTCACACTTTTCATCAAATGTGACGTCATGAGCCCCTACTCCCGATGACGCGCTTCATCTTTGACATTTTGTGTTTGATTGATAAAAGAAAAATACCTTCTGCTTGTTGTAAGGTAACGTAGATTTACCTACGATAAAAATGGGAACTACGTAATATCCGTTGTTGAAGTGGAACCCATCCCATTTACGATCAATCAATTTAGCGAGTAGTGTCCGTTTAATACTTCCTACAAGCACCATTTGCAGTTAGCTTGCTGTTTACTAAATTAATAGCACTGGGCAGTTTAATATAACAAGCCTCTACTATCTATTCGCATTAGATGAAATTCATTATTTTCACCATAATACTTGTTTACGTGTTTATTCAAAGATCCTAAAATTTTACCTTAATAAATATATAGGTACCAAATACTTAGTTAAGAACTTATATCTCCTTCATTTATTATACCCATATGCGCCTGTAAAACAATATATACAGGCGCATATGGGTATAATAAATGAAGGAGATACTTTATATATATATATATTCGATACGCACGAATAACAAATATTAACGTTAAACAAATCATGTCAAATCTACGTTAATAATTAAAAATTTTAGGTTGTTTACCCACGTGCGTGTATACATTTTGAGCTTTTAGCAGCATGCGTTAAAATGTTAATATTATTGTAATATTATTTATTGTTTTAAGTAGGTACATAAATTAATCTTTGTGTTAATATTGCTATCAATGTTATTTGACAAAAGTCGACGATTTATGTAGGTACCTATGTAGTAATCCTTTCTTTATATCATCATGTTCTCAAGTTAGTAATTTGTATCTAATATGAGAATAGCCTTAAAACCTAAACCTAATATAGAATATCTATAGGTAGGTATTCTATAAATTCTCCATAACATATAAATATATATACCTATGAAAGCTTCACTTGAAAACAGACTCTAACTTGAATGACTTTAAGAAAAACATTCTGGAAAAGTAAAACTTAGATAGAAATAGCATTTCTTAGGTGCTTGCACAAGATTCGTTGCAACTTAAATTATCAATTGCAGTTTTAATTTGACCTTAGTGCTAGCGGTATATGACGTTCTTGTGTCCACTATGATAATCACATGTCTTCTATTTCTTGGTTATCGAACGAGAGAAAGCGTGGTTCTAGATTGGACTTACGTGTAAATATTGTACATGTATGTTCGACAATAACTTGAGCATATTAACCTCTACATTGTTGTAAAAGAAACAAATATATTTTAATCACTGTGTGGAATCAATAATCCAAGGAGGTCGCTAATACCGCCTCGTACACTGCATATATTAGTTTAAATAACGTAGGTACAGTATAAGTCTTTATCTAATCACAAAATATATTTTTAAAAGTGAAAGAAGGTCATATGTGTGAAATGTGTGCAATAAAAAAACTAAAAAGCAACAAAATACAATAGCGCACTGAAAAGAAAAAAATAATAATTTTGTCTTTATAACGACTACTATTTTAGTTGTAAGTACCTAATGTCTGATATTTTTGAAGTCGGTGCCAGCTGGTGCAGCAACTCTTCACTCTCAACTCTTCACTAAGATGCTCAAGTTTTTTTGAGGCTGGCACCGACTCCAAAAATATCAGACATTAGGTACTTACAACTAAAATAGTAGTCGTTATAAAGACAAAATTATTATTTTTTTCTTTTCAGTGCGCTATTGTATTTTGTTGCTTTTTAGTTTTTTTTCGGCGGTTAAATTTTTTTATTAAAAAGTTATTATTTTATAATTTTCTGTGGCCATAATTTGTACAAATTATTACATGCTTAATTTTAAATTAGGTACTTTTTAAATAGCTACCAACCATGTTTTTGCTATTAACTTTTAGTGAACAGTAAATTACCCCTATTTTCCCACCCTTAAGGTAGGTTTCTTTTTCCAAATTTTTATGGGATCAACTTTGAGGTATTCTCTATCCAATAAAAAAAGAATTATCAAAATCGGACTACTCTGTAATAAGTTACGCGTGGTCATACGATACAATCGGTGCGTGAAAAATGAACTCTCTCTCAATCATCCCCTCTTTTCCTACCCTTAGGGTTGGAATTTTTTTTCCAAATTAAAATGGGACCAATTTCGAAGTATACCCTTTCTAATAAAAAAAGAATTATCAAAATCAAGCCACTCTATAAAAAGTTATGCGTGATCATACATAAAAAAAAAAAAAATATACGCGTCGACTTGATAACCTCCTCCGTTTTTTTCGTCGGTTGAAAATAACCATTAGCCTTTCGATCTCTGACCTCTGTTAATTAGAGTCGACAGACTGTCAAACTGCCTTTTCGATAATTTTGTTATAATAAGTATTGGTATTAATACGGTTTTGATAATTTTATATTCGGTTGTCACATTAAATAAAAAAATCAATTTCCTATCTTTTATGTTATTATAAGTTTGTTGTTTTGTCGTACTGGTATTGCAATAATCAGTCAAATTAGTTTGGAAACTAAGTAGACAAGGAACGCGAATGGTACCTATATATATAATTATAGGTAGGTAAGCGTGTCTCATCATCATGCTCCAGGCAGGTTTTTAAAGGAAATACTAACAGTCAGCAGACCTATGTAATGTATATTACAGGAACTTGTAGTCTCCTTCACAGAAGTACTTCCTTAACAGTGTAGGTGGGTAAGCTTGATTGCGCGTTTGTCTCTTAACGCCTGACATTAAAATGAAATGTGACTCGTTCATAAATTAACATGTTAATTTATTTACATTTTAGATGCTATATATACAGTCTAATACGACGTTAGCGCGAGACGAGCGTTAAATTTAATAATTACCTACATCTACGAAAGTGTTTCCATGTATGTAATACCTAAATAACCTCTTCTATTTTGGACCCGTTTCTTAATACCCAATCAAATTTCGGATTAGCTATTTACTACTTTTCATTTATAATAAAAGTATCGTTTATGTTCCAAATAGTACTTTCACATGGAGCTTATACGACTGTTTGTAGCAACAAAATTATACAAATAATAAAAAATGTTTTAACCATTATTATTATTATTATTATTATTATTATTGAAATTATATTTGAAAGAGTGTACTGAACTATTGTTATATTACTTTTGAAATTTTCTCACCTTTTAATCCTTACCTGAAGTTCCACGAATATTTCAGGACTAAAATTAAGCAAATCGGAACAGCCGTTCTCGAGTTTCAGTGAGACTAACGAACAGAAATTCATTTTTATACAATTACATACTTACATAATTTGAAATCATATAAAAATACGCAATAATATTGGAGATTGAATCTCTTCATTGAAAGCAGACAGGGTGGCGACATGGTATGTATACCACAGCCAACTATGGTAAATAATGTAGCGTGACGGAGTGACGCCAGCAGGCGAAGGCCTCCTCTTTGTTATCAAAAACGGTGACAATGGATCACAGCACGAGCATTCCAAAATAGGAACAGAAATAGAAAATAGGTTAAATATCACCTATAGCGTAGGCAATAATAGACGCAACAGGGATGTGACAACGATTTATTTTTACAATTCAAAAAGGATTGAAACAGGGATTGGGTTCGCAGGGATCTTTTATTATTTATGAATCACCTTTCTTTTCTTCGATGCCTCTACACTATGATAAAGTTTGAAAAATAAAAAGAAAAACCTTAACATTTGCACCAAAGAATATGTTCAAAATACTTCTTAGTTTTATTTTATCGAAAACTTTTTAACCGAGATACAGAGTGGATCTAGTTACTTTTATAAATATTTATTGGGACTGGCAACTGAATTAAATACCTTCAAGTATTACGGGTGAATGTTCAATAGGTTTATTAGCATTATAAATGAAGTCCCGGGTAACAATTTACTGTCTCTGGGGAGTAAGAAGGTACTGATTCAATTGTTACGCCGCCAAAGTTTAGACACTAACGGCAAACACGCGCGCTAAAGGTTTGAAGAGTAAACTAGCACCATGAAACTAGTTCAAATGAATAAGCAACTGGTTAATGAAGGTCGTAACTGTTCCTGGTTGATTATTGCTAGTAAATATTTATTTATGTTTTTATTACTATTTTCATTCCGTCCATCTCATTTATTGAAGTAAAGAGTAAGATCCGAGCGCCACTAGACCATCATATTTTCTCGCGAATAATGTAGGTATATGGGATAAAATAATTTAAATTTAAATTTTGTTTAATGACGTCGTTATTCCTCTGTCGGCTCAGGTCAAGAATCTCGGGTTGACTATTGACAACTTTTTATCTTGGGATGCTCAAGTGGCGGAGGTTAGTCGCAAAGTAACCAACACCTTGCGCGCGTTATATCGTTTTAAAATTTTCTCCCTGTTTGCACTAAGACGTTGCTAGTTCAGGCACTTGTGTTACCTATAATTGACTATGCTGATGTGTGTTATTCTAACATTTCTCAAGTATCCCTCAACAAACTGGACAAGCTACTAAATAATTGTATTAGGTTTATTTTCGGTCTTCGTAAATATGACCATGTATCATTCTACCGGCGTCAGCTTGAGTGGCTTTCCATCCGTGATCGTAGAAATATCCACATCCTCTCCATACTATTTTCTATTCTTTTTGATAATTCCTCTCCCGATTATTTAAAGTCCCCTTTCTCTTTTCACACTGCACGGCCGGGCTGTGAACTCCGTTCTTCTCGATCCCTCACTCTTAGTATTCCTCTTCACCATACTAATTTCATTTCCAACTCTTTCGCCCTTCAGGCAATCCGTCTCTGGAATTCTCTCCCTCTAGCTATCAGGCAAGCACCGAGTAAGCTAGCATTCAAGCGTTTGTTACGTAAGCACTTTTTAAATCTTTAGTTTTCATCATCTGTCATTGTAGTTATTTATGTATTTTTTATATATCTATATACTTTAGTATATTTATGTATTGTATTTATGTAGTGTAATATCATCCTGTCATAATAATATATTGTATCTATTATTTTATATGTATTATTCTTTTTGCGCCTACACATGCTCTCTGTTTACTTTAAAGGTTGTCTGGTAGAGAATGCCGTATGGCATTAAGTCCGCCTTTTGTACATTTGTTTTTTATTGTGCAATAAAGTGTAAATAAATAAATAAATAAATAAAATAGTGCTAGTATTTACTTAAAATATGTGCCGCTAACTTGGGTAGAGGGCCATTTCATAGATATTGGGTGCTGAAATACGGTCGCGTAATAAGTTGGACAATAATGGAGTCATCACCTAATTGAAAAAATTCATCGATTGTCTGAACTAACTCACAGAATCTTTTATTTATTCAATGTGAAACTTGTTTACCCTTGTGTGTCATTCTCAGAAAAACAATGAATAGTTAATGAGCACTGAGATGCGATTATGCTTATATTTGACATAATACGGGGTGACAGGAGCCAAGCCATTGTTCAACACTAAAACTGGAGACCTTCGACTGTCTTCTTGTTTATGAGTTAATGCGTATTTATAACACTGGAATAAACACAATATATTTCTAAAACTGATCAACAGGTACTTAGCAAAATGGCTGCAAGGACGATAAATTGTAAACGGTGGTAGAAAACGTTAAAAAAACTCGAAATATTTTGAATTAAAAATATTATTGTTTCGTAAGTACCAAGACGCAGAGTAGTTAGCAGCATAATCACAGCAGTTTCCAAATAAAATACTAAAATTCCCGGACGAGGATACACAAACCTTCCTTAATTACTTACTGAAAATAAACAGAAACGTTGTTCTAATAATAACTAATTAAGCAATTCTTTAATATATTGGAAAATTATGAAAATAAAATCCAAAAAGGATAATAAAAGAAACAAACGAAATTGCTACAAACATCAAATCAAATAAATTGATGCTTTTAAAGTTGATGAGCAAAATTTAAATTCTGGAATAAGCTTTGTGCAGGTGGATTGAGCCGTAACATTGGCTGTTGCAGCTATTTTTAGACCTTTCAGGTCGGCGGTTACAAACAATAACTGAAAATATACGATAAACTGCATGACATTATCCCTACTAATATTATAAATGCGAAAGTAACTCTGTCTGTCTGTCTGTTACGCTTTCACGCTGAAACTACTGGACCGATTTAAATGAAATTTGGTGCAAAGAAATTCTGGAGCCTGAGAAAGGTCATAGGCTTCTTTTTAACCGACTGCAAAAAAGAGAGAAGAGTTCCACGCGGACGAACTCGTAGTCGAATCTAGCTGGAAAACCAAACCATACTCGAAAACAATAGATTAAATCGTTAAAAAAAAAAGGTTGTGGGCAGGTATGTATAATTTGGACAACGGCCTGGTCGCTTAAAAATTATGTAAAAATTTACGGCATGGCGCCATCTTGTGGTACAATCAAATATAATATTTTCAAATTTCAAAATTTCAAAATTTTAATATTGGTAATATATGTATCGAAAAAAATATTTTTATAAGGACGTCTCTATTACGTCGATTGTTTTTTACTTATTCAAACATAAGTAGTTGTACAAAAGGCTAAATAAATTAATATAGAATCTATATTAATATAATAAAGAGGAAAGGTTTGCTTGATTGTTTGGATTGAATAGGCTTCAAAATGGCTGGACCGATTTGAAAAAATATTTCACTGTTGGGATGCTACGTTGTTTTTTATTTATAACGAATTATTAATTTACATACTTAATAATACTACAATTACGGCCTAACGTTTATCAATATTTCGCCCTACTCAATATCTGCCTTATGTTTAAAGAGTAGTAACAATAAGTATTAGCAGCTCTCTTGTATTTATTCTGTGTAGCAGAAGTTCAATATTCTCAGGCCAGACACATTATTCTTTTTATTTAATCTAAACTGCAACAACCTTGTTCATGACATGCCAACATTTTATTAAAAATATTTCACCCAGAATAAACTTTTTGAAATAGGTGACGCAAACATTTCACAATTCTAATTGAAAATAACTCTGAAATGACGAATGGCAAATTAAATACTTAGGTAATACTTTCAGCACTTATTTAATAAGATTTTTTATACTGTAACCGACTAAGTAGTGAAATAAAAGCTAAAAGTCTGAAAACTTTCTGTCGCTTGGTGTATTTTAATGTTACGTTATTTTATGAACTCGACAACAAAGTAAACAAAAAGACATCATCTGCCGCAAGTTGCAAGTGAAATGAAATAATTTTAAAAGACGTTACAAATTTCATTTATGCTTTAGGTGCACAATGCCAAGCTGACTAACAAATACCAGTAAAGTGGAAACTGTTTTGTCTTTTTAGAGCTAGTAGGTACCGGTCTTTATATTAATTCAATTACTAGAAACATTATAAGCTATTACCAAAAAATATCTTTAACGAGACTACTAGAATAAGTAGGTACTTACCTACTTGCTTTATTCATACATTCATGTGATGGATCTACACCAAACCGAGAAAACTTTATTCCAACTTTGTCATGACTTTGTCACAGTGCCTTTTTCTCCTTTATAAATATAAAATAGTTTGGTGTCTTTGTAAATATTTCATACGCAGTTTCCCAGTCGGCATGTCACGGTTATAAGTTTGCTATTCGAACTTTACAGATATTCACGATTTCGAGTTGGGTTTGTAGCTAAGTACCTATCACATTAGGTACTACCACTACTCAATTTGACTATTGTATCATATCATGATAAAAAGAGTTAATTAAGTTCTGTGAATTTTAGGACCAAAATACTTTACAGTTCCTATATTTGTGGCCTGAGCTGACGGTAGTCTAGTAGTACTTAGTATCCACTAAGTAAAGTTTTCGTAACGTCAGCCAATAACATGTAATACGCGAGTTGAATCCGTTATAATTATTTAATTAAAATCTATTTTTTTATATCATATCGATATACAATGTAGTCCATACTTATATAATTACTATTGATCACATCATCCAGCGGATACGTTTTCAGATTATGGGTAGAGGCGCTCGAAAACCAATTCATTTAACGATATTCACAATAATAGGAAAATACAGTGGATTACTTCAAATAGTCTCGGTCTAACAAATAAATAGCTGCGGATAAAATCTAAATGGGTCAGATCAGGCCGTTGATACTGATAAAAGACATCGTTTCTCATTATATACCTAGCTATAGTTATTCGACTTCTTGAAAAATTTGGGCCGCTAGTGAAATAATTAGAATGTAAAAGGAGGGCAAAAGCTGCGACGTTCATTGGGTGGGTGCGTGTTTGGAATGAGAAATGCCAACACCTAGGGCAGTGGCGCTGGCGGGCCGGCACGCGACCGGCCGCCGCGGGCCAACCCTAATGCAGCTAAACCGAGTGTCTAGTGGTAGAGAAGCGAAGGACAGTTTATATTCCTACCAACTCACCCTTAAAAATACATTTGGCATTTACGTTCGGGTACTTATTCAACTGAATTTTCAGGCACGAACTATAAGTAGATAGTGTGTGTGGTAAAAATCCATAAAGGTATAATAATGCAGATGAAAGTCATAGTAAGATGTTACCTATCTATAGTCGTGTAATTATAAAACCGCTACTTTAGACTGTCCGTCGTATTTTCATCCGTAAATTTGAAAATTTACGGCTCTTTTACGTCTCAGTTAATATTTATCGTTCAGGCAATTTGACAAGTTCACTTGGGAGAGTAATAAAATAACTGGAGGCCTCCAAAGGCCTTAAAACTTGCATAAATCTATGAATGAGAAGTCTTTACATATAAAAACAAAAAATGGACGCTATTTTATTAGCTCGAAACAATAAAGCGAAGTTTTTTCTTTTATTGAACCATCAACCTGTAGCTTGAACACGCACACCGAGGTAATATGTACCGAGTTTACTGCTAACTTAGTATCTCCTAACATTGTTATATAGGTTAAAGAACATTTATGTAGAACCTACGTCAAGCATAGCCGGGTAGGTATTTTCTATCAGAGATCAAATAAATTTGGCTTTATCGTTCGGAACCACGGGGGCGTTTTAACCGATTTAAATAAAATTTGGTACACAGCTAGTATAGAGCCTGAAAAAGGACCAAAAAGGGTTGTAAGAGGTTATACGGGGGAGGGGGGTTGAAATGTTGTATCAAAGTGCAAAAACATGCTGCCGTAGTTACTAATTCCACGCGGACGGAGTCGCGGTCATTTTCGACCATTAGCTATTCTTTAAAAACTTACCTAAGAGGTAAGTTTTCGGTCTACCTTTTAAATTTGTGTACATACCACTTGGTAAATGTCATTACAGTTCAGTTAACCTTTATAATTTTTGTTTGTACATTATTGTTGCTAAGCTACTAATAAGATAACAACACGATGGTTAATTACTTACTTGCATTGAACTTTCTTAGTAACAAACAACGTTCCTCGCAACTATTACTATGAAGCATAAACATAATCTACTGAAGCATCACGCAAGATCAGTTCACGTACATTTAAGTAACAATTGTATCTAATAGTATAAAGATACTTTTTTTAAACAATAGATATTGCGCCTAATATATAAAAATAGCAAAAACGTCTTTATGGTTTTTACTTTTTAGAATCGAGTGAACAGCGAGAACAATACAGAAATACTCACGTCGCCTACACGGACTGTTATTTTTTTTATAAAAAAGAAACAGTTATAACATATCTAATTATTTTATCATCGAATGCATTATTTAATAATGATATTGAATGTAAGTATAGGTATGTTAAAAGTTGTAGTAAAAATGTTACCTATAATTTGGAAGTTACTTCCAAGTTAAGTATTTTTAAATATTTTTAATAGTATAGACACGTTGTTTAAAGTCCAAATAGCAAACAAAATATGCACTATAGTTAACTAATTCGAATTTAAACGGAACAATAGGTTACATAGTGAAACAAACCGTAACTTGCATAAATCCCTTCTCCGTGTCCAGCTGTCCGCCGGTGTTACAAAACTCCTATAAAATGTGTCCTATCTTGCAAAGATAAAGAACGATAATCCAAGAAAACAAATTCCCATCAATAGATTTGGAGCTTCAAATAAAGTAAATGATCCCGAAAAGACAGATGAGAATCGGAAGACATGTGAAAAGATTGACAAAGTCCCGGCTAGACCCTTCATGTTTCACTCGTACTTCGCTGTAACTGGCCCTATGTCTAAAGGTACCTTTACACGCTTGCCAAAGCTCGACAAGCGTCCACAAACACAAGCGTGTAAAGAGGCTTGGCTTGCGCGAACTTGCGGACGCTTGTATCCGCTCCGAACTATCAAAGGGCGTCTGCGGCAAGCGCTAGCGACGCTTGGGACTTGTGGATGCTCGTCGAGCCTTGGCAAGCGTGTAAACGTACCTTAAGACTTCTTAATGTTGAACGACAAGTGGTCTGAATTGGCACGAAAAAGGGTGCTTATTTATTACCATTTAGAGATGATTTGTATGCCTGTTTATTTTCATAGAATATGAAGCATATAATTTTAAATAATAGGCGCTTAGAGAAATTGGAGACAAACACGCCAGAGTAGCGACACGTAATTAACAAAAGTTCCTTGTTGTGGTTTGAATTCCTTACTTGCTACATTTAGCAACATACCTACATATATGTATTATTATATGTATGGATGATTTATCTTAAATGTTTTATTGAGTTAATGTTTGCAGTAACTTTAATATTGAGGTTAGCTTGCAAAAAATATATATGTTAATTAAGAAAGTAATTATTAATAGTTTATAAACACGAGGCGCGTTTATGAGCTATACTTACAATAGGTAAGTCTGTGTTATGGACATCTTTTCATTAGGTACAGTTGTGTCAGCTTGGATTAAGTGGACTTACTGTTGCCCAACTTTTGGAGTAGGCAGATATCTCAACTTAATGTTAGTTAGTTATGTATTATCAGATAACGTCATTCAAAGCGCATGAGTACCTAAGGCATATTTTCACGCTGATAATCAGTTCCAGTAAACAAATAAAGCCCATTATAGGATTTAACATAAAAAAATACAATTTGATTACAAGCATCGTTGTTCGGAGAGCTTACTGCAATTGAATTACTATCCGAAATACATAGGTAGGTAACAATGATTAAAAAATGTAACGGCACGACGCAGCTTGGCAATTGACTATGTTTCTATAACAAAAGAATGAAACAACTTTAAACGGATTTAACTCGCGTATTTTATTTTATTGGCTGACGTTTAAAGTTGTTTCATTCCAATGTATAATAACCGCAAAGGCATCAGAAATTATTAGATAGCAGTAAACATATGCGAACATAACGAAGGTGCGCGCGTAATATAAGGGTGAGTAAATGAAGTATACGTAGGGCCGTCGCGTCGGCGTGAACTCCTGCCAGTCCAAATGGCGCCGCTCGCCGAACTTTGTCACTTAACTTCACTATAAAACCAACTTTGCCGCTTATTGGCGAACACTGCAATTACTTCAGAACAAGGATCAAGCTCCTACGGATTTAATGCCTCTATTTATCGAGTAATAAATGAGTATGACATACTCGTGTGTGGGGCACTATTAGGTAATTAGCGGTATTTAGTTATTAGCTAGTTATTCATGTAAGTATGAACAGTAGGTATCTAATGATAATCCTAAATAAGTAAAACACATACTGACCTAATTATTATGTATGAATAGATATACTTATAAACAGATTTCATCATTTACAGAAAGTAAGGACTCTAAATATAAGCGTAAGTAAGTAATTAAACGCGACATGTTAAAGTAATTCTGGGATAATAAAACAACTTCCATTTTCCCATTCAGTCATCCAAACAGATTCGAATAATTAGGTAAGTATTTATTTTACTTATTTGGGATTCTCAATTAAAACTGTTAAATTTTCCTTTAGCGAGATTGAGTCGTTTAGTTAACTTTAACAAAAGACATAATTAAAACATTTTACATTAAGACTAAGTCAACTTTTTATGTATACAACGCCTAACTTGACAGAACTAAGTTTAAATTAAAGCCGTAACTTACACTGTGATTTCACGCCGCGTAATTGTGTCGAGATGAGTAACCACTGGTTACGCATTAGGGTAACAAATTTTACTCCGGCGTATACTCGTACAAACTCAGTTTCAGCGTCATAACTCTACATCCCGTAAGTCACAGATAACTCGATAAATAACTACAACAATTAATCTAAGTAGTCCTAAATTAATCGTGACAACACTTAATCGAAAGCTAGTTATAAATCAACTGACACATCTAAAATGTGTTGCTATTATTACGCAATATAATTTTGCATATGTATTTCTTTAATAATACTTTGTAAATTAAAATAGTTTTTAAACACTGTACTTATATCCTAACAAAGTCACATTCCACCATTACCCGTTCAACGTCATTCGAATAGAGATCTCCCACGATTAGTTTTAAAGGTGGTGCTACGGTTACTAGGCGACGGATAAACACATACATTCAATTTAAAATGTTCACCAAGTTACAAGTTTTTAACCTAGACCATTAAATCTAGTAGAAAAAATAGTGTAGGTACTACTAAAAAGACTAAGCGATTTTTAAAAATGTATATTTTTTCCGGTAAAACTATTTAAATAGAAAAGAAGACAGTCTAAATTAATACAAAAGTACATAAATAATACGCTTAGATCCCATGTTTACTCTTACATTAACTTTGGAAATAATACTTCTTTTCACAATAAATTTATAGTGCAATTCACACTGCTTTGAATAAAAGAATACCTGAAAGGAAGAAAAACGTTTACGGCTGACTTTCTGTTGAAAATGACTAGGCGACATTGAAATGCCCAACAAGCTTCCGAGAACTTAATTCTCGCAGTTCGTTGCTCAGTAGATACGTGCCTACTTCGTGTTGTATCTTAACCGAAATAGTGTTAATTGGATTGTGTACATGAAGTATAATTATATGACGCAGAATAATGTGACTACAAAACATTGTCATGTAACGACTAAAATAGAAAACGGTCCTCTTCAATGGTTTGATTATATTAAAAGATTGAATGAAAAGAATATTATGGCATATATCTATCAAATGTATAGGTTAAGAGGACCAAATCTTGGAATAAAAAAGAGACGTTTTCAAAAAGATCAGGTCAAGTGTTTTTTAAGTTAACGAGCATGTAAGTATGAGGAATTAAATGAGAGTTAAAGAAAATAAAGAGATATGTCAGTATCCATCAACTGGAAGTGGTCTTTTTCTTTTCTATGGAAACATGATTTCTATGCGTACCTAAGTATATAGAGTTTTCAATAATTATTATTTTAAATCCGGAATCTGTCGGTTTCGGTTACGTTGCATCTGTGCCTTGCCAAAAGTTTCCATCAAGCTTAAATTGAATTTGACAAGGGCATCTCTCAAATGGTTAACAAGCTTACCCGAAGTTCATGACATTTTTACTCTAACCGAAATTATCTTCTTCCTCCAATACAAATATTGGTACCTACATTAAATTGTTTAGCTTGATTACGCTGTATATGTGTCGTACCAAAAGTTGCAATTAAACTGTGTATAAGTGAGAAAGACAGTGCGGGCTAATTATATTACAACACAAAGGAATAAGCTTTTCATTCTGTAATTGGAACTGCGATGTAACGTAGATAATTGTGCACGCGAGTGGCTGAACTCATTATTCTATTGTAAAAATGCAGGATGGGTTTCAGTTTAGGAACCTACCAACATTTTGGAGATAAAATCGCAAATTGCATCTTTGTATAAAATGCTTAACTGACTGATTCTACAACTGGAATCATCGTAGCTATTACAAAGCTTCAAAAACGTGTATGCATATATCTGACGTGAAAACCAAGAACGAATTTTCTGAAATGAAGTCCCTGTAGGGTAGGACAAGCGGTGAAAGTTGCATCCTAATCCTAACTATTATTATAAATGCGAATGTAACTCTGTCTGTCTGTTACGCTTTCATGCTAAAACTACTGGACCGATTTATATGAAATTTGGTACAAAGAAAGTCTGGAGCCTGAGAAAGAACATAGGCTACTTTTTAACCGACTGCAAAAAAGGAGGAGTTCTACGTGGACGAAGTCGCGGGCAGAAGCTAGTAAAAAATAAACCTTTTACACAATTTTTCTGATGAAATAATGCAAAATATGATTAAAGCCATCGGATATTTATCCCTGAAGCTACATTTAGAGTTACGTTGCTATGTAGATATGTCAAATAGGTATAGTTGGGAGTTTTTGTAACCATTCCCTCTACAATGTGCAATGAAACAAAAAAGTAACAGATTGCATTCGCCCGGCTGCAGTTGGTGCAGCTCCTGCGAGTTCTAATAGCGGTGTAACTCGATCCGAATGACGTTTGTCGATTTATAACAAATGGAGGTGTGAATTTGTGTTAAGGTAAGTAAAATATTAAAACATTTTGAAGTATGAAATTATGATTTAAAAACGTGAAACAAATTTCTGCAAATGACAACATGTTAAGTTCTAGGAATTTTACATCTTAAAGTTTACTTTGAAAAAGTGTTTTCTGTGATATTTCATTATTAACAACTACTGAGCGCATTTAACATAAAAAAAGCCTGATTCATTCCTAAAAAAATAAAACACGAAAATTGAAGATTAAAATGTAATTAGACCACGTTTTAGTATATTGTGTAAAAGTTGTGTATGTATAATATAGAATAATAAATGAACATTGGATTACTTTGTAGCGTTTGGTTTTATAAGGCTGGTTGTGTTAGGAACCGGGACAAGGCGTGGCTTTCACTTCATAGCCCGCGCTCGTGGTCACGCGAACACTGCGTTACCACAATCAAAGTGAATTCCTCGTGGAACAATATTTAGAGTAGCTTTAGTGAAGATTTAAATCTTAAAAGGTTACCTATCATTAAGTAATCATGTATTAGAATTCAGAAACCTTTGGCTAATTTCGTGACTGTTGCTATTTGTTTTATAAAGTAGGGGAGGGCAGTAAGCGTTTAGCAAAAATATAGTTAACATTAGTTTAATAAAAATCCCCACATGAGAGTCACAGTATGTGAATACCTACAACTGAACCTATTAGGTGCTCTTTCTGCACTCATACAATATCGCA
The DNA here is from genome assembly GCA_038024825.1 of Polylopha cassiicola. Taxonomy (NCBI): domain Eukaryota; kingdom Metazoa; phylum Arthropoda; class Insecta; order Lepidoptera; family Tortricidae; genus Polylopha; species Polylopha cassiicola. The sequence continues at coordinate 15,239,845 of CP149045.1, read as the reverse complement.
CTTTTACTAGAAAAGTGTGAGAGCTCGAAATGTGTCACCACATGAATTCAAATTTAAATGCGCAGACTGAGTTTTAAATGAACTAGTAAAATATTTCGAGGCAACTAGATCTCTAATATGATAGTAATAACACGAAAATATTGTGGTGTCAACAGTTACCATTGTCTTTAACTCTATAATCTACAATATTATAAAGAGGAATGTTTTGTTTGTTTGGATTGAATAGGCTCCAGAACGGCTGGACCGATTTCAAAAATTCTTTCACTGTTGGGAAGCTACACTATTCCCGAGTGACATAGGCTATAAAAAAAAATTATCCGGGCGAAGCCGGGGCGGACAGCTAGTCTAAGTATAAAATTAGGACACTAAGTAGATAGTTGTCATAATATGCTTTCGCGATTTCACGATTTTTTGATATAATATAGTCCATATTTAACTCATAATGGCAGGTAGATCTACGAATATTACCTATAAAATCATGCTTGAAATATTTTTTATTCATAAAACTTTATTTCGCAAGTTCATTTCCTCAAGTTGACAGAAATGTTTTATACGGGTCGCGCTGGCACGTATAAAAGTGATAAACACCTGAGCTTTAATAGTGCACACTCTGTATAGCTCCAATTTTCTGGAGCGTAATAATTGTTTGAGTACGATGAAGAATCTGTATTGCTTTGTTTACGAAATTAAAACTTAGTAAGCTCTTCAGGAAATAACTTAGCCGTAGATAATTAAAAAACTGCATTGTCACTATAACAAAATACTGGAATATCTTATTGATGATGTCAACACACTACACGTGTATTTCATTACAAATGTAATTTAACTTATAACGTGTCACGATATACTTACTCACCACTATTACGATTGTTATATAAATACGCTTACTATATCGTGTAGGCATGGATTCCTACACGGTATAACAAGCGTATAATTGCTTCCAAATTCCTGTGGAAACCTCTGAGCAGGTACGTCGAGTAAAGGTGCATATAAAATGAGAAGTTTTATATATTGCACCGCCAAAATGATTTGCATAAATGTTCAAACTCATTTTTGCATGAAATTGCAAGGTTTTGCATGAAAGGTACTTCGCTTTAATTTAAATTCTTTAATGCAAATCCTGCAGGTACTCTTATGCACGCATTCTTTTGGTTGTACGTCTTATTTTTGGGGAAAAGTATCATACTTCTGTAGTCCTCTTAAAACTTCCAAATATCCCATTTTGATTATTCTAATGGTGATTTAATTGCAATCCTCTAGTGGCAGACGGAGTGCTGATGCATCGATTTGCACTTGTGATGCCACATGGCAAGGACGCCGTATACTAAGTTGACATCAGATGCACTTCGTGCCGAGAGCCCGTTCCGGTTGCCCGAGGCACGTGGGTCGGCCTCAGTTTTCCTCGTTAATCATCACCGGGGCACTTTACCTTAATCAAAGGGCTGACGTATTATTCTTACCTACTACTTACGCGTGACCATAAAAAGAACTATATTTTATCGCCTATATAACCACATAGCTGTCAACAACGACGAGAAATATGTTTGTAAGAATCAAAATACTCACAGTACGTGGCTGTAGTCAACCGATCGATGGTGTCCTGCTTCAATTTAGAGTTTTTCTTGCCCATCTTCGCTGGCTTGATCTAGAGCGACGCTTGACACAAACGAGTCACGTCTATTGTCGTCACAGAAAGGAATCGCTTCTTTACATATTATTCAGCCCCTCTTCTCCAACCACCTGCGAATGGACACATTTATTAATATTGCGAAATACGATAGTGATACTTAAGGGAATTCGTGCAAGTATTTAATTGTGATAAATAAAAAATCTGTTGTATTACTACTGTATCCAATGAGAGTCAAGTTTGTTACTATTCTATAGATCGTTTGGGAATATTAATAATTTGCCTGAAACTGCGTTAAGCACTGCGTTATCCACCTATCTCTTTCTAGTGAGGTTTCAAATTCTCTATCTCCGTCTCACCCGACATAAATTATAGCTGTTTTCTTCTCCTGAATATTGTAGGGCGAACGGCGCAAAGCGGCGCGACGTAAACGAAATACTTTATTTTGGCGTGTCTCTTGCGAAAACAAGCCATTTATAAGAAAGTGATAAATCAAGGTTTTCTTTCCCATCTGTATAACAGTATTTTATTTCTTAAGGTTAATGGGATCATCACGAAAACAAAGTAAATCAGAATTATGTTAATTATAATTAAGAACCTTAATATATTGTTCAGTGCTCTTGTTTAGTATAGCTTTCAGTTTTTAGATTTCCGGTTTTTATCAAATATGTGTTTGGCAGGCATTGGTTACATGTACCATAAAATACCATTATGTATACTACACTCACTATTATAATATGTAAGGTGGCTTCCTATTAGGTAGGAAGGTGGTAGGTGGAACCATGATTGTTCATCTAACCACAAAGACCGAGTAAAGGGGTATAATAACAGTCAATCTTCAAAAGATTGGTCTGTAAAATAAACAGAAATGCAAGGAAAACACGTCACAAGTTGTAGGCTTCGTGGTCACTGGTTATATTAAATTCTTATATATAATAGATAAAGGTGTTTTATCTATTATATAAAAGAATTTAATAACACATTAATTCGTGGACTGTATATTTGGGTTGAGTTGCGGATGAGTCGCCTCATCACATTTTTAGTTCGAAAAAGACTGACAGTGTTACCACTTTATGTATGTATCGTACACAAGTCAAACCCGCGAAACCGTATTACTACGTAGGAAAATCCTTGCCGATGTGTATCAATAAATATAAGCTATTGTTTTTCGGAGTATTTCTCCAAATTCATGTTGTAGATAAACATTTTATAATTAGTGCAATAAGTAATTAACTAACTTTAAATGTAATCATTGAAATTACACAAACAGTTATTGAAATTAGTTTAACGTAGTTCACCTATCCTTTCTCCAGACGGTATTTCTACTATTTTAGACCCGGGACACGTCACATATCTCTAGACTGGGAACGGGGTGGCCGTTATGTAAACAATTCCCTCGATTCACCACGAGCCTCGCAGATGGTGCAACTTTTTAAATTATTCAGCGGACGGCATGGTGTCTGAGTTTTACTTCTTCTGTATATTTATAAACTCAAAACCAGTGTCTAGTTATGTAATAAATTTAAATAACTCATATGTGGTGTTTGTAAATATATTAAGTATTATACATAGCATCATAATCCTAACTAATATTATATGCGAAAGTAAGTGTCCGTCTCGCTATCACACTAAAACTACTGAATTGATTTAAATGAAAAGTCCCTGAGAAAAGGCTACTTTTAATTGCTAACTCCATGCGGACAGAATCGCGTGCAAAATCTAGTAATTCATAAAAGAGGTACAAGGAACTCGTCGGATCTAGTTCTATTGGAATTGATATTATTATGTTCTATGAAAAACTATCGAAATATACCTTTTAGCGTATTATATTTGTCTTCACGTAACACAGACCACACTCACACTCCATTACACTATTCGTTTCACAGTAACACCGTTAACTTTATTCTCCCGATTACCTGGAACGAGGGAAAAGAATCTCCCGTTACTCTTTGCTTACAATATATTCTCGCCAAGCATCCCTGTGGATTCATTTCGCTTTGCACCAATCAGTTTTCACTATGGAAAAACTAACACAAGCAATATATTCATGTTCATGTTACATTAAACCGCAATGTTTTATGATAGTCCGTTACCTAATACCTATATTTTTTATCTACAACCAAGGTTAAGAAATTGCTGAGTTCATTACTCACATTGTTTATACCTACAGTCGCTGTAATATTGTTTCTAAAAGCGGAAAAGGTCTCTAGACAAGTGCCAATCGATAATAGCAACCGAACGAAACGTCACGTGGTCAATTTTCGTTCGCGTATGTCATTTCCATACATTTTTGAATTCGTTTAGTTTGGTTGCTATTATCGTTTGGTCTAGGGGCTCTGTTCGTTTTAGGAATCCACTCGAAACTCCAAATTAAAAGCAATTTTCAGTTGAACGAAGTCAATAATACAATGTTGCGATGAACGGTGCCGTTTATTTCACTTTCGAAATTGAATCGCCATAAGTGATTGCAGTAACGCCCGTGATGAAGATTCTATCACATATACTGTAAAATGGATAACAATTTACAGTAAAGTAAATGTATGAATTCGAAAATTCGATCGATATCTAATCAATTTAAATGACAATGATGTGTTTGGGTAAGTGCCGTTAACAGATGGAGCTGAAGCGACATATCGTTTGTAAACAAGTACTAAAGACAAGATAGAGAATTCGTCGTCTCCGTCAGTATTACGGTTATCTAGTGTAATTGGAAAAAGCACGACACCTCGCGAAAGTGTAGGTACAAATTCCTCTATGGTCTCAATTTTAACTACTCTTGTCTTTATATAAACATCATTATCATTTAAATTTAAATTATATTAGCGAAATACTATTATAGAATCCTTTCAATTTATAATATTATAATAGTAACCATCTCGCATGGATAAACATGAATATAAAATATAATTCGCAAAGCACACTCGAGTTATCAGGGTAAATTTAACGTGCATATATAATTAATTTTTCAATTAGCATAATTTCATATTTATATATCGCACACCTAGATCTAAAGGGAGCTAACTCAAAAATCTGAAGATTTAAATTAAACACACGCTATAAAAAAAGGATCCGATTCCTTACAACAATTTCGCCTCTCCCGAAAAAGTTACTTTTTTGAGTTAGCTCCCTTTAGATCTAGGGGTGCGATATCATAGTATACTATTTTCGATATAATTGATTAATTTAAATTTACAACACCTCCAATTCATCGATTTTCCATCGACATATCGTGTTTCAAGTGACTAAATTCTTACAATTTATATAATAGAAATAACAACTTTGTCGGTTTTTTGCGAGAATACAAAATGCAATTATGTAGTTTTCTTACTTTAAACTGTCATTCATGCTTAACAGTCACGCAATTTTAAACTGGTGCCGGGTAAATTTACCCGTATATACTCGTATATTGTTTTTGGTATTCTTTATATATTTACATCATCTGAAAACTCCCGAATGAATTAGAACGAGTCGCTAGAATTCAGTTATAGGCTATTGGAATTATCGATTTTATTATTGAAAGGGGGTAATTGAGCAAAATGCGTAGTCCATGCGTGCGACGCAGAAACTGAGTCTACACAGTGCTCATTCTATAAATTATTAGATGGAAAACCGAGCGGTTCTCGAAAAATGATACTAACCGTCTATAATCAATGGAAAAAAGTGACGCGCCATCTAGAATTGTTGGTACTGAATAGTATCTTGAAATTTCAATTAGTCATTTCTATTGAGTATTTATTAGGTATTGTTATTCGACAATGATATTAAGTATGTCTTTAATTACAAGTTGGTGATTAATCATTGTGTCATTCTTCAGAATAATTTTGCTTCATATTATAAGATATACTATTATATTTATTGTACTTATACTGGTTTTTTCGCGTTGAATTAGTAATTACAGAAGCCTAATTGTTTTCGCAAACAAAAGTAGCCTATGTCCTTTTTAAGGCTCTGGACTATCTGTGTACCAAATTTCAAATCGATTCAATAATATTAGGTAGGTCTGTACACTAGGTACCTAAATATATTTGCGACAATTTGGTACTTCACGGCCCAGTAAATAGGTTTAGTGTTCAGCTTGCAATCCAGAGTCCATGTTGCTTATGTTTTTAACGATAAATTGTTTCGAATATACTTAGAAGGGGATTGTCATAGAAAGTCCAGAATAATGGTTGAATCCATATTGGATCCATAGTAAATTTGTAATTCAAATTTAAGAGTTTTGCATCGAAGGCCTCGTTATAGGACCTGCTCTCCTTCGTCTGAAAATCACAATTCAAATTGTAGGCTGTGATTCACATTTTTAATTACTAGGCTTGATTATTTTCTTGTTCAAAATCTCATCAAATATTCTTTTAATAAACTAAACTTTTTAAATGATTTAAATTCCAAACCCGAGCCATTTTAAGATCGGATATTGATTTCGCAATTTTAATTATTGATGTCATAAACAAGCGATTTATTAAAATTGAGGCTTATTTATAAAATTTTATAAAAGCGATGCCATGAACCAACGATTAATTTTGAGCGACAAAATAAATAATAACCAAAATCTTTAATCTTTGAGAATAGTCCCAAAAAGCCGAGTTCGTAAATAAACGAAGTTCTTACTTTATCGTAATTAATAAATAGCTCTCTGATATTTGGAGTTAAATGAAAAATAAAATAATTATTAACCCGCTGCCTTTTTGTCTGTGATAACAGAATACACCTATCATTATTGCTATCCAAAGGAATAAAACGTCATACTACCTGTCTCTAAATATGTATAATGTTAGTATTAGTTAGTAGCTTTACATTTTTACCTCTAAAATATCAAGCTACTAAACCTAGCGGTAGGTACCTACAATGTAATATATATATATATATATATATATATATATATATATATATATATATATATATATATATATACATATATATTAATAATAATATTACCACCAACTAATAGCTACGACAACTAGCTACTTGTTACCTTATAATTTAAAAAGCTGACTGATTTACCCAGTAACCTAACTCTCTGTTTGACGTGTTAACTAAGCAGGAGCGAAAATTGCTCATGACATAGCTACGTCGTAGCGACTGCAATTAGCTAAAACAATTACATAATGAAAAACGCCGGTTCTAACGTTACGTGCAATTGCGTTTGTAATTGTAAAGGAACAACTTTTCTTTAAAGTGACACAGGAAAATACTTTTTAATCCGATTTTTCTTCTAATTACGAACATATTATATTTAATTGCTCGAATTTAATTCAATAGGTGTATATTGATTATATTCATTAAGTATTTTGTGTCAGAAACACCGATAAAGCGTAATTTACAGTAGTAACATAGTTGTATTTGTGAATATTTATTACAGAGTGAACCTTTTCCTTTGTTTCTTACTAATAAGAAGGAAATATTTAACAAGAAAAAATGTTACACCCTAAATATTTCCGGTTCAAATATAAATTTATTGGGCCAACAATTTTGTTACGATTCAGAGGTAAAATCTCATCCTGAGAGCCTTTGTATTTTACTTTATCTTGACAAGAAAGTCGACCTTTCACGCGAGTTATAAAAATGAAACGCATTTTATGTGGCAATTCCTAAACTGACATGGTTTTTGCACAATTATTGATTTTACTTGGAATTATTTTGTATGCGATGCTAATTACCCGAGTATTTTCTACGACTGAAGTGCAATAAGGAACGTAGTTAAATTATTTTCTATTACTACTACTACCTACATTAAGATACGGCAACGCTGCGCGTGTATGCTTGATCCTAAGTTTTGTAACAGGAACAACTTATGAACATTCCTTTAAGTTCCGTGGGTAGATCACCGCAGCTGAATGCGTTAGTTATTTTTTAATTCAAAACAAAAATAGGAACGTCGCAGACGTATTATTTAAGTAATCAAATCGGCTTGAGTTGGGATTAACCTGTGTTAAGTTATAACATACATTTTTAATGGATTTTTTTTACCTATATATTTTTGTTGTTATTTCTATTTTTGCGTTTCCGGTAAATATATCTATTGATATAAAAAGAATGGAATGAAACAGAATAATAATAGAAAAGAATATAATTAATAGAAAGGCACTCCTACGACGTCGAGTGTGCGCGTACACGTTATTAAATATAATTAGTAAAATATATATGAGTCGATTCGTAGTAAATAATCGTAGTGATATTGCAAGAAAAAATTATAAAAAATAACCCATTATTATATTATGATAACTCATGGTTTCAGTTTATGTATCACAAAGGAATCAGAATATAAATATTTCTCTTCCGTCAACCCTTCTGTCGAAGTTATCCTGCTAAGACCTTCAGATTTACATTTTAAACGAGCCTCCAAGAACGAGCCTTCCACTGAGTTAACGGTTCTCTAATCACAAGCTGTACTTATACGTTAGGTTGCAGGTTGACAGGTATTACGACGCTTCTAAACTTTAGAAGCCACATTTGCGAGCGTGCACTTAGAACAAAAGTACCAACTGATATTACTTTCCATGCCTTACAACACTTAACCTAAAATACCTACCTACCTGTGGAGTACATAGTTAATATTGGTAGCATGATTTCTTATCTGTGACATTTTGACAACTTTTGACGTTTGATATGTCACTGAAATAATCTCTATTCTACTGACTTGCATTAAATTGCATCGTTACATTTTAAAGTCGTTAAATATGTACTGAAGTACAACGGAGAGCTTAAATATCTAGTAGGTATGCTTTATACATATAATATTATGTTCTATAAACCCTCACTTCATTTATTTATTTTTTACCGTATAATAACGACAGATACAATTAGATAAAACAACAATGAGTAATGGATTCTAGGTTGGTGTCAACGAGATATTGTTCCAAGGTCATTTGCTTTGTCGCCTTATTGCACTGCCAGGTTTATTACCTAATTTTGTTAAATTGGATTGCTGTATAGAATTAGTCATCGACTGTAGTATATTTAAACAATTTGATAACATAAACGTACAAAAAGACCTGTTACCAATATTTACTACAATCGTATTATTGCAGAATTGTAGTGTTGTAGAGTAAAGATTATAATTACAACATTAAGATATTCTAAACCTCAACAGTAAGCGCTGTGAGCACTGGTATTCCAACGGCGGTGATCGCGGTAGCACGGGCATGCATTCCACGCAATCAGAATGTCAAAAATGTATACAGCCCCATCCTGGTTCGTATTTGTACACCAGCCGTTCAAAATCTCCCAAATGTGAGTAAGAAGTCGCTCATGAACAATCATGACTCTTGAATTTGATTATTTCCTTGTTGCCGTGCATCGCGACTTGGCTTTAAGAATAGAAATAATATTAGTCTACAGCGGTCTTGTTGTAAAAATAATGAAAATACTAGCACATTTAGAACTCTCATGAGTATATTCGTAATCGATGGGCATTTGAAAACATACAAATATACAGGCCAATATTTTTTTTGTAAAGCTGAGTTATAATTATTGGAAGAAGTTCGGCATTTCGTCAAATTAACTGTCAAACAGTTTCGATTGTTTTTTTACCCAGAATGTGTGACGTCACAAGTCTATTAGGGTTGTGTAGGTACAACTTGTACCTACACAACCTAGTGTCAATACTAACATACTTCACCACCGCTGCGGCAGTTGTAATGCATTCATGGTAATCATTGGGATCCGGAAGCGCTTCATCTCCGAAATTCTTTGCCCTTTTATTTATATTCCACTAAATCCGTATCATAAAGAAAAGAGGAAAATATTGCCATTATTATTATGTTGTTGTGGTTCTTTGCTAAGGGATCTCCTTTGTCACGATGCCTTTGTTAAAAACAAAGGGTAGTTGTGCCTGCATTCATCGAGAGAAATATCTCTACATAATAAGCGGAATGAAATATATAATTAGGTACAATCATACGCAGGATCATGTTAGGAAAAATAATGATGCACCTATTAGTGCTATGCACCAAGAATAAAAATACAGTTTCACAACGTAAATTCCGTTAATTGACCCTAACGTGACCTATGAAATTTTTCGTCTATAAACATATTTTAAATTAAGTAAAAGATTTTTCAATCATATTCACTGTTGCGTAGTAAAATCATAAAAGGGTAGCAAAAATGTTTTGAATTTATTTTACTATCCTTTCAAATTTTTACAACGCTACGGTGAGTATGATTGAAAAAATTGTTTCATTTTTCTTTTTCCTGCACCGTTGCAAAATATTATTCATTTGGTAGAAGCCTGAAAAACCTTTGATCGATAGAACTGATTCAACCGGTTCGCTTAGAAAAACAAGATTTACGTTGTCGATTTAACAGGCAACGGCTAACTGCAAGAAAAGCAAAATTATTTGCCGTTTCGTTTTACGACCATTTAATTTGATTTAAAAGACCGCTGCATTTCACTACATAAGTAAGCGCATTTCACTATATAAGTAAGCGTATAATATACAATTCTTGAAATAACTTTGTTATAAACTTTCTTTTTAGCACAAAAATCTTTTCTAAAGACTCGTTAGTTACGTCTAAGAAAGAGCCGTTTAAGAGAGTATTTATTATACAAATTATTAATTAATTTAAGACCCAATATAGATTAACCGAAGCAAACCAAGAGGAGCACCTTGTGCTGGATTGATTACCATATTTAACAACTGGCTATATAGGTACAAGGGAAAATAATAAATTAAATATAATCCGGTTATATATAAGGGAAAAAATAAATATAACTTGGTTATAAAACGGGCAATAATTTTCCTCGTGAAATATTTTGTCCTTATAGAACCATTTAAATGCAACTTGAGGATCTACGGAAATCTACAATTACCTACCAGCTAGAAGTGTGTTGGTAATAAAATACGGGATAATACAATTACTTCAGCAAATAATTCCCTTTTTATGACTACATCAGTTAACTATAAAAGATATTTAAGTTCTACTAAAAGTTTGCGTTTGCTAACTTTATTTAGATTTGGTTAAAATATACTACATAAAGAATTAACAGTACATTTAATAAAAGACCGGCCACGTGGTTTTTGTCATTGCAACTATAATTTTAGCTGAACCCTCGATATTATTTCACTTTTTCATCGCAATATCATTTGAGAAGTGTCAGAATTGTGTGAAGTTATTATTTGCCATGTCGCTTTACTAGATAAAATGGCTTATATCATTCGTGGAACTGTCTTTTCCCAGAGGTAGAGAGGGTAGGCAAGCGAATAACATTACGTAAAATCACTCGTTCTTTCCTTCTTACGCTTTTGTCCTAAACAAAACTAGTGAGAGGATCAGGGCGGTGCAGAGCAGCAAGCATCGATTTTCGTAATAGATGCCCCGAGCAAAGCGCCCGTTGAGATAAAAGTAGAGTTATTTCTGATGAAATCTTTTTACTGACCGCTGTTTGAGGCTAACAATTGTAATCTGTTAAATAGATGTAAATAAATTGACGTTGTTAAGTTAAGAGTACCTATTATTTATAAAAAATGTACTATGCAATTGGAGAAAAAAAAACTTCTTAGGTAGGTACTTATATTTATTCGACCCAGTCGGTAATTTGCTATAAAGATTGACTTGCAAGACTTTGTCCATAATATATGTATACTAGCTGTCCGCCCCGGCTTCGCACGGATCATCTTTTTTTTATAGCCTAAGTCACTCGGGAATCGTGTAGCTTGCTAACAGTGAAAGAATTCTTCAAATCTGTCCGGCCGTTCTGGAGCCTATTCAATCCAAACAAAACTTTCCTCTTTATAATATTAGTATAGATATAAAAGGAAGATTATAATGAAAACAATTCCAGATTCAGAGATAGCTTGGATATAGCGAAGGCGGGCCTCAAGTATAATTAAAATACGTTAGAAAATTGTAATATCATTGGACAATTAAGTATCAACTCAAAATAACCGATGAAAAGATAAAGATTATTTAAAGCACGGTTGAGATAAACGAATTCAATGTAAGCTGGCTTTACGAAGCTTTGTGTTATAAAGAGTGTTTACCCAGACTGAGTAATTAAAATGGTGACTAATTTGAGCAATTATCAAGAGAGTGTGACAAGCCACTTAGGTCTTTCTGCTTTTCTCTAAGCTCAGCCGTTTAAAGATTTACAATATTAATAAGCAAAATTAATAATTATAAGGGATCAGTAATAGTTAATCCCAAAATAATTGAATTGCAAAAGAACTTACATTTTACATCATGCTTTAATCAATTGAAGGTAGGTATTTTTGGTACTAGAATACCGTACAAAGAATTTTATTATGCTCTCAATCAGTCCCATACTAAATATATACAGACTGTAATGTAATGTAGGTACGCAAGGCAATTCCCACCAGTCAATATTTCTCCTAAACATGTCTAAAGCAGCTTTGTGTACGCATTATTTCCACAAACAGCCAAAAATATGAATTTTCTCACACGAATCTCATTTCATAAAGGGTTGCCGCATTTTTCGTAAACTTCTTTATTGACACATGTATTTTTATACGCTCTTACGAAATAAGTGTCACGAATCAGAAGTGTATATTTTCTTCTGTTTGTATGGGCATTTATCCGTTGAATTCACACAATCTGATATCATCATATTAAATGAAAATATACGCTTAAATTGCTGTACTAGGTTACTAGGAAAGAGACATAATTATTATAACAAAAAACATACCCCAAGTTAATTAAAAGGGAAAGAAATTGAATATAAAAATGCGGTGATTCGTCAGTGCTTTACAGACTAGATAAAGTACAAACGTAGACGAAGTCGCAGCTGATAGTTTGACTGCAAGTAGAGATATTTATTCCGTTTTGGAATCATTTAGTGGGTCGCTCTGGCTCGATAGTCAGTCTTTGTCTAATGACATTGACCGTGATCCAGATTCTGTTCAGCTGCCAGGCGGCCATGCCTGTCTATTACTCTGAATAGGAGAGCATGCGAGCCTGATGATAAATGAGGATAGAGTAAAACTATTGATATACTTTTTTCGAGGTCAGGAGAATTATACGCTTTATTTGCATCTAATCGATGGGTTGGAAATGAACTACCCGGCAAGGTATAAACTAAAGGTGGTCGCTCTTATATAGGCTCTGTATTGCTTATATAGAACCTTCGTGTTGATTGAGTACATATAGCATGCTATCAACAAATTAGTTTTATATTGTTAAAGAGTTAAAATTTTACGCAATAAACCTCGAATATCTTCAACTTCATACCGCTATATTTCTTAATTGTGAAATAAAAAAATACATGTGAAATAAAAAACATATTGTTCTTTTTTATTTCCTTGTCCAGACAATAACAAACAAAACAACAAATAATTTTCTAATCTGGTGCAGTCGATCGAAAATTATGCGCGTACATACAATTCGGTGATAGGTACATTTTTATATATATACTTACTTAGATTAAATTAATACCTATCTATCTGTTTTTGAAGTAGGTTCTAGATTTGGTTTAAAATTGTTTCAAGAAAACGCAGATTACTCACAATTCATTAAGGTCGATGCTTTCTCGCTTCTAGATTAATTTCTGTACTTATGCAAATCGCCGCTCTTTATTTTGCTTTCAACGGACCAGCTGAATCGGGGCCAATCGCCCAAGTGTTTATTTATTAAGATAATATTATTACATTAATATATACTATTTTAAAATTCAATACTGAAAAAGAAATATAAGGAGACACTTTCTATTTCTCATGTACCTAAATTATAACACAATTAAAAAAATATATTTTTACTCGATAAATTCTATCACAAATATTGGATATTTTATGTCCAGAATTTAACAAAAATAACCATTTCACTAAAAAAACATCAAGTTTTACAAGGTCAAAAGTGATAAAAAATCGTTTATCAATTTGAAGCAATTATAGAATATATATAAATACATATACATTTTTAAAAAGGAAAATATTAAATTAAATAGTGATTCTCTATAAAATTTACTGCCTAATTCAATTTATATATGTTACGGTTAATGTATTGGAACAAAACGAACGTTTTCAAAAAATGTACCTGTAGTATTTCTTGAGCGATACATACTAAATATAAAAAAAAAACACACACGCACACACACAGATTGCTACGCCGTAGCCCGTAGCAGTGAGTCTTTGTAGAATCAGCGTTTCTTTGTAGATAAACCAAGATAGCTCGGTTTATTTGTAGCAGTTGAAACTAAATGAAATTCTTATTTATTTTCATCCATCGACTTGCCTGCATAGACGGTAATATAAATCACTTTAATGTCGAAATAATGATAATAAAGATTTGTAGTATACCTACACCTCAATATTCTTATTACTTTCAGTGTTCTCGACCGCCAATATTAATCCTGTCGCATAAGTAGATTCTTTACTTATAGCTCCTACTAGTACACGTAGGTAAATAATACCATTACGATACCAGCAAGTTTAATAAAATCGTGCTGCGTTTATATTTTATTTTCCCAGATTTATATCTCGAGCTTAAAGTCAGCACTCGAAGTATAACGTACGAAATAGCAATTTAGTTGATGGTTTCCGGCACTGTTTCGCTTTCAGTTTGTTAATTACAGGAATCGCATGTCAACAAGTGAGTTATTCGTGCCGACTGCCGCGCTGACACGGCTGACGTAATGTCGCGGTAAAGAGAGATAAATTCACGCCATATTTCTGTATTATATGATTAATAGTCGAGTACCTACATACTAAGAATACTTCTTTATCACCCGTGCCAGTTAAGCCTACTAATTCCGGATTACTGTTCAGTTGTTCTGTGGTCTGTACTGAATTAGATAACAATAAAGTTGACTCAAACGTGAGTTATGCCTCATTAACATTTTAATTACGTGAGTTGCGTGGACAAAATTCTTCATAGGACCAAATACTTTATAAAATATTTATCATTGTCTTAATCATAATAGTAAGCTTGTGATTTTTAATCCCTGAATTGCGTATTTTATTCCAAGTAATAAAGATACCGTGCACTGTATGACAGGCAGTTTTCTAAAGGTACCCGCGAACCGTGCAAAATGAGACAAGCGAGGGGTTCAAGATTTGTTCCGAAAAGGAATTTCGAACACGTGAACAAAAGGGTTTTACAACCATATCAGGTGACACCCCAGAGGTAGGAGCGCGAATGTAAACTGCGCCTGACAGATATCGCTAGGGACAATTTGAGTGCCAATAAATGTAACGTTTTCTTTACAGAGCCAATTCGAATACAACCAGTATTTTGTCTCAAATTAGCTTTTTACTTAGGACTAGCGGCCCGCATCGGCTTCTCACGGATTCCAATGTTTTTCAAAATATTCTATAGCTTATGTCACTCGGAAATAGTGTAACTTCAAATTGGTCCGGTTGTTTTGGAGCATATTCAATACAAGCAAACAAATCTTTCTTCTTTATCACATTAGTTTAGACAGTCGGAAGATTCAGAAGTACCTACAAGAACTATAAAAACCTACCTGCGATTCTGAGTGAAGTTGGGAAAACAGAATAAAAATTGGTAATATCCATCTTGTTGCGTGAGATGCAATGAGAAAGCAAAAATATTGTAAATAAATAAGATTTTCTTTCTTTCTATTTTCTCTTACTATAACACTATATCATTAGATTTTATATAATTTCAAGAAAGCTTACGTGAGTAGTAAAGTTGATATTAATCATATCATCAATTAAGTTTTCCAATTAACCGTTAATGGTTTCTAGGACGATTTCTTTATCCTTAGACGTAAAAGTTCAAGGTCAGTGGACAAAAGACACTGATAACAAGTCACCTGATCCGTGTCACCGAATAGCTTTTAATAAATAAAAAGACTGATATTATCTGTAATACTCAGGGTCTCCATCACACGGACAGTTAGAAAGCATTGATTTTCGATTTATTTATCTGTACACACATATCACAAAAACCTTCCGTTATCATGGCCATAACCATTATTATGAGATGCGTGTGAGTTCAACTTGTTACTTATTTACAGTTAAAAATTGAAGATAATAAAATAGCGTGGCTAATTTAGGAAGTTGAGTCATAGAATATTAACGCGTACCTACGTGTATCCAATGGTTATATTCTTTTACGTGGTACGTCTTGTATCGCACTTGACCATGGGGTTATTAAGAGCGTCAATTTAATAGAGCTTTTAGTTTCAATACCGTTAGGTGAAGGGCAAATGTATTATGTGACCTAGGACGTCAACAATGCTTTTATCTAGATATACAATAGCCTCTGTTACAGCATAGACGGCTAGGCTTCTTATAAATGATCTTAATGTACTTTTATGCGTATTAACCTTCAAGTCTTTTAGTAATCTTTGCTG
Source organism: Polylopha cassiicola (assembly GCA_038024825.1). Lineage (NCBI taxonomy): Eukaryota > Metazoa > Arthropoda > Insecta > Lepidoptera > Tortricidae > Polylopha > Polylopha cassiicola. Next base: position 15,223,949 of record CP149045.1, on the reverse strand, counting down.
TAAACTTTTTATAACATAAAGTCAAGTAGGTATATCGAAAAGGGTGAATTTAAAGGTCTAATCTATAAACTTTATTGCTACAAAAAATGCTCACTATGTTCGTTATTTTTTACTTGATGGCAAAAAGCATTAAAGTGTTGAGTAATGATCAATGGTATTCACCGAAGTTTGTCACGGGAGTAATGTCTATTGACTCTTAAAGTGCAAACTCACTTTCGAACTTTAAATAGAAGGAAACCTTAAAAGTAGACGCAGCGGAAGCGAATAAACGAGAATATAGTGCCTTACGCAATATAGTCTATATTACATTTCATTTACTGTGAAACCCATTTTGTATTTTATAAATTCGTTCTGTGTTCCAATATGGAAATATCGACACACTACCGAGTCAGGCATTCTATATTTGTTATTATTAAAAATCAATCATATCAATCGGATCTGTTATATCTACGGTTGGTCTTGGGTCTCGCGTTAGATTTGCTACTTACGATTATATCTGTTTAATAATAAAAAGAGGCTGGGATATTATTTTAGGTACTCTTTTATGGTATTTATTTAGTTTTAGCCTAGATCAGTTATTTTTGTTTCGTAGAGATTGATTAAGATTAGCACCAATTATATAGTACGATAATATTAATAAACTCCATAAATATCATAACGCGTCAGTGTTCAGTCAGTGAAGGGCCCGTAATCTTCTTATCAAAGCTGGAACAGTCCCGCGGGCTCGCACTCCTCGCTGCCATCTGTCATCACGACACCTCTACATCACTGTCTTATTTTGTAAATAGCAAATGTAATTAATTAACGCATTAAATTTTCATGAAGGACTTTTTGAATTATCCCACGTAATTGTATGACATGACTTGACACGGGGTAAGTAAAATTAAATGTAACACCATCGGTGCGACCCATACTCATTGAAATATAATATTATATACCAGTGTTAAATAATGAAAATCAAGTTCTAAATAGATAATTGATTGTATAAATGCACTAAAATCGCATTATAAAAAACTAACAATCGCTTTTTAACAAATATAGTACCCGGAAAACAGAGCTTCGCCTTATATTCAAAGAAAGTGAACACGAATTTTCCCAAAAATGAGAACCAGATAGATCGATTCCGAGTCCCTGTAACCTCCTAAATTGCAAATATCTTCGTAATCATAGGTACCGCTCACGAGAACTCATTTACAAACTTATATAGGTATAGACATTATAATTATACAAATACTGCTCGATAAATATTATAATAATAAGGGGCTACATACGTAGGTATCTATATAACGCCCTTACTACGTAAACAGTAATCGCTACTGAAGGAAGGCTTAAGAAATCTCTGCGATTCCTGTAACAATATTCATCGATATCCAGATAAACAAGTTGTTTTGTTCTATTTAAGTACTAACCTCGACTCGACTACGTACAATAGATTCAAAATCATTAAGCGCATTAAGCTCAACCTTAGTTCTACTTGACTTAAATTGTATTATGTAGTACCTACTTCGATTACCATTAGTCCACTATCAACAAACATTAAAGCAAAATAAAGTTTAAAAAACATTTTCAGTTATTGAGATTCCAAATTTATATTCGTGAGATGTCTAAAGTGGCCCAAACAAACCATTAAACTTGAGGATTCGTTATTTGCAAACTTTCCTATTACCATATTCGTTCGCTTCTTGCCCAATTGATTTTAAAGGTTCTCTGGGCGTATTTTTGTCACGGTTTTCGCTTGCGTTACCGATAAAAAGAGCTGATATTATGTGGTTCAATGATTTTATGCTGATTCAATGTCTCAGACTTATTCTTAGTTTACGTTTGTAGCCACAAAAACACCATTTTCTTTGACTAAATTGTGAAAATAATTTAATAAAATTACTCTTATTTTAGTGCTCTATGACAAGAAATTTCGCTCGCTGTGACGTTTTGGAGTCTAAACGACTTATCAGTTTCACAAAATATCAATCCATTGAATTAAGTGCTAAGTTTTTGATAAATATAGCAAGTGATAGTTACTTCAAACTGTTTGAATATGCATTACGTGTTTTAGTTCAAAGGCACGTCCGCGGATTGTACCCGTTTCCCGTCTAAGTGCCGCTAAGCCTTTTTACAAACAGAGTCGCATGTTTGCATCAGTGCTGGCGTTAAAGTAAGAGCCTTCAATATCTCCTTGATATCTCTCGAACAGTCATAAAATGTATAAGTTATATATAGAGCCAGTGATCAATAATTTCTGTGCTATTTTACACAAATAAGGAAGTTGAAGAGAAAAATCGGTTCCAAAGAACAACGGAAATTACTTTCAGTTAGGTATGTTACTTTTCTATTTTCTCATTTATTCAAGTTTAACGTTAGAAGTATAAGTAGGTAATGATAGATAATAACATCTAATGCGTCTATTTAATGAGATTTTTTTCAGTAGTTCGTATACACGTAACAGATTTTGATTTGTTAATAATGTTTACTCTTTACTTACTTACCTAGTTTTGATGTTGCTCATTTTTTCAATATTTAGTGCTAGGGTATAGAATATATTTGTACCTTATATATTCATATAAAATACGACCACACAAGTACAGGTAGAACTTATAAGCTCCTTTTTGAATATAGGCGGTCGGTAAAAATAGTTATCAACAAAATACATTTGAGACTTTATAAGTTAAATATGAGATACCTTTCACAGTAGGTACTTAACAATTTTATTAATGTGGCAGCAACGACATCAAATTATATTTCCTAATGTATACCTAAGTATGTTATGTTTTTTCGAGGCATTGTTTACGAATGCGTATTCAACGTAGTCACGCACTGGGCTTTTGTGTGGGTAAATGTCGTGTATAGGTAATATTAATTTATCGCTTGGAGTCTAATGCCCGTGTACCTATTAGTGGCGGTTTGTCTACGTTGCGTGCTGCATGTTTGCTTCTACCACCAAATATTTGTATACAAAGACCAGTAATTGTTGTTTGGGGATTTACGTCTATATCATAGACGACAATGTTGCTTTGGTCAGTAAATTGTTATCAGTTTTCACTTTTTGTGGCTCGGATGCTATAACAATGTCCATGTTGTTTTTAAGGCTAGAAATTTATATTTTTTGACATAAGATAAGTAAAACTAATTCAAAATATATTTGATGATTATTTTACACATATTTATTTACTGATAATTGCATTCCTATTTGTATTTTCGCATTTTCGGATACCAGGGCTCGTTATCTGTCACGTAATTGCATACAATCTTCAAAAAACATAATTATGTGATGCAGTCATCGATCACGATTGAAATCCCATAATTCATATCGCAAAAATAGACAATGAAAGAATATCACTCGTTCCGACAAACAATAAAAGAAAATAAGAAAATTTGTCACAATATATCGGGGCAAAGTCGTGGACTGTGTTTTATGTATTTAAGCTGTTTCATAATGAAAAGATGGCTTTGATTAGCTAGAGCTTTGTAGCTTAGTCTATATAAAGCAGGCAGGCATATTAGAATATGCTGCTAATTAAGATAAACATATTATATAGGTAGGTATCTATCATTGTTCATTATAACGTTATAATACCTAATAAGGTTGCTACCTGAGCATTAAAAGTGTATCATTATTATCCCAACAGGGAATGGGTTTTTAGAAATTCCGTCTTAGTTTTCACTTACGATAGACCACTAGTGCAAAAATTTCAACCATTTTCTACTATGGCTCTATGAACAAAACCCTTTGAATATATAAATTTAGTTAAATATTAAACAAAACATTCCTGCTCGCATAGAAGAGCTCTGAAAATATTTATCAAATGTTAGTAGGTAATTAAATGAACGCATTTAGTAACTAACTAATATGCGAGTGTAAGTAGGTACTCGTACTAAATTTGAGGTAGGTACCTTGCTCGTAAGTACTTACTCAATTTCGTAGCAATTTCCAGTAAATTCATGTGGCGCCATTTGCAAATATTGCATCCAATCCGATTCTTTTTATTACGTTAATGGGTGTCCAACACGTACGAGTATCACTTACTCAATTGCTTTTTATTAAGTTTTTGCATTCGTTTCAATTATCGATAAAATCTCACATGTATTTTAGGTGCAATGCAAAAAATAACAGATATTTTAAATAAGTAGTATATGAATCTACAATACCTATATGTATAGATATTTGTAGATTAACACTAGTATGTTCAGTGGCTCTACCCATAATGTATATATATTATTATATATTTTATCACAATATTAATGTAATACTTTAACCTCGCAAGGTTCTGATATTTTATGCCCGACAGCACATTTAAAATGATAGTGACCTAAGCTCTAATAACAATTCAAAATCTGTAAGTGTCGTATAACCTAGGACGGTGATTCTAAAGCATCATGTGCTTCACACATATACACCTTTGTTGAATTATTATCCAACTAAATTGTTGAGTAGACAATATTTAAATTTAATTCGACTTGCGTAGGCCGCCTATTTGTTTCGTACAATGAACACTTAATAAAGTGAGACTGGCGTCGAGACGACCGACGATAATTAATTGTGTTAACTTTATTCCTTTCGTTTAGCTCATCTGTGATAAATATATTTTTTAGTTAAATACTCAGCTTTAAACAATAACCCGGCTAAACACAGAGCCAGCGAATTATAATCTTGCTACAAGTCGATATGTGTAATTTTATTACTATATATAACTAAACACGCACGATGCTTTTCAAATTGTACCTACTTTCATTTCGATAACACGAGAATTTAGGTCAAATCAAATTGTTTTGTTTTTCGTGAAAATTTGAAAGTCATTATTGTAACAAAATTGATACCTTCTCTAATGGAACCATTACTGGACAAGTAAATCTGTATTTTAAGCCTAATGCTTATTTAAACAGATTATTGAAGAATTATTATATAAATGAGTGTAAAGTTTTTTAATGGGAAAGACACACGTTCCAGTTTGTTATATAAAATGCATTATTATATAGAGTTTGCATGAACAGGATTTAAAAGTCGAAAAACGTCAACGTTGAAGTCTGTCAGTTATTTCATTTAGAAGTGAAAAAACATTAACACTGCTATTTTTAAATGTTGAATACAGCTCAAACTAGTCATACATTCAATTAGTGTTGTAAACATACTCGTACATACATGTTATTCATTTGCGGTCAGCGCAGGCAGACTACGTCCAGAACTCTCCAAACATTTTATTTATGCTAATTATTAACTTTCCAATAAGCCCTGCGCGCCGTCATAACTACTAGTTTAATGATGGTTTTAAACTTTCGTCATAATTTTGTATATATGTATACCTAGATATTAAATTCCTTACAGCAAAATCTATCTACACATAAAACAGATTTAAGCTAACTCTTCTAGCTCCATATAACATATGTCAATTTGATGTTAGCTAAAAAAATAATGGATCGTCTCGCGTGTTTTCACTACGAAATCAATCGTGAACCACAATTGGCGACAGTTAATACCAAATAAGTGTTTATTATTGCATTGAAAAAGAGCTTGAACATAGCACAAAATATTGTGTAGTTAATAATATAAGCTTTTTTTACAACACGATATGATCAACTGCTTGTCGACCAAATATATAAACATGCAATGTTTATTCATCCCCCTAACTTTAGTTAAATCAAATGCCTCGCTTCCGATCGGTCAGTTAAACAAATCAATTGAAAACTACATACATAGTAACAAGTAAATAGAATTTAGGTATTATCCTTTATTCTGCAGTTTTACTACCTTAGGGCAGTCTAGGTAATATATTATGCAGCATACGTACAACTGCAAAATCAAAACTTTTTTTTTCTTTTTACCGTTAACATAACAAAAGACTGAAGAAATAAAACATAAAAAAACATACCTACTTAATGCGACATTTATGCATTTTGTGAGACATTTATTCCCATAATCATATCATGCAATGATTCATGAGATCCCATAACATAAAGAAGTCTTAAACCAATTTATGTAAAGTAAAACATGTCCGTATATACGAATATGACGGGTCGAAAGGGCCCCATAAAATTGCGCGTGTTAGATTATATTTATGTCTACCCATACGTACGTAAACGTAAGTAGGTAAGTGTATAAGTTTAATGTATTACTTATGTACTTTCTTGTCAAAGTTTGACATGGATACAGGAAAAGCATAGGTACATAATAATAATATGAGGTAACCTTAATATAACCCTAGTTTGAAATAATTGCATTTATTTTTTTATATTTTGAAGTAATTTATCGTGGGTATTTATAATTATAAGAAAAGAATTATACCTTTAATTTACTCCAACTGGTCGTATCTTATCTAATTCTGAGTTATCTAGACGGGTGGAAATTACACAATTTTAGCCGCTTACTTAACTCTTGTCTGACCTTGTGCTTTAATTTATCAGTAGGTAAGTATAATAAAATTTCAATGATGTCCTTCAAATTGTGTCTATTTCATTTTTATGTATTTTATCTAACTTGGTATATAGGTAGGTATATAAAAAATAATCTCCGAAAATGTATGTACCCGCATAACTTCCTAAATTGGATAGGTAATTATTATTTTTGTGTTTTTATTGTCAGGACAAGATTTGTGTAGAAGAAAATTAAAAAATATAAAAACCAAAATATGGCAGTACGAAGTTCGCCGGGGCAACCAGTCTATATATTACAAATACTATAACTACATTTCTAGGTAAACTCTGGAATTACCAATTACATTTTGGCACTACTTCCCGAAGAGATCAGAGGTTAGTTGTGATTACCCAACTATAATAGTTGAAATCTGTTTGTTTGTCTGTTGTTATAAAGCAATCTATTGTGACGAGTTAGCGGTAAAGTTGGCTTTTGTATTTATACAGAATTGTACTTTACCGAGAATAAGTTTCTAGCGACCGGTTTGTTTAATAACAACGAGTCATCAATGCAAAAGTAGACGTTACATTTTGTTAGAGAAACTTAATTATTGTAATATCGAACACGATAATAATAGTGAATAGGTATACCGACCGCATCCTTTTTAAAACCTATTTACTCATCATCTTACTTTAGAATATATGAACTTTGCCCCTCTTTAATGCCTTTGGGGTAGAATATCGGATGCCTACGTCATACAAACAACATACCGATCAAGTTTTAGATCCCACCACTCACATTTCATAAAGATATGTATATCCTAGTTATAACTAGGATTCCTACTTACTAATTCTGGATAATAAGGTAAAGGTTAGTTAATAAACAGCTACATAATTAAAATAAATCGGTAAAAGTTTCTCATTAAAGTAATTAACGATTAGGTATAAACGCATACCCCGCTAAGTCAACTGTAGCTAAAAAGAATCGGGATTTTTTAATATCAACATCACATAGGGCTCTTATTTTTTATGGCTGTCAAAAGGTTTCAATGATCGGGTAACGCAATAAAGGGAGCTTCGGTTGAAATTCTAAAACAAATATTTATAAAGGGAGCCGAGCGCAATATGCGTCGTTACCGTTGGCCCGTGTATTGTCTTTTATGTAATCAGCCTCTAATTAGCAGAGTTCGCGCCAAGTGCGATGCAGACGTAGCGAGGTTGCTCTGACGGCTTTCACTAAATTAATTTCTTGCAAAATGCATTTCATTTAAGACAAAACATGATTTTCATTTATGTTTTCTTAATGGGGAGCGTGATTTGCCGTCACTTTGTTACTGAAGTTACCTTGTATTCCAACAGATATCGTTATAATCGCATTAGAATTCCATTAAAATGATTTAGGTACCTAATATCTATGTCACGTTATTTTACGTCATTGTAAGCATAGCATAAGATCGTTTTAGAGTATCAGTTATAATAAAATATTAAACAAATAAATATTAATGTATCGGAACAAGCCACAAATTCTCAATAAAAACAATAGTTCACCATGAAAAATTGACTGTCACTTTATAGTTCTGAAAATAAAAAAAAATTACAGGCAGGGACGAATCTTGACACAGTGGTATGCTCAGTGACGCAGGGTACAATCTACAAGCATAATTGCGTAAAACCCGATAGTAATGACGCATAAAAATACGTGTAATCATAAGTCACCTAAAGACCATTGATGTGGGGAAAGACCGTCGACGGCAAATCGCTGAATAATAAATGGAATGGGATAGTACAACTTTAGTTCGCTGCATTGGTATTGATCTACAATTGACACAACATATCCAATATTTTATGCAAGAGTGGAAACACAGATGCTTTGATTTCGTGTCGGTGTGTATGAACTACAAGAATTTTATTTCAATTAGGAACTCAATTTAAGCTAGATCATAATTTAAACATGAGCAAACTTAGCCGCACTTTGCCGAAGTTCAATTTGGTCTATGGAGTCTAAGTTGTATAGTTAAGTTGAGCCCGTTGGGATCTGCTCGTTATAAACTGTGCAGTAATGGGCACGTGACACTGTCCCGGACCTAAGAGTTAGAGACGACACATTAACTCTAACGGCGGAAGCGGAGGTGCCTTTACTAAAATAATAAAACCTGCAGAAGCAGCAGCCGCTAATGGTTTGCAGCAGAGAACTGCTATTGTAGCAGACATAAAGAAAATAACCGATACTCTACGACCTGCGAAGAACTCATTTTAAGTTTAGTTAAATTGTTCTGTTTTCTGTATTTCATTGTTAACTGCGCAATGTCAAAGTCATTGTTCACAAAAGAAAGTTAAAGTAGTTTATACCAATGAATAAAATCTTTTACATAAAACAATAATTCACGTAAGTACTAAAAGTTTTCTTTATCGTAATCTAAGGACGCAGAAAGTTAATAGGTACGATCTAAGAACGCTTTTATCGAACTTCAAAGTAATAAAAAGTGCAAGTTCTACTTAATGACTTGTTAAAGAGTAGGTATCTAGGTCGTAAAATTTACGGTCCAACATTGTCCACCTTATATACGTACGTATGTACTCATCCCAACTAGCCAAAGTTTTAGATTAAATTTCCAAAGCATTCTTCTTATCAGGGCAATAGATCTTTACTCTTAACATAATATAGGTATTATCACAAGTTTACACTACTCATGTCACCTCAAAACGAGTGAATGACTTTAGTGTCTAAATTATTGACTCAGTTTGCGTGAATATTAGTTTTATTGAGGACGAAGATCTCAAGCAAGCAAGCAAGATCGATTTTTTGCTTATGGGTATAGGTACCCTTATTATAAATTCGTTGAACTACGTTGAACTCGTTTAGAACTCTTTTCAAATTTATGTTCTACTAGCGGCCCCGGCAGACGTCGTTCTGCCCGTCTGATTGTTTCGTCAAAGATCTGTCGAAGTCTTCTGTCACTGGCTTTTTGGCTTCATATTTTCCCCGTTTTTTACACATTTTCCACTGTTTCTTCGCTCCTATTGGTCGCAGCGTGATGTTATATAGCCTAAAGCCTTCCTCGATAAATGGTCTATACAACAAAAAAATTTTTGAGTTTGAACCAGTAGTTCCTGAATCCTGAGATTAGTGCGTTCAAACAAACAAACAAACAAACTCTTCAGCTTTATAATATTAGTATAGATATACTATACTATCGAGCGAGCATTTATCTATATATATCGATAGAGACATCGGCCTTTTGGCCGATATCTTCATCTATACATATATTAAAAATAATAAAGGAACGTTAAGTTCGTAACTGTTCAGTGAAATTATTTATGACTGTAACATTTCACAGATTTTGTATTATGGAAAAAATGTAGGTACTTCATGTTAGCAAGCAAGTAGATATATTTATGGTTTCCATACTTCGAATAGCTGTGTGAGTTATGTTAAGTTCATTTTGTTGATGTCGGGTCGAGCACAGGTGTTCCAGTCCCGTTTGTCTTAACGCTGCCTTTGTTCCAGGACCTCTCCTTCGATTAACATTCCCGTACAGTCGACATCAACTGTAAGTGAACATCCGAGGCAGTCAAATATATCGAACCACGCTCTTATGCCCTAGGTAATAGAGACGTGTTCCAATATATTCGAGCGCCTTGGCTGTTCACTGATATTTTACACCGACTGTACCTATACACCTAGGTGACACAGTGGGCGACTGATGGATTTCTATATTGGTCATCATAATTCCTGAATTAAACACTGCAAGGGAGTATTTTCGTCAGTTTTAGTCATTATTTAGAGTTTCATTATTATAATGTGTAGGGACTTAGTTATGATCATTTAAACCGTAATATAAATTTGTGATTTTTTAATAAAGTTGTTTTCTCGATCACATGTTCTAAACATTGCATACATGAAAATAACTGTCAGTACTAAGTTAGGTAAACAAAACTATTGATACCGCATTATGACGTGGAAAAGGTATTTTAGCATTTTATAGTAATAGGTACATTTTTTGACAGGCTTATAATATATTTATACTTATTATAGTAGTAGACATTTTTGATCCACAGCACATAACCCTTTTTTAACAATTTCTACATTCTTTTCTTCCGAAAATTGGGCAATCTGTATGAAGTGCGAGTAGAAATTTCTACGATTAGGATAAGTCTCTTAAATTCAGTTTTAGCAACGAATAGTTTTTAAATTTGTCATCCAATAAATACCCCATTTATTTCTACGACATTCAAGACAGAATCGGCGTACCTATAATGTTTGCTTTCATAACATCTAGTATATTTAACGGCGCAACTTGCAATAAGTTGTTGTATTAAGAACCGTGTGTCAACCGTGACTATAATTATTATCGAATTTATTATTTTTACAAAAAGCATGATTTGTTTCTTCTTTGTCCATCAAATAGATTATCAAAAAATAGACAAGCGCTTAAAAAGTTCGTGAGTGAAGGCGCGCAACGTTACGTATTGAAACAATTTATATGCAAATTTTAATGACCTAACTGATAGTCTAAATAGGATTTCGTTTTCTTTACCCAGTAATGGCGTGAATAGGGATATTCACGCCAATTGATCTAGTCACAAACTAAGCTAATATGGTACTGAGGGTACTAGCGCAGTCGAGTTATAGACAGCCACATGACGCGGCGTCCTGATAGGTCAATTGTGCAATTTGTGCAGGAGCAATGGAACGAGACGGGGGAAGCATCAGCCCGAACTACATTTCAAGGTTTGTTAGCAGTTTGGGACAATTCCTGGGTTTAATCGCCTTTCGAAATTATTGCAAACATTAAGGACGTCGGACCGCTGTAAGAAGCTCCATTATCTTACTTAAACAGCGAACACACAAAAATATATTATAAATAGATATATAATAATATATATAAATACATATAATATATCTATCGATTTACACGTGCATTTTTAACTTGTAAAAAATCTCACGGTAGGATTTTAGCACTTCCATTTTTACCTTTCCATTTTTGTAAACTAACGAATCAATGTGTCTCAGCTCAATAAAACTATAATTAAGAAGTTGATCATAAGGGTGTCTTATGGTGTACCTACTACGTGATCTATCTCAGTTCTTGGAACTGGTATGCCATTGTTCAAGTCATTTAAAAAGCTGATATTAAAGCTGATACCCAGGAGGTAATTGTTGTATCAGGTTAAAGGTTAATTTAATAGCATCGAGTAACAAGCGACAGTTCTTAAAAATGCAATAGTATATGATCCCTCGTGTTTATACGTGACACTAATGCTCTGGCAATAAAACGTTTGTCAGGAATGTACCTACATGATAAATAATACTGTAAGACATTGGATATAAAATATATTAAAAAATGCATTAGATACGATTTTAAAAAGCTTTTATTTAATTTGCAATGTAAGTAGGTACATATATGTAGGTAGGTTTAAACGCATGAAATCTTGTACCTCAAATTTGAAGCAGATAACTTTACCCGTTTGAGATAAAATTTTGTACACAAGTTTTGGTTGGATGACAATGCATGCAAAGTTATTCTAAAAACAAATTTAGGGGGTACAAGGAGGAGTGCAAAAGCAAATGTCTACAAATACCTACACCCGAGTGGAGTATCAAATGAAAGAGGATTACATGTAATTAAATTATAAAAACTTATTTAAAAAAAATAGTTTTAATCATATTAAATATATTTTCTTGGAGAAAATATTATGTGCACTTAAAAGATGATATAATACTACTATAATATTTTACGAGTTCTCCTGCGACGTCACATCCGCCTATTTATCCCTTTAAAAAGGTGGCTTAAGTGTATATCGTATAAAAGTTTATACGAGTATGGACCCTCTATGAAAAGATTTTTCTATAAATTTATAGGTATATCTATCTACTTAGGTTCGACACTGATACGGAAATAAGATCATTCTGAAAAATGAGAAAATGGGACCGATAAAACTCTATTTAAATAATTGTCACTAAAGAAATATACCTACAGGATACATTTTAATTTAAGATATTATGTTATACCTATATAACTTCTGATGCTTTCGCGGTTTATATTACACATTGGAATGAAATAGCTGTAACGGATTTAAGTCGCACACTTTATTGTTAAACTATCGTCTGCTCAGTCGGCTGTGAATATGGGAACTGCAAAGTTTTAGAATCTTTCATTTTTTATCAGAATGTTTCTGATAGGAAAGTCGAATTATTATTTTGATAAAGTAGTACGTAAGTACATAAGAGTATATTTCATAAAAAGAAGTAAAAATACAATTATTATATAGGTATAAATAATAATCCGCCGGTATGTTTCAATCACACATAAACGAAATAAAGCTGGTGTCTTTTATATGAGTAAAACAACTAGAAATAAAAACAAACCATCCAAGAACAGAGTAATTTCTTTAGGTAAGTACCTACCTACTTAATTATTTCGCTTCGCTTTTGCCAGCTCAATGTAAAAACTTTCCAAGACGACTGAACTGATAAAAAGTCCCGCTTTAATTTGATTTCTCCGAGTTTTTAACAGGGATAATTAGTAATGTATATGTGATGTGGGTAGCGATAGAATCGCGATTGTGTAATCCACGTTTATTGTAAGGGTATACATATACATACGTATAATATCGACAAATCTCCAGACAAAGGATCACGTTTCTGCCACGTCAGCAGAATAATGTTATTGCAAGCGAGGGGTTCGCTCCATAACGTATACAATGGAAAACGCATTCCAAGAAATTAACAAATTTATTTTCCGTGAAACGTGCTTAGACTGTTAATGTAGGTATTAAGTTCCTGAACAAACTATCCTCAAACGCGAAAGTCAAATATTTAAACACAATGATCAGTCAAAAATCAGCGCAACGATTTTAAAAATGTACCTAACATTTTATCATTTTGAACACGTCTTAGAACATTTCCAATTTTACTTAGTAGTATATTACTAACAAAAGTTATATAACCGTGCAAAAAGTGCCTATTGATGTTTCATAGAGCTAAAAGGATTGCAGATTTGAAATCCGGAAGGCGAGGCAGAGGTTCTACATTTGTAGATCTCAATCTACGAATGGGCAGGGGCAATATTCGGCGAGTATTAAAAGCATTGCTTAGAAGGTGAGCTTTAAGGGTCCGCCGTAGTTCAACTTTTCACACAAACCGTACCTGGATAGATTCTTATTAACAAAGTGTACCTACCTCCGAAATGATAGAAATTTTCCAAAATATTTATAGCTAGGTCATTTGAGATATTTTAGTAGGAATACTATTGAAAAGTAAACAAGAAAATAACAGAAAAATAAAAACCAAATTTTATTATTTAGTTTTCTTTGTAGATTTACAGTTAGTACCTACGAGAACTGAGCAACTCTTAAAAAGAATTGGATTTGTTTGAAAGCAAAATAGCAACAATAGGTAAGGAACGTGTGACGGTTAGACGTCTAGCTGACAGGTAAATAACATTTAGCCTTAACGTCCGACTATGAGAAAAGTTGGATATTTCAAATTTTTAAACCCCAGTTTTCATATTTTACGTTTATTTAAAGTATCTACTTAGATACTAGTTACCTAGTTTGACGGTTTGTTGGTTTAGTGGTCTAAACTTCGACCACTAGACGGGTTCAAATTCTGCTGCAACGTTGGTAATAACATCTAACATACGTCTATAGCATATCGATTGTCTCTATTATAATAATAGCGGCTCCGCTCAGAGCGACCCCGTAAAGCCTACACAGATGTCCATTGGTACGCTTTAAAACACTAAAGCGATATATCTTCGCAATTTTTAACACAAACCAGTTGATTTCATGTCAAAGTTATCGACGCATTTCGCAATGCTAAATAGCGTGTCGAGTATTAAAATACAACTAACAATTTTTATTGCTTTTTGCCTTGTTATGCGGACTCAAGACTCCTGAGTCATTAGACTAAATGTTATATACACTCAAATCATTTATTTATTAAAGTAGTTTTTGTTTTAACTCTGATCTGGCCATTACGGTTTGCTCGTCGAACAATTTAACAAAAGTTGTACAAAACGTGGCCGGGGGATTAAAAGGATAACAACAGTTTTCGGATTGAAGACTTCGCGATAAACGGGGTTACGTTATTCAATTCATTTAACTTTATGAAACTATTTAACTTGTTTGAAACCTTTTCACTTTGCCATAGTGATCTGAGTGTAACAAACAAGCGAGGGCTGTAAAGGTCAGAGAACTTGCATATTAGAGATAACATCAGGTGAGTATTTAATGAGATCGATAAGGCTTTTATTTTTACCTGAACCTAGAATAGCAACACTTCATGCCTACACTCATCTACCTTAGAACAGAGAAATGTTATAACTTTTTGTTAATTTTAATAGGAAACCTTAAATCAAAATGAGCATATAAAACTAAGACTTCTTCTTTATAAGTATAACTCCGATAAATAAGTAAATATCGAAATCGTAAACCAAAGGAAAAAAGTAATATTTTTCTTTCTATTTCTATAATTAAATTCAGACAAAGTTACAAACATTTAAATGAGCAGATATAAATAGTATTCGTAAGGGAATAACAGCCCAAAGTACGTGACTGTGTTCAATTTTGATGGATGAAACATGGGGAACACGGCGGCGGATAACCACAACACGGCGATGGTTTCATACCAGTTTGGACTTTAAATCGTAGAACTTTTATATGTTAATATAATATGAAGCTTAAAACTGTCTAAAAGTTTATTTTTTACTTTTATGAATTTTCCATTTTTTTTTCAATAAAGTTACTAAATTATTAAAAAAATATTACGTTACACGGCTGTTTTGGGTGAAAACACACATATTATTATGAGTACCATATGTCACCTTAATTGGCCAGGAGTAAATTGACTGTCACAGATGGACAGACAAGAAGAAAGGATTTTAAGATTACCTAGTAAAAAGTTACAAATCCTTTCGAAAGCCAGCAAGCGAAGGATTCCACGGAACACTCTTAAAGATAAGGAACAGTTTAAGTAACTTCTTAATAACTCGTTAATACTGACGTTTATTTAAATAGCACTGACGTAAAATCATTTCTCTCTTAAAATTTTGTGAATGAAAATTCTATAATTATGCAAATTCTACTTTTGATAAGACAACTTATCTCTCAATATAACAAAATATTATACTTTAAGCCTTTAAGGTAGATGCTAATATATTTGCCCAAGAAATAAATTAGGGAGGATAATATTCACGAGCAATGCATTTTACGAGATTTTGCAAATCCCTGCAACCAGATTTCGAGTACAAATTTATCGTCAGGGCTTAGGTACATTGACCGAATGCTTCCAAAAGGAATCGAATTTAACCAAATTGTGCTTTGTGTAATGTTTCGTAAGGTCATTAATGTCTTTGTAACGACCGACGGGACCCGTAATCCGTCATTGTCGTTCTTATTTGTTACAAGTTACGTTGACATTAGGTACACGTACGCGTTTGTTTCTTTTTTATGACTTAAAACAGGCCGCGAATTGGCTTGTCTTGATATTGAACTTAATGCTAATTAGTGTTATGTTAAATCTTCTACATAACTCTATAAGTACTAGGATTTAACCTTAAATACACCTATATAATATAGTACGTTATTATAACAATAGTATAATTACCTTACGGTAATCGAAATAACCACTTTACGAAACTGGGAACGAAAAGTATTAAGCATATTCAGCGTGGCCACGTCGCGCTACGAGCGTAGCCGATGTGTGGTTTTTCTGATTCGTAGCGAAAATTATCTTCGTAGCAGACTCGTAGGCCCGCAGAGGTGATTAAGCAAACTGCAGCGCTAGTCAGAAACAAGTAATCATATTATGGACCATTTATGACTGTTTGCTCCTTCAGAGTCATATTATTATAGATCTTTTAGAACTTACAGTAATATCAATACGTTTGTCAATTATGCCGCGATTGTGTACTTTTAGACACGAGTTTCTCGCAGAAAAGTATAGAAGACCAAATGAAGAAGAAGGCAGGTATAAAGTTTAAACTGAAATAGCACGGAACAAGAAGATAGGTATTATGAGACAATGCTCGTATACCAATTGATACAAAATGGATGAGAGGAAAGCAGCATAAAATTGTTACGAAAAAGTTCGGACTACTTTGTGAAAAATAAGCATAAGATTAAACTTTGTTAAATTTGAGTTTACAGACTTCGAAAGCAGTCATGTTCTTAAGTGACAATATCAGTAAGGCGCCGACCGACACCAACTTTGATAGAGTGGTAAGATCCTCGGAACAGCGTAATCTGAGACAATACCTACATGCTTGCTTTTATTATATCTGTTTAATTTTCGTTTATATTTTTTATCACATACAAGTATTAATAAAAAACTAGCGGTCCCGGCAGACTTCATCCCGCCCGGCAAAGAATCGATTAAGGTATCCTATGTCCTTTTCCTGGTTTTGAGCTACATACTCAGCAATTTTCAGCCAAATCGGTTCAGCCGTTCTTGAGTTATAAACGGAGTAACTAACACGACTTTCTTTTATATAATAGATCATTGCGTATGCTTGCTTTTTTTTCTTTCATACAATTTCTTAAGGTAGTCGACGCCATTTTTAGGTACCTATCAGTTTACCTATCTCTTGTGCAAGCTTAACTGCTTAATAATTTCTGATGCCTCTGCTGATATGCTATATATTATTATGCTTCGCTGATATATTAATATGTTTCTCAATATATAAACTTTTCATAGTTGAAGGACAGAGTAAACTAAACTGTATCGCTGTTTTCAGAATGTGGCAACATTTCCCGGATACGAACAGCGTTAGTATCGCCAGGCTCGTGTTTCAAAGCGCCGCGTCGAGTGGTTCACCTAAACACTCAAGCTTGACATTCTTGTAATATTAACGTAGTTGTTTGAAACTTTTACAAAGTTGGCATTGTAGAAACATGATCACGGTTCACGATCATTCACAGTATTGTGTACATATGTGGCAGTAGGATAGTATATTACCTTCATTACGGCTAGCTGATTTATAAAACGGGGCCGTTTTGTAACACGTTCAACGATTAGCCGAATTGTCGCGGTTTTAACCTACCCTAACCTACTTTACGTTTGCTATTTTTCCACTAATAATTGAAAAATGTATTTCGCTTAGTTCTCAATTACGTCATGTAAGATAACTTTATGCTTCAAGTTGCTAAGCCTAAAATAAAGACAAAATAAGAATTTTGCAATGCCTCTAACAAAACCAGCACTTGACGAATACTATTACAGAATTTTCCTGTATTAAGCAGAGGTAATTTGATATTTTTGCGAAGAATTTTTTCATAATGTATTCATTACGAAACCTTTTGGGAACGCCATCCATTTATTTGGAAACCGCCGACGTAATTCAATGACCGCAACTTGTTCTTTACGCGTAAATCAACAAACAAATGCCTTTGTTTTATTGAACAACAAAATTTAGGTGTTGTCATGAGAATAATTAAAAAAAAACAGTTTTCTCAATCAGCATACAGGTTTTATATAAGTTGTATAAAGGTTGTATAAGAGCGAATACGCGGTTATATTATATAACCTTTGTACAGCTTCCAGCTCCACTACGAAGTGTATTCGACTCGTAAATGCAAGCTATATTTATTTAAAAGTGATATTTTCCTTCACTCGGCGGTGGGAATACCTAGAGAGGCTTTAAAATAATTTCAATATTTTCCAACTTGTTTCTATCATAAAAGGTGCCTTTCTAACATAAAAGATATGAGTACAAAGAGTTTTCCGCGGTGGTGGCAGAATGCTTTTACCTACGTCAAGCCAATATCAGCCAATAGGTTTGTTATTTTTGTACATATAAAAATACGGACTTTATTGAGTCTGAAGCAATACGACTTCATTATAAATATATTATTTAGTTCACGACTATATTTATTATGATTACAAGCTACTTCCAACATTATGCAGTAGATATAATTTCTTTTAAATGCGAATACCCTTTAATTAAGCACTTTAATTAGGATTAACAAATAGAGTTACAATCCTGCAGTTATAGCAGTCTGTACTTGAAGCCCTATTACACAACTCATTAATAGGTCTTCGCGAATATTATAATATATTTTTTCCATACACACACACACTGACATTTGCCCCTCAAGGGAATCGAACCGCACCCTATAGTTTCCTTGCGTCTCTTGAATTACCAACTCGTAAATAACAGATATTAGGTATTTATTCAGGGACTATCTTGCGATGACTTCTCGGAAACATTTTTTTTTTAAATTTACTTCAGTTTAATTTACTGAAAGCAGTCATACAATAAATTAAAAATAATATTAAAAGACAGACTATCCATCACTAGAGCGACATTAGGTGTATCTTATCCATTGTTATACTTTTGTCCAGTTTATAATAAATTTGCCTTAATGTTACCATTTGAAGCACATTGCGACACATCGGCGATGCTTAGCAGGTCATAACAAAAGAAACGGCGGAAGCATGGTTTTATTCCATTAAAGAAAATGTGGACATGGATAATAAGAAATAGGAGTTTTCTTTAACACAATAATAAAAAATATACCTACTTATAACTTGTTTACCAACGTGTCTGCAGGGTTTAAGGTAAATTTACACAACAGAGTCAACTGCATCTTCCCAATTAACAGCTTTTATAGATAATACAATGATCTTAAAGTCACGAACAATCTTGTGGTCAAGGTATAGCATCCATATTTAATTCCACATAATTCCCATTATTTTCTATGGTGATACTAAAGGATGTCATTTACCGTGTTGCTATTAAAAACATTAGATAACAGATAAGTAATCAATTCATTTATTTTATTCATTATAATAAAAAATATATAACCCTAGAGCAGAATGGTTTACGATCTATCAAGGCCGTCGTATTACCCCACATAAGAATTTTTGTTTCACGAACAGTTTATGTAAATTATGTTTTTGTCTGTTAGACAAAGAAAGCCTTTATATGTAAATGAGTGTTGAGTAAAAATCGATATGAACTCGAACTCTACATACTTTAAGATATATAATATCAAAGATATTATTTCTAACAGAGGTAGTTATCATACCACAATAACTATTTAAATATTGAAGTTAGTGCAATAAAAGATAAAAAGGTTTTCAGTATTTTTTTAACCAAAACAATGATACTTTAATCTTCTCCATATACAAGTATTTGGCGATATCTCAGTTAACAGCAGAATAATGATTGTGATAACAAAACACAAAAAAACTATATTTATAATATTATATACTTAAAAGATAAATAGACGGACAGCCAACTTAGAGAATATATACCTACTGGAGTACGCTTCGACAGGCGTTCCCCTCTGCCAAGGTATAAGATAAATTATCTAACGCGTTTGTAAAAACTGTTTTCAAACAGGTCACTTTGACAGTGTCACAATCGATATCGAAGAGAAAAGAGCTCCCGTAAAATGCCTAACTGCGCTATAATAGGCTGCAAAAATAGATCGAATATATCAAATATACAAAAAGACGGAATTACCTTTCACCTGTAAGTATTTTTTTGTTTGTTTATTGTTTTTTTTTCAAATTTCCAATTTCGTAAATACCACGCGAGAAGCATCGATTGAATTTGATTGATGACATTTATTCGTATAAAATCGTTCAGAAATTTTTATGATAGTCTATGGTCACCATAGACTAATTGGCACACAAGCATACAAATTTCGTAAAGTAGTTTACCCCATACTAAGCGTTAAACACTTTGAAATAAAGGCGATAATAGTATCCATGATAAAAAAATCTGTTCAGGTTGGCTAGTGATGTACTTGCTGGACAATATAAATTTCGATGACTTTACGAGTGGACGTACATTTCAGTATTATAATTTTATTTAAATATATTTACTTCTTTATAACGTGCTGAAGTATTGTATACACTCTTATAACCGACTACAAAAAAGGTGGTTTTTAGTATGCCCTTATATTTTCAGTACATACTTATATTTAATTGGTTTACTTTAACATTTTCTAGGTTTCCTAAATGTGCGGAATTGAAAAAGGAATGGGCCGCAGCTTGTAACAGATACAAATGGACCCCAACACGAACTAGTACTATTTGTTCCAAGCATTTTGAAAAATCTCATTTTTTAAATTTGTCAAATGGAAGGCGTAATTTAGTCGATGGTGCTATTCCAGTTTTGTACTTACCAGTTAGTAAATTATTTCTATTTTCTTTTTGAAGGTACACCTTTTTTATTCTTCTTTCGTACATTTATAACTACATGCAGTTTAAAGTTTAAATAAATTATACCACTGATACATATGCAATTTTGTCTTAATTACCTTTATTTAGCACGCAAGATCACGTTGTAATGACTAATTTTATTTGTGTTTTTAACTACTTTTAGGACACTGATGGTAAAATACTCGTTCAAACAACCTTATCGAGTAATAAAACTTTCAGAAAAAGTAAACTGATTGAACAATTACAGTCAGAATCACATCAAGCAATAGTTAGTAAAATTTTATTGTTTTTTTTTTCTTATATTACTTACCAATTATTCTTTAATGTACTGTTAATTCATTCCGTTTTTAGAGTGCTCAACTTGAAAGAACTTCTAATGATGCTTCTATCGTAACGAATGATTTTGAATTGATTGATTATAATAATCCCACTCCATGTACTAGTACACAACAGGAAAAAACGAGTATATCATCAATAGAACTATCACCTCGGAAAAGAAAACTTGCCAATAAAGTAACTTCACAAGCCAAAAAGATTAAGTCACTACAAGCAAAAACTCGTTATTTAACAAATAAAGTCTTTACGTTAGAAGAATTGTTGAAAAATTTAGAGGAGAAGTCACTAATAGACAAAGAGCAAAAACAAATGCTTAATAATATAGGCGTCGAATCTGCCGAAATTTTTAAAAGACAATTTAGTAATAGTAAACAAGGAAAAATAACGCATGCAAAATTTTCTCCTCAACTAAGGTGTTTCGCATTAACACTTCATTATTATTCTCCTAAAGCTTATAATTATGTTAGAAAAACGTTTGGGACAGCATTACCGCATCCACATACTATAACTAAATGGTATGCGAATGTCGATGGTCGCCCGGGTTTTACACAGGAGGCATTAAATGCTGTAAAATTATTTAAAGAAGCCAATCCTGATAAAAATATTTTTTGTTCTTTGGTTTTTGATGAAATGAAGATAAAAGAGTTTCCGGAATGGGAAATTCTCACACAACGCCATTTCGGTCACGTCGATTATGGTTTCGATAATGCCGATGACGGCACAACTAATGCCACAGATGCCTTAATTTTCCTATTGGTAGGTATTAATACCACTTGGAAAGTACCCATTGGATACTTTTTAGTTAAGGGAACACCTGCGAAACTAAAAGCTCAATTAGTTAATACTGCTTTGCAACTAGTTCATGAAACCGGTATTGAAATAAAGGCTTTAACTTGTGATGGTACAAAAACAAATATAAGTATGGCTGAAGAGCTTGGTTGTAACATGGACTCACAAAACTTACAAACATCATTTGTAGATTCAGTAACAGGTCAAAAAGTGCACTTTTTTTTAGATCCATGCCACATGTTAAAATTGATTAGAAATACATTTGAATTTTATATTTTTTTTATAGATAGTTCAGGTCAAACAATTAATTGGAACTATATAATAAATCTTCACAAACTTCAAGAGGAAGAAATGTTTCATTTGGCAAATAAGCTAAGATCCAACCATATATATTTTAAAACTAAAATAATGAATGTTCGTCTGGCCGCTCAACTTTTCAGCGGGAGTGTGGCTGATGCTTTAACGTTTTGTGAAACATATCTCAACCTACCTGAATTTAAAAATGTCACTCCAACAGCTCTCTTTCTAAAAAATATCAATGATGCTTTTGATATACTAGATTCCAAAACACGTGGATTTGGTTTTAAACAAGCAATGAATATGAATAATTACGAAAAATGTTTTGAGCGGTTAGATGTGGTAAAACAGCAAATAATAAATCTATCTGCTGACGTTATAAAACCGTAAAAAGCAAGTCGAACGTGTGAGTATCCTCAAAAGTCCGCGTTATACGGGATTTTTGGGTTTTATTGTTTGTATCGAAAGTGCAAAATCATTATTTGAAGATTTAGTACTAAATTCTAATACTGGAATGAAATATCTCCCTTTCCATAAAATAAGTCAAGACCACATCGAAATAACATTTTCTAATATTCGAAGCCACGGTGGTTACTTGAATAATCCAACAGCTCGTCAATTCGAGTCAATATATAAAAAACTTTTATTACACAAAGATCTCATCCAAAATGAAAAAGGGACAAATTGCATCCCCTTAGAAAAAATCAGTATTTTGAATTGTTCCTCAGCTGTAGAAAAAATCAATGTTACTTCTTCATGTACTCGTAAGGAAAGCGTAGAACAGCTAGCAACAGTAAATATTGAAGAAGATTTAATTGACTTGGAATGTCATCTTTATATTTCGCCTTTTGGAGAAAAAGTGGTCGAGTATATCGCAGGATATGTAGCATTTGCCTTATCCAAGAAGATTAAATGTGATCATTGCATCAAAGGTCTATTTGGAAAATGTAATGATAAAAGTTTAATTTATTTTAAAACAAAAGGCTACTTGGCATATGCCTCTGACTGTGTGATTTTACTCTGTCGACAATGTGAGAAAGTCATAAGATATGGACTAATTGATCAAAACAAAGTCCATCCCAAATTCTCAACAAATTTTATCGTAATTAAAAGCTTATCTCACTTTATAGGACAAGACTTATTTTCAAATATCCAAAACCATGACTCTGATACGATTGTTAATCACAAGGTGGAGCTGTCGCGTGCTGTCATGGCAAAATATACTAACACAAGACTCAAATATCTTTCCAAAAAGAATGACCCGCAAAATTGCATTCGGCACATTTATAGCAAATTAATCCATTTTAAAAACCAGTAGAAATTACCCCAGCATAGACAACGACTTCATTTTACTTTTTGGTTTTGTTAAAAATTAAAAATTTTAGAGTCAAAATATTTCATACTATACGGTTGTTAGTTTTGTAGTTTTTAGTTAGTAAATTCTTCTTATTCTTATCAGTATTTGATTTTATCGTATCCTCAAAAAATAGGCTCTTATCAGCTAGTTAGCTATACAGCGAGAAACTCCTGTCTATTATTTTTATGTTAGACATAATAGGTAATGTTATTGTTTTAAACATTTTATTTGTTTTCAGAAATTTGTTGAATTATATTGTTACGTTTCATTCTATAATAGTTTTAATTAAAAAGAGGTATATTACATATATTAAATAAATAAATTGGTTGAACCGCTTTTTTATTGTCAATTATAGATAAATATATCGACAACGACTTAATCAAGCACTATGTAATCGGTTCAGTTTGGCTACTAATACATTTCAAACTTGTGTACGGATACGACGTTTATAGTCTTGTTTTTGCTAGTGTGAATAAATTCCGCCTAGTGTTGACAGTTTCTATTAGTATGCGTGTGTAACGATGAGAATTATTTTTACATCAGTGTGCAGTTTTTTGTATGTGTTCCTACCTCGTCCCCCGCTAAAATTGGCTAAAAATTTTGTATGACGAATAGTGTCGAAGCGGACTCCAGTTATCTATTCTCTAAGACAGCCAACAATAAGTTTATGAGCATTAAAATCTATTTTCGAAAATTCATGTTGTAAAATCACCTCCCAAGAAAAGAGAGGATGAAAGTTTGTATGAAATTCTTTGTATTCTCTTATCAAAACAATTAAACCGAACTAAAATGAATAAATCAAATTGTAAACTACAATTCCAATTAATAACATTTCGTAAATTCATCTCGGGGTAAAAGAAGGGTGATAACTTTGTCGGCAAATTCCGAATGCACGCGTGAAGCCGCAGGCATAAAAGTTCGTCAGTATACTTTTTATAATAAAACAAACTTGTATCGTGGTGGTATCCGGCGCTGCCTATCGCCCGCGCGGCACCAGACGGGTGGCCGTATATAATTCACTTCCGCATTTGTGGAATACGGGTGAATTTCGCCTTAATAGTTTCCGCCTGGTGGAACTAAAAACCTTTGCCGGATATCTTGCCTTTAATTTACTTATAACTCGCAGATGAAAACTTATTTAATGCGGGTAAAATCTGTATACATATACCTAACTAAGTCGTTACAGTGACTTGAAAGATTATATTTGCGCCCAATATTCTACTATTCACCAGAATAACCATTAAAACATCTAATAATTTTGTAAAAAATAAATGAATAAGAGAACCTCCGGCACCGAAAATCTAAGAGCCCTCTAAAAAGAAATAATAATAACAACAACTTAATATTCGGTACCTAAGTAACAATATTTCGATAAAGAACAAGAGATATTTTAAACGAAGTTGCTTTAAAGAAAAATGAGTTAATTGCGGGTTAACAAATCTGCCATTAGTTGCTCGAACGTTTCATAAAATAAACTTAAGTACGAGAGAAATAAAAATGGATCCCCAGACATAGATGGGTAAGTTAAAAATCTGAATGTATTCGTTAAAATGTTATGCCCCAATATACTTTGAACAACTTAACGCGTAGGCGAAATGAGAACCTTTGCTATAATCTCACAAGACTTCAAAAAGTTTACTGAGGAAATTTTATCAGGTAAAGTTCATTTCAAAGGCGAAGTTATTTAGTTCAAGTTTACTGCCGACATGATCGTCATATAAAACGGTTCACACATTATTATGAAATGCAATGTTATACACTATTTGAATAATTTATTTAACTATCTTTGCTGCAGCAAACAGGAACTTAAAAGCGAGAATAAAGCGTTTTCATGAAAAAAGGTACTAGGTACGCATTCTCCTACTTCAAATGAGTTTACAAAGATGATGACATACAGACAAAAAGAAAAGAGATTTTACAATTCAAAACTGTTATTTGATAAGTAGCCGGAGACAAGGTAACAGCGGGTCACGTATCTAGTTATGTAAAAAAGACCACTCCAATCATTTTGCTTAAAGAAATCCATTTTTTATAAATCGTTTTCTGGATTGAGTCTTCGGTGAAGTCAGACTCGTATTCTGTTGGCGCTAGTTCAACTCCATATGTGTACGCCGCATCGATTTTTCATTGTAAAATGTGTCAATTTCCAAACTGTCCCTAAAGCGTCTTCAGTTAGCCACTTACTTCTGTTTACTTTCGACTTTTAGATCCTAAGGGACTTGAATTTGCTGTCGTCCAGAATTTATATAGCAACTGCACAGCTAAAACTGGGCGTATCCCTATGTCACGCGGTGACTTTGTGCATCTTAAAATAGGTACGCGGTCACTGGCATAAAGAACTAAAGTACTGCACAAAAATATTTTATTTAAAACTTCTCGACCTTAACTAATCTATTTTTATTACTGGCGGTAATAAGGTTTCCGTGCAGACCAATAGACGAGCATTTCTAAGCAACCTCACTTGCTTGTGCCAGCAGTTACGAAAGATAATCAGCAGGCATGTAACTTATCTACAGAAATATAATCAAGCTTACCAATCAGCCAGCACCATTACTTTGCAACGTTATTAGGAAAAGTTATGGCAGAGACTTTATTCCTGAAATAGAGCCAAGTAAATAACTCCTAATTAACAATTCTACGACACGACTAAGTGCTATTGTCAAATAACTTTCTTAATAACATTATTCGATAACGCAACAGAATAACAGCCCTGGTAGAACGAACTTGATATCTTAAATCATATATTTCATCTTATATTTATTTATTTTGTAAACAGCTAAACATATAAGATGTAAAAAAAAGGAAGTGTGAACTGGTATTGTATAATGATTTACTATATTATTGTTTCTCACTGTAAAAGGGTTGTTGACAAATATCATCTCGAACTACATATTTCAAAAATTAACTTTTATTTAACTTTTAAATTTGCTATAGGTACGACACTGGTATGACATATGAACCCTATGCAGAGTTATACGGCAATCAACCAAAGCAATGGGCACACCCCAGTACCAGACAGTTCCACCTCTACCTACGTAATATCGCGTCGAAGCCTGACAATAATAGCTGCCGGACACTCAAATGCCTTTGGGGTTAATATTATATATAACTGCCATATACGAAACGAGAGAAAGGATTGGATAAAACGAAAAATAAAACAGTCGAAGTGCGAAATAAGCTCCATTGCCGACTCTTACATGCCTTTGCAGACGAGGCATCTTTACAGACTAATGTAACGAATTCTCTAGCGATTCGTCTTCTAAATTAATATTTTTAGACTAAAGTCTTATCGGTGTTGAAATATTATCACAATAAAAAGTAACACCTGCCTTTCTGAAGGCTAACTGTATTAAATTAAACATTATAATTAAAGATGCCGCAGATAATCTGGTTAATTTCACGATACGATCTCCATTAGTCTGCGTTCCTTTTCTCTAACCGCTATGATCCTATAACAGCTTAATTAGGAAAGGGATAAGCTTTTCAGTAACACTCGCTACCTAATGCCATATGGCTCCATGTTGGAAAAGGACGGTGTATTAAATTCAACTAATAATATTTACACACATCTAAGAATACTCAAATAAAAAGTAAATGGAACGTTGTTAATTAATAGTACTAGTTGGTAATAGTTGGTACTAAAAAATAAATTTATGGCTGTAAATGTTTAGTAATACCGCCAGTAACAATGTCAACGACCTCCAACGGACGCAGTCAATGTGCTCCTAATAAATAAATCGTTCACTTGCCACCTAAGTTAGATTGTTGCTTTATTCGAACGAAAGTTTACAAACATCGGTGAAACAGGGACTAACTATAGCTTTGAGTTGAAAAGACTGGCTTAAAGGCGATTGTTGCTCTAATTGGTGTCTGTCCTTAACTATGCCTCTATGTGCCTAACGAGACTGCAATGTTCTCTAGTTTCTACTCAAACGTCTTTTAGCCGTCACTCTGCGCTACTTGAAGAATGGAACGAAATGATTTATAAGAGCGTTGGAAAACTGAAGTCGTTTTGGGACAAATCGCCCAAAACAAAGGGCCTGTGAAGAGTAAGTAAGAGTCGTAATTGTTTTTAAATAATACATATAAGGACTAGTTTTTTTATCAATTATTTTAAGTACCGTTTAAATTATTTTGATATTTAGGAACAGATAAGTACATTTGTACCTTAATCTGTCATTAATAATCTGTGGGTAAGTACCTAATAGAAACCTAACATTGTTTTTTGGAATTTTATATTAAAGTGTAAGTAGATACAGACATACCTATACGTTATCGTCATATATTAGTGGGTAAGTAATACTAATTTCAATTGCTTATAATTAAAAATAAGACGAAATTATTATATAACTGAACCTTCATTAAATTTAAAAATAAACTTCTACGTAAGCTAACAGCAAAAATGTTTTTTTTGAACTATTGTTTATGTTAGACGTGAATGGTTCTACGAACTCATCAAATTATAGTGTTCCTCTATTTATACGTAACTAGCCTCGAAAGCCTGACAGATCCTCAGTAAATTACCTCTATATATCAGAGAGTATCTAAACATTTTGAGATCCTATCCGTAAACTTTAGACCTCTGCGACACCGAAGGAATTTATTGGTGGACACAAGATTGCGAGGTGTTTTGTCGTCGTCTGACCTAAATTGATGTCGGAGTTGCCAAAATGTACCCCAAATAAAAACGAAATAATAAAATTGTTTTAGGTGAAACATTAGGTACATTTTTAGAAATGTGTTTCATACGTATATATTTTTATACTCATCGCTTATTTTGGAAATTATTTAAAAAAGAAGAAACTATTGGAGTTTAGTTCAATATTGTTATGAGAAGAGAATATATAAAGGGTACGAAATAAAGTAGGTACATACATGCTAGTAAAACTATAAACTGTATCTTTCAAACCCGTGGGAAATATGAGTGAACCGAAGAAGCAAATCAACAACGTGCTTGTTGATTAGTTCTTTCAGTAGGTACGTGGTTTACATACGAGCATATCGCAAGTCTAATTTAGTTTACAATAGTAAAAAGTGTACATAATTTTGAAATATGTAGGTACCTATTATTTCCTGCCTCGACAACTGACATACGAATTTCATAAACGCTTTGAATAGAATGACGGCAAGTTTGAAATCGACGCAAGCTTACAAAAGGTCACGTGGTCAGTTTTTGCTTATATCAATACCAAACATTTTTCATTTGATTGTATGGAATTCGAAAATGCCAATATTACTTTCTAGGTGGCACGAAAGGAGGTATATATTATAGCGTTTATCTAAGCCAACTTTAATTGACTACTTAAAACAAAATGATTGGAAATGTTACGCGCTTTTATTTGCTTTCCTGATTATCATATTTATACGCGCGAAACCGAATCTGACCCTCGATAGTATAATCTCTTAAGGCAAAATTCTAATTCGGAAAATCGTTAAAGATTTGAACGAAACAGTCTCTCAGCTATTTATTAAAACAATCGGTATCGTTATTTCGTACCGCAACTTTGGAGGTATTTGCGACTCGTGTTATTTGCAAAATGACAGCGATTTAGTCTAGGTTCCTAAATTGAACTATCCTCCATATTTTCAAAATAAATTGGTAGTGCTGCAGTGTGGTACGAGAATAGTACAAAATGTATTGTGCTGTATAATATCTGAACAACACGTGGGCGCCGGCGTTATGAAGGTTTATGGCAACGAGGCCAAACTGTTCAATTTCAAGCAAAGCGAGTAAGTATATTAGTTCTTAACCTCTTGTATAAGTTTCCGTAAGTACCTATATGCATTTTTATAGCTATAGCACATGTCTTATCTAAATATAAGTTCTCAACACTAATTTTATTCTTCTTATTCAACAGGAATTTGAGCGCAGCTGTAGGAGAACTTATATTCTTAAATCTAATTTATAATATGTTAATAATCCATTTAACGTACCTACTTGAGGACTGCTTTACTACAGTAAGTACCTTTATAAAAACGTTATTAGTAATTCCAGCCATATATTTTTTTCACAGGACTACTTACTTTGAGTTGGGTATTTACTAAGGAGATTCTAATTTTCCCGCAATCGCGTTTCGATAAGATTTCACGTAACTACAAATGAAATGTTTGACGTATTCGACATAATTGTGTTATTTGTGACGAGTGCTTGCAGTTACTATTCAAGTGGTCTAGGAATTTGCACCGCCCTCCGTTCAGTTTGCTAAAACAACTTCAAACTGTAAACTTTCAAGTATGATTGCATAGCAAATCGACCATTCTCTCCATAACTCCAACTGTATATAACTTAGTGTTTGTATACTATGTACGTAACCGAGAATCACAACAATGTTAAATCCTATTAATATGTGAGAATATCTTTGATTCAGTTACGTAATATTAATGCAGGCAGTGTGCATTGATCTGGTACGTGTTCCAGCCACAATGTACTTGATATAGTTCGAATATTCTATACCGTATTGAATTCGTGTCAAACGTTACACCAGTATATTAATGATGAACGTAAACCGAATAAACAGCGTATAATAGTACCGAACTACGTGCTAATTGTATTATACGTCGATAATTGGGACGGTGACTACTGCTGTCGCTAGAACAATCAAGATAAACGGGGATTGTGCTAAAATGTGTTTTTAATTACAGGTAATATTAGTCTGCAGATGGGATTGTGTTATAGCTATACTTCGCTTTGGTAGGTTCTCGATGGTTTACAATAATATCTGCCTGGAAGCTTCAATCATTCGAATTCAATTTTATCGGAAGCTGGTATTGAAGGAAATCTGTCTGTCGTTGAACTAACGAAGTTCTGGAAAATAGCTTTAACGAAACATAAGAAACGACGCATTTCATTGTTATTGGATTCCATTCACAATCCATAATCATATTCTATTGCTAAAGTTACCAGAGCATTTATCCTAAAATTTAGTTGATAAATTATGTAACATATCACACCTACTAAGAAGAGAAGGGATAGATTCCATGAGTTTAATCTATCCTCATTATGTCGGATTTCACGATGAAACTAGAATCCCTGTAGACTCCACTCCAGCAAACCTTTGCATCTATACGCTATAAGTAACTACATATAAGTCACACTTAATATCTTCGACAACAAAGAGCAATCAGATTTTTTCAAACTTTTGATTACTATAAAATATATATACGAGTACATCCATAGAGCTCTTCAACACACACGAGTAAGTTTGTCTCTATGTGTAGGCACAACTATGAGCAACAGATACCTCCATGTGTGTAACCAATTAGTAGTAGGTAACAAGTGAGCATAACCAATATTGCAGGGTCACTGATTCCAGAACAAAAGATAAGGGTGTATGCCCAGCTATAACCAGGTGGGATCTTTTGTTCTTCCTGAATATCTAATCCGTATACCCACGCAGATGCAATGCTTTGCAAATTAACTGTCAACATTTGACATTTGATGTACCTTCAGTACTATGTAGCATTTTTCTTGGAATGTAGGTAATAGCAAATTTATTTAAATAAACCTTTCAGTTTAAATTATTCATAGATATTTATATAGAAACAGGTACTTCAATTTGAAAATGTACCTATTGAGAAATTATATTTAGCATGAAGATTGACTATTTTTATAAAACATGTACCTAATATGAAAGCGAATGATTTACGTCACGGGCTCCGAAACATAAAATGCAGACGTCTACTATCAAAAACGTTTTTGCTTGCGAAAAAAATACCATTTATGAAGCTTTTTTCATATTATATATTAAAATAAAAGTAAAGCGTGAATTTAATATTAAACGTGGATACGAAAATAAACTTTATTGTGTTCTGTTAATGTAGGTAAGTATTATTCCATGGGGAATCCTTAATTACGTACTATGTAAGACAAATAGATCTTGAAAATTAAAGTTTTAAGCACTTGAAACCACGAACTCCTTGAATAAAGCACTTTTATTTGCAATTGCAAGTGATCATCTTACCCCGCCTAATGGCTATGCATGTTAGACAATAATAAATAATATTCAACTGTATTTCAAGTGAACCTCAACATTGTTACTCGTAGTATGAACTAAACAAAACTACTTAGGTATATTATACCACCTACACACTCGCGCGAGTGCTCCTTGTCGAGTTCTTGTACTTCTTGTACTTGTACGAGTAGTCGTAAGTATAGAGGGATTATTTTCTTAGTATTTTCATTTAATTAGTAAATGTGTATGAAAATCGATAGACACGACGCCATTTAAACACGTTAGCTGCTCATATATTTTAAGACGATTTCTTATCGAAATGTCGTCGTAATTTCTAAATATACAGCACAGGGAAGCTACGTATAAAGGTTGCAAGCGGTTTTTTGCAAAAATGTCGGAATCGATTGACGATAGATACCTACCAAAAGTTGTCCCGAAATATTAATATTTTTTATATTATTCGGGCTGTCGTCGCCCTCGTCTCGTCCTGTAGTCTCCACGAGGCTGTATGTAACTCGCTTGTTTACCGTTTGTTTGTTAGCTACCGTTTTACTGGATATTTTTGTTTTAGTATTGGTATTATAGGCAGGTAGGCAAACAAAAATATACAGATTTCCGCTTGCCAATTTTTTGATGTACAACAACAAATATAAATCGAAGTCCAATGGTAATATTTCATTCGATAATATACGGTAGAGAATTGCCATACAATACAATCCAGTTGGCTTATCAATGTTAAGCGGATTAACGTTCACGATATGTTTTGATTTATCTCTTAATGGATTCACCGACGTATCAAAAATTATATATATTTTATATGGCCCCGGTTGTTTAGATATATATACGAGTAAGTTCTCGGAATTTAGGTACCTATTCTAATAATTTTGACTGTATTTACAATATTGTTATTTTCGCAGCCGATTACAAGGGCGGTCGCAGAGAAAGATGTGAGAGGAGGGGACAAGGGAGGTTTGTAAGAAGTTGATAATACCAATAGTAATTTTACTAAATTTACTTTTTCAAGCTTTTTGCTAATGGACGATTTTGTGGGGCCAGACCGCTGCTAGCCTAGAAATTGATTTCTCTAGGTCTCATCTCCAGGGAAATTGTTTTGCTTACATTTTAATAGAGCGGTCTCAGTTTATTCAAACGGATACCAATCACAAAACAAATATATTTATCCGAAAATTCCGATCGGGACGTCAAAAATGCCGGAAATATATTTTAAGACTTTAAGCTAACAAGAAAATCTGATTAAACCAGCTTAAAGTACCTAAGCTAGTTTAACAACGGCTACAGTTGTCCAGATTTCCTGGCAATATCCGATACAATCACTGAATGGTGACCGTGTGACGTTAATTCGTTAGCTAACTGGGTAATTACTGTTGTTTGTGATTGAAATTCTATGAATGTGTATAGGTCCAGTGTAAACTTGTAGGTTTATCGTTTTAGTAAACAGGTAAGTACCTACCTGGTCAATAGAATTTACGCATGAAAGGAAAAACTAGATAATATAATATAAGTCTTACTTTATAATAAGTCTACTTTATATAACTCTTTAACTGTATTTTTTGTGAAATTCACTACAGCCCATTTAAAAAACGCGATTACGAAGAAATAAAAAGTAATACTTACTTCGTCACGAACAAGTTAAATACTCATTCATTAAAACACCTTACGACCGAATTGTATATGTGTGTAATGACGTGAGCACGTTTTAACGGGTGTTATACTTTTTATGGTAAAACAGTTTTGTTATTCCGTTCATTTTATTAAGGTAACTGTAGGTACTCTTTTAAAGGTTGCCACAAAGAAAACGTTACAAATATCTAATACTTGAGAATGTTCAACAAACAAAAATCAACATTCCACTTTTTCATTTGAACAAAGTAAGCAAATAATGAGAGTAGGGCGCAGAACGTTCCGGGGAATAAATGACGTCATTTTGTTTAAGCAGATTCGGAGCGACCGACTCGTCGGGCTAGCGGGACCTGTGACGTAGAAATAACGAAATTTTACCCCCTCACTACGCGAATGGCTAGGCGCGCAATGCGGTAAAAACCGGGTTTTACGACAAATTAAGTAGTCAGGTCGTGTATTAGGTACCTTTTTTGTAGGTAGAAAACAAATAGTACAAATAGTGGAGAACAAATTATTAATTAAAGAAGCTGAATTAATAAAACAGGTAACAATTAGCCTGTGATCAACGGAGCGGCTGAGAAGTGCTCAAATGGCACATCTTTTAAGTTATGCTAAGACCTAACATAAAAAGGTATATTTTTCAAAAGTGCTTTAGTTATCCCTTTTTTTTGCAGAAGGACTCTTCAAGTAAAAGCTCGACACCCATTAACTCATAATCACGCTTCATAGCCCATTTAAAGTTAAGAGCAAAGATTCGTTTATATACTTTTATTATCTATTTGACTTTAATGCATTTGTAGCAACTTATATTGAGTTATATAAAATTATTATAGTTATTAATAATTAAAAAGTGTAATGTGTAAATACCTGATTCGGTTTAATTAGATAGGTGTATACATGTAAGTAAGTTACAATTATCGGCAGGTACGGTTATTTTTGACAATAATTTGTACCAATCTATATTTCTTTATTTTTTCTTTCAGTGCAAAATGGAAAAGCTCGCTTATGCCCCATAAATGGCAACCACCTGTAATTACTGTTTAAATAAGCCATAACACCATTTGAGTAACAGGGCGTAATACAGGTAAAAGTGACGTCAATCGTACTTTTAAAATCAACATGAAATTTAATGGTACCTAGCGACTAACAGCTGTTATTTAAAAACTTGTAACGTATCATCAAACATGATGTCAGTCCAGGTATTTTTTTAAACGGGCTTTTGGTGATCAATAAGTATATCCAATAATAATTTCTGATGCCTTAAACTTAAACTTTAGCGTTAGACTCTCGTCAGCTCAGTCGTGCTACGATTACGGAAAGTCAGGCAATAAAATAAAATACGCGAGTTAAACCCGTATCCAATATTTTATTTTGCTCACTGAAATTTATGTTATAATAGATTGCCGTTTACATTAAGGTTCAAAAAACTATATTTTTTACATCATCAAACACTATTGTTTCACGAATGCATTGCAATAACATTTTAATTAGTTAACTTAAATTAGTAATCATCAAGTTCCTCCAACGCGCCCCAAAGTTGCGTTTGCGGCGACTTTTCAAATTCAGCGAGTAAATTCAAATAAGTAAATAATGTGGAAGGGGCTCAAGAGAATAATAAAGTGAAGATAGAACTTCGGTCTCTACAGCGCTTTATGGCATTTTGAATATAGCTCGCCAGCACAAATCTCGTTCTGAGTAATACACATTTTGTGTATTAGAATTCGGTGCATGTTCCATCAGCCTGTCGCCCGTGCTTTACTGTGTCTATAATGTTTCACGTATTCAGCCTCCGCTTGTGAGCACCTACTTGTGAAATCCCTATCTTTATAATAAACTATAGAGCAAAAATATCGCTCTTATTGTTAACCTAACGATAATTATTATTTCTATGCCAAATAAACCCTTGTTCCCCGTCACATCCGCGTTTAGAGCTTAACTTTTTTAAGCTCGTTGCGCTAATTAAAAACAAATCTAATGCCATTTTGTAATAATTTAACCAAATTATCATTGAATACATAGCTTACACAAAAATTGTTTGTATTCTGTCTAAACTGAAACGTGATTGATTATGATTAACAGGCGTAGGCAATGGAAAAAAATAATGAAAAACCTAAACGTCCTTTCAGACTGGCACATGAATATTTAATGGAAAGTGTACGTACATACCTACGTGTGCTATAATTGTTCCATATCCGTAGGATCCTATATATGTTTAGCACTAGTTATGCAAGCGCTACAACCTAACTACTTGTTTGAACTTTACATTCAGGTGGGAGGATATATTTTCGACTTCAAATTCGGAAAGCCGTCCTCTCATTGACAGCGTTATTACCTTCACAATATAGGTGACCATATAGTTTAGTATCCAATATACAAGGACGGCAATTCCAGCCGTGATGAGAAAAATATTGTGAAAGACAACAATAACCGAGATAAAGCTGGAGAGATGTCTTAACGCTTTGACAATCGGGGTATAACATCGAGGGTCCGTGGGCCGTGTAATTAGGCCGACAGCGACCTTTACTGTGCCGAACCCTCTGCGCTTTTAAAGCTTACCTCTTTCCGCGACACCGATCTTTATCTTTTACTCTCTATTTCTACTTATCTGAAAGGGAATTTGATAAGAGAAATATGAAATAAGAAATTATCTACTTTTAACAATTTTTTTCATGGAACTGGCATAAGCATCAGGAAGTCCACGATGCTATACAAATCTACTCAACTCGGTTCAGAAGAGCCTCAACGTTATGTAATTCATTCATTAAAATTATTTTTACACCATGATGCCTGTGCCGAGTGGAAATTGTATAACAGTGTTCTTAAACCGCTCTATATGTAGAGGTTTATAATTGTCTGTCACATCTCAGAAATTAAAACATATATATACCTACTGAGAAAAAATCTAATTTAAAAGTCTTTTATTTTATGTTATTTTGTAAACTAAATATCGTTTATTTTGCCGTGAGACAAAAGAGGAACTACAACTAATAAAAATACCTTTTTCGACGTACGACACAAACTCATCGGTCACGCCGCCGATTTACCATTGACAATTTTGCTTTACCGTCAACATATTACCCATCTAATAGGTACATATCTTCAAGAAGTTGTAAGGGAAATCCTTATCATGCATTCTGACGGTAAATGGTTTGGGCACGCGATTCCTCGTACAAGACGTCGGTACAAGCTATTTTTAAAATAAAAATTTTGCTAATAATATTTGTAACGGTGAACCTATAATTAGAAGGTTTATTTTTTACATTTATATAGGTTCCTGATATTTATAAATACAAGAATCTATTCAACGAAACATAGATCCGTATAAGCTAAATATTTCTACGTATTTTGAACAGCATCCGTACATTGTTGTTAGTGTTCATGCTTATAATAAGCTCACTTATGTCACGTTTGTATAGTTTTGTTTCACAAGATGTGATTGGAGGCATTTCAGATAGGATTCGTCTAATACGGTAATTCGTATGCCAGTCTGTTTGTTTTCGTGGGCCCTCGGGCCCCTATCCCACAAGTCCAAGCCTTCACCCTCACCCTTTATTACGTATCAGAAACAATCAGAATCAACCCTCCTGCTCGTTTTAGTCTCGAGTAAAAGAGAAAGATACCAAACCACCTCCTAATTTCATTCCGGAGCGACACCCTCCTTCGTTGCCCTTTTCAGGAGATAGATTACTCCGCCGGTAATGATAAGCGGCATATTACGTTCATTATATTTAAATTTTGTTGCGATGAAAGTGCTCCAGACCTGGCTACAGTACCTTTCTTATTATCTCCTTCTGACTGCCGTAGACTTTATCTTAAATCAAATTTCATGAACTGCAGTTCCAAACACAATTGCATTGTTATCCTTCCTTTTAAAGTTGGTTTAATAAAAGACAGTCACTTTCACATTAAATATGTTTGGACTGCTACGTATTACCACATGCTCATCGAACATGGTCATGCTATAGCCAGTTTATACAAAACCTAATAAATTATATACTTAAGCATTTGCCATAACACTGCCCCTTCTGAAATTAAGAATATTGTGGTCTTTACCGACCATCGACACGCAGAAAATCGATATCAAACGTATGAGCAAACGAGAACTGACGTGTCAAATACTCAACTTACGTTGTATCGACATTATTTGGCATAGACTTCTTGCGCTATAGTTAGCGGAGAGAAGTTGTTTTATTGATTGTTATCCATTAGACGGTTGAAAACAATTATAATTTAACTGGCAAATAGGACACACAAATGCAAATATTGTGAGCTTTTTTTTAAAGATTCAGTAATTCAGGTTTCGTAATTTTTATCACGTGTTTTCTTCAACTACGTTGCTTATCTGTAAATATTGTCAGAATTCTATTATTTTAACTATATGGAATTAATTGAGATCAGGTGCGCACGTGGAGCGTTAAATATTCGAATTTATAATTCCGCGAGTAAAACAAGTAAAAGCGGTCCCATTATCTCTCACAGACTGTGGTTAAACTTTAAATTACTCAACGATCGAGAACTTGGAATAAAAAATACTTCCCCAACTTTACCGGGATTTGTTTGCACGAGTTTGTACCTATTTATAGATTAGCGAGCAACATTTAACAAAATTGATATATTTGTAGACTTGTTGCATTAGGACCTCAATACCTATAATATTTTGAGTACATATGTATACCTACATAGATATAGGTATAAACGTTTGTTACTTTTTCACGCAATAACTACTTACTGGGTCTTGATAAAACTTAACAGTAATAGACTGTGCGAATTGTCCAAAATATAACGATAAGTGACGTACTTACCTAAATAGAAAAAAAAATCTGACATTGGTGAGCTGCGACCGCTGCAAAATTCGTTAAAGCCATCTACTCGTACCTATATATATTCTTAATACTAATCCGACGCAGATGAAGTCTGGGGCAGAAACTAGTAAGTATGTGAATAAATAAATACTTAATATGCAGAGATTTAAACTTTAATATGGAACGGAAATTTAACCAATGGTTTTTCATTTAATGGCATTTATGTAGTAAAAAGAAAGCTTTTATTCTTTACAATGATGCCAATATTATGAACAAGGCTCGCAGAAAATGCCTTTCCTTCACGTTCCATTAGCGTGTATACCCTATATATGCAGCTTCTCTCAGAACCTATTAAATCTGTACCAATACAATCTAACACGTTACCGTCTGTGTATTGCGATGTCTGAATTTCATAAAATTCAAAGCGCATTATCTATACACAATTGAACCAAGATCAATTGTGACCGCTAGCCACTTATGACGCAAATTTCTAGTGCATAAAAATATCTAGTAGGTACCTAATATAAGTAACATAGTTGTGATCCCCTCGCTACGGCGACAAACCATGGACGGATCCACGAATCTTCCGCGTGGCCGAGCACAGCGAGGGTAGGTATAACGTACACTAGTATTTTTCGATTCAGTCAATTTCACTCACTCCATAGGTATCGTTTATTACGCGACGCCACTCTGCCTCACGATATTTCGATCGTTTCACAACCAATTAATTACTTAAGTTCAGATTTTCTGCGTCAAATCCGATTATCTGTTATTCTTAATGTCTCATATTTTAAGGTTTTGAATCATTTATAATCAATAATCGCAGTTAAAAGTACGCAATTACGACGACATTTTTAGGACGAAAGCGCTGACAGGCTAAAGCACAGAGGAGCTTATAAGAAGTATCTCACACATGTAAATCTCAAGCCAGACGCGCTATTAGACGACGCATGTAGAGGGGAAAGAAAGTTACCCATTTATTTACATTATTTAAAATACATAATTTTCTGAATATTCACTATGTTTGGTTAGCGACATAGAGATCATATTTCTATTTAAACCTTCAGATCTCACAAATTAAATAAGTAGGTGTTTATATTATTAACATTCATAACTAATCTATATTTTACTGATTTGTAATCACCATAAATCTGATGCGAAACGTCAATTTTATTGGTCGTACCTATATTTTTTATTTACAATATTATATATTCGTAGTGCGAACGTGAGCATTATTGAATTTAAATTAAACAACCAAATCGGCGAAGATAATTTGATAGTTGAAACATTGAGTAGCTTGATTGTGCAAGCGGCACTGGCTATCTTTCAACATCGACGCGCTCCGTAATCTAATTATAAAAATTTATGTATTTTTTTTTTCATTTTATTTCTATAAATTCAGCATCATTAAGTTATCAAAGGGATGTACCTACCGAATATTGTTTTAAGCCCTTAATCATACGTCGGTTCATTAAACTCATCCCGCTTAAATTGTATACCCAATCTCGTAATAGCTCATTAAAATGCGGGTCGGGAAGATTACGATCGAAGCTCTCTTAGCTACCTGAGTTACATTTTAAAAGTGCCCACGTTTTGTTTAACTTCCCCTCTAATCAATTTAAAAATTTAGGCACTAAAACTAGGTACTATACAACTCTACGTACAAGTATGCAGGTAGTTAAATTTCCTACTATATACTGGCAATGTATATTTTGTCATGTCACTTAGAATTATATTACTGAATGAAAATACAACAAGTATCTTATAATAATCTAGGAGTTACCAACCTGTATCGTTTTCATCAGCCGATGCCAATTACCAATGATGATTAATATGGAACTGAAACAGTATTACTAATATGGGACTTTAAAAACAATATTTCAAGTCATTTGGAGACCGCAAGTTCGAACCAGAAACCAAAGAGTCAAGTCTATGTGATATAAATTGTAAATAAGCTATTGTTATATTTCAACGTAGATAAAACACGCCCGACTTGGGCTAGGACCGAACCCACAGGCTGCCGCTCGATGCAATTTACAAGGCTCGGTGGGAAACCTGCTAAACTTCTTACAGTAAATATTTATTAAGCTAAAAGTTCCTGACACATTATAGTTACTTATTCATACGACATTCACGTGCCCCGGGTCGCGGGTAAATAAAGTGCGTATTTACGCATGGGAAAACACAACTCTCTACACTACACCTAGTACACACACAAGCTTCTTCCAAAGAAAAAATAGCCACAAAACAAAGTATTCTCGAACAAACAAAGTATTTCGCGATTGATATTTTCAGATTAAGCAAAATCCGTAATTTTTATCCAATTTGAAAGCGATACCTGCATTATGCATGTTGATTAAATATTAATTTCAGCTCAATGGCTGAATCTGCTCATGCGTGATATGTATCACATTAACTCCGGAATTATAATATAGGTATTAAAATGTCATATTAATCAGGAGCTCCGAAATATCGTAGCTTTTTATAACACACCCTGATCCAAATATCTTATAGAAGAAAATATTAATCTCCCAAGTGCCTTCTCTGTGCCGTTTTATGACGCGGAAAAAGATACAGTCGAACACTCTATGATATAATAGAGGAATACATACATTGGCTATTTCATAGTCTTAAGGCTTTTACTGAGATTAGGTATTTGTTAAAAATAATTAAATAAATTACCTATGTTAGTCTTACGATTATTGATGTTTGATTTATGCCATTCATTTAAATATGTCTATAAAAATACGGGAAGTATAATATTTGATAGATACCTGAAAATAAACAAGAAGCAGTTTAGTAAGTAGCATTTTATAATTATTTGATTCTTGTTTATCTGCATTCACGTAACACCAATGTACAGATTTACCTAGAGAGAACCTACTATAACAATGTTACGAGCCTAAACAATTAAGTAAAAAATACTTCTTAAATAGGCACCGCATAGAGTCAAAAATTCGCTAACAGATTTAATTTGATGACAGCTGGATTTCCTTCACTAGCACATCCAACGGATTTTAACACATGGAAGCTTCTATTGAAAATGTTACTAAGCCTGATTTAAATAAAATCGCAATTAAAATAAAAATAAACTAAACATAGGCATATCGTCATTAACAGCGTCATTGGCAAGCTAGAACTTCGTTCTAGAGGGAACCTAGCTTTCGAGGAAACTGTATTTGTTAACTGGATTTTAGGTATTTAGCCTAGAATGAATAGCCTAATATTCTAGAATATGCTGAACATTTTGGGTGGGCCGGGCCCATCCGGCTACCGCTCATAAACTGCGTTCAGTATCTCGATATTATTTTTAAATTGCATTTTAAAACTTTTATGTAACAGATACCATAGCTTAGGTCTTTATATTACGGATTTTTATACCTTTATTATGATGTGATTAAAGCCCGCGGGCCCCTAAAAGTTAGTAGGTATATATAACCTATAAAATAAAGACAGGTACCTACCTGTAACACCGCTTGTCATCGTTGTGTGTATTTAATCCTTTACAATTATTATGATTGTTGTAGGTAAGTGCACGTGCTACGCTCTTAGTGGGTAAATCGCACGGAATAATACCATAACGCTCTATTAAGTCATTCCGTGCAAATGATGTTGCGCAAATTACAAATGTTCAAATTAAGTTTGCGTCAAATCTACATAGACTTATATTCTCATAAATTAGAGCTTACTGGGTTGATATTTACAAGCTTTTATTTAACTTGCAATGTGTGTACCTAAATATATGCGAGTGGCATCGTACAACTCAATTTTGAAACAGATATAACCGATTGAGCTGAAATTTTGTACACACGTTCGTTTTGTATAATAATGGATGGTATATGGCTATATGACGTCATTCTCAACCCAAAATAGGGGTGCAAGGGGTAGTGGAAACCGAAAACTGCAGTAACAAATGAAAGAAGTTCACGTTAAAATTTAATGTATTATGAAAATCGGTTGAGTCTTTCTAAAATGTCTTCGTATAAAATTGGTTTTAAAAATTATTTTATGATTTAAATTTTATTACCTTCCTTAACGCTTCCGGTTTAGTTAATAACTTTATATATGCCATTATTAATAATAACGATATATTTTTTAGATTTTTGTTCGGAGATAGTATAAATTTTTCCTAAACGAAAATGCCAAGAACAAATCAAGAGCGAGTGCAGAATGAAAAAGGAATGAGCGTGTCAATGCTATTGGAAGTTTAATTAAATTGTATTCGATAGCACAAATGAAAACAACACTGCTGCGAAAAAGACATATTTCGGATGTAAAATCGAAATGTTGGAAAGGTGCTTGTGACTTGTGACTCTAAGCTTGTGAGTAAATTAAATCGTACTATTTTTTTATACTGATGACTTTATTACACTCAATACATTTTCTTATATACGAGTATAAGAATCGCAAAATGTGTTGATAAGCGCAAAACTCAACAAAACCTGGACCAAATCCAAATCTCCCAATGGAATTTGGTCAGATCAGTTTTTTAAATGTTCGTCCAAGAATGGTCGAGAAGGTCCTAAAACAGCCCTTTTCTTTTCCTATAAAAACATTTTCTAAAAACTAAAATTTTTTGATTTTTTTTTTATCAAAGTACTAAACGATAGCAAATAAGCATGAATATGTTTCATACAAAAAGTATAAAATCTTATAATAAGTTACTTTCACTGCGAACTAACTTCCGACCCAAAAATTATTGGCTCGGTGAAAATTGATAAGGCGAGTCGACCCCGGTTGACATGGAAAAAGGCAAGAGAAAGATTTACAATATTTCCAACATAGATTTTGTAACTTAATATTTTTTGAAAGATAATACACATTGATTTATTTTATCTTGTCACCTTTATAACATGGGCGTGCATTGCATAGGTACAGGCACAATCTGGCACAGTGTTAAAAATACATAGAATGCCTACATATAAAATATATATACGAGAATTAATTAAATCCGTTTAGATGTTTTACCTATTCCAATACGATAATAATCATTGAGTCTTGGAACAAATTAACAAACGTTTTCAGTTTGGAACAAATTAACAAACAAATTCAGTTAAATTAAGTATAAATTACCTGTATCTAATACAAGACACAAAGCAATTACTCATAAGTCACGTTAATGTAGGCCTATATTTATTATTAAAATTAATGACGTAATTCATAGGTACATTGTTACTTGACATAAATAATTATTTTATCGATTATATCGATCCGCCATTTTGTAATGCCCGCAGCTGTTTAGGTGCCTTCTGACTTCAGCAGAAAAAAAAATGCAAATATCTATATTTTTCTTGTATCGATTTTCAATTTAAAACTTGACTACGTGTATGTCCACTTAGTTATATATGTAATGTCGATAAAAAAAAACAAATTTGTTTATGCTCCAAACAACTAATATTACCCAGGACCAATCCGCTAATTGTAGATAATTTATTAAATGATTTTTTTTAATGTCCGAGTAAAGTACCTACTAGATAAGATATTTGGAACTTTACAAGAGATAATATTTAAGAGCTAAACATTTAAACATTTTTTCCGTCCTCCGACCAGAAAGCGCTAACTTTGTGGCCGCTTCGCTAAATGAAATTTCCGCTTTCTGGCTTCGTCGAACAGAAAAATAGTATACTGACCTCGGCCAGTAAAATAGAAAAGCCTCAGATCACATTTTTGTCAACCTCGGCTTCGCCTCGGACGACAATTACATGTGATCTGAGACATATTTTATTTTACTGGCCTCGGTGCGTAATGTAACTAATGTACTATTAACACTTTCGCGATCACTACGCATTGGGCAATAAAACAATTGTAACGGTTTTCATTTCTTTTATCTTTTAAAATCACTATTGTGATAGGCTATTGTAAAATGAATATACCTAAGCGAGCTAAATTCGTTACGAGTAGGTACCTATACCATATTGTGTTCCATTACCTAAAAGTTGCTTAATTTTATCCAGTAAGTATCTTTTATCTGCTGGATAATTGATTAAATTATTAAATTTGTTCACTGTTTGGAATCAAAACGGTGTTTTTTTTAATCTGCTAGAAAGGTGGTAATTTGACTTACTGAAAGTATACATAAAATGCTGGATCACAGATTTGACGTTTTATTAGAATTTCGTAAAAGTAATTCTCGTTTAGTTGAATTTACCCACGCGCACTTCTACAATCTAAAATATAACGATATCATAAAACGCACAAGCACGTTAAACTGGATTGTATTCGCGAATTTAGTATCGTAAAGACAAATTGCGAGTTAATTTGCTTTCAAATTTTTGGCTACAAAATGATAAATAACACATTGAAATAAAACAACTGACGTTTCGAAAACTTTACAGCATTCGTAGCGAACTGAACTGACGATAGTCGAGCAGAAATTCAGCAAATAAAACAAAATACGCGAGTTGTTTCATTCCAAAGTGTAATAACTGCGAACGCATCAGAAAATATTAATATACCCACGCAAGTAAAAACTATTATAGTTGTTTCATTCCAATATATAATAACCGCGAAACCATCGGAAATTAGGTAGGTACTAACATTCGCGAGCTAAATCCGTATTTAGCATAAGACTATTATCAGCTCAGTCGTGCAACGATTATGGAATCTGTAAAGGCTCAAACGTCAGCCAATAAAATAAATTACGCGAGTAAATCCGATAAAGTTGTTTCATTCCAATGTATAATAACCGCGAAGGCATCAGAAATTATCCGTATTAGTTGTTTCATTCAAATGTTTAATTTCAAATAGGTAATATTTGCTTCGAAGTTGATATCAATGCTACTCCTTAGTCAGTACTTTTGGTTTAAATTACTTACTATTTATTTTGGCACTTGTTTGAAAACTCAATCCTAATCAGCGTACATTCGTCATACTGCTCAAGTGCTGAATCTTCAATTCTATATTTCAATAAAAAGTACTCACAATAAATGGTTAA
This sequence comes from Polylopha cassiicola, assembly GCA_038024825.1. Classification (NCBI taxonomy): domain Eukaryota; kingdom Metazoa; phylum Arthropoda; class Insecta; order Lepidoptera; family Tortricidae; genus Polylopha; species Polylopha cassiicola. The sequence goes on along the minus strand of CP149045.1, from coordinate 15,179,323 downwards.
ATCTCAAAACCGTTAACCCCAGCACTTAAGCAACAAAAATGCAGCGAAACATTAATATAACTATTCCCGCAGCAATACATAAATCATTTTGAAATACACAGAACTGTCAAGGCGCAAATTACTGTATCCATATTATATATTTGGTTATGTAACTGGTAATTAAATGATTTACGATCATCGTTAACGTCCTCTGCTAACAGACACTACTGCCTTCTGCAGGTAATATTGTTCCATGTTTCATGGTGATATGACATTGTGATGCAGTTGACGTCATTAACTAACAAAAGCCGCTCAGAATAGATGCGCGGAGAAAATCCCACACAGCCTAGTAGGTACGTAGTATGCGTGGGCATGAGTAAGCAGCTTATGGAGCAAGCACCGATCTTCGCTAAGATATTACCACCACGTACAAAAATAGCTAAAAATAACTTGCCTAAAAATAACGTGGGTAAGTACATAATTGCAATAAATACAATTATCCTTGGTATTATCCTATTAATATTACAAACGCGAAAGTTTGAAAAATGCGGATATATGGATGTACGTTTGTTATGCTTTGACGCAAAAACTTCTAGATAGATTTTGATAAAACTTTACAATAATATATGTTCTCCATCAGAATAACAAACTGGCTATATTTTATAACTATATTGTGTAAAATATTCATCACGCGCAGACAAAGTCGCGAGTAGAAGCTAGTTATTATACTTATGTACCTACTATATTGCACAACAAAAACTTTATGTAACTACAATCTAAAAACATAAATATGCTTATAATTACATGATTAAATACCTACTCACAATACATATATATGGACATAAGTTTCTGATTTGCGATCTTAGAAATAATATTTTTGCGTCACTGACGGCGTATCTAAATAATTAGAGCTCCGCGTATCAAGCGTAATTCACTTAAAACCATCTACAGGTAGATAAAAATAATAGTACTTATATGTCATACACCCACCACAACGGATTAACTTAACCGATATAAAATAATGAGTGGGTGATAATCCACTAAAAGCATATTTATCGCACGCGTATGTAACTCCTACATTCGGCGTACTTTATACATTAATATTGCTATGTGTGTCTCGGCTTTTAATAAAACCCTTTAGCATAACCTCACGGACGCGTTTGAGTCGGCCAGGCTATTTATTTTGGAAGCACAAATTGATTGATTGGTTCAGTGACATGAACATAACCCAACCAGGCTTTATCGGGCAACCAATCCTCTCGATTGAGTTCAATTCGTGTTCTTGGAAAGTCATTTATATAAATATCCGACGCTGATGTTATCGCGCCACCATTACATTTTGTTTATTTTATTCGTTCCATATTAAAGTTATCAAATTGATAATTTAACGGGAACGGTGTGCGTAATCACCGAGAAAATATACAATTAAAGTTCAAATGGCGTGCTATTTGGAGTAGGCACCATATAATCGAGTGAAAAACACACGTACTTGTGCTTGTGTTTAAGTAGACCGCTTTACGAATTAAAAAAGCATAAAGAATAATGTGTAGGTACCTAAATTTCAAACGCCAACTGCGCTACGTGCAGCCTTAGTAGTTTGGTGGATACAATTCAAAACGTTACTTGTCTTTCACCTATAACCATAATATATCGCCACATATTTATGTTTGCCGGATGTACATTCACGTAAACATTAATCAAAACCCGAGCGTTCATGGCAGGGGACGGCAAAAATTATACTTAACCCTTACGATCCCTGCCTAAATTGCTACGAATTTTCGTAGCACCGTAGCATCTATTATGAGAGTCAGCGTTTCAATAACTCAAGTTCGTAGCCGTAACTGTCGGATGAGCCTCGCTGATTAACATGGTAGTGGAGCCCATTATTATACAAACACATCAATGAAACGAACGATCAATCAATTTCCGAAACGGTCGACCGTTAGCAAATTAGTTACTTACTTCGTCACGGGACTAAATCTCGCCAAGTTATAAAGATTTGTGCTTTGAATGTTACATAAGTTTGATATCTTCAAATATTAGAATACTGTTTCAATAGACATTTTCCAGTTTTATGTAGGCACTCCAATTAATTGGCGATGCTGTCGAGTATTTATTTGTAGATGCATCCACTAAAATACGTCGCAATCATCGAAAAAAATAATGTGGGTACCTGCAGATAGCCACACAGTACCTCTACCGAGCGTTACTTTTGGTTTATATCAATTTAAAAAACACTAAAAATCTAATAAAACTTTGCTGAAAATTTTATAAATACATTCACCGTTATATTAGAAAATCTTTTCAATATAGGTACATTACAAATCATAGTAAATCGCTGTGCAAAGATCATGAGTATGTAAATACGCTTACTTAGATGAAACGAAGATGTGGGCAAACAAAACAAGGAGCAAAATGTTATATAACAATGTAGCGGAGCGGGTGACAACGAAAATGTGTGAAGAATTTTTGTAAACAAAATGCTTACCGGCTCCGTTGAGAAGTGGCAACAACGGTTAAGAGTTTAGTTTAGATGGTGTATCTCGCGAAAAGTTGAAACAAAGAAAAAACGCGTCGCGTTAGGCGCGAAGAGTCGCGGGGTATCGGGGCTGCCGTCGGTTGCGGCGGGCGCCAACACTCGGGCGAATGCGGCGAGGGCGCGAATTCGTATAGCGCGGGCTTATGCGGGTCTCGACAGGACCGCTCGCGGGGAAGGCTGGAGTAGAAGTAGCGGCGCCCTCCGGCCCTCTGCCACAGTTATGTAACACGCGCGGAGTAGCGCAGCGCGGCCCGGACCCCTCGCCCCGTCTTTAGGGAAAAGATGAATGAGCAAAGTTTCCTAACGGAGGCTAGTCCGATTTAGATGGGCCCGTGTTACATAAAGCTTAGCTGCGCACGCGCGGTGTGGTACTGACGCTGCAGTTTCCGCGATGACTTAGAAGTCGCCCGCGCCGGTACCTACTAATCGTTTTCTTGCTGGGAATCATAGCTATAACCTTTTATATGTGAGAATAAATCATATTTGTATAAGTATATGTTATTTTACATTTTTATATCTACAAAGTTAATAAAGTTACCGTGTAGAATAATTTCATATATAAAAAATTAAAACGAGAAAAATGCAAAAAATAATCTAAGTTTCAGTTAACGGCGGGAAAGTTGTTTCAAGATAAAGATCGCTGTCGCCCTTATTCTTGAGAGAGGCGAAACAACAAGCGAACTATAAAGAAATGATGTTGCTTTGTTCAACCTTACTTACTTATGTAAGTAATAATATTTTTCTATTATTTTCTTAAAGTTATGTAGCAATCTCTTTATTTGTTCGATGAAATATGTACAAGTATTTAGTATATAATATGTATGTAGGTAGGTACTGTTCATCGTACAATCATCCTCTAGGACACTTGAAAATTACACGAGTACCGATATGAGCAATTGGACTAACTATAATTAAAGCGATACGTATCTGATGCTAACTACACTTCATCTGTGTTATTATCTTCTTGCAAAAGTACTTAGTTACCTAATGCAAATACAAGCAAAATCAGTACTTGTAGTGTTCTTGAAGCCTATTTTTATTAGACTTATAAGATACTCCAAGTATGCTACAAACAAGGATTTGGGCGCAGTTATAGGAGCATTCTTTCTTATAACGATCTTATAATGAACTAGCGGAACGTCAATAGGCCCTATAATACGCTTACAATAGTTTTACCGTAGTACAATTGATCCTATAAAGTCCTGAGACTACCCATTTATAAGTACTATAACTCTTATTACTATCTGAGATGAGTATCATACTAGAGCAATTTTAGTTACAAAGTATCTCCTACGAATATACTTAGTTATTTTTTGTGGGCGTTTTCTTTTTAATTTATCTAATACAATTAGTAAGTAGTGAAGAGTATATCTAAGTATTGAAAATTACTATATGTATAGTGTGTGAAATTACCGGGGAATTCATTTTTATTGTGAATGTCCACCATAATTTGTTGATTTTAACAATGCCCATTGAAAAAGCTCACATAATCATAGATGTTATTGAAATAATATTCGTACATTAATTGAGAACATTCGCCATTTTCTAAAAGTACTCTGCATTGAGTATATTATAGGACAATTATAGGTAAAATTGCACCTATAGCAGTTTTGATCCAGAGCACTCGTCGCCATATTTAAACGTATTAGCGTTTCGTAACACAAATTCAAACAATGATTGAATGACATTTACTAGTAAGGTGTTTGGTCAAGTAATTTATAGGATTGTTTCATCTTATAAGGCTCTAACCAAGTACAATTTGGGTTATAAGAGCATTGGACAAGACTAATAGCGATGTACACTTGAAATAGTCTCAGCTTAGTATAATATAATGTCTTGTACTCTTACAAAATGCTACTATAAGATCAATGTTATTCAGGACTATTTGCTCTTTCTGCAAACTGTTATAGGAGACTAAATCCTATAACTATCTTATAAGACGCTCTTGTAGCTTACTACAAGCATGTAAAATAAAACCAAATGATCTTAAGACTATCTACGCTTGTATAATGTTACTATAAGTAAATGATCCTATAACTGTTCTGTGCTACAATCTTGTAGCATACTATAAGGATGAATTATAAAAACTAATGCTCTTGAGTATGTTACCGCTTATCCAAAGCTATTATAAGTAAATGACTCTACGTCAATGCCTTTATAGGAACGTTATTAGCAAATTAGTACTTATAGTCTTTACTTATAGGAATACTTTGCTTGTTGGGATAATGTCCTTAACTCATTTATTAATTTACATTAATATTGACTGTTTCGCAAAGGTGATAACTTCTCAGCTCACTTCACTACAATAACGTTTATAATACTAAGTTTTCCTTACTTACCTACTAGTAGTTTGTACTTTTTACTTTGTAACGTAGATTTGTTATTTTCTAAAACGCTTCTATTAGGTCGACTTGAACCAACTATGTAATGCTATCTTGAAAGCTGAAATTAACCTAGTTTTAGTGGTCGCAACATCGTATTTTTTTTTTCAGATATAATATATATATTCTTACGACTACCTATATAATAATAATAATTATGATACAACCGTCCTGAATCCTGATCTAATTTTGGAGATAAGTGGCTTTAAAGGAAAGAAATATCATTAGCGTGTTTAGCTTTAATAATACTAATTATTGTAGTCTTGTATTACCCATGAAACTTGGAGTTAGGTTTTCCTTCATACCGTAGATTTCTTATTCAATGTCGCGCCGTGTCTATGTTAGGCATATACCTCATTATCTTACCGATAGTCAAACTGATCGTATCGTGTAGGTTTAAGCCTATTAGTAACCAGTCTCTTCAAACTATCCACTTTAAATATCAGTGGTTTCGAAACCATAACTCTCTGAGGGACCTTTGTACTAAACTACCGAACCCTTTTAATTTTGTTACGTCCGTTGGTTTGTTAATTACGCTTCCGGCTCAATCACCAAAATTGGGGTCTTCAATAAAATATTTCCGTTCAATGAATTTTTTTATCAAAACAAAAGGTTGTGTTAAATAAACTGTCCACTTCGTTTCTGATTTACGAGTTATTAATTAATGTGTTTTTGTTTAATATGACGATTAAGTTATATATTACCTAGATACCTACTTTGCGACATTGGATTGATTACAAGTATTTCATCAAATGGCCTATCCTGGCCTGGCCATCAAAAAACCTATACACCCAGTTTACCTATATAAATTTATAAACTGGATAAGAACTTTGTTAATTGATCTATACCGACAAACTGGACCTTTGATCGATCCGGCATCATATTTAAAAAAAATAATACCGATTTTGGCTAAAACATATTTAACGATTGGTAATACATAATATATATATGTTTGATTTTCTCGTTGGGGCCCGGTCACTATGGAAGTCTTTGGACATAGGTAAGTACCTACGTAGTGTAGCTGACGTGTTTCGGTAGATATGACAATGATAATGAACAGTTTTTTTTTACAAAACAGGAGTTTATATCTTATTTTCATTATTAGGCCATGATAATACTCGTAGGTAGGTGATAGCAATAGGCAGTATCAGCTGCATTGTCTCTTTCTCTCGCGTTACATGACAGAGTTTAATTTAGATACCGTTATGCTAATATGTTGGCAGGCTTTAAAGGGCAGAGCCACGCTGTTAATGGGTGTTACGCTTGGTTAAAAATTGTGATTGGAATTGCAGGTATGTGTCTTTAGAGAGAAGCGAGCCTCGCTTGAATAGACATCAAGTTTGATGTAGGTACACTGACTAACCATCGATCGTTTGTAATTTTTATCGAAAATAATCTGTCATTCGTCTTATTATAGCATCTCATTAGAGTATAATAAGATAATTACCGTTTTATAATATTCGAATAAACTTCATTTTTTTTTATCTGTAATATTATGTAATTTTTCACTTCGTCGAACCAATATCTTTTTAACCCCCGACGCAAAAACGACGGGGTGTTATAAGTTTGACGTGTCTGTCTGTCTGTCTGTGTGTGTGTGTGTGTGTCTGTCTGTGGCATCATAGCACCCTAACGCATGAACCGATTTTGATTCTGTTTTTTTTGTTTGAAAGGTGTATATGTCGGGAGTGTTCTTAGCTATGTTTGATAAAAATCTGCTCAGTAGTTTAATAATTAGGGGGGGTGAAAGAGGGGATGGAAAAATAAAAGTCTACAAACATACTCGAGTGGGGTATCAAATGAAAGAGGATCACGTGTACATTACAAAATGGAAATTATAATAAAAATCGGTTGAGTCGTTCAAAAAATATAGGGTGTCAAAGTGAGAATGGAAACCAAATGTCTACAAATATACTCAAGTGGGGTATCAAATGAAAGATGATCACGTGTAGATTACAAAATTAAAATTGTAATGAAAATCGGCTGAGTAGTTCAAAAATTATGGGAAGTAAAAGTGTAAATGGTAAACCCAATGTCGACAAATGTACCCGAGTGGGGTATTAAATGTAAGAGGATAACATATACATTACAAAATTCCATGTGAAATGGAAATTAGTTAAAAATTTATGTAGTAGATACCTACTTACAAAAAGTATGAAATAAAAATATAAATTAATAATTTAACAAACCCCCGACATAAAAACCTAAAAACCCTTTAAAAAGTATAACAATAATAAAAACTTAATATTAGTTACCTACCTACCTAAATATTAATATTTCTACAAAGAAAACGTCATGTCGGGGGGATCGTAGTTTAGGTAGATTGTAGGTATTAAGTAGTAACACCTAAATAAGAAGCGGTCCCCCCGACATGACGTTTTCTTTGTAGAAATATTAATATTTAGGTAGGTAACTAATATTAAGTTTTTATTATTGTTATACTTTTTAAAGGGTTTTTAGGTTTTTATGTCGGGGGTTTGTTAAATTTTTAATTTATATTTTTTTTATTCGTTTATTTTTTGTAGAACACAGTGGCAGAGTGGTAAACCGAAATATGGTCTCAGCTGAAAATGAGCACCAAAAAATTTAACAAACCCCCGACATAAAAACTAAAAGGCCCTCTAAAAAGTATAACAATAATAAAATCATAATATTAGTTACCTAAGTATTAATATTTCTACAAAGAAAACGTTATGTCGGGGGGACCGCTTTTCATTTAGGTGTACTTACTTACCTAATATTTACAATCTACCTAAACCTACGGTCCCCCCGACATGACGTTTTCTTTGTAGAAATATTAATACTTAGGTAACTAATATTATGATTTTATTATTGTTATACTTTTTAGAGGGCCTTTTAGTTTTTATGTCGGGGGTTTGTTAAATTTTTAATTTATTTTTTTATTTCATACTTTTTGTAAGTAGGTACGTGGGTACCTACTACATATTATTATCTATACTAATATTATAAAGAGGAAAGATTTGTATTTTTGTATGTTTGTAATGAATAGGCTCCGAAACTACTGGACCGATTTCAAAAATTCTTTCACCTTTGGAAAGCTACATTATCCCCGAGTAACATAGGCTATATAATATCACGCTAGGTCTTATAGTTGCGGAGCAGTAACCGAAAATGTTTCAAAAACGGGGGAAAAGCATCGTTTCTGAGGCCTTAAAAAAATCTTAAGTCCCCCCGTGCGAAGCCGGGACGGGCCGCTAGTTTTTAACTAATTTCCATTTAACACGGAATTTCGTAATGTACATGTAATCCTCTTACATTTGATACCCCACTCGAGTATATTTGACGACATTGGGCTTACCATTTACACTATTACTCCCCATAATTTTTGAACTACTTAACCGATTTTCATTACAATTTCAATTTTGTAATGTACACGCGATCCTTTTTCATTTGATACCCCACTCGGGTATATTTGTAGACATTTGGTTTTCCATCCCCACTTTCACTCCTAATATTTTTTGAACGACTCATCCGATTTTCATTATGATTTCAATTTTGTAATGTACTCGTCACCCTCTTTCATTGGATACCCCACTCGAGTATATTAGTAGACATTTATTTTTACATCCCTTCTTTAACCCCCCCTAATTATTAAACTACTGAGCCGATTTTTATAAAACATAGCTAAGAACACTCCCGACATATACACCTTTCAAACAAAAAAAACAGAATCAAAATCGGTTTATGCGTTAGGGAGCTATGATGCCACAGACAGACACACACACACACACACACAGACAGACAGACAGACAGACAGACACGTCAAACTTATAACACCCCGTCGTTTTTGCGTCGGGGGTTAAAAAAATACTGAAGAAAAAAATACTTATTTGTCGAAAAGGCAAAATACTGATCAAAATGTCCGTGGAGAGGCGGATTTGCAGTCCTAGCCGCTCTAGGCCCCAGGCCATGTGCCGCCCCTTTCTCAGCACCCATCTCATATTAAGATATTTTACACTGGTGATTTTTTTGGCACGATTTGCCGCCCCTAATATCTGGCTGCCCTAGGCTCGTGCCAACTGGGCCTTAGGGCAATACCGCCACTGTGTCCGTGTACCCTGAAGGAGTTTTCTGTATATATTTATGCTCTTTATATTACTGTAGGTTTTAATGTAAGGAATTCGATGGTGTGCATAGCTCAAAACTTCGGGTTAGCTTTCTTCAGATCTAGGTTTGTGATACGGTTTCAGTCAAAACAGTTTCAGGTAAGTGTGATGCGGGCAAAAAGAAAAGTAAGCTGTTAACAACTTTTCCGATAAGTAGATAAAAACTTCTTTGCGCTCCAAAAAGTTTGGTAAATAAATGAAGTAAATTATCGCACAGAATAAACAGTTACTATTAAAGGATATTTTTTTATTTTTCATAAATGTTTGAATCCTCTTCAGTTCCTACTTTTGAGAACAAACTCTGCATTTGGATCACAGCGCCATCTTTCGTTTGGGGAAGTAAAAGTGGAGCGTCAAACTTTACATCGCCTGAAAACTTAGTATAGATAGGTACCTAGTTGCTTTTTTTTACGTATCTTCTAACAAGTTCATTTGTACATTGATAGATAGCGCTTTATTCACATTTTACATTTATTCTCGTTCATACTAGATATAACAATATTATTATTTTATTATAACATAGAAATCGAGATTAATAACGTAATTAATTCAGGGCAAATATGGTTTAAAAACGATTGGTTTCACCATCTAATGCTCACTATGTGTGCTCAACATTTATATAGTCTTGTCTTTTTGTGATTTACTAAATTGGGTAACCCTACTCCATTTACTGATCAAAAAATAAAATAAGACATCAAATTTAATTCATTTATTATTCATAAGTGGTAATTCAGATATTGTAAAAATATATTGTACACAATTGCACCTTCGACTGATTGCAATAAAAGCAAATAATAAAAACTAAGTAATTCTAAATACCCGCAGGCATAATTTGTAATACACTATGTACACAAAATAATATGGCATTGAATTGCTTACAAATAGTTTAATGAAAACCAAATCTCATGCTCTGTATTGTATTGACATCAATTATATTATTATATAAACCCCGTGTCGATAAAATAAGAATCCAGCCGTGGTGTTGTGATGGCATAAATATAACAATTAGATCACTACCTATATTCTTACACTCAATCTCACAATACATAAGGCCTCAACATACTTTTTAATCCTTCAATAGATTTACTTCAAACTTTTTTTATTTTAATAACGAACATAGAGATTCATAAGCGCGTTAAAGTTGATATGAAACTTTTTATAGTTTGCAACGGGAACTATACTGAAAATCATCTATAAAGTATGAAAATATGCGTGGGACGTTAGCAAATTATATGACGACCATGTAAAATTAAAGTCATGCATCTGTCAGTCATATTTTCATGTTGCTTCGTTGTATTATAGGACAGAGCAAAACAGACCAAGCTATTATTTGCTGTGTGTGTAGCCCGAAATTAAATTATTTACAGACGTAAACTATATTTGAAGTAGTGTTTATAGTTTACGTCTGTAAATAATTTAATTTCGGGCTACAAGCGACACATTAAATACTGTACAACTGCCAAATTCAAATCGTGTTATTTGTGCAACAAACATATCAGACAGTGTGTCTAATATGATAGAGAAGAGGAATTCTGGAGTGTTATTGAATAATGTTGTAAATATCATACGGCCCTAGTGGAAAAGGGTATAAGTCCTTAACTTGCAGTTTACTTTTTTACCCTTTTTCACCAAGACTGTATGACACATACCTTTATCACAAAAACCCCAGAATAAATAATTACTGCAACAATATTACGCCTACTTTCAAGGTTTTTATTCTATATACATTTTGTCATTGCTTTAAGAGATACAGAGACAGAAAAAGAGGATACTAAGAAAAATCTACAATATACATTATAAAATATCGTAAAACTACTTAACCAGGTAACCTATTCACACTTTCAACATAGATTTACAGACATCAGTCAATTTATATTAATTAACTATAATAAAAGGTCGTCTAAATTCTGAAAAAAATGTTAAGTATATATCGCACCTTCGGTGGCACAAGGGCACAATTGTCAAAAAAACCAAAATTGAGTTAAGTATACAGAAATGTTCCAAATTTTTTTTGGAACATTTCTGTATATTTGGCTCATTTTTGGATTTTTTGACAATTGTGCCCTTGTGCCACCGAAGGTGCGATATGTTATACGTCATACGGTACTAGTACAAAAGGATTTTAGTGTCATACTGCATGTAACGGACATAAACCCTTTTCTATTAGGATCCCAGAATTTAGAGAAGCCGTGAAACTATAAGTCCTACTTGTGCTCACCATAACCGTGCCGCTTGGCTTAAAGTATTCGATGCATTCATTTAATATTTCTTAATACTTGCAAATACTCGACAGACTTAACTAACAAGATAACATTTGTATAGTACAATACGGTAAGTAATAAAATCAATTATTTATCGATAGAAAATTTTAAATCAATTGTGCGTTCGCAAACTTCAATATAAATTAACGACATTAATACATAATTATTGCATTATATTATAATTATGATGAAAAATATACCTTAAATTTTGTTTTTTAATTCGTTGAGACAGTTGCCAGACCTGCAAGCACAACATGCCTCATAAAATACGATTTGAAACTTAATGAGCAACCAATACAGTTAATATTACTAAACATGCATAAATATTACTTCCAAGACACATCTCACCCAAACGAAGCAGAAAACCAATCTCAAAAATATCAATGAAGAGTCTCATCAAGAAGCCATCTTGATGAGACACTTCAATGATATTTTTTCTTATGTTATTCACAAAGATTTCTCTTTTATAATGGAAGTTGAAATAATTTTTTTCTAGGTCACATTCTTGACATTGAAATTGGATATTACGTTAGTAAATAAATGCATATATCTGTGTCAAAAAATTAAGTAGAAGACAACAAAATATAATGAAAAATATACATGAAACAGTTTTGTTTTGTTTTGTTATTATTACTCTCCAGGTTCCACAGGGGAAGAAATTAATTTGCATATACCACAATTTATTCTCTGCTTCTCAAACTGACGTCTTTTTTAATTATTTCTTAGGTATATAAAGAAATTCTACAATTCCTAGTTCTACCATAAAATAGTACCGTTAAGTAATTGCTAATTGTGCGTATTCAATAATATCTATAAGTTTTCATTATAATAATTATAGTTACGCGATTTGTAGCATGATCGTCAGATTCATAAGTATGTTTTCAAGATAATTAAGTAGGTAGGTCAGATTTAAGTCAGATTTATGTAATAGTGCATTAAACTTTTCTAGCTTGTAAACTGACCAACATATAAATAGATTCGAAATTCAGATAAACTTAACGGAATCTGACGACCATACACTAAACCAGTACGCGACCACGCCCTTATTGAATAACAGTATACACAAATACAAAACAAACAGATAGGTTAGACATTGATTATGATAACAAGTAAATTGGCATCTCTAACAATATGGTACCGTCAAATACAATATCATATCTTTGCGACTTACATTAATAAACATTACATAGAGATCAATAATTGTGACGTTTAGATTTGTCATGGTACTAACAACGTCACACAAAAGTGCGACCTCTAATAAATTATTGTAAAAACACATCGACAGAAATAGAATAGGATAAATAAAAACTTCGAATAAATTAGAATGTCTGTGTATATTTTTAACACGCTAGGAAAGGGGATCTTATTAACTTGTTTTATATTATAAAATACAAGATTACAACATAGGTGTTTCTTTATGCATAGCAAGTGCTGTAGGTAATAAAATCGAAATCAAAATAAAAAAAATAATGAATAACCAAATATAATTCACCATAAATCTTGAAATAATTACGGAAGCACTAGATATAATAATTATAATATTTAAATTGTGAATAGTTATGGATATCTGCACCATCAAAACAACGTCATAGTGTTGAATGAACTCGTTTTTATATGTTTAGAACTATACTTGACATTTGTTTCTTATATGGCAGTTCATAATAAAATTAAATGTCTGTTACAATCACGCGATTTCCATTAATTGTAACTTGTACAGCCTAGTAATAATCTTAACAGATTCCATACAGTTATATATAACTATGTATATAATACATAAGATATTTATATTCTGCAGTCTTATTATACATGAGAGCATAAGTATAATATATTTTGTACCATATTTAATTATTTGTTTTATCCTTGAAATATGCGATTTAACGTGCTTATAAATACTGATTTCATTTAAAATATGTAAATGTATATCAAAATGCTTGTTAAAAAAATAAGACCTAGAAACTGCTATAAATTTGTTGATACTTAGAAATGATGAGCGTAAAATTCACTTTTATTGAAAAAAAATAAATTAAACAATTACCTATATTTCATCAGCATTATTACAGAACAAAGTCCTTTATTTTCCTAGAAATAAGCGCATTTATTCTAGTTATATTTAGCGCTTGTAATTTCAGTGTTCTACAAAACGTAAAAATGTCGTGTAAAGCCAAAAAAATAATCCTATTTAATAACGCTCTTCCATTGAATATATACATATAAGGTAAATGGCACGTCAACTTTCGATAGAACTTAATATTGCTAGAATTAATTTTATTTCAGAACTCTGCTATATTTTAGAGTTCTGATTTCAGACATCGTTGTAGGTAGAGCTATAAGAATGTTTTACGTATTGCAATTTGCAACACAATGACGTGCACTGCACGCTAAATTCACTCTCTGCAGGAGATATGTGATATAAAACTGTAATAGAGTCATTTGCCGTTACTGTACTTATTAAACTAACTAAAAAAACGATTATTCACCGAACAAACAAAATATACAATATCAACTTGTGTTTCAAAACACAGATAGACAACACAATATTAAGTCATATTCTTTATGCACATATTTAAAAGGGGTAAAGCCTTTTAGTTTTAGCAAACACGATTACATTAAAATACATAATTGATTGCTTCATTTAATATATAATACTTGCTGGTTTCTGTTTAGTGTCGATTGTTTCTAGAAGCTTCGGCGTCTTGTCTCGTTATGTTAAAAGCTTCTGTCTTTAGGAAGTCTACAGTTTTGTATGCGTCGGTGTCGACAGATGACAATGACTTGCCGTGAGCTATCTCCACCTTCTTTCGGTGCATTTCTTGAGGCTGTAATGGAAGCCAGAGTTTAAGGTAATCGAACCATCTGGATGTTGCGTACTTACTCGTTAACTTTCTCGTACGCTCCATCTTGGGACATTGTAATTAAACTAGAAATACTTCATTTGAGAATACGAGTCGCCTAAACTATATGCAGCTCGTACAAACATATAATATGTAATTATAGAAAGTAGAATATAAACAAGTAAATAAAACACACCAGAATACCTGAAAGTAATCCATAAGGCAATTTTCGAATATGTATAGACACAGTTTTTTATACCTCTTCATACCGGCCTGTTGGAAATATTTTTATAACCGCAAAAATACGCGTACTAATACATTGATACAATATTTTTTTATAGAAATATAAATATCATAAGATGCGAACAGTGTTATTGTAAGTTTTTTCTGATTAAACGTGTCCTATCCTTTTGTTACGAAATTGTGTTTTGGAAATTAAATGATATAAAAAATAACACTTTATTACGGAGATATATGTATTTATATTTTATGATTAACTAGACTTAAATCTATTATACTGCTTTTACGTTAGCTAAGTCCGTAAAACCAATTGAGTTTTTACTAATAACATTTTTTTTTTCCAACACTTACAATAGCCTCGACTTTAATATTATAAATGCAATTTTACCTTAGAGGTAGCTGGTTTAGATGTCTGAAGATCCAAGTCCAAATACTGCAAGGCCTCCGCTTTCATATCATCGTTGTGGTTAAGTGATAGTATTATCTGTAAAATATATATTATTTGTATCAGTTTATTTAAAATTAATAGATAGGTTCAAGCTCTATCTTATACTAATATATAAACAGATAACAATGCACCTAATTAAAATAAAAATAGTAGGTATAAAAATATAACAGGTATTTATTTAAGTTTATACGAGTAAATACTTATTTTTGTTTGTGTTACCTGTCCAGTGAGCCTGTTGATGTGCCCTATGCTGTGGCTGGAATGGCGCGGCTTCAGGGCACGGTCCACTGCTGGCGGCAGCGGTGGAAGATTGCAATACTGCATTGACTAAAATATAAAATGTATCACTATAAAAACCTGCTCTAAACCGTTGCAAGTTCGAAGTAAGCTATTATTTACAAGACTGGAAGAATATGTATGACAGTCAGTGTTCCGATGGACAATTTATTTAATTTATTACCTATTCGAACCATAAACAATGTCTTTATCAGACAAGAAAAAATTAAATAGCCTAAACTACATTTTAAATGTAGATACAACTACATCGATACCTTCATGCAAATATAATACATTCATTTACAACGCAACAGTGGACCGAAAAACTTTAGTTCATTTTTAATATTTTAAAGGTGTTGTTGAAGAGAGGACCATACACAAAAATTGGTAAAGCAGTTCACCCAAAACATGAGACCCATACAATGCTTATTGTATTTATCTTAAACAAGCACAGCTAGGGTTAGTGACTTAATTCGGGTGTCACAACGTCAATTCAAATTTAAACGTGACAATTTATAATCATTAACAGAGTAACCATATATTTTGGTTCGTGTCACTATTATTTTTATATCACTGAAATATTGTTACGGTACATACTGGGTGTCCCATCATATAGTCGTCCTCATCGTCAGTGCTGCGAAGCGGCGCGAGCGCCCGCCCGGGCGACGTCGGCGCGCCGTGCGACAGGCGGCGAGGCACGCCCAGTGTCGACAGCGTTGCACCTTGCACCTGAGACAGACACAATTTGAACAAGTTATTTTTCCTGTGAGCTTTGACACTGGCTGTACTAATATGGAAATATATCTTAAATTCTTTAATACTCAACTTACATCATATATGCATTTCATAATAGCAATATGTCTACTTCAAATTTAAGTTTATTATTCTTATGTAATCTTAAGTTAAGCATTCTTAATACTCACAAACACATTCTCATTGGTATCAATGGGTTCATTAATTTTTGGTCCGTGGAAAGGTTCTTTTTGCAGCGTTTCCCTACCGCCTGCCAATGTTTTTGGGGGTCGAGGCGGCACCGGGGGTCCTGATGAAAAAAACAGTTACGTTCAATTTTGTTCAACTTTGTAATTAGTGACTCATACATTAAATCAGACTGACTATTCATAATAAACATTGAATTATAATTAGTAATATTTGTAAATTTATAAATAATGCGTTGTAATATAATATATTAGTAAAATTAGCTCTATTTACCGTCATCTGCAACACCATTTCTTTTAGGACCAACCGCTAGTCTTGTGAACGATTTCGTTACAGCCCAATCCCCTGAAACAGGATTTAATAAATTAGTAGAGTATATAGTTAAAAATAAAACATCCTACATTTACAAGGTTGAAAGACAATTACGTATTTGTGTCTTGTTTGCGACATATTTTGTATTGGACATAGAATTTTGTTTTAAGCTTGTGTCGTTTTATTTTAAAAAAATGTGATCTCAATTACGTGCGCAAAATTTGAATGACCCATATAATATACAAGGTAATGTGAAAACTGATGCCTTCAAAATGTAAATGGCATAACAAAATATTTTACACGTTTTTACTAAACTTCCGCTAAGAATACGATATTATTGTACCTACTTAATGTACGTAAATAGAATCAAATTACGATTCTATTTGCGTGCCTATAATAACTCCAGTAATAATCATATTCAAATACGATAGAGCTGGAACGATAACGATTTCAATATTACTACCTATCTTGTATCGAATATCTTGACATCCGTAACATAGAAAATTGAAACTCAGAAATGTTATTCATCCATAAAAAATATAATTGGATGAAAAAACTAGATGAATTGATTTATACAATTAATATAAACTTTCAGAGAATATTAATTTGGTAATGGGTGACCGTAAGTTATTTCTGCTTTTGTGTCATGCAATATTTCCTTGGTGAATAAAATACACCCTTATATTACCAATGATAATCCGTTAACAAATATGATGTTACGGTTCTGATCTTATAGGACCCACCGCCCAGAACAAATAATTATATTATAATAGGTAATAGTACGTTACTTACTAATATAAGAGAGTAGACATACCTATGTTAGATTGACTAGCGTTAAGTGATTTGCATTCTTCATCACTTAGATTCGATTCATTTTCAGAGAACTCCGCGTGAGGCTGGCTTAAGTAACCTCTGTTCTCAGAAACCGTGTCAAAGGGTCTTCTGTTACTGGTCACTATGTCTTTTGGATCGAATGGGAATGCTGTAGAGTCCTAAAATTAAAAAAATGCAACTAAATACTAAGAAATACCAGCTTTACTTTCTCGCTTGTTTTTTGGATAAATACAAGATATTTTAAGAACATTTTAGGTTGATCTTAAAAATTTGATGAAATATGAGTAAAGGGAACATAATATATGTAGCTTTAAACTACAATCATAATATTATTACAGAACTATATCTCATCTATTGGCTAAGTTGGGTCTTCGTATAAAATGACCGCCTAACTATATATAAAGACCCAACTTAGCCTATATACGAGAGATAGTTATGTCATTAATCAAAAAAAATACCTGAGCTCTGACACCCGTTATACATTCTGAGATAGGAATATACGGCCCAGTGCTGTTTGCACACACATTCATGGGTGCCACCGTACCCATATTACTTTGGTATGTACCTATAAAAAAAAATACAATTTCTACATGAAAACAACTCTAAGAGGTTATGTTGTTGAGGTGATTTTTATTATATTTTTTGTTGAAGGACAGTTATGATTCCATTCATCAATATTCTAGCGTTCAAGGTCAGTTAAAACAATTCAATGTACAGGACAAACGCAAATGTAATTTCCCAAGTCATGAGTGTCCTGACCATCAATAGGTATAGTAATTTTGCCTGTGTAAACATAGGTCTATAAAAAATAAATTAAAAATTTTAACAAACCCCCGACATAAAAATATAAAAGCCCTCTAAAAAGTATAATAATAATAAAAACTTGATATTAGGTAGGTACCTAAGTATTAATAGGTATTTCTACAAAGAAAACGTCACATCGGGGGGACCGCTCATTATTTACCTAATTGTACTCTACATATTTACCTACTATGTATCGAAACCCAAGGTCCCCCCGACATGACGTTTTCTTTGTAGAAATACCTATTAATACTTAGGTACCTACCTAATATCAAGTTTTTATTATTATTATACTTTTTAGAGGGCTTTTATATTTTTATGTCGGGGGTTTGTTAAAATTTTTAATTTATTTTTTTTATTTCATAATTTTGGAAAGTAGGTAGGTAACTTATTATTTTTTTAACCAATTTCCATTTTACATGGAAATCTGTAATGTACATGTGATCCTCTTTCATTTGATACCTCACTCGGTTATATTTGTAGTCATTTGGTTAACCATCTCCACACTTTCACTCCCTATATTTTTTGAACTACTTAACCGATTTTCATTATAATATCAATTTTGTAATGTACACGTGATCCTCTTTCATTTGATACCCCACTCGGTTATATTTGTAAATATTTGATTTTCCATCCCCACTTTCACTCCCTATATTTTTTGAACGACTCAACCGATTTTCATTATAATTTCAATTTTGTAATGTACTCGTGACTCTCTTTCATTTGATACCCCACTCGAGTATATTTGTAAACATTTATTTTTCCATCCCCTCTTTCACCCCCCACTATTTATTAAACTACTGGTCCGATTTTCATCAAACATGGCTAAGAACACTCCCGACATATTCACCTTTCAAACAAAAAAAACAGAACCAAAATCGGTTCATGCGTTTGGGAGCTATGATGCCACAGACAGACACACACACACACACACACACACACAGACACGTCAAACTTATAACACCCCGTCGTTTTTGCGTCGGGGGTTAAAAATAAACCTACGACAAAAAGAATATTACAATTTTTATTATTTTTGCCATATATATAATATTAAAATTAAAATTTATATTATTATGTTTTAGAATATATCGTGTAAGCAAAGTCCAATATCAAAAGTTATGCACGGCGATATTAATGGACGGCACGAAGGTATATATGTATATAAATAAAATATATATATACATAGCTAAAAAAACAATAGCAAATAAGGCAATACAACATGTTTGCTTCCTATTTTAATATTATTTACATTATAAATTATTTACCAGTTCATTCAATAATACATAATCCACGCACTTAAAGAAGTGTATTTTTTTAATAAAACAATTGAAAAGGATCATTTGAATTGAACATGCCTAACCATTACTTTTTGTTTTTTCATAAAATATAAAATTAAGCAAATAAAAAATAATAATACTTTCGCAAAGCAGGAAAACGCAAGCAGATATTATATTTATTAGCATGTCATTAGGCATAATAATTCATATGACGCAGAAGTGCGCCTCTGAAAACTGAAATACAACAAAGCATGAAATCGCAATACATAATTTACATATAACTCCATTTCGAATTTAGCAAAGACGCAGATGGTAATCACTACATACATTATTCCTCTGTTAAAACCTTCCTGACTTATTCAATGTGTTACAGAAATAGAATGTCAAAATTTGCTTACTGGAAAAACATTTTAAAGAATACTTATAATGTCCTGTGTCATAGTAAGCCTACAAGAGGGTCACAGTGGTGAACAAAATAATTATTATAGATTATCTGACACAACTCCAGTTATCTATATTATTAATATTATAAAGAGAAAAGGTTTATTTGTTTGTTTCCTTGGATTGAATAGGCTCCAAAACGACTGGACCGATTTAAAAAATTCTTTCACTGTTGGGAAGCTACACTATTCCCGAGTGACATAGGCTATAAAAAAAGGGATCTGTGCAAAGCCGGGATGGACAGCTAGTTTTACATATAAACAGTGAAACTTAAAACAGTAACTGTAAATATTAGGCACTAGAACATCTTTAAAAATTAAATGTTGGATCAAACAAAAAAAAGGGGTTTCTAGATTCATAAAATGTATTACACACATTATTTCAAATATGTATGCTATAGATCACACATGATAAAGTTGAGTTTTTCTTAATTCTAAAATCTAATCTTTTACTAGAATTGGCCATAACATAGATAAAAGACTTGCTTCACAATGTCCAAGTAATTGTTTTCATTTCATAATCATCAAATAAGACTATGAATTTCGAGCTTTACATAGAAATTATGAAACACAAATTTGAGAATGATTTCTTTATTTTATAATTGTTTTCCATGTTTCATAAGGAACATACCTACAGTGAAAACAAATACTTATTTATGTGACATAAATTTTTCATTTGTCACTTAAATAGCAGGCAAAATATACAACACAATTTTGATTAGCTAAACAATGATTTTATTTTGAAATAAATTACCTTTCAATGCATCGGAGTAAAATCTACATTTTATGAATTGAATATAAACATGAGGAAAAATAGTATAATATTAGTTTTTACACAGAATACTGACCAAGTGCATAAGAAGAGTCCTCTGTAGCTCTCAAACCGCAAACTTTACATATTGCATCAACCCACTTCTCCATGTCTTCTTCGCAGTCCGCCTCTAAATGATATGTCCTAGTGTTTGTCTGAATTGTAAATACTGAGCCACGCAGTTTTGGATCCAGCGATCCAGCCCCACTACGTTCCATATGCAAACCTGCGTCAACCTATTTAAACACACTGTTATCAACAAAGGAGGAAAATGAAATAACAAATCAGGAAAGGTTTCCAATATTTATATGTAACGGGATGGGTTGCCACACTTGCGAAATTAAATACCACTAACATAATTTACATGACATATGATACCAGCATTGAAGTAAACCTTTATAATGTAAAAAAGATGTATTCAATTTTTATTGATGTATGTGTATAGCAGAATAAGTTCAATGTCTCCACTATTGAAACTGAATTAAATAACGGATGTAAATCAATTTGTTAACATACTGAAATTACATTCATAACATTTTCCTTAACTGATTGATTGTTTACATGCTACCATCACATAATAATATTATGGTTGATCAGACAAAAGGTTAACAAGAAGACAATTTAACAGTGTTAATAAACTATAAAAAAATGTAACAAAGAAGTAATTACCTGTTCGCATAAATCTAAGTCGATAGTGCCCTTGAGGCGCCTGTAGTTCCTGTCAGCATAATAGTCTAAGAAATATTGTCCAGGTAGTTCGCCTGACTGCCGTAAAGCGAACCATCTTCTTCGCCATTTCTAGCACACACAAGCAAACTTTATGTTAACATTTTAAGATTTTGCGATATCAACCAAGTTAATAAGTTGTAAAACACATTCTGGCCCTGACAAACGAAGATAAACTCGATCAAGGATTAATGTGTCAACATAGGTAAAAGTTGATTTTATTAGTACTTACGGTTTTGAATATACGTTTTGAAGGCGGCGACTTTGTTAACCACCCCTCGAAAACTATATTTCGAGACATGGTTGTATTTAATAGTACCTTACACTTACAACATGAGTCACAAATTCACAAAAATTGGTTTACATTGAATTGCGATAGAATAGAATTGCACTTTTTTATACATCAGTCATAGATTATAAAGATAAAAAAAAGGCATAAATAAAGGAATGTTGCCAAGCTATAAATTAAATTATAAACAGATTATGCATCACATTGTAGAAGCAAAATCAAAATAAAATGATATTATGCGACAAATACTGAATAAAAAAAAGTGATTAAATAATCTTATAGTACTTCGTGTTTATTGTTTATAGCTAAATCCAGAATTGCTGTAAATATTTAACAGTTTTATACAGATCTGTGTTATCTTTAATAAATATTTTAAATGAAAATCTAGTCGGGGTGATAATAATAATATATAATGTCTCAGGCACACTATGATCCTGGCGTCATAGCTCGCGTTGCCGCGATTATGCTGTATGTGGCCACACTATACTCTACTTGTGTAATTCATAGCGACGAGCCTCGCGCCCTCCCCTCATCTGTGCGAATGTATGGCAGAGGATTACTAATTGTAATTTAGTCGTTGAAATATCCAGGTCGTTTTATTCTAAATAAAAATATATAAAATAAAAATTTAGTTCCATTATGCACGTACTCTTAATTTATTAATTTTAGTGAAAGTTCAGATTTTCGTAAGAAATACTACTTACAGAAAATGACGTCACGTGTGCAGTTAATTTGTTTAACCTGTGGGATAGATACAGCTAATTTTGTTAATTTGATTTGACATTTTACTACTAGTCATTTTGTTTTTAATTATGCGCTTATGTACTTAACTCTCGTAAAAAAACTGACATGATGCATTTATATATTATAAATAATTCTTCTAAATAAGCGGTTACCTTAAGTTTGTAGTTTCAGTTAAAAATCATATTTTTTTTTTCTAAGGACGTAAATGATCACGATAACCGGAAGACATGTTTAATTTCTAATATTTTAAATAGATTATTTAACCGTTTAAATTCTTTTTCGAAATATGAAGGGAAAAAATCCGATTTAGGCCAAAATGGAAATTTTCAAACATTATAATTATAAAAATGGGTTCTTAGACATCATTTAGCACAAGTGTAAACCCAGGACAACATTTAAAAAAAATCTCCGAGTTGTCATTTGCCTAATTTATTTTAATATTTATTACACTTTTTATGTCAATAGGTTCCTACCTAATGAAAAATGGAAAAGCAGCCTGAAACACATCATCCTCTCGATCCTCCGAGCAACGTTCCTAAATTTGGCGGCTATTCCGCTGACAAGTACTTATTAAATTATCTAATAAACTATTAATGTAAAACTTTCTATATCGCACACCTAGATCAAAAACCTGGAGGTTTGAGCGAGTAATGACTTTTTTGAATTAACTCCCTTTAGATCTAGATGTGCGATATGTGTAAATTATTAGGTAGGTATAGGTAGCTACCTACATCCCTATATAGGTAAGATATTCTAATGCACTTAGGTACTAGGTAATGTAGGTAGGTGGTTCATATATAGGTACTTTGCTTCCTCGGAAACTTTACCAGCGCATTATGTTTACCTGTGAATTCAAATGTGTTTTCTCAACAAAAGTAACACTTAGGTAAGTACTTATTACGATATATTTATAGTAGGTATCTACGTATCTGAAAAATATCTGATATGAAGTAAGTGGTGAATCCATAGAATATATTTTCCACAGGTACGTCCTCGATAAGGTGCCATTGACTGTTCTCACCGACGAAAGCCTTACTCCGGGTCGCCCGCCCTGTCTTACTCAGAGAACTATCGGCAAGTTTTTACAACCCCTCACCCGGGAGCTAGTCGAAGTCCCGCCAAGGTAAGGGAAAACTCCTTGAGATTCCAAAAGTAGGTATATTCAATAGGTATACCAGCATAAAACTTCGAATAGTTTTTCTACCTATAAAAGTAAGTACCTATCCTATAAGTTAAGTTATACCTACTCCAGGTAGTCCGTTAGCACTCTCTCAAGGGCGGATCCACCGTTGTGACTGTGACGTCACTCTTTCACGGTCTAAAAAAGTATAATTGATTGAAATTTGTAATCTAATTGAAACTCTTTGATTATTAAATTGGACAAATGACGGTCTGATAACATCCAATGATTACTTTCGAACCTTAGGCCACCTGAAGGAAAATATAATTATTATGTACCTACTTAAGCGTCTTCTTACTCCGATTCGCATTTGGCTGATTTTAGGGCTCAGGGCGGAGGAGAGAGAGGCGCGAATTCAGTACTAAAATATATAATTATTTTGAAATAGGTATATAATTGTGACATGAGAGTCGCCATTAGGTATACAGTCTACTGATATAAGTATTTTTTATAACGGAATGGAGTCGTACTTAGGTACAAAATGGGCCAATGACATTAGTTCAAATCCATTACAGACCTACTCCGCTTTATTCATAGTCAGTCATTGAGAATCTGTGATTGGTCGATTCTGCATGTTCATGCACACTGAAAATAACAATTAAGTAGGTAATTGTGTTGGTACAATATCCACATCAAATAGGACGTTTTTTAATGACCTTGAAGTGTCTATAGACCTTGAGTGGTTCCATTTCTTCAATAGAGTTAATTAAACTAATTATTGTCCAAACAGACCGACCATCCATGAACTACCTGACTCGGTTATCAATCAAATGGTGCAAAAGGATAAAGCTTTTTGGGTGGACAAGCCGGGCGCCAACGCGTATACTCTTCACGATGCTTATTACACCTACGGCATGACTACAGAAATGGTCCGACCTCGTAGGTTTACGTTACAATCTAGATACCTAATGAAAACTTAACAAAAATATTCTAAGCATTTTTTTTTATCCAGATGTTTATGTAAGGTATGTTGGTCTCGATTTTTGACCACGTTTGTTGAATATGATCTAGAAATGTCGTTTAGAAATCCTTTCTCAATAGGTCAGGTTCAAATTTCGTTAAAGAATCTTATTCAGATTGTTTTAGTAGGTATTGCTATTTGAATAAATCATGCTTTGTTGTACTTTTTTTCTAATTGTTACACAATGAAAGTGTTCTGGGAGAAAATAATATCTAGACCTAGCCTACATATTGCCATGTTATGAAAAGTATACTAAGTATTACAGCATTTAAGTAGGTAATTGATGAATGAAAGAATGTGAAAATATAAGAAACTAGCTGTCTGCCCCGGCTTCGCACGGATCATCTTTTTTTATAGCCTATGTCATTCGGGAATAGTGAAGAATTTTTGTAATCGGCCCCGCCGTTCTGGAGTCTATTCAATCCAAACAAACAAACCTTACCTCTTTATAATATTAGTATACATAATTTGGACTTTAGCGTTAGACTATCGTCAGCTCGGTAGTGCTACGAAAATGGGAACCGTAAAGATTGCAAATTGCAAATTAAATAAAAGACACGAGTTAAATCCGTTATAAGTAGTAGGTTCATTCCTTAGAGAATAGATACTTAACTGGAGTCAGCTTCGACAGACGTTCCCCTCTGCCAAGGTATAAGATAAATTATCTAACGCGTTTGTAAAAACTGTTTTCAAACAGGTCACTTTGACAGTGTCACAATCGATATCGAAGAGAAAAGAGCTCCCGAAAAATGTCTTCCTGCGCTAAAATAAATTGCAAAAATCTATCCACTGTATCAGATATACAAAAAAACAGTATTTCCTTTCATCTGCAGATATTTTTTTTGTTCGTTAATTGTTATTTTACAAAAAAATATTTTCTCATTCACCACGCGAGAAGCATCGATTTACGCATCGATTACGTTTTTATTCGTTTAAAATCGTTTAAAAATTATTATGATAGTCTATGGTCAACAAAGAGGAATGACACACATACGTATAAGAATTTTGCAGAGTAGTGTATCCGATACTAGGCGATAATTCCTTTGAGTTAAAAGCGATAATAGCATCCATGATCAAAATACGGTTAGAGATGTACTTACTGGACAATATCAATGTCGATGAATTTACAGTACAGATGATTAAGAAGTACGCGTATATTTCAGTATATCAGGTATTATTTTATTAAAATATTTTATTTCTTTATTCGAATTTCAAATGGTTTAAGCGTACCAGCAGCTTGGGATTCGGTTGTCTACTTTGTAATTTTTTTTTTATTATGGTTGTTGATATTGTTATCTCTCCAGCTCAGCTGTAATAGACATCTGCCTGTTTTTTCATGTTAAACATAGTGGGTAATTGTAATTGTTTAAGCATTATTATTAAAAGAAAATAACTTGTTTATTGAACTACGTAGTAACTAATGTTCATTTCTATAATAGTATGAATTAAAAGAAGTAAATACATTATTATGTATGAAGTTAAAATATTTATATTAAAATATAAATTGGTTGATCCGCCATTTTGTGTCAAATATAGATAAATGTATCGACAGCCACTTAATCAAGCACTATGTAATCGGTTCAGTTTGGCTACTAATACATTTCAAACTTGTATACGGATACGACGTTTATAGTCTTGTTTTTGCTAGTGTGAATAAATTCCGCCTAGTGTTGACAGTTTCTATTAGTATGCGTGTGTAACGATAAGAATTATTTTTACATCAGTGTGCAGTTTTTTGAATGTGTTCCTACCTCGTCCCCCGCTAAAAGTGGCTAAAAATTTTGTATGACGAATAGTGTCGAAGCGTACTCCAGTTGATATATTCTCTAAGGTTCATTCTAATGTTGCAACAACTGCGAACTAGCGGATATTATTAATTTATTTCTACTTAATATTATCAGATCATCAAGACGTATTTCCTCGGTCATATCAGTACGATTTGGACTGCGTCAAGTATCGCCGGCAAAATGCCTGCATTGCTGAGAAAGATGGAAAGAAGGTAATTTACTATATTAGGCCACACATAGAATAATTCCATCCGTCGATTGGATTTGCGCCTACACAATCCTAGCAGTGGATATATACCTACTTAGTTCGTTCCAAATATCACTACGTATGATTCAAAATGGTTTAAAGACGAAATCTTCAATGTGTTTTGATCTATTGATATTCTTACATTGCTGTATGAATACAGTACCGACATATTGTCCGCAAAGTATCATTGATTCAATTCGCAATAAATTTTTGAACACAGTTTAAAATAATTTAAGGCAGTATAATCCTACGTAGCATTATGGCCCCAATGGGCACGTACCGACATGGTTACTTGGTTTCGATTACATATCTACTTATCTATACAGAAACTCATAAGTGCCCACTGCAGAGATTGTAACAAAATGCATGTTCCTGGTCTCACGCCGTTTCAAATAGCGTGGGCCCAGGACCCGGGCCAGAAGAGATGGCGCTACTACCCGGATCTAAATGCTACCCTCTCATTGGATGAAATACGACAACAGATGAGCAAGTATGTTTAAGAAGTTAAGCTTTATTTTCATAGGATTTGTGAGAGGAAGTTTATTGGCAAGGTATAGGTACCTATGTGAAAAAGAAATATTGTAATGTACCAACTAAGTACTATAGCTTAGCTTTAGCACATCTTTGCTACATCAAAGCCTACCTTAAACATGTGCCAAAGTAGGTTATTATTAAGGATGCTTAATAAAGTTACCGCGTTAATCTTATTTTTACATCCCCAAACAGTACGGTCAACAAAATCTGTTTACCAAGTTTATTGTGGCATTACTTCTCATCCATGGTTTTTACAAAGCGCTAAATTTAAGACTCATCAGACGAGTAGGTACAAATGTATTATTTTAGAATCTTTGTAGTAATGCACGATTTATTATGACTGTTTACAGGGTTGGTCAGCCGTTCCGAAATGAAGCATGTAATTGGTACTACAAGAACTACCCATCCGTTAAATACGAATGTATAATGAGGAAGTTCTCCAAATAAATTTTAGAGTGATTACTTTATATTTTTATTACTACACACAAAATATTCATGATAAATAAAGCATAACATTATTTAATAATCGCCAATCTTATTTTAAAACTAGCTGTGCCCGCGACTTCGTCCGCGTGGAATTTAAGTACTGGGACATAAGTATGGATAATTAAAGATTTTTTTCTAAAATGAGTTACTCTTTATTACATAAGCTATCTGCCAGTGAAAGTCCCGTCCAAATCAGTCCAGCTGTTTTATAGATTAGCCGGAACACACAGATAGACAGACAAATAATATAAACAATATAATATAGGTATGTATTTAATATTTCAAATGTAAATTATAAAATGTCTTTATAAACCACATTAACAGTTTTTCCTTCTGGGGCTAATATGAAAAGGTTATCCGCATTACTAACCCGCGAGCAAGCCACGTATATGCAGAGGGCGCTGCTGTAGCTCTAGCTGTTAAAAGAAACACTCTCCGCATATTTTTATTTATTTTATTATAAATTAGATAATTTTGGTGACATAAATAAATTAAAATTAACTTGACATAAATTATAATTGTGATACACTATTATCCGAGAAGAAATGGCACCGTCTAAAGTAAATATGTCGACAAATGCGGCGATGGCACGGTTGGTGGACGTTATTTCAAACTTGGAAACAAAGGTTAGTGAAATGCAAGAGGAACTAAAGTACTGTCGTGAGACGATAAGGAGTCAAAATGACCAACTCACATGTCAATTTGGGTACATCCTAAAAATCCACAAAATTTTGGCACATCAGAGTACTTTCACTAACTTTAACACTGCACAGCACATTTCCCTGAACGAGTCTGGGCCTCAAGGCTTATTACTGTTTGGTGATAAGGAAGATCGTGCAGCGGTGATCTCCAACCCTCCTCCACGTTCACCAACCACCCCGTCGGCGCCGGTGACACCGCCAGCGCAGACGGCATCGTCTGCCGCAGTGCCGCCTGGAGTATCTGCCAGACCTCGTCGTGCTCGTCCGCGACGTGCTGCTGCAGGAGGCAGCGCAGCACGTAGTCCAGCACGTGACGCTGCAAATACTGCCGCGGCACCATCAGCATCCGGTCCACCTTTGCCTAAGCCCAGATTGTCGTTGGGGCCATGTCCCAGTGTTCCTCCTGTGTCTGGTCTGCGTGCAGCTGGTCCCCGAGTTTGCAGTCTACATATTTGTAACCTCAGCGAGGCCACAACAGCGGAAGAAGTCGTCAGCCACGTACAGACCCAGATGGGTATCCAGGCCCCGGTGTGTGAGCAGCTGGTTGTAACCCGGGGCAGATACACATCATTTCGTCTGGATGTGCCAGCTGACAAACAAAAAATCGCCCGAGATTGCAAGCTATGGCCCGACGGAGTCACGGTTCGTCCATTTAATTTTGTAAAATTGGAATGGGAAATTGTTGGGGATGATTGGTATTCGTGGTATGTATACAGTTTCACCTGCACTACATCCAGTAAGAATCTCAGCTTCGATTAAGTTTCTTTGTAAAGAAGTTACTCTAAGTCGGGTTCCATTGCACAATTTAGGCGGAGTAAGATTTCTCAATAGCGATGCGTTGTAAGCGTTTCGTCTGGGCATTTTTAAAATCAAAGCAAATATATACAATAATACATATATTTATTTCAATAAATCTACGTAGGCAATATTTTTTTAGATTATAGATTATATCCGATATTTTTCAACTAATTCACAAAGCAAGTTCAGAGTCCGTATTTTCATATCCAAGTATAACATCAAAATCATCAACTAACCGAATCGCAAGACAAACAAAATTAAATAGTTTTAAACGTAGAGAAACCAACCAACCAACCAAACAAACCGTTTGTATTTATTATACTTTTCAGAGAAAAAGCTATAGCGCGTTTTAATTGCCTTGAGGCGCCATCTAGTACTATATTATGTAACTATAAAATCTCCTATAGAAAAATTACCTTTAAACTTTAAAAGACGATAGCTTTTTTATTTGACATCCGATTTCGATGAAACAAAGCCTATATGTTGCTCAGGGAAGAGCTTAATCTATTAGTGAAAGCCGCGTCAAAATCTGTTCAGTAGTTTTCAAGATTAGCGAATACATACAGACAGACAGACAGACAGACAGACAGACAGACAGAAAAGAAAATCTAAAAAATCATTTTTGTGTTCTGTTACTCTTTTATTATTGCCCACACCCATTTTTTGTTAAAAATTTCAATTGTACAGACACGCGGTTTCTACTGTTTTATTATATGTAAGAAGATTTTAAACAATACACAACTCAATCATAGGTACCTACATTATCTAAGTCCAAGTACAAGCATTGGGACTATAGGTACCGGTAAGGAAATGGCCCTTTCTACTGAAGTTAGGATTTGACTTTTATTTTAATAGCATATCAAGACAGACTGCAGATTTTATATCACGATAGTGTACTACATCTCTTTTATCGAGTGGCAATAAATACTTCCTTTATTTGTCCTATATAATATAGGATACAACATTCACAACTCAATTTCTATACTTTTGTCTCTTGCCAGGGAATGTTACACTATACCGCTCACGAAAATTGAGAAACTCGTTCTAGCGGTTTACTTAACTAAGTATGGGTTGAAAAAATTGCGCTATAGCCCGCTCCCCATTGTCCGAGTAAATTGAGAAATATTTAATAATTTCTGATACCTTCGCAGTTATTTCACATTAGAATTAAATATTTCTTGATACTTTCAACTATCGTCTCCTCAATGTCTAGTGCCGTATATAATTTTGTAATCTACGTTATAATATTATTTTTGCATAGGTAGCTGCAATAAAAACCCGCTTCACGCCGCGCACGATGAGATTAAGGGTTTCATGGTTAAGTGTAGCTTCCCAACAGTGAAAGGTTTTTTTAAATCGGTCCAGTCGTTTAGGAGCCTATTCAATCCAAACAAACAAACAAACCTTTCCTCTTTATAATATTAGTATAAATAAATACTATGGAGGTATGTAATATCAGTTGTGTCAGAATTTCAAAAATCACCACCGACTTTACCATTTTCGTTCTTCTTTTATTTACATTTGTCAAATTCTAAAGTATGTTACTAAACCAATAAAAAACTGTAAAATTCAAGTTCCCATCCCCGATTAGCAGCGATGGCGAAGCAGGACGATGGCCTCTTTCTTCTGGAAGTGCTTATTGAAAAAATTGTATTCAAGAAGAGTCCGTGTTTTTCGGACAAAGATTTCAGAACTTGCGTCAATATTGAGTGTCCCGCTGTGGAGCCGTTAGAGATTTGTGATGACGATCCCGGAGTTTGTGTTGCGAAAAGCGGTGGACCTTTCGTGAAAACATTTAACAATGGAAAATCATGCCTCTTCTCCCTCAAAGAGTCCGATATAAGCTCCGCTATGAGCAAGTTTCCGGTTAAAGTATCGGTATACAAATCACTTCCATGCGGTTGTTTACCAACAAAAATAATAATGGGTGAAGCAACAATCGACATGACGAAAGAATTCGTGCAAGCCCGCAAGAAATTCCTAGAAGATCCCAACAACGTCAGCTTTCAGGCATTGAAGGACTCTTTCCGCATTATTGGGCCAGATAAAGATGAAACTGGCGAGATAGTTATGTTTCTGCGCATTTCTTGTTTTGGCAAGTTAATTATAACCAGGTTCCAAGGTAGTGGTGGTCCGCCTACCCTGGGAGGACCTGGAGCAAACAATGCTATTGTTGATAGATCTTGCAACCCCCAAAAAGGCTTTCAGACCCCCAAAGACCCATGTGCTTGTGGTTCCGCTAGAGGTCATCATGCAGATGGTGCTGGCGGTTCATCAGGGCAACCTTGTGCAGCTCACGGTGGAGCGGGGATGGGTCTTTGCCCTCTTGGTAATATTTTATATAACTAGTTTAATAAAATATATAAAGTGCTACTTTGGTCACGTCGTGGTAATTCTTTTTATGTTTTTTGTAGCTCGTGATCCTTATAACAGCATGCCTTGTGAAGATCTAGACGACCCTTGTTACTGTTCTGGTCCGAAGCCTCCGGCAAAACAACAGATGGACTGCCGTAACACTGACCAATATTGTTTACATGTTCCAAAAGGTGAGCAATGATTCGATTAGTTCGATTACTTTTCCACACATTCCAGCATAATATAGTTAAGCTCCGTCCATTTTAAAATAAACAATACCTATGCATATAGACCTGTGTAAGAGATAGTAGCCATACCTATCTACCGGTTTAGCTAGGTACCCAGATTGAATATCCCTCAAATTACCTGTTGTTTTTTCAATATTTTGCGTCTGTAGGTATTTGTAAGAAATGCCCAATTAAGTAGGCAACATATCTGAATGCTTGAGAACCAATTTATTAATGGCCAGGTCGCAATAAACAGTTCGAAGAGATAGGCACCAACCTGGGTGGCAACGAGCTTAAGATCAAAGTGCCTGCCAGCGCTTCAATCATAAAGAAGATTAGTCAAACTCACTGTGCTATGCAATGCCCATACACGAAAGGAAAAGACGGTGGTCCATGTGAACCGCCTTGTGGAAAGAATCAAATAAGCTTGGCACTGCCCAGCGAGGCCGTGTGTTGTCGCGGCGCTCAGCCGGCGGACACCCAGTTTACTTGCACCACTGAAGGCTGCACACAAGCTTCCAAACATGGCCAACAAGGTGCTATGAACCGTACGGGAACTGGAGATAACAAACAAGAACTTCCAAACACAGACACTTTCGTTTTAAAAGTAGCCAAAACGGCTGTGCAAGGAGACAGAAAATGTAAATTGGAACTAGAATTGGTCACACCGAAAGGCCCAGATAAAAACCCACCCGTTCAAAAAGTAAATGCGAGAATTCAATCTGAACCTGATTGTGGCTGTTGTATAAGAAGATTAAAAAAAATCAAACCCAAAAAAAAATTAATATAACAAAACTCAATAATCATGTTTAAACATAATAACTATAGGTACTAGATACTTTTACAATAATCATACTTATTAGTATTGTCACATTTAAAAACTTAGTTCTCTCGTAACCTATTCTGACATAATTACAACATTGTACAGATTGCTGCCCGACGGGGAATAAGGTCATATTCCAAATGCCTTCGGATACCTGTGGAATGGGACACAAACAGCGGGCGCACTTTAACTTCTCCTCAGACGGCGTGGGTGACATGGCAAGAGATGAGCCTGGCCAACTACTTCCAACTACTTCAGAAAAATATCGTGGAGTTGTCTATGACTTTCCTCGTCAAGTAATAAAGCTTCGTATAGGAAGAACCATTGAAATGCCTGGGCGGAAATCCAAATTGGAGTACCAATTCATAACACCTGTTGCGACCCGGGAGAAAAAAGTGCCCGTTATAGATACGCGCTACGCTCAATGTAATCCGTGTTCAGATTGCTGTCAAAGGCGTTGTTGTTAAGATTATAATACCTGCAGATTAATTAGTACTCATTTATCAATAAATTTTGGTTGACACTATTTTTGTTTCTTTATTATTAATATTTAGTACCGAGTGCAAATATATGAGCAAAATCTCTTTAGTTTCTTCACATAAGTACAAAAAATAATAAGAGATATTGACTTAATAATTGGTACCATGCACATACTTGATACTGAGTTGTCTATATAGATTAGGTGATAGACTGATACGATACTTACATTACTCACCCTTATTTAAATTAAGATATAAAGTTTTATCCACTGATCGTAGGTGAACTGCCGAGGATGCCGTACTTTCAAGATATGACCGATGATCAAAAACACCACATAAGAGCAACGGGGAATGAGCAACATACATATCAAAATTACGCTACATTCAAGAGTAATTCAAGCAATCAGAATGAAACTGATCAAGAACAAGACTCCTCTGAATATTTGCAAATAAAATTGCCTTTACCAAATGAATCTAATATTACGTCTCAATGTAGTTCATACACTTCTTGTCTGAGTTCTTATACTCTCAGATCAAAGAGGCGCAGCGTTTCCTTTTCGAACACAATGGACTACATTTGGAAATCAAGGAGTAGGAAATCCTACTATTCAAAAAATAACCAGTCCGATATAAATGCTACTGAATCAAAATTTGGTACAAAAGAAACTGCCGTTTACATGACGCTGTTTGATGAATTCTGCCGCCATCGCGCTTCCGGAACACAGGCTACTGCATCAATAAACAAATGCTTTCAGGTCTCTCGTGAAAACACTAATGAAAACCAACTTATATCTCTCTGTCCAAACAGTGATTACAGTACAACTACCATGTCAACAATACCATATCGCAGTAATCTTAAACATGCTTCAGTGAAAAGTCATTGTCCGGAAGTATATTTTTTTGGGAAAAAGGAGGAAAAAAAGAACACGGGGAAGGGAACTTCAAAAACGTCGAAAATTGATAACAAAAAGAAAAATGTTGACTCAAACAGTTGTTCCCAAACCAATGCAGCACAAACTAAAAAACCAAAAAGTTCATGTGCATCCACTTGCACTTCGAAAGTGGTATCTATTAAGGAAGACGGGTGTCCTAGCGTGTGTCCTAATAATGTATGTCCCGCTGTGGCTGGAACTAAAGGTGATATAGTTGCCACAGTATCACATATAAAGATTGGTCCAAGAGAACCATGTCCAGTACATGGAAAAGAACCTTGTCAAGGACCTAAGTGCATTATTGCCGCATCAGGAGAAGACAAAGTGCCAGTTAAAGTATCTACTGTAACAAACCCACGCCGTGGTGTATTTGAGCTGGTTATTCGTAAAATGACAGGAGCACCTTTAGCTAAGAATGAACTTATGCTGGAATGGACTCCTCCGCCATGTAGGCCTCCTCCTTGTGGTGTACCATGTCCTATATCGTGCACACCACCTGGATCTTGCAGACCATCAAAATGCAGGATGATTGTATGTCGCTCGTCACCATGCAAATCTAGGTGTTATAAAGGTCGAGTGTGCAAAAGGCCGTGCGGACCAGTGCCATGTCGAGTTGTGTCCTGTCTGAGTTGCTGCAAGGGCTTACCCCGATTGCCGTGTAAACCATGTCCACCACCTCGTTGCAAGCCATGCAGACCCTGTAAACCTTGCAAACCATGCAGACCATGTGGGCCGTGTCCACCGTGTAAACCCTTTAGACCTAACAAGCCTTTTAAAAAACCATGTAGGCCTTGTAAACCGTGCGGACCGTGTACACCATGTAGGCCAAGTCGACCTTGTAAACAATGTAAACCTTGCGTACCTTGTAAGCCCTGCGGTCCCTCTAGTCCCTGTACGCGATGTGTGGCATGCATGCCTTGTATAGTGACATCTCCATGTATCTTCAGCACGCCCGGTTCATGTTCACCATGCTTACCCACTGTAATGTGTAGACCCTCCAAGCCTTGTAGACCTTTCAAAACGTGCAAATCACCACCTTGCTCACCATGTTCGCCCTGCTCGCCCAGTCCGTGTGGACCATGCTCGCCTAGTCCTCCCTGCTCTCCGCGCATACGTAGACCACCTAGGGCATGCAAACCTTGTAAGCCTTGTCCGCCTTGTAAACCATGCCGGCCTTGTTTACCGTGTAAGCCCCGAAGGCCTCGTAAACCTTTTAAACCGGTCCCCCGTTGCAAACCTTGCCGATCATGTCGCGATCCCTGCCCTCCTTCGCCTTGCTGTGATTCGCCATGTATGACACCCTGCTGCTTGCCGCTGTGTACTTCTCCATGCAAAAGTTCGCCATGCTTGAGCCCTTGTCCTGCAAAGCGTAAACGAACCCGCAAAAGCCATAGTCAGCCTAGAATGAAGGCTCACAAAAAGCACATATCTCCCTGCTCTAATCGTTTGAAAAGCTGCCCAGTGGTAAGATGTCGTAGCGTGCCAGGGCCTTGTATCACCTGCTGTGGTCGACCTCCTTACTGCCCACCGCCTGCTTGCTGCCCCGCACCTTGCAAGCCAATTCGATGTTGCAAGAGTGCCTGCTCGACGAACTGTATCTAATTAGATAAAGTACTTACAATATTGAGACCGAATGGTAAAAAAACTTACAAAGGCTTTCAAGAAATGCGAGAAGGAAATTTAAAGGTAATAATTATATATTTGCATTGTTCTGAATAGAAAGTTATTGGCACAACTCGGCATGGTATATCACGACCCTTTGCACTCTGAACAGCAAATAACCTTTTTTTTATTACGCAGGGTTTTTGACTGATGAAGAAAATAGTGAAGTCCAAGTTAATCCGACTATTATAGTGCACAGTGTGAAATTGGACAAAACCATCTAATAGTCTTGAACATTTTTTTCCAGTGTAAATAATAAAATATTACCCCTTTAAAATGTTTCTTTATTGTAAGGTATAATGAGGGTGTGTCTGGCCCGCCCCGGGCATCACACCCACTCAAACGGGAGCTATAAACCTTCCTCTTGAATCACTATAGATCGAAGTATTAAAAATAACCAATCCAAAATCCGTTGCGTAGGTAGTTTTAAAGATTTAAACATACATAGGGACGGACAGACATTATTATCGACTTTGTTTTATGCCATGTAGTGATATATAGGTACATAAAGATTTGACAAATGAGTAGGTCTAAAACAAGCACATTTCGCATTAGGTGCTTAACCCTTAGAGGCTTAACCATAAAAAGATAACTAAATAAAATGGAAAAACGGCTAGGTACAATAAAATGTTCATTGATTCAAATAATTTGAGGCCGGCAGCTTACCTATTTGTCATACGTGGAAAATGATAACTGGACCTCATCATAGTATACTTACTAGAGGATTTTTAATACGCGTTATTACAAAGCGATGGAAATAATTAATTAATAATTCCCGGTCTGGTCGCCTAAGCTTTGGACGAGGTCTTAGAGAATACAGAACTGGAGGCGGCTTCGACACTATTCGTCATACAAAATTTTTAGCCACTTTTAGCGGGGGACGAGGTAGGAACACATACAAAAAACTGCACACTGATGTAAAAATAATTCTCATCTTTACACACGCATACTAATAGAAACTGTCAACACTAGGCGGAATTTATTCACACTAGCAAAAACAAGACTATGAACGTCGTATCCGTACACAAGTTTGAAATGTATTAGTAGCCAAACTGAACCGATTACATAGTGCTTGATTAAGTGGCTGTCGATACATTTATCTATATTTGACACAAAATGGCGGATTAACCAATTTATATTTTAATATAAATATTTTAACTTCATACATAATAATGTATTTACTTCTTTTAATTCATATTATTATAGAATAGAATATTAGTTACTACGTATTTCAATAAACAAGTAATTTTCTTTTAGTAATAATGCTTAAACAATTACAATTACCTACTATGTTTAACATGAAAAAATAGGCAGATGTCTATTACAGCTGAGCTGGAGAGATTACAATATCATAATTAAAAAAAATTGTACAAAGTAGACAACCGAATTCCAAGCTGCTGGTACGCTTAAACCATTTGAAATTCGAATAAAGAAATAAAATATTTTAATAAAATAATACCTGATATACTGAAATATACGCGTACTTCTTCATCATCTGTACTGTAAATTCATCGACATTGATATTGTCCAGTAAGTACATCTCTAACCGTAGTTTGATCATGGATGCTTTTATCGCTTTTAACTCAAAGGACTTAACGCCTAGTATCGGATACACTACTCTGCAAAATTTTTATACATGTGTGTCATTACTCTTTGTTGACCATAGACTATTATAAATTTTTTTAGACGATTTTAAACGAATAAAAACGTAATCGATGCGTAAATCGATGCTTCTCGCGTGGTGAATGAGAAAATAATTATTTGAAAAATAACAATTAACGTACAAAAAAAATATCTGCAGATGAAAGGAAATACTGTTTTTTTGTATATCTGATATAGTGGATGGATTTTTGCAACTTATTTTAGCGCAGGAAGACATTTTTCGGGAGCTCTTTTCTCTTCGATATCGATTGTGACACTGTCAAAGTGACCTGTTTGAAAACAGTTTTTACAAACGCGTTAGATAATTTATCTTATACCTTGGCAGAGGGGAACGCCTGTCGAAGCCGCCTCCAGTTATGTATTCTCTAAGGACGAGGTACTTAACTCATGCACTAGAGTCTAAAGCTAGAAACAAGTACAAGATGCATTGTAATCTTGTCTCTAATAATTCTGTCATCTTCACTTATTTCATTCCATTAACTGTCAATCGTAAGTTACAATTCGTCAAAATTTTTGCGATGATGTTTGGTTGAATAAAATTTTAGTGTACCTAACAATCATGTTCAGTAGAAAACCTGCTCAGGCCACCCAAGTACAGGCGAAACCGAGGAAGGCTAATAAAGGGCCCTGTCCGTGGTTATGTAACCTGGTTCCTACGAACGTACCCTGCCCAGGCCGGGCGCAGACTGTTTTACATCCTCGCAAAGACGTTTTCGTTTTAAAGGTAAAGTGATTTATATATTTTTGGCTAAGAAACCAAAGGCTAACCAGCCAATTATTTATACCTTACACGATTTCTGTCTTCAACGCAAAAGCCAATACATACTAAGCACTTTCTTGTTTTTTTTTGGAAAAGGTAGCAAAGGTGGGTGCAAATGGGGATAGACGCTGTAAGATGGAACTAGAGCTGGTGACTCCAAAGGGTCCCGAAAAGAAGCCCCCCGGTCGAGTGGACACCCGAGAAACTCAGTGCGAGCCTGAACCGTGTCCGTGCTGCTGCAATAGGAGTAAGAGGCAAAAGAAAAGAAAATAGGCGGATCTCGACTACGTCACCAAAATATCACCGTTAATGTATCATTGCTCATTCGTTATAAATAATCATTTGATCTAGTTTGACGTTTCATTGCTATGTTGGGAATTAAACTTGAGATCCTGTTACCATAATCTATATCTATACTTCTATACTAATATTATAAAGAGGAAAGATTTGTATTTTTGTATTTTTGTATTTTTGTATTTTTGTATGTTTGTAATGAATAGGCTCCGAAACTACTGGACCGATTTCAAAAATTCTTTCACCTTTGGAAAGCTACATTATCCCCGAGTAACATAGGCTATATAATATCACGCTAGGTCTTATAGTTGCGGAGCAGTAACCGAAAATGTTTCAAAAACGGGGGAAAAGTATCGTTTCTGAGGCCTTCCGTGGCGTGCGCTGAGCATATAGTTAAAGTTATACAAAAATGCTTTTCAAAAATTCTTTCACCTTTGGAAAGCTACATTATCCCCGAGTAACATAGGCTATATAATATCACGCTAGGTCTTATAGTTGCGGAGCAGTAACCGAAAATGTTTCAAAAACGGGGGAAAAGTATCGTTTCTGAGGCCTTCCGTGGCGTGCGCTGAGCATATAGTTAAAGTTATACAAAAATGCTTTATGGGTGAATTGTTCATCTTAACATTATCTTTAAAAAAGTCCGCGAGAGCATATATCTATCTTTTATAGTTTACCCATAACAATCGTAAAACTATGAAAAAAATCTTAAGTCCCCCCGTGCGAAGCCGGGACGGGCCGCTAGTCTATAATAAATAAATAAAGAACGAGCTGGACACAAGCCATTGTATAGGACTGGAAAATGTCCTAAATATGTTCAATAAGTAGTAGTCCTTACGTAGCAGAATTATTATAGGTAAATTATACAACCTGTGCATCTATCTGATATTGTATAAAATTTTGCTAAGAGTTCAACACAATTTTTTGATAGTACAAATGGTTCTATTAGTATAGGTACCTAACAGAATATTGATACAATTAGAATCAATAGGCATTTTATTTTAAATAAAAATGAGACTGTTTTACAAGTTAACACAATCAAGTTACTATTATCAACAATTATTAAAGGTTTTAGGTAGCAGTAGGTAAACCTTAGAGCATATATTATTATGTACAATTTTTATGCTCATAATATGCTCTAAGTAGGTAATAAACATTTGGGTAAATTGATACAACCTCATTAGATATATAACTTTACTCTTTGCTTATTAGTTTAAAAAAGAAGAATTAGGTGATGTTAGTAATGTCATCGTAGAGTATTTCATGGGTGTTTCATGTCCTTCATGATAATCACCTATCAGAAAATGAAAAACAAAATTTGCTTTAATATTTTATTAATGATTATGTTTTGAGTATTAACAATTTCATTTTAATAAATTTTACGTCTCGTTTGGAGTAAATAGGCAAAATGACAAATGTAGGTGATAAAAATCTTAACCCGATATTAAAAAATAAGCGAAAACCATACGAAGAGATCGGTGCTATTTTCAACGGGAATGAAGTAAGTTTATATACCTACCTATACTTTAATACTAACAATCGCCCCAGTTATACCTACTTGTGCAATTATACAAAGCTCGTCCTGGCAATAACAAACAACACAAATCCCTACTAATATTATAAATGCGTTAGTAACTCTGTCTGTCTGTCTGTCTGTCTGTTGCTCTTTCACGCCTAAACGGCTGAACGGATTTTGATGAAATTTGGTATGGTAATAGATGATAACCTAGAAATGGACATAGGCTATAAATAATCACGCCATCGTTCTTAGGGGGTAGGCAGTAGGCAGATAACTAAATTGAGATAGTGATTTTTAGTCGTTTTGGTTGGGACTTTTGCTCTATTGCTCTATATATTGCTCTATTGCTCTATATATTATAAATGCGAAAGTAACTCTGTCTGTCTGTCTGTCTGTTACGCTTTCACGCTAAAACTACTGGACCGATTTAAATGAAATTTGGTACAAAGAAAATCTGGAGCTTCAGAAAGGACATAGGCTACTTTTTAACCGGCTGCAAAAAAGGACGAGTTCCACGCGGACGAAGTCGCGGGCAGAAGCTAGTAGAATTATAAATGTTATGCCGTCGTTAGAAAGTTAGTTACGCGCGTATATATATATAGGTAAGTATATAGCGCATATGAAGGATATTTAGGAATTTCATTCACCTACATAATATGAAATTTAAATTTATAAACTCCGCCCATTACTTGGTCTGCGTAGTATTAGTACTTCTGGTAGCTTAATTGTTGACTTATTTATAGTCTACAAGCGCGACTCCGTCCGAGTGGAATTGGTAATTACGGTAGCATGACGATACTTTCATAGAAAATTCCATCCTAGTAATGAAAAGTAGCCTATGTACTTTCTTAGGCTCTGGACTAACTGTGTACCTACTAAATCATTTAAATCGGTTCAGTAGTTTTAGCGTGAACAGCAGACAGACAGGGTCACTTTCGCATTTATAATATTAGTTAGAATTAGAATCAGATTTCAATGAGTTGCGTGTACAACGTAATATTTTCTCTTATATCTGCAAGTTATAGTTATAATTCAAAACTAAAGACAGCTGTGTAACTATTTAAAATCTCAGATACACAACAGCCCTCACTCGAACCGTCACAGCTTACTTCTAATAACCTATTTCGCTTAAGGTAAAAATACGAGTTCCAAAGAGCACATGTAAACCCGCCAAACTGACGCCGTCGCAGCTGAAGCTTCAGCAGCAGTGCACGTGCGAGGATGACGAGTCGGTGTGTTCCGAGACATGCGGCCTTGGCGGCGGTAACGACGGGAATGGACTCAATTTTCAGGTTCACGACTTATTGTAAACTAACTTCTGCCCGCGACTTCGTCCGCGTGGAGCACCTCCTTTTTTGCAATCGGTTAAAAAGTAGCCTATGTCCTTACTCAGGCTCCAGACTTTCTTTGTACCAAATTTCACTTAAATCGGTCCAGTAGTTTTGGCGTGAAAGCGTAACAGACAGACAGACAGACAGACAGAGTTACTTTCGCATTTATAATATTAGTAAGGATGTGCTTTCTGTAAGCGACATCGCAGGCGCACAATTTGGTTTCTGTCCATGAATTATTTGATGATTTTTTTCGATCATAATAATTTCTGATGCTTTCGCCGATTATTGGAGTCACATTGGAATGAAACAACTATAAACGGAGCTCGCGTATTTTATTTTATTGGATTTAGTTTCGAAAACTTAGTGTTCCGACTGAGTTGACAATAGTCTTAACGCCAAAGATTATGGAAAATGTAGTTTTCGAAACGTCAGCCAATAAAAAAAAATACGAGAATTAAATCCGTTTATAGCTGTTTTTTTTAATTATGTTTTGGGGTCAAATTTAATATCTACCTATATTACCACACAGTGGTTAAACTGATAATGATAATGTGAATTAAGTCATAACAAGAACTTTCTTTCAGAGTGAGACATTTCGTTAGCACCAACATATATATAATTGTCAAATATATTGCAATTTGTTATGTAACTATTGCAGATAGCAGATCATACCAATATAATTATTTACTTCAAGAGCTGATAAATAGTAATTTTGACTAGTATCTAATTGCTAGTTCAATTATCATACTATTATTGTAGGATAATTATCATAATATTTATTTTATTACCCGAATAGTACACAAGTTCTAATCTTAGTTCTGTAAAAGCCAAAATCGTTACCTATATATATAACTAGCGGTTCGCCCCGGCTTCGCACGGATCCCTATTTTTTTT
Organism: Polylopha cassiicola; assembly: GCA_038024825.1. Classification (NCBI taxonomy): domain Eukaryota; kingdom Metazoa; phylum Arthropoda; class Insecta; order Lepidoptera; family Tortricidae; genus Polylopha; species Polylopha cassiicola. Next base: position 15,137,433 of record CP149045.1, on the reverse strand, counting down.
CAAAATATTCTATACGTACGGTGAACGTAGCTTCCCAACAGTGAAAGAATTATTAAAATCGTCCAGTAGTTTTTGAGCCTATTCATTACAAACATACAAAAATAGGTACGAATCTTTCCTCTTTATAATATTACTATAGATATAGATATATGTAGGTACCTTCAGCGTATATAGCTTACCGCGTATATAGATTCCAGATGATATCTGCGAGTCCCTTACAAACAGAACTGCTTTGAATTCCGAGCTGACTTATAGCAAGAAAGAAGCCCACGATACTCTTTGCAATATATGCAACGTCACGCCAAAAGATGCACCTAAAGGAGTTAAAGCACAAAAAGTATTGCATCCAGACAAAGATGTATTCATTTTGAAGATTGGAAAACAAACCGATGAACCAAACCGTACTGGAAATATTGAGGTTATTTTTCTCGTTTTGATCTTTAGCTTTATTGTTATATCTAGGTACCAACTAGACTAACGTAACAAAAACAGATCACATGACTAAGATCGAAGTTTCGTCCCTATTTCAGGCTCCAAATTTCATTACGTATAACCTTCCGATATAACGATTAAAAACAAAATAGGTACCTTACCTATTTAAAAGGTGGTCAAAATTAAAATAGGTACGTTCTTATAGTCAAGTGTGTTATCGTTTGTTCGTTTTCCGATAATATTATTCCAACCTGACCGCCTTAATTGCTGCTGAGTAGGGGAGAGGGGGGCTAGTACTAACAGATTTTAAATATTGTCATTTAGCTTCTCAATTTGAAAACTTTATGTTATTATTTTTAAACACCAATAACGGAAATTTATATGACTTGCATATACTAAGCTAAAAGTTCATCTAAATTACTTGGATTCGAAAGGAGACGCATTTGTATAAAAAAAGTCAGCGGTTAAAACTTGCCCCGTTTCGGGGGTAAGTATTAACGCTAGTAAACTTGTTATGATTTCATTTAACCATATAAGTAAAAAACAAAACAATATTAAAATGATAATTTATTTATTTTTTGACATACAAATGTTAAAAAAAAACAATAAAAACTCTCAAATAACATAAATTCTTACCTACTTCAGGTTACTAAGTAATCAGTCTTAGAAAAGGCTTTTTCATTTAAAATGTAGTAGGTAATATTTTCTATTGGATTTCAATACTTCTTGCACAGCTAAATCATATACTTCTTTTACTCTTGTACCGTGACACCTTTCGCGGGGGCAAATATTAGACGGGTTAATACTTACCCCGTTCCTTTTGTTAAAACTAGCCCCCGAGGACCTTTTTGGATATAATTAATTATAAAAAAAAAACTATAGGTATATTTAATAAAATAACACGGGAATTTAATTAACAACTAAATCATCATGCATTATATAAAAATCTGCAATCACAAAATCAAATAATTAAAACATTAATCAAAAAATTCGAGACTTAAAAATGTTCGCTCACCTGTATTTTTGCACCACCGTACCACAACTGCACAACGCGGAAGCCGGCGGGCAACCGACTTGTCGTGACTTGTTCGCCGACGTCACCCGAACTTATGACCTAAACGTCTTACCGTATCGACGTTTAATTTAGTAGTTATAGACTTGTTAATACTTACCCCCGTTAATTCTAGCCCCCCTCTCCCCTACTGATGTATTTATTTGCTGACTGTAAACCTATTGCTCCCATAAAAGTCTGTAACAGTCTGTGTCAGTCTACTCGTTAATTGATGGTATTTTTATAGGTGGAGTTGGTAACACCTCGGGCTCCTGCCAAAGCTAAACCCGCGACGCATTCCTGCAAACTAATCCAATGTGAGCAGGACGAGATTCCTTGCTGCGTGCCCTGCAGGGCCTGCCGGAGTGGCCCGCCTAAGAAACGAAAGCCTAAACGTCCTAGATGCTGCTATTAATCAAGCAGGCTTATATATGAAAATATGGCAACCTTAGAAAAATGCTAGTAGGTACTTACTAGTATTTGGAGGAATATTCTCACAATATTTCTATGAAAAGCTCATGCCTGCAGTCACGTTGTTATAAGTTCTTCACTTACAACACCCATGTATCTATCTACTTACCTACTAGTAAAAATCGATCTATTGTGAATTGTTTTTCTTAGTTTACAATTTTGCTTGTTTGTAAATGGGTTCCACAAAAATTGTAAAATATAATTACATAATATGTATAAAAATAAGTTTTTGTTTCACCTTGACCTTCTATTTAAAACAGTTGTAGACATAAATTACCTACTTGTTTAATGAATTATTGATATAAAGCTGTTCCCCGCAGTGTCGCTCGCTTGGCTTTGAAAACATTCAAATTATCTCTTGAGATAATTTAAATGAGAGAAGTATCTTCCTCTACAAAAAGTGCAGGTCGGTAGGTACTTAGTGTAATGTGGGTTTATAATTTTCAATCTGTGCCTTCGATACTCACTAATTAATAAAGCTACAAATTAGGCTAACCTTGAAACTTAATAAAGCCACTTTCGCTTCACATAGGTAAACGGCGAGACAGTCTTCAAATTAATAAAACAATCTCAATGGAAGATGAATTCATAACTACCGAGGCGCTTCAGGAAACAGCTACAGGCACAGAATGAAATTTCAACCGATAGGATAATTGCCTACTTAAATTTTCATCTTCTGGTATCATTCCATACAATATAGGTAAGTAAGATTATTTAATTAGGTAGGCACCTAATGCACACAAAAATACATTTGCTAGTGACTACCTACAGAAAGTAAAGTAGTTTTAAGTAATTATATTTACTTAGTTTCAAGAGTTGGTTACTCATAATAATATATGTAGTAGGTATATATGGGTCATGAAAATGTTCTGAATTGTATGCTCACTAGTTGGTAGGTCGTGATCATAATCTAGGGCAATTAAAACGGCCGATGAAACGCTTGATTGCTTTTGAACGATCACAAAATTATTTTAAACTGTTCTGTAATATTTAAGTAAGTCAGTAGGTACTTTTGTTTTAAAGGAAATGTTCAAAAAGTTTAATGTAGTATACGGCGCATTACACGGGTCCTATTTTTGTTACCGAAGCTTAAGAGTTGGAGATATTACCTAGTAACTTAGACAGGGTTAAATTTTCTGTAACACTCTTTTTGACTTTCCAAAAACAGGCTAATTAAAAAACAGAAAATGTAAGTAACTACGAGCTGATTTATAAAGTCAGAAAGATGGTAAGTACTCTTAAAAGATTGCCTGCGTCGACTTGAAACTTAACTTAAGGATGTATTAAATATAGTTGAAGTAAAATATTGTTATTTTTGTATCTCGGTCAAAACTATAAATAATACACTTTTGGGTATTTGCCAAGTAACTGCTAATGACCGCTTTTTAACTGCACAAGACTTCTGGTAGGTATACCTATCCCACAAGTATAAAAAAAACTAAAACTAATTCATTAAAAAAAAATTGAGACCTTTATACCCTGTACAATAATATAAACTTTTCGTAGTTTCTAATTTACGTCCCAAAAGTGTCTTCCAATATTTTAAGTACCTAATTTATCCTTTATTTAGGTAGAGTAAGTACCTTACGCGTTGGTCTTCGGATCAGACATATTATATTTATATGTACCTACACTAAATTGTAAATTCAGCTTCAAAGGTTAAGTAATTAAATAAATTGTTTACTGATTTAACAAAACTGAATAATACCTACTACTTACATGCAACATAAGTTACTTAGAAGATAAACAATACTTGGAAATTAGGAATAAAGATCTTAATGTTTTAATGTGGAGACATATACATATTATATCCACAAACAAATACATTAATCCTTTACTTAGCAACTAGATTGAATACAAGATTAGGAGTGCGATAGAGCCGCGTGTCAACAATCGCTAGATGCGCTAGAGTAGAATGAGGTCCAACTGTCATGTTCCAACAATCACAGGCCAGTAGCTTGTCTCTCGTTGATAGAACATGACAGCTAGCCCTCATTCTACACTAGCGCATCTAGCGGGTTAACTACATATGATGTCCCCATTGCAGTAAATTTAGGGGTAGGTAATAATGTATTTTGCTCAGAACATTTAAAGTAGGTATTATTAATTTTATTGTGATAGCGTCAGAATTTTAAAGATTATAATTGATCCGTTTATCGTATTTCGATTGGATCACGGCCACATTCTCTATCTTACTTTTTCTTTTGATACTTATGTAACTTTGATTTGATAAGATAACAGAACATCAGCAATATTTATGACATGTTATTTTTTTGTTTATCTAATAAGAAGAGGCAGTTCGTATATTCATTTAAAAAATAGGTTTATACTCAATACTCAACACTCAATACTTTATTTGCATTCTATAAATAATAGTTTTACAAATAGTATTACTATATACTTATAGACCAAATTATTTGGGTACAGCTTCTTAATGTACAATACCTACAATTTAATCCTGAAGTTAACAACTACGAAAAATTATTATTACTTATAGTGATACATAATATTATTATTAGGTACTAGCGGCCCGTCCCGGCTTCGCACGGGGGGACTTAAGATTTTTTAAGGCCTCAGAAACGATACTTTTCCCCCGTTTTTGAAACATTTTCGGTTACTGCTCCGCAACTATAAGACCTAGCGTGATATTATATAGCCTATGTTACTCGGGGATAATGTAGCTTTCCAAAGGTGAAAGAATTTTTGAAATCGGTCCAGTAGTTTCGGAGCCTATTCATTACAAACATACAAAAATACAAAAATACAAAAATACAAATCTTTCCTCTTTATAATATTAGTATAGATAAGGACGTAAATTAAAATGCTTGTTCTTATTAAGTATTATCACAGCGAGATATTATGAATCCACAATCTCCGGTTTCCTAGTAGGAGTTCTGACCACCCACCCGTTTAAAACAATATTATATTGGTACATTGGTACATACAACACAAGTATATATATAGGTACCTATATACATTACAGACCTTGCATCCAATCCAAGACATAAAATACATAGGTACCTACTTATACTTACTTACCTTTTTGAATATATATTTCCAGACAAATATTTATTGAAATAAATATTTGTCTGGAAATATTTTTATTTTATTTTATTTGCTGACGTTTCGGATTCTTTACAGTTTCCATAATCGTAGCACGACTGAGCTGACAATAGTGTTAGTCTAAAATACGCGAGTTAAATCCGTTAATAGTTGTTTCATTCCAATGTGTAATAACCGCGATGGCATCAGAAATTATTAAATAAATACCTATTTAATTATTTATTATTTTGCCATTATCTAAATTTTACATCATGGTTATTGGTTTTAGGTTTAGCTACATGATCGGGGTTTCACTTATATGGGATATCGTCGTGTGAGGTATTCCTAAGAATGCATAAGTAAGCACTATGTAACATTGTATAGCCTAAACGAATTCAAGGAAAAGACGATAAGGAAAGTAGTCGAGTTTCACGCGAGTAGAAATAAATAAATCGATGCGATACTTACCTATTAGTAATTATTTCAAAAATATTCTTTGTTATACTGAATGATATATATAATATGATCGAGTACGTAGGTACTTCTACACGCCGTTTCACTTAAATCTTTACAGAATTCTTATTATCATCATCAAACTTGGGTTTAGACAGGTAAGTACCTACTTAAAGACCTTGCAGCACTAATCTACTACCTACCAATAACAGAATTGCTACTGTAACGTAGATATATATATATATATATTCTTGAATAGTTTTATTGCTAATGGTCGTGACAAAATTAAAATTATAAACATCGATAACAAAAATAATCATTAATATCGGTCCAAATTTATTGCAGGAGATAACGCGTACACAAAAAAATAAATTAAAAATTTAACAAACCCCCGACATAAAAACTAAAAGGCCCTCTAAAAAGTGTAACAATAATAAAATCATAATATTAGTTACCTAAGTATTAATTTTTCTACAAAGAAAACGTCATGTCGGGGGGACCGCTTCTCATTTAGGTGTACTTACTTACCTAATATTTACAATCTACCTAAACCTACGGTCCCCCCGACATGACGTTTTCTTTGTAGAAAAATTAATACTTAGGTAACTAATATTATGATTTTATTATTGTTACACTTTTTAGAGGGCCTTTTAGTTTTTATGTCGGGGGTTTGTTAAATTTTAAATTTATTTTTTTATTTCATACTTTTTGTAAGTAGATACGTAGGTACCTACTACATATTATTATTTTTAACTAATTTCCATTTCACATGGAATTTTGTAATGTACACGCGATCCTCTTTCATTTGATACCCCACTCGGGTATATTTGTAGACATTTGGTTTTCCATCCCCACTTTCACTCCCAATATTTTTTGAACGACTAAACCGATTTTCATTATGATTTCAATTTTGTAATGTACTCGTCACCCTCTTTCATTGGATACCCCACTCGAGTATATTTGTAGACATTTATTTTTACATCCCCTCTTTAACCCCCCCTAATTATTAAACTACTGAGACGATTTTTATAAAACATAGCTAAGAACACTCCCGACATATACACCTTTCAAACAAAAAAACAGAATCAAAATCGGTTCATGTGTTAGGGAGCTATGATGCCACAGACAGACACACACACACACACACACACACACACACACAGACACGTCAAACTTATAACACCCCGTCGTTTTTGCGTCGGGGGTTAAAAACATGCAGTCGGATTGAAAACTTTGAATTTTACGTAAGAAACACAAAATCGATAAGAAGTGTTTTTCCGTGGTTACAGTAACGAACGTGAATTAAAACGTTAGTGCTAATTCAAAGTACGTATGTAACGCAAAGCGCGGATAATCGAAGGCTTGTGTGACGTTGATTTATCTTGATAGGTGCGAAATGCCGTCATTTACCGGCGCCACCGTGTTGTGGCCGTGAGTCGTGACGTCATCCCGCCTACGCCTTATTAATATTCAGATTTTGATATACTTACAAAAGAAAGTAGGTACGTAAGGTAGCCAGTGTTTTCTTATGATAAAAGCGCGACTCTACCCAACTACCCAATAGGTACCTAGGTATAGAGGTTCTGTTTTGTTTCGACCTTTTCCCAACCTTCTTGTGACATGTTGACTGTATGCTTAATAAGTACCTCGAAGTCTAATTGCATACACTGTAGTAACTTTCCCCGGGACAAAAAACTGCAATTCAGATAACGATGCGGTCCGACTCGTCCTCGACGTGATCTCTGCAGTTAATGATTTATTAATTTTGCCGTTGTGACCTAATTCTGATCCATTTCTTCATAAGTTTGCCAAAGGCGATTGGAGGTACTCAAGTACTTATATTGAGTATTAAACCAAGGGGTCGAGGATTTACTGGATGTAGTAGTGTAGACAGTAGAATGAGGTTTAACAGTCATGTTCCTCCAATGAGAAGCAAGTATCTTGCCTGTGGTTCCTACATTTTCAAGCGATTGTTACTCGTACTTACCACATGTCAAACTGACCTTCATGGCTAAGTGCTCGATATGATTATTACGGTAAGTACTGTCCCTGCCTAACTAATACGAACTTAAATATTCCTTCTTATCGCGGTAAGTATTTTAAAGTTTGTAAACTTCTGTGGATTGTTAAATTACTGCACCTAATAATACGTAAAATACTATAAATGCAATCTGAATATTGAATTAAACCGTTTATAGGATACTAGCTTCTGCCCGCGACTTCGTCCGCGTGTTTTTTTGCAGTCGGTTAAAAAGTAGCCTATGTCCTTTCTCAGGCTCCAGACTTTCTTTGTACCAAATTTCATTTAAATCAGTCCAGTAGTTTTAGCGTGAAAGCGTAACAGACAGACAGACAGAGTTACTTTCGCATTTATAATATTAGTAGGGAAGTAAGGAGGGTTTGTATGAAACACTCAGTTAGGTATGTTAAAAATGAGCAAACTCTAAACCAAGTTTACATTTATTTCATAGCAAAGAGCATGCCTGTTTTCACTTACCACCTTTTGGCATATAGGTATATATAGCAGTAGGTAAGTAAGTATTACATGATCTAATCGTTATTTGAGTACGTCATGAACTGATTTGAGGCTCAAATTAGATTAAGTACCGAAGTGATTATTACTTGTACGAGTAGATATACCTACATTACTTCCGAAATCGCTGTTTGCGTTCTTAGGAATGCGATTATCTACCGAATAAGGGCAGATTACGGCGTTCGTACAAGGTCAAAAGAGTACAGTCATGAATACAATATTATTATGAATATCATTCTAAACCTTACGACGAAAAAGTAAGATGAAAAAGTTACCCTGCTTATTCGGATGCTGATAGCAATTTAATCGTTATAAATAGGTACAAGGTACATTCTTAAAGTTTTATGGGTAAGTACCTACTTACGAAACTAGGTACGAATAAATTAAGAGGTGAATCGAAATAGATATCTTAATATTTTTTTTTTATTTGCAAAAATAATAAAGCAAATAACAGTCGGTATCATAACTTGTGGCAATAACCGATGAATTACCGAATTAATTTTTTAACATGTAATTGGTGTCTTAACACCGCTTTGTCCGTGCACAATATGCCGTTACCATAACGACACTGTATCAACAAACCGTAATCGCAATTAAGAACCAAACGCCATCAGCCGAACGATGGATGTCGTCGTGCCTTTGACCTAGTTTGCAAAAATGCGCTACATGCCAAGTCACTCGAGATTGAAGTTCCCAATTTGTAAATTGTACACGTATATATGTATTTATTAAAAGTGTAGGTGACTACCTAAATAAATGTTTTAATTGTATTTAAACTAAGTAAACATTGTATTTCAGTTAAGTACATTTAGTTTTTGGAATCGTCAGCATTTTTCTGCCCCGCGTGCCGAGCGTAGTATACGTCTGACGCAACAATCGGTCCTACTTACACGCGCGCGCGTGGTCGTCTGAGCGCAGCCGGTGGCATCAGACATGGCATCGCAGCGTCGCTTATGACTACTTGCCCACAACGTTCATTACGATTTTAACCCGCGTACCAGTCAGACGTGTCGCTTTTCTATTTTTAAAGCACGTGGCTCAGTGCTTCAGTCATAACCTATAGCCCGCCAGCTGCCAAATCGAGACACGTCGAAAAGGGTGAGTGTTTGTGTTAGCATTTTACGTTTATTCATTCCGTTTACATGCGCGCCGCGCCTCCAGACAGTGAACTAATTCGTTTCATTTTTTTGACGAGTGTTTTTATACTCGTATAACAGATCGATTTCTGAGTAAGAGCAGGTAGGCGCTAAGTAATATTTGTTTCTAATTCTATCCCGTTAATTCTGCTGCTATCGTCAATGTCAATGCGACCTACGTAAATTTTAGAAACATTACTACCATATCGCTGTATTTATGTTCCTATGTATTTCTTATCTAGATTTCGTAACAAGTGTTAAACTTCATGGTTTTAGTGTAGTGGTTCTATAAAATAGTTACTTACCTATTGTTTCACTGCACTCTTTAACTAAAGGATCAGTTCTAATTGGGAACTTTCGCCTTTCTTGAGCACCTCAGTACATCGGCTTACTATTCTTTATTTATTAAATAACAAAATTAAGTCTTATTAAAGTACTTACTTAAGGGTGTGTAGGTACTTATATTAAACCGCGATAAAAAAATTGACGCAAATATTTACCGCAGCTTTTAACGTAATTGCTGCTGCGTATCATAAAAAAGTACTTTTGAATTTGGTTATATATTTAAAATAAGTAAGTACCTACTTATAAAAATACTTTAAAATATATGTAACACTTCTGAAAGAAACACGTGCATTATTTAATTTTGGTTGACAGAAAGCAGGTAGTCGCCTTCATTTCTTTACAATACAAAAACTCAATGGCTATGACACGTTTATTGTACAGGTACCTACCACGTCTATAGCTTAAAAAAAGTATCCACGCAAGCAAAGCGATCAAGATTTTATCTTTAGTTAACAAAAACTCAAATAAAGATAGGTACGTAGGCTGGTAATACACTAGTAGCTAAATAAAAAAATATTACATTGAATAATATTAAACACTACATTTATATAAATTAAATATGTAAGGTAATGATAGTAATTATGTAAGGGCCTAAGTCTATATTGTAAGATTATAATATGAATGTCTTTTGTATTTCCATGGCTTTGTTCTCTCTTGTCGCTAACGAGCAAAAGGGCAGTGGGTCCATAGGATAAAGGAGTATCAAGGGCCTTAGGGTCTTTGCCAGTATGACCACATAAAGTATGATAATTTCGTGTAAAACAAAGTTGTCTTTCAATTTACAGTATACACATGGTTACACAGATCAGTTACATATTGTAAGAAGGTACGAAAATAAGGATGGATGTCTGGATGTATGTCTGTTGCACTTTCACGCAAAAACTTTTAAATAGATTTTGATTAAGAGGATTGTGAACCTGTTAATTTTCATACAAAAGGCGATAACGTTTTACACCCAGTAAATATAGTTAGATTTTTATAATTTTTGGATATGTTGTAGATATAATGAGAAACTACGTCTGTACGTTTTGATTTTTAAGAAATATTGCTTACGCTAGATCTAAATATAGATTTTTAGATCTATATAAGATTTTTAGATGCTAATAAATTTTAGCGTAAGCAATATTTCTTAAAAATCAAAACGTACAGACGTAGTTTCTCATTATATCTACAACATATCCAAAAATTATAAAAATCTAACTATATTTACTGGGTGTAAAACGTTATCGCCTTTTGTATGAAAATTAACAGGTTCACAATCCTCTTAAACTTTACTATAATGTAGCTTAGGTATACGTTAAAATAACATATTATGCTATATTTTATAACGAGAATGTGTAAAGTACCATCGTGCGTAGACGAAGTCAGAAGCAAGTAAGTAATATTTAGATACTTATTTAGCTCTTATATATGTTATTTTTAACTTTGTACAGGGCATCATTTCATAGTTAACCTTTGTTGTAATTAACTTATTACTTAATAAAGGTTATCACACTGCCGCCAATGGACTTGGAACATTTAAAGTAAATACGGAATTGTCAGCAGAAGTAATTGAACAGATGATAAAATAGTTTTGCGGAAATTTAACTACCATTTAGGTACACTTTCAATAAATTATTATAAGATAATCTCGCAATAAAGAGGTAAATCGAGCCATACTATGATAACTCTTGAAAAATGTTGTCGATACTGAGGGGTATGGGACAATGGAATCAAGGATTCAAATAAGTCAGTAATATTATTAAATTAAGTTTCGATTTTAATATGTGATATTATTCTAACATATGTAATTATAATTAATTCTGCAAACTATATTGTTCAATAAATTACCTATAACAACAATGTATGAAAATGAAAAGAGGATATTCCTTTAATGGTGGTGGTGGTGGGTATATTCTTTTAGTTCTCCCTTTTTACTTCATAAACGTATTTACTTATATTAACCTACTATACATAGGAACCTACAATAATTTTAAGGAACTAGTAAAATTTTAGAGATTTAGAAACAAGTACATAACTATGGTATTAATATTATTCGTTATTAGTTTAGAACTTTAAAGGGACAAAAACACGTTGTAAAAATGACTAATTAATTAACAAATTATATTAAGTTCGACGATCTTTACTATGCCTTGTCGTATCGAGGTCGTTGACTTGACTTAAGTACATCAATCATTCAAGCGGTGGCACGCGCCGATTTTGACACGAATAAACTACGGACAAGGTACCTAGCTGTAATAAATAATGATACGTCGGCAGACCTCGCTATAACCTACAATTATTGTTGGTTCTGATACCTTATACTTAGCATTCATGTAGTTCGCGTTAAAATTTACCAAAACCTATACCTTATTCAGGTATAATTATAAGATAACTAAACTAGCTTCGTCTTCTTCGTCTACGCAGATAAGTAATTTACACAATATCGTTATAAAAATAGCCTATATATTAATCTGATGTATAAAGCTATATCATTGTAAAGTTTTATCAAAATGAATAGATTTTGATTATACCTACCTACCTATAGTCTTACGCTAAACTTACTTTAGCGTGAGACTATAAAGGAACTAAAGTTATCTATCGTCAGCAAATAAAAAAAAAAACGTAAGTTAAATCCGTTATAATGTATAATAACCGCGAAGGCATCGGATATTATTCATTCAGTAAGTAGTTTTTTCTTGAAAGAAATATGCATCCATTTATACTTATAAAATTCGCGTTTATAATATCAGTAAGGTTAATATAGGTGGGATGAAGACAGATCCGTTTACTTATAGGTATGCGTGCAATCAATTCGGGGCGTCATCATTATCATTATCTGAAAATTTTAGTGATCTTTACCAGAACGTCAACGCCTTGTAAGGGTCTTTCGTCTCACCCGCTAGCATTATCTCTACGTTCCGTCAAACCGCCCACTTGCCATTTGAGTCTATCAATTCTCAGGACTATGTCAGTTACCTTGGTCCTTCTGCGAACCTCGTCGTCTCTTCTCATCTCTAATATCGCACTGTCATGAGCAGTGATAATGACTTACAGCAATCGGATTTGCCTTCACGAAAACCTACAAAAGACTAGCGCAGTCACGCCTAATACTAAACTGATCAGTCAAATATTTATTATGTTAATTTTACCTAAGATTTAAGAAAAATACTATACAAATTACAGTTGTATTCATATTGTGAACGTATCAACTATACGTAGATACTTGTGTCATATAGCGTTTTTTCTATACTTAATACATAATAGATCGAAAATTTTATTTCATTTCTTCAAATGTGCCTAAACATCTGATTAAGTTTAAATTACTTATTGCAATCGCTAACCGCTGTCCTGATTAGGTAGAACAACCGCGAAATAAGTGCTTATTAACTTTCAGTCTACAAATTGTGAGTTCTCAGTCAAGCAATCCAACACATTTCAACCTACATTTTCTCGCGCGTAATTAACTACGAGTAATGTTAGTACATACTTATTCGTAAAAACTAAACGATAATGATAATAAATAATGACTTAGTGGCCTTTAAGTCGCTCATACATTCCTCGCAATTTAGTTGTTTTACGCTCATTTGTATTTTTAAATACTTACTATTATTGTGTTTTAGTTAAAAGTTATATCTGGACTCTGCATCTATAATTAACACAACCGCCAACAAATAAATTCACCTCTTCATCAAGGGCGGATGCCGAGCATTAGCAACTTAAATATTGAGGACTTAGTATTCTTATTACATCGACACCTAAAATGCAGAAGTAAATGTTGATAAAAAAGAAATTATAATTGTCAAATTATTTCGTTCCCCGAAAGCCCTTATTAACTCATTTCCTTATTACACACTAGAGACTTAAGAAATTATAACCAATAGGCAACGGAAACTAGAATTATTCATGGTGGGATAAATTATCGAATTGTAACCAATGGCGTTCTGTAAACGTATTATATACGTATGGTATTTATTCCGATTGTTTTATGCAATATGCGTATGCAAAGTTTGGCCGAGTGCCCGATACGGTAATATTTAAATTTAAGAACAATCTTCCTTTGTGCGATCATTTGCTTCGAGTTTTCATTGTTCATATCACTAATAATTATTATAGGGAGCCATGCGTTCACAAGTAGTCTTAAGTAGGTAATAAACATTTGACATTATAGGTACCTAATAAATAGAAAAATATATTATATAAGTAGGTACGAATCATTAAATTAGGTTCATCAGTCTAAATGACGCGGTTTTATAGGTAAGGGATGAAGTCTATTATATAGCGTCACTATAAGCAATTTTGTCGTTAATTATGACATACGTAGTACGAGGAGAATAAAGAGTCTTAAGTATTCCCTTCTTCCCTTCGAAGTATTAAATCTAATCAGTATTAACGGCGAAAACGTAAAAAATATTAAGTTGCAGCTTTAAATATTATATTGTAGGTAGGTGCTAGTTATTGGGCATGTAATACAATCGGCAGAATAGGGCTTCGCTTGCCAGCGTAATGCGAGCCTGGCACATCGCGGCTTCAACTTTCGCTGATATACACCGCATAGGTACCTCCACATATTCTTTACAGGTACTTTTATTGTACGAACTTATAAATATTTAGAACGGTATTCTTTTACCTTAACCTAACAAAACGTTTGTAAATACCTACTTAATAAATATTAATTTACCTTAAAGAATTAATTTACCTTCAATACCATTTGTAAACTATACTTAACTTAATTAAAATAAGGCCGCTTATCATTCGGACCTTTACGAATCGTTGTCGATATCGCCACTCGGTTTTCCGATACAATAGTTTTATCAATGCTCTTAATTGTCAAGGCAGGACGATAACATTGTCCTGAATAAAAATATTTGAATTAAAGTATGTACTTTACCTATATCAAAGTAAAAATAAACTATATTCATTCGAAATTACTACCAATTTACCATCGAGTCGCTAAAGGAACTCATTGATTAGCAGGTCAATATAATTGCCATTGGTACCTGAAAGTTTATGGTCCAATTTGTGTCGTTATTTATGAGGCATAACCATGTTTTGCCCAAATCGTTTACTGTTCAAGAAGTGGGTAAGTACACGCGTCACCCATGCGTCCAATGTCAACATTGTGACTAGGTATTTTAGTTCACGTCATAATATTTACTGATTGGGGATGATAGATGGATATACATACCATAAACAATTCTAGTATAAGATACATTTAAGTGGCTAGGGATTAACAGTTTAGTTCTCTAAATTTTACAGTCAGTTTCGTCCATGCTACCAAAAAAGCTAATACGAGCAAAAGCGTTATAAAAATTCATTTTTCCACTATGCTCATTTACCTAAATAATGTATTTTTAATAAATCTAGTTAAGTAAAGTATAATGAATATATATGTATTCATGTTACTGAAGGCTGATTAGTTAAATATGAATATTTTGAATATCATTGGTATTGTGACGTGCAGTTACGACAACGTTGTATAATAAGGATGTGGAAGTTATTAGCAGGCGCGCATGTTTTTAAATAACGCGTGACATGGCACTTAAGTGTGAGCTATACGAGGAATTAACGTAAATATGTAATATTTATTTGCAAAAGTAGGTTAGTTTTACTAACTTGAATACCTACATTTGGTACCTACCCGGCAGTACCGTATGCGTACCCGTGTTCGGAAACAGATGATGTCGTTGAGATAGGTTGGTGTTATCATCGTGTATCTACTTAAGGTCTTTATATATTTTTTTAAATACGGTAGGCTACCTAACTACACCCTCATACATATATAGGTATAAAATTGTCATGTTTGTTACCAAACTTCTCCGAAACGGTTCTACTTTTTATAAATTTTGTGTGCATAAGATAATGAAAATAAATTACAATTTGGAATTGGCTATTATGTTATTAAAATGCTTTTATTTTATTATTTTTTTACTCATTACATTACTTCATGAAATTAAAACCGCGCGGTACGGAAGTCATAATATAAACTAAAATAACATGAAACAAAATACAATTTAAAGTTTAAAATAGTTTTAAATTACTTTTAAGTTTTAATTATTATTTTAAAATTGTAAACGGACGCATTACATTACGTTAAGTAGCTTCATGAAATTAAAACTCTATGCCTCGTTAAGGTGAGCCTTTTATGGAACTTACAATCCGAATCGCGCCTCCAATTAAGTAAGTACTAATGTGCAATTGTCTTCTCTATCTCGTGGCCTTATTACAAAATCGATAGTCAAGTAAATTTATGAATTTTGTACGGGGGATTCAATAAGACGCATCTTATAATAATTATTTCATTCTCATTACAATAGGGATGACGACTGGGTAAAGAACAAGACATTTTATTTTGTCCGTCAGATTGTTCAAAAAGATTGGACATTTATTTTGCCTTTACGCAAGCAAACAAAAAAATACAAAGATAAGTGACTTAACGTTAAAGTACAATTTATATCATATCGTGACGTCACGACCCCCCACTGCCCAACTTCTGAGGCGCTTATCTTTATCATTTATTGTTCGATTGAAAAAATAAAAATTACATGTCCAATATTTTTTGGTAATGTACTTGATGGACAAAAAAACCAGTCATCATGCCCATTATCGCCCTCAGACTAGCTAACTTAATCCGTCATCCATTATCAATGAACATCCTAATACTTAACAACAGTCTATAGTCTACAACAGTAATTGTTAATTAAGACTCTATAAGTACTTGTAGTATAACACTACTTATTACTATCTAGTAGATAAGCAAGTACTTGTATCTACTCGATAAGTAAGTACTTAGTTCCTATTTAAATTCTCCTTTGCATCTCGTCTGTTTGAAATGCCAGCATGTTAATAATCGTTTCGGTTATAATGAGATAATAGACAGCTACTTAATGGAGATAATGGAGTAAACATGGACATTGTGTGTTTCTGAATGATGATCGTCATGTGAGACTGGAACCCAGTTAAAACGTTACGTCAGTCGCCAATAATGTGACCTTTGCGGTTAGTTAGGTTAACAATATAGGTGTTTTCTAAACCACATTTTCTTTCTTAATACCGTAAACTGATAGGGTTATTGAACACAACAATTGCGGGTGCAACCACACATTTTTGACCTATTTAAAGAGTACCTACAGTGCTTGTTACTAGGTAGCGTGATGTTTATAAGTAATTATAATCATATGTAATTGTAACTACAACGTACCAGCTTTAACTGTTTTCGTTGCATCATATATTTAAAATATACTCATATGATGCAACGAAAATTCAAAATATTAATAAAAAATAGTGTTATACCTACAGATAAACTATTCAATATCAGTTAACCAGCTGGTATGTCATAGTTACATATGAATAAATATGTTTACATATGATTATAATTACTAATAAACATTACGCTACTTAGCAACAAGCACTACTAGCTGTAGACGTACTCATTAAAATAAAATAAATAACTGACAATGTTAATTATTGTATTGTATTTGAACTGTCGATATAGGACTTCATTCAAGAAGTATAACTTTATTAGACAAGCCCTACCCACCTGGCACCTAGGCGATCCTAGTGTTTACGAAGCACGGTATTGCACCACCTTTGCCAAGCGAGCATGGGTGTTCTACCAATTACCTATAGAAACTTCTAGAAAATGAATTTAATTTACCTTTATAATTTTGTTTCCCTATCCGTAACCAGTTAAACCAGTTCAGTTCTTTTCTAGACAGGTAAATAGTCAGGACAAAAAAAAACATGATCTGTCTGTCTATTGGACCTTAGGTCGGTCACCAATTAAAAACGGTAATACAAAATACTAACTACTAAGCCATAAAAACAAGGTAAAATGTAACAAATTTGCCTATTGGAATTAGGAAAGTAAGTACCTACATAGATGCATTGGAATAAAACAATGCTAAAGTGATTTATAGCATTAGACGACAATAGTCAGTTCAGTCGTGCTACAAATATGTGAACTGTTAAAGTTTTCGAAACGTCAGCCATTATAATAAAAAAACGCCAGCTAAATCCGTTTATAGTTCATTACAATCTGTAATAACCGCGAAGGCATCAGGTGTAAGTACATAATATATAAATATATAAAGATTTGATACACAGGTATTGTCTCTCCTTCTACGTGTGGTATTCCGCGTGAAGTAATTAACTTATGACGTAGAAGGCAAATATTGAGCGAATGTTTACTTGAAGTGAACTTGGATGAGACCTGTACACTGTTTAACTCGTGACAGTTTATTTACACAAACCATGTACACCAGAAACGTATCAAGAGGCCATCGTCTATAATTTCTATCTAATATTAATTCGGCATTCCCACAATGTAGGCACTTATCACTTTTTTGAACACTTAATTAAAGTTATTTCGGCATTAACAGCTTTTTTAAATGTCTTTCTTTAGCTGCAAGAAAAACTGGAATATATTTAATTTTTCTGAATAAAATATCTAATTTCTCTTTTTGCCCTACCTTTCTTTTTCTGTTTTATTTTGTTATCTACCTACTGTTACGAGTTCAAATAAATTTAACAATGTAGGCATAGCAAAAACTTAGATAAGTGTATTGAAAGTATTGAAACGCGAACTGTGGCGAAAGTATATTTTAACACCAAACCTAAATCAGAAATCGTTCACCGAAGCGTAAAACTTATTGTACAAAAGACTACTTATCCAGTGATATCATGAAAAAGGCAGTACCTACTTATTTCGAATTGACTGTTGAGAAAGATCAAACGATGTGTGAAGACATTGCAATGATTGTAAACCAAGTTCCTAATGCTGCGATTAAACGCAAGTACGGAATAGCGATCGATGGGTCGCGGACTCAAAACCCAACGGTGATTAGGTATGAATATTTTATTGTGCATATTTTCCGACACGCGACTAAGGCTAGTATTATCACCGGTAAAGAAATACGTCTTGAAATAACCTTCACATTATTATTGATTTAATCTACAAACTCGCATTGGGTGAAATAAGACAAGTAACTCATTAAAAAGAGAACTTACACGTAATTGTAAATAAGTAATTAAGTTTTTTTGTTCCGGTAATTTATATTTGTAGCAGTGTATATAAATGACAAACTGCTTCAAATTAACGGTATTTTCAGTACCTAGGTAAGTATGTGTATTTTAGCGTATTTTTTATGAGAAAGTTAGGTATTCTAAACCTTAGAGACACGTGTAAGTATAAAGTATAGACGATGTATGTGCATGCATCGATTGAATGGCCTACTATCAAGACGATCGCAAACATTTACACATGGTTTGAATAACAAAACATTACGGTTCAAATGAGGTGAAATGGCATACGTGTGGCCATATAGTAGCTATGAGTGACGCACAGGCACCTCGTAATTATCTTAATAATGAAGATTATTAAGAAATTTATTTATATATCAACGAAAGCAGGTATTATAATCAAATTCATATTAATGTAGAATGATGAAAGATAAAATTGTTTCAAAGGTACCTCTAACAAACTATTACTTCTTACCACCTTTTTAAAATATAAATTTGCGACGACTTGAATCACATTTTTCATTATTTCAATAGTGATTTATTTTTATGTAAATAGGTACGGAATTACCAAAGATAACTTCAAACTTCTAAACCCAGCAGTTAAGACGGTATAGAAATAAACTGAACGATGCGACTAACTACAATCGATAGTGACAACAGTCAAACAGCATTATAAAAAAGAATCTAACCTAATAGTTAAAAATTTACAGTATTCTGACAGGTAGCCGAAGTCTTTACTATACTCTATCAACGACACCCTGTATAATTCCGATTTTTTTCAAAATTAATAAAAATACACTTTTATACAGTATCTACATCATTACAATAATTTATCTCATCGTTTGAACTTAACAGCAATGTCGATTACGTTAGGTAATATTTGTTATTCAATTTGAAATGTAATAATCACATATTACGTACGCAATAACACTTAAAAGACGACGATTTGTTTATTGTAACCCGACATTGTAGGTACTAGATAACCAACTGATTATATAAAACGATTCAATATTATATAGCAAATAGTAGGTAAATATAAGTCGCGACCGAGAGAATGTGATAAATAAGAGGTACTCGTGATTAGACATCGGCGAGAAGTAGTTGTGGAGATTTATAAAATCCTCCAAAACAGTGTCTATATATTTTTTTATTTTAATTAGTGATAATAAATAATCAGGTAAGATCAGAAATGATTAGTTCATCATTACGAGATATCTATAGGGGATTATTATGGTCTTATAGTTATTATCCCCATATTTACAACATAATTCTTTGAGATTAAGTAGAGTAATAAATGAACCCTGTTCTGATCCATAGTAAGTAGGTACATTTCGAGCAGCTGTAGAGATTAATTGAAACGTATGACTTTGATGTCATATAAATGTCGAATAAGTCGTGGGTCCAAACTACTATTACCTAATACATAAATCGTCAATAAAATTAATAATCTATAATAACTTCAAGTCCATGTATAGTATATCTTTAATTCATTTTATTTTTTCTCCAATTTATCCTTATCGATAGATATATTTTTGTTGCATAAGTACTTATTTGAGTTACATATCTATGTACCAACTTACCTACCAGAGTAATCAGAAATTATAGATAATATCAAATATAAAGTTTAGGTACTATATCGAGTCTAGTAGGCTTCCTCAATTAAAAAGTTACGTCGAAGCAAAAAAAAAAGACGTCTGGAATAATTTTCTCTTGAAAAACAAATAAGTAGCTTCTTGCATATTGGTATGTTAGTAATAAAGCTAATACTTATAACATAATATAAACCCTTTGGCATAGAAGACCCACAATGGTAATGAAAAAAAAGAAAACAAGAAAATGATTAAAACATTTTTTTGTTCCAGGTTCATATCGGTGTACCTATTTCATCGAAGAGTCTAATAGCACATCAATATGGTTAACGTAAGTAATACAAATTGTAATACTAACATAATAATACAATAATAATAAATATTCATTAACTTCAAGGAAAATACAGTTTATAGTTTTACGTCATACTTACAATGTTCAATTAGCTATGAATAAATACAATAAGTATCAGATTATTTCTTTTTACTATAGAAACAGGAAGCCAACGGCGGTTTACCCCCGCCTCATGAGCTGGAGAACCTTGTACCCGAAGATGAGAAGACAAAAGAGAGAATCGTTAGCAAGTGAGTGATATTCCTTACTTAATGATCTATTACGAATTTACGTTCAGAAATCATAATTGGCAACATTTAAAATGTTCGATATGCCCTAAAATCTATTGCAAATATGGAAACCATAAAGTTTTAGACACCGCATTGCATCAACATAATAAAAAGGAATTTTCCTCAATATTAGGAAAAAGGTCGTTCGATATTTTTATCTACTTAGGCTCTTAAAAGTTAGCAATGAAAATGGATCACTTTACATGGATTAAGTTCCTTAATAAATTAATAATATATATGATATGGCACTATATCGCAGTTGAATGTATTTAATTTTACTTACTATCTGTTGCAGATATAATATGAGCAAGGATGCAGAATCAGCAGAGTACGATCCTTTTGCGGAGAGGAAGCTGGATAATCCTACCTCGTAAGTATATACGAGTATCAAAAAAATATTATCAATTATGTTAAAACATAATCATAATAGACTATGTAATTTGCGTCGTGACGCATGTTGGTTTCCCTTAAAATTCTTCAAGTCCTTACTACAAACATAACGCACCATGAATAATTAAAAAGATAAATTAATCATAACAGTAGGTACGTAGGTACTAATACTTATATCAATTCGCAGTGATATGGACACTCTTACGCATCTGCTGAAGGCTTCGCTCGGCACCGGAATTCTGGCTATGCCCTGCGCTTTTAAAGCTACTGGCATTGTCTCGGGAGTGTTCTTCACCGTCCTCGTAGCCGTTATCTGCACACATTGCGCCTATGTTCTTGTAAGTAATGGAATAATATGTATATCATTATTATCACTAACTGTAAAATGGCACCAAAAAACAAATCAATAAAAAATAGCTTAAATACCTAATTGACTTCTGCGCTGAACAAATTAATCTGACCGGTTAGGTGAAAAAAGGCTTGAAAGCCTTTTCTCAGGAGGCTCGCCACGCGACCAGTTTTGCAGTAAAGGCCCATTAGCTGGCCAATTGCGCTTCAGTAATCAAAAAGTAAAAAAAAAATTGAAAAAATCTATAGCCAAAACGCTTGGCCACAAAAATAATATGCATAATGCGAAATTAAATCACGTCTTCCATTTTTATACTACTCCTAGCTTTAACATGGTAATGCATTTGTATTTGGTCACACAAATTCAGTTACAGGTTTTCGCGACACAGGCTAGACCTAATGTCAACTACTAAATGGAAACTTTTCTATACTAATATTATAAAGAGGAAAGATTTGTATTTTTGTATTTTTGTATGTTTGTAATGAATAGGCTCCGAAACTACTGGACCGATTTCAAAAATTCTTTCACCTTTGGAAAGCTACATTATCCCCGAGTAACATAGGCTATATAATATCACGCTAGGTCTTATAGTTGCGGAGCAGTAACCGAAAATGTTTCAAAAACGGGGGAAAAGTATCGTTTCTGAGGCCTTAAAATCTTAAGTCCCCCCGTGCGAAGCCGGGACGGGCCGCTAGTAGTAAATAAATCAAATTATTATTATTATTATAAAACTTTGAAAGCGAGCGATATTGATTTATCTCGCTTGCTCGCTTATCTATTTTGTATGCTACCACAAAAATAATATATCAACCGCAGTAAAATAATAATACTTATAGGTAGGTATTAGAATACAGCATTATATTACAATATGACCTACATTTATTTTTATTATCTTAAGAATGCAGCCATGCGATTTCTTTCAACTTAGCTTTAAATTCGTGACTTCGCACTCGTAGATATTTTTAACTTAGGTATCGTCTTTAGCGATATAATAATATGTACCTACCTACTTACTTATTTCCAAACATCTTGCGTCACTTTTTAAAGTACCTATGTAGGGAAATTAATTGGCGGAAAAAAGGGTTTATATTAATTTTCACTTCCCTATAGGTTAAATTTCCAACCTTCATTTAACAGTCTACCTTTGTACCTACAATTATTAGGAAATTATGTGGTAATGAACCCCAAGCTACCAGCGAAATGATCTAAACATTTAAATATAAAAATCGCATAGCGCTCCGCTTTACAAACAACAACAAACAAATTAGTTCTTAATATTATAATATATATTCTTTATTTTAATTCTTGTATACTTAATATTTTCAGATTAAATGCGCTCATGTCCTGTACAAGAAAACAAAAAAGACTGCCATGACTTTTCCCGAAGTGGCGCAGGCGGCTTTGGAGAACGGGCCGCGACCTTTACGCAGTTGGGCTAATGCATTCAGGTATACCAGTGGTTCTTAACCTTTTAGGCACGTCACCCTTTTACCCTAACTAGGTTCACTGATTTTACCCCTCCTCCCGACGACGAACTCGCGCAGTAGTCGGCGGTACGTTGTGCTCAGACTGGGCACTTTGATATTCGGCGTTCGATACATCTACCGTTACCCCCGCGAAATACAAGTTTTCAACCCCCAGGTTAAAAACCCAAGAAATACTACGCCCGTTAAAATTCTATTATACCTACTGCAGGACTGGTTAAAACAATCCGGTTCTTTTCAAATCAAAAATGGTTCTGTTGTATTATTTTATTAGCTGACCCGGTGAACTTCGTACTTATATGTACGAAGTACTTATATGTAAGTACGTAATTTGGAAATATCTTCTTCGAAAACTCCTGACAGTAACAAACACAACGAAAAAAAAATCAATTTGGTGCTATCGATTGAAAGTTATATGCGTACGCATTTCGACGATTATTTTTTATTTATATAGATAGGTAATTTGTATTTTTACCTAATTCGTGTATATCACCATTTTGTGTTATTAAATTATCTTAAAATAATTAATCTAAAATTTAAAATATCCATAATAAATTATTATTAAGTATTTTGGGTACATAATGGCAACGATACTGAATTATGAACTAGGTACCTAACTTAAAACATTTATAGCAATTCTCTCCATTATTTTTTCAGAATAATCATCCTCTCGACTCTGTTCATGACTTACTTCGGCACCTGTTCCGTGTACACCGTGCTAGTAGCTAAGAACTTAAGACCGGTATGTATCTACTTGCCTACTCTTAAACACCTTTAAAGGTTTTCACACATGAACACTAAAGGTATACTTATATATATTAACCATTTCCAGGTGGTGGCGTTTTATATGAACAAAAATGAAACGGACGTTGAAATAAGACTGTTCATCATTTCACTCCTGTTGCCTTTGATATTCCTCTCCTGGATACGGAATCTAAAATATCTAGCGCCCGTGTCTATGATCGCTAACGTTTTCATGGGTCTTGGTCTCGGAATCACTTTCTACTACTTAGTCGGCACTGAAAAGTTAGACTTTAAGAATGTGGAATTGGTGACGTCGCCCAGCACCTGGCCTCAGTTTTTCTCACTGACGATATTCGCAATGGAAGCTATAGGAGTAGTGATGCCCCTAGAGAATGCCATGAAGACGCCTCGTTCGATGCTCGGATTCTGCGGTGTCCTGAACAAGGGAATGTCCGGTGTCACCCTCATTTACATCCTCCTCGGATTTCTGGGATACCTTCGCTATGGAGACGCAGTTCGTGACTCTATCACCCTCAATCTGGACATCAGAGAGATGTAAGTATAAATTTTCTTAATAATACCTACTAATTAAAACATAAAGAGCCTATAGGTGATACCTAGTAAATAAAAGTACGAAATTCCACTCATGGAAACCTTTACTCAGCTAGCAATAGGATACATTGGAAAGTAGGTGTCATATTTCTATATGTACATATATTTCTGTCCTATGGATGTATAAGATATTTGTTATTGGGTATTTCGACCGATTTTGCTAAAATTTTGAAGAGAAAATAACACTTAGAAATCCTGACAGGTAGGTATATACGTAAATAGATACCTACTTAAATGTAATAAGTTATTAGATTTCATTCATACTTACGAGATTTTTACCCAAAATTGGTACTTACATAAGTAGGTATTTATACATTTACAAATAAATAATATCGAATTCTAAATTTATGGTTTGTCTCTATGTTAATTTCAGTCCGGCGCAGATAGTGATGGTGTCAATTGCCATCGCCGTGTACTGCACGTACGGGCTTCAGTTCTTCGTCTGCGTGGAGATCATGTGGGGAGTCATCAAGGACAAGTTCACGAAACGGCCCGACCTCGCTGACTACGTCATGCGAACTATCATGGTGACCGTGTCAGTCATGATCGCCGTGGCCGTGCCCACCATCGGCCCATTCATGAGCGTCATCGGTGCCTTCTGCTTCTCTATTCTTGGACTCATAATCCCAGTAATCATCGAAATCATCACCTACTGGGACATCGGTTTCGGCCCCGGAAAATACTTAATCTGGAAAAACGTAATCGTTTTAGCGTTCGGAACATTTGCGCTCGTCTTCGGCACGAAAGATGCTATAATCGATATAATTCGAGGAGAAAGTTAGACGTTAATGAACAATTGGTATGTAAGTGTTGATAGTTTTTCAACGCATATACGTACGAGTACACAGCAATGTCGATTATTACCCATGATCGCGAAAAATCTTAGCCGTGATAGCAAAGCTTCTAGCTAAGCGATCTGTTTTTATAGTTATAAGATTTTAATAGCGTTATTTAAAAGAATGTGGTGCAACGGTTTCAGGGACTGGCAAATAATGGTGCTATTATTCCAGCGTTTATAGTTGCTCCACCTTTAAGTATAAGAAGCCCCATTATTAAAAATGAATGAGTGAAAACTGCCTAGAATTATTATCGGTATGATGGGGCACCAAACTTATAAAACAAATTTGCATTCCCAGAAAAAAATGTTGCATGATGAATGTTAATTCAGCTTTTGAAGCGTCGATTTTTTCACTGCTAATATTTATATGGCAAATTGAACAAACAAGATATTTTGATATTTACATTGAGTATGATTTTGATAAAGTGTAATTGTATACATTTTTACCTATACACAATTATAATTCATAATTCTAGTTCTAAAGTGCCTCGAAATTGCGAAAGTGCACTAAGTATTCTCTACAAATTTCTACTAAGTAGGTATATATTCGCAAATATTATTCTTAAAATTGGCTGCACTTTTTTGCGATGAAAAACACTTAGAAAGGTACTTATAAAAGAAACCTTAAGTTACTAAAGATAGAAAATGATTTTAAATTACCTATAGAAAGTTGTTGTTAATTATATAAATTTTATTTTTGCGTATCTTTGTAAAGCCAAAATTAATAATGATGGACGCTTTGACTTAAAAACGAACCGCCTTCGTTAAGTAACTAGGGAGATTTGCACAGAAATAGGTACTAAATTAACATTAATAAACTTTGGCAGATATTCAATCATACGACATCATATTTTCAACAAAAAATATTATTATTTAATATATTAATTAGGATATATATTATTTAGTATTTTTTATAGAGTTAGTATTATCATTATTTACAAGGTAACACTATAGGTACATCTCCAAGCAACCTCTGCATTTAACACTTAAGCATAAAATTAAGAAGAGTACCTATACGTAGGTACAAAAGATATGGTACTCCAACACGGAAAAACCGACAGTTAATACAAACCTTAGATCTAAAGCGAGCTCATAAGTATTTTTTCAGGAGGCGATAAATTGATTAATTTCCAAACGCAAGCAGGAGTTTTCTGTATAGATTTATGATTTTTATATGAAGCTAGTAAAGTTAGCTTAAAATCTGTTTATATTGGTAGGTAGGTCTTGCTGTGAAGAGTTCGATAGTGTGCATAATTCAAACCTACAGATTCCCACTTCACCCCCTTAGATCTACGTTTGCGATAATATAATGTTGCACGTAGGATGACTGTCGGGTTGTCGCTTAAGCCTCAGTGGTATTGGTGCACTTATAGATATTTCCTTGATAACTTCACTAGATATTTTATTTAGGGACATGTAAATTTTATTACTAGGAAATTATGGCTTTCAAGGCTGTCTTTTTGCATTTAAGTGTGGTAATAAATGTGATGTTATTACAAATTTGTAAAAAGTTATCAGATTTAAGTAACTCCACTCCGTATACCTAGTTAGCAAGTTGAACTACATTTTTGTCATTAGCCTAAAATAACTTTGGAAATGTTTTAAAAATTTCAAAATCTACTTATTTAAATATAACACATTTTTACATCTCATGGTTTTATACGGAACTAATACGTGTATAGGTACCTACTTGGTATATAATATATGTATGCAACAGTAAGGATATAGGTAGGTACGTACTTAAGAATCATGACATGTGAAAATTTTGATACCGTTTTATTCTTACTTACCTAACTACATCAACGCAAGATTGCACGTGCAAGTTACCTATCGATACAAACTTAGCACATATTTTTTATTATATCCGACACTTACAATAAGTACTATTATAATAATTACCATATTCGATCAACAAAAACTGTACGGGTGTAGGTACCTATAATTAAATTAATTCACTATAACTGTTTTACTTCATTATGATTTAGACAAAGTTTTTATATAAATTTTAAATCATTTTTGCACCAAATATAAATACTATAAAGTTCCTATTTGGCCCGAGATACGTTATTATATAAACGTAGATAATTATAATTATGTTTATTTAAACCCACAGGGGCCATAAGTAATTAATTAAGTACCTTTATAATTTATGGCATAAAATTAAAATATACCTAAATTGTACAAAACGATTCTATAGTTTTATTATTACCCATTTAGGTGTATAAAAATATATAACAATATCAACTTATGAGCTTAGATCATAAGTAGGTAAGTAAGTATATACATGAACTAAGTTTAAACTTCATGATGTTTCCTCTTATTGTGTCCGTAGGCATGGTACATGTACGTGGGTACCAACTTAATATTTAATCTGGACTGTGTTTACTTTGAAGTCCATGACAAAATAAACCCAGTACCTATCTAATTAAAGTAATAAGTAAGTAAGTACTAAAAGCAAACGCACGACGCACGGTTCGACTGCTTATAGGTAAGATATAGTTTTAGTTTTCCGGGTCAGGCGACGTTTGCCGAGACCGTTAGTAAATTATAAAATGAGACATTAGAAATAAGCTCTTTAAAGCAATAATTAACTAATAACTATCCCTATAAACACAAAGTGAGAACTGCAATGGACTTGAAACATCTTACTACTACTACTAAAAAATTATATTTGATATCGCGTATTATTTTACTTTAGCATTAGACTATCGTCAGTTCAGTCGTACTACGAATATGGGAACTGAAAAGTTTTCGTTTCATCAGCAAATAAGTTCAAATACGCGAGCTACATCTGTTATTGTTGTTTCATTCCAATTTGTAATAACAGCGAAGGCATCACAAATGATTAATCTTAAAACTTTAACGATCTAACAGGTCTTATAAAAATAAAACTACGAATTAGTTAAATATGTTATGTATTTATTTATAATCATTGAAAGTGGCTCTACCCTGCAACTAAAGAATCTGTACTTATCAGTTAGTGGGTATCAGCAGTTTGTTTATAACAGGGTTCTACGCTGTCAACATTATATCCGAGCAAGTCTTCATAGCTCTACAATAATTTATATTGAAATATATTCTGAAAAAAGGCAATCGCACTTTTTGTAAACATAAGTTGCAAACCAAGCCTATGATGGTCACTTTTGGTCATTATATTTTTGACATTGTGCCTATAGATATGGAATGCACGCACATGTAGGTACACACCTTGTGAACAATGCAACTTTTGGTTATAAAAAAGCAATTATCTCTTATACTAGGACAGATAGGATCTACAAATTGAAATCGTTGTCGAATTCACATAGCAAACATATCATTATTTCGTCGCCGTCAGTGCAGGACCTTCTAAATGCAAAAAAGTAAATTTTACAGTAGACAATAAAAACTGTCCTAAAAGCAATACGAACTACTTAATGTAACTTTTTTGTGATTTTGCTTTATTTCATATATATAGAAGATATAAATAAGGAGTTTAGTGAAAAAAATAAATAATATAATCAAGCAAATATTTCCATAAAAATAAGTATTTTGCCAAAACTTGTAGTTAGAAGGTCCTGCACTGACGCCGACGATTTGCAAAATATACATTATTTAAAAAAATAAGTCAGATATGCAGTAGGATAGGTTTTACATCCTACATAAATGCCGAAAATATACAAAACCTAGTAATATTACAACAATAACGTAATAAAAAATAATGTCCTACCAATCATCCTTAATTTAGAAATGGCACAGGGGTTTTTGAAAAA
The DNA here is from genome assembly GCA_038024825.1 of Polylopha cassiicola. Lineage (NCBI taxonomy): Eukaryota > Metazoa > Arthropoda > Insecta > Lepidoptera > Tortricidae > Polylopha > Polylopha cassiicola. Next base: position 15,108,594 of record CP149045.1, on the reverse strand, counting down.
GAATTGGACGTCTAGTCTTTGTTTTCTTAATTTGACAATTTCATTACAATAACATCTTACTAGTAATATTATAGTGCCTAAGAAACTGCCTTTTCTTTAATTCACATAAATAGGTATATATGTAGTTTTCCTCTACTCGTAAGTTCGAAAACGTCAAGGATTCACAACAATTGTACGCAGGTAAGTATACAATTAATTTGTCTTTATGAGAATCAGTTTTACAACTTGCATTGTATGATATTCGTTATCACGTCAACGTATGTTAATTTTCGTCTCACAATACAAATTATAAAACTTCGTTAGAAACATTTTTATAGACTGACAATGTAGGTAAATTTATAATATTATACATTTTATGTACCAAAATTGTAGGTAAATTAGTTCAATATCTAAGAGAACAGTTACTTTACTAATTGATTAGGAATACAACTATCGTCTATACGTAGATAGCTCATACCATTTACAGAACAGCGTTATAATATAATGCATCGTCCATTAGCGTCTAAATAAAGACCTAAAATATATATTTCACATTTTTTCACATTATAAATTTTAATAAGTACGTAAATGTCCAATAGGTATTTCTGACATCAGAACTACTCGTAAATAACACGTACTAGTATTAGTACTCATCTGCATTATCTTTCTTTAAATTACAAAGTTCTCTTTCGTAACTAATGGTAAGTAGGTAGTATTTACAAACATTGACACTACTACATACATACAAACCGATATTTATAGACCATCATAAGGTTTTTAACGGCAGTTTAACTGATATTATTGCAAATCTCACTGTTAGTATTAATTCTTTACATAATCATAATTTGTAAAAGTATTTTAAACGTATTTGACAGAGATTCATTATCCTAATACTATAATAAATATTTCAATATTTTAATGGCGTGTGGTTATAGAAAAATAATTTAAATATAAGACAAAACATAGACGTACCGAATATTGTTGAGCCACTGAGATTTATTGTTACACGACAATATACAACTTAATGAGTAAATAACCGCATGCCTATTGATTATCAATAAATAATTAGTCCATACAAAATATAAAAACACGGACATGGACAAAAGACAATTTCGACTTGAGGTATAATAATAAACTAATAAATAGGTACCTAACAAGTAAAATCGTGATCGACATGAAACGCTCTATTCAGTAAGTCACATAACAAACCTAACGCATTGCTTGTCGCTTCATTTCCTCGTTAACATAGTGCATACAAAACTACACAAAAATAGTTCAATACACAGATACTGAATTTAGAACGTTAATATGTTTTATATTAATTACTTCGTAATTCTAAAAGGTATACCTATTGCAATGGAGTAAAAATGAACTATTAACATTTAGGAAGTCTATCGTCTACTATCGAACATTAATCGTATGAACAATGGAAAGTCTGTTTTGTACCACGACATGTAATCTACAAGCAAATAATTTAACTACATAAACTTGTACCAGAATTTGATGTTGCCAAAGGATCTTATGCAAAAGTTAGCACTTACAAAAACTAGTACCTACCTACCTTACTACATTCCTTAATAATATAGTTATAGTAGTGTGTATGTAGGTACGTAATGTAGAACTTCGTCATAATTAAAAATGCAAAAGAACATTTTACACTTTATACACGGCTACATTTCTTCATCAGATGTTTATTTTGCAATATTAAATCCAAAAAAATCAGATACCTTGATGCAATTTTCTAACTTCTTTAATTCTATAGATAGGTGGAGATTCATTGACGATTATAATTGTTTTAGTACGATATATTCATAGAAACAATAAACTTAACTAAAAGGTAGATACAGTGGAGTGGATTATGATGTATAGGTACACTGTTATCTTAAACCCGGGCACTACGTTGAGACTTTATCGCATATAAAACATTCTTATAAACTGTAAATAAATAATTCTTAAACATGCTTACCATGCGACACATCGTGAACTAACATTATTCAAATGACCGAAATAACCACTTGTCATGGATTTTTACAATATTATATGCAGTGTAATGAGATTCGTTACGGATCATAACAGTAGAAGTTCGCGTTAAACATAAGGAAGTAGTCTTAGCAGGTCTGCTTTTCCTAGAGCGTTAGCATGGTCGTAAACCGCCTTGGCCCTTTTATTCTACACCGATCTTAGGTACTATTTACATAAATCAAAATTAAAACCGATGTTTGACTTTTTTTAACCAAATTATCATGCTTATGTTATTGATAATTTATAATGCAGTTATCGTCTATGATTCACAATATACATTTACTACGTGAAATAAATAAGTCAGTGACATTAAAACATAAACTCGCGTTAACATTCTGTTCTAAATTTCACAATGAAAGCTTACTGACAATAAATAGAACTACGTTTTCGAACACGGCGTGCAGTAGTTACCTCGGTATCTATCCCCCGTCTATCTACTAAGGTACAAAAGTTCAATAACCAATATCAAGTTTTGTAACACAACATTAATTACATTGAATAATCAGAGAGGCATCTCGGAATTCATCTCACTGTATTGATTTATTCTCACTATTTAAGGCATGAGTGGAAAAAAATATACAACATTTAGCTAGCCATCTAATATCTTGACTCAAGTCTCTTACAACTAAGTAGGTACTTATAGAAAAAATACTGTCAAGAAATGTATTTAATGTTACTAATTGTGTGATAAAGAGTAAATGAGAATAGTTTAACAAAATTACTAACTCGTAATTTAATAAACATAATAAAACAAGTCTTATTACAGGGGCATTCCACGCGAAGCGGACAGGCAAAAAAAGTCGATGTTTCCGATTTTGATAATATTTGAGTATGTTGTACCTATAGGTGTTCCTCATACGTATACCTAATATTTTTTTAATATAAGGGGTAGTTATAGAATTAAGGGACTTTGAAATTTTAACCAACGGGTGGGTATGAAGTAGTTCAAAGCCGGTTACCGAGTCATAAAATGTTAGATTAAAATAAGAAATCCACTGCATCTATTACTTCATTTAATGAGCTTTTTAACTGCATTTTTGCATTCAATTTTTTTTAAATTTTTTTATAAAAAAAATGAGATTTAATTTTTTTATCTTGATTTTGACAAACTTGGACCACTTCGATTTTTTTTATTTTTTGTTTATAAATAGCTCATATTGTAAAGAATATCCTTGCCAAGTTTTATAGTGGGCATGGAAATGGTTTAGGAGCTAGAGCAGAAACATTGCCGTAGCGCGGAGTCTTCCACTATGGAACTGACGTCGGCTCTCCATAAATTTAAACATTTTTTTTCGAAAAGTATTTTTTTTTTATATAAATCAGTTCCAATAGTCATTTTTATGTTACTATTAAAATTTAAGAAAATTTGGTTGAAAGACGGTTGAAAAAAAATGATTTTTTGAAAATTTTGTATGGAAAGGACACGAAAAATTATTTTTTCACAGAAATTTCTTAATTAATATGAATATTCTTGTAAGCCAAAAAATTACAAACAATTTTTTTTATAATCCCCTGCGAGGATATTTGTGATAGTTAAGTATTTTTTGAGATATATCGATTTTTCATGTTCACTTCATACTAAATTTTCAAAAAATCATTTTTTTTCAACCGTTTTTCAACCAAATTTTCTTAAATTTTAATAGTAACATAAAAATGACTATTGGAACTGATTTATATAAAAAAAAAATACTTTTCGAAAAAAAATGTTTAAATTTATGGAGAGCCGACGTCAGTTCCATAGTGGAAAACTCCGCGCTACGGCAGTGTTTCTGCTCTAGCTCCTAAACCATTTCCATGCCCACTATAAAACTTGGCAAGGATATTCTTTACAATATGAGCTATTTATAAACAAAAAATAAAAAAAATCGAAGTGGTCCAAGTTTGTCAAAATCAAGATAAAAAAATTAAATCTCATTTTTTTTATAAAAAAATTTAAAAAAAATCGAATGCAAAAATGCAGTTAAAAAGCTCATTAAATGAAGTAATAGATGCAGTGGATTTCTTATTTTAATCTAACATTTTATGACTCGGTAACCGGCTTTGAACTACTTCATACCCACCCGTTGGTTAAAATTTCAAAGTCCCTTAATTCTATAACTACCCCTTATATTAAAAAAATATTAGGTATACGTATGAGGAACACCTATAGGTACAACATACTCAAATATTATCAAAATCGGAAACATCGACTTTTTTTGCCTGTCCGCTTCGCGTGGAATGCCCCTACAGTCAATTCTCGTAGCATCATTTTGAAACGAAATTTTTGACATTAATTTAAATTTAAACTTTAAAGTTAACTACTAGGTACATTATCTTAATAAATGACGACATAGAACTTTTTTGTAAACCAGGTTGAGATTCATAGTAAAATCACAATAGTGTCATGAAATTCGATCTGGGGTATAGGTAACAGACTTAAAACCTACTATTGTGTGCAGTGATTAACCTTACGGGGCTATACATTAGAACTATGAGACATTTAATAAACTATTAATTGTTACTACAGTAGATAGTTTATATTCTCTTTAGAAGGATTAAATACCATACGATTTGGTATAACTGGTTTAATTCAAAACTGCATAAACCAAGTTATAAAATAAATATAAAAGATTACCGTCACTGTAAACGTTTATGCCTATAGGTAATTAAGTGTACCGCTGCATTACCATATTTAAAAATATATATTAAAGACTATCAAATTAAGAAAAAACACATTGTAGCACGAAATTTATACAAAACATTCCGATCGATATTTCTTGGAAACCTAACAAAATAAACTTTATTTGACCTTTTGCATGTTAAAACCCACGCATTGTCTGGATAAGCAGTGATTCTAAATAGGGGAGTGAATATTCATAAAGGACCAACTGTTATCAGTCACATACAGTTCTAATAATACAGCCCACACACTACACAAACATATTGCTTATCACATTGCTTCATAGAAAAATAAATACCGATTTAAATGTCGAAAACAATATTTATAGTTCATAAACCTATTTAATAATTATTGCATTTGGTACCTACACACTGTACGGATCACGTGAAAATGATTACATAATAATAATATATACGTCATACCCCGGACAATTAGCCAAAGAAATCAAAGTCGAAGAAGTAGATGTATCGATGTGAATATGCACGTCTTCAAATATATAGAAAAATAATTTTCAGAAATTCACATTATGTTTCGACCGAAAGCAATATTTATAATTTTAATGATAGTGCAAATGTCCTGAGAGTTACAGTAAAAAGTAAACCAAAAAATAAAAGCTGCTGATTTACGTCACAAACAACAACTTTTTACTATTTTGAAAGCAGCTGCATAATACATACAATAGAATGACTTATAAAGCACTTAAACATCATTATTCAAATAGATTTAACATTTAAATGTTAAAGTCAAACATCTATAATTTCAATATGAAACCTCAAGTCATCACTAAATAATAACATGACAGACAATCGCTCCAAATATTAAGTATATTCAATGATTACTCAACATACTGTTTTTATGTATACTGTAATATTTGGTGTATATCTTTGATCCTTTCCAACATTCAGGTTTGTTGATATGTCAGATAGAGATTACATTTCAATGGCAGATAAAATCTATATTAATAAAGGCTACGCAGTATTGACATTGTGACATTATTTTAGATCGTACAATTCCGATCGTGAATCGATGTAGCGTTGGGTGATTATTCTGCCGGAATCGACGACAGGGGTGAGTAGTTCCTCGGACGGCACTTGAATTCTGATTCTGTTGTCCGAGGGTATGTTGGTGGCTCCGTTGCTGGTGTAGAATCCGAGTGAGACGGGTTTGTGATGTTCCTCGTTGTAGGCCTTGTACTTGGATGGCGTGACGGGGTGAAGGTGCGAGGGGCTGGCGGCGAGGGGGTTGTACGTGACGTGGATCCGCACGACGTCGTCGGAGAGGGGCGACGCGGAGGGAGGGTGAGGCGTCGCTCGGGGCGTCGACTGCGTCGTCGACGGGGCTCGCTGGATACTCAGCCCGCATATACCAGAACTAGTGACATACACATTTATTTACTAATTCGTTCACCAAAGCGCTCGCACGTCCAAACAAGTAAGCAAACTATTTTTAGCTTAGTATATTTCATTAAGCTAAAAACAGTTTCCTAATTTTCACGTATTACACTTAAACAATGGAACATGGTGAAATATAGGATAGAAATCTGATATTATCTAATAGAATGGTAACCCGGACATTGTGAAACAGGTATCGGTCAAGTAACGAATGTGATATTAAATTTATATCGAGATAGATACCATTAGAACCGTTTTACTTTTCAACTTTAGCTATTGTAAATTATGTATAGTATTTTAAAAATCGTTCACCATTTCAGAATACCCGATATCGTTGAAGTGCATGAAATTTTTAGAATATATGTATCTCTCAATTTGTGGAATATGTATCATTCACCTACTATACAGTTTCCAGTCCTGCTATAATCCCTTAAAAGTATCAACCTATAATATCACACAACCCAGTACGTTTAAGATATACAGGTCTTTAATAGGCCGTGCCACTCTACAAGCCCACAAAGAGGTGAAAAACTATGAGTAAACTTCAAGCACAACGTGACATTTAAAGAGAGGTTGCAGGCACTAAATATCCGGATACGCCTGTTCACTATTAAGAATGCTAAGCCGTGTCTATGAGTTATCTGGTCTACACATAGCGGCTAGCAATTCTCGGGGCAACTACATCTACAAAGACATCTCACCCATCTGACCCAGTGCCGTCGTCGCTGACGTTGCTGTGTGTGTCGAGGGAGTTGTCGGGCGCGTGGGAGCGGCCGCTCGAGAACACGGAGAGGTCCGCCGTGCTCGTCACGCTCGTGTCCGCCAGCGACCGGCGAGACCCCAGCGCCGATACAGAATCGTCGCAACGAACCCCACCCGCCACTCCACTATGCTCTGAAAAACACATAACTAATCTCCAAAATATCCAAACATACCCAACGTATCGTAAAGCACATAAATCACATGCAAAATAAATTTTCCAATCGACTTACCTTCTCTGTTATAAGACACACACATTCTCAAGCAAACCAAACTGTGCCGATTCGCACATGCAAACTAACGATAGTGACTTTTAAAATAAATCTCTGCTCATACTATGGAACAAACACAACATGTTAAAACGTAACTTATTTATTGCATATGTACATTGTTATTCAAATTATTACTTTGATATATTATGTTTCAATTTCCTATGTCTTTTTGGGTTTATTAGGTAGCTGGGTCTTTTGAGAGTATCATTACAGGTATCTGGATTGTAGGAGGGAGGTTCGAGGTGGATGTCCACGGACGCCTGAGAGGAGCGGAGAGGGACGCCGTAACGGAGTTTAACGTCTAAAAACAAAAAGTAATACCAAATTAATTAATAGTGGGGAAACACGTATTTTATGTCCTTTTGATTGTGTGTGATGACTGAAAGTTGAACTTAAGATGAGTGTAATAAGTTATCGAGGTCTCCGTGTTCTTAACCAGTTACGTAGAAGTTCTGAAATACGCCTACATGTTTGTTTTAACTAGAAGCAACAAAAAATACATAGTGCAACTACATTGCACGATATCTAGTAAAACTTATAATGTCACATACCATGTAAATATTTCTTATCGTTATGCGTATATCTACAATTTATTTGTATCCATCACACCACCACAGGCGGCAAAACTAAAATAAAACGAAAACATCTACTTTACCAACTTCAACACCTTGAAAGATTATTCTAAAAATTATTTATTTTGAACAATTTCAAAGGTTACAACAAATAAAAAAAAAACTGTCAATTTAAAACTATTTTTATTCTTTGACTAAGCGATTTCGCTCTTTGAAATGTATCAACATCTATTATCAAATAGTCACTTAATCGAATCTTATAATTAACAAAAAAAACAGCTGCAAATGTATACGATTACAAAACCAGGTGATAGGGGTGGGTTTATGTAACATATGATGAGCGGAAACGACACTAAGTAATGAGCAGAGATTCTTTTCAGCAAATATAAAAAAAACGTCACAAGAATGAGCTCAACACGAAGCAGTGGACATTCTAAATTGAACGTGTGTGTTTTATCACAAGGAGATAACGGCACGCATAAATAACGGTTACCCTTGTTAATCTACAATAAAATTATCATTACTATTAGTACAGAAGAAATTAAAGCTAATAAAATACCCGGGGTTGGAGCGATATGTACAAATAATTATGAAGATGCTATGATGAGTTCAAGACCTGAGAAGAATATGTATGGCTGAAATATAGTACAATCACGTTCTCAAATCTTACTGATAGCGTGTTAAAATGCATGTTTTGAAAGCGTTAATCACGACATAAACCCACCGCCGTACCACCAATAAACATGCTGGTGCATACAACTTAGTGCATAATTCGAAACTAACACTGTTAGCTTTAAATATGAGATAAATGTATGATGTAAAGAAACTGCAAGCATTATCATATTACGAATGTCATATGTCTATTCGCTGACGGTTAAAATTACACGCTAAAAAAATGTTTGAAACAAGTATTGCATGTCTCATCCAAGCGTCGATATAAAGTACTACGCACGGTTCAGTACTTTAGATTGCTATAAATATGCAATATTGAAAAACTCGTCAGCAGTCGAAGAAAAAATCAAATAATTTACTTTTGTTATTATAAGACCAATATATGAATATTGCTACAGTACTAGTATTTTATTTTTATAACTGCCCGCAGCATTTAGCATAATTAAACATTTGCATTTTATTTTTTAATCTTCAAACTATAGCAAATATCAGCTAAACGACATAATATCCAAAAATTAATGAGATGATACTGGAAAAGAGCCAAATATGCAAACTGAACTTTTTTAATAATTATTAGTAAACCTTCCTAAGATTTATGCAATTTGATTTAAAGCTTGTAATATGTGACAATGATATACATATAGTTATTTAAATACTAAATACATGTTTTTTGTGACACTGATAAAAAGTCCCATACAGAAAAAAATACAGCTCAAAAGTGTTTCAGTGTGTAAAGTGTTTCAAACATACTACTTTAACTGAGAAAAGTATTCGTTGTGAGAACATCTCTTGCCCTTTCCATAATAAATTATAAATGTGAATAATTGTATACATTATTTAATTGTTATTCTTTTAAGAAATTCAAATATTAAATTACAGTCTCGGTGGACTTCAGTCAAAAGCAGATTATTATATAAAACATCAGTATAAAAAAATCCAAAGATATATGTCTAATATTAAATTTGATGTTACTTTTATAATTATTAACCATTCTTCCCATAATTTAATTATCGTCTGTACAAAGATTATTGAATTAATTTGTACTATACAGGCTCGATAAAATGTATGTAAAATTATTCCTAAAGATGAGTTGAAGATAAATAACAATATTTAATTAAAACAAAAAAAAATACTTAGCAAATTAAAAATCAATAGATTACATAAAGGCAAGCATGCAGTGCGTAGTCACATCACAATAAACCTAGATTAGAAAAACCCAGTAACTGGCCTGCTTGTTGCAAACATAACAGAAGTAGTTTCCATGAAGCTCAATGATAAATACAGGTCGTTTTACATAAGCTGACACAAATGAAACAAACAAAATAATCCGGACACGATATTGTGGAAATAATGCGCTTTTTATAATGTCAAGGTATAATTTTCTTTTCAAAGAGTTCCCTTTTCTGTTTTTCTTCATAATTCCAATCATACCAGGTTTGGTAAAACGACTTAATTACCGAATTTGGTTGACATAGCGTATTTTTTGTGTTAATTGATTATGACAGCCGGAGGCCCTGATGATTGTCATTATTTGCATTGGCGTTGTAGAGAAACAATAGCACTACTAAAATAAAACTCGTGGATTCTATTTTCAAGGTTGATGTAACAATATTATACATATCTGTGACATTTTGAGTACCATCTAAGTTATCTACATCAGTCGAGTCCAAAAAAGCCTCATGCGTATCACTGTCACTATGTAAAATTAAATGCAACACACAATATAATTATAAGTTTAATGTCTTTGCAATGTTTTGTTAAATGTATCAAGAATACATTTGACCATTTAGACTGCAATATTTATATATATATTTTTTATAAGTGATTTTTGTTTCAGATACGAAGAACTCTCAAGACACAGTACGCAAAAGTGGTTTTCATCATTTTCCTCCCTAAACAACTTTTTGTCGTGAATTAAGACTTTGAGGCGTCATTAAGGTTTAAAATAATAAATAGATAATAGCAATTCCATGTATCTCAGAGCTCTTCGCTTCAGAAACATACAACAATAGCCGCAAAAAAAAATGCAACTAGATTGCTACTTGTTCTACTTATGCGGCGGGCAAGGTTGGCTTTGAGGTGAGATGGCATCGAAAGCGCAAAGTCATCTCAAACTACATCACAGGTGTGTGAAATGGTCGGAGCCAAAGCTCTCGTTAGAGGTGCTACGCGAGGAAGGTGGAGTCATCTCCAAATTACCTGACACGGTATCGCTTTGTGACACCCGCAGCTCTTGGAGCTCCAATGCGGCCTTCTCGCGCCTGTAAAAAACAATAGAAATTTCAAAGTTAAAAATGTTGGTGGACATAGTCCTGCGAAAACATTACCCTCCTTTTTTGGGTAGTCAGGTATAAAGTAACCTTTAAATATGTTATTCCAAGGTGTCAGCTACCTCCATACCAAATATTATCAAAATGTATGCAGCATTCTTGAATTAAAATTTTGCCTTTTTTTAAATGTCATTGTCAGGTAAAAAAAAATAGCACCGATGCCTTGGGCTGGAAATGATTCAGTGTGAGATGAATTATAAATTTGAAAAAGAACAGGGTCACAAAAATATTTTAATTATTATAATAGCTACCTCAATATCACAGTAGCTCGAGCTTGTTTTTCAGTCTCTGAGAAATTTTCTGCTCGCTGTCCAATCTTGGATTTTTCGTCGGGCTCCACAAAGACTCCCAGCTGCCTCTTGGGCAGCTCGTTCGGCGGCGGCGGGCCGGGGTAATCGAGCTTTGCCCGCTTTAACTCCTCCATCGACCGCTCCAAGTGGTATATTACAATATCATCATCAAAACCAAAGTCTTTATGCAGTTTAACCTAAGAACAAAATAATTATCAACTTCATATACCTTTCTTTTAAAAACTATACAGCATTATGGAAAATTAAGTGTTGTAGAAACCACCCACCTGAATATAATTAACAATAAGATCCATATCATTTAACTTCATTATGGCTTTTTTATGAAGTTTGAGTATCGTATACGCCATGGCAGTTACCACCCTCTCTCCATCTAACAAATAAATATCCCAGACCCTCAAACATAAACTAAAGGGCACACGCTCAACAAAACACACAAAGAACCACTTTAGTGAATACAATATTGCATCCAATCCATACTTGTCGAAATGAAGTTTTAACTTCGGCATAAATTTTGTGAGTATCTTATCATGGTGTTCTAAGAACCTTGTTAATTTTGGGAATCCTTCAATGTACAGTCCATGCATGTTGTATTTCTTGTCAGACAATAGTACAACAAGCGCCCAAAAAGCATCTTCTTCATCCATGTACATGAGGAGCACGCCGGCCAAGCCCGACATACCCTGGCAGTAGCCTACCTCCGAGTTGTACATGCTGTAGGCACAAAGCACGTTAAAGAGAGAACATTGCTTCTCTGAATATCTCTCCCTATAAAACTGGTGTTCACGGAATTGACGGTTTACATCTGAGTCTATTTGCCTTACATCAGTAGACCAAAGCTTGGCTAGTCTCAGCATCTCTTGGTATTTACCAAGTTTCTCAGATTTTATTCGATTGACATCAAGTAACTTGCACCATATTCTTATCCGTAGTGAATTTGGAATGCCTTTGTATATACGCCTGTGGAGTTTTTCTTTGGTGGCAGGTGAATCCCACGTGGACAACATCTTAACCCATTTCTTTTCCCGCTCAACTTCAATGTTGACCTTTTGCGGCGCCGTTTTTTGCGACAACCGCTCATCGTGAATGAATCCATATCTGGAATTATTTAAATCAATTTAGTATTAGTTTTCTGTTACACAGAACTTTTTCACAATGTATATATATAACTCTGGTGTAAGGCAAATTTTATCTATCCTACACCATATTTAAAACTATTATTTTTTATGCTGTAAAATTCGCAAATAATTTATTATGGACATTATGAAATGGGTTACAAATATATTATAGTAGCTGCAAAATGCAGTAAAAATACTTCTTTAAAAAAGCAGCCAAACCAAAAACATTGGCAAATGAAATCACAAACACATTAAAAGGAGGACAAAATAAATATGTAAATTTATATCCTTTCAAACATTATTTAACATTTATTTATAACAGTTATTAAGTCGCAATGGCAAAGTAAAATACACATGTTTAAAAAAAAATCATATCTATACAAATATAATAAAGAGGAATTTTGGTTTCTTTGTTTGTTTGGATTGAATCTGCTCCAAAACCACTGGACCAATTTGAAAAATTCTTTCACTTTTGGGAAGCTACACTATTCCTGAGTGACATAGGCTATAAAAAAGGGGATCCGTGCGAAGCCAGGGCAGTCAGCTACTATATTATAAATTCGCCACTACAGCTCAGAAAATTCTTGTAAGTATTTAAACCAAAACAGTAAAGACATAAAATAAATTTTATTCCGAGACTCAGTTGATATAAGCTCACTTTATTATTTTAATAACTTATCTTTTATGTGATCTTTCTGGAAAATTGGTAATGTGAATATTAAGCAGATAACAGATATGCAGTTAGCTAATAACATAATTATAACTCTCATTGTTCAACAGTTTCTGGCACAGCAATATAGGTTTGCACATAACTGCTTTCAAAAAATTATAAATATTATATCATGTAATGCCTTCTCACTTCATAGTAGTTTTTGAAATCAAATACAGGTATTAAAGACTATTGACTATTCAGCAGAAAATAAAAAAAATGGTGTCCTATTATAATTTTATTATGACAATTATTTCTCTATGTATGAATCAACCAGTGTGGAAAACGTATTAAACCACTTTTTAGTAGTCATACAATTAATTTATCCTTATTAGTAACAGCCACATGAATCAAGATATTAAGTATCTAAAGCAAGACCTGTCACATGAGTTTACCAGGATAAAGAATTGCTCACCAAAAGAGTTTGTCTTAAAAATTTGTACTCTCATTTATTATCAAATCTCTCGATAATAATAGTTCAGCTGAAATATGACTATCTGAGCAATACACTCTTACTACTATCATAGGATTTGTACAACTATAAGTACTCAGCCTTAGACTCAGTTAGCTTTTTTACGTAATCTGCCTGATATATTCTGATCCAAAAGTAAATTATCCTGAATATGTTAATAAGCCCCGAATCTGCTGCCTTGTTTAAACATTAGTTAAAAACTGAACAAGAGAGCTTCTCCACCCTACCTTAAATCCATCTCAAGTTTATGATGGTTATAAAAAAAATATTGTTGAGTATGGCTGACTAAGGTGAAATTAGGACATTACATATTAATTTCAGATGTTTCTGCGTTTATGTTGTTATAAAACAACCATAACATATTTAACTCACATATTTTATTTTATATAGATAGTATAACACTAATCCAGTGTTAGACTAATGTCCATTCAGTTGGCTATAAATATTGTAACTGTAAAGTTTACAAACATCAGCATATAAAATAAAATACACAAGTTAAATCCAATATAGCTTTTATACAATATTGCTTATAAGATTCCTATTCATACCTATATCAAAACAGTTGCAATTACCTATGTACACTATAATTACCAAAATATGGAACACCAAAGCATAATATTTTATATGCATAAGAATGTCGCAAATAGTTTACTTGGACTTAGACAATATTCATATATAGAATAAAAAGAATGAATTTTAAAATTAGGCCACAATAAAATTTGTAGTAACACGAAATTGTGGCAAAAGCATTATCGTGAGTAGTTGTTTCCAGAACTGATATTCGCATGGCAATCAGACTATTGATAAGCATAAATCCTAAACTTGATTTAGAGAATCGAATCATACTGAAATACAAGCAGACGACAGATAACTTAGATGCGACTTACCTGTCAGTTTTATGGTACTCTTCAAACTCAGGATCCTCCCAGGAATCTATCTGGCCCTCAAGATTTTCTCGACCTCCTTCATATCGCTGGAAGATTCGCTCCCGCTCCTCGGAAGCTCGTGCCAACAAAGATTCCTTATTCATAACACGGCCTGTCTGTGCCACATACCGAAACACCTATGCTACCTACAGTACAGCGATCTGACCTACAACGATTCACATCTGTCTCAGGAAATAAATTAACCATCACCCAATCCGCCTCCTTAACATTGCAATTTTTCTTATTACCGACTATACAATTATTATGTGACATACGTCATCCTTACTTATCACCGAAAATAAATCAATTCTTAATTGAATCGGCATAAAAGGGTTCGAAGATCAAATAATTTATTAATGGCACTTTACACACAAACTACATAAACTAGGACAAAATTTATTCGCCTTGACGCCCTTTTTTCAGTTTGGTGGAAGTGGTTGCTGGGCTGGTTGGTTGGCAATCATAGACGTTTTTCATAATCATTAAAAGTGCTTGAACAGCTTGTAGCGTTTTTATGTTCTATGTTGAATTTAATTAGATTTTGTAAAAATAAATAAAATGATATGATGAAGGCTACAGTAAATTTACAAAAATTATAAAATTGCTATTCGCGATATTAAGGCTAATGAGCTAAGAGAAATTTAAAATTTATTAGTATAGGTTAAAGCTCGCCACACATTACGCAAGTTTAGGCGCGCACATTAAGTACACAAGCGCAGAGTTGTTTTACTATGAGACGTTGACGACTCAATAATTTACCTACTTATCAAACGTGGAACGGAAGTCACTCTCTATGACCGCGGTTGCAAGTTGCATACGAAATGTCGGAGATATTTTTAGTAGAATTATTATAATCGATGAAATTTTGATTTTGTACAATAATATTATGACACTACAATCGTTTCCGGCAGTTTCAATACCTTACCAGACGAGTTGCTCGTTAATCAATTTGCCATTTAATATTTCTGTGTAAGTATAAAATAACAAAGTTTGCTGCAAGAATAGTTATTTGTATAAATACAGCTTCATACAAGCGAATGTAAGGCGTCTGAGCGTTCGCACAAAGAATGAGTGATAACAGATTTTTTATCACTCGCATTGTGAATGGTGGGCTTTATACAGACTGATTGACTGACTGACTGGAGTTACAATTTCGTATTCATATACGACGTGTCTAGTGGATTTTATGTCATTTGCCGTTTGACTGAGTGTGTCTTCAAAGTATCTTTCAACTTACAGCATAGTGCAAAGTCCATAACACGATTGAAAACACTTTGCTCTTGATAGAAAAGTTTTAAGCGAAATGAATCCTTTGACTCAGGTAAGTTTAACAGTGAGCGTAAGCTTATCTTTACTATAAATAATGAACAACTACATCAGAACACTAGATTGAAGTGGTATCTTCTTTATACTTTGACATTTTTCCTATTGATACCAGTTCAGTCCAAAGTACGTAACATTATTAGAAAACAAGCTATTGAAAATATGATTAAGTACTGCTATGTATGTTTAAATTATCAGCAAATTACTAAACTTTTACTATTTTATTTGAAACAACTCTTCAGGGCAATTTAGATGACAAGAATTTAGTTTAAAATTGAATATTGTATAAGTTATGCTGCTATGCGTCTTTGGATTCCTGTAGAAGCTTTTTTTAAATACTCTAAAAAGACATAAGATGATTAATTAATAAATACAAGAATAATCTAGTTTTTTTCTTATTCATTATTGCCTGCTAAGTCTCGTTTTATATTCACCTATACAATGTTTGCTTACGTTTGTCACTATTAGTATTATTAAGAAGCTTACAAGAGTTTCCTTTTTTGATCTAAATAGTAACTATCCCACTTTGCGCCTTTACTGTGACAGTGAAGTATGAGCAGTTTCATTCTGATAGCTGTTTGTGATATGATTTTTTAACAACCAGTAGCATAAAATAAATTGTCCAATATGGATTAGTATTGATTCATAATACTAATATAATATTGGATACTTATGCGAGTCAATCAAGCTGCAATTGCAAATTTTACTTTCAATTTTGATATTATTAATAAATGGCTTCTGCTCATGACTTCATCTGCACATGATGAATAATTTATAAGATACTGTTATACATTATAGCATATATGTATTATTCTGATGTGTAAGCTATATTATTGCAAAGTTTCATCAAAATCCATTTAGTAGTTTTTCCGAGAAAGAGTAACCAACATACATCCATACATTCTTACACACTTTTGTGTTTATAATATTAGTAGGTAGGTATAAAATAAAATTATATCATTTTGTATTAATACTAAACATTATTTCTTTAGATTGCCAGGACAGTTCGTCCAGTGTATAGAAAGCTATCCACGTCAGCCCCAGCAGCTTCTGCTGCTAAACCAGTACCCACAACAGGCTTTTGTTTTGGTATGAGACTTCATTTTGTTTATAATTACTTGTTTAATTGGTTCCACTGGATAGTTTAAATGGTTCCACAGGAGAATTTAAATGGTTCCACTTGATAGTTTAAATGGTTCCACTGGATAGTTTAAATGGTTCCACTGGATAGTTTATCCAAATTTGAGTAAGTACTTAAAACATTGTTTGCAATCACGATTGGATTTTATTTGGTCTCCATAATCTTACTAATATAATAATTTATTTTGTATATAGGTGCCATAATTTAAGATTAAATTATTGGCATATTTATCTTTGTTTGTTACTATAATGTATTTCGTAATATACCTTAGTATGTTGATTTAATGATCTTATCATAGGTATTAACTTGTTTGGCAAGTGATTCACTTTGACATAATGTCCCTGATAGCCTATCAACAACATTCCTACCAGGTTATCTAAGTAACTAACTGATTTTTTTAAACTACTATTAGTTCTATAGAGATCCTTCAGAAAAATAATTAAATATCCTTCACCACCTATCTACCTCATGGACTCTTCGAATCGTTTGTTTGTTTGGATTGAATAGGCTCCAAAACGGCAGGATTCAAAAATTCTTTCACTGTTGCGAAGCTACACTATTCCCGAGTGACATAGGCTATAAAAAAAGATGATCCGTGCGAAGCCAGGGCGGACAGCTAGTATTAAATAAATGCGAAACATATTTTAACGCCCCCAATTGTTTTATTATTTAATTTACCTATTCCATTTACAAACAATGAATTATTTTATGAACTCGTCCAAAGTCCACAGTATTTACATTGTTTCTACAAGAAATGGAAACAATCCAATGTGTATTTAAACAGCTTTATAACAGTGGATTTTGTTAATCTATTAAGATAATAAATAACTCAATATTTTCAATTACTTAAGTATAATTTTAGGATAGTATAGGTCCTGTATAAAAAGCAACATCTCAATAAACCATTTGTTCATATTTTTTTATTTTTCAGAGCTAAATGACGAACAGAAAGCCTTACAGGATTTGGCACGCAAATTCACCAAGGAAGAAATCATTCCAGTGGCTGCGCAATATGATAAAAGTGGAGAATACCCATGGCCCATTGTCAAAAAGGCTTGGGAAGTAGGACTGATGAATGGACACATCCCCGAACATTGCGGTAAATCATACATATTATTTATCGAACCCAGTACTTAATAACATCATGTTTACATGGAGCATACACTGATTTTACTAGAAGTGTATTACAGGAGGCATGGAGCTAGGTGTATTTGAGTCTTGTCTACAGGCAGAAGAGATTGCCTATGGCTGTGCCGGTATTAAAGCTGCAATATTGACTTCTAACATCGGTGTAAGTTGTTATGACGTCGATATGGGTACAAAAAACGTTGCCTTTGTCTATGTTATTTAGATATGAACACAATTTCACATTTGTCTACTTGGTTTGATGACGTTTAAACTTAATGTCTTCATGGAGTGAAGAGCTTATTATATAAAAGTTTTTTTCGTCATCAACAAGTACTATTTATTTTGCAGCCAAAGTATCTGATATTGATAATACCTGACATATTATACTAATATTTAAGTTGTACGTTGAGTATTTCGAACGCTCAGCGCTGAACCTGGAGAGCAGCGCAGTCTCATACACCTGTCTCATACACAGAACAGACTTTATGTTTTTAAATTTCACTATCTTGTGACATTAACTCACTCACGTTACGTAGATACTCTGTTACACTCTGTACACCTACTGGGTATACAAGCCTCAATAGGGAACATGCAAAGGACTTGCAATTTCTATTAAATTCAAATTTAAAGTCAGAAATAAAACAGCTGTTATTCTTTTAACCTTCAGATTGTATCATCGTTAGTAATAAAATGCATGTTCCCTATTATACCAACAGTTTAAAAAAATGAAGTGACTAATGGGCCAAGTTTTTGTACTAGGGGGCGTAGGGCTAGGTGTATTTGAGAGTTGCCTCGTCTGCGAAGAATTGGCTTACGGCTGTTCAGGAATTATGGCAGCTCTTTACATCACAGAAGTTGGAGTGAGCGCTCCTTGTTACTTAATAGTTTTGGAAAAGTTCCCTATTACAGAGGTGTCGGCGGTCAATGCTGACTGTAGTGCAATTGTAATCGGAAAAAATATTAGATAAACCTTAAAACAAGTGGATTCCGATAACAATTTCGCTAGACACGATTACCCATCCGGGATTTTTTTATGGCCGTAACTAACAAAACTTGTGCATGCACTGTACTCGGCTCTCTGGGAGGTCAAATATCAACTCTCTGTTTGAGTACTATCTTTATCTATATCTCATGATGCTTCTAGGAACTTAGCCATAAAAATGACGGGTTTTTATAGATTTGAAACTAATTCATTCATAATTGAAAATCGCAATGCCAATGTGAGCTTCTAGAGGTATACTTATTAAGACTACTTTCAAACCAAGTGCGTTACAAAATATGGGGCAGATACAACTATCATTATTGTGTGAATGGGTACTTTACTGGAAAAGTGTGAAGTGAAATTAAGGGACAAAAAAATATACGACTTATGCATTACACAATAAACTTTTATTCAGTTTCTTACATGATACCTGTCATATAAGTATCATTGAGTTGGACGGTTTTATCTCGGTTCACTCCATTTACCTCTAGCCAGCAGTAAATATAGTTAAGTGTGCATTAAGTTAAACAATTTCAGTCGCATGAGATGTTTCAGGCGGTGTTGGAAATTTCGGAGTGTTTGAAGAGTGTATGGTCGCTGAAGAGTTAGCGTTCGGTTGTACTGGGATCACCACTGCGATCGGTGGAACTGGCCTCGGAGTGAGTTAACAAATAAAAGATCTTATCTTACTTCAACGGTGCTATCTCTAGGTTTTTGTAACGGCGTAGTCTGTTTAGCTCCACTCACGTTGAGCTTTTCCATGTTATAAGGGTAATGGCCTCGACTGAGATACATATTAAATTAACACTAGACATTGAACAGCTTCTAGTCTTTCCACCTGCTTTTTGGGATATAGTTCTGTAGTGTACTGTTGCTATAGATTTGTACTCATAAACATTTTGTATCTTTAAAAAGACACCTCATTAAATATCATTGATGTTATATTTTTGTAGTGTTAATGTCTTTGTTCGCATTGTTAACTTATAAGAGCTAAGTAGATAAATAATGTTAGATCTTACAACAGTTGTAAATCTTTCGATTCTATTAATGACTCTATATTTTTAGCCTATTATAATTTTCCTCTTGGTCGTCAGTTGTATTTCGTAAGTAACTTATCCATTTGTAGTTACTTAGTTACTTTCCACTTCATAATATTATAGAACTTCAATACTTAGACAAATAAAACTGTTCCATTACTTGCTTAGATACAAAATTATTATTTCCGTGGAATTTGTCAACCATTTAGTAAGCTTGTCTATACTTACTTTTATACTAATATTATAAAGAGAAAAGGTTTGTTTGTTTGGATTCAATAGGCTCCAAAACGACTGGACTGCGAAGCTCCGGTGCGAAGCCGGGGCGGACAGCTAGTCAGATATAAAATAAAATACATAATTTGATAGCTACGACGTTTGGACGTTTAGTCATATATTCGCTTTATTTATACGTCAGTGTTATTTTTACTTTATAGTCACAACTATAAAGTTTTTCGTGACCACGAAATCGAATGAATGTTCAGAATTTAATGTTTTTCGTGTGATTTTGAGAAGTATTTCATTTTACATATCTATTGGTTAATTATCCATACGTTAAACTTGTCATAATCACGCAATGTAAATTGTATCATTGAAAACAGACCATGGTGCATTATTTTTAAAAAAAGATGACAGTACTTATAGGTAGATAATCATAGATTTCACGGGAATTAGGAAAGCTGTATCTACCTATTACACTTTCCAATATATTGCTACAGTCTTTATTACGATAATATCCCACTTATGTATAAACAAAATGCTTACTATTCCTACTAATGGCTATAGTTAAAGCGGGTGCACTAGCATGATGCTCGAAATCTTAAAAACTGTAAATCAAACATTATACACATACCTAACACGTACCTAACATCAATAAGAGAATTTATTACAAAATAGTGCAGAGTTCGTTCCAGCATAATCCAAAACAGTTCGTAGTTTTTATGCAGATTACACTATGTTTGATTACCTTCTTTCAAACAAGAGGTAATCTTTTCCTTCTGTTTATTTCTAAACTGATAGGAACTGTGATTATTTTATGAACGAATGACGAATTTCATTATAATATACGTTCCGGCCATTTCAGGCGGTACGGGAGGTTGTGCAGTTTTCGAAGAATGTATAGTTAATGAGGAAATTGGATATGGGTGTTCGGGCGTAGCGACCATATTCGGTAGTTCGTTTCTAGGTGTAAGTCGAAGCCTTTACCGACAGAGTTAATAACACTGTTTTAGCGACCGCATTGTTATCTTTGCGCTTTTTAATCTGAATCAAGCGATCTCATATTAATATCATCTGTAACTCTCAGCACTTGACGAAGTCACGGTGAAAAGTGACTTAGGAAGGTTCTGGAGGTCGACGTCGAAATATAGACTATATTACTCATAATATAACGCCGATTTCTTATAAAAACAATGCCGCATATAGTGTTGATGCTTGGTTTAAGTCTCCTATACCTACATTTCACATCATCATCTGGGGCGCTCATTGTAGGTACATCTTCCTATTCCATTATATTAGCTTCTATTACTCGTTTATTGGTCCAAAGATATATGTTTTTTGTAAGTGATGTCTTTTGTTATATTATGTGAGTAGGTACATAATCGTTATTTCATATAAAAACCAGTTAGATAGGTACCTATATTAGTTTTAAATTAGTTAGTGCGTTAATTGTCACATTAAGTAAATGTTTACGGAATAGAAATAGTGAATATATGTTCATATTGTTCAAATAAAAAATAATGTTACTGTACATTGACGGTTGCTTTAAAATATTGTTTTGCATATTAGGCGTTACCTACGTTAGTACTGGTATTATTCTCTGTCTAAAAACGCGCCTTTGCATTAAACATTAGTCTGTTTACGTACGGATATGTCAATGTACAGTTTTACAGGTGGCGTAGGAAATATGGGAGTAACAGAAGAATGTTTAGTAATAGAAGAACTAAGTTTCGGGTGTTCTGGTATATGTCTTGCCATAGAGGGCTCGAACCTAGGCGTGAGTCTATCCTCCTGTCGCCACTTGATTGTGTTTAATAACCATATTTGATTTTGCCTTTATATATATACCTATGTATTCACATAGGCAATATTAAAAAAATATATGTTTATATCGGGCGTATTTATTAGAATAAAACAACTGTAACGGATATATATAAAGCATTCAGCAGCGAATCATTACGAATTGCAAAGTTCTCGAAACATAAAATATTATTCGTAAGCGCGTTCAATCATTTACAGCTGTTTTATTCCAATGTGTAATAACCGCGATTCGTCACGTATTAACATTATTTGTGTTTAAATAAATATATTATTAGAATAAAACGCTATTCAAAATTGATTTATGTAGTACCTATGCTTTTAATACATTTGATTAGTATTTTATCTGTAAATGATCAAATACCTATCATATTTATTTACTTACCCAGTTTTTCGTGAAAATATGTAGCTACAAGATATTTTAACTACAGTACCATTATGACCAATGTAATATTTATTAAGTACTGCGTTTAAGTATTGGTTTATACCAGGTATTACCTGCAGTAGGTATAAACTTGCATTTTGATGCACAACAGTATATCTACAGATAATATAAAAGAAAGTCTTCAATCAGATAATTGTTGATAAAGATAACTGTAGTATACAGAGTATTAAATCATACTATGTAGTATAAAATAAAGAACCCCCGGGAATTGCGGTTGCATGGTACGTAATATTTTTCTGCGGAGAATTGTTGCTCTAGAGATTCAATGAGATTAAGAAACTATTTTATTGGCAGTGTTAGATACACTTTCCTCCAAGATTGTAGAAAATTGACATGGATCAGCTATTATTATGTCTATTATGATACACCACATTAATTATCATGTACTATTATATTATGCTATATTCACATAAAAAATTGTATATGTCGGAATGGCACTTCACAGTTTCGTGGCTTTTTAATCACCCTATCATGATTTGTAATCCTCATAGGTGGTATGGACATGGGAGTCTTTGAAGGGTGCTTGGTGGCTGAGGAGTTGGCCTATGGATGCACTGGTATTATGACTGCGATGGAAGCCAGTGGTCTCGGCGTGAGTGCAAAAAAAAACAAATTTCTTTTAATAAGCGTAGTCGCCTGTAGATACAAGTAGATGCATGTTTGTAGTTGATGTCATTAAAAATGTCTAGTCCCTGAAAGGTACATGAATCTGCAAAAAATATGTTCTTTAATAGGTACTTATAAAATATGTTGTAATAAGAGAAACTTATGATATGACTGGCTTGATTTGAATTCGCTTGCGAATGGTCTCAAACTTTTTATCTAACTAACATGTAAGTACATACCTAATTTTGAATATTACTTTTTTATTCCTTTCTTGCTAAAAACCTGCATAATAGAATACGAGTTGTATATGGACTGCAGCGTGAACTAATGAACCAAACCAATGAGGTAGTAACGGGTCTAGTTCAGACAGTAGTATTAGAGGTACAAATTAATGTCTTACTTATTTTTGTACGTCACTCCATGAAGACTGGTTACACGGATCCATCAAATCACTATCGTAATGCTTTTAATGTGCTTTGATGACACTAATGGGCTGTGGTTATGCTGGAAATGCTATGCTCGTTTGTTTTTTTGGGTGATAACGACTTGTTTCCCTATTTCTGAATAAATACAATATTCAAATCTATATGATTTTTTTTTACATAATGTATTACTTCAGAAGTAGTGAGCATTATAATTTGCTTGTAAATTTATTAGTAAATAATATTTTAATATATTTTTAGCAAACTCCCGTGATAATCGCTGGAAACAAGGAACAGCAAAAGAAATACCTCGGAAGGCTGATTGACGAGCCTCTCGTTGCTGTAAGTATTTGAATATCTAAATTATATAAATATCTAAGTCGAATCGCATGTGAAACCTGTTATCATACATAACTTATTTATTTTTGTTAAAGAATAGATACTTCAAAAGTATTATTAGAATTGTTTAAGAATGCTAACGCAACGTTATTATCAGTAGACTCCTCGGTGCGTCTGTATGTACAGCTGCAATAATATTCTGAATAATAAAGGCTAATAAATTTACGTAAGTAAATAAACCTTGTATTCCTTAGGCTTATGGCGTAACTGAACCAGGGGCTGGTTCCGATGTGGCAGGAATTAAAACCAAAGCAGAAAAGAAGGGCGATGAATGGATCCTCAACGGTCAGAAGATGTGGATCACCAACGGCGGTGTTGCCAACTGGTAAAAATGTTATTTTTTTTTTCTATTGAAGGTCGCTGAAATACATTAAATGCAGGCATATGATAATGATAGTGATTGGGAGCTCGACGACAAACTGTTACATGTTTGAATCCGAACAAAACGTAGTGTTAAGGAATGTTGCATCTGATTTCAACATAAAACTACAACATACCGCACACTAAGATCCAAAGGGAGGTAAGTTATACCTAAAGGTTTTAGTTATGCACTCCATCGAATTTCTTATAGCAAAACCTACTACTATAACATTTAAGCTAACTCTTCTAGCTTCAAATAAAAAGCATAAATCTATATAAAAAGCTGCAGTGCACATAGACATTTCAAAAGGTTTTTCGTCTTAGTTAGCTCTGTTTAGATCTAGGTGTGCGCTATGTATCTAGGAGGTTTATTTTACCTACCATTAAACAGAAAGTTATCATTTATTTCCATTCTATCATAAAAAATGTACTTACTAGAAACCACAAACTTGTGTTACTTAGTTATTTTAGCTAAAAGAGGTTACAAACGTGTTACCTTTATTTGACCTACATTACCTGGATAACAATAATAATGTCGCATATCTTATTTCATAATATTGAAGCGTGCCTTAATATTGTAGCATTATTAATCGTATCAATTATTTAGCTATCGCCAGCAAATTTTCGTGTCGTATATTTGAACTTTGGAGCCATTTGATATTTTACACCTGTTTTAATTAACGTCATATATTGTTAAATTCCTGCGTTACCTACATAAGTGTTGACTTTGAATACCACTTACTAAATGTGTGTGATGAATGAGTAATATGTGTGATCGTATTTATTATTTATACGAAAGTGGAAAAATGTGATTGCACTTGTGACTTTACAATCAATGGTACTGAGCTATGAAAAGACAGGGAAATGGGCGTTCATGCTAAACACGTTTTACCTACTCTTGTTTTAAAAACACATTTAATTGTCAGCTGTATATATTTATATAAGGCAATTATAACATTGAGTTAATTGTTTTCCTCCAACTAACTATAATTATTTAAAACGATCGACACTGAAACTTTATGAAATGGTTTTACAAGGTCAATAAAAAATAACGGTTTTATATAGGTCTATAAATTCCGTGGTAATATAATGTACATTTTTCCCAGTGCTAAATCTACTTAAATACTAAATTTCATAAAAAACGGGTCTGAGGTGATTTTAAGATCAGAGATTTAAGTGTAATTGAGGTAACTGGTAGACATTTTATCGTATCGTATTCATATTATAATGGATTCAATATACTTACCTACCGTGGCAACTTAAATATCATCTCTAAATTTTGTAACTTTAATTGCATGCATGTTTCTCATAGGTATTTCGTTCTGGCGCGCACCAACCCGGATCCGAAGTGCCCTGCCAGCAAGGCTTTCACGGGTTTCATAGTCGAAAGGGACTGGCCGGGAGTCACACCGGGCCGCAAGGTAAATATAAGCTACTTATAGTTTGCATCTAAAAAGACTTGGGCGCGCCTCTACGAAGCTAGACATGACAGGATGTCTACTCGACAATTCAACAAAGGCTCGCTTATACTGGCATCGACACCGTTGCGCACCCCATACATTTTTGAAGAATCAAGAGAATCAATAATAATTTGAAAATGAAAAGCAATAAATTTATAAAAATATCTACTGCTATCCCAGGACAAGAGAGGAAGCTCCTGAAATTATCAATCTATATAAGCCTTAATCTCTTTTTCCAGGAACAAAATATGGGTCAGCGTGCGTCTGACACCCGCGGCATCACTTTTGAGGATGTCCGTATCCCCAAGGAAAATGTCTTAATAGGGGAAGGTGCTGGTTTCAAGATCGCTATGGGTGCTTTCGACAAAACCAGGCCACCGGTACGTCAATCTTATTGTTTTTTGCTCTCTTTGTAGGCTAGTCACACTGGGAAATCAGTGGAAATTGTAGCAATCTGGCGGATTTTTATGAATTCCTACTAATATTATAAATGCGAAAGTACCTAACTGTCTGTCTGTTACGCTTTCACGTTAAAACTACTGGACCGATTTAAATCAAATTTGGTACAAAGAAAGTCTGGAGCCTGAGATAGGACAAAGGCTATTTTTTAATCGACTGCAAAAAAAGGAGGAGTTCCACGCGGACGAAGTCGCGGGCAGAAGCTAGTATGAGATAAAGATAAAAAAGTAACATCAGTAAGTACTTGAAAGCACGATGTATTAACAATATTTAAAAAAAAAATGCTTGATTAAAGATATCAATAAAGATTAAAGTCTTTATTGATATCTAAGTAAGTATATTTCTAAACAATTACTTATATCTTTTTTATAAATACCTTTCTATTTCTTTAAATTTCCTTCAGTGTCTAAAACTGGATCTGTAAGAATACTCGAATAATAAACCAACACGTTGTTTGTTTATTTCGCTTAAAACTTTTTCGGCTTCTCGTTTATTTCACAAAGAAATGTTTTGGAAGTAGCTGAAATGTTTTTCTTTGTTTAACTTTTATAATTCGTCATTTGTTTATCATATTGTGAAGGGGTCACATTGAGTTGTCCTTACCTTTTGTTTGTATTGAAATAACTTTTACTTGTCCTTTTATCAGATTAAAATCATAAAAATATGGAATAAAGAAAATCATGAAACTATACACAATGTAAACTGTTTGTGTATTATTACATGACGCAAGTTCTCATTATTAAAAAAAAAACATTCGTATAAAATATTTCGTATTTACTTTTTTAGGTCTGAGACATCCAAAAGGACATATATGTAAGACATTATTTATAAGCTAAGTACCTACATATATGTGTACTTACTTAAATTTAGTAAATGGAGAATTAGTGAAAGTATAAACAAAGACACATACTTGTGCAAGAAATAATTATGTAAAAGTTCAGTTCACCTCCCATAATTAGATACGTATACATCGACTACTTAGTCGAGCATAATGTAGAAGGAAATTTCGTTATACCAGGGCCCCAAGTCAAATGCCAATCGATAATAGCAACTGAACGAAACATATGCAAAATTGTATGTAAATAAGTTTGGTCACATGCGCACGTTTAGTAGAATCATATAAAGATATTAAAACCACGAACAGAAAAAAAATGGTAATAAGTCTAAACTTTTGCAAATCGTTCTTGATAGCGTTGATTAGCTAGACAAATATTTCGGCGACGTGTTTACAACAAAAAATCTATGATATCTCTGTAGCTATACCTTAAAAAGTTACGCGTGGTCATACGATACAATCGGTGCGTGAAAAATTAATCATCCCTTATTTTCCTACCCTTAAGGTTGGATTTTTTTTCCAAATTATAATGGGAGCCAACATTGGAGTATACTCTTTCCAATAAAAAAAGAATTATCAAAATCGAACCATTCTGTAAAAAGTTATGCGTGGTCATACATTAAAAAAAAAAAAAAAAAAATTATATGCGTCGAATTGAGAACCTCCTCCGTTTTTTTCGTCGGTTGAAAATATACATAATATATTGAATATTTTATAAACAGGTTGCGGCAGGAGCCACCGGCTTGGCGAATCGCGCTTTGTATGAGGCAAGCAAATACGCTCTGGAGCGCAAGACCTTTGGTGTTCCGATTGCATACCACCAGGCAGTAGCTTTCATGCTGGCCGATATGGCAATGGGTGTGGAGACTTCTCGCTTGGCGTGGCAGAGGGCAGCTTGGTTGGTCGATCACGGTAATATTTATCTACTAAATATGCAACTGTTTTAAATAAGTACATTTTTATATTTCAACCTTATTTGGTTTCTAGCGATACCATTGGTGTTGCTACGGTTGTCGCTCTACGGTTGTTGCTCAATTACTTTTTTTTTTATAAACACAAGTGATCCACCATAGAACGTCACCGTGCGTCATTTCTTATTCTACTTTCTGAATAATATATTATCCATACTAATATTACTTATAAAGGCAAATGTTTGTTAAAAATATGAATAGATATTAGAATGTATGGAAGTATGTTTGTTATTCTTTCACACAAAGCTGCTGAATGGATTTTAATAAAACTTTACAGTAATGTAGCTTACACATCAGAATAACACATATGCTATAATTTATAAAGATATAGTAAGAATTATCAAAAATTAAACGATAAGTGCCAAGCAATTAGAATCTTCCACCTGGAAGCTATTTTGGCGTGCGCTGCAAAAACCGTTAATATTATACGTACACATATAATGTAAAATACTAATTTTGCGTAGATGAAGTCGCTGCAGACCTCAGTTATATATACATATTTGGCATTTTTAATGAATGAACAGATCGTTATGTCTCATCCCATAAGTGTAAATTAAATTGTCTTTTTCTTCCCAGGTTTCAAGAACACCGTGATCGCATCTGTGGCAAAATGCCACGCGTCCGAGGTCGCAAACAAGGCAGCATCTGACGCTGTCCAGGTCTTCGGCGGCAACGGTTTCAACACTGAATACCCAGTAGAGAAACTGATGAGAGATGCAAAGATCTACCAAATCTACGAAGGCACCTCCCAGATCCAAAGGGTCATCATCTCTAGGGAGATTCTGGCGGCAGCTAAACAAGCAATGTAAAGAAGACGTTTGCTCTGTAGTCGTTATGTTCAACTATTGATTTTAATATAACTAGTAAGAATGTCCTTCGAAATTTCAATTAAGTATATTTAAATGGTGTGTAAATTCAGCTATGTATGTTATTGGAATTAAAAATGAAGTTTATATTCACATGTTCTGTTTACTTTTTCCCCCGCTGCCTCGTAAGATGTACATGAATAAATTCAAAAGATGCTAACGATGGAATATTCTACATAGTTCTGTCAATATACTTACTTTACAGATATTTTTTTATTTGAGTAGATATAAAATAAAAATAAAATATATTGCTTATAAAGAAGATGTAGTTTAGGCCTTTATTTATGTCGGTGAAAATTTGAATTATTGACAACCACTATAACTCCAATAAATTCTTATAAAACTTCCTACGACAACGGGGACTTTTACACAACATTTTAACCACTTTCTTGAGACCAGATATTTTAAAATTATGAAGAGTAGTGGAATATCATTCATAAATAAATATTATTATACCTCTTTACATCTCCCTTAAAATACCTCCAATTATTACTTTATACCTACATTTTTTAGTATTATTAGTCTTTATTTTATTACTTAGGTTAATATGTAAACTTTTAAAATGTATAAAATTGAATTCATATCAGTAGTGACAAAAATGGTTTTGGTAAACTATTTACGTATACAGTAGCGACATCTAGTTAAAATCAGTATCAGACGTAGCATACAAGTAGTTCCAGTGCAATATATAGATGGCAGCGTAGAAACCGGATGTGCTTCAACTAATATCCTTTTTTAATAAATACTTATTGAATCAAAATTTAAATAGAACATAAAAATAATACAACTTTAGATTTAGATTTATAAAATATCAGTTATATTTTAAACTAAGAAATTTATCTAGCACTACTTTGCAATCGAACTTTTAAAGATTGACCTACATTCGGAGCCCTTGTGAAAGGATTGTGCAATAGAAACGGTCATTTATTACACAACGCAGCGTATTCATAAGCATACTCAGTTATTTTGCTGTATTGCATGTTTTTTTAAAGCTTAAAGCGTTTATTTAAATAAAGAATATCATTATGGTTTAATCTTCATTCATTTAATTTAAGGAGTCTCTACTATAGAACCATATTCATTTATACATATAATATCCTATTTTTTTTATTTATTCTATTTATATAAAAGGATATAAAACATGACATAATTTAGTTTTTTAGAATTAGGTTAATTTCCTACTGCCCTTTACCAAATTATTTCAATGTCAGTCATGAGTACGGTAACTCCATTGATCCTACGAAGTTATGTCGGATTGTCGGAATACCAAAGTGTAAGTGAAGTGGCCTAGAGACCTACATTTTGTTTATGAGCGATTTTTAAGATATATATGTATATCTTTGCGTCGTGGGTGAAATAATTAACATAGTTGGACATAATTTAGTAGCCTCGTTGTGTCTTTCGTGTGAGATGCACGAAGACGCTCCGAAAATGAGTGTTACGCAGAGTCTGGCCGCCTCTACGAGCCAGCCGAAAAGCGAGCTCGTGACGGAAGTGCCAGCGGACTATGAAATCATGAGCTCTACGGACGCTAAGCCACCAGAGCATCTAGATAATATGGATCTCCAGGTAGCGTTTGTGGATCCCTCAACTGGTAAGTACCATTCCTTCATACAGTAAAATATTATTAATGTCTATTTATTCATATAAAATCAATTTTTTAACCTAAAATAAAGGTTTTCATGTATAAGATATTTTTTTTGTGCCTAAAAATATTAATTATTCATACAAGTAAATATTTATACCTGATGTATAAAGTGCTTTTGTAAATAATGAAATATATTTCAATTTAAAGTTTTCATAAACATGTACGTATTACAATCTTTCAAAAAGCCCTGATTGTGTTCATTATTCAAATATGAGTTCAGTGTGACACTTGTTTGGGGTACCATGAGGCCTGACTGAAGACTACATGACACTCTTTTATTCAAAAGAGACAAGTGTTGTATAATAATACATACATCTACATAATGTTGTATGCAATGTGGAGGCTACCTGCTCGTACGCTCGGCTGCACGGTGTGGCAACGTCGCTCCGTATTGTTTTTTTCGTGCTATCCTGCGATGGAATTGGCTGTGTGAAACAGTGTTTAACTGAATTAATAGGTAAAGTCTCACGAAATATAATTCACGGAGTTTAAGTAGGCATAAAGAGGCGTAGATAGAACAAAGAAAGGGAAATAAAGTGCTGTGGGGTTTGTGTTGTCTTTTAGTAAGTATGTATTGAATGATGGTCGGCTGTCTGTGACGGCAACGGGTTTTGATTTCATTCGGTGTCAGTAGGGCACATTTGCTTGGTAGGGGCGCGGGTGCGAGTTTCTGTCTGCAGACGACACGGTGAGTTCAGATACATCTGACGCTGCTCGTCTAGCTTGTTAGCCTCCTGACGTAAGATACACGAGTAACTTGTATGTAACCTCCTGTAATCCTTTACTGATCGAGCTCGTTTCGATTCTTTCTAGATGATACTACGCAGGCCTCTGTCAATGACGCGTTCTTGCGAATGATCACAAGTAGGTATTTTTGGAAGTAGGCCGAACGCTAATTCTGTTTGGAATAAGACAAGTGGGTTTTTATATCAGAATTATTTATGCATTTCATAAATTTGTTTTTAACGGTTCCGTATCTCCAGCTCCATTGTAAAAAACAGAACCCCTGCCGGCTCACTCTAGTCTCTATTTCTCTCTGTCACAATGACAACTAACTTTTGCACTGAAACTACAGCATGCGATTAAGTTGAAATTTTGTACGCATAATAGGTATGTCTGAGAATCAAAGCGAGACGTGTAACGTAAACGTTAGTAAGTATAGTAAGTACGTTTTATTTATATTAATAAATTCGCTTCGTTTTAATGTCCCAACTCCGAAGTATGTGATTTAATAAACCTATTGCGCGCGAGTTGAACTCTGTCTTAAAAGGGTTATTGTGTGTATATTACCTACCTATCTACACAAGATGTACTTGACAACTAATTAAAAATACCGCAACAGTTTACTTAATTAATTTGACTACTTACACAGATAAATAAATAAAGCTTAATAATTATATATATATATGTATAGGTATGTACAAGAGAAGACTAAGAGATGTAACTTGGTAGGTTTTGATTTTCAGCCTGCTCAAGCACTTACCTACCTGGGTACAATATACCTACCTGCTTAATTATTGGTAAATGGGGCAAGCACACATAATAATCAAGTAAATGTGTTACCCGCCTTATGATCTATTTAAATACATACATGCAACTTGGTGAGATCTTAAGTAATACCAAGCCCAGAACATAGATGTCGGGGAAGGTAACGGGGGTTTTAGTAAGTAAGTACTTAAATATCACATAACTTGGGAATGCCCCAATCGAAACTCAGTGTCTCACACATACACTCTAGTCAAAGTTAAAAATATTTCCTTAGGAGTCAAGAAGTTCACGTTCGATTCACTATGTAGGTAATTATGTATCGAGGTCTATATTCATCCGTTTTGTTTACCTCCAGGACTTAAGTTACATTTTAGTTTGTATACTAACGCGTAATTAGGTACTTCCATGAGCTACTTTCCAGAAAGGACGTTCTAAATATAACCCTTAAGGTCGCTTCCAAGAACACTTCGGAAAGGGGACTACATAAGTGTTTCTATTTCCGTAGTAACAAGTCCGTGACACGAAATAGGTTGATAATAATATTCATTGGCATACCTAGGATTTTTTTCTGAGACTGGCCCTTACGAATCCTGTCTATGTGAACATTTTTGAGTGTTCAGCCCAAATCCGAATCGATGACCAAACATCCTGGGGTGGGCCTACCTCGTACACCCTTTGTTACTTACTTAAGATCCGGTTTATATATTTTCTAGTTACTTACCTATATTATTATATCAAAAAAAAAGATGTGTTTAAAAACTTTATCTTCTTGTTACTTAGTCCATTATTATTTGAAAATGAAAACAAAATAATAAAAATTATGTATGTAGCCACTGAGACCTCCCACATTATGGCTCCGTCATCAGATCCGCTCCATTGTACCATTGATTGTATTGTCAACTAAACTAGGTAGGTATATATAGATCTGCTAACATCAAAGACATCTAAAAAGTTATATTATTTTAATATGATAATTTGAAGCAGGTACAAAGGTAACATAAAAATTGACATCAAATGACACTGATAAACGTATGTTTAAATGGACCTATCCCAATGTCCCGTGTCACTCAAGTTTTAAGTAATCTGATAACTAAAACAAACTTGACCTTATTGCTAGGTAAGCAAAGTAAAACATCAATATATAAATTACTTTTTACCTTCTTCTATAAACAGTGTCAGATTCGTTTACCTTATTTAAGCAAATTTTCTCCTAGTAATGTGAAAATGTACGTTGGACGACGGCAAGAAGGCTTCGTTTCGTGTGTACTTTTTATTTTAATTGTAATCTTGAATGTAGAGCAAGGTTGGTGCGTTCGACTAACAATAAAATAGAACAAATAACTTGAGGCACGCACACTAAGTGTTTACTTAGTGCTCGAATTACGGCCTTAAAGCAGATAGGTATTGTCTGGTCGGCCAGTAATGTATACAAATTATTTAGCACTTAATGCAGTAATCGTGGAACTTATTCGGAAAGCTTTATAAATATGTAGAGTGTATTTCGAAGAACAATGTTAAAATCCAAACACCTCTTGAAAGTTCCGAACCCAAAAGGTGCCAATTATATTACTAATCTACTTTCCATCAGGCATTCCTTTGTCAGCGATAAATATATGTTTTTTTTTATTAGGCAAATTCAATTTTGAATGTGACAGCTCAGAATTTTTAATGGTGTAACAACATAATTAGTTGTCTCACTATTATATTAAACGGGCGAAATATCGTTATCTCCACTTAATTTTTCTTTTAACGTAAAGGTTAGTCAGTTTTTAAGAACATTATTGCCAACCGTTCACCATCAATGGTCTTACAAAATAAACATTTCGTTTGAATACTTTGCAAAGAAGAGACATGCAAATATCATTCCGAAATCGGCAGACTTGTAACGGAATATCACACTAACTTGTTATTACACATAATCTGACTGCAATAATGTGTAACGTGAAAGAGGACGAAACTGATCGGAGTTAGTAAGTAATTCATAAGTATAAACTGAAAAAAAATCAACAAATCACTATTCTAAAACAACTGCAATCATGAAAAAAGAACATGTTCTATCAGAATCAGATAATAATATTATGATCATTATTCCTATAAGCTTGACCGGGTAAATATGTTCGTAAAACATTATTAAATATTTTAACCTCTCATTGTACTAGTAACACCAAATCTTAGCAGTTTAATGTGAAGAACGAGATGAACACGAAAACAATAGTATTATAATATCCATCTTCTTAAATAACATATACTTACCTGCTTATTAGTAAAAAGCGAACAAATGAGTTAGCTGCATCCTCCTCGTGCATTGTGCCGACTTTTTAAAGTGGCAAGACTGACTCTTAATGTACGTCAGCTATAGTGAATCATGAGACGTCAATGTCTTAATCCGGATCGAAGGATCAACTATTACGGAGTAGGAACTGTATATTGTGAATGAATGAAAAAAATACGAACCGATATAAATGTTATTAGAAAAAATACTACCACTAATAGGGACACGAAAACAATAGAATGTCAAAATATACAGCACCATAAAAAACATAAGTAGATATGTATATATATATATATGAGAATATGAAAATGATTAAGTACTTAGACAAATGAGTTCAGAACAACGACTACCTATTCTTTATTTTTTAAGATACATTTTATCCTTTACCGATACTAGTCAATATGAATTAATTTATAAAAAAAAAATATCATTGGGTATAAAAGCGAACTTGACGTGGTTTTCCAGCTACATATAAGCTAACTTGGGAAACTACCACTCAGTAGTACCTACTATCAATGGACCTCGTCTGTGACCTACTGACCTACTTAGTTTCAGTCTTATATCGTCAACAAGCCTATTAACTTGTACGCGTATATTAATGACGTGTAATAAAATTATGTAAAATCATTTATAACATGGAGGTGTAATATTTCTTTAATGAATCTATTTTTAATATAGATTAAATCTAGATATTATTAATTATTCTACCTGCATATTTTTTTTAAGAAACCTTCGTATATTATTTCATTTGCGTTTGAGATTAAGAAATCTTTTAAATAGATACCGAAAATATGAAATATCTAATAAAATGAGATTAGACAGAGATAGTAGATTAAACTACATATATTATACCTTTTTACACGAAAGTCCATTAATTAAAAAAAAAAATGCTTTTAACTCGCGACATCGCACGCGTAAATTTCTGATTCGATTAAGTACGACCGCCATAGCGGCGACCGCTCACATGGACATATCAGTAGCCGCACAGCATGCGGCCTCACCCACACCTAACAAACTTGATATTGTTACATTGGCCCCGTCGGCGGGGTTCAAAACGTACACTCACACCCGGTACGAATCGGACGCACCCGCAGGAGCCTTCGGTCCTCCTGCATTATAATCCTGTTGATACACCACCAACCTGGAAGCTCATCTATAGTCTGGTTTTGCAGTAAAGACCTACCAGCTGGCTAACTACGTTTCAGTGTTCAGTTAAAAAAAGTACCTACTCGTACCTAGATTAATATCACCACCTCTTTAGAAATGAATTTTCTAAACAGGTCGGACCATATTTTCAGTAGGTATTAGAAGAAGAAAGCATTTTTTGAAGAAATGAAAAGCCTTTCAAATTGATTTTGATGAAATTTGGTTAAATTACTGATCTCATCTCGTCGACGCTAATTACCCATGATCAAAATCACGCGTACATCAAAATCACCGAATATACTTCTATATTTCTGTTTTTGATAAGATAAGCAATACCAATCTGAAATAGGTGAATTATTTATGCATTATATAAATGTGCATTATATTAGGTATATAAATAATAAAAAATCTGTTTAACGGCGATTTAAATAGGAAAAATTACATTTCATCATTGTATAGCTGATTTTACTTATTACTTAAAAAATATTCATCTGTTTTAGTGGGGTAACTAGGAAAATAAATGATAATACTATAAATAGATAATAGATTTCTAGACTGTCTGCATTTTCAAACCCTTTCAAATCGGACTACATTTTGATGTTCCAATAAAAATAATTCCGATGTCGCTCCGTTTTTTTGACCTGACATACATCGGTTGGCGTCAACAACTGCGGCATACTTCGCCTCTGAAAATCCACTAATAATCTACCCGGAGCATACAATTTCGGCATATATTTTATATATTCTACTCTCACGCAAATTGTATGCCGCACCTGCGTTTAAATAATACTTACCGTACTATGTTCCCCACTTGCTTATTATAATACAGTCGGATTTCTAGAATGTCTCAATATAATATAGTAAATATCTACTGTAATATAATTATTCACATGCAGATGATGCAGAGAGTATACTAGAAATTTGTAGAGTAAGATAAAGTAGCGTTTCTCTCAATGCTTTAGTAAACCTGTCATCATTAGTTTACAAAAAGGGTCATAAAAATACACATAAGTAGGTACATATTATGTTCATTACATATCTTTATTTCTGTACGAGTATGTACCTCGTCTCTACGTAACTTAACTTAAAGGGCTTCTCTCTGTAATTGAGAGCCCATGTCCTTGATATTTCGTAATCAGAAACTCGTGTGGCCCGTTCCGGTTTTCATGACCATGTTCAGTGGTTTTACCTCAGGTATTGCTTACCATTCACTCTCATTTTGGAACCACTCTTTAAATTTTATCACAGGAATACACTTGTCGCCTGAAAAAAAAAAAGATAATTGGTACCTTGGTAACATTATGTAAATATAGTGGACGAGTATTTTTTTTTTGGTAATAATACCTACAGCAAATGACATAAAGGTAAAGCGCTTCAAAGTCCAAGAGTGGAGGCTCATGACATCATTTTGTATCGAAAAGTCTGGCAGGATGTGTCGTTAGGCGGAATTTTTAACAGGGTATATTATAATTACCAATATTTTTTTGATAACCAAACTAAAGAAATTTGTATTTTTTACACGATAATGAACCGTCCTAATTAACAGTAAAGTACCTATGTGATCTTAATAAGCATGAGTATGTCACCTGTTATGCATATTCACGTTTATAAACTGCTCTCTATTAGGTGTTAGTTTAAGGTATTGTTGGAAAAAAAAGTAGGTAAGTAGTAGGGATTTGTGTAATTTTGACTAGTCCACGCAAACCGATCGATATATACGACAAAATGACGGTAGTTTAACTAGGAACCTTCATGGCAGAGTGAGAGTGTGTAGCTAAGTGGGTTGCCAGATACTAAACCTACAATGTTTTTTCCCAGAATAAAATCAATTA
Source organism: Polylopha cassiicola (assembly GCA_038024825.1). Taxonomy (NCBI): domain Eukaryota; kingdom Metazoa; phylum Arthropoda; class Insecta; order Lepidoptera; family Tortricidae; genus Polylopha; species Polylopha cassiicola. The sequence continues at coordinate 15,071,551 of CP149045.1, read as the reverse complement.
CCTAATTGGAATTCACATTATATGACAACCAAATTATTAATCAAGAATACAAATCTCGACACGTGGTTTCTTCTATGAGATGTCGACAGTATGACAGCAAATCATCGAGATATGACATGAATCAAGCACCTCTTCTGAGGGTGCTTCGCGTAAAAGGGTGATTCTTCGGATGTTTTATACGCCGTCAGTGTCCGCCGGTCGTTTGCAAATGATAATATTAATAATATCAAGGGAAACAGTATTTGTACCAGTAGGTAGGTACTACGATACCATCCCTTAAGTTTTTATTTATTTATTGATAGTGTTCTTGAATAGTCTGTGATGATAATGACAGCGTCACAAACGCTTGAAAAAACACCCAGAGGCAAAACACATTTTGAGTTTTGTATTCTTCGAGTTCTGCTTTTTCGGATAATATTGGCGGGAATGGCAAGGTAGTTGTTTTTTGGTCTTTGTATCAATGCATTTTCTTAAAGTTACGCCTGAGTCTATTCAAATTTTAATTTAACTTCGCTTCGTCTATTGTTCTCCCATTTAGCAAACGTGTTTCCTTCGTACGAAGTTAGTACCTACCTAGGTATTTTATATGTCAAACTTTACACCAGTTAAAATAAAACAAGGTTGTTGTTTTGGCTTCATAAGGATTCCTTTGAACGTGGTGTGGAAACAAAAATAAAGAACGTTATATTTAAATAACAAATTAAAACATTATGCAGGGGTATAGGGCAATGCAATCCTAGTCTCTGGTCAATTTTTCATTCAAAGAGTCAGGTACTCCTTTACAAAAGTAAGCCAGAAAGAAAATAGGGCACCTATATATACATTTTCAGTTTCTTTTAATTAAATTACGGCTTCTGTTTATTTTCCTCTTAACTTTTTATACAGTACTAGCTGACCCGGCGAACTTCGTACCGCCCTATAATAAAGATTTTTTTTTCTTACGTAAGAACCTTCTCCTAATAATAACAAATACAACAAAAAAGAATTAGTGAAATCTGTCCCGCCGTTCACGCGTGATGTCGTGACAACGGGAAACGGGTTTCATATATATATATATACTAGCGGCCCCGGCAGACGTCGTCCTGCCCGTCCGATTGTTTCGTCAAAGATCTGTCAGTCTTCTGTCACTTCTTCATGAGGCTTCATATTTTCCCCGTTTTTTACACATTTTCCACTGTTTCTTCGCTCCTATTGGTGGCAGCGTGATGTTATATAGCCTAAAGCCTTCCTCGATAAATGGTCTATCTAACAAAAAAATATTTTTTGAATTCGAACCAGTAGTTCCTGAGATTAGCGCGTTCAAACAAACAAACAAACTCTTCAGCTTTATAATATTAGTATAGATTAATCAGGTCTCCTTTAATGACTTTTTGATTCGGTTACAATGGAAATGACATTCCTGATATTTAAGTAAGCCCTAAGGCGGGCTAAGGTGCTTTCAGTCTGGTACGTAGCTAAACTTCGGCATATAGTGGTGAAGATAACCATAAATACTGAGATAGGTATGCGAGTTCGCCAACGCCAGCCAATGGTTTTACGCAATACGCCTACAACACGTGTGTTCGCTTTTTGTACGCGCCCTTTGTTCGGCTCCACGAGTTAGTTTTCCAACGATTGAGGCAACACCGAAAATTAATTCTATTTACTTACGTCATTACTTATACGAATATCGTATTAGGTGTACAAACTTATTTTAGAGCTTTGTTATTCACGTTCCTGGAAACGGAGTAAGGAATGTTCAACGTTTAATTATGTTAAATATAAATTGTTGAAAAGGAAGCATACTTTACACGTAAGGTGCCTTATATAGTTTAGAATCTTGTAGCTACTGTTTAATTTCTAAATATCTTTAAGTGTGTATTACGTATTATTAGCAATAATCATAATAATTGATGATGCTTTCGCGGTTATTACACATTGGAATGAACCAAGTTAAGTCTCGTTACAGTTGTTTCATTCCAAATGTTAAGTGCAAGTTTTTCCCCTTTATCAAATGAAAATAGCAAGGGGTTTTCTCGTTTATTGTCAGTAGCTATTCTACGTTGGCATAATTTCGATTTGGGATTCGATAATATTTAAAGGAGAATCGAAATTGATAGGTATTGTATAAAAACTTAAGCCTCCGTGCTACTTGTAAGTTTGTAATGTGAAACACATTTAATTTTACTTATTTAAAGTTTTTCTAATATGTTTCACCATGTACAGTTTGTCTGTAAAGTAGTATTGTACCTACGTATCAACTTAGTGGTTACAGACTCAGATTACGAAGCTACAGATAGCGGGTTTGACCTCGTATAAGACGAGCCAAAGAAGTACCTGAATAATGTTTGTAGCAGAGCCAAAGAAGTTACTTTGTCTATGGGTTTTTTTTTATACAAGAAAATTTAAAAACCTCATTGGAGCAAAATAAGCAATGAAATTTACGATTGGGTTCCAAACATGTTCATTTAATTAGTTTAGGATTAGATCAATCAGTATACAATATTACCTTAAGATGCTTTTATTCATTTAACTATTAGTTATGTAATGGTAGTTTTATAGCATAATTGACTATACTATAGACTAGACTATAGCGATTGGATAGGTATACCTGCGACATACAATCTATACGTACGAGTCACTTTAAAATAGTCGAGACGGCGTCCGGTTTTTGTGTATTCAAAACGACAGAGCACTATCTGTGTCAAGGTGCGGATCGACTCTTGCGCAAACCGTTTTTTAATACTCCGCCCGGTTGCGAGGTAATTAATTCGATTCGGGGTGTCGTAACAAACGATACTCAATGTAGTTTTCGTGTAATTTAAATTCTGTTTTCGAGTGTGTTTTAATTTTTGTCAATCTACATTTTCTAACTATACGTACTTATATCCATATAATTATGTTGTAATTATCGATAAAATAAAAAAACATAAGTAAGTATACAACAGAATTTAGAAGAACAGTTGTCATGCAAGATGTGTTAAATAATATTTATTTTTTCGTGGAAATAATAGATTTTTTTAATTGTAGGTAGGCTGTTAACTAAATTAATGTTTATTTTATTAAAGTAACATTGGAATACTGATTAACACTACAGTGGTATATAAATTTCACATCCAACTAATACTTACTAAAATTACAATTTTATAAATTAAAATTACACACACATTTTCTCGCAATTCCATCTTAATAATTTCAAGATAATATACTTAAGACAATCTAATAACATAAAGTACAACGCGATATTTTGATGGATACAATTAAAACTAAAATTCACTTTTTCTTTATCGAAGCTTGCGATATTTATAAAAAACCGACCAACAATGCACCTTAAGAGCCCGGTGGCCCTGCTCTCGATAGCTCTCCTTAGATGGCTCAGCAGCAGACTAGGTCGAGGAGAACAACTACGATGTCAGTGTCACAACGTCATGCTAGACGACTCGAATGCGTACAGTATTTCATATACACTGCCACTTTAAACCATACTGCAGGTGTAGGCGGGTTAACGCTAGCTGTATTGGAATACATATATTTCAAATTATCAACGATACCAAGGCATTTGACTGTAATATAGTACCACATTGGGCTTGCTGTGTGGTCACCCGCACTGTTTGCTTGCAGTTAAACGATTATTTAAGGTCATGACGTGTAACTCACTTTTGCATGCGTCGGGCATAGTTAAAATTAAAACTTGTTCTCAATTTTGAGAACATTGTACAATGTAATTCTGTATATTTGGAAGAAATAATTAAGTATAAGAAGCTGCGAAAAGAGAGCTCGTTAGTCAAGTTAAACTTATCTGATATTCGGTGTCAATATTAGTCAATTATATGATAAAAAATATGTTTTTGGTATACAAATCTTAGAAACATATTGGAATAACTATATTCTTAAATCGCAAATAAAGCATAGATACTTAAGTATATATAAATAGCAGAAAAGGCTATAGGACTCGAATATGCACACTTGCATTTTTTATAGAGGTTCTGCCTACCCTCTGGAACATATCGTCTTTTTCACCGCTCAAAATGCATGTAAAGAAATTCTCACTTGCAAAATATAATCAATGAACATTCCCATTTATCTAAAATGTTTACTAAAATTATCGGTTCTAAAAATGCTTTGTCTGTCTATACTGTCATGTATTAATCACCATGATTTAATAGCTCTCGTACTGTTTACTTACTGCGTTTATCGTATTATTTTTATACTGACGTCTTGAAAACTATACAGTTAGTATATTAGACTATAGCTAACTCAGTCTGCTACGGATATGGAAATTTCTCTACACGTCAGCTTAAAATCTATATTCGTCAGATTAATCCGTTACAGATCTTTTAAACCAATGTTAGGCTTCAAATTATAACCGTGAAAGCATCAATTATTATAATGTCACTACTTTTCTTGTTCCGATGTCAATGTTCGTCTTTAAAATTTTCCAAGGGCAACCATTGTGAAGCTTAGTACCACGTTAGGGCGCCATTTGGCAACCACCTGCACTTATAATGCGGAAGAATATGAAAGCCTCGCCTGAGTCTTCTACCGTTTTCAATTATGCATTGTTCTTTGTCATTTTCAAAGTAAATAATATTTTTATTGTTAAATTAAGTAAGTAGTACCTATATTCGTTAAATTGTAATGTTATGATGACAAGATCATACGAATTAATTATAGGTACTTATATGTTGTCATTTCTAAAATAAAATCATTTAATTCCTATTTATATCCATTGAATTTCTATGTAATTTAGCTTTCTAAATATTCATATGTTGAAAAAATATATTTTTCCGTACTAAATTCTTAAATTTATGTAAAGATGCTAGTGGTCGAATTTATGATATCTTCAGGTTTGGTGGAAGTATCAGCGATAGAACCAAGGTTTTACTAGTACTAAAACCTTGGTTTAAATCCTCATTTATTTCAGAACTGTAGCAATATCCAGAAATCAGGGTAAAATTTATCATAAATAGTTTAAGTTTTTTTGACTATTATAAGTTTCTCGTTAAAGACTCAATCTATCCATATAATACGTACCTAATGACTCTACCGTAAACAACTTACCTACTTGTACTTGGAAGAAAATGGGTAGAATATTTACTTACTCATAAACAAATAACATAATTGAATTATTTATTTTGCAATAACTACTAAAATGTCCCAGTTTTTTAATATCATTTTATATGCTAACTAGATGTGTCGGCAAACTTCGTACAACCTGAATAAAAAGAGCTGTTCCATATAAAATAAATATTTTTTCATAAATTCCGATGTTTTAATAGTTATTCTGCTCTTCGGGGCGCATGCAATAATACAACGATAAAAAAATCATAAACAATATAACTAGTACTTAACTCGACTTTGATATCTATATAGGTATACACCTATATAGATATAGCAACAGAGAAAACATCACGGACAATTATTGTAAATGTAAAATACGATTTCGTCAGAGAACATATCAACAGAATCAACGAACAAAAATATTGCTCAATAGCTCAGTATGAAAAGCTTAATTTTGTTGGTAGGTAAGTGTAATCAGTCAGTATTGCTCAGTATATTCACGCCGCTTACAATGGCATTTGACCTTCACCTACTTATTCGCTCAGTCGGAGCGAGGTACACAGCGAATCTTTTCAGAACATAATATAAATGTATTTTATACTTCTCATAGTTTGAAGTTATTTTAATTATGCTATCAGTTAATATTACGCGTTCATTACTTTATTATTAACTAGATAGTTAATACCTACTAAGTAGATGTGAAATAAGACTTCTTTACAACAAAGTCAAATTAGTGTTCAGTAGTCGTCTCGACAGTTCATAATAGTTTGGATCATAATTATTCTGTATTTTTACTCCTGGAAATCCCTTTCTTCTTTTATTTTATTATCACGTTTATTTATAACGTTTTACTAAATAATGTATTTCTGGTGTTTAAATCTCGAAAACAAGATAACGTCGATATCAAGATTAAAATTTAATAATAGGTTTTGTCTTAAATTATAATTCTTGTTAAATGTTAACTTAAGAAAAAATATAAGATAATAATAGTAGAAAAAAAATACAAATATTATTGAATAACACTTAAGATAGAGCCGTGTCATACCTTTTTCCATAAATTATACCTGGCCATGTAAGTATGTCGAACGTTAAAAAAAATACATTAAACAATAACATTTTTTAACAATTAAATTTAATGCATAAATAATTTGATGCTAACATGAGTTAACATCATTTTCGTAGATGTCTAATAATGCACGAAATAAATGGATACATGCACATAAATTGGCACATACCTACATAAATGTACATTCGCACCGACTTTGTTTAAATGCATGAGATGACATTAAATTTTATTGCAGTCTAGGTAAGTACTCGTGTCAAAGTGTGTCATATGTGTAGCGACAACTGCAGATCTGTTATTCTCTGTCCTGGTTGTTTGTAAACTTGACCCACTTGCCACTTACAATATATGGTCGTACGATGTTGTAATTTATAATGATATATGTACCTACATGAATGTAGGTAGGCACCTTCTTTTCATGTATTCGAAACTCGATATTGTGTATGCACTTTAGCGCAAGGAGCAGAATGTATGTAGAATGTAATGTGTGCATGTATTAAGAAAATACGCTTGTTAGCGATGATCGATAGTCGAGGCCATCGAGGGTATAATTCAGGTCAAAATGGTCTATTTATTAATATTTAACTAGCGTATTTATGTAGAAGTTTCGTAACTTTATTCACAACGGCTGCAGACATGGGTGTCAATAGTGTCCTAGTTAGCAATAAATGTAAGTTTCATAATATTATTGAAAAACAAAAAAAAAACATTAAAAAACTTCGTAATGTCTGCCTACTATATATCAAATGAAAATTGCAAACCACTCGCGTCAGAAAAAAAATGCAAATGACATTTATGTTACGTTTTACGTAGTTACGACCATTACCAGCTTACGAAATACACTGCAGCTAATGTTTGGTAGCGTTTCACTAAAGAACTCCAATAAAATGGTACATGTAGGTGTAAATAGGTATTCATTATATCCGTTTTGAAACCAATGTGATACCTGTCCATAGAACAAGGCCGTGGCAATGAGTAGGTACCCACCCCAACCTACCCTACCATCCGCTAGGGGTGGCGAGAATGCGATCCCACTGACCCATTTCTAAGCATGATCTTGACCTGACCCGTCCTAGATCAGTAATTGTGTTTTCATCTAACACAAGAAGGATTTTGTTACTACACTAACAAAGGATGCAGCTTATTATACCATACTTCCATTAGCTTTGTCCTACTTCCATTACTGCTGTCACAGACATACATTAAGGTCGTGTTATTTATAAAAATAATGTATCACTGCCACCTCAAAATGTCCCTTTCATAGTCTTATCTACGTTGCTTCATAATATAGTAATAAGATAATTGTATTATTTATTATTTGCAGTTAATAGCAGAATACGTAGATTATAAGAGTAAAAATGCTGAGCACATAGTTCTCCTGACATTTACACAGTTATAAACCCTGTTGCGGTTATCCCGGCACACTGGAAAAACATTTGTTCACGCAAATAAACGTGAACTGTGAAACCATCTGAAATTATATTTAGGTAATTCCGATTATTAAAATGATTTATTACTTTTTGTGAACTATCTGATTTAGTATTTGGACACCAAACACTTCACAATATCTACTATCTTTTCTTGAGAAAACCGCTCGAACTAGAGTCGATACTCGAGAGTAGTTTTTCGACAGGTGTTCCCTAGGAATATAATGTGACATACGGCATAGAAGTTGGTTAAATGTCCAAAAAACATCGGAGTGACCGCTCATTATCGTTATAAAAATATGAGATATGCACGACATGAGCCAGGCGCAAATTCGATTGAGATGAACTTACCATCTTTTCATTAGGCATAGCGAACAAAAATTACTATATAAAATATATTATTAATATATTATTAGTTTTGTATATATATAAAACCTGTACCTACTCAATACAAAATCAATAGGCTTCGATTGACATTAGAAACAATAATAAGTAACAACAGCATTTTTATAATTACATAAAAAATTAAGGTACCTTTTTTAAGACATTATTATTTTAGACTTTTCATTATTATTCAAGAGTAAAAATCAACATCACTTATTCCAATAAGAATCTATTCGAAATAAGAGAATAGCACTGACAAGGTACACATGGTCATTAATGTCTGCGGCAACCGAGAGTGCAGCTTGGTGTCAGCTGTCGAATACTACAAAATTATTTTTAACTGTTATAGTAATAGAGAGGTCGTTTCGGCTCCCAGTTAAATTCCCCCTGACCCACTTTTCGTGAACTTGGCCCATATTCCGACCGACCCTAAGCATCCACGCTTGGATCATACTACGCAACATACCTCATATACTACCGCGTATTTCAAATAATACTTACTTACCTAGATTTTAAATTTTTTAGTCAAGTTTGAAATCGCTAATTCTGAAGGCAAATAAACATTTCTTACGCACAAAGAATCATATTTAACATATGTAATTATTAATGCTTATTATATTATTAATTCTAATACGAATTGAAAAAAAAGTAAATCATTAAATGGGGTAATTACTGAAAAACTAACTCATTATTATAATAAACATCTTAATTACAAGTTTTCAGGAATTACGAATCTCTTTCCTTCGTGTTTATTTTAAAAGGCGTACAGTTTAAAGATAACGTTTTTAAATGAAACTTTAGGTTAGAAGTCATAGGTACTATCGCCGCAAGTAATGAACTTGTTAATGGTTGTTATTCATTTAAAAAAACATTAAAAAAATACCGTTACAGATGATCACTTCTCTGTTCTTAATGATACAAATCAAGATCCGCTCTTGAGGTCGCATCTGAAACAATAGTAAAATTGAATTGTTAATATAGAATCTATTTAATTATTTCTTTCATGGTTATTTATTGAATGCAGCATGGATCAAACCTTGACATAGTCTTAATGGAAACAGATTACAGAATGCGAGGGAAGTACATAAAACTGCAAGGAAATTCTTGTTTACCTACAATGGAAAAGTGAGATAACAAGTGAACCTTGCTTTGTGCCCATTGTGCGACGAAAACCTTGGTTATAAAATTACTTGTTCTAAAAAATGAGCTTTGAAACTAAAACTACGTAAGTAGGTACCTACTTACCAATTGTATAGGTACTACATATTTACCTACACATACTCTTCATTCAGATAGGTAATCGCAGCAGTTCAAAATTCCATCTCCCATTTTTATTAAGTATTTTGAACGTTTTGTGTAAGTTATTAATTTATATACGACAGCTCAATCATAACTAAGTTATAATAAGAAGAATCTATAAATAACTACCTTGCAACATTTTTACTAAAATATACCCAGGTTATTAAATATAATTAGTAGAAGTGACGCACTAAAGCACCGGTTTATCTCAGCACTCGCAAGAATCCTCAGTTCTTAGGGCGTGGGCGATCTATCTTTTATATTTTATCTATTTATAGCCGTACTGCAGGCTTCGATGCTTTCCAAGAATATACATCTAAGCTACAATTGCCATCATTAAAACAGTTTTCAACTATTTCTAGAAATAAATTGCTACAATTTTCGCATGACCAATTACGGTAGAGGAATATTTTCACTCTTGGAAGTTCGCGTAGGTGGTAAAATGGAAGTTGCTCTATCAACGATCCCCTGGGAGTCGACGACTATTATCGACAAATTACTGCGAGATTGTACGCTGAGACACCCTGATTGGCCTTTTAGTAATAAGTAATCTAGTTAGGTGACAACCGAATAGAAATTGGATAACATATTTGTAAGAGTGTAGAGATAGAATCATGATTTTGCGTTGTCTCTGTAATGATGGACAACGAAGGGAAAATGTTCCCTAGTTGTATGACTGGAATGATTATATCGCACACCTAGATCTAAAGGGAGCTAACCCAAAAAAGTTACTTTTTCAGGAGAGACGAAAAACTGATTAATTATGTCCACATGCACGCATGAGTTTTCTGTATAGATTTATGCTTTTTATAATGAAGCTAGCAGAGTTAGCTTAAATCCGTTTTAGTGGTAGGTGGGTTTTGCTGTAAGGAATCCGATGGTGTGTATAACTCAAATCTTCAGTTTTTTGAATTAGCTCCCTTTAGATCTAGGTGTGCGATATATTATATGGATTCAATAAAATAATATATTTTAATAAATTATATTTATTAAGTTAATTATCCGTTGACCACTATTGAAAAATACTTTAGGTATATAACGATTGGGTCGAATTACCAATAAATAGACTTTTTTTTTAAGAATGTAGGAAGGTCCGGATGTATGTTTGTTTCTCTTTCGTGCAAAAACTACTAAGTAAATGGATTTTGGTGAAACTTTACAATAATATAAGTAACTTATACATCAGAATAACATAAAGGCTACCTATATGTTATTGCGATATTGTGTAAAATATTCAACGTGCGCAGACAAAGTCGCGGGAAGAGGCTAGTAAATCACAATTCATATCCTCTCTCATATTCGCACTAATAATTCCAGTTAAGATGCATTTCGCAATAAACCTTATTTTTAATTTAAAACACACATTTCATCGCGTCAATTCAATATCCTGCAACCTTGACACAAAATCATTTACAAATTCAGAGAATTATGGTAGCATTGCTGCAGTTTCATATTAATATATTCTCACAAATATCGCCTTTCCTTTACTTTACCTACAATTTAATTATTGCAAGCTATGCAAAAAAATATTCAAGCGCCAACGAAATTTGATTTGTGTATGTCTCGAGTAATATGAGAATAGCCTGGGAGTTTCTAGAAATTGTGTGATTGGTTTAAAAGGATTGATGATTTTGTATTATCTCCATGAGAACACTGTCATAACTGGCTATGCTTATCGCAAATAGGTAAGTACCTAGTAACGTACACGTAGGAGGTACCGTGGCGACCTCGCCGAACCAAAAGCAGTACCACTGTCACTAGGTAAGTGTGTCAGTGTGCCAGTAGGACGCGCGTCATCCACGACCGTGTCCCCTCCCTCACCCCGCGACCCGCCCTCTCCCGCTCCAAGGTCCCGAGACACTGCAGTTGACTTCATTCTATAATTTACATTTTCTGATCAGGGCAAAGGGCTAACTCGAAATAGATTATCTGCTGCGTCTTATACCTACTTGTAACAATTGACCTCATTCACTTTGTAACTATCAGATGGTAACATAGAGTTTCAATAAACAACCTTTTGTCCATTAGTACTTAATATATATAATAAATATAATTATTTTAGGTTGACGTATAAAACTACATATATTATTATTATAACACCATTTGTTATTTGAACATATTTTAACAATAATATTAATTTATCCCAATTCTTAGGCACGAATAATCCACAACGCCAATATAACAGGTATATTTTAGTCTGATAAAAACATTATTCCCTAATCTACAGAAACTCTATTAAGTAAGTACTGTAGTACCTAGTACAGCAGTGAAAAAAAGTATTCTGCATAGAGTTTGCCCATTTATTAGACTGAAGGCACAACAGTAACAGAACTTAGATGATCGTACCACTCTTAAACACAAATCGCGCGAATATCACGCAATAATACAAAGATTTCCGTTGTATTAAATTCAAATAAAAACATAATACAGATTACGACTATTTACGACAACCGAGATTCACTTCGATAAAATAAGATCACGAAGAGACGGTATTAACCGTGCAAGTTACGGGAAATAAATTATTATTTGAAGTAAGTTAACTGGTGTTAATAAGTAGGTAGTTGTTGCCAACATTATGAAAATCTCCAACAACTACGGTGCAAAAGGTTCTCATTTCACCTTTTGGGTACAAAACTCTTCAAAGCATTACAAAATTTACAATAAGTATTACATAAATAAATAAAACTGCCTCCCTTATAAGTAATTACATATATTCAAATTGGATTTGATGTTAATGTACTTTTTTTCTTATGCGCGCATGTTAGAAATTGGTGCAAGAAGTAAGTAAGTACTTACCTATATTTAAAACAGTCATCCAACGATAAATTCGAATAGGTAAGTAATAAGTATAATATCGTGGAAAATTTGTAGCCAATTCTTTCATTAAAGATTCTCTTGTGCTAAAATATTCAATGGTTAGCCCACTATTAACAGTACAACCTCGCAGAAATAAACCAATTTGCGATCGATTTTTGCTAACCCGTATCCATTTACGGTTGCTAGTGAAGACTACTTATCACATTTTACGTTAGTACTTTAATTGTTATCAAATAAAATTTACATTAAGAAATTAAAAGATGTACTTCGTACGAGACTTAAGTAAGATAGGGGTGGCTTTACACGAAAATAAAGAATTATACAAGGTCGCGCGACATAGTCTTTCGTGTAGGACGTAGGTATCGATGTTCTTGAAGAGAGTTCAGATTGCTTTTGAGAAAATTCCAGTAAAGTAACAAACAACGTAATTTGACGAGTTATCTCTACATGCACCGTCATTACGCTGAACAAATACAAAGTCTGTCCCGGTTGTTAAGCTTTAATTTGTTTATACCATCTTGTATGATTAGAAAATTGGATGTTTGTGCTCTCATGTTTTGTATCGTACCTAATCCTATTTTATATGTTTGGTGAATTTTCGTATGGGGCTGTCAATGTCCAGATATTTAACTTTCGAATTATCTACTGTAATGACTCAGTTTTCCATAGAACCGAATCGATATTTAAATTAAAAAAACACATGGATGGTAACTATAACTAAATCCTTAACAGCCATTACAAGTGAACAAAATTTCTGTAGACAATTTTATTAATCTAACTCATCCAATTTTACAGTTTAACTCGTTAAATGATAATAAGTAAGTAATTAAAATTTTGGCTGTATTTAATAATGGCCATAGTTTCCGATTTTGTAACAAAACAATATAATATAAACATAATAGCTTTTCACAGAAATGACGCGAAGCCTCCGACTCTCGAATATGGCGGGCGGCGTGGGTCGTACCTACATACGTTTCTTTTCCATTTCGAAGGTTACGTCAGTTGTGCAACAGTTGATTCGGCGACGCAACCAGAATAAATCTGAATTAATGAAAGACAAACAAAAAACATTTCGAAATTAAATAACAAAAACAGAAATACCTTAACTATTTATCCGAACGCCGATATCAGTCTTCTTTGAGTTTAATATTCGGCCTGTTCTTTGGCGAAATTGAATTTCAATTTATCTTAGTAAGTGGGACACGACACGGCGCTCGCAGTGTTGCAATACTGCGTACTAATGAATGTATTACACGGAGACAACGCAGCGTTGTGTTTACGTGAAAAAGTGAAATAGCTTACGAGGCCGAACCAAAATTTAAATTTTAAACCATATGAAATCGGCTGATTTATTCCTCGACGAACAAATTCTGTTTTATTTTTTCATTTCAAAATGCACTTTGTTTATCTACTATGGTACCTACTACCTACGATTTCCATTTACGTAAATTGCTCACTATTAGGTATATATAACAAGAAATCTAAGAAATTTAGTTTTACTTATGACATGTCTTATAATGATAGGTGAAGAACCCGCAGAGCACTATGTTACTGCAATGTTATGATTACGTTAATTAAGTACAATCCAAATCGAGTTAGATTATCAACATTATTCTTATGCTGATGTACATTGCCCAATCGCGAGACCTTGCGGCGTCGAGTTGGGCAACTTTACCAACTGAGAACTCCAAATATGACTGATACATAGATAGTAAAGTGAGCAGTACATTGTACAATGTTCATTATAAAAGTTATAAAAAATAATACTCGAGTCATTTTAAAAACCATGCATTTAGGGTTAATACCGTATCTACCTTGATAAAGTAAGTAATATGATTATCTTAAAATTGTAAAATAAGTACTTACTTGAAGAATATCCTAATACCTATTCAATAGAGCGAACGTCAGTAGGTATTCATCTCTGTGTGAAACGATTGATTTTCTCTGTTTCCAAATTCAATAAGCACCGGCGTTTCTACAGTCGACCTTGTGCCACTTCCACGTGTGTTGTGTTTATATATCACATGTATATTGAAAATAATATTATTATAATGATAACGCATGATGTACCTACATACTCATATCAGATATTCAGTGAAACGCGTTTGAATGTTACTGTCATGGCGTAGGCAAAAGCAAATAATACCTACTTATTTATTATGCTGTTCTAACCCCACGAGACAGCCCGCGGCGTGGTGATCGCATGAAATAGGTACTGCAATTTACCTACTTCTCGCCGTTTCCTCGCGTAACATTTTAAATATGTAGCACTTACTAGCTTCTGCCTGCGAATTCGTCATGGCTCTATACAAACTCCTGCCATCCCGTTTTCACCAACACAGAATCGTAATGTAGATTAGACAAAGTAATGTCTACAAATTAGAGTGAAAATTAGGTACAAGATTTACATAAATAATACCTAAACTATTGTCTCTGTCCTGAATATCCCTATTTCACTATGAAGTAGAAAAAATAAGTATATCGAATAATTGAACACTGGAAGTCATAGTTAGAAGGATAAAACTGGGCTTTCGCAATTTCTTTAGGTACGTTACCTACTGAAGTTTCCTCTTGGCGTAAACTTTATTCGGTAGAGCACCCCACTACAACGCGGCGCGGGCGCTGTGCCGCATCACTCAAGTATTTTGTAATACCGCTAAAATCGTGGAAACCAGGCCAAGGCTCAGTTTATTTACATATGTACGTGAGAAATAGCATTCTCACTACATAAATACATACCACTTGTTTAATGTTGTTTCGGAGTCCATAATAATGAGAACGTAATTAAGCCCAGACCTTTAAAATTAACGTTCATCGTAATGTGTATACGACAGGGCACGTCGATGAGAAGTTCATTGTTACAACATCGCTACATGTGACTAAATAATACTTAAATAATTTAAGAATTTTTCTACGTTCTTATTGGTGTACTAGCTGTGCCCGCGACTTCGTCCGCGTGGAATTTAAGTAGGTACTGGGACATAAGTATGGATAATTAAAGTTTTTTTTCTAAAATGAGTTACTCTTTATTACATAAGCTATCTGCCAGTGAAAGTCCCGTCCAAATCAGTCCAGCTGTTCCATAGATTAGCCGGAACACACAGATAGACAGACAAATAATATAAAAAATATAATATAGGTATGTATTTAATATTTCAAATGTAAATTATAAAATGTCTTTATAAACCACATCAACAGTTTTTCCTTCTGGGGCTAATATGAAAAGGTTATCCGCATTACTAACCCGCGAGCAAGCCACGTATAGTTGGCCGTGTGAAAAACAATTCGACCTGAGATCAACTCCAACAGCCTTTAGCGTCTGCCCCTGAGACTTGTTAATTGTCATAGCAAAGCAAACGGACACTGGAAATTGTGTCCGTTTGAATTGGAATGGGAAATTGTTGGGGATGATTGGTATTCGTGGTATGCATACAGTTTCACCTGCACTACATCCAGTAAGAATCTCAGCTTCGATTAAGTTTCTTTGTAAAGAAGTTACTCTAAGTCGGGTTCCATTGCACAATTTAGGCGGAGTAAGATTTCTCAATAGCGATGCGTTGTAAGCGTTTCGTCTGGGCATTTTTAAAATCAAAGCAAATACATACAATAATACATATATTTATTTCAATAAATCTACGTAGGCAATATTTTTTTAGATTATATCCGATATTTTTCAAGCAATTCACAAAGCAAGTTCAGAGTCCGTATTTTCATATCCAAGTATAACATCAAAATCATCAACTAACCGAATCGCAAGACAAACAAAATTAAATAGTTTTAAACGTAAAGTAACAACCAGTTTGTATTTATACTTTTCAGAGAAAAAGCTATAGCGCGTTTTAATTGCCTTGAGGCGCCATCTAGTACTATATTATGTAACTATAAAATCTCCTATAGAAAAATTACCTTTAAACTTTAAAAGACGATAGCTTTTTTATTTGACATCCGATTTTGATGAAACAAAGCCTATATGTTGCTCAGGGAAGAGCTTAATCTATTAGTGAAAGCCGCGTCAAAATCTGTTCAGTAGTTTTCAAGATTAGCGAATACATACAGACAGACAGACAGACAGACAGAAAAGAAAATCTAAAAAAATATTTTTGTGTTCTGTTACTCTTTTATTATTGCCCACACCCATTTTTTGTTAAAAATTTCAATTGTACAGACACGCGGTTTCTACTGTTTTATTATATGTAAGATTTATTATATGTAAGATTAATAATATATTTACCTACAGGTTTTGTGACTTACGTTTTAAATTTACATATTTCTTTTTTACACTTTTAAAAAGTTATAATATGGTACTTACGTAAATATACATTATTTATTAAATTCATTTACTCATTAAACAATTTTTAAGTGCAAAAAATTAAAACATCTATCTCTAACTTATTGATAAATGTACCTACCTAAAGGAAACTAAAGAAATTCAACACTTACTCATGTTTTCATTTACCTAATAATAAACTGGGCATCAATAACAGTTAAGTATAAACAATCTAAAAGTAAGTATAAAGACGTAGAATTACACGGGTGAACACTATTCATCTTGTAAATATAGAACGTATCGAATCAAGGCGTGATTAGCGTCTAAAAAATAATATTCGACTTATGGGATGGGTTGAGCATCCTACTCTTATGTCACCTGAATTATTAAATGCCTTTTAGCACACTGTAATATTATAGTAGGTGTGGTTATGCGCCAGCGCCGTATCAATACGAGCTATGATAAAAAAAACTAGGTCAACGCCTAAATATCCTTAATGTCGTGCAAAGTTATGCGTATTGCTTTTGATGGATTTATGCTAATTCATACTTCTGTACAATTGTGTTTGGTTGCCCTAAGAACGCACTTTACGCTCATGATTCGCATCCATTGTGCAATATTATGGGGCAATACTAGATAGTTATACTTTTTTTTCTCTGTATAATACATCCGTTGGTGTACATATATAGAGTAGGTAAGTAGTTCCATTAAAGTATGAAGGTATATTCTTGCGTCTAGCGGAAGAACTTAAACTTTAATACGCGGAATCACTCTTATCGGTCATTCAATACAAACCTTATAATATGATAAACTAGGACCACAAACCTGACTCACTCAAAATCGCGATATCTTTTTATAAAATCGTAGAGTTGAGGTAACAAATATCATAAAATGTATACTTACATGGAATCCTTTTTTGAAGTTAGTTATAAATGTTCCATCGTCTCACAACTCGCGTAGGTACCTATTTTTACAAGTCTATCAGATGACCTATTTGTATGGTGAAAACACTTGCTCAATCCTAATATAAATTTCAAAATAGAGAACAAAGGATTCTTGGCAGTTAGTGTGGCTTTATGTCGCACTTCTCAATTTTTATAAGAATTATTTCTTCATGGTATAAAAAATACTTTAAGCTCTATAATATTGTAACCTTTCAAAGTATAAAACAGACAAGTACTTACATGCTTATTTCGCGTCAAGGAGGATCGTTCGTTACTCACATAATTAGCGAGTGAAGACATTAAAGCGAAGCGAATTAAAAGTCATTTCATTACAGACTGATATGCCCTAAATATGTATTCACGTACTTACCGACTTACTGAATGTCAGTTTACACTTCATATTGAAATGGATTGAAACGAGACTTGATACTTACTTACCTACATCTAATTTTGACGGTAACCTGATAAATATCCGTAATAAAAACATATACGAAAGTATGCTGAGGACTGAGGACATTCTTTTGATTGTTAATATCACTTAGGTAGAAATAATAAGCACTGTTGATGTGGAAGAAGTAAGGGACACTTGGCAAAAAGTCCGATAAATATTCATCATTTACGTTGTTGATATGACCTACTTTTATAAAAATGTACTTTGCACGTCGAAACGTTGCTAAAATTTAAATTACCGTCGCTTCGTATAGGTAAGACACACGAACCGCACACTGTAGTCAATCTTTGTACTTACCTACAAAATACATTAACATCATGGAATTTACTTGTGCTATATATGTTACTAGCGACTCCATTCGCGTGGAATTTCATACAACATTTAATTTGGCCTTTTAACATCTTACAACCCTTTTTACGCAATTAAAAGAAGCCTATTTCCTTTCTCACGCTCTATACTATCTGTGTACCAAATTCCATTTCAATATGTTTAGTAGTTTTAGGATGAAAACGAGATACACAGATTTACTTTTGCATTTATAATATTAGGATAGAATTAGGATAACTAAGTACTACCTCTGAGATCAGGCTCCACTCTACTGTAACAAAGTAAACGAATTTTCCCGAAGATGAAACTGCCAGATTTGGTCGATTTCTCACCCCCGCCTCGCCGCTATTATAAACGTGTTACGGTTAAACTATAAATGAGGTTATTTTTATTGATTACCGATCACAATGACCGTAGCACAAATATATATGTATGTTGCTTGTTTAACAGTAATCTAGCATCTAATTAGCTTGTTTAATAATATACTAGCTTCAGCCCGCGACTTCGTCTGCGCACGATAAGCACCTCCGTTTTAGGCATTTCTTGAGCAATATTTTTTTGCAATTAGAAGGTAGTTCCGTATAAATTACGTATGGGTACATGGGTATGACCTACACCTAGAGACGTGTGTCCAGAGAGTTCAGTTGAACCCAGATTGGATAGCACAAAATTAAAATCCTATTGAATTCCAGAATCATCAAAAAATCTGAATTGTTAAAGATATCATATTAGTACATGTACATGAAGTAGGTATTATCTTGAATTCTCAAGTTTTCGTTCTAGTAGAGTTCGTCCAAATAACAATATAGAGATCAGGTCACTTACCGCATTGCCGTGAGACTTAATTGTCACTTGTCACAAAAAATAATATCGCAATGATCCACAATTTAATTTCAACAGTTTACTTAACCCGTCAATGCATAGAAAACACATCGCTTGAACTCCCCTAATAATATACTTACGAATCTGATTAACTTTCGGTCTCATTATCCACGCTGACTTGACAGCGACCATTATGTTCACGTTAGCTGAAATGACAATTGTATCCTCTATAGTAATTTAAACGCACCTACCTATTGTGAGAAAACTAACTAATACACCGGCAGACATAATGAGCGTCGTCGGATAGTACATGTGATCACCTAACTACATACGTACTTTTAATATATTCAATCAGAAATTCAAAACATGTTTGAAGAACCAATATATATATATATATATATATATATATATATATATATATATATATGGGTGTTTCTCTGCTATTTGGAAACTCGTCCATACAAGAGCTGTCCTGAGCAAATTTTATTAAATGTTGAGAATGTCTCTTAATACAAAGAAAGGCAATAGTATATCAAATATATATATTAAAGAAGCCCACGCATTTTCCTCTGGGTTTTTGAGTTATTGACGGTTTTGTGGAAAATTGTGACAGGGGACTGTTTTTGTGAACAAAAGCTAGTATTTTTGTTTGTATAAATAATTAAAACTTTGTTTTTATTAGCACTTACAATGTGTAATTATTACATAAGTAATCGATGAGATCGTAACGAAGTACACTTATAAAAAAAAAGACATTTTTATAACATTTGTGACAAACTGACTAAAATCAACTTCTTACTAAACAGTCCTTCTAAAATACTGATTGTATGACTTAAATCAGCTTTTAGAATGTTATTAATTAAAAATAATAAAAAAAAAAAACATTACCTTTGCTACCTAATTATCACAATAAACATAATATTGGATTACAACTTTAACAAAATTTGTACTTTTCAAGGATCTAACAGTAATTATTATCAATGTTACAGCATAGAGATAAAGAACAGTCTGTGCAATGAAATGACAGGGGACTGTTGACCAGGGGACTGGTTTTCTTACTTAAAAACGAAATAACACAAAATCATTAAAACATATCACATTTGTAAAACAGATGTGAAGACATACTCGTAAGTAAACTATTTTAAACAAATTATATGATTTAAAACTTTTGAAATAGGGAAGATATACTCACCCAGAGGACTGTTCCTCCTAACGTTCGAGACGCGTGTTTCACTACTAAACACAGTGACGTTACTTAAAAAAAGGCTGCTGTCTGTATACCTATATAACCGATCAAACTTCACACCAAATGCTTTCCATTTCACGGTCATAATGTTTTAAAACAATGCTTAAATTGAATATCGTGCCGTTTTCAAATTTTATCAGGGGACTGTTTTCAAATTTTAAGGACAGCCTTCGTACATATTTTTTAAAGTAAATTTCTATCATAGACATATTATTCGTAATATTAAAAGATGCTTACAGTCGTTCTTAATCTATATATGATTATTATTCAGTTATGAATGGCAAGGTATTCAATATATAGGTATCAATGCTTGTAATTCTGGAAAAGGGACATACCAGGGGACTGTGTTTTGAGGTGTTTAACATTGTTTTTCTCGGAAACAATTATATTTATTTACTTAATAAGCAATTGCGAACCAAGAGTACCAAATTTATGCCCATATTAATCCATTAAATAATAGATATGATAGAGTTTATTATACAAATTTTGCTTGGGACAGCGATTTTCCATTTAGTAGAGAAATGCCCATATATATATAGTATGTATTAAAGGTACCCAAAGTGCCCATCCGATTTAATTTAATACATAATGATAATTATGCGTACCTATTAAAATTTATGTTTCCAATTTTATTTATCCAGCTAATTATCAATGTAAATTATTCTATGCTTATAACCTATTAATCACCCAAAAACATTTTACCGACTTGGGTTATATTTTTTTCTAAAATACTTAGAACATAATCTGGATAAACTAAAGGCTAGTTTATAAGTTTTTAAAGTATATCATTCGTCGCGGTTGAAACACTAAACATAACAGATATGGAAATATGTAACTATTCAATACTATTAAATATGTACCTACTAGATGGTTAAATCGCCATCTGTTCTCGGTATGACGAGCACCGTCTCCCCGAAAAAGCTTCAACAAGGTTCTCGCGATGTAGGTCAGGCCTGGACCTTCAATTGGGTCATTCACGATAAATTAGGGCAACCCAGTTAGGAATTTTCTGCGTTTATCACGCTTATTCCTTAATATTATATTAATGGTATATTAAGTGTAAAGTTAAATAGGTTAATATAATTAATAGAAATAGTGTTGCTAGGATAATTTATAATCTAGTCAAAGCTAAACTGAATTAAATCTATTCTGTATATATACTTACATGCGCATTATATTTTTAAATCGATTTATTCCCTCTATGTGTGAGATAGTACTATGCTCCAAATGTTTTATTATTATTTTTCCATTGTAGGCACATCACCTGCGTATCTACGTAACTCCAAAACGAGGGGATTTCCATTGACCCACTAACCCATTGCACTTGACTCGAAAACCCAAAATTCACCCTCTCCCACGAGCACACCCCGTCGATCGACATCCGCGGCGCGCCCCAACCCTGCTACCCTCACTTATATGCTATACCTTCCCAACAATACAACGTATGGGTACAAAGTAAATACGAGTAAGTACCTTTCTAAATAAACACTCAATTATAGGTCATTATTGAAATGAACAATAAAAAATCTAGCTACAAGCTAGTTGATTAAAATAAAAACTAGAACAATATTATAAAATACATAATTAAAATTACCTATCATAACATACGTGTGTCGTGTGTTCGCTTATCTATACGCATGAAGGGGCACTCCTATTACCCATTAGCCTACTACTCTATTACGTTGCGTTACATCAAGGCGCGTCACAGACGGGCGTGGCGAAAGTGTGACGTAGTAGCTGTGCAAACGAAGAAAGCTGCGCTTGCGACTCTGAATACTCTTGCTTTCGTAGGAGGTCGCAATGTCTCGCCGATAGTGAAAACGACATACTTTGTGCATATCATTTACTGCCTCCGCTGTCGCTTTTCGTTGATATTCAGGTCTTGATTATAAAATCGAAACTTATTGAGTCACTGCCACTGGGCATATAAGATATTATAATATCAAACATTATGTTACTTAATTATACTAAAGTTTATTTAAATGTACCGTTTTAGATTCGGAAATGTCTCTAGGAATATTTATCAATTATATCTACGACAGTGCACTGTTTTGATTTTCTTTGCTCGATAGAGACACATTTAATATTTTGGTAAAGGTATGCACATGTTTATTATTAATCAAGGTTATTATAGACAGTCACTTCACTCGTTCATGACCTGTTAGTTAATTTTTAGATACAACCAGGTCAAGATCATACATTTTAAAATTTTAATTATATCAACCCCAATTTCGCCACGAAGTGCCAATTCCAAAGATTTTTAAATTAAATGATGCCCATGCGTTTTTGACTAGGTATCAGGCGACGACGCATGCAATTTTTTTACACGTATTCAAATGTAGAAAGGAATTAGGTTGCCCCCAGTGGGTATTTATTATAGTCGTGTAATGTATGTTTCTTATCGATCCACTTAAACTTCACCTAAATACTGAAATCTAATATAAATATCGAATATTCGTAATCAATTTTTCGTGATTCATTGTAACAAATCTGCAAGCATTTATAATCTTAACTTTTGATTTGTACATGTTTAAGTCAAACCTATTTGGCTTTATTGGAATTACTATCTTCCTTTTGATTTTCGAAGTTGAATTAAAACTGCATCTGGAATTATTTACGCTGTCTAAAACTCCTGCCGATAAGTTTAAACTAAATAAATAAAAGTTGTCAAAGTTGTAACATTAAACTTAAGTACCAGCGAAGCATGGGTACATAGGAACTTTTTGTTACCATCATATAATTTCTTAGTTACCTGACCCTCCAGTTTCGATAGTAAGTAGGTACTTATTTATAGGTAGGTTAGTTACTAACAAAGACTGAGTTTACAATGTTGAGATGTAGAAGTTGATAAAACATCTGTCTATATATATATATATATATATATGTAAATTAATTAACATTATTCCTGCCTGCTAATATTATGAGGATGTACTCCCATCCCAGGCGTAAGTGTCGCCGGCGACGACTAATCAAACCTGCGACTAAATTTAACCTCTACCGTAGGTGAGTTTAGGTACATTACTGATAGGATTAGAGTCCTGATGTAGGCATTTTGAAAGTAAGAATAGATATCCCATAATTAGTGAACGGCTGAAATTGTACCGCTCAAAGGTTCCCATCTACGGTCATTTTTAATAACCTAATTAAATAGATACCTATGAAGTAGGGTTCAATCATAACTCAAATCGCTCTAATTGTTTTTAAATTCTCGATCGATGGTAAAGTTAATGATGTCAAAGTAGGTTGCGCCGACGCTGCTGTTCTGTGTGAGACAGTTCTGCAAGCGAGCAAGCGATTACGATGCGAACATAAACACAAGCTCACCGCTCGCAGCAACCCTGCCCTGCTGCGGCACTGCGCGCAACTGGGTCAGTGGGCCGCCCCCCGCGCCCTCCTCCGCCCGCTCGGTGGCGCAACCGCGCGAACGCGCACTAACATAGACCTGGATCGCGGGAAAGTGGGTCACCGACTCACTTTCACTTATTACATGGGCTCCTAATCGTTTTCCATTGTGCGAGCGGGCGGGGGCTCGCGGGTAGCGGCGGGGCGCGCATGCGGGAGGCGCCGGCACGCGCGCCGTTGTCGCCGGCCGCCAGTCGATCGCGAGACGTCCTCGGAGTGGCACGCACGCTGCTGCCTTTATTGACACTCGAAGCGATCGTAACAGAACGCGCGCCGTCAACTGTAGTACGAACAGTTACACTGAACACACCGGCGCTCGGCGCCACTGTAATTTTCAAACATATTAGTGTAGGACAACATGTGCTGGATTAACGTGCCTCTTACTATAGTGCTTGAACAGGTGCAGCCCGCAAACGGCAGATAGTGTTGCGGCTAGACCGCTAGTGAACTCGGTGACTGTGTAAACGTTGTTGCGGTTGAACGCCGGCGTAGGATTTGCAATAAGCAGCCGCCACGTGCGGCCGAGCATGACGATGGACCAGCAATCAGGCCTCATGTCCCTAAATATGTCACCATTCGACCTGAGTCCAGGCCCCGAAGGGTCGGGCTCTGGCGGTGGACCTTCTGGTGCTTCACAACAGTATGTGCCACAAGGCGCAGCGTACCAATGTGGCCCCGAACAGCAATCTTTTAGTTACGGCAATCTGGATCCTTCGTATCTGTTTCCAACAGGGGCCGGTGGCGAAGCAGGAGCATACTTACCAGCAACCGGTGCTGTATGCGACCAAACCGACACCAAGGATGTGATCGAAGAACTGTGTCCCGTATGTGGAGACAAAGTTAGCGGCTACCATTACGGCCTGCTCACATGCGAGTCGTGTAAGGGCTTCTTCAAGAGGACCGTTCAAAACAAGAAGGTGTACACTTGCGTCGCTGAACGAGCCTGTCACATAGACAAAACGCAGAGGAAACGCTGCCCTTTCTGCCGTTTTCAAAAGTGTCTGGATGTCGGCATGAAACTTGAAGGTGAGTGGAGATTTATACTAACATAAAATTAAAAACTATTATACCTATATGTACCTATGTCCCGTTCCCGAATACACATATACATACCTACCTATCTAATAGGCCCACGGGTAACTAGTACATACTCTGGTGACGGAATTTGATGACGTCAGGTCGCATGTAGGTCGTCGCTCAGCGACTCTGAGCGGCCCAGATGAGATTACATCACCAAAATCCAACAAAATAAACGTTGCTGAAAAACGAAAGTTCAACCTACTTATCCTTGCAAATTAAAGTAGTAGGTGTTGGTCTGATTCATCATGAACGTTATAAGTAAGTTCATAATTTTTATTCCACTTTGAAATAATTATACGGCAAACATCTCGTAACAAGTAAAAAACGTAATATACTAACCTACCTATAACATTAATATTAAGAGGCAAAGCATCTTCATATAAACAACGAATTCATCAATCAATTACTCTTACGGCGTAGCGATTGGAGACAAGTAGGCATATTAGAGTTACTATTGCAAATATGTATACCTATCACGTACTTAACATTTTTTGGTAGATTCCGACCCACTCTACTCTAAAACATATAGATTTGGGTAGTTCTCATACGAAATGAATACGGCAACTACGAAAGTAATTCATAGCTTTTTTTCCCGGTACCCACAATTTTAATTTGTAAACGAATATCTACCTCCCTTGCGGCTTACGATATGGATTAGGCCAAACCAAATTCATAAACATAGTATTTAAAAGTTACTAATAAAGAATCCGAAAAATATAGATATAAACTTATGAAAAACATAGTAACGAAAATATAAATAGGTGCAAATATAAATAGGTCTCCTAGTTTCAAGTTATTTATAAAAGGTATCAAGATATCTTAAGTAGGTCACCTATTATTCCTGAACTTGAAAAAAAACGTCAATTTTCCCTTTAACTTCAACGTTAATTACACTACTACTGAACTCAATAGGTCGGTAAATCGTCAAAAACCTTTATTCTTAGAACTTTATTTCTTGTTAGTACGAATATAATATTAAAATATATAGCTGTATCTTTGTACTTTTGTTCACTTGTTCAAGAACGAGACTAGCAATCAATATGTAACACAAATTCATGTAGGCAATGACAAAGCAAGCTTCTAGAATTTGCATCGAGCATAACTCACGTGGTCGGTTGGTACCTACATTGGCTAAATATTAATTTGGAAAACGTAAAATGACATCAAAAACAGTTAAAAAACCGAAAGTAACAATAGAAATCAAATTAGACCAACTTCCAATCTTTTTTAACACTATAAATTATTATTTAGCATAGGATTTGTTAAATACCAAATGGCATTTTTCGGACTCTTTTGCTTTTTAATGTTCTAAACTATTCGCCAAGTCAGTAAGACCCCGGCTAAACTTATGAGTCTATTAAAGGGTATTTCTCTTAACATTTAAAACGACGTTTATGATGAATGCAAATAATAGGATAAAGTAAAAAGAATAATAATAATTTATCCCTTTCTCAAATATCAAGAAGAGAAGTTAACGTCTCAAGAGTTCGAAGACATACCCTAATATTCGGAAGGCGCATCTTTAAAATGAAATCCTACTGCTTTTATCGGTTGCTTCAAGTTGTTGCAATAGTTCGTATAAGAGATATTAGACGTTTATTAAAATATTTTTTCGATTCAGTCTTCCGTTTGACGAAAATTACGCTTGAAACTCATACACGTCGTAAGTACCTGATATTATTTTATAATAGTTATGTATATCATAAAGTAAACGAAAAACACGGCTCATTAACCTTTATAAATGAAGAAACCATTTCACGAAAACGTTTCAGGACAAGTAAATAACTTTACATCATCGTTATTTTGTTTTCATTCTACCCAAATTACTACTTTGTGGTACCGAAACTAACTAACCAAATGTGAGTCCTTACTATAAACGTGTCCCCAACTCCAACACACTCTTGACCGGTTTTCGTATAAAATTGTAGTATAGTTTTACAAAAACTTTTAAGTACAGTTGTATGTGGAAGGTTGGTTTCTATGCTTATAAATACGAGTACTTTATCTTGACAACTAGTCTAGTGTTTTCCTAAAAACTTAATAATTATATCAACTATATTGATACTGTTACTAATCAGAGAAGACCGACATTATGTAGCTCTCGATCGAATAAACTATTTGTGAGAGTTCCTTTGGCCATTTAGACAATCAATGGTCGCCTATTGAAGGTAGGTACGTCTCGCCTTGTATCGTCATTCCTAATAGATGCCATCTTTAAATATTATACAGAAAAGAACTTATTTCTTATACAATTTTAATAAAATGTATCTAGTTGAGAGTTAAAAACTTAATCATATTATTCAATTAAAGAAAAATATTAAGCGATACATGGGTTCAAACAAAAGTTTATGCATAATAATGCAAGGTCTTCTTTGGGTTCACTGGTAAGGCAGCCGATCTAAGAATAAGTAGTGCGAGATGAAAGTCGAGGACTTCTGTTTAGGGACAAGGCTATTTCTCGCCATGGCTATTATTTCTATTTGGGGTACTTTTAACAATCCGCCCTTATAACCGGGGGAAGCAGCAGGAAATACACACGTGTTCCTTCTAACACGTATTTCCTAAATACAAGCTCTTTCATAGTTTAATGCTATTCCGAGTAAAATTATCAAAGCGTTGTTCAATGCCGAACTCGCTACTATACCTGACATTCAATTGTTTAGTTAGCTATGTTGATGATACAACGCGCGTCTTTGTTTGTAGGTGTATTATTGTTTTTAATGATGTCCTACTTCATCTAAAGAAATTACAATATACCCATCTGGTACGCTGATTCCCCCATATCGATTCTTAGCAGAGGAGACAATGATAACGGTTACCACACTATGAAGATTATATTAGCAATCTTATAGTTAAATAATCTCGTGGTGCTATGCTTTAAGCGCGGATTATTCTAAATTTAAAACGCGCGCGGCCGCGGAGCGCCCTGACCTACATGCGAGCGGGGCCGCGATGCGGCGCGCGCGCTGCCCATTTGTGCGTGTATGTACGCACACCGATTTTGTAGCTGTGTGCGTAGGCTATGCGCCATTCCGCGTTTCGCCAGATCTGTACTGTGATGTTTGCAACATCTACTTAGTACAGACTCTAAATAAACAATCTCGCCAGAATTTCTACTGAGTAAAGCATTGCCGGATATGAAGTTGCTCGAAAATTATTACAAGTATGAACTTTGTTTTTTCGTTGGTAATTGTATGTCCGTTGTTTTATTCGTAATTCTCTGCTTGTATAGACAACCAAAAATAAAATTATGGCTCTCCTTCAATAAATCGACACATTTGAAAAAATGCCAAGAAACAAATAATGGTCACTTTGTAACGAAATCTTATGATGAAAATATACAAGTTATCTCATATATCAAAATCAAAACGGAAGTAGGTATAATAGTTATTTTTATTATTGACACAAAGTTAATTGACAATGTTTATATCTATGAACCATATCCTGCACGGAAGGTATTATTTTACGACTATTATACTGTTTACGGAACTTTAGGAACAAGGTACCAAATTTTGGACAGACTAACAAAAAACAAAGGACGTTTAACGCAAGCGTGTATCAGATGACACAATTCACACAAATCGTTGGTTGACCCGAATAGCGACGGTTGCGAGAGCCTCGCACCGCCTGCTCGACCTGCAGTGAGCCTTGTGCAATGAGACCACTGAACCACTGGCCCAACTAAACAGACATTATAAACAAACTGGATTCAAATAGTAAGAAAAGGCAAATCATTTGTCATATACTTAATTATGTTGTCTGAAATTTCAATCAAACAAAGATTCAAATAATAATTTTCTACCGTCGAAACTATTTGATCGGATACATACAAAGCACGTATTTCTTGTTTATTATGATAACTATATGTGCGGCCCGAAACAAATTTCAAAGTTTTTTCATGGTTTTATGAGTATGTCATGTCCATACTACATCTTCTCGATAGATAGGTTGCTCAAGTCCGCTGATTCACTCAGAAACGAAACTTCAAATAATGTAATCATAATACAAATGAATAAATGCTGGCGTTTTGGAATTCCCAAATTCCAAATTGTTAGCACCAAATTACTGATATCATCAAATTTTTTCAAGAAGTACTACTTTATTTAAAAAGATACCTACTAAAATGAGGAATAGGTCGAAAAAAAAAATCTACGTCATCAAGGGTTATTTAGCAAAAGTAGCGTGTGTTACGTAAGCGGCTTCCATATAAACGCGCAACTCCGCCCGGAGCACGACTGACATACATACCTACTCGCACGGGCTTTACCAACTACTTACGAGATATTCTTTGTTGCTATTTATGGATTCTTTAACCAAATGTTGGTATTGAAACGTTATCTTAGATAATCTCGTAAACGAAGTCTAACCTGGTCTGTTGAATTGTGAACGTCATAACGTTTTCTTGTCCATATCAAAAAGGCAAGACGCTCAAGTGAAGCGGGGTTGTGGATCAGGCGCGCGCGCCGGCGAATGTATCGTGTGTTTCGACACAATCGGCCGCCGTTCGGTGGGGTGCGCTGCGCAAGCGTTTCACAAGACACCTCAGTCGGCCTGTCGCAATGGACTACCCAAATGTGACCTGAACACGTATCACATTTACACATCCACGGGTTTGCGTGTCGAATTTGCTATGGTGCCTTACAAAATCTTAACATATACGAAGGCATACGTAATAAGCTTTATTTTTCGTAATTTATGTGGTACTCTATTAGAAAACGAGACTCGTTTTGCAAATGTAAAAGTGTTAATACGTAATAATACGTATGAATGTCTAGGACAGTTCCAAGTATGCTATTTACAACTATTGCAGCAAATATACTTTATATACCTACTTTGAGCTCTAAATAGTTACTTAACCAATAAATAAAGTCTATTTAACGATAGTGAAACGTAATTAAATTATATCTTTGTCTAAGTTTACCAAATGAGACTTACTAACACTTCCTAAAAGAATCAACACACATCTAATCTAGTATTTTCCATAAAGATGCAGCGCTTATTTGGTAGCCTATAGTATGTAGATGTCATATCAAACAATACTCAATAAGTAGTAAGACCAGAATAGAATATCAGATGCTTGGGATTGAGTCTTTGATTATAAAAAATACCATATATGTAGAACATTTTTCACAATTTTACACTTATTTTAGGAGATGCACGCGAACTATGTAGGTAACACACGTATGAAATTATCCTTTGGTTAGCAGCTTCACATAAAAAAGTATAAAGCTGGTCGAAAATTTCAGTGAAGGAGTTACACGTGTCAATTAACCCGGTCGAGCAAGCGCTAGTACCTACCTACCTACCTATATTGTTTCCGTGCGGCCAGCGCAGAACATTGCGGCGACCGGCATCGAGGGAACCACGAGCGACGAGTAATGATTGTTGTTACATGGATGGCTGAACATAGAACACACGCTATTTTACGTAACACAGCTCCACTATAAGTGAAGTTTACTCTTATTTTTTTACAGTGACTTAAAGATTACGTTGTTCATATATTATTATGATAACTTGTTTCAGGCCCGACTTTAGTAACTTAATAAAACAGATGAAATTATATAATGGCACTTGCCTCCGTGACTACTGATGACTATATTTCGTCATTTCTCTCCAACCCCTGTCGCTTTCAATATCATATGATGTTTATTATTATTTAATTGATATGAATGTTCATATTTATTAAAATTTATAAATATGAACATTTTTATTTCATTCGCCATGTTTTATATACAAATTATTTCGTGTTCGTGTGACGTAGGAATTGGTTTTATTGCGTGAGAGTCTGTTCTTGAGTCACGGCGACAGATGTTAAGTCACAAAAAAACTGTGCGCCAGTCTACTATTTCGGCGCGCTGCCTTGACCCGAATCGAGTATTTCGTCAGAGCGGCCTCGCACACCGCCGGTCCTTTCTATTTTTTAGGCATTACCTGTCCTGTCATTATTACGAGTGTTGCACGAAACCCGCCATCTTGGATAGATTTTGGTGCAGGCACGTCAGACCGCCGACTGAATGGCGCGAAAACCGGTTCACGTACGTGAATTCTAGTTAAGTTTACGGAGGATAAACTTGATGGTTAGTTTAGATTACTAAACTGTTCATGTAGCATCTACTACTTTACTACGGATGTACTCTATCTGTTAACTAACGCAAGCAAGGCACCCATTTTTTTAAAAATCGGTCGAAAATTATAACGTTTGCGTTATAGTTTAAAATGTGTCTTATCGGAATCTAGTTAGATTCGTGCTCTGAATTCTTACTTCATAGACAGATGAGCATAGGGATCTTGACATAGTTTGGTGGATCATCGCGGGTGATGATTTATCTTGGTTGTGTAACGATCCGGCTGCCGCTATCTAGGCGCACGATCGAGTGCGTGCGGGCGGGCGGCGGTCGGACGCGCTCGGCCGACTCCGTCGGCACTCGGTCCGCAGGGGTAAGGTAGCGGGGGGGCAACGCCAGCCTTGACCAAGTTTCACCGACTCGTCGGTATAAGGAGCAATCCCCGCACCTCTTCTCGTCCTTTCGGCACAATCGCACTTCAATACTTACCTACGTACTATTTTTCTTATTCGGTAGCGGCATCGGATCGTATTAGTTGTGGTATTCCCTTCGGACTTGAGCATTTAGATTCTAAATTATAACTCATCTATGATGTTAACAAGTATTTCTAGGGACAATTGTCAGATGGGTATACAGATAATACGTAGGGTGCTGGTAAAGGGGAGATGATATTGGCGATGTCCGCATAACCTCACTGTCAGGGTCGACCTTGACCCAACTGTCAAAAATGGGCCACAGCCACAAATAGCGACAGAATGCGAGGTGAACTCATACGTTTGTTTCTATTTTTGCCGGTCGGACGCTTGTCACTGAGACGTGTTTTTGATTTGTAAAAATGACCTTGACCTTGATCCAGTTTATTCGTTTAATAAACACTGCTGACCTCGTTTACCGCATTATCGTCTACTATCGTGTGCTCATTACAATAACATTAGATGCATCGCAAATAGTCTTCCAATAAGAAAACATACTACTTAATACAATCTATAATTACTAACATGACATAGTACAACCGCCAACTTCCAAAACACTAACTTGAAGCGTGGTTGATCACTTCTCGCTCTCTAATCAAAGTTCCTGCAACGTACGAATCTATATCCATGCAAAAAACATTTTCTAATAAAGAAACCAAACCCTTAATAAAATCTTGTCAGAAAATTGCAGATAAGAAATATAAATCTCAAGAGCCAAAAGCATAATTTAATATAATAATATGTACTTACATATCAAATTAAAGAAGCTTCATTTCTTACAAACCAAGTAAATATAACATAGATGGTGACCTCTTATTGGATCACGAAATTCGTGATCCATATCTGCCCCTGTAGGACATAATAAATAGTAAGAAGACATTAATATTATATTGATATATCGATAAAGAAGGAGTCAGAAGGACAGTTACTTCAAAACAAAGTATATTATTATGTAGACAATATGTAGTAGTTAATGACTTACTTTTGAATACACTCCTATGTTTTTTAATAAGTAAGCGCGTAATTTTGATAAATTTATGATAGGTACTAGAAAATTCATTCTTATCTAGAAAAGGAGTCTCACAAAATAAATCTTAAAAAGAAACTGAAATCCCAAGAACTATGAAACTCATGATACAATTTATGAATTGTTGAAAATATTTAAAACAATTAAATACATACATATAGTAAATAATAACCGGAAGTTCCCAGTAGAAAACTAGACAGAGCACATGTGCATATTATACTTATACCTAACTACACAATAGTAAGGTCTTGTGCGACTGCGCAACTATGGAATAAAGTTGCAATAGTATGTACTTTTAAAATTTTGAAAGTTAATTCATAATAATGTTCTTATTTTTTTTAGGAAATCCACAGCAAAATTTTGAGTTCTAGCCACTTCGACTTCGCCAATTTGAACACGTCAAACATACGATCAAAATATTTTTACCTATTCATGATCTGGTTAGTCAAGTTTAACACTTATATCTATAACGGCAATTATAACTTGCTTATTTCCTACTCTCTGTATAGTTTAACTCTTTCATGAAATCAATCCAGTCTGCAATACGAAACTGCACTCTGCAATGCTTAAATCCGTTACGCTTACTGTCTCTTTCCAATCCCTTCGAAAATCGTGTAACACTGTCCTTTTCGCACAGAGGCGCGTTGACTACAATAAAAACTGGTTGTTATTTTTAACTCGTGGGTTGGGCGAGCCGGCAACTGACTGAAAACCCCTTCCGCTCCAGCTTCAGTGGTATTTACTTACCGTTTATAGCTAACAATAACTAGGTATCAACAATACAAACTAGGTACTATTCATAATCCTAGCAAAACAATTAATTTGTGCTAAGAACTTGTACTAACTAGCCAGTGTTCAGTTACGTGTCAACGAATATTATTAATAGCATTACAAGACCAACCATCAGGTATAAATTTTATACAAAATATAAGAATGTATGCTACTATAACTTCATCTTGTAGGACTACATCGTAGTTATCACCAAATTTACCTTTAACGCAAGCAGCTGAGTTTCTGGAAATAATTATCCCTAATACATGCCAGCCTCACTACATAGAAGATCCGTGGGTTTTTTAAACTAGGCACGTACTATGATAATAACCCTCAAAATTAAAAAAATGTTACACACGGTTACTCAAATTTGGAAGTAAGCCAAAATCGTAAAACGACGTGGAGTTGGTGTACGGTATACGGTTTTTACGTGCATACTTACGTTACGATCTTGGGATGCCGCCGCCGCCCTATATTCTACTTCAGGTAGTCGTGGATATTAAATACATTTATTTATAACACGCAGAATATAATATTTTAAATCAACGACTCAAAACAGAGGTGTGTAATATAAGTTTGAATGTGCTATTGGTTTGTTTACACGTGAACGTTAAAAGAGACAGATCTCGAGATGGTCCTAGTTGATTGATGGGTTGAAACTCGATCTAATTGTTTATTTGATTGTACTTGAGTACCTACTAGGAATCGTAAATTTAAATCCACATCCACACCACAATTACTTAATATTTATATACTTAATGTATCTATGTTTGTAACTAATATAAACTGACCAACCGACCGTGTAATTGTTTATGATTTTAAACCCTTGCACGTTTATAAAAATATAGCCAATGTATCTAATAATATAATTTCATTTTGTTTCAGCCGTTCGTGCAGACAGAATGCGTGGTGGGCGCAATAAATTTGGTCCTATGTACAAGAGGGACCGCGCACGTAAACTGCAAATGATGCGGCAACGACAGATAGCCGTTCAGACCCTACGTGGATCCCTCGGTGACGGTAGTCTCGTCTTAGGCTTCGGACCACCCTACGCCTCCGTACCAGTCAAGCAGGAGATCCAAATACCCCAGGTGTCATCGCTGACGTCTTCGCCAGAATCGTCTCCAGGGCCTGCGATGCTAGCCGCGCAGCCCCAACCGCCGCAACCGCCTCCGCCTCCAGCCCACGATAAATGGGAAGCCCATTCACCACACTCAGCGTCACCGGACGCTTTCGCCTTCGACGCTCCAGCTAACAACGCTGCCACACCCTCCAGCACAGCCGAGCCCAGCAGCACCGAAACTCTTCGAGTATCGCCCATGATCCGCGAATTTGTTCAGACAATCGACGACCGCGAGTGGCAAAACTCACTTTTCGGACTCTTGCAGAGCCAAACCTACAACCAGTGCGAAGTTGATCTCTTCGAGTTAATGTGCAAAGTGCTGGACCAAAATTTATTTTCTCAAGTGGATTGGGCGAGAAACACCGTGTTCTTTAAGTATTTAAAGGTGAATTTCCAGATAAGTATGGCAGTCCTTCCCGAATCCCGAAACCCCTCCCCGGTGTACACCAACTTTGCTAGCGAAATTGCCGCATTGCGCTGCTAAGCGAACTTTTTTATTCCCTAGAATTATAAGCATTGCGATTTTTTTACCTGTGTACCGATAGTTCCTTGCGTGCAGACAGTGCAGTATAGGATATGAGTGTGTGAGTTGAGGTTTGCATGACGCAGTAGGCGGCGAGGGCCGCTCGCAATCGATACTCCGCGCCGCCCGCGCCGCGTTGTTCGAACTAGGTCAAGATCCCACGACAAGCGTGCCGCCCGCCGCCCGCCGCCAGCCGCCAGCCGTCCGACGCGCTGCCCAAACGGCTTTATTAATTTTACACATCCGTACCTAATTAATTTGTCAATTCTGTTTTGGATTTCGAAGGCAACGTCATAATCGAACATTTAGTTCTGTAATTCTATTGCCCAAATAAAAATACGCAAATCAATCAAATATACCTATGCTATACATAATTAGTGGTAGGTGATATTATTTTTAAATAGATATTGAGCTAAATTTAGGACGACCTCCAAATTACCTATTAATTATTCGCTATATAATTACTTGTAAATGCATATTATAACCGGTCAAATTGATCGAGATAAAAATAATTCTATTGAGACTATGTCACTCAATTGGCAGTTTCGCTATGAAATGATATCAATCAAATTGGGGGTGATGGGAGCGTGAAGCGGGAGCGGACGCATCAGCGGTGGATGCCGCACCGCGCACTGTGGTCGTCGTACGCTTACGCAAGAGCCGCAGTCGGTCACGTGGGCGAGCGTTGTTGCCGCTCCGCACGGGAATCTCTGTCTCGTTCACGCAGACTGCTTCTACTTTACAAATAGCGATTTTTGTTTCAGTTAAAACGGCATGGCTTGTTTACGACCCGTTCTCAGAATTAGGACGGTGCCGAATGTAGGTACTTACATACGTTTTCCCAAATATAACGGCATCCACCCTACTGCTACAAGTATATATTAGCGTGGGATGGAAATTCCGGACTATTTATCCCGCATCGTATTTATGGGTTTATGTAAAATTCAAAGGTTCATCTCTCAAGTCTTCGGTGGCAGGTTTAATAGTAAATGCAAGTAATATTAAAATTTAAACTTTTAACGCATTTAATAAGTACCAAATTGTACAGATGAAATGCACTGATGCAACAGAAAGGTCATCCCTAAGAGGTCCTCTCCTCTATGTATCCATAAAAGATGTGGATGACCTACGCTTTCTCCAGACGATAGTGATGTAACGGTGCGGCCTGCGGCGTGCGAGGCGGCAACGCTGCACTTTCGTCGGCGCACTTGACACACTGCCCGTGGCCGAGTTGCCCCGAGAAAGCACTTTTTACCACGGACGACGCGTAACCGCACCGGTAACGGAACGCAACGGGTTACGCGGCCTTTCTTCGCTTTCTCTTATGTAATATTACCAACTACGATTAGTCGGTCGCATAACAGCACGATGAACTTGAGCCGCTCGAGCAGTCGGTCGATGACGTTGTTTTTATTTAATCATGCATCACATCACATGTCGATTAGAAATTCAAATTTTGTTGGTTTGTTTTTAAAACTGTTTTAGTATAAAAATATTTAAAAATTCGGACTTAATTTAGTTTACGATAAATTTAAATTTTATGTAATCCAATCTTGATAAATATGTAAGATCCCTCTTACACTAATTTTAACAATAGCATCCGGTGTAGACAAGAATTCGCAGCGAAACATAAAAGTGAAAAAGAGGCCAAGTTCGTCGTAAACCAAGTCTGGGATTGTCAGAGTCACTGATAGGTCACAGTTGAGGCTAAAACTAAATGGGTGGCAAGTTCATTACTACTTGCTTGAATTATATCCTTAATATCAGTTTGAAGTCCTTCAATATAAAACATTTGCATAGGTATGGGAATATAGATTCAGTTTTATTTTTAATTGACATAATATTTGCACTTTTCTATTTTGCAAGACCACGACCTACTTATAAAGTTGCTCATGCTTAATGCTCTCATAACTTGGTACAGACACATTCGACATCCAATTTGACTGTTGCCCTCATTTTATAATTATTGTATAACGGCTGTCTATTGCGTGTTAATATTAATTTGCGTATAATCTAGATTTCGAATATAACATGTCCTAGGTAAAACTAAGGGGCAGTACAGACTAGTAATTATCCTAATAGTTGTGATAATTCATGTTCATTGTTTTACTTCGAATGGATAATTTAGTGTTTCCTAAATTTCGTATAAACAGGTCAATTACCCAGGTATACAAAAATAAAAAAAGGTGATATAAAAATAACAAAAACTACAATAAAATGTTGTCAGGAAGCAACTTTATAAAATAGGAAACATCGCTATTGAAAAATAAAACAAAACTTTTTCGGTATCAGTCAAACACCGCTGTATGAAATCGAAAATCAACTTAAAACGATGTCGAAAGAGCGATTGATAGAATATTCTGATTTCGACGAAGCGATCTCAATTCATCGCGTTGAGCAAGAACTCCGGTGTGGCAATAGCTTCGAGCTCTAAAATTCAGTTGTAACATTTCGTAAACTGCGAATTTAACGCGCTCGCGCACCGCCCTGTGTTTTCTAATGCAATTCAATAAAATGTGGGTCACGGAGTGACGCCGCCGTGTGGCGCGGCGGTCGCGACTTGTCAGATAGTGCTTCGGATAACAGATTACGAATACGTAGGATCAACTAAACATGGCGTCTCTAATGAACGCTCCATTTAATACAACTGCCTCGCAATACCTCAACTATCACATTCCAGAATTTATCCCCCAATATTTTGCCGACGTCTCGTATAACTTTCATATTCGAGTGACAAAACGATTAGTTGCTCGCATAAAATGTCGCAAGCGTAAAAACACTAACCCAATTCGGAGTCACAAACCGCTTTGTCATTCGTTACTTTGCATAATTATGTCGGCAAAATACACTGCATTCTTCTAGTAGGACTTTGCATCACACTTGTATGTGCCATGCTCGTATAGCAATGCGGTTGTCGTTTGTTCTAGGTCGATGATCAGATGAAGTTGCTGCAGCACTCTTGGTCAGATATGCTGGTGTTGGATCACCTGCATCAGCGAATGCATAACGGGCTGCCAGACGAGACCACTCTGCATAACGGGCAGAAGTTCGATCTGCTCTGCCTGGGCTTGCTGGGAGTGCCCTCTCTTGCAGAACACTTCAACGAGCTCCAGAACAAACTAGCTGACCTCAAGTTTGACGTTCCAGACTACATCTGCGTTAAATTCTTGCTTCTCCTTAACCCTGGTCAGTATACCCTCTTGATTACGTTTTATTTGTATTCTAAGAGCCCCTTGTGTTTAATACGCATTTGAGCGAATTATACTGTCTCTACACTCCATTTTGTATGTATACAATTGAACCATATAATCGACCTGTATATTAACATTTGTCGTATGTTTTGAAGATTTCTCTTGGGCTTTCAGAGGTGAGGGGAATCGTTAACGTGAAGTGCGTCCGTGACGGTTACCAGACAGTGCAGGCTGCGCTGCTAGATTACACTCTTACCTGTTACCCAAATATTCAGGTGAGTGTATATGTATCAAATTATCGTTTGTCACTATTAATCAATATAATATGAAACTTTTCTTTCTAGTCATTCCTAGAATATGTAATAGCAATATTTAAGTCCGGACAGGGCATTTCGTTGTAGTCGAATCTCCAAATCTAAAGGAAGATGACGTGGTTTTCAGGACAAATTCGGAAAACTGGTAATGGTAGTCCCCGAGATCCACGCGCTGGCGTCGCGAGGCGAAGAGCACCTGTACCAGCGGCACTGCGCCGGGCAGGCGCCGACGCAAACGCTCCTCATGGAAATGCTCCACGCGAAGCGCAAGTAAGTGCCATTTCCATTATTTACCACCCGACCGAATCCCAACACTATAAACCCTTATTTAAGTATAATCATACCACCCATACTCTATATATTATAGGGATTTAATCATTATATTTATATAATTAGAATATCAGAATGCAATATTATGTCTCGTTCTAGGCCGAACGGAGGCGAAATGGTTAACCGGAGTGCAGAACACACCTCGACACTAGACCGATTGTATGTTACCTTATACCAAATGAAAATATTGTAACTAGTAGTATACTATATATATACGCATAGAGTTGCCAGCTTAAGTTCAATTGATTCCGCTTGTATCGAAACAATTAAAGCTCAATGTAATTACATTTTTTTTTTATACTGCAATTACGTGCTGGCAACTCTAGAAACTAATCAGACACAATGCTTTCGCAGCAATTTTATGTGATAGTATATTACTTATAAACAGACATATTATAAATACAGCTTATTCATAAAGTTATATTTTATTATTTTGGGTTTGGTAGTATATTTATCTTATTTAAGTACATATATATAAAATTCACATTAAGTATATTACAAAATTACAGCCGTCTTTAAAATAGTATTAAATACCAGTTGCATAAACTGCTGTAAGGTACGCGGTTCTTTAAATAGGAGTAGATCAAAGCACTAATTTATAAGGTAGACATAATCGATTATTAAATCTGGGACAAACTATTTTATCCGTCTATTAACAACAAGTAAAATTACGGTTAAATTTTAGCGTAACTTGTGGAGGTCTTATTTTTAGTTAACTTTAATACTATGTTGGAAAGGATAATATAACGCCTAACGAAAATAAAACTAATGGCAATTTATTATAAATAATCAAAAATAACCATCTTTGGGTTCTATTTAAAATTATCACCTGTAATTTAACGTGATTGTTTGTGGCACCTTTTAAGGTTATCGCATACATATCAACTCGGCGAAGGATCGGCGTCGCCTCGTTTCGTTTCACGAATTTGTATCGAGGCGAGGCGACCCGTACTATGCTGATTAATTTGAATTACAGATTGCAGTTTCATATAGAAAACAATGAATGGTCCATCGGTCGAGACGATACAGTCAGTGTCAAAGTACTCTAATATATAATATATGCACACATCTTACTTATGAAGGACGTTAGAGTGTGTTGTGATTATATTTTGTTAATTAGACTATTTTGTGCTGACTGTACGGTCTTATGTTGTAGACAAAACATTTATAAAGGAAAATATTATTTCAAAACAATAAAATTTACATTATGATCGGGTGATAATCGGTTTAACAGTTCATTGGATAATATTGTATAATATCTGCAGCTGGGATATACTAGTGAGAGAACACGGATCCTAAACGGTTTCAGTCCTGTCGTTGTAGAACTTAATATTATCTAAGAGGGAGTTTATTCGGCAAGGCTTATTTAAGTTGCTTATTGACACTGCATTAATTACCACCGCAGTAAGCACGCTTTTGAAATAATATACTAAATATTAGGCATGAATGTGTTGAGTTGCTCAATTTAGGTTAAAGGTAATCTAAGTCAAACCAAAATATGGCAGGGGTTAACATTAGATGGCACTAATATATGAGGGCATTCAGGGTACAGGGTTTCGGTGCGTAATTACTGATCTGTTGCTCTGTGTCAGGTGCGGATTCCTGCCAAGCGACACGATTGAGCCGCATTCGCCCATCTAGAGTAAGCATTAACTATCTTGAAGTTTCTACGCACACGCTACTAGCAAGCACTATAGTCTATATCCCGGGCTCTCCGCCGCACATATATTGCTTTCAATAACGAAATCTAAATAATAAGTTATTAAGTATTTTATCATAATACGTTTTCAACTTGTAAACAAAGCACACAATTGAATTTTATTTGACGTACACCATTCGGAATCGTACGGCTTTCTAATTTACAAAAGTTTTGGTAATATTTCTTGCAAAGTGTTCGGTTCTATGGCACAAAATAAATATTATAAAACTATAATTTGGCATCGTTATTGCGAAATATCAAAAACAAAATAATATATTAATGCTACTCAGCTTTGTTATTGAAAAAAAAAGCAACAACGAATGATAACAATATGTTTTTATAGAAATAATGATACCTCAGAGAAAGGTATAAATAAACAGTTTCATCAAGTTTATTGCAAGTAAGCAAAAACGGACAGGCTACATGAAAATAATAAAGGTTCTCTAATAGTATCAATTTAAAACTTTCAAATTTCTTTAAGGTTTCAAATAATTGTGTAGTGCGATGACCTGTGTGTTAACGACAAGGATTCAATTGGGTGATTTGAATATAAGTATTGTGTGCTGATCCCGGTCCAACGGGAACCAACCAAAATGAGAATGCGGCTTACTCGATCAGAATTGCAGGTCTCTCAGCTTAACAGTCGCCGATTTTTGCTTAAATTATAAGTAACCTTGAATTTTGTAACTCTCCTCATAATGCTAATTACATGATTTGCCTTGCCGTAATCACTACACCGTTTAGGTGGTTTTAACATTTTTCACAGAATATTACAATTAACGCTGATCTTTAAAGCGTTAATGATACCTATAAATTTAAGCACAATGTGCTTTACCAGCAAGTCGTATTTTGAGCTTTTACATTATTTTTATAATACAACAAACAACGACAAGTTATACGCTCCGTGTGGCGCCATCTAGTGTTTAATCTTTTTTTCCGTATTATCAGTCTCAGACAGCTGAGTTTTTATTCGGAACAGGCGGCCGAACATTATTTATACAATACGTTTATAGTTTATGTATTTTTAATATCTGTACAATAATCGTTGCCAATTTCGTTTGCTCTGAATTTAGAGAAAAATATCTTGTCTGTGACACCATGGCTACTGCAATTGGTCAGTCCAACGTTACAAACGTCATTATCATTATTTATAAATTTTATCTTAAGGTTTTAACAATATATAAAATTAATATAACAATATTATTATACTTACTTAAGTTCTATATCTAATATAAAACTAAAAATAATTAATATTTAAATTATGTATTTGGTATGTTACACCTTAAACTCTATATTAATATTTAAGTATTATGACACCACAGGAAAAGGAGCAAGTTCTGAATTTTTAGTCAAAAGTAAACAAGCTGAAATACGATTTATTGGTTGAAGCTCGATGAATGTTGTTCGCTGTTGTAACATGATAAACAGTTGGCGGTTTCTGTTTGCAGATCTTGAAGTCCCAGTGAAGGGTACGGTTAATACCGAAGATGCGCCAAGCGCTCCCGACACCGCATCAGATAGAATGTTATTCAACAAACATTACTTATTAATTAGCTTTAGTTGTAACTTGGTGTGTGATTAAAAAGTTATTGCGCCGAGCGCCGACTGGGCGGTGCAGCGCGTGCCTAGTCCGAATACAGATAAAAACAAATATTTATCTACCTAATCTCTATATCTACCTTACATAAATATATTTACTTACAGGAATATTGTACACTATTACTGTGTAAATACATTTAATTTATTAAACGATGTACATCGTGTCATTTCAAACAAAATTTTGCGATCACCTTTTCAAAGTGATACATTGTCAATATTTACTAGCTTTAAAGCCAAGCCTCAACTGAACTTCGTTGAACAAATATTTTTGTCAATTATTTAATTTAGTACATTTATGTCATTACTGGACCTAAATTAAGTTCTGGTGTAAGAAAAGCTTTACACTTAAAAATTAAATCAAATAAGTGTCTAAATAACGCTTGTGTTTATATTTTTATTTATATTTAAGGCGGCCTAATGAAATCATGTAATTCGTAGCTTTAATAACGGTCATAGTCTTGACAGATTAATATTGAAACCCATTTTATCAAAGTCTATCATCGTGTTATCCTCGGCGTTCTTTATACTCGTATACTGTTTATAAGATACTGTATTGGAAATTGTGATCCTATGTGAAGTTACGTTGAATCATGGCTTTATAGCACAAATGTGTATTATTTGTACATAACTTTCTTTTATCTAAGTTTTCTGAACTTTGTTCCATAGCAGAGGGAAATATTACAATACATATTTTAGGAAAGCGTCTGTGATTATAAACGAAGAAATTTGATGAAAAACCGTTTTTAATGTTAGTTGAGAAATATGTAAAATTATTGTTAGTTTTATTACTGTAACTATTCTAATGATAATGGGTTGCGCCGGGTACAGCAGCGAGCGATGCTGCCGTATATTCACGTTTCTTAGGTGTGCTATAAATTTAAAAAATATTATTTCCGAGACGTATTGGCACTTCATTTTGAATAAACAGAGTGTTCTATGGTTGATTGGTTATACTGTAATGTTCAGTTGTGAACTTGCTCCTTGCGGCAATTGTGAATACTTTGTGTACATTATTACGTAACTCAGGCCAGGAGGGCATAGCGTATAAAAATTGAATATTTCAGATTTTATAAGCAGTTGACGTTTGAAAATTAAACATTTCTATGATAATTATAAGACCAATCTTTTGGGATAAAATTTATGTTCAAAATTAACTTACCGTTAAT
Organism: Polylopha cassiicola; assembly: GCA_038024825.1. Lineage (NCBI taxonomy): Eukaryota > Metazoa > Arthropoda > Insecta > Lepidoptera > Tortricidae > Polylopha > Polylopha cassiicola. The sequence continues at coordinate 15,028,701 of CP149045.1, read as the reverse complement.
TACCATTTGTTTATAATAAAAATTTTGTTATCGGCCATACCCTTCAACAGTACAAAATATTATCCTTGTAAATAATTAAATAGCACGTTTACAGTGATTAAATATACTTATATTATTAAAACTTATGTAAAGTTATCCTCAACGTACCTATTGCAAGAAAAGAAGCCTTAAAAATCATAGATTTTTAAAAAAGATAATATGGGTACTAGAGTCTACTGGCCGATGGCCGAGGAAAATGATGTATTTTTATAAAAAATATTGTTCTTTATTAACATATAAAATATGTTAACTCAAAGTACATTATTTCGTATTTTTCTAACATATAGTAGGATATGTAATGAAATTTAATGATCAACGTTTAAGAGGAAAAGTATATATAAAATATTGTTATCATTGTGTATATGTAGGTACCTACGCAAGTTTCATTTTGGGTTTTCTATTCTCGGGACACGTTAGGCGGCGGGGTTGTAGGAGCCGCCCTCGTGACTACCGTTCATTTATTCAACCTATTTCGGATGATTCTAATTAATCGAAAATGTGATTGATGGTTTGTGTAAGTAAGTGTTAATATTATTAATTAATTATACCTTTATGATAGTGTCATTGCACCAAGTGCGAAGGTACCGTAGGCCGCATCGAGAAGTAGGAGTTCAATGTTGAGCAATTTGTTCTTTTTGATTTGGCTGCGCGGCTCTAGGCTTATAGGTATATAACTATGGCACCGTGTTTAATATTTAATACCGTCCAGTGAACACTGTAAATTTATTCTCATGGTATGTTTTAGGATTCGTTTGAGCTTAGAAATGATAATTAGATTCAAAATTTGTTACATAAAATACTAAACCCAGTTAGTTTACCACAATGCTTAGCTATTAAATTATGTTACCAGACTAGAAACCGACCTAGATGTAGTAACAGTTTTGTGTAATAAACCAAACAAAGACTTTTGCATTGTGTTGCCTAATTAAACTTAAATAAAGAAGATAACTTTCTGTGCTATAATTTTACTATTGAATATTATTTTGTCTATTCGATAATAAAACCAAGAATAAACAAAAAAATCGTTTTATCTATGATTGACGGCTCGTAACTCAATGCAAACAGTCTTTGTGTAGAATCAAAGCACTTTAGAAGGCGCCTAATCATTAATGACTGTTTTTCTTAGATCCCGTGATCTGTAGAAAAACTGTATAAATATTAAATAGAGACGAGTTGTAAATGGTAGACGATACAAATCATAAACTTGCACATAATGAGATGCAAATTTGTACCTGCTTTGATAATGACTAAAGTTCCTCGTACCTAATATTGCGGTGATTCAAACTCTTTCTATTTTTGCATATACCTTATAAGGGGAACAGAGTTTGTAGTATATTTTAGGACGACACTTACCAAGTTAAATCAATAAACGACAATGTTTATTATTTTTTCTATTTTGCTATTAAAATAAAAATATGCTTTGAAACGATACAACTGTAACGGATTTAACACGCGTAAGTAATTTTTTGGTGTTAAGACTACCGTCAACTGAGTAGGTATATAGTCAGCATATTAAATTAATATTGGCGAGTTAAATCCGTTATAATTGATTAATTCCAATGTGTAATCGCGAAAGTATCAGAAATGATTAAAATTATATTTATACGCTGATATCTTTACCATATTGTAACTATGATTAGTAATGTTGCGTTTTTAGTAATCTCAGATATTACTCCGGCGTCAGTGTTTAATGGTTTTAAGTCTTGGTAACACTACAGATATACGGATATTATTCAAATTGTATTCTTTAGCGGTCAATAAAATAGTCTAAAAGACATGTCTGATTTGAATTGAATAGTTAAGACTCATTTGCAACGCCACACTCTTGTTAGACGCTTTATCAAGGGCAAAGCTGATCTGTGATGGTAAAACATAGTTAAGTACATTAGGCTGTGTGGGTCTTTTTTGTCTATATACTTTTAAGGGCACAACGAAATTTGTGACCATCTCTCAGCGAGATATCCTACACGTAGCTGCAATATGTATTTAAATTAGATACCGATTCATCCTTCGGCGCTTGTAATAATTTTAGCCTACAATAGAACCACTTTCCAAGTCGTAGTGATACTGCGTGTTCATTCATGAACGACACGATAAGAACACTAACTTTATCTACAAACACTAATAATACCACGGTTTCTGAAACCTTACGAGGCTAAATGATTCCTTTTATTGGCATTGTGTATATGAGTTTACCAAACTTGTTACCATTTTTATACAGTATTTATACGTGATTTCTGTACCTACTATTATTGTTAAACATACCAGTATTAATTATATGCGTTATAAAATCTATGCTCGCAATTCTAATACAAGGAATCACGTAACGTTGCCTCTGAAATGATGACTACTAAGAACATGAACGAATGTTTCATTATAAAAATAACATCAAGTTGAGAAAAACAAACAAGTTCTTGGATCGGATCTAGGTAGACGTGTTCATAATGTGCGCTCGTCGTATCGTCTATCATGTTTTGCTCATGCAGTGAATCTGTACCATTTGACCACTCGACCTAGCTCAGCTCCTGACCTTCCTTGTAATTATTGTATTTAATCACCAAAACAAGTCTGTTTTTTTACAAGTCTTATTTATATAGATGTTAACCCATTCAATTCAATTATAAATATTTTTTTAAATGTATTTTCGTTACAATGAACATAGATATCACGCCATTTCTGTTATATTTATTAACAAATCATTTTAAATATAAGTTTTTAAGGAAAACAATCGAATATTCACGTACGGAATAGATCTTACATATATTTTATTTGAGTGTATTATTAGTACATGTATATTTCAAGTTCTTTTTTTGAATTGAATGTGATATGATAGTGTAGATTGTCATTTCGGCGGAGGTTGAACGCAAAGTGCAAGGTTACAGAGTGGTGTGCCATTAGTTAAGTAATCGTACAGGGTTCGAGCAGGCTCGCCGGCGCCGTCCGTCGCGTCCGGTGAGCAAGTACAACACCTCGGTTATACCGCGGTCTTTTATCAGGATTTACTCTCGTTGCAACAACTAATTTAGACAATAAACGGTTCAACAATAAGGTGCCAGTGTTCAGAAATTAATTTTAACTTTGGTTAGTCAGTTCGATCGCTAAATCATTTCTGTCATCCGCTTTATTTTTTATTAGGTAACCATTTAAATATAGTAAGAGTTAAAAATGTAAATCTATACATATAAATATACATCTACTATTTTACTTATAATGTTAGGTTGTAATATATAGCTTAAAATTGTATTTTAGTGTCTATATAAGTAATATCTATATTTATGAATTAAAACGTTAAGTATTGTAAAAATACACGCCGAGTGTTATATGTAAATGTACATTTTGAGTTCAATTAATTTGTAAGCGATGAGTTTTAAGGCGAAGTGCGCAAAGCGAGGGTCGCGCCGACCGGCCGCCGGCGCCGGCGCCGGCTGTCCTCCGCTCGGAGGGGCCGCGCGGCGTGTGCGCGGGCACGGGCGCCGGCGCCGGCGGCAGCCTCGCTCCTGGACGTACCTCTGTCGCGTTATCATCTTACACTTCACTTGGCGAACCGCGACGATGTGTTCCGAGATCGGTTCTTAACGAGGGTACGTGTACGCGTCGCACACATTCCAAAATAACGCTAATGGTAACGCCGAATGAGGCGTTCCGATTTGTATGTTAACCACTTTGTTGTTCATTAACGATAAGTTAGATTTAATCTCAGTCGATGTGTTGTTTAAATTTAATCTGTGTATAGTATTCTCTCGGTTAAGTTTTTGTGAAGGCGTGAATTTGAGCGAATCGACATGCCTCAGCCTGAAGGGTTCATATTAGATGTAAGTCTTTAAGTACCTAAGCGTTTATTTCTGTTGCACCTTACTTTATTTTGCGAGCCGTGCAAGTTCTATCTTATTAATATTGTAAATATAGTTAGGTCAAGGTAAACAGTTTTCATTCAATTTTAAATGGTTATCATCGTTTTATCTCAAAAAAATAAAATACCAATGCAATTTGCATTCGCTGTTGATGAATTTTGAAATTCTTCTATTTGATACAATAGGGTACATGGCTATTTATGTGTTACTGTCTCTAAGGGGGTGCGTGGCGCAGATCGCCACGAGCGGAACACAACCCTCGCAACTCGATGTATGTTATCATTAATATAATACATAAGTACACCCGATAAGTTACGCCATAAAGGCTTATTGTAAGGCTGCTCGCGTCTCAACTGAACCGACTCGCTGTAACCCCGCAACGTTCACATCACATGCAAAGTTACATCACGGCACACATCACTAATATTTTTTTAATTTAAATAAGTACTTATAATTTTGTACACTGCCTGTAGACGGTGATATACGTAATTATTTTGCGTTCGTGTGAACATGGAGGAAAGTGCGTACACGACAGTCGTTTCGTGTATGTGCGAATAGTATGGCAGCTATGTCAGGAGAAGCGTCATCGAGGACGGTAGTTACAAGCGGGATACAAGTCGAGCGATGTTCAGTTGGAGTCGAGCAACCGGGTCATACTACCATAGCCACGCTACACTGTGTCATTACCTCACATAACGTCTTTTATACCATTATAAGGTAAATAGTTAATGTTGTCACTAAACCGACTTACTTTAATAAATTGTGAATTACGTTAAAAAAATGTCTATGTTTGAAACTGTAAACACGATATATTTTAACGACATAGATACATGTATGGCGGTGCGCATCGTCAGTGTATTTATTTCCATGGTGATCGATAACATTGTGAGACGCACCACGCGTCGGCGGCGGGGCCTCGCTACCGCTGTCGCCCGTTATTGTAGAAATAAATGATATTTTCGTTTAAAACATTTGAGTTTTTATTTATAATCTAATCCACCGTAAGAACCTAATCTCCGAAAATGTTACAACATTGCTCCGTTTAGCCGACTCTATACCAATATATTAACTAACAATCTATTTTACACTACTACTAGGTAATTACTTACATGATACAACTAGCTACATAAAAGTTAGAAATAAATACAAGAGCTACATTTCAACAATATTTATTCATAAAAAAAAACGATTACGAAACAACAATTCGCCCGTGACTATATTTCTAGCACCGTTTACAAACACTCACCAATTCCCAACTACTGAATCATGGTTGCATCCTGATGCTGCCATCGAGTCGTATCGTTTCCCCGTTGAGCATGGGATTCCTGATAATGGTCTCCACGAGGTGCGCGAACTCGGCGGGCTGGCCGAGTCGCGGCGGGAACGGCACGGAAGCCTCTAGCTGCTTAATAGCTGCTTCAGGTAACTGGTCCATCATTGGCGTTCGGAATAGACCTAGGGAAAGTATTATTAGTAGTTGATGAAATGTTATCGATTAATTATCTACATCATAATAATATTATTATGCGAAAGTGACACTTTCAGTTACCTCTGAACCCTGATATATATAAAAATTGCTATGGAAATAGTGAAGTCCTTTTAAGGAACATAGGAAGTCTTTATTTATTTATCCTTTATTTCACCAAACAAAACAAAAGTAAAAGTGTAAAAAAGGCGAATTGAAATATTTTGAAACTGTTATCGAAATCTATCTATTACTACGAACATACGCTTACCTGGTGCAATGGTAACGACTCTTATGCCCTGTTTAGCGAGATCCCGCGCGATCGGTAGCGTCATGCCGACCACGCCCGCCTTCGACGCCGAGTATGCTGCTTGCCCAATCTACGAACATATCTTTACTGAAAACGCTGCTCCAGTGGACCACTCTTGCGCAAAGGAAGTATCCATCTCGTGGCCACAAACTGTTCCCAGATGGGTTACAAAAAATCACAGCACAAAGAATATGGAACTTTCTAGAGTCAATGGGCAGTGCTGAACTTTAAAAATAATATACAACTTTAAACACCATGGATGCATATTTATAAAGAAATAAAGAAACAAGTGCAGATTTAATAGTCAGTGATGGTCGAAGTGCCACAAAAAATGCTCATAATACCAATAATAAATAATAAACATTCTAAGGCCTTCTTCATTCTAAAAAGACTAAACTAAAAGATTTTTTTTACTTCTTTCAGTAAAATGACATGGGAAGTAATATGAGAAGATTTATCCAAATTAATGTCAATTAACGTAATGATATTAAGTTTAAAAAAGCAGAAATCTTTAGTACTAGGACTAAAACTCGGAATACCTGTCCATCAAAGGCGGCCACACTGGCAGTGTTGATGATGACACCTCTCTGTCCGTCGGCATCAGGCGCGTTTTTCCCAATCAATCCGGCCGACAAACGAATCACGTTAAATGTTCCTATTAAGTTAACCTAGAAATAAAACAATACATATTTAAGCAAAGTAGGTAATATAAATTATATGTAGATAAGTACCAGCTCCAAGTTAAGTAATATTCATTTAATTTTGATAATGCTTGAGAGTAGGTATAAATACAGTTGTATAGTTACTTACTACCAAATCATGCAATTCAGTAGCTTCAAAAATAAAATGCTTTGTGCAGTCAGACAGACACATTGAAGTATTCTGAAAATCACTTTTATTAATATGTGTACAATTACCTCTACAGTTCTCTGAAATGTTTTCAGATCAAATGGTTGCTCCTTTTTAAAATTATAGATGCGAGCTGCAGATGCAATCCCAGCACAGTTGACTGCAACATCCAGGCGGCCAAACTTGTCCTTGGTTACTTGCAGAGCATTCTTCACATCATCTTCTGATGTTACCTAGATTACAGTAATTTTATTAGATATTTTTATATTTCAACAGTTTAAACATATTATTATCTTTCAGAACAGTTATACATAAACAGCTTCATAAAATAATTCTATCAGGGAATGGGAAATTTATTTCTGTTGTAATTAATAAATCTACATGAATATGTAATATCACAAAGTACAAACATCAATAGGGACAAATGCTGAGTTTTCTCCCAACTGCTTGGCAGTCTCCTGCCCAGGACTGTGGGGGAGATCGCAGATAACAACCCTGCCACCCTGCTTAACCAGTAACTCAGCAGTGGCTCGGCCAAGTCCAGAACCTCCACCTGTCACTAATCCGACTAAACCCTGGAATAAAATATAAGACAACAGATCAGTAAATAAAGCCAATCAATATTTAAGTAAACCGAAATATATGAGTAACTTTTTTTTTAAATTAATTGATGATTACTTTTTTTTTTATTTTGCAGAAGACAACTTAGTATAAAACAGAAAGATATTGCAATAAAAAGCAATTATTAAGTAAATTCAGTTACTGATCAATCAATGGAGGTTTAATATGAAAAAAATTATATCAACCTAGTACTGTTAATAGGTATCATTTTAAAGTCTACTAAAGAGAAAGTAGTCAAAATTGTTTAGAAACATTATAATAAATATAATATCACCCTATCTGCCACATTGTCATGGTACAATATAAACTTGATTTTTTTAAATTCTCTTTTCTCTATTGTAATCTATCTGTAACACTAGTTACCTACAACAATTATTTATTTATTTATAAAGTGTAATAATAGAGACACTTACTTACCTTTAACATGATTAAAACTTTGATGTAAATTTATAATTCACAGTCAAAAGGAACAAGTAACCTTTGCACTCTTACTGATTATGTTCTTGTTTAAGTTTTATCTTATCAGCCTTGTGGTAAGACAACTGTACAAACAAGCAACAATTTTTTATTCAATCTATCTATAATGTTGTATTTACTCTTTAATAATTTATTGTAATAGTTTGGAAACCTGTACTAGACAACTCTCCTTAATTAAAGCAGACTGCTGTAAAGTGCTGTTCCTGCCGGCCATGTGTAGCACAAACAGTGGTTATTTGGTTGGAACTTGGAAGGAAAGACAGAAATTGATGAAACTGTCAGTGTCATCCCAGACGTCAGTTGTAATAATTGTCAAAAGTTGATCCAGTGTTGCCATATATATATATTTAATTCTTGCCATGTATGTGTACATTAAATTAGCCTATTTTTTTATTTTTTTGGTTCTTGGGACCTACGAAAGGCTACGTTTTCCTGTTGCTATTAATATTATAAACGCGAAAGTTTGTGATCAGAATGTATATGGATGTCTGGATGTATTGTTTGTTTGTTCCTCTTTCAAGCAAAAATCTACTGAATGGATTTTAATGAAACTACAATAATATACCTACCTACTTACCACGGTTACATTATGTAAAATATTCATCGTGCGCAGACGAAGTTGCGGGCAAAAGAGCAGCTAGTTATATAGGTACCTAGGTAACTATTAATGCAGGTCTGTACAGCTAGGGTGAGTGTGAAATGGAGGTAGGTACCTACCTAGTATATTTGTCTCTCTAGGTTCAACTTACCTGACAACTGTTTTCGCCCTAAATAACATTTGACTTCCTATTACCTAAGTACCTACTAATATAGGTACCCATGAAACTACCTACCAACATGATAATCGAAAACCTTTTAATTAAGTTTTCGAAATCTGGTAACCGAGATAATCTTATAGTAGGTAGGTACCTAAACAACAGTTCTGAAAATGATTACAGTGCCGAGTTCTTATGAGTGTCTAATAGGTACTTAGAGAGGGCACATTAGTTTATAGTAAAAGGGTGCGCTGGTACGCAATTATGTTTCAAAATATTGAAGTTAGTTCATGATGGAAATTTATTGTTATCATTTAGTAACAATGGTAATAACATTTGGTACTGCCAATCAAATGTTATTATTAATATCCTAAAACAACTTTACTTATAACTTTTAAGTACTAGCAGTCTATCAGTGCACGAGACACTGTCGAGGTTGCCGGCGGTTCTTCAACCATGTGGCGAAAAACGGTCTTCCTCACTTTAATGGTTTCCACCTTCGTAGTCGGAAAAAGAGTACACCTCAATACTGAAAGTGAGGAAGACGCCGCTGATTTGATGTTTTTAGCCAAACAGAAAAGAACTAACGTTATTCCGACAAGCAGCTCCCGACCATCCAAAGGAGAAATCATAGTCGAAAAATTCGTGGAGACATTGATGTCCAGTGAAAGGTATTTAAGATTGGTGGAGACCGTTGACAAGAAACTGACACATTTGGACACAAATTTCCATGAGAAGATTAATAGCATTATGAAGTATTTGTCAGAGATGCTAGGGATAGTGAAAGCGCTGACGCCTACAGAAGCCCTTGAAGACATTCTCAGAACCATACGGGGTGACATGGATAGCCTGAAGAAGTCGGTCATAAATCCGAAAATGAGAGGTAAGTGGTGCAATATTCAGATTGATTTCGTGAAAATCTGCGACGCAATATGACTGGTCTGGCAGAAATTGATTAGTGTCTAATATTAAATTGGTAGGTTTTGAAAGGCGAGCAGTAAGTACTACGTAATAATAACAGATTGTGGCATGAAGTAAGTTAGGAAGTTAACAATTAAACAAATGCCAGGTGAGGCCTGGGATTAGCCCGGGAGAGTCCCACATACCCCCAATGGCCACTCTAAGGCGGAGGGATGCGTAAAGCATTTTCACACCGACAAAAAAAGGTGAGTGCTAGGGGCATAGTAAAAGTACCTACTTAGATCGTTTTGCCAATCCTCTGCGATTATCTCTCATGAATCAACACACGTTTCGGCGTGAATGAAGTTTATAAAGAAACGTTTCCTAGGAAGTTGAAATAAGGGGTAGAGACTGGTATCTGTAAACTTCTTATCCTGGCAATGTTTCCTTGGAATTTTGTATACATGAATAGTGAGTAGAGACAATAGGTAAAATTATATAGAATATTATAATATAATATAGAAATTGAAGAGGTGAAAGGGGTACAAATTTATTAACTTGAAACTTCGCAAAAATATTAAATACAAAATAAACATTAACAATACGATTTAGGTAATCATTTCTTATAAGGGTTGTTGTTCAAAATTCTTTCACTTTTCAACTTTCATTATGTTTTTATGACCGCATCATTATTATGTGTGAGTTACATAACATCATAGTACAGGTTCCGTGGAGTATTTTTTTTTTTGATTACTATCAAGCTAATTTTCCGTGAGTAGCTTCATTTTGATAAGACGCCCAACAATTTCCTGTGCGAAAATATTTGATTGTGGTAGCTAACAGAGGTAGCAATAATAAAATATGTCGATTTGATGATTCTTCAATATTTATTACTAACTGAATTGTTTTTATTAAATCTTAAGATAATTATCTAAATTATTTGAAAAAATATTTGTCCTACAAAATCTATGGTTTCATCAAAGAGTCCTCCCCCTTCAACATGTGTTGATAACGAGATCACCAAAAATGATTACTAACCAGCTGATTTTTTTTTTATTACTTAGTTAATATATATATAATTTAACGGTCATATTGTCCTACAAATTTCGTGGTATGTTATCCCGGTTCCTACGCTTAAAAGTAGTAGTACAGATCATTGATGTAAAAATAATTACTATCAAGCTGAATCTTCGTGAATAGCATCGTTTTGATGAGATACCCAACAATTTCCTGTGCGAAAATTCTCGATATTGGTAGCTAACAGAGGTAGCAATAATAAAATATGTCAATTTGATGATTCTCAAATATTAATTACTAACTGGATTGTTTTTCATTAAATCTTAAGATAATTATCTTAATTATTTGAAAAAATATTTGTCCTACAAAATCTATGGTACGTTGTCCCGGTCCTACGGTCAAAAGTAGTAGTACAGAACCTTGATGTAAAAATAACGTGGTACGCTGTTGCGGTGCTCCAATTGAATATATATTGGAAAGTCATGAAATTAAAAATTGTTAGTGGTTAGTAATCATTTTTAGTGATCTCGTTATCAACACATGTTGAAGGGGGAGGACTCTTTGATGAAACCATAGATTTTGTAGGACAAATATTTTTTCAAATAATTTAGATAATTATCTTAAGATTTAATAAAAACAATTCAGTTAGTAATAAATATTGAAGAATCATCAAATCGACATATTTTATTATTGCTACCTCTGTTAGCTACCACAATCAAAAAATTTCGCACAGGAAATTGTTGGGCGTCTTATCAAAATGAAGCTACTCACGGAAAATTAGCTTGATAGTAATAAAAAAAAAAATACTCCACGGAACCTGTACTATCATGTCATAATATGGTACCAGATTCTGTGCCTAAATCACGTGCCTTGACTATAAACAGGTGAGTTTCGTTCAGTTTGAGTAGTTACGTCCCAGCGCGGCTATGATGAATTGTCGAGTCGACATCTCGTCATGTCGATATCGTCTTATTCTCGCGATGATCTGTCAAAAATCAACGATGTCGTCTCCTATTACTACATGTCGATAACAAAATACTTATGACGAAGACGAACCTTTTGCTTGTCGACAACATGTTGTCGACAGTTCATAATAGGCTCGCAGGCCTCGCACCGCATCACCCGCACTATTGGCCTAAGTATATTAACCTCGTCGTCTGGTGAATGTATACCAGGCTTTAAAGTCTCTCATCTTTAGGCTCGACAACCGTCCGGTTTTACAGTAAAGCTACCTTTTACCAAGTGACCAACTGCGATTCAGACTTCAGTTAGAATAAAAAGAAGACTCTATGTAGGTACTTTCTTGTAATATGACTGTGATGTTACCTTTTAGCTATATATACCTAGCTTTATTATTATTCACGTGACTAAAAAGATCTCGTCAAAGTCAGCACAAACTACGAGTATATACCTAAAGGACGGTCACTGAGCACAGCGAAAAACGAACGTTGCTATTTTTCTATTTGTCTCTGTCGCACGTGCGTAGTAATAGTGCCCTCACGCTCGCGCAGTAACCTTGAAGGTTACCGTTTTTCGCTGTGCTCGGCGACCGTCTTTTAAAGAAAATATTAAATATAATTTAAAAATCTAAGTGATGACGGCTAACTTCAATATTTTCCGAGTAACAGCTACAAATAGGACACTACCTTTTCTTCACTTTTATTGTTTATTGTTTATAAATAGAAATTGCAATTTTCAATGGCGGAAAAAAAAAATACCCCCTTGTCGAAATTAAATTCTGAATCGAATGCAACAATCTCCATATTTTTAAGACAACTGGATCGATTTTTCTCACAGAACTCACTTCTTGACCAGACTAAAGTATTTAGTGCTAATCGGTAATAAGTAGATAGGTACTTATAACTAAAATTTTTACCTATGTATTTATTATAAAATCTAACGGTTCGCCCCTGCATCGCACAGATCCCTATTTTTTTTCAAAATATTATATAGCTTACTTATGTCACTCAGGTTAGCTTCCCAATAGTAAAAGAATTAATAAAATCGTTCAGCCGTTTTGAAGCCTATTCATTCCAAACAAACAAACAAACCTTTCCTCTTTATAATATTAGTACCTAGGTACCTATAGGTTACGGTGAGATTTTTTGTATCTATTTCATAATAATATATAATATGTATAGGTAAGTACATCGCTAGAGACGATGACAGTAGGTAGTAGTAGGAACATAATTGGAATGGAACACTACATGGGATATAACTCGCGTATTTTATTTGGTGACGTTTCAAAATCTTTACATTTCCCATATTCGTAGCACGATGGAGCTGACGATAGTCTAACGCAAAAATGATGCAATGTGTAATAACCTCGAAGTCATCAGAAACTATTAGGTTACCTACATAATATATCGGTTCTAATTACATTGTTGACTTAAGTAACTACTAAAATTATCGATCTCTTTTAGTTTCCTAGTTAAGTTTGCGTTAAAATAGGTACGGAGATAGGTATTTTTTTTTTTGTAATGAGGTACGCTCACCACACAAACATTTGAATTAAAATAGGTATATATCTACGTAGGTAAATATATATAGGTACCTAATAACTTTTCGAGATATAAACCATAAAAGATAAAAGCTAATGGATTACTTACCTACCCTACCTTTGTTTTTGTTAAGTACTACCGAATTATATATCCAGTTATTTATAAAATACCTACCAAGGGATTTAGAAATCTCCCGCCTCACATATTTTATTTTGGCTGTGGAATTTCGAATCAGTTCTATACAATCTAGTTTAGCACTCTGCCTATCGTCCGTCAAGAATCGGCGAATCACCTTGTGTAATCACGATGGAATTATTTTGTTATTAAATTGAATCGGATTTAGTAAACATCTGCTGCGTTTGTAAGAATCGTGTGCAGTCGTCTATTAGCTGACGGCCGGTGTACATCTCGAGATGGTTCGACACCAGAGCCTCCTACTGACCAGCCTGATAGTCCTCTCAATAACCTACGCGGCTTCTAAGGATAAGAAGCCTCGAAGAAAGACAGAAGAAACAAACAAGTCTCTATGGAAGTCTGAATACGAGAGTGAACTGACAGATGCCATGATGAACTCCAGAAAGCGAGATAACATTACAAGAGTTGTGCAATCGACTGGTTCTGACACTGAGGCAGTTTTGGAAAAGTTAATGGACTCACTTACTTCCAGCGAAAAGTATTTAAAAAAGGTCGATGGCATAGACTTTAGACTTAATCGACTGGACATAGAGGTACACGAAAAGACGAATAATATTTTGAAGTATTTAACGGAAATGATGAAGGTGCTTCGTAGTCAGGGCAACGCTGACAAGTTAGAAACAGTTCTAGATGTTCTGAGGACAGATTTGAATAGTGTGAAGCTGATGCTGGAAAACCACCCGCGAACTATCGAGGGTTCTGGTAAGAAACTAGCACAACAGTAGGTAGGATAAAACGTCTATTATTTCCTACATAATTTAGTTTATATCGTGAGACAAGAGTCAGCTTCTCGCAGGGTCCATAAGATTTACTGGATTAGGTTCATAATTATTTTATTAAACAAACTAACAGCTGAACAGACGAAAATACTTATTATTTTATAGTTCTTAACCTATTTATTATTTTTAATATTGTTTTGCCGCGCTATTGCTACTATTTATCTTTCCTTTTATATACCTATTACTTTCCTCATATCTTAAGCAAGGGCGTGCATTCCATTTAGGCACAATGCCATTGATGTATGAAGTGCCTTTTTTCTTGTCGGTGAGAAAATGCTTTACGCATCCCCACGGCCTGGGGCAGCCATAGGGGGGCCCAACCAGCAAAATAGTCGTATAAGCAAGGCTTTTTACAGCTAACGATCGAGAAATAGTAGTAAAAAGGAGATAAAGATGCCAAATCATTGTATAAAAGATCTAGACGCAACTATTTAGCATTTTCTCATTTTAGCTGGTAAACTCTGTCGACTAAACGTTCACTCCACATGTTTATAGAGTGTTTATTCCATTATTGTATAATAGTACCAAGTTTCGCTTTTATACAACGGTAAGTTCTAAATTGACTGTATAACTGCTTCGTATTTTCTAAATAGCTACAAGAGGCGTCTTTACAGCACTGTCCTTCGACATAATTCCTGAGCTAGCATTATAATGTTAAAAATGCTGCTTATATGACAAAATAGCTTCTCAGTAACTCTTAAAGTACTAAGTGTAGTATAAAATATATCGATTCTCTATTACAGCACTTGTCGCGAGAAAGATTTTAAAGTGATTGTTATAACACCTACAGCAATTCTAATGCACTTTTAGGGCCACCATGCAGCAAAAAGTAACATAAATGATCTTTGAAATCTTTTACAACACCAAATTCTAATTACATCTGTTTAATACGTATCGTGCTGAGGCTCACATATTCTAGAAAATGGATTATGAACAGTGGAAGAAACTCAAAAGAAGATGTGAGATGATATAAAAATGAAACAGTACTTAGGTACTTAGGTACTTTGTTTACAAACACTGCGGATTTATCATATGCAATAAGGAATCCAATATTGACAGTAATGGCGTCGGTATAGTAATGTAAATGTGATATATTTTCTATTTTTCAACTAAAGGATGAGTAAAGGTCGTAAGATGGCAAACGTTTTTCTATAATGGCGAAATAACTCCTTTTAATACTTTATTTTTTAAATGATTTTACAATAACACAAAAATAAGGAGACCCATTAAAATTTTAACTAGAAATATAAGGTAGTTAATCGACAAATAAAATTTCGCATTGAAATTTGGTGTCTTACATGAATGATAGCTAACACCGAAAACCAATTATTTTAAAGAACATATTATAATATGGCTACCATTCAATTTCAATAGTTGTTAAGAAAAAAATAATCACCCGTGCATCACGCCGCAAAGAGCTGGAATACTTAGTTCTATAAAGCTCGCTTTTTTGCGATTAGTCCACTAAATAGCTGAGTAAATGCGATGCAGTAGCTGTCACAGCACTATTAAGTCGAGTAAAAGCAACTTCATTGCATTCAACCGACATATAAGTCGATTAAAGGTGAAATTATTGCTATTATAGAATTAATAGTGCCGTATGTCGCTTTTTCTCGACTTTTATGGCATTATTTGGGTCCTAACTCAACTATTTTACGACAGTTATAGCATTTTAAGCTGAGTAAAATGTGCCCTTTTTGGGTCGAGTAAACGTTTCCAGATCTATTTCTCGACAGTTTAAAGTACCTTTTCTCAGCTTTAAGTGGAAATAAAAACGTGCTCTCAACTGTCATACGACTTAGTTTTGCTACTTGGGGGGTATATGGGACTCTCCCGAATATTCCCGGGCTTACCAACTAAAAACACACTGGCGTTTTCCGCTCTGCCGTCCCGAGCCCTCCGTCCCTACAGAGGTATCTGGTGGTTCGCGGCAAGGTACCGCGAACGCATAACCCCCCCTTCGTCTACGCCGGAGCGGGTGCACATCAGCAGCGTCCTTGCGCTCCCGCTCCGCAGCCTCCTTTTGCAACATGACATTTTCGCAGAAGGAGGCTGCCGTCTCCCAGTTACTGTCACCGCACAGCATCCCAGACACAATGCTGCGCAGCGGAAGGTCTTCTACCTCAAGCACTCCCCGCAGAGTGCGACGATCTTCCGCCCTGCGACTACACACTTCCAAAGTGTGTTGGGCGGTATCCTCAGAGCCGCCGCACTCGTGGCACCCACGCCCCTGCTCTCTGCCTATGCGGTGCAGGTAGTGATCAAAACACCCGTACCCCATACTAAGTTAACCTGAATAATTGAAAAGAATATTTTATTTTCTCTTAGTTGACAGCCACGAGCCCAACATGGATTCATCTTTGAATACTCGCCTAACATTCTTAGAGGGACACGTGAAGAGCATAATGGCGGGAGTCGACTCCATTGTCACCACCATATCTGAGGTCAAGAACAGGCAGCACGGAAGGAACCTTGTCAAGTGAGTGGTCGATATGTGAAGGTACAATACATACTAGGTACTCATACATACAGGTTGTCCCTAAATCAACACTAAGGTAAATATATTATGGTCATAATAAAATGGTCATCGCATTTTTGTAAAACTCCTGCTTATAAATTTTAATAATGCCTTGATTATTTATCTACTTAGTTTTATAATGTTACCTACAATACAACGTTTGCGTAATCTTTGACGAGAAACTCAAAAACTCGTACTTATTGCAATTTTTATTCCAATAATTCTGAACCATATTATTATATTGAATTTAGGTACGTACGTGGTACTTACCTAAATTCAAACTATTATTTATTCTACAGGTAGGTAAGAACTAAGCGAGTTACTTTAGCATTGTTTATCTAATTGTTTGATATTAGTGAGAAATTCTCACGATTTGTTCGGACATATTGTTTAAATAATAAGAATGAAGGTGTATAAAGAAAATGCATCGTGTTTACATTTTCATTGATATGCTATGACAAAGGATCGTGGGAATGTCACCTCATCTCGCTCTTATAATATAAACAAACTATTATTTTCTTGAAAGTCGTTTTGTTAGGAACAAATAACTCATACTCAAGTTATTTTTAACTACCGTTTTTATAATTTCTGTAAGTAATGCGGCTTCGCGAAAGATAGGTAAACTCTACTGAAACTGGTACCTACATTTTACAATCTTTTCATTGTATGTGTTTCAAGATCGGATGGAGTGAGCAATATAAACTCTTTGAACCTCATCAATGAATTTCGGCGTACATTACAAGACCAAAAGACAAAGAGATGTGAATGCAAGTGAGTACTAATATTAAAAGTGCAATACTGGCATACTTTTTAACATTTTCTACTTACGTGTTTATAACGTCTGTTTACCTGATGAGGTACGGGGGAGGACGAATAGATCGCTCTGAGCGGTATCCTACGGACTGTCATGAGATCCAGATGCAAGGATTCAACGTGTCTGGAATATACAAGATAAAACCCGAAGACATGGATCCATTTTACGTCCTTTGCGACTTGACCACTGTTGGCGGTGGGTGGACTGTGAGTTGCAATTTTAAATATAGCTCATATTAGGTACCAATATTATTTCTAAAATAGATAAGTATAACAAATAGGAACGTTGTTACACTGAATCCATTTTTCGAGCACTGTGTCGTTGACTAGACATATACCTACCGGTAGGTATATCTCGTAAGAGGAGAAAAAAAGAGTCAAAGCCGTAACTAACGCAAACGATATCGCGAATGGAAATCTAGTACAAATAGTAGGTTATTTACTTACTTATAAATAATAATCTACTTCTCACATTACATATTATCGGGCTTCAGGTTGTACAAAACCGTTTTGACGGCTCGCAAGACTTCTATAAAAACTGGTCCGAGTATAAGTACGGTTTCGGAAACCTCGCTGGCGAGTTTTGGCTGGGTCTGGAAAAATTGCACTATTTAACAAACCAGAAGCTGTACGAACTGAGAATTGAGATGGAAACACAACACGGCCACGAGGCGTACGCTAGTTATTCCGTGTTCACGGTAGGACCGGAATACGAGGGGTACAGAATTAGCACGCTTGGCACTTTTTATGGAACTGCAGGTGAGTAGGTACAATTGATTTATTCATAAAGTTATATATATATATTTCATCGTAAACTAATAGAAAAGCTTGTCCCCTGTAAATATAATTATATTTACAGGTGATTCACTATCATATCACGCGGGACAGAAATTTTCGACCCTGGACGTAGACAACGATGAATGGAGAGATGGTGCATGCGCGATGGAGCACGGAGGCGCTTGGTGGTACAAGGAATGCGATAAAAGGTAAGAGTTATTAAAATACGCACTTCACGGTACATTTAAAATCGTTAAATTTATTAAACTTACAGCAATTTAAATGGAATGTATTCGCTGACCGTCGAGGAACATCGCGGACAAACTATTTACTGGATATCTTTCAAAGGTCCTAACTTTCCGTTAACTAAAACCAAGATGATGATAAGGCCCCTGCCAGCTAGCAGGCCCATCGACTACGGAGAAAAAACTAGGGTAATGTATAAAACACTGTACCTACTATCCGGGGAAAATAATCGTAAGGGAAAACTCAGCGGCGTAGCGTGGGTGTCACTTGCCGAAGAATTATTTTTTTAGGTAGGTATTTAAATTACTATACATTACATACATTAATAGATAAATATTTTATGTATAGTATAAAATATTTTTATTAAACTTTGCCGGCCCCTAAAAAGCACTGCACGAGGCGGGGCCGCCCCCCTACGCTACGCCACTGCAGCACTGGGAAAACTACCTAATTATTTTAATGAAATTGTATCGTGTATACGGTTAGCCGTTTCACAAAAAGATCCGTTTTGAAATTCATACAAAAATAGGTGTTGACAATCGATATACTTTATTCCACACTTCGATTTATATTTTAAAGAATAATCCGCTAATGTTGTTACAGAAAATTTTAGATAGTCCAAAAGTAAGACTGTCGCCTGAAAAACAGAAGATTTTACGAGGGAATGATATGAAGGGCGGGTACGACGCCAACCAAGCCACCTACCGGTACGACGAACCCCCACACGTGGACTCCTTCTTCAGCAACTACTCGTAATAGTGACTACAATGCCTATATTGTTTTAAAATGCCTGCACAAAAAAAATGAAAATTGATTATGCGTAAAAAATGCAAACACTAGTGGCCTATGTTAAGTCTTGGCTCAAACCTTGGAGTGCAGAAACTTTTACTTACAATGCATGTATGCATGTATGGTTATGTTACTTCTTCAGTTCACTTGCCAGAATTGTAAGCCTGAATGTTTTAGGAAATATGTAAATATGATTTCACTCGTGTGTAGATGTCATACAGACAAAATAGAGACATAAATGGGATTAAAAATATTTTAATATAAAAATTACACGTGTTTTTGAAAACGACCGTTTTCTGAACACGCAAAGAAAAACTGTATCAAAGGTATATAAGTATATGTAATTTAGGAGTTATTTGTCGTCGTATTGGTTTCCTCTGTACTTAAGGTGTAGAATAAAATAAATGTTTATCAGTCTCATTGCTTTATTTTTTCTAATTTCGTCGTGAACAGTTGGCTTCAATAACAAGTTGAGCAGACATGGATTGATTATTATACGATACGTTCACTCATGTCTGTAAATTGTAGAATTAAATTACTGAGTAAAATAGTAATTTTATTTACAGGCATGACTGAAAAAAAAATTATACCCTTCAGGCAGTGCTTTCGGGAGATTAATTTAAACTTACATTAGACGCGGTATCGCTTTATGTAATCACATGAAGGTATAGTTATACGACAACTATTTGCGTCAAGAAGATTAGAACGAGCGCTGCAGATCTAGCCAAGCTCTCGTCTCTGATTTTTATAAACTATTTGCTATTTCCATATTATAACAGGGCCCTACATCTTGACGCAATGTGGTCAGTAGATATAGGAGATTTACACCCAACAACACGAAAAATTGATACACATATGTGCATACATTTGAGAATTATTAATAATTTTTCAATACGACACAATTTTTTGATTTTCTAATGTTAATTGCAGGAACAAGTACAACAAAAAAACAATTATGGCATTCAAACATTTTTGAAATAAACCATACGATACATCAATATTCAATATTTTTTAATATTATTCAATATATGCGAGCGTGCAAGCGGAAAGTACCTACTACATATTCTCTATGTATTAAAAATTGTTGAAAATTCTCAATTTCTCAATATATAAACTGACCTGTTTTTGGTATATTTTTAATTTAACATCTTACGATATTTACAGTACCCTACGTTCTAGTTCGTAACCGTTACTCTATTATAATAAGTAAGTTAAATACACTAAATATTTACAAAAGTCCTAAGTGTTAGTGTGTCAAAGTATTACCATTTTAGAATAAGATTAATTATATATTACGAAATACTTACTGGTCCATACACTAATATATTGAGGACCAATGATTTTCAATTGACCATTGTATTTTCACTAAATGAGTAGTTACCTGGACCTAGTAGACATGTGACATTTGACATCCACGAACCCTTACAAAATAATGTAAGGAGTATGGATTAGACACAAGTTCACAAAGACACGAGTTGAGATTTCGCGCACTTATTTTAATTCCGTTACCTTTTCAATCGATTCTATAGCGTTCAATAATGTCAAATGTCACTCGTATAAGAGGACAGATATTCACAAAGCCACTGGCTATACTCCACTAAAACTCAGATATTTAGCACCATATTAATGTTAATTCACGCATGATTAAAAATTATATAACCTAAAACAAGTAAATAGTAAGATGTCATAACATTTCTATTCAAAACTGAGATAAATCTATTAAATCTATTGCACTTGCAATATTGATTATCATTTCTAAAATAATGTCTCAATTATAGTATAATTAATAATAATATAGAAATAAGTATAACTACACCGGGGCCCCGAAAATTGGATATACTTATATTTATTTTTACAAAATTATTACGTGAATTATCTGGCGAAATTATATCTAATTCGAATTAAATCGCATCCAAAGTTCTCGGGAACCCATACGTAATAATTAATAAAGATTAAGTAGATGACACAATGTTAAAACAAATCACACGGACGAAGAGTCCCTGGATAATAACGGTATTAGATCCGAATCAGATGCGACATTTAACCATCCACTTAGTACATAAAAGATAAAAAGTTTATCAAAATAAAGTTGTCAAACACACCGCGGGCTAGACTGAGAATAATGTTCTGTAATGATTATCTCTTTTGATGTAGGGTTTATTCTATTTTTAACCACAACGAAGTTAAAGGGACAACAATGGCCGGTACAGCTTCAAGAAAAAGAATAATACACGGCGGTGTAGCTTGTTTTTGCTAATACCAATCACAACGTTTGTAGACGTTAGATTTCATAATTCTACATCAAAATGTTAAAAAATGAACATATTTTTTTAACGAACCCAAATTCAGAAATATTTTGTAACATTTTACTTTAACATTAACATAAAACACTTTTAATCCTTTAAACAGACGGAAGAAGACCGCATCTAATTCGTATCCTATACTATTAAAAAAGCGTCACAAAATGATTTATTAACCTATCGTCAATCAGTTGTCAAAAGTACGAGAAAAACATTCACTAAATACAAATTGGGTGACGAATAGTTAATAGATTCAATTAAATAATATCTAAGCTAAAGATTATTCAAGCGTATCAGTGCGTGGTTCTTGTGGAGTTTGATTGTAGAAGTCTTAGCAGATGTAATGAGATATTAGCATTATAAGGCTAGCATTTATTACCTAATTTATAGCTCAGCATTAATTATCGGCACTGATATGGGAGAATTATCCTTATAATACAATTTGACTCGACTCTGAGTGAAGAAAATGTATTGATCGGCGTTAGTTTTAGCACCTAAAGAATTTTAAGGTACAATTGGTTTTATTTTATTTTACATTACCTTCACTCAGCAGGTATAAAGAGTTGTAACATTAAAAGTAGGTACATTATATTCTTAATTCTAAATAGGCGGATCTTTCGACATTTTGTCCTAGGGTACACTTTTGCACTGCGCGTGGTCGACGGAAGTCTAAGATATAACGACAGCCCGATTGGAGACCAAGAATCTCGACAAACACATGT
Source organism: Polylopha cassiicola (assembly GCA_038024825.1). Lineage (NCBI taxonomy): Eukaryota > Metazoa > Arthropoda > Insecta > Lepidoptera > Tortricidae > Polylopha > Polylopha cassiicola. Next base: position 15,006,777 of record CP149045.1, on the reverse strand, counting down.
TCAGTCTCCCCCCCCTCTCCATCCTCAGAATAGCTCACGAAAAGTTCCGTTTTTCATAAAGTTACATTTTACTATTTTACATGCAAAACATGGCAACATTATTAAAACTATAATAGCATTTTCGAGCAGTGTTGCCATGTTTTGTATGTCAAAATTGAAATAAAAGCTTTATAAAACACAGACCAGTATAAATCAACTGCTAACATGTTCTTTAATAGCAGAATAGGCGATTCACTGATTTACACAAATGAGTTTAATATAAGGGAACAATCGAATTGTGTATATATGATTCGTGATCAAAACGGGCGCCGGCGCTTTGCTTACGCTAGTTCACAATTTAATATTAAATTCTGACAATCCAAGCTTCATATATATGCAGTCTAGCTGTTCGATTGGAAATGAGTGCTCCATCAGTATTTAGAATTTTACTTAAACAATAAATCAATTACCCTCAATATAAAGTGGTACAATCAAAGAGCACATAGTAAAAACATGATTATTGAATCTGTTAAAATTATTGAATTATATCATATCATAAAAATCATTATTATTTCGAAATTGAGAAGCATTGTTAATTTTTTATTTAGATTAGAAATTTGACACACTGGATAATATAGGTACAAAACAAATTCAAATTGAATATTAAATATAGAAGAACAGATTTGTACACTACAAAAGAATTACTAACAACTACCTTATAGTTAAGCAGTGATAGCACTGTAACTTTATGTAAAATATAATTCGTTAAAACAATTAAAATGAGTAATACATGTCGACTAAAATAATCATTAATAAAAAAAACGTAACACACATATAATGAATCAGTATAAGTTATTACACAAATTGTAACCTACTTTTAGATAAGTCAATGAACACTTTTCTTTAACGCTAGTACTACTCACTATTATTGTCCACGGCGGATGGACCTTAAAGCAATTCTGAAAAAGAAATAAACAAATAGTTAGTCAAGGGAATAAATCACACTGTACAGGTGAGTCGAAGAAGTGGTTTTTCAATTAGATAATTTAATTTTACAGTGGTTGGTAGGTTTTGCTTAAAGAATTCCCCTTGCATCTAGGTGTACGATATCTACACTAATGTGTAACTAAAAGAGAAAAGACCTGTTTTTTTGTATTGAATAGGCTCCAAAACGACTGGACGATTTGAGAAAATCTTTAACGAAAACTCACTATTCCCGAGGCCAAATTATTCAAAAATAGGGATCCATGCAAAGTCGAGGCGATCCGCTAATTACTGTGTAATGCTGAGTGTATTTATATGTTGTCTTACCTCAGTCATGTTCGTGCGGCGGCTGATCAGTTTCTGGTCGCAGGGAATCGATGCAAGCGACTATTTTGAGCGCGGGCCCGAGCTTCATCGAGAGCGCCATGACGAGGTGCTCCGGTCTGATCAAGAGCAGCGCCTCGCCGTCCACCTCTTGCATGAGGAACTCGTCGGCATATCCCGCGCAGCCGGGGATGTTGCGAATGAACTCGCACACTTCCGCCACCTTGCAATAATATAATCATTAATAACACAGCTCTAAAAAAGAAATTGTTTCCTAGCCTATAGTATTGTCAAATCGATTTCCTGTCATGTCGATGTCGTCTCTTAAATCTCCATGTCGACAGCGAAACAATATCGATCCGAGTCACGACAAACCTTCTCCTTGTAGACCAAGTTTTCAATATTATGTCAATAAAATGTCGACTCGACATTTTAGGCTCGCAGGGCAACATTTTCATTTGTTTTTATTATAAGGCAATTAATAACAATGTGCCTTGAAATTATAGGATAGATTTATTCAAATTTAGATCGTAATTTATACATATGGTTTGGTACTCGTTAAAAATGAGTAAATGATACATTTGACATATAGATCACTTACCGTCCATTTATTCGCGTTGGGTATTTTGGACTGCGCGGAGTCATCATTGGCAGACGCTTCGGCGTCCCCGCTGGGCGTCGGCTCGGCCTTCACATTCGTCCTCTCCGCCCCGCCGTCGCCCTCGTTGCTCGAGCTGATGCGCGGCAAACTGCTACCACCCTCCAACATCTGCTTCTTACCTGTGACAACGGATCGAATGCGTTCAAACAAAAAACATAAAACAACAAATGACCCAATCTCAACTCAAACATTCTCAAGCAGGATTGTAATGTTAAATGAGATGACGGCAGATACTCTCATTTCAAATGGAAACTCTCGACAGAAGAAAGAAACAGTCTTTAATTTCCTTTATTGGAAAACCAACTACTCCAGAGACAAACAAAGATGGATGCATGACAAGAAGGTTATTTTTATCCGGACAGATATCACTCTGTCACATTTTTGTTATATGCAAGGCAACACCAAGCCAGCATTTTGAAATGGCCAAATGGACGCCTCCCTCGTGAAGCAATATGTTACGTGTTAGTAAGATTGAGCGTCATAGAAGCTGGTTCGCACTTATCGCTTAGTGTCACTACTAACGTTTGAGGCCCGCGAGGACTACTGTATAATTTTCTTGGTCAGGCAGCAGTCTGATGATCTGCTTGCCTGATAAATAAAAACAAATAAATATCAAACTACGCGTCGCTTCGTCTTCTCGTTGTGTAGTCATATAGCAACAAAGCCTTATTGCTATGTGTGTATAACAAATTTACTAATATATCGAGAAGAATAGGAACTCACGCGGTGGTTCGTCGCTGGACGGTACTTTATTTTCTTTGTCTTCTTTATCGGCTGCCCATTCGCGAAGCGGTCGGTTCACCTAAAAAGACATTAATATTTGAATAAACTTAATAAATGACAAATACAATTTCAATGTGAAGTGAAGTGCAGTAACATATGTAAGGAAGAGATAATATATAATGTACTTACAGCAAACGGCTCGCCAGCCTCTTGTATCACATATCCCTCGATCACGTGGGTCAATATGTTAGGTTTGACCATTGCCTTGGGTAAACCCTTATCTGCAAATAAATATAATTAAATTAGTAGTAGAATAAATAATAAAGACAAGCGTTAGTTGGCTAAAATAATGTTTATAGTTTGAATTTTACTCGGTGGCCGCATTAGGCGGACTGAGTAGTTTAATTGCGATTAGTTACCGTGCGAGGCAGGCTGGCTGATGTGCCGCTGAGGCCCCGCGCCGGTCTTGAAGAGAGCCCCGCCCGCCGTCGCCGGCGCAGCCACCGTCATCGTCGCCGTAGAAGACGATGCCACTGTTGTCACCACCTGAACAATATAAATTTATTCTTATTATCTTTAAACTTCTATTACGAATTTACTTGAAGTACATGTTCAGAAATTTTATATAAAATCCTTTGTCCTGAATGACTGACGGATACGGATGGAGGGTGTGTTCTTTCTATGACGCAGGCGTCCGATAAGAAGCTACTTTCCTTAATTCTTCCCATAACGGGATGAACAAGGGGTTGGAAAGTTTTTATGGGAAAACGAGATTCTATATAAAATTTAGCATGTAAGAAGCTAGTAAAAATGTAAGTCTCAGTGAAGCCGTGATAAAAAGAAACGCGGTATCACGAGCAGCAAATGATTTGTATTGTTGCAAACCTGCGGCGCGACGGGCGTGGTGTGCTGCGCGCTGGGCACGGCCGCCGGCGCGGGCGCGGGGCTGGCGGCCGGCGCGGGCGCTTCCGCCGCCTCCGGCTTGGCAGGACTCGCCTTGCTCTCCGCCGTCAATGAACCTGCGTCAATGACAACTCAATAATTTCTGATACTGACAAACTGTATTTTTTTTCTGACGTTTCGAGAACTGGTAACTTTGGTGTTAAAATATCGTAAGCTCAGAAGTACTACGAATGTGTAACTGTAAAGTTTTCGAAACGTTTGCAAATAAATTGAAATACGCGACTTATAATACACCATGATCTATTATGTCATGAAGAATATAATATAATAAACTCACCGACTTGAGTAGTACCAGTAGAGACTGCTTCAGTAGTGGTAGAAGCAGATGTGGTTATACTGGCGGGCGCAGTAGAACTGAGCACTGTGACGGTAGAAGCCACGGGCTCTGGTCCATTATCTGTGGCCATAGGCTGTGGGGCTATCTGCTGAACGGGGGCCTGACAGAGTGGAAAATATTCAATCAATTATTTATAAATATGAGTTATCTCACTATTCCAGTTCATCAAAAGCTATATTTTCTCTATTATTAAATAATTTATTATGACACGAACGAAATGCACATATTATGGCATAAATGCGATATAGATGCGTAAATAAGCTTAATAAAAAAGGAAACAAATATGAAAATGATTGCTAATCCAGGTTTTCAATAGTTGTCAGAGGTAGGAGATTATAGCAGACATTTTTTATTACATAATTACTAATTGTTTTATGATTTGCGCGTCAGTGTTTGTTTCGTACTCACCGGCGGCGGCGGCATCTGATGTCCCTTGTCATCCTCGCTTTTCACGTGCGCGACGAGCGTGCCGGCCACACTCGTCTGCAGCGGCAGAACGGAGCCCTGCACCGGCGTGGCGATCAGCCCGACCGTGCCTTGCGCCTGCAATGTCAGCTGTGGGGAGCCGATGTTGTTCGCAGACACCTGCGTTGCCATAGTTACCATATAACATCAAACATTTTAAGATGCACAAAATCGTGGTCACATTATACGAGCTCAGAGTTCAAAGTGAGTGACCTTAGTCGATATTCCCTTTTATGCGATATTTATTTCTGGTAACAGGCTCTATTCAACTTCATAACGCGTGTGAAGTCCGTGAAGTGTATTAGCGGGGACGAGCAATGTCACGTACGTTAGTACTTATCCAATTAAGCCAGATCTTGGTTCGAGGCGATGTGATTGCTCACATACAGGCATCTTTTAGTTGGAAACTGTATTGTATTTAACTATATGTACCATTTATACCTATGCAGTTTCCTCTGAAGAACGTTATTAAAATTCATTCTAGTACGATTGTGCATAAAACAGGTGGTCAATTTAGATTTTAATACAGATATAACCTCAATAACAATAAAAACAGGTAGGTACGTCATTCATGTTTGCAAACCACAAACTACCAGCATCCGCAAACATTCTATTATGATATCAGATAAACGTCAAGCATGTTTACATAGTTTTCAAAAGGCGTAATGTGAGGTTATTAAAAGTGCAGATTCTATAGTATAAATATGTTAAAAGATCCTCAACTACTTTTGGGTGACACTCGGATCATTGTAATATACATAGGTATAAGACTATATAACATGAATTCATGCAAATAAATGTTCCGAAAGAACAGACAGTAATCTACGCAACAACTAATAATGAGTCATTAAAAAACATACTTAGATAAAATTGAGTGCATTTTAAGCTCAATTACAGGGAATATGTTTTTATAAATAAACGTGTAACCTAGGAAGATGAAATAGAACTACCAATGTTTGAAAATAAGGTCGTCAAGTCATTTTAGAAGGAAAATATATTTTGATCCAAATAATTACAATATATTTTATTTTAAAGGGTTAAAGTTGGAATTAATTAATAAGTCCTAGAATCGGTTAGGTACTAAATAAGGCGTATAAAAAATAACAAAATATGACATGCGATTGTTATAATCTAAACTAAATAACAAAATTAGCATGCAATTTAAATGAAGGTCCTTTACTTCTATTCCTAATACTTACTTCAGCTATTTTTAGTGAAATAATATGCATTTATATTATGTATTAAATATTAAAGAAGCTAAGTATATATCGCACACCTAGATCTAAAGGGATCTAACTCAAAAACCGGAAGATTTGAGTTATGCACACCATCGGATTCCAGCAAAACCCACCTACACTAAAACAGATTGCAGCTAATATAACTCTGCTAGCTTTATTATAAAAAGTATAAATTTACACAGACAACTCATGTGTGCATATGGACATATTAATCAGTTTCTTGCCTCTCCTGAAAAAGTACCTTTTTTGAGTTAGCTCTCTTTAGATCTAGGTGTGCGATATGTAGTAAATCCATGGACCTATCACCTTATTTGCATGATTGAATAAAAAAAATATCTATAATGTAAATCCTGTTCAATATCTGTATTAATATTATCAAGCATAAAAAAACTAGTAAGTATTTCTATTTTACTTGTTTCTATTTATATAGGAACTACGAAAACGCTGGAAATCTTCGTTCACAAATATATTGATAATTTTTATAAGCCAACCTACAAAATTTATATTTACTTCATTACTACCTATAAGAGAGAGCGATGAACAAATAAAAATACTATATAATACGCACAATATCGAGCTAGCAATAAAGACTGTATAAAACAAACAACAAAGAATTTTGTTTATTATAAAGTATAAAATGTTTAAATTTTCCATAATATTTCGAATAGCACGCGTCTAATAGCAAAAGAAAAAAAATAAATAACATCGATCAATAGACGTGCTTCAGATGAATTGTAATATGAAAAACCTGTTCAAAACATCGTCTTAGGCCTGTTATTTAATTGCTATATTATTTTGTATATTCGCAATAATATACCTTTTATAGCAAAATACTAAATTTCATATCATGGTTAACTGAGTATTCAATACTTGCTTTTGATGTGAGTATTCGACAGAGTTTGACAGATGCAGAAAGATACATACGTTAAATATGAATATAAAATTTGGTAAGCTTCTTAAAGGTCTATTTTTGACAGATCTTTTTGATGATACTCAAATTATTTATCATTTGCAGGTGTAATTATTTTAAAACACCAATACACCCCTTGCTACATTATAAAGACATCATTGTTACTATTATTTAAACACAACTAAATTCACTA